>CM050666.1:15224348-16632772 GCA_027574665.1 Rhynochetos jubatus | reverse complement strand
ATTGCATCATGTTTTGTGTTCAGACTTGAAGTTATCAAATGCCTGTGCTGTCACATGGAGAATTGTAAGCCACACTGCCCATAGTGAGAGCGCTCTTCAAATGGAACCTTCCTCATTTATCAAATCCGTATTCCTCAATACTCTTTGTTAAATGAAATTATCTATCATTATTTCACACATACTCTTGGTCTACAGGTTCTTTAATCCAGGTCATGAGGAATAGTAAATTCTTCTGTGTTCAGGTTCATTTTATTTCTGTTTTATTATATAATTTATGAATTTTAGTAGTTGGGACAGATCTTCTGTGCCATAGCCTCAAAATGTGATTGATGAGCTACTCAGCACCTGCAAAACCCGCCTTATCAGTTGTCAGCACCATTCGCATTTGCTATTTGTCTTATTTCCTTGGCCCTGACCTTGAAGGCTGTTCACAACTGTTGATTTGCATAGGAGGTAAACCAGTCCTGCCCATGGAAATATAGCCACCAAGAGCACAAACGACGGCGCTATTGGGTTTTGGTTGGGTTCGTTTCTTCAAGGTGTGCTGTCTTTCGATAGAAGACCCGATACAGTGCCGTTGTCTACACACAAATTCCTTTGTAAGTAGGAACCGTGCATAGAATCCATTTAGTAGTAAATATAATTCACCTACAAGAGAGAAATAGCTTAATTTAGCCAATATTTTGCCTCTGTCAGTGGCTGCTTGTCAGTGCTGAGGGGCGAGAGATGTCCAAGACCATCACAACAGCCAGCAATTCCTATTTAGCTTGGGTATCACTTTGTTCTCCCCGTTAGAGCTCATGAAGCAGTTTCAAGTGTTTTGTTTTAACACGCACATCAGTACGAGGTTTAGTCACCCACTCTGCACGCACACGTGTTTGGTTAAGCACGGAAGTAATCCTGCAGGAAGGGAGTGTGTCTAGTCAGAGCCTGAAGGAGCGTTGCAAGGTCATGGCTTTAGTCAAGGGTGTCCAGGTCACGGCCAGAGGGCTGGATTCAGCTTGTACGGCAGTTTTTCTTGGCCTCCAGAAATGTTAGCTGGCTGGTTGGAAGGCAAATGACACAGAGGATTTTGCTCTGCCTGCAAAAGCAGATACTACCCGGCAGGTTATGAAGCAGTTTACCTCCTGGATGTGGTTGTCTTGGTCTGACCCTCCCAAGGTAGCTGCGATTCAGGACGTGTAGGAGCGAGAGGGTTTAACTGGCCTGGCCACTCGAACACGAGCCTTGGAACAAGCACACCTGCATGATCTTCCACAAACTGGGACTGTTTGATTTTGTCCCGGTGCTTGACAAAACAGTACCTGCTTCCTTCAGCAGATCCCAGCTTTCCCTAGGATTGTTGTCCCTTAAAATGACTTTTCCAGACTGCTCTTAGTACAGTCCTGATAATTGGTTTTTTGCTGTCATTTTAAACTTGCGGAACTCAGGTAGAGTTTGGTCCTAGATATAAACCTTGTGCTTGACAAGATACCCAAGAGGCATTACCGAAGGCAGTAGTAATTGCAGCGTACCCACGCTAATTGGTAGGTAGAGTTACAACATACCATGTGCAGCAAAGCTGTGTCGGAGCTACAGATTTTCTTCTTGACGTTGCCTGTCTGTTGCACACAAATAAAACTCCAGCACGAGAAAAAACCAGACATGGGGAAGATGGAAAATCCTGATGACATGATGGCCAGTCCTTCCTCAGTCTGTCACCTCCACCTCTGTCCCCTCAGCCTCTGTGTCCTTGGTCCCTCTCGTTGTAACACCCGTTACCTTCTGTCTCCAGATCCGCTCTCAGCTGGGGAACTCCCCGCTGGGGGGCACGGGGGTGTGCTTGACAAGATAACCACAGGGGAGCTGAGAGCTGCTGCCCTCCTGCTCACACGGGGTGGTCTTTGCAGCCCACCCTGGAAGGAAGAGGTGGGGGCTGGGAAATTGGGCTGGCTTAACCATTATGGTTTGGGTTGGAAGGGACCTTAACGAAGAACCAAAACCCGAGAGATGAAAGCCAGGAAACGGCAGGTGCTGGGACACGTGAGTGACAGTTACCAGGGCTTTTTCTTCCTGCACGGACAGGCACTCAAACAGGAAAATGAGTAAGAAAATATTGTTTTAGATCAATCAATAGTGGCTCAGTTCGAGTGAATGGCAGGAAAGCTTTGTGTAGTTTTTCTTTATTTGTAGGGCAAAATCCTCTACTAGCATAAATCCCTGTGACTCCAGTGAAAGCCAGGAAGAAATTGATTTATGCAGAGTAGGATCCAGTCTCGTATCTTCTGGAGTTCGACTGACACCTATATTAATGCGTTTGAATCATCTTTCCTTTGCCATTTTAGAGGGGAAGCCCCAGAATAACAAATGCGAAGGCAAACTTCCAAAGGCATGAGATGACAGACTGGAACGTTGATATGTAAAAAAAATAAAACAGTTTTTGCTGTAACAAATGGCTTACTGTGAGCAGGTTAGTGCTCGGGAGATCAGTCCTTGGCCGTAAAGGTCGGAGCAGTACCGCGTGGCAGTTCTCCCACCTGGGTGCTCGGGTTCAAAAGGTGCTGATGAGGAGTCCTCCTCCGACGTCAGAGCCTTACAGGAGGCTGCTGCTCCCGCGTGCTTTGCTCCTTTGCTGTTATGTGGCAGTTTTCCAACAGCAGGCGATAGCCTGGTGCTTAATCTACTGCAGTTTCTGCCAGTGCTGCAGAAGCCAAATGTTCAGTATTGTTTGGGGGAGAACATCAATAACATCAAAGTGGTTTAATGAAAATCAACACCTGCAAGGCTCAGCCGAAGCGTTGAGATTAGCTTTTTTCTTTCTCCTCTCTCTCCCCATTAAAATAATATCTCTGCTTAGATCCTTATCTATCTTTCTGTGCTTAACTTTCCCTCTGGGGTTCCAAGAACTTACTCTGTGTGTACTTCCCCATAATGAAGATGGATATCCAAGTGCGTTGTTTGGTTTAGGTGCACGGATAGGATCAGATCTGTCCCTCTGGCCTTGCTTGCCTAATGGAAGCTGCTCTGTAGCACCTTCTACAGCCATCGCTGCCCCTCCACGCGTTTATGCAACGCACAGCCTGGCCAGAGGTGCAAAACCCCGACTGCCGCTGCGGTTCAGCGGCTCAGAAAGCGCTGGGCTCTTGAGCCACCCTCCCGTACACCCCTTGCAGCGCCCCCCTTGATCTAGGAGTTGCCGGCCAAGATCATAAAGGTTTTACTGGTTTCAGTAGAGCTGTGTGAGTTGTAGATTGGGAACGTACTGGGGCTTTCCATTTTCCAGAGCTGTTACCCAGACTCTCAGGGGCTTTATTAACCACTCCTCTCAGGAAGTGTTGTTGAGGACTTGGACCTGTTGACTTCAGGACTTGGTGTCCTCAGGAGTTGCCGTCCTCTGTTGTCATGATAAAAAATTATTAGCCAACATATGTAACTGTTTCTCACATTCTTTAGCAAAAATTCCTCCTCCAGCTTTGCAGGCCGTGCTGAAGAAGCCCCTGCTGGCTTTTAGAAGGCTTCTTCTTGGTGAAGGGACTTGGTACCTCGGTTTTCAGGTTTACAGCAACATTTGTCTGAGACTTTGGCCGCTTGAAGTTTTGGTCCCTGGCATAGCACACTGTAACCAGTGAGGTAGTGACGGATTTGAATCCGTTTGGTGTTATGGAACTCCACATTCCATAACTGGTCCGTAGCTGTTAACATCTGATAAAGCAGCTCCCACAATTCCCAGATAAGCTGCCTTTTGGCTGCAGCGGGCCGCGTGTCCGACCTTCGGCTCTCTGGGTGTTTGTCGGAGGAAACTCAATTTCTGAGCACAGGAAATTTTTTGAAATAACACAAGTGGGAGAAGAAAACCAAATCTTTTTTAAATACTTAGATCTGCACTATGAGTCCGTGAAATAAAATAGAGTTTGTATTTTAACATTTGTAATAACATTTTGTGTTGAGATGAGAAATTTTGACTTCACGAATGCTGACATTCTCATTGGGCCTTGCTGTGTTTTAATCACTCGGTGTATCATCATGCTGATTAATTTGTCTCCTCAAGGATCTCTTTTATATAAAAAAGTTCTGTCTGTTCTTTTTGGAAACACTGCACAAAGAGACAAACCCTAATTAATTGCATTAATAACATTTGTTAGGTTCCTATACTTTATCTCGCACTCAGCTTTGCCTTCAAGCTGCAGAATGCATTGCTGTGATTTCAAGGGGATGATGAGCCTGTGCTTTCGCAGTGTTCTAGTCCCTGTTCTACTGGTGTTTATAATGCGCGTTTGGGTTTCGCAGTTCACGACCAAATTCACCACCTGAGTTCTCAGCGTGACTCACCTGAATGTGTTGCTCTGATGGGCTGAAGCGGGGTGTGGTAGAGGGATGCACCCGCTGTGGCCGTGCTTTATGCTGCTTGTGTAACAGCTAACGCGCGCTGGACACAATCCTGAGCTGATATTCCAGCTAAAGCAGAATTACCGAGGGACACTGGTGGAAATACTTACTCCGGCGGATGTCTCCTCACACAGGTAGCCTTGCCCTGAGGTGCTGGTAGCTGGCTGAACGTAAATTCCCAGGAATAGACTACGCTGTGTGGGATCAGACCATGGAACTCCAGATTTACACGGAGTGTCCGTGTTTGACGGTTACTGATCGCTTTGTGTGCAGTCGGGATGTGTACCTGCCCGTCTCAAAATCCGATGAAGTAGTTCAAAACAAGCAAATGTTAATTCACTTGTCGCTTCCCATAAAATAAGCCAAGCTGATGCCCTAGGCCTGTCAGCATCACAGAAGGAGAAAAAGAAAAATACTCTGTGGTAATTGAGGTTCCCTTCAGCAGCAGTCATTCGGAAGGGGATGTATAATGCTACCCATTGGGTGTCAGCCTCGGACAATTAGTAAGCAAAAGCTGTCACCAGAAGGCGAAAAAAGAAAAGGGATTAAAAAGAATTAAATGAGGCAAAAGAAATTCAATAATTTCCATTTGTAAGGAAAGGATATAATAAGACAGTGATGCACTGCAGATTTATCTCTGGAGTAAAATCAGTCTTTATAAACAAACATACAATGCCTTCCTTTACCACCCTGCAGTGTCCTTCACTCTGCGGATCTCAGTCACACAATTCAGGGGGCAGCGTGTGACACCAGGCTGTAGAAAGAGTGGCATTCACAGTGATACTGAGCAGAGGTAATTTGTCTTCATACAACTGGTTAGTGGCCCTTAGCGACAAACCCTGTGTATAAAAAGATGAAATTGTGCATACAGTAATGGCCAACTGGTTATCAGCTTCCAGAGAGCAGCAGCTCCGCACTCCAGTGTCATGGGAAGGCATCGGCAGCGCCTACAGCAGCCAGGTTCAAAAATAACCCCAAATCCACAAAGCACTAGGTAAATAAAACCAGCATTATTGTAATTCAACAACTGTTCGCTTTTCCTCCATCACGCAAGCAAAAGGCTTCCTGCCCCGGGGATCTAAATGTACCTCTGGGTGTTTGAGTGTGCCACTGTCACGCTGCAGTCGCGAGCAGCAAAGCCAACAGAAGGGAGCGTTCTCCTGCAATTCCCTCTCTCTTGGCTGTGCTGCTGGAGATCGTGGGCTGATGGATATAGCAACAACCCCCCGAAACAGCAGGACTGCCTTCATCGGAACGCTGTCCTGAGACCTTTTATCAAGGTACGGCACAGCTCTGCAGATAGAGAGTGGCTGATGGTAGTGTTAACCCACAGGAAGAAAAGTCAAGCAGGAAAAAGAAGGATTAAGTAAACACTTTTTCAGTGGATCACATCCTGCTTCCAGACAGGCCAGCTGCTGCTCGCTGCAGCGGTCCTGGGTGTCGGTAATGGTGCCTGGCTCTCGGAAGCCAAGCGCTTCCAGTCCAAACTTCTTAAAGCCGTGTCTTTTTTGTTGGTTTGTTTGTTTTTTCTTGGGGGATGGAATAAATCAGTGAAAATGCCTGGAAATTTGATTTGAGCAGCAGCACTGGCATTTGATTCAAATGCATTATGGGGGCTAGATGTTTGGTTGTTGGGGGGGATTTTTTTTACGTTTCCGCAGGACATGTTGCTAAATAGCCTGGGCATGAGAACAAAGCAGCTGCAAAATAAATGAGGCAGAGATAAAGCTAAAACCTGGCCTTACTGGGAAAGAAGTGCAAGGAGACCTTGCCAAGACCAGGCACAAAGAAAGGGGGACTGGCAACCTGGAAAAAGAGACTTGGAGAGAATCATTTGTTTGGGATAGTATGAAGAGGCAAGAATTATCGTAGCGAGACAGTTAGATCTGGGGAAAGGAGAGATCGTAGCAAATGTACCGTAACAGAACCCAGTTTTGCATGTCGATCCAACGTGGAAGATGCTGAAGAGAGAGAGGTTAGAGACAGCTTCTGAATCCTGTGAATTCAAGTGGAAGTTGAATTGCTAAAAATCCTATAAACTGTAACTATCTGTCGTAAAATCATGAGATTAAATACACAGGTTACCTGTAAAAAGGAAAAAAAACCCAAACAAACTCCTGTAACTAAGCATCTGTGTGGATCATGGGGATTAATAGAGGAGAAGAAGTTTTACTTGGAGCTCCCAGTAGCTTTTTTCCCCGACAGCACAGGGCTTTCAGTGCTTAGCATTAACTACCAGCTCCCTCTAGTATGCAGCACTGAGAACACTCTGGTAATGTAACTTTAATTACTTCTTTCTTTAAGCTGTAGTTTTCAAAGAGATTTTTGAAAGCTGAATGTTGAACTAAACAAAAAGGAATCTGAAATCCTTTCATTTTAGGTTTCAAGTTGGAAAAGAACACCCAAAAAAGATTGTTTTAAGAGTAAAGAACAATTACAGCTGGTTTAGTGTGTAAGGTGTGATGCCATAAACAGTGTGAGAACAAATTCAGGCACTGTACACATCATAAGAACATCAGGGCATATAAAAATGTCCCAGTAACCAGCAGCCAGGGAACCACAGAGCTCTGAAACTATGGCAACTCAGTGTAGGAAGAGGCATTCATTGGAGAGAGCGAGGGATTAAAAACAATAGCCCCTAAATCTCGATATCAGCTTGGGTCCTCATTTTCTTCACAGCTTAAACCTTTTCAGCTTCCCAAGTAAAATTCTTTCTGGGCAGCTTTCAGAACAGCTGTCCGTGTAATTATTTTGAGGAAAAGTTAGTGGTGTCCAACGAAACAGGTGCCTGGGAGGGCGACTCGACCAGCGTGCTCTTGTACTTCCCAACCTGTGAAACGGAGAGACAAAGGATCGTTTGCTGGAAGCGTAAGAAGTGCAGAGAGAGAAATAAAATCTCGGCTTCTCCCCTCTGGGGACATTTCCAGCCCTCGCCGTTTCAGGGGGGTTATGGTTTGCCACGCGTGGGGCCGGTTTGTTCCGCCACAGTGGGCTTTGTCACGGGGCAGTCCAACCGCCGCGGCGCAGCAAGCTGAGGGCAGCAGAGGAGTGCGATTTGGGCTGGAAACGTAAAACCAGCCAGAAACTTTACGTGGCTGATTAATTTTGGTTATTTATTTATTTTGGTTTTTAATTCTCTGACTTGGGTTCGGCTGCCTGTGTTCTGGTTTAATCCAGCTCCCTCACAGAATCGTGACGAGGTGTGTTTTATAGGAATACACAGTAATGGGGTTTTGGCTCAGCATCTCTACAGGGCCTGGGAGTGTCTATTAGACTCAGCTGAGAGGGGCTTTGGTTGATTGGTGTCTGTGAGCGTGTTTTGGAGTGACAGACGGCTGTACTTGCATCACTTCAGCCAGCGGTCAAGCATCCTTTTCTGGGTCAGCAAGAACATTGTATTTTCATTTCTCTTTTAATCATGTTTTTGCACAGTTAACACTCTTTCGTGGTATGTTCTCTGCAGTTTGTTCATCTTCTTTCTACACCTCATTTCGGTACTTAGCGAGCGCAAGATGCGGTTTGTTTCAGAGGATGGATGGTTTCAGGTTGTCCGCGTTGCAGGACTCCAAGCCCGGTGTGTATCTGCTCAGGGACCTTGCACCAGCACTACGGCCGTTGGCACGTACCGCTTGACAGTAGGTAGCTACACAGTACGCCCCCGGCCTGAAAGTAAGGACACACATAGACCTCTGACCATCTCTTTGGAACGTGTGGTCTTATTTCACCTAGACTGTGGTGTTTTGGTGTTTCTTTTAATGTGGGGATACATTTCTGCAGTGAAGGACATCTCTAGACCTTCTATACCTATCCAGAAAAGTGAATTCTAACCTTATTGAAGTCACCGGACCGTGATGCCCCCCAAATTGTATTTAAACATCACAGTGCAGCAGGAACAACGCGCTCAGACTCCGAACGAAGCCACTAGAAGCTCTGCATACAGAGTATTTGGATGATGCGGTCCTTTGTTTGAAACCCTTCTTAAAATTCTGTAGGTGGAGAAGCTGTGTCTACATATCATCCTAAGCAAGGAGAATTGCCCTCCCAAAAATAATCTGATGATACAGCTTATTTATCTTCTTGTTTGAAACACTGGGGGAATGTATGTACAGCTTAGAAAAGTGCATTCGTGGTCTACAGCACTTAACCGTCAGATCGTCAGTTGGGCTCAAACATTCCATCTACTTGCCCGATAAGTCAGGGGAACACTAATGGAGTTTTGCTAATTTTTAGGTATGACTACTAGTTTTGCTAATTTTTAAGTATGACTACTAGTTTTGCTAATTTTTAAGTAAAAGTTACATGAACTCTTTTGTCTGTAAATTTTAAATATGTGGGTTTAGAGTAACTTACACTCTTCTGAAGAGCTCGTGTCTGGCAGTTTCGCTGTGCCCGTGTCGTAGCGTAAGGTCCAGTGTCCTGTGTAGGGTTTTGGTGTGTGTAGGGGCCATCCCTGGTGGACATGGACCATGCTGGCCAGCCATGCTCATCCTCGCGTTGGTTTCCAGTGGGGAACCGGCATGGAGGGAGGGATCTGAGAGCCGCCGAGCAGGCACAGCCCTCTCCCCTGCAAGACGGTGCTGTGTTTTGGTGGGTGCTCCCAGAGCCCATCGCAGTTACGAGGCATTGAGCGGTGCGTAACCGCAATCGCCGCGCTGGGGGCTCGCTGGCGGCAGGCAAGCCAGTCTGGGGCAGTATCCCCGCGGGGTGTAATGAACCGTGAAAGAGTAAGCGTCTCTGAACTCAAAAGACGTTACAAGCTTTCTGTAGGGTGAGCAACCAGCTGAAAGGGCATAAATCCTGGCGATGAATGTATCTGTGTGCTGGAGGAGAGCCCGCGGGAGCCTGCCAGAAAGGCAGTAACGACTGCCTTGGACCAGAGCAAGGGCCCGTCTTCGCTGGCAGCCTGCACACCAGAATGTCTGGGGACACTGAGCCACAAGGGTCCGCTGGAGTGTTTTCCTGGGCAGAACCCAACATGAGCTTCAGGAGCCCACCCAGGCTTTCTCTGAGACGTGAGCTGCTCTGATAACTGTGCTCAATGGGAAACGTGTTGGATCAGGTGGCGTTCCCTGACAGTGCGGGGTTAATTCCCACCTATATGTGGGGATGGCAAAAGCCAAAGGCTCATTAAACTTTAATAAATCGGAGAGAGTTGAAAAGAGTAAGCCATACCGCCTTGTGGTTTTGCGTTTATTTTTAGACGATCTCCGTGAATATAGAAGAGACTGCTTTGAATTAATGACACTCTTTTGGGGACTTTATTATGAAAATCATTGCTTTACTCTGAAGAAAGAGAGCAGCTCCTGTGTTTTCTTATTTTCCTGGACACTTGCACTCCAGGCCGTCGTGTGAGACCATCTTATTATTTCATATAGGTTGAAACCAAACTTCTGACGTTAACAACTTTCAGCCCTTCTCCCCCTCGACTGCTGCCGTACTGCCTGGAGCAGGGAGGCTCTGCAGCCTGTTAATAAGTGTCCCTTACCAAGGAAAACAATGCTTTTATTTTTAGACTGTCAAAAATGGGCTGCTTTGTGCAGGTTGTCTAATGACGGTGGAGTGCAGTCCCTGATCACCTCTATTCAGAGGTGTTTATACAGAACTTCACCAGCAATAATTCAAAGACCTGCTGCTATAATTAGGAAAGTGCTGGCTGGGCGTAGGTGTGTGCTGCAGTTTTCAAAGATATCTCGAGCCCTCGTAATCCCAGCCTACTTGGGTGAGGAAAAAAGCTGCTGATGGAAGGCATATTCACAAAACATGCAATATAGAAGGTCTCGAGGAACTGGGTATTTCTCATCTAAGCTTTCTACAAATCTTGTCTCTTTTGGAACATGCAGATTAAAACCAGCCTTACTACCAAAGACCAGGCAGGCACAGTGCTCGGTGACGGAGCAGTCTGGCTTCTTGGAAGTCAAAATACATTCCTCAGAAATCCAGACTGAGATGCAGCAACAATCTCTGAGACCGCTTTTTTTCTCCCTGTCAATTAAGTAATAGTATTGAATCAGGTAAACCCGAAAGCTTTCCAAAACACCGCGAGCTTTGGAAATCCTTTCTTTAAGCCTTTTTAAACCCTGCTGCGTATCTTGCATTGATTTTCCCACATATATTCACATTCGGGTTTCGTTTCGTTTTGCTTTCACTCAAGTAAGCAAATCCCTTAATTACCGCGCTGCTTACGACTGTCCCCAGCGCTCTGATGTGAGTGAGGCTGCCGAGAAACTCAGGGGGGATGGCAAAGGACAGGTTTGGCGGGGCAGTGTCACACGTGTAGGTGAACCTGTCCCCTCGCCTAGGTGTGGCTGATAATGACACTGAGGAGCTTATACTGCAAACTGACCCTCATTGCACGCTACTGCTGTGAAAGGGACGGCCAGGCTGCCTGGCTCTTAGCCAGCTGGGTAGTTGTGTCAGTGGCCAGAATCTGCAGTTACCGTGGCCAGCTCTTTCCTGATGGCTAAGCCATCAACTTTCATCCCCACTGGGATGCTTTGAATGTTTCCAGTCCTGAATTTTACCTGCAGGAATGACCGAGATCCATGCAGGAACGCAAGCAATCACCAGGGACCCAAAACTGCAGCGTGGTTTAAACTCCCAAGGATGTGAGCGAGACAGCTAAGCATCTCTGTGTTGGTTACGGTGGGGCTGGGGGTGTATTTAGTAGAACACAGCTATGGAGCACTTTGGAGTTTGTCCAAGGGAGAGCAAAACCCGGTAAAATACCAGCAGGTTCCCAAGGGCACCTGGAACGGCCGCTGTTGGGCCTCTCCTGGGCTTCTCACCGTTACTGGTTGGGGAGGCTCTGGCCCGCCCGCTCACGCTGCGGACCAACCTCCCAGGGGGGTTGATGCTGAGCGAAAGCCGCTGTCCAGCAGTGCGTGTCCAAGTGAAGTATAGTTTATTAGCCTGGCACAAATAATGTATATTTATATAATCTCTGTAAGTACATACTCACAGTGCAGCCTTCCACATCATACAGATTTTTTACAACAAAGTCAACATAAAAATTGCATCCCGTGTCCCTGAGCAGCAGCTGGGTCATTATGGAACAGCTTTTGAAATGGAAAAGGTCAGAGAGATAGCCAGCTGCTTCCTCATCCTGCCTGTGCTTTCACTCTGGGCTAAATTATTATTTCACTAATTAATAATCTGCATGCAGATTAAAATGATTACTCTACGATGTATATTGCATGACAATAAAACAGTGACAGCAAATTACACTGCACTGTGCATAACAGCTTAACTCTCTAAACAGAAGATGTTTTCTAACACTCGACTCATGTCCTTCTGCTGATGATTAAACCCTCGCTGGTTTTGTTTTTATTAGTCCTCAGTCATTATTGTTCTTTTATCACTATGTGGTCTTCAGAATTAGCCACAAAGGCTCAGTGGTGTGGTTGCTGCTGCATTCCCTTATTAAATCAGGTTACCTCTCTAGCTGTCAGGTTCTAAAATCAAACCATGTTGTTATGATGTACCACAACCCTTTAAATACTGATTATTACAACTGTGTAGAGATGCTGGAAAATTATTTTTGTCTAGACCAGTTCAGAATGGAAAAACTTCCATGACAACCATGGCAATGCAGCTCCTGCTTTCTCCTTGGGAAGAGCAGTGTGGATTATCCTCCTTGCAGCCCAGTGTCCCAGGGGCTCCTACCTGCCCTCCGGAGCCCTGTGCAAGGTGAAACTGCTCCCTGCCTGAGATGAACAAGCCGAAACTCTAATTTTGAATGGGTTTGGGTTTTGCTTGGTTTGCACAGGATTGCAAAACCGGCTGTTCTTTAGCAGTATTGAGAGTGAGTAATTTAAGGAGGTTCATAAGGGCTCCGCTGTGGCTGCTGGAAGTGTAACTGCCGTCGGTGCCGTAGGTGAATGATGACTCTGTGCTAGGGAAAGGCAAACTGGACTACTAGTTACTTGCTCAGGATCATACAGTAAGTCAGTGGCAGAGATGACAAATGAAACGGTGAAATGCTCGCGTTGCATGTGATGAGGTTGCTTAATTGTCTAACTAGTCATTGTCTTCTCTGAATGCGACAAGAAATAGATTTTCTGACATTTCTTTCCTATCCTTGGGCTTAATTATCTAAATAAAACCTGGCTTGCCTGTTCTCACCATTAACTAAGAAGAATACAGGTCAAGCAATCTAACTAAATCTGCCAATGCCATCCCTCTGCAGTGTGGGTTCATTTATATTTAGGTGTCCCTGAGCACAAAAGCAATCTGGAATCATTGAAAGAGAAAACCATTGTGGTCGGTTAAGGAACACTCCTCATTTGGCTTGTCCTGGCAACTTTATCTTGTTTCTCAGACACGTTGTAAGTCTTTGAAACTCTCCAAAGCTGGTTAGTATTGTTGAATGGAACAAGTTAGGTAAACGGAAAAGCTTTGTGTTGATACCTTCTTCCAGCCTTTCTGATGGGACAGAGGAGCGTTGGCATTTCAGAGCTTTACCTCTGCTCTGCGCTGTGTCCTTCCCACAGGAGGATCCACTGAAGGAGGGTACAGAAAGCCCGAGGATGTGAAGTCATTTCTAAAGGAGGTCCAGAGCGTAGTGTCGGGGAAGTCGGACCACTGCTGACTTCTGCTCCTCAGGGTTCTAGCCAGGACTGCTCTTCTATTACAGGATTTGCCATATATCCAATTAAAAGTCGCTCTGCAGAGTGCTCAGCCACGAATGCAGGAACATATTTTCCTTTCAGAATTCTCTTTCTGCTTCAACAACGCTTATAATGCAATTTTCACCAGCAGAAATGAATCACGTCCCTCACCAACATGTTTACAGCGGAGGGAGAAGAGCAGTCACACGCATTGATTTCCTTTCCTTTCTCTCTGTTCATGTGTCCTTTCTGAGAGTGCTATAAGTAACTCAGCTGCTGTTTCTCTTCCTGCAGCTGGTTCTAGTGTCAGGTGAATATGAATATCTTCAGGAGAGTTTGTAGGAAGAGGATGGCTCAAGTAGCCCTTGTGTGCTAGGTATTAACAGCTCCTCGTTTGCTCCCTGTTGCAAGCCAGAGACAGGCAGTGGCAGGAGACAGGGAAAAGCCTCTGTTACTTTCTTTTTCCCCTTGTTTCCTCTCCTATGGGAAGTTACACAGCTAGGAAATAACTTGCTTCCCATAGCAGCGGGGCGTGTCTCCAGGAAGGAGGCAGCTCAGAGCCACGGGCCCTGCCCTGGGGGGCTGTGGGGACTGTCTGTTTGCTGCCCATCGCTCAAATAACAAACATGAACAAATGAAAGACGCTGGCTCGGAAGGACGGGCTGTGAGACTGCTGTCTCTGGGTTTAAAGCTGGAAATCCCATTATTCCAACTGATTTACATGGTGGATGAATTTGACCTGCTGACTCATACACCGTGATGTTTGAGCAGAAGTGATTTTCGGAGAACACAGCCCCTGCAGGGGAGCTGCTATAGCCCTGTTGCTGTCACAGCTCAGAAATAATAGATGGCTCTTAAAGGAGCAGAGCGCTGGCGCATAACTTCGTTACCGTTTGTGACTATGTATTTATTCCATTTTGCGCATCAACAGTAAAAAAAGTTTGTTCAAAGTCGTCAGTAAGTCTTTTGTTTAAGAGCAAACACGAAGAGGTGTCACCTCGCGTAACGCAGGCGTCTGCTGTGTCCTACTTTCGCTGTTCGTGTTCCAAACCCAGCTTTGTTCCGGGCTAGGGGCATCCCAGCACCGCCGTCTCTCGCGATCCGCTCTGTCTCTGGAGAAGCCAAAGGGACGCTGACCGGGTCGAAAGTCAGGCAGGACAGGGTGCCCTGGGGAGCAGAGGCAGGCGAGGCTGGTGCCAGGGTGGGTGGGGAGCTGCCCGCAGAGCTGGGGGGCAGCTCAGGGGGCTGTGCCTGCATCAGTCTGTGTCCTGAGATGCAGACTGGACATCAGGAAGAAATTCTTCCTGGAGAGCATGGGGAGCACTGGGACAGGTTCCCAGAGAAGCTGTGGATGCCCCATCCCTAGGAGTGTCCAAGGCCAGGCTGGATGAGGCTGGGAGCAACCTGGGCTATGGAAGGTGTCCCTGTCCATGGCAGGGGGGGCACTGGGTGGGCTTTAATGTCCCTTCCCACCCAAACCATTCCATGTTCCTGTGACTGCAGCACTGCTCTGTCCTGCGCCGGGGGAGGGATGAGAAGCCTTTTTGTCATACACTTGCTTGTTACTGCGCTTTATGGGCTCACCAGCCCAAGCCAGGGCTAAATTGGGCCTCTCCACGCTTTGTCTTACTCTGCAGCGTTGACGCGCCCTCCGTTTACAAGTGTCGTGACTTTTTTTACAAAACACAGAAGATTTACTTCTCTTCTGCTCTCTCTGTGTCAGTGTTGGAGGTGCATCTCCCTGGGCTCCAATATATAACACACTGAGAGATGGGGATTTCAAGAGCACAATTCAGAGCACTTAAATTAGCTCCTGCTCTGAATTGCCCTCTGAAGGTGCCTGTCTCTTTCTATTGATTTCAGAAAGTGCTTACAGAGACCAGTTTTCTGAGCCTAAAATTAGCCTTGGTGAAGACCCTTCTGTGTATTTCTTATTGCAGCCTGAACTGGAATGGCAGCCTATAATAATTTCTTTGATTATTACATTCTCTGCTGGGCATCGCTTGATGATATTGAAAGCCTGCAAAGATGTGGATGGTTTGAGTCTTTCAGTGCCCGTTTGGTGTAAATAAGGATTATTAAGCCTATATTAGGCCATGGCAGAACGTTTTGTTGCTGGCTTTAATATGTGCAGTGAATCAGAGCAGCGTTAGAAATCCAACTGGTGCAATAAAATAGACTTGTGGTAAGTCAAAGTAAAGGTAGCAACCAACTCATTAATTAAGAAAATCTTCAACTGACTCATCCCTCGCTGCCCTCTCTTTTCTCGCTGCTGCAGTCCTTTTTCTGGTGACATTTCCTCCAGCCTAGACAGGACTCGGAGACGTTGCCAGATGTTTTTGAGCAGGGCAGGCTAGGCACGCTTTCCTAAGGGTGGCTCTTTATTATGATCCTGCAAAACAACAACAGAAATAAAATTGGAGATACCTATTAGGCTCTCGGTGGCTGTTGTTTGCAAGGCATTAGGCCCTTATCGCATTCATTATGCAATACAGAAGGATTTTTATTCAGGTTTAGTAGCTGGGTGCTTGGAGTCCCCTGTGTCCACCCCTTCTGGTGAGTGTGACATTCCCTTTCTTCCCATCCTCAGGTGACAGGTATGCAGAGCCTTCAGCCAGCTGCCAGAAAAACTTCGGGGGGTAACATATGAAATATTTCTAAAATAAAGAAATGCTAGAAAAGGAACATTCTGACATCACACTGCACTTGAGGTTGTTTTGATATACCCTGGTGTCAGGAGCTTCTTTTCAACGTGGGTGATGGGGACTGGGAATGGGCAGTGGGAAATGACAGAGGAAGGAATAGATGATGCAGTTTGTTACTATTTTTTGTTGTTTAACTGACAGCCGGTGAGGAAAGGGTATCAGTGGTTACAGCCAGAGAAGTCTGTAAATGGTAATTTGCTTTTTAAGGGCACAGGCAATGTAATTTGGATCACAAGTGGGAGAAGTTACTTAGGACCTGTGAAAACAAACCAGAATAATATTTACATTCCCTCCATTATTTTCCCTTCCCTTCTTTTCAACTTTCCTCTGAATTATTCCTCACTTGCTTTTCCCCTCCAGACATCACAGGGTTCCACTCTCCTCTCGCTGCCTCCTTTAAATGGCCTAGTGGTAAAAAGCCTGCAGAGTATTTCCACCAAGCCCCTTTGATGCCATCAATGGAACAGCTGTACCTTGGATTAAATATTGCAGTAGCCTGAAAATTACACAAACGAGCTGCCGGACCTGCCAGGTGAACACTGCCGAGCAGGAACGGTGGGGTGTTTCCTAGGCCAAAACTTGCCTTGGACTTGGACAAATTTACAGTTTCAAGTGGAGGAAAGAGGAGGGCGTGTTCAGCGTCGGTGACAGCGGAACCGGGGAGCGCAGCGGGATTTCGTGTGGGGCTTTGCAGAGCGTCTGTCTCTGCTGGCTTTCTTCAGGTGTCCTCTGTGCTTGTTCATCTCCACTGTTTAAGTAAAGAAAACTGTCGGGCCAGTGTTGAACATTCAGTGCCACGTGGGAAACGGAAATCCTTCCGGTTCTGAGCTTTGACACTAGAAACATCAGTAGTTTTGTGGAAAAATGTGTGTCTCTGCCAAGTTTGAAAGTTTAGAAGACTAAGGTGCATCAGCAATAAGGCTGTACCTGAAAGCAAACAGATTCTTTGTTTCTTTTAATTCCTTAAAAATGGCAGGTTTGGGTGTCCATAACCCGATGAAAGCTATTTCCCTAGGAAAAGGCAACATTTTCTGAAAGGAAATGACAAAAACTGCCAGAGACACCATGGCCAAACCCATTGTTAGAATGGTCTGATATGTACGGGCTGGGGCAGATCGGTCCATTGTGAGCCAACATGATGGGAGAAATTAGCAGTAATTAATGGCTGCTAGTGTTTTCAGTGGCTAGGTAGCCATGGTGACCTGTAGCCTGCGCTGAGCTCGGGGTGTAAGTGACGGTTCTGGATTGAGGGCAGTAGCTGTTACGGCAGTACCCTTAGTACGGCAGGTACCGTGCCAGACTGTGTGTGCTGCAGAAGGGAAGAGCAAATGTTAGTGTCTGGGAAATTACAGTCCTGTCAGCAGGAGTGACAGGTTCGCTCAAAACAACATTTAATGAAAATTCTTTTGAAATCTGTAATTTTTGTTTAATTCACAGCACTGTAGATTTGTATGGATGTTTTTAAGTTACTTAAACCATTGATATGACTTTTATAACGATGTCTACGTTGATTGTTTCTCCTAATTCGTCATGCTTCGCTTCTGCTGAATCCCTTTCCCTTGTCGAACTGCCGCTCGCTCTATCGCAGCCCGGCGGTACCAGAGCACAGCTCGCTGTCAACCGCGCCGCTCGCTTTTAGAGAAGGAAGCAAATAATCACACTGAGGAATAGCGTGGCTCTGACTTGATTACTGCTGTAATCAATGTGACGTACTACCTTGACTTTAGTGTCTGTTGGAGCAACTGCTATTTCTTTCCTTTCATTTTCTTGAACAGCGGAAAGAGAACAGCGTTTAACATATGTGTCTCTCTTGTCTGAGCTACCACGCGGTTTTGGCTCCAGTATACACACAGAGGAGGCATACGGTTAACAAAAAAGTTCTTTTTCTTCTAAGGAAAAAGAAAACTCTCATTTTAGAAAGGGAAATTCTGCTTTTACCACGTGTCTTTGTGTGCTGAGTAAGGCTGACATACACCTTACACCACATGCAGTCAACTCGCTTTTCTTCAAAAGGCCAAAGCACGCTTTGAGGTGTAACTTTAACCTACGGACCCTTGGCTAGGTGTGTGCTGCCCGGCACACTGAGGGCTTGCGGAGCCCTGCGTGCCGGCAGCGCGCTGCGGCAGCACAGATGCGGAGGGGTTCGGCACCAGGGAACAGCAGCGTGTCCCGCTGCCTGCGGCGGGTTCTGCGCTCGCTTGGCGGGGACTCTTATCGGAGGAGAACAATGCCACCTTTGCCAGCATTAAGCCAAGTAAAGGGAGATCAGGGAGGGTGTTGTAATTTGCTTCAGAGCACAAAGGTCCGGGGTGGCAGGTGTTCAGGAGGGATTCACGGATGCTGCTGTTCTAAACCACCGTGCTGATGGCTGTAGTGTTCTTCGCAGGAGGTGTAACGTGCTCTTGGAAAATGAATTGCTGTCAAGCCGGCATTACACTCTATTTCCTGCATGATTAGGACCCCACTGGAAATAATACTGATCATTTTTATATCTCACTTAGCTAAAAAATATCATGACATGGTTTTGGAGCATCCTGGTCTGGCTGCGTGCAAGAAGGAAAATTGAATAGAAAACCGTTACCAGCAAAGCCACCCGTGCGTAAATGGTCTGGCGGGGAGTGACGAGTTTCTGGTGGCGATCAGTCACGTTTTCTGCATTTGCTTGTATTTGGTTTAGGTTTTTATTACTGAAACTGTTCTGTTTCTTTGTGGAATGGAGGAAACGCTGGATGCCTGAACACTGACAAATGCAACCATTTCATACACAGTGGGACTCCTGGCAAGGCTTTGATCCCAATGTATCACACATTGAGAGGGGGGACCAAATCCATCCCTAGTACAAACCTCATTGGATTCCCACCGAGCTACACTAAGGGTGAATTTGAGGCATGGCTCTTGACGAGTCTGGGTTACCTGTGTTGATGGTTTGAGGGACGATACACAGTAATTCCGTGCGCGAATCACGGACAGTAGCTTTAAGAACTTGACGCTGCAAAGTAGTTGCTGTGCTGCAATTGCTCGGCTGAACTGAGTATGTTAAAACAATGTCATTGCAAGGCTGACAAAACATAGTATTAAATCCTGCCTGACAAAGGGTGGGTGGCTGTATTAAGGTTCAAGG
Source organism: Rhynochetos jubatus (assembly GCA_027574665.1). Lineage (NCBI taxonomy): Eukaryota > Metazoa > Chordata > Aves > Eurypygiformes > Rhynochetidae > Rhynochetos > Rhynochetos jubatus. The sequence continues at coordinate 16,613,975 of CM050666.1, read as the reverse complement.
CAGGGCATGAGGAGCTCTCATGTCCCTCTCTGGCACCAGCACGTGCCACGGGTTACTCTGGAACGGCTGTTCGGTACACAGGCCGGTTAACATACCGGTAGATGGTGCTCAAAAATAGCAGCATCAGACACCGTTTCTCAAACCTGCATGGCACATGGCGTCCCTCGCTCCCCTCTTCCCAGAGCCTCCGTAGGGGCCGGTTGATCTTCAGCAGGCACTGGACTTGCATTGCAGCCGCTCGTGTTCAGGTCTGCTCCACCGCCTTCCTGTACAGCCCCGGGCACACTGCTCGTGCCTGGATTCATCTCGCGCAGCCGCGGCGCCTGAACTGCGAGTACCTTGCTAGGTACCAAAAGGAAAGGGAAAGGCAGTTTTGCTGCAGGCCCAGCGCTTGGTTGCAGGACTCTCGGCTCCCCCCAGGGAAGAACCTGTTCTAGTGCGCTGGCCATAAGGAGTGTTTAAGCTGCCAACCAGATGCTCAGCTTCGAGCTGCGGTTAAGTCCACCTCTAACCTTTTGCTTGCACGTCAGTTCTGCATCTGTGGAATGAGACTATGACATCCTGACCGCACAGGGCTGTTGTAAAGATGAGCTGGTGAAAGGCAACGAGGTGCACCAGGAATACATTGTCCCTGGTGGCTTGGGCAAAGCTTTCATGGTTCTGTATGCCAGCTGCCTTGTGAGCAAAACGGCAATGCTCAGTGTCTAAAGGGACATTCATGGCTAGCCTCAAGTGTGTTGAGCTCCTGGAGTGGGACAGAAGCAAAATATATATTTCATTAGCAGTAAAATTTTTCCCTGCCACTGAAATTTTTGATGGGAAAGTAGTCCCATTGTCGCAGAAAGCTCCGGTTAATAGAAGCTCTTTTCAATAGCGGGGTCATTGTTAGATTGGAATTTGAAACCATTTAGAGTGATTTGTGTTTCACAACACCAACGGTTCCTAGGAAGCATGCAGCTTATACAGCTGACGGACAGTCACATCACTTCCATTACACCAGTAACTTACAGGCAGTCGAGTTGTAAGAGCTCAGAAACTCGTGACATAGACCAGACCATTAGCATACAAGGGAGCTACACATTCATTACAGCTGAAGACACACCCTATTCCACCTTCCTTGGCATTTCTTTCCCAGTGTTCCCTCGCTCCAGTCATGCAGAAGCGCACGGGGTACTGGCAGCGCTTAGACATGCGAACACCAGGTTCTTGACTGATTCCAAGCCACAGACATACGAGATGTCAGTCAACAAGAGCTTGAAACGTGGTGTGAAAAGCTTGTATTCCCAGCAGTGATTGGGCACTGACGAGTAGCAGAGTAGGATTTGTGACCAATGAAATTGTTGCTTAGGTGATTAATGTAATTGTTACCGGGCCGTTGGTGTATTTTCCTAGTCATTCCAGCACATGGCATGTCATATAATGCAGTATTAGCATGTCCAGCTTAGAGAAGATCTGGAGCACGTGTGTGTTCTTAGCTTAGATAGCAGGGGGTTGATCAAAAATAGGCTCTCAGCCACTGACAGCTGTGTATTTCCAGCAAGCAGACTTGCTCGTATTTTTTGTGAGTTTAAGATAAAGCTAAGATTGTGCTAAGAGTACAGAAAAAGAGCAATTCATGGAACGAAAAAAGCTTCTAGCAGATATTGTAATCCAATTTTAGCTTAAATTTGAAAAATAATCTGTCATCATCAGCACAGTGTGGTGTCTGTTTCTAATAACAAAATAGTCAGAAAATGTATTCCAGAATAATGTATGTGTTTAGTGACCCATCCAAACGCTCGTACATCTTCAGTGATAGCTGGTAATAAGGAGCAGTCAATATGGTCTGAATATGGATATTTGCTTAGATTAAATAGACTGTTTAAAACCAAAAAGTGTGTTTGGAAGCATGGAGAGATTGGATAACTCACAACCAGGGCATGCAAAATTAAATGAAGAAACACTGCAAGTAGAAGATGTTCTAAGTAAATGACATTTAATAATCATTCTTATCAATTCAGAAGCAGAGGCTAGATAAGCTGCATAAATTATTTGCTCCAGTTGCTCTAGTTAAGGAGTTGGTTTGAGTGGATGTTCTGCAGATGCACAGAGCTGCAGCTGGACTCCAGCCTATGGCAGGCGCACCAAGATGTCGATCAGTGTATTGCTGGGGCACTCTTTGTATCTGTTTGTCTGATTTATGGCCCTTCGACAGTGCAGAGCTACTGTTTCCAGCAGGATCAGGCACCTTCCATAGCCCAGGTTGCTCCCAGCCCCATCCAGCCTGGCCTTAGACACTCCCAGGGATGGGGCACCCACAGCTTCTCTGGGAACCTGTCCCAGTGCCCCCCACCCTCTGCGGGAAGGATTCCTTCCTGATGGCCCATCTCAATCTCCCTCTTTCCAGTTAAACTCACCACCCCTTGTCCTGTCACTCTCAGCGCTTGAGAAGGAAACCACAAGTCCTTTCTCCAGCAGCCACAGCTCCATCTGGGAAGGGGGATCCTCCAGTGGGGGGGTCCCTGTTCTCAGCCTGACATGGGGGGAAAGGAGGAGGAGAGGGGGTTGTCTCTGTCCTGGGGGCACCTGGATGCTGCGGTTCCCGACAGAGGGCACGGCGGTGGCAGTTTGGGAACTCTGATTTCCGTTGCTGTTTGGGACTAGCCAGCTCTCCAGCACATTGCCCAAGTCCACTGGGCTTTGGGGTGTTTGGGTCCTGAATTAACATCTTAATTAATTGTGCTGCTAGCAGGAGCTCTGCTCGTTAGCTCTAGAGGTTTTCAGCAACTTCACTGCACCATGCACTTCAGAGAGAGGTTCAGGGGTAGGAAAAAGCGAGTAGGTGACGGAGCATGACGTATGGGAGGAAGAACTGATTCCTGTGAGTGTATCCAGCCACTGAGACTGAGCTGCAGGGCTGCGGAGTGCGCTGCGTAAAGACTCAGCAGGCTGTGGAATTTATGGGGTTCTGTTGATAATTAAGGAACTGCTACCAGCAATTTTGCCATCTCTGGGGATTTTTTGTTTGTTTTTTTGTAGCATGGTATGAAGCATTTTTAGTGCTGCCCCTTGAGACGTTTGTGCTTCCCTCTCTGATGCCACAACACACCAGCACACGTTGTCATGCGTGTTCAGACTGCTTGACTTGAAGGAGGAAAAGAGGATGTAGATGCTAAGGAGGTGGATTTGGAGACAGCGGCCAGGACCTGTGCTGAGCTCCTCAGTCCACTGAGTTTGCAGAGGCTGTAGTCAGGGTATTATTCCAGTGGCACCCCTCCTGCTCCTGCCACATCCACAGGCCTGGGAACACACAGGGTTTTGTGGTGCTGTGGTAGGGAAAGGAGGCTCCCCGCACCTGAACAGCAGTGCTGGGGTCCCGTCACGTTGCTTCAGGCCCTTTACAGCGGCACCGGGGTAGGTGTGAAGTCTCCGTTGGGCTCTGGTTTGACTGAGCCAGGTCTGCTCCACATGGTCTTTCCAATTGCTGTTACGAATGGAAGGGAGCTCTGGGAATTGATTACTAACCTGTGTTCTGATATTGGTTTATTGATAGAGTACAGTTCTTTCGCTTTATATTGACACCGGTCAAATTGTTACATGGACGTAGAACTGGAAGTGAATCCTAGGGAAGACATTTCTTTTATACAGTTGAAAAACTTAAATAACTTTTTGAATCTCTTTATCAAAACCAGTTACCTCTGGCTTGGGCAACTTTGTGGGAATCGGAAGCAGAAAAGTAGCACAATTATTAAAAAGAGAAATTTAGTTGCTAATGATAAATGTAAGTCAATTATCTTTTTCGTCTAATTACAGTCCATTTGTAACCTGCTTAGTGAGGACAGCGCAGCCTCTCGCCTCTGACCCTTGGTGGAGCTGGCACTGGTTTGATTGCAGCCACAGAGCTCCATCAGGAGCTGCAGTTCGTATCCCCAGGTGTGATTACAGCATCGCTTTCGCTTGGACACTTGACAGATTTCTAATGTTTTCCAAGGTTTTTGTGGACAGGGAGAAAGGAGAGGCGAGGCCTTTAATTTTCACTTCTCAAAATAGCTCCACAATGTACAGTGGCTCTGGCTGCAAAATTAGTTTGGGTTTGTACAGAATTTAGTCCTTTGAAATCTAACTTCAGATAAACTCCAAGCACAACTCAGCAGAACCTACTACTCATCAGAACTAAAGAAAATTGGACGTGGCTTGTAGCCCTTTCAAAGAGCCTAGATTCTCCTGGGAGCCTCAGCAGGGACTACCGTCGGTGCTCTTCACTCGACTCCTGGGTCACTGTCTGGGTGATGCTGTTAGCTCGACAGCGGGGCAGGTGCCATCTTTGCACACAGGAATTCAACACCTGGTTCATGTGTTTGCTTTTGTCTGGCTTCATACTTCTAAGTTTCATCTGAGAGCATGAGATCACAGTAATTAAAGCACCTCATGAGATGTGCTGTTTGCCCACGCTGAGGTAGGATCAAATGTATCCTCAGCTTTCCCAAAAGATGCTTCTTTCACCTCTTTAAAAAGCATCAGGAGATGGTTCTTCTTGCATAAAACTCCATTTAATTCATCCCAGAATGAGGTTTGCCTTTTTTGGCCACAGTGACACGCTGATACATACGCAGTTTGTGGTGGAACAGCTCCTTTTCTGCAGTTTCTTTGCCTAGGCAGTCATTCCCTATTTTGTACTCATGCATTTGATTTCTCCTTACTAAATGTAGTACTATGCACTTCTCTGACTTTCGTCCTACTGACCTTGGTCCACTTCCCGAGCTACCCAGATCCCTTTGAATTCTGGTCTTCTCCAGCGAGGTGGTGCAGATGCCCCAGGCTGGTCCCACCCCTGCGCCTTGGGGGGTACCCTGATTTGTCATCAGTGACCCGAGCTCTTCTGTGAGGAGTGGCGCTAACGAAGCCCGGTTCCTATGGACTTTTGTCCCACAGCCAACTCCTCGCAGTACCCCCAGGTAAATGGAGGCAAAGACGGCCCAACACTGGGACACAACACGGTCGAACTACTTGCCGTACGCACCAAGTGCCTTCCCTGAGCTGTGTCCTTGGGAGCCAGTTGTCTGCAGGAGAAACCATAACAGACACACAGTTTAGATTCTATTTGTTGTTTAAATTTCCCAAGTTTGTGCTTCTTTGGAGTCTACTGCGAAACTTTGAAGGTCATTTTAATTGCGCTCCTATTTATAAATTGGTTTCGTGGCCACAGAGTGCCACTCGCGGTAGATTAGACCTGAGACTGTAGCCCTGCCTTTGTGCTACGGAAAGATTGATCAGTGATTTCCTCTCTGTAGAACGGTTTGCAAATGAGCTCTTAGATAAGTGATCAGGAAGAAGATTTTGTCATACGGAATTATTCTCCACAGAGAATGAATGGGTGCTTTTTCTGAATACTAGTGTAAGGCTGCGTGGGCCAGATTCTCAGCTGGAGTAAGCTGAGTCATATTGATTTACACCACCTGCAAATATTTTCCCTATAATATTTTTCCTTGTACTGTAATTTTCTCTAATGCAAACCCTAATTTCTTCTCCCTGAACTCAAATTCTGAACTCCTGTAATTCCTGCATCTGTTTATTTACTTTACGGTTTGTATTCTTTTCGCTGGCTTTATTAACATCCTACATTCTTCTCCCCTGTTCACAGGATGTGCCCTGCATGTTTAAACGCACATTTATAGTCCATGGTTGCGTTCTGTGGTACTGATTTATTGCAAATCAATAAAAAGGCAATTTAGGAAAAAAAAAAAAGTGATTTTCTCTGAAGTCTAGTTAAAGAAACTGCCAATAATTAACACGGGAGACCAATCCTGCTGCCTGGAAGCACTCGGGTTTGTTCTGGCTTCAGGGGGATGGAGCGGGTGACGGGGTGCATCATCTCCAGACTATTAATCCGTTGTCAGAGCTGGGAGCCGGGCCCACGTACGAAAATCACGCTTAGCTCTGTGCAGGTCAGCTCAGCCGCAGGAGGAAGAAAAGGCGCCTCGCCTTCTCCCCAGACACGAGCCACGTCAGGGCGCGGTTTTGTAATTCCAGCTCCCAACAGAAGTAGGCTCTTAAACATCCATTCTGAAGGCCTCAGATATTTTTTGGTGCTTCCTTGACACATGTCCACTTGCAGCACCTCCTGGAGACTGGTTGGCTTTGAAGCAGCTGCCCGGAGTCACAGCACGCTGGCATCGGGGCGCGCGGGTGTCGGCTCTGCGCTGCACGTCAACAGCCTGGGCGACGGGAAGCTCTAGCCAGTAGGTTGGTGACGTGAAAACCACCTGTGAGGAGACTTTGCCTTAAATTCCACTCAAAACGTGCGCAGCGCTACGCAGCGTTTCTGGGCTATTTTTTTTTTCCCCCTAGAAGCAGAGAATAATTTATTAAATCAGTCTGTTGTCTGTTTCCAAATGCAAATGGCAGCGTGTGATGAGCAAACCCATACCTCCCGTTCTGTCTGTCCCACACTCCAATCAGTGCACAGATAAATGCATTTTCATAATTTATTATCATTTAACTTCGGTGGAGCTCTATTATGCTTTTTGTTCTTGCTGTAAATATGTAACGTGTTGTTAATCAACTTTTGTTAGTGAATATTTGATTAATAGCTAGCAGATGTACTTGCCCCTGCGCGTACTGTGTTAGCTGCAACGTTCCAACGCGTAATTCATTATTTTAATAACACTCTAGGCTAATAAATCAAAGGAAGTCTTGAGAAAGCAGCAGCAGAATTACCAAAGGAGTAGCTGTGCATTGTTTTAAAAGTAATACATTTGTGTTGGTTTAAGTATGGGACGGGCTTGCTCATCAGCTACTTGCTAGCCCGAATATCCCATAAGGACTCATAAACTGCGGGTCATGTCCCCCTGCACCCCTCCCCCCCCCCCCCACACCCGGTTAGAGAACAAAAATCAGCCCCGGGACATTACAGCTCCAAAGAGACAGTAGGAATAGAGGGTGAGGAAAAGGAGCAGCGGGTGCCGATGGGGTGGCAGTGCCGTGTCTGCAGATACCCTTTGTGCTGTGTGCAGCGGTGTGATTTCGGTCGTGCCGCGGGGTTCAGCTTGGGAAGGCGATACCTACCTGAGGAAACGAGAGGAAGGAAGTTGCAGTAAAAAGCCAAACAGCAAAGAGCAGAGAGTGTTAAGTCAGAACTGGTGTCGGGAGCAGGCAGATGACACCGTCAGTGTCCGTCCCTGCTTGCCTAAGCTGCTGCATTGAAGTGGAGGAGTGATGCTCAGTTGGAGTAACCTGGTATTTTCCTCAACGGGCAGGCACTTACCATCCAGAGTTTTATGTTCAAAATCTTTAGTCAGTGTTAATCACTGACCTTCTCTGCTGACCGTTGCGTTACTAAAAGGGCCCTGTTTGGTGACATGTCATTCAGTCCCTGAAATCCAGCACAAAGAACTCTCCAAAGGGAATAGCTCCCCAGGGGGGTAAATACCTTGAGCCAGGGTTGGTGCCAAAAAGTAGAGAAAAATGAGGTGATTCGCACGTATTCTGAGACTAAGCCAAGAACTGAGCCCTAATCCCTTGAGTCCCACAGGAGCACCCCCTCCTTCAACACTGCTCATTTCTAATGGAAAATGTCTTATTTATAATAATATGATGGTTGCAGATATCTTTAATGGCAAGTGCTATGAAGTATATATAGTGTAACGCATCCACCAACGCGGTTTTGCGTGTGACGTACTTTTCACAGATTGCTTGTTACTGGTGACCTTGGCAAAGTGTTTGATTCAATAAGGGATTATCAGGTTTGATAGGCCCTGTATTTAATTCTGTAACTTGGCTGAAAGCGACACTGCTTTGCATTGATTTCCATGTGCAATTAATACGTTTTGTCAGTGACAAATGCGTGCAGAGATAATATACTCCGCTCATTTCAATCTCTCCTGTGTATGTTTTAAATCAAAATAACACCTGGTGGCCGAGACCTCCTGAGAAGTGGTGGAAAAGGAGCATTAAGGGTTGCTTGCATAATACTGTAATAATTTTCAGTAGTGAAATAATTCCCTAGAAATGCAAGTAACTGCGTAGCTTAGACGCTTCGAAATCGTGACCATCTGTGAATGGCTGTCGGTGCGGCGTCCCGCTGCGCTCACAATGCAGCTGAACTGGTGTTCGCTGAAGAACACGGGAAACGGTCCCCTGGAAGGTGCGATGTTGTCACTGGTACTCTCGTACACCGGCCACGCGTCAGCAGGGTGCTCGCTCATAGCGGTGCCTTGAACGGGGCTGGTTCTGCGGCGGGGTTTGAGCTCCTTGAGCAAGTGTCACCTGGTCCTCTGCGTTTGTTCCAAATTAACAAAAAAAGTGCCAACGTTACTTTGAAGCTCAGAGAGGTTATCTTTGCTGAAATACTTGGTTTCGGTCTTTCTGACACGAGTCAGGGGTATCTTTTTGACGGGCATCGCTCAGCGTGTAATCTGAAAGTCACAGCTACCCAAAACAGCTTCATTCCTCACGACCCACAAATGCTTCGACCTTATCCAACTAATTTTTATCTACAGCTTTCAGGAGATTGAGGTCTGTTTGTGAAGCCCTTCAATTCTGTCAAACGTGCGTTTTCAGACACAAACCTCTCCCGTTCAGCGTGCGGTCGGCTCTCATCTGCAGCGCCTGTGAAGCTGCAAACATTTTCATCTGCCCAATATGGGAACGGACCGTGACGGATGAGAGCGTTTCAGGGCTGCTCCTGTCAGACTTCACAGAACCACGACTATTAGCATGTAGACTAAAATCCAGCCCCTTTGGTTTTTCAAAAACATCCAAATAGGAAAGTCGCTTTGTAGCGTTGCCTTTGATACTCCATAGAACTCCCTTTAGAACTGCACTTCGCAGTGGACCTTTAATTTCTGTTAGAGAGGGAAAATAAAACCAGCCTTGGAACCTAGACCACAAACAAAACCCAGCCCTCTGCCTTTTTGATCAGACTACACTCCTGCAGAGCCGCTGTTAGTAGCGTTGCTTGTGCCTGCCTCTGGAGCAGTAATGGATGGTGTCTCCATGGCGCAACAGCGTGACTGGAAATGTTATTCCCAGTTTGCTGACAGATATTCAGAAAAAAGGTAGAAGAATGGTGAGGCTTGTCTCCCGTAACTAGACATATGAACAATAGATTTCTGCTCTAAATAAACTAGCCTCCCTCTCTGCTCAGTAGAGGAAGGGGACTTCCAGGGGATGATTTATCCTACTTATTTCAGGAGGTCTCATTCATCTTGGGGGGTAGCCTGGACAGCTCACACGAACACCCCGCTTTCAGAGTGATGGGGGAATCCAGGTGATGTGCAGTTACAATAGTCTCCACAGTTGCAGCCGAATGGTAAAGCTGTAATTCCCATATTATTCTCCGTGCATTCCAGCATACCCTCAGAGCAGGGAATCGGAGTCACGGCTTCGCTGGGACCATCAGATCCTGTAACCCCAGGAGCAGAGTAACTGAGCTGGGGGGGCTTACCAAACCAGGGGCACACCTATTCCATCTGCTCTCCTGAGCCTTCTGTTTGCACGCTGTCAGATGAGCTACACCCCTGCCCAGCACTCCCGCTCACTCTGCATTCGGAGCTGTGTTATTGGCTGCCTTTTCCCATGATTTTGAATCCTTCTTCATTAGGCGCCTCGAGCCCCTGACAGGTCATTTGCCTGCCTGCAGCTTCCCTGCTAGCACTGCCCCCAGATGGAGCGCAGTGACGGAAATGGATGTTGGGCCAGGCAGGGGAGTATCTTCTGTATCTGTTTTCGGGGAGTCGCGGGTCCTTCCCACCTCGCTCCCGTGCTGGTCCCGGGGAAGGGGAGCTGCTTCCACCGGCACCGATGTCTGGCACGTTGCACAGTTTCTTGTCCTGAACCAGGGGATGTGCTTGTTATTCAGACAGATTACTTCTGCAGATGTTCCCATTGCTGTGCCCTCCTGGCTTTTCCTCTGTCCTGCTCTTGTACATGAACAGATTGCAGTGATTTTTTCCGTTTTTCCACTCCAGAGAACTAAATCCCAAGCCAGCCCTCTAGATTTTCTTTACTAACTCCTAAGCAGCCGTTCATGCCGGCATATGGCTTTCTCTCCTTTCTCAAGATTTGGACAGATGTTTTCTCTTGACAAAGCCCATTCTTAATCCATGAGAGAAATGAGAAAACTTGCATGATTTGTTAAGAAAAAAGAAAAATCCCGTTTTTTCCAATGCGGCCGCTTTTCAGTGCTGGGTTCCCTTCATGCCATTCCCCTAATGCCAGACCAGTTAATGCAGCGAGACCAGAAGGTTTGTTCTGATGGCACTTGGATCCCAGCGTGGCGGGTGCTGCGCAGACATGCAGCCAGGTTCCCCCGCCCTGAATAGCTGCTGCGCCTGGACGGGCGGCACCGAGTGCCGCAGCCAGGGGAGAGGGTTCAAAGTGGAGGCGAGGCTGCGGTGCTCCACGTGTTAAGCAGTGGCCAAAGGACCCCTGTTGCCTCATTATGAAGGTTGGTTTATAGGTGAATGTTTGAGAGAGAAGAAGTTATGGCTAATAAATGTCTGATTAGCAGCAGGCAAAGAAAGCCGAAGGGATATTTAAGCAATCGTACCAAAACCTTTGGAATTGTTTCTGGGCCATTTAAGGTCAGCATTAGCAACAGATGTTTCAAGCATTCAGACGCTGGTATATTCCTCTGTTATTGTGGAAATAGAGACATGAATACGTTCTCTGCTGGTGTGAAAATAGGCTTTCTTGTAATTATTGCAATTTTTATTTGTCTCAGTTCCTTCCTGTTCTGGGCACCCTCGCAGCGGAGGTACCATGGACAGACACGCACGTACCCACCAGCAACGTGGGAACGGCTCACGGGTTAGCGGCCAGCTCCGAGCTGGGTGTCTGGGCACATGTGCAGCCCCTTTTATTCGGTGCTGTCCCTCTTTCTTACAGACCTATAAATGAATGAAAGAGTCTGAAACCTCCGTTCCTCTCTACTCGCTTTAGCTTTTCCTAAATTAATGATCACAACCAAGATTTTAATGCGATCCCCTTGTCTTTCTCACCGTAAGCATCCCACACATGTTCACACCTCCCACCGTGACAGCTGAAGGAGCGGGAACGAGCGCAGCCCCAGCGTAAGCAGAATCAAAGAGATTTATTCAAGGGTTATACGGTTTTTGACGCAAGAAACTTTTCTTGTGACAATGGGCTCTTGGCTAACGTTCAAGGTGATCTTCCCCGAGCCTCATTAAGCTGTCTTCAGTAGTTAGGTTTGAAATGGGAGGCTGGTGGCTTCCTAGCTGTCTGGAAGAAGAAAGGATGAGATTCATCTCTGCTTGCAGTTCTTTTATGGCTGAGTAAAGCGCCCTGACTGATATTCAGAGTGACTGAATACAGAGTGAAGAATGCTGGCTCCAGTGAAGTCTGCACAAGAGAGAGAAACTCTGCTGAACTAGCTCTGCCAACATTTTGCAGCCCTGCTGTATTAATAGCCTTATTTTGCAGCCTGACCCTGAGCAGACCCAACAGACTGTCGCGCTGTTTGAGGCGCACGGTAAAAGGGGTGGGAAGTTAAAACTTGTCCTGGGTGCTCGAATCGACAGGGCTGCTGCTGCAACCTTCACACCCAGCTAGGAGAGAGCTTTGGCTATAATGAGGGCTTGTTTTATGGGTGGGCAGGAGGAAAAGCTCCTGTAGGGAGCACTTCGGTGGTCTGTGGGATTCACCGTTTGGGCTTTATGAAGGATGAACCCTTAGAAGTGTGATTTTTCCTTATTTCTTTTCTGGCTTTGCTTGTGAAAAGCGTCTGGAAGAGACAGTCGAGAAGGGTAACGTTAGCCAGGGCTGCCAAATCCCAAGTGCTGCCAGGGTCTCTTCACCTCTTTAAATAACGGAGACAACGGAGCCAGAGGAATTGCATGTCCCAAGATGTTAAAAGCCCCCTTCTTTTCAGATCTTACATGCACAGTGTCTGTTTTGGATAGAGGATTCCAAGAATGGGGGAAAAGAGTGAATACACGGGGGAGTGGGGAGGGGATGTGCTGGCCCTGGGCCCAGCGCAGGGACGTTCACGGAATAAACCCCACAGACAGGCAGAAATTAGTCTCCCCTGTATTTGGCGTTGCCTTCCTGCCTGAGGGCTGTATTCAGAGATTCCTCATGCAGTTTTCTTCTCAGAACTGACAGTGCATCATCTCCCCAGCCCGAGTGTGAGCGCGTGGGGTTGGAGCTTTTGGCCAAGAGTGGTTCCTTCAGCCTTTAGTTGGAGTATCGGGAGCCAGGTTGGCTGTTTCAGCTGCCTGTGTTTCTGGAATTCACCTTCTCTGTGTTTACGGCTCGCGGCCTGTACTGAGAGCAGCGAGAACTGCCAGTGTGGATCGAACAGCCCGGGGAGGCGCCTGGCGAGGGTAACCCCGCTGCGGTCAGTGAACGCGCGAGTCTGACGGACGCACAAGCAGCGAAATTCTTCTCGAAAGAATTATTCTTATCCTCCAAAAGTTATTTATGTGGGTCAAAATGGGCCTTTTCAGTTACAGTGATATTCTTCAAACCCCGGCACTGTGATGCAATATTGCTCTTTCATTAAGCCATGATACTAGTAGGTTGTTTTAAGCCTTGTGCTGCGAATCTCTTGCAGATGAAGCGCTGCAACAGAAATATCCGTACAATAAGGGGATTGGAGGGTGCTTTTTGGCACAGCTTTATCATTCCAGTGGTCCGGGGGAGCTGGGTGGTTGAAAGCCAACAAGAAATAAAGCTCGATCTGTTACATACCCAAGTGCTGGGTAAGTACTGGGGGGGGGGGGGAAGAATGTTTCAATGATCACGTGAGGCTAAACGTTGCTGCTTGGGCCAGGGACTGACACAACATCCTAATCAAAGCTGACAGCTCTATTGCATTCTAATTACAGCCTGCCCGGGGCGCTTTTCCGGCTATCAGTACTTTTAGGATAGTTTGCATCTAAATTAAAATGGAACCTCAAAGCAGTGCGGTGAGGCTGTGCTCCCAAGGAGGCTCGGGAGTGCTGGCTGATGAGCATTCTGCACTGCACCAGCTGGCTGCCATGTGAAAAATAAAATAAAGTAGCAGCCACACTGATAATCAGAAAGTGGTTCTTGAATCCTATTAATTTTCTTGTGAATTATTTATGGGGGTTTTTGTTCCAGTCATGCACTTCCTTTCAAATGTTTATTTAGTTTCTCTGTAAAGGAGAAAAAAATTGGGAGGAAGAGAGGGAAATCTGGAAAATCTCCAAGGGTTAGCTCACCAGCAATCTGTTTAGACGTCCTCTTCTCAACCCAGCCCTGCTCTGCTACATATTTATGGCAATGTTGAACAAATAAATCTCACCCACCTCCCCATGTACAGTAAAGCAGAAGATTGAACTGCTTTAAAGAAGGATTACCTCTTGCCTGTGAGGAGGGGGAAAGAAATTCCATGAATGTGTGTTAATTTCTGAGAAAGGTAAAGCACACATCTGCAACTGCAAACATCTGTCCATCCACATTACAGATGTTCTGCCTGAAGCTTCTTTCCTGATCCCATCTCTAGACAACAAGAGCAAAAAGGAGTTTGCAGTTCCACAGTGTTGCCTTTTTCTTGTCATGTTTTATAAGCACTAATTGGAAGCAACAGACACATTCTCAGCACTCGGTCCTGTCTCCAGATACGCGCACGCCTGGCTTGGCACGTTGCACAGCCAGCGTCTCAGCCAGAAGCGGAACCGGCACGGGGAGGCAGGCTGGGTGCTGGCAGGAGGGAGCAGGGCCGTGGTCTGCTGCAGCATTTTGGCATCTCAGTCCAGTTCAGACGACTCCACCAAGTTCAGATAGAGGTTAAATTCTCTAAACATCTATGTATTGGGGGCCAGTTTGCATCACCTCCTGTGCTTTGATGTGAAGCATTTGATAATGAAGATGCCTCCTGGCTTAATTGGTTTTCTTTTGCTCCCCACCTTGGTTGGATTCACCCAGCTCCAACTCCTGGAAGGGCTGTCCTGTTGAGACAGGGCGCAGTGCCAGACCAGCCCTGCTCAGTAAGGGCTAAGTCTGGATTTTTCAGAAGGGTGTGATCAAATCGCTATGAGATACATGTATTATATTTTTCCAATATGTTTATTCCTGGCCAAACCCAGTGACTAGATGGAGCACTTACTGGAGGATTTATAGGTCTTTAGAATTTTATTGAGTTTAATGTCTGTAGGTGAAATAAATAACAGTTGCATAATTCAAGAATGTACAGCTCAGCTTCGGTATTTCCAATACTGTCGATAGGAAGCTGTGGCCCCGATCAAGATTTTTGTCAGGATACTGGATCCGTGTGAACACCTCCAATCATCTGCCTGCAGCGTGCAGCTCTGTGTAAATCTGGAGTATGCACTATCTGTGTAAGCAATTTGTGCTGAGGGAATTGAAGCTTACTTACCATTGCACCAATTTTTAACAGATAACTTAGCAAAAATGTCTGTCCTTTCCTGTTCTGATGCATTGATTTCCACCCTGAAAACTAGCATGTTAGGATTGCCTCTTAGGAAAAGGCAACATTTCTTTCATTATTATTCCTTTATTGCTGTGGCTGACTTTGGACATGTGTGTTTATTCATGATAATTTATTCATGGCTTCATTTACAGATAGTCCATGTGGTTAATCACATGTGGGAACTCTTCCCAAACCTTGGAACCTGTCACATGAAAGCTCACCTCAGGGCTGCATCGCCCCTGCGTTCTAAGCCACAACCTGTGTTCTCACAGAATCAGCTTGCAGAGTTTCTCAGGGAAACTGAGATGAGGCTGGGAGCAACCTGGGCTATGGAAGGTGTCCCTGCCTGTGGCAGGGCGTGGGGCTGGGGGGGCTTTAGGGTCCCTCCCAACCCAAACCAGTCTCTGATTCAGTGATTCTGTGAAAGAGGGTGGCCAGAAACCAGTGCATCTCTCCTGAAACGTTTTCTGAGTATGACTTTACTGTTTACAACAGGGTGTTGAACGTTCATCAGGTTTCCCTCAACCACCCTGCTCTTCCTTTTCACCAAAGCCAAATGGAAGTGCAAGCAACATGGGCCTGATTTGTCCAGCCCATCGCTGTAGCTGCACACGTGGCCTAGTATCGCACGTACACGTGCAAGTTCATCTGAACAACTATGGGCAGAATCTGGGCTCCGTCAGCTGCAGAGCTGTGTAGAGGCTGGGTAGCGAGAGCTTAACCCCGCAGACTAAGGTTTCTGTGGCAGCTTTGTCAGCTTTAATCACTGGTTAGGGTGCCAAGCACCTGCACATGGAAAGGTTAAAGATACCAGCGTAGCTTCCCTAACGCTGACTGCATCCCTGGCCGGGGGATCCACGGCAGGCCCCGCTCGCAGTGCAGGGCACCGGGCAGCATCGCTGTCCAGGGGTCATTCCAAATCTGCCCTTTGTGCGTTGCTCATCAGATCTCGCTTTGGAGCCCAGTTGCTCCTCATTCGAGAGCTGCTCCACAGCAGACAGTCTCACAGACAGACAGAAGGTGTTTCTTGCCTGGTTCTAGCTTCTCCACTCAGCTGACACAGGTTCGTGACCCGGTCACACGGCAGGGTTTGTTTCACGTAATTCCAGCAGTGTTTTTTACTCATAGAATTACCACCACAAATCATTGCTGCAGGAGCTCTTTTCACAAGGAAATAACAAGTTATTAAGGAAAAATGCTTGAAGACGTTGAAATGGAAAGCTGGTATTCCCATTTCCTCCTTGACAGCACTCAGAGACAGGCGAGGCAATTCTTGCAGAGCCTCTCTGCTTTCCCGCACTCCCTCTCCCTCCTCCACCCACTTCACTCTCTCACCACATGGAAATTCAGAACATTTCTCCAAAAATAGAGCTCAGATCCGAAGCTGGGGTACGTATGTGCTGGTAGCTCTTGACATACTTGTGGTGCCTTCAAAGAGAACCTGCCAGCTGCTGGCGGGGGGCAGCGGGGCTGGACAGAGCTGTGGCATCTGAAGAAGCCCCAGCCCGTGGGTCTCCTGCCCAGTGAAAGCCCCTCAGCTCAAGGCACGCCAGAGCTCTGCACCAGGGATTTAACCTCAGTCTGGCCCCCTGGGACCACCCCTTGTACCTTCTTCCCTCTCTGACAGTTCACTCTGTACTGCGGTACCTGCACCGCTCCCTGCCAGGACTCAGCTTGGGAAATAAGCCTGACTGAGAGGGACAGAAGAGAGCTTGCGCACAAATTTCCATGTGCCAGGGTTATTTCTACTGCGGCACATCCCCTTTTCATATCTGCTTTTCCCTCTTTTCTTTCTGCTCACCCAGTTGGAGAGGCAGCCAACATACCAAGCCACAGCTGGAGATGTGTCCCTGTGTGTTTGCCCAGCATACTCCTGGGTGCAGTGCAGAGACGGGGAGTGGGCACAGATCTTCTCCCTTCAGCAACCTCTGCTTCACTGGGTAGGACATCCCTGCTGCAAGTGTTTTAGCTGACAGCATCTTTTAGAGAAGAACTGGTTGGGTCCAGTTCCTTCAGCTGATTAACACTGTACATATGCAGGTATTATGCTGCTGATTTCTCTAGCAACACTGTAGAGCATTTACACAGCCCTGCTTCAAGCAGAGGTCTGTGTGTACATGTGAAATGTTACTGTAAACATGCTTACTCTTGAAAGGAAGCACAGAAAACGTTTGCTCCCTCTCTGAATACCGAGAAAAGTGAAGGATGACTCAAACTCCCTGCTGTTAATTAACTACTCGTTACTGGATTGCCTGCCTTTAAGGGGAGCATTTCTTCTACCTGAACCTGGATAACTGACTTTTAGACAGCCAACCTAGGATAAAACCTACCACAGCAGCGTAAGTCCGTTTTTCTGTTGGCATCATCTTAGACTGAGTCCTCGGGAGCATATGGAGTGCGCTGAGTGAGAATGGATTCAGTGATGCTCGTCATGTCTGCTGGCTGGGAAGTAATTGTAGCAGAAGAAGAAGAAATCACCAACTTGTGCTGGCACGTTCCCCTGCCTGCTTAGATTTATAAATGTAAGGATCCATGGCCAGCAGAGGCTTGGCAGTAAGTGAATGCTGATTTCGGGCAGCTATTCCTGAATAGTTGTGGTGGTGACAACATACTCTTGTGTCATTTGGCTACAAATAGTTGCTATGAATCTATTCCAAAAAAATGAAATAGCTGCTGTCCCCAGAAGTTTTCTGGCCTGCTCTGGCATGTAATAAAGCAATGTAAGATGGTTTGGTGATTACTGTAACCGACTCGGACTTGAACACTCTGAGCCGTGTTCCTGGTTTGCCACTGACTTTCGGTCTGGCCTAGGGTAAATCACTTAATCTTGCTGTGCCAGACAGAAGTGTTGTGAGGGTGCATTGGCACGTCTGTAGGAGGAACACAGATACTGTGGCCACGGATGGCGTATAAAATAGCACGACAGTTACAACTCGGAGCTGGCATATACTGCACCAGGTGGAATCTCTCAGTCAGAGAACATATTTACCCACACCGTGGGAAGAAAAGCTACTTGAGGGGGAAAGCTGGGGAAAGCTGTGCTCCCAAAGTCCTTACAGAAAATTAAGGAAACAATTTGCTTGTAGGATTGCAAGTTCATGTCACAATCATAAACCAAAAAATGTGCACCTACGCTTTGGGTGTTGAGGTGACCTTGGCTGGCGGCTGGCTGCCCACCCAGCGGTGCTCTCCCTCCTCAACGGGACAGAGGAGAAAGAGGAAAAATCGTGTGGTTCAACATAAAGACAAGGAAATGGCTTAAAAATCAGGGGAACAAGGTGCTGTGATCAGTCACAGCAGCTCCTCTCACCCCTCCTTCCCCTCATGCCCTTCCCCTGCTCCCCCCATCTCTCCCTCGTGGCTCAGGGGACTCTGCCTGTGCCTGCAGCTCCTCTTCCCGCTCCCCTTGCTCTCTCCTGGCTGCTCCCAGGGCTGTTTCTCCCACTTTCCCTCACTCCATGCAGCATTTTGCCCTTTATTAAACGTGTGTCCCAGGAGTGTCACCGGCCTGGCTGAGGGGCTCAGCCGTGCCTGGTGTGGGGCAGCTCCAGACCCCTGGGCAGGGGCACCCGGCACGGATACACATTGAGTAGGAGCTGACAGTGGTATCTGCTCTGCGTGCCTTGGCTGGGGAGGGACGAGCAGTAAGTCAATAGTTCTTCATCTCGCTCGATAGCCGTTTCATGTGCATATGTTTCTCTGGGAGAAGTGAATAGATTTCTTTTCTCTGTGGAAGATGGAGGGGATAAAGGAGCTCTGTTGGTCAGGACTGAGCGTCCCTGAATGGTTGATTTTGAAGTGCTTTGTCCTCGGGGTTTCTGCTGATCTTAATACTAAAGGTACTAAATGCAGATAGGTAGTAAGGCACTGTTTGAGGATTAAGGTACTCCCAACTTCAGACCTCAGAAGAAAATACAGGCAATGCCAGATGCTTTGGAAAAACAGTGCTGCAGTAGGGGCCTAGGGAAAATTGAGTTGTCGAAGGGTCTAAGATTAAGATGCTGGAAGAAGTCATGATCCAGACTTTCCACCAAGTAGAATTTATTAAGGAATTATAGGTGATGGATAAAAGAAGTTGTTTGTTGGTAATAAAATCAGGGCTAGGTGTCAGGTCTCTCTGCAGTTCTCTGAGCCTCATCCAGCTACAGTGATACACTCTGTGTAGTGAGGCTGCACCTGCTAGTTGTTGATAACTAGCAGTGACTCACCTCAAATACAGGTAAGAACCACAGCTTGGGCAGCACTGCCAGCAGTCAAACATTCCCACGGGAGAATGCGACTGCCACGGTGTCCTCAGCAGCATCTGGGAGAGCACCGTGGGTTGGGAGCAAGGGGAGGCAGTAGGGTTCGGAGTGGCCCGGGCATGTTTAGCGTGATCGATGGATACCCACGGGACCCTCGGGCGTTTCAGGCTCAGCGCCTTTCTCAACTTACCGTTAGACGCTTTCCCAGTCGAACACGCGTTGGGTCTGAAATGCAGAAGAAAGAAAAGAGCAATACGAAGAGGGAGCAGAGCTTTTCTTTTGGGTATGGAAATTATTCTTCAAATGCCTTTGTTGACAGCTGGCGTGGCACAAAATAAACATAGGTCTGTTTGCAAGTAAGCAAGAATTAGCATAAACAGCAGCTGCTGGATTACCAAAAAAACATGTAACAATAAAGAATTTTTTTTTCTCCCTTCAGAAACAAAGGTAGGTAAAAAGCCTGAATGAAATAATGAGTTAGTTAACCACCTGTTAAAGTTCTGAGCAGTGGCAAAATGAAAGAGCTATTTGTTGATGACATAAGCACTTTTCTGAATCAGGCTTTCTAATTAAAACAGAACCTGTCCTTATGGCAAAAGTGCAGTGCAGTATCAAAAACCTCCTGTTGCTCTCCCCTCCTCTTCCCAAATGACAGGATTTCCTACACTTGCCTCCCCAGTTGCTTCTGTGCTGCAGCCAGATAATTGTTTCACCTTTTTCTGCAGTTGCTGGGGTGCTATTTCTTGCTCTCTCTTCCCCAGCCTCATGGCAGATAAAGTCAAGTCAGGCCATCAGGACGTATAATGGTATTTATGGGCAGATGACATTCAGCAGGAGAAGTTTATGGTCTTTTGTCTCTATTTCTTTCTCTGGTACGAGCTAGTTAGTAGTATACTCACCAGCATCGTCATATTTTAATAAAAACTAATGACCCAACGCAGTGAAATGCAGAAACAAGACAAGAAGCAATTTTAAGTGCACAGTTTTAGATTGATGATGCCTGAATTTATAGCTTAGCCTGTTTCCCATGGAAGGTGGCTTACCTCTTCAGTTGCCTTTCCAGGGCGAGTCGTGTACCCAGCCACCTGCAAGGTCTGTTCAGCTTACCTAGATTGCCCTTGGACCTTGGCATTGGGGTCCACGTCTGGTTTTCATATTTGAACTGCAGCTGTTTGTCTCTAAAGTTTTCTGGCAATAGGATCTTTCTTAAAATGAGAATGCGCTAAATAATAGCCCTGTTCAGAATTTGCATACAGCTTTATAGCTGCAAAAAGTCAGTGTTACATAAGGCTCAATTCACAGTGTCTTGAAGTCAGTGGGAGTCTTTCCACAATGAGTTTTGGATCAGGATGGTTCTGAGTCAGATTCTGATACTGTTGGTTACCAGTATGGTATACATGTTGGTTCATGAGTCGGTAGGATTGGTCAAGTAAAGTATTGCTTGTACTCAGCAAAGGCATCAGAATCTTACTGAACAGACATCCCATCCCTGGGATGAGAGTTTGAGTTTGTTATTTAAGGCCCCATGTTCTTTTCCATCAGGTGTACTTTACCTTCTCACTACTCATAAGTTTAAAACCGTGTTGTGCTGTTGGTATCAGTAGGCACGTGCTTTTACTGACAAAGGACTTTTGACCAACTCGCAGTGTTTTGCATGGGAAGAGTCACGTGGAATGCTTTCGAAACAACACGTGTTTCTCATCTGATCACAGTTTTGTAGAATTTCTTCTGTTTCTGCTGCCAGCTTGTTTTCAAGGTAACCGTTTCCAGCGGGAGGTATCGTTTGGTGGGTGAAACGCTTCGGAAGGTTTGGAAATAAAACACGTGAATTCTCAATAGTGGGTTTCTTTACCAAGAATCAGCTCTCAGTTTGCATGCAGATCGGGCCCCATTGCCTTCAACACCAGGTGTTAAACAGACGTTTCTGTTTGGCTGCGGGTTTTTTTGAAGAGAAGAAAATGCTGCTGTGCGCGATATAGATGGAGAGGTCAGCGTCACAACCACAGACTAGTTTTATTGCAATACCATTCACAAAGGTGCTTTTTTTTTTCCTGGAGTGTTATTTTTGTTGGTTTTTTCTTTCTGAAAACACTTGATCCACCACATCTATCTGCTGGTTATCTTTGTATCTGCAAAAGTGTCTTGGTATATGAGCCTGTATGTAGGCACAAAGAGACGTAGAATCCGTATGTGCTGGCTACATAATAACCTGAAATGTGTGAAGTCTTTACACTTCCAAAGCAGAACTCCTTGTGGTAAAATACTTTCCATTTTATTTCAGGTGAGAACGTTAGTATCTCTCTCTACTCACGCTGATTTGGAGTGTGATTCTTCCACCGCCTTCAAACAGCACCTCATCCCATGAAGAGCCGTGGGTAATCTCCATGGAGCTACTCTTGGAATAAGGTAATTTGCATAGGAGCAAGAGTATCATCATTTGATCTCCTGTACCTGACAGCCCCACAACAGCTGAACAAGATCCAATCAAGTCACAAGTCAGAATGGGGAACGTTTGCCTTTTCTGTTCTGTTTATACCAGGCTGATATCAGTCTGATACCAGATTGGAGCTCAGGCTGGAAATAGAGGAGTAACGCTATTGCCAGGTCAGGCTTCTCTCTGTACAGAACAGAGAACACAATCTGGATAGAAAAATATGTCAAGGTGTGAGATGGGGAGCCAGAGAAGGAGGTAAACCTTGAATTTGCTGAAGATACTCAAGTTTTTCATTTGCTTTCAGCCAGTCTGGGGTGTTACACTTGGATTCAGTTCTTTAGGGGGCCCCCTGAAAGATGGGATGTCATTCAGCGTGGTCAGTGCAGACGGCTGTTTCCTGTCTCTGTCCTGGCATGACTCCTTCTTCTCCCATAACGTCGGTGGGACAGTAATCCCCTTGGTGATCTGTTGGGCTCAGAAACCACACTGATGGTTTGCCACACCAGCAGAGCCAACGCAGCGCAAGTGCCAGCGTGGTCCGGGTCTGGGCACCGATTTCCTCTGCAAAGTGAATCTTCTAGTTCTCTTCTGCTCTCTGAGTTGCAGCTTTGGGTGTAGTTCTGCCAGGCCTTTCCTTCGGCCCCTCTCTTCTTTCTTTTGCCCACCTTCTCCCCCACATTTGCAGTGCTGTAGAGCAAAGAATAAAGCCCTGGTGCTCTCGGATCTCGGGCCCCTGCCCAGCCCCACCCGTCTGCGTCTCCTTCACGTCTACGCTAAAGGAGGAAAATCAAAGATTTTTTTCTCACATCAATTTACGTGCAATTTAACCTCCTCTGCAAGTTACAGCTAACGCAGAAATTCCACAGGCTGTTGTGTCTGTCCGTTGCTCCTGGACATCCTTGTTTTACTGTTCAGGCGAGGTCTGGCTCTCCTGCGCGGCGGGGGCTGAAGCTTAAGTCGACAGCGCTGCTGGGCTGCTGCAGCCCGTCTCTCCCTAGGCGGTAAAACGGTGTGTTTTGAAGAGAAAATGGTAACTGACCAAACCCGAGCTGTTTTCTTACTGTTGGAGGGAAATGTGTGTACAGGTTTGGGGAACACAGGTATCAAGAGGTGGATGAATGACAGGCTCACAACGGCAGACGTACACACAAGACAGCTCTTATTTTCGTGACTGTTGGGAGATGACATGCAATTTCTACAGAGTTACACCACCATGATTTGCTGGAAACCTGTTCTTCCATCTTTCTTTTATACTGTAAGTCTGGAATGGGGTTTTTTGGACTACACAATACAGGCCTCTGGTATAAAATAAGTACTTGCCATGCTTGTCCTTTGTGTCTGATCCTTTTAAACTCTAACAGTCTTATTTTACCCAGCAGTACTGGATTTGTATTTTTAGACCTGTTCATGACATTGCATACGACTTTGTGTATGACTTTGGATAAGTTTCTTAACAGCTTTGTGCCTCAGTTTACTTTTCAATAGTGATGTTATTTATTGCCATTCTTGGACGTTTCCTGAAGTGTCCATATGGAGCCCCTTTCAGGTTTTAGAAGGTCTTCAGTCCTTCCAGCTGAGTGGAGACTTATTCCTTACTGCTACCAGAAATAAGGGAAGTGTCCCCTCCTACTGCAGCTCAAGGACTTTCAGATTCTTACTACTGCAGAGAAAATCCACAGCAGAACACAGCACTGAGCCCCGGTGTCCTGCTCCTAGTGCACTCACCACACCGTGGCCTCTCCCTTCTCCACTTTGCCTTATTCCTGCAGCAGAACTCGGAAACGTATTTGAGTTTCACCGAGTCGTTCGTGTGAGTGCATCTCCGTGCTGTGACCTTCCCCGTGCCACCCCTTCCCTACCCCTTCCCAACTCACCAAGGACAGGAGCGGGCAGAGACCCCGCGGTGCAGACACACGCCGGTCGCTTTGCTCACGTTTTGGCTCTTTTGTCCTTTCCCTTCCGCTCTGCCAATCATCCCGCTGACGTTTTTATTCTGCTGTCTAGTCTTCCTCAGTGAATAACTTCGCTATCTGCTGGGGTCCTAATAATTCACTGCTTTTTTATTTTAATGAAAAAGCCCTATTCTCTTGACATCAGCCCTCCCAGAGCTGGGAGCATGCGAGCCCCTTCTCATCTGCTTGTTCTCCAAAACCCATATTCCGCAGGGATTCTGCAATCTATTATTCTTCCCCTCTGCCTCTGGTGCCGCAGCCGGTCTTGAAAGGAGGCCACTTGAAAAGAGAGAGCAGCAGCAATATGGCTTATGAATTTTTGGCACATTGCTTTACCCTGAAGGGTATATTAAACAATAAGCGTTTTTGAAACAAAGGCCTCTGGTAACCTTACCACAGGCACTGGCTCTGCAGATATATTAGTAATTTTAGGCACCAGCTTCAAATTATCTGACTGAAATACCGCTTGTCTGCCCTTAATACGTGGTCATCAGCAAGATACTGGCTCTTCCAGAAATGCTGCTGCCTTATCTGGCTGTTTAAAGAGTGTAAACTTGGGTTTCTCTAAGTGCCAGTAGCCCAACATTCGGCCCAGGAAACAAACCTTCTCATTCCAGCCCACAGTAACCGTCATGAGAAGAATAAAAATGATCCACATTTAAAAATTATGAAATATGAAGAGTCATGTTGCTGGTAAGCAATGAGTGTATTTCCCTTTTCACACTAGATAGGAACATGAGCTCCTGTGGCTGGCTTTCCTCAGCCTCTTGCTGAGACCCTTTGTCTCTGGTCTCCCAGGGATTGTGCCAGGCATTTACAGTAGGAGAAACGGTTTGGGGTAGTAGCTGTAGGATGCTACATGTAATTGTAAGGTGGGATTTACAAACATTTGGCTTTGACCAAACCATGTTCCCCCAGTACCTGAGGGTTTTTTTGTAATTTGAGTATTCTCCTGTGTTTAGGAGGCAGGACCCCTCCCCATGCTCGAGGAGAGGGTCTGGACTCCCCGTTCTGTCCCGAGGGTAGCTGGCCCCTGCACTGTGTGGGCAGGGAGGCTGTGGCTGAGCTGGGGGAGGTGGGCTGAGGGGGAAGAAGTAAGGCAGTATACACTCTTGAAACACCCACCCTGCGGGTTGGAACCTTTCTTTTTCAACTCCTGTGCCTGGTGTAGGAAGGGGAGAATGGGAATTGGTAGTGGGAATACCTGGGGGACATCCATAAGAAAGGCCAAAAGGTGATTCTTCCCCTCGGATGTGTTTTATAACATTTCTAGTTTACAAATAACTTCCAGACTTGTGCACATTGTTTCATGGTGGGGGGAGGAGGCATGGCAGGGCTTGCAATTAAGCACTAATTATGGTATACAACATAATACAGCATTGGAGATTGAAATAACCTGGTAGCTGCAACAGTTTGATCAGCTGAGTTTATAATCAGTGTTAATAATCCCTTCTGCAAACAGCCTTGCAGGGCTGGATGTCTCCGTGTCAGTTCGCCCATGACGTGGGTCAGTGTCTGTTGTATCTGCCTGTACTTTTGGTCCTGAGTGTGACCGTGCTGAACTGCTGCCTTCCCCAAAGGTCTTCTGGATCATAGCACTGGTGTTAAGGCAGGAAATGCTCGCTATTGTTAAAATACAAATGACAAATGCACTTCCAGCGTGATGAATGGGAGTCAAGAAAACAGGCGGTATTGCAGGGCAGTTTCAGTTGCCCTTGATTTTGGAAAGCCAGACCAGGGCTGTCCCCTGAGTCCGTTTGCATCAGTGTGAACTGCAAAAAGATTCCTACAGCTCTGCCACTAGAGCCACATCACAAGATGATAAACCTACCTGTGATATTGTTGCGTCTTTATTTTGCCCGTTAGGTGGAAGGGAAATTATTTCCTTCCTTTGGTGTGTTGATAAATACAGCAGTAAACATCTCACAGCTTTCTGAATTTCCTCCCTCTCAGAGGGTGTCAGGGATTTCCCTCAGGCTGCAGGGCTGCTGCCAGCTCAAGGCTCCCTGTCCCTCTGCAGCTTATCCGGGTGTGGGAGGAGGGATGTGGCATTCCTCCATGCTCACGGGGAGGGAGCAGAGTCTGGTCTCTTGGTGTCTTCATGCTGCAGTTTCCCAAAGGACGCGTGCGCCTGTGCACACAGAATTAGGGAAGAGTTGTGCTGTCCTGCAGAACCAAACTTCCCCCGAGTCCCGTAGTGTCCCAGGCCTCTCTCGGGTACTGCTGCTCCACTGCAGCCGCTAACCCGCTACCTTCGCCCGCCGACAGGCTCTTAAGTTTCACCTTCACAGTGTGGTAATTATCTTAGTCACATTGCAGCACAGAAGAAACTTCAGCGAGGGAAATAAAACCACGCTGCTCTTGTTGGGCAAACTGCACTCCCTTTAATTTTCTGTGTTTGTGTCTCATTGCCTGGACCTCTCCCACTAATCAGCTTTTAATGACTCTTCCCACCGGTGCGGTAGCAGCAGATTCTTTGCGTGCCGCCTTTGTTTCCTGGAATACAATCCACTACGCTCCTTGTCTCTCTGACCCAGCTTGTGTTGGGGTTTAACACAACCGTTGGTGGTGTGCATCCTGTCCTCATTTTGGTTGCACAGACATTGCAGCGCGTCAGGTGTCAGTGCAAAGATGAACTTGGAGGCAACGCAGCGTGGTCTGCGTATTAACAGTCTTTGCGGATCTAATTACTGTACTAATGTGAGTCACGTTTGCCAAAGTGGCTTAATGAGCCCGTGACACTTTTCAACAGCCGCCTGGGACTGGTTTTGTTTTGGTGAGTATGCCAGTGCACACCGTTACGCCTTTGTGGCCGGCAACTCTGAAGATTTTCACGGTCTTCAGAATGGAGCTGTTGGGAAGAAGCTTCTGGAATGGCGTGCGGTATTTTGGTGCTTGTTGAAATGTTTTGTTTCCAAATTACTTTACAGAAAGTTGAGCATTTCAAATGCAAGTTTTTCTGAGAAGAGGTTTTGCAGAAAGCCAGGGGCTTTTTTTTTCCTGTCAAAACTGCTTCAACTTATTTGCATCCAGCTTTAGAGAAACTGTTCCTCAGCTACTACAGCTGATGGCAGGGTCCCTTCAGTGCTGTAGGGAAGGTCAGCACTCCCCTTTGCATTCTTTTTTAAAATTCCTTTTAACTTTGAGCAGGTTACGGGACTTAATTGATCAGCTCCTGCAATCTTTTGCCGCTAATTGGCTAGATGTCAGATGATAAAGGGAATAATATTCGTCCCCATCATGTCACAGAAGACACTTTGTACTAGATACTTGCTTTTCTCACCAAACGCTGCGCATGTGGTTCTTCTGTGGCAAGTTCTGTGAGCAGCCGGGAGAAGGAAGAGGGTAAAGGAGCATCTGAATTTAGTTTGTTCACTTGAGATACAGGAAAGTAGTGCTGTCCTACAACTATCAAGATTTAATTAAAAAATGAAAAGAACAGAAACAAATTGAATTGCAAACTTGGTCATGTTATCATCAGCTCTGCCTTGGCAGTTTCTAGAATACTGAATAAATTGCTGTACTTGCTGTGATAGCCTCTGTTGAAAACTTCAGTGACATTTCACTTTGAAAAAGGAATTCATTGTTCCCCCAAATGTGATGTTCTGAAAGTCAAATTTCCCTTTCATGTCTGTAAGCAAAATTTTCAAAGAACTTTTTTAATGATTGGGCAGAGCTATTCACAGGAGCTCCTTTCCTTCCGAAACCTCCGGCTTTGTTTACGACTGGAACACGGCTTGTGAAAATGAACAACTGTCCCTGGATTACAGGCGTCTCGCCTCACCGGGGGAAAGCTGAGGGCTAGGCTTGAGTTTTTCAGTTTGCCGTGGTGAAGGGCAGCGCTTTTCCCGAACCAGCTGGGACGTGCCCCGGCCGGAATCATGAATCGCAGTCACATTTTGCCACCTTTGCCTCCACCGTCACTGCCTCCCCTCCCTACACCAGTCTGGCACGACTCAGATCCTGCAGTACCTCCTACAGCAGGAAGGCCATTACCACGAGACATGGGAGGCAGCAGGGCCCCCGTCCTTACTACGCCATCACTTCCCAGCCCCCGTTTCCAAACACGGGGAGACCGGCGACCCACCCCTAGCCCCGGTGTAGGTAGCAATGGCGGAAGGATGGGGCGTATCTGAGAACTGTGGGTCAAGGACTGTAAAACACTGTCTAAACACAGGGCTGTGCTCCTCTTCCCGGGTGAAACAGGAAAATGTTGTCTTTCAAAGGACAATCGCTGGATCAAATCTTCCCTCACTCAGTGTTTTGTTGGATTGGTGGTGGCCTGCCCAGAACCTAGAGGATAGGGGAAAAAAGGTACATAGGTGACAGGAACAGGCTTTAATGCAGTGTCGCTGGCTGTGAAATTTTGGCGGAATGTTTCATTGGCTGGTCTAGTCGCTGACTGTCTGGGACGCAGTTTATAGAACTACAGAGCTTTGCTGTTTGGGTAGGCAACGTTTCTTCAAGTGAAGAGAGAACGGCGTTTGCTGAATGATTTTGGGGAAGAGGGAAGGTTTTTCTGACCGGTTTATGCTTTTGTGGCTCAGTGAAGCAGAGATGAGCCTGGTCCCAGGCCGGGTACTTAAGCAGGCAGCTGCCTGCCTTCCCCAACATCTTGCACAGTCAAGTTCTCATTATTTCTGAACAGGTACCTGAAAAGCCGTCTTGCTTAGGCTCTGACACACGCTCTAATTACAAGATGGAACAAAGAAACAACCCAGTGTTTTAAAGAGGAATTGAGTTGTGATTATTCTATTGATGCTAAAACTTGCTTTGATACAATAACATCTCACACTACAGCTACTAAAATTCTTACGGGGCCTTCCAGTCTCCTAAGCAACTGCTCTCTGCTAACAGGAAGAGATTTTCTGCTCCAGAGAGGTGCAGAAAGAGCCTTTGTTTCTGCTGGTGGCTAGAGCAGCTGAAAGGAGAGTAAAGGAAATTAATAGATATATTTTAATAGTATCTAATACAGAGGATCTGGTGATGGTAAATACCCGAAAATTGAAACAAGGAAAGATGAAGGAATTCTGTGGCTGCAACAGAAGTGTTGTTTTAACACTTGCAGACTTGAGCATAGAGCTGGAAAAGAATAGTTTGTGGCTTGCAACATCAAGGGTACCTCAACAGTTCATGGTGTTCAGAAACTGCTGGGGCAATGTGCAGAAGGGCTGATGGAATGACCTGGAATTCTTTTTGCATCTTCCCATGATATTCAAGTCCTGCTTATTCTTCCCTAGGTGATGTCACCATTGATATAATTGGAACTTTCTGGGCTAACTCCACCTAGCATAAACCTTTTCTTCTGTCTTCTTTCTTCTCTGTGTTTCTGCCTTATCACCCCCACTCACATCACAAGGTCATCAAAGAAAATAGATCACTTGTTATTTCCTGGCATTCCACAGTTTTTACCCCAGGCTTCTCTATAGAGTAGAAATCTTTTTGTTTTCCTTAATTAACCTTGTATGTTTTAAGTCTGGTTATTTTTGAAGTCCCTTGAAACGAAGTGACAACCGTAAATGCGCTATTCGAAATTTTGATCATTATATTTTTCTAAAAATAAAAGCTCAATATGAGATCCATTTAGAACTGTGCACCTGGGGAACCTCTGATTACTGCTGAGAGTATTCAAGACTATTAAAATATTCACGGTGAATGTGCTCTTTCTGGCTCCTTGCACGGAGGGAGAATTTCAACTCCTTGAGGACTGGCAAGCAGCAAGTGTGCTTACTCTGGTGCCACAGCACAGACCTGGGCTGCTTGGGAGGATGATGTGTCTGAAGTGGTGAGACAGGTCCAAAATGAAGAAATTCCTTGCTGAGGCGTTTCAGGTTGTGAGCTCTTCCTTCTCCTAAGAAACCATTTGCCCATCAGAGCGACTCTAGCAGTAGGGAGGGAGCTGGTTTTGTTAAGAGGAGACAGTTTGCTGACGCAGAAGCTTTTACCTGTGCTGTGATTTCTAGGCTTGGCCTCACTACCATCCCACATCAGTGTTAAATCTGGTTTCCTGCAGGATTCCTTACCTGTCTCTTTGGAGCTCTCTGTAACAAGGTTTTCTGCAAATCCACTGAATGTGTTGTCCGTCCCTGGAGCATGACAGCGTATAGTCGTGCCTTGAAGCACTTGCCTGTGAAGTTGTTCTCTCTTAGTAGCTGTGTGAAGGCAGAAGGATCAGTGCCAGTTTTATACAGACTAGCTGCAAGTGAAAGCTAGGGCAATAAATAAATACTTGTCTTGGTTTCAGTAAGACTACAACCATGCTTATATACTAAAATAGCAGCTATTATACAATTGTGGCTGAAGACAGGCTGGAGTACATGTTGGGATGAGATGCAAAGAATGAGTCTGGAGGAAAATAAAACAGTCCAGAGGAAAACGGGGCATTCAGGGGGGACTGTGCATCGTAACACTTTGTGGGTCTGTGAGGCACTGAAATGAGTTCAGCTTCACACTATGCTGGATTCTTATTTGGCAGTAGTTAGTTTGGTTTCAGTTAATAGGGTGTTTAGTATTTGGCCCTGTATAGCTTGAGCTTTTTTAATACAGCTTAAAAACTTGAGGAAGGCCAAGGTGTTGCCATTTTTCCATATCGTACCATACCAACGACAGAAAAAATAATGATTTATGGAAGTCCCTGTCCCCTCCCTTATTTATGCACTAGAGAGAGTTAGAGAAACTATTAAAATGCAATAAAGTTCAGGCAGAAAAATAAACTGAAGCATAATTATCTCTTCCTGCAAATGATGCAGAAGCAGCACATAAAGCTACCGAATAAATGATACGAGTCATTTGATGGTGTATTAGAACACTGAGGAAATTCAGATGCAGGACCGAAGCACACCCTGGTGAGCTGCCACTGACATTAATGAACTCGAACCCAAAACGAATGGGTTCTCTGTACTAGTCCTGAGATTCTGTAGGGTGTAGCCTGTATTTTTAACCTGTTTTAACTAAATATTAGCAACATGGGTACTTTGTACTTCGAGGCTCACAGACCTGGATTTTGAAAAGCCGTTGGTGAAAGCACCTTTCCACGCCCACGTAGGTGCGTGATAAGCAAATACAGCCGTGGTTCTGGTCTAATTACCGCTGACGTTGGCTACCCTCGCGGTGGCTGCTGGCAGGGAACAACCATGTGAGAGGCTTCCATCATTTCTCTCAAAATATTTTTTTCTTTCCACTGGCTGCTCACCTTTTCAGCCTAAATATTTATTGGTTTCAGTATTGTGGTGATTTATTTCTATTTGTTTTTAATTTCCTTGTGCAGTGTTTCAAATGGCACCACAGCTATGAATGGCTTGGTGTTAAATTATGTAGAGGTGCCACATTGCTCTTGAATGCACGTTTTTGATGAGGTTATTAAAACTCTGACAATACAAATTACCATAGCAACAAACCCCATAAATTTACAGCCTATTGCAACCTCTGGAGTATGAAAATGTTTTAGAGCACTCATACACTTTGCAGCATGGCACAGCTCATGTGGCTTGGCTTGCAGTTCTTGGTGTCCTAAAATACGTCAGTACCCATTGCTCCTCGAGCTCCCCAACAGGCAAGTTGTGCCTTTGTCCCTTCTGGTTTCCGTGGTTGGGCAGGATTGCTCTGTTGGGCCAGATGCTGTGAAAAGGCTGTAAATCCTTGTTTTATCTAATGGTATTAGTTAGCAGGTCTCAACACGGTGCTGGAATCCAGGAATTTTTGCTTTACGGTAACGGAGAAGTTGAAGATACAACTATGGTTAGGAGAAGTGCTTCCATTTTCCCCAATGTGTTTCCTAGCAGTTATTTTACCACTGCTCAGCATTTGGTGACAGCTAATCCCGTTGGCACCTACCCTTTGTGTGCTGCAATGTGAAGAGCGAAGTTAAAAAGCCACCTTCTCTCTCCGTGTTCAGGCTGACCTTGGCACGTGTTCAGGATGGCCGTGCAGTTCAGGATGGTTTGGTTGGGCAGGAAAATGTCCGTGGGAGGCAGAGTGAGGAAAGGACACGAGTTCCGAGCTTTGTGGGACCTTTCTGGTGACTGATCCCAGTAATTTCACTGAGGTCAACAGAATAGGCACAGAAGTAAGGAGAGTGATTTGGAGAAATTCTTCTTAGAGCGGGAAGGCAGTGGGCAGCACTTCATGGTTTTACGGGTCACTTTTGCATGCCGAGGTTTACGGGGACATCAGAGGGTGGCCATACGGTCTAAGGCAACCCCACTGTTTCTGTCTGATGCTTCTGTTGAGAAATCACACTGCATCTGATCAATGCAGTCTGGAAGTATGTCCCTGTTTTCCCAAGGCCTCTCTTTCTGGACTGATACTTCGCGCTGCAGCCTGTGCAATCCACCCGGCAACGTGCTTCGATTTTCACTGAGGCGCGGTGTGCTTAGCGCCACGTGTATGCGAACACTCGGGCCCGAAAACCATTCGGGTTTCCTACCCATTATAAAGGAACACTGTCCCTTTACCAGACAAGGACGTTCAGGCTACCACAGGTGGTGAGTTTTGCCTCCAGTTTGTGCGCTGGCTAAAACGTGCAGCTGGAATCCGGTTTGATGTAGCGAAGGATACAGTCCTGTGTGACCCTGCTCTGGCAGGGGCTTGGGCTAGATGATCTCTAGAGGGCCCTTCCAGCCCCCACCACTCTGTGAGTACCCTGCAAGTAGTAATGTGGTACTATGCCTCTGGTTCACTCCTAACCAAGCAAATAAGGATCAGGATTCAACAGCAAAGTGTGTTATTTAGAACCTGCGTCATCTGGGTTCACCCCTGAATCTAAATGCAGGTCACATAATCAGGTTTGGTTTACGGAAAGAAAGCGTTAATGTTAAACAATTTCAACCATTTAAAAATGTAAGTAGTTTTAAACTGTTTATTGCTTTATTAATAGACTGTAATACAATTTTGGAGCAGATAGCATTCCTGCTCTGCAGAAGCCGTAACATGGGAGATGCAGTTTTACAGCTCGTTGCTTTATTCCTGTGTCTCAGTACCAGCAAATAAGGGGGTAAGTGCCCACTTGGTGAAGGCTGAAGGAAAAGCCTCCTGAGAGAAAGGGTCTGTATGGAGTTAGAACTAGTGACGTGGTTTACAGTTCTAATTCTTCCAAAGCTTTCAAATTCTTGTTTTCTCAACACTACTGCCTTTCAGTGTAAAATTGGCACCGTTTTACTAAGTAAACAAGGCTGTTGTTATCATAGCTACAGTTCATCCACAAGATGCTCTGTTCAGTGATCGGTAAAGGACCAAACTTGCCCAATTTCTTACATCCTCTGCAAGTGAGATCGCAGTGGCACGTTCCCTTTCCTTTGCTGGCATTAGCTTGCAGGAACCAGCAAGAACCCGACCTCTTCTGCAATACCACAGGAGAAACAGTGAGTTTTAAGCCAAAACTCCAGTTGTCTTATTAGCAACATTAAAAAAATAATTCAGTTTGTCCCCAACTTGTCATAAACAGTGTGACAATGCATGAATTGCTCTGTTATTTCTTCTCCTGAATCAAAGAACTGCAGCATTATCCTATCAAAACAACTGCAGTTCTGCAGTACGGGTTTCCAGAGGACTGAAATGAACTCTGCTGTGCTTGGAAAATAGGAAATTTGGATTCTGGGATTCTAAGTACAAAGCCACAGCAAGGATTTTTTTTCTTTTAAAAAGGGTCTGGGAGAAGCTTGAGAAGCTACAGGCTGACAAGTCTGACTTTTGTCCTGGACAAAATGGTAGAAAACTGTAATAAATGGAATTGAGAGACACCTGGATAAATGTACTGGAGAAGAGACATCGTTGGTTTTGCAGAAGGAAGTCATATTTCACAAATCCATTAGAGTTCTTTGATGGGATCAATAAATATGAGCAGAAAGGTGTTCTGGTTTGTGCCGCGTTAGATGCATTTCCAAAAAGCTTTCAAATAGGATTCATCCTCAAAACCTCTGAAAATGACTGGGCCGTGGTGGGTGAGAGGAAGGCTCTGTCTGCCGACTGGCTGCTTTCAGAAGTGGGAAGCACAGGCTAGATGTCCAGTTTCCGTAGTGGAGAGAGGTGTGGGTCCTCACAAAAGTGTGTTACAACTTGGACTGGAAGTGGTTGAACAGCAGGTTGAAAATTGTTTTCTGACCTGAACAGCTCCCCAGGGAGGACAGTGTTCTGGAGTATAACAGTGGGGTAATGTCCCTTTTTAACACTAATTATGCAGGGTTGTGACTGCTCAAGGGGACTGTGTTGGAAAGCCCCACAGAAACGGGTAACGCCGGAGGAGCTGACAGCTGTTCCAGTCAAGGCCTAGTGCCATGGACCACTGCAGCATGGGCGCTGGTTAGATTCGGTACCAGCTCTCTGGGTTGGGGGTCATTCTTTCTTTTAATTGCTGTTCCTGTTTTAGTCTAGTTATCTCTACTTTGGGCAGGGTTGGAGCACGTAACCTCCTTAGATTCCTTCCATCCTGAACTACGCTGTGATTCGGAGCTTAAGGAAGCTGTGCAGAGGGAAGCAGGGTTGGCAGGAGCGCATTGCTGGTGCCAAAGCAGCCTCAGGACACCAGTCTGTCAGCGGTCCTGAAGAATTAAGTGCTTTGTCCGATTCAACCTTACATTATAAATACATATATCAGTTTTTCCTCAGCTGAGTGGCCCTGTTGAAGCCTGTCAATATCTAGAACTAACTAGGAGACTGGAAAATCTTTCAGAGGGAAGAAATTGGTCCTTAGCCTCTGAAGTTGTTTCTGTGTCCTGTGTGGATACTGGCAGGTGCTGCTGGTCCCTCCAATCCGATTTTCAGGCAAGGAATGAAATAATTGTAAATTCTGGATCAAGTGCATAGAGCCATCTCTGAATCTGATCCCTATCCAGACAGTAAAGTGACTCCCTAAGGGAGTTTTTGGGATAGGGATACTCAGAAAAGGTTTATTCAAGGGTCTGTGTTGTGGGAGAAGGGTGGAAGCTGACTGAAGGGATCATCAGAGTGAGACCTGATGGTGGAAACAGAGGTTAAAAGGAATATGATGGGACTGGATCTGCGAGGAGAATCATTTCGGGAAAGTATTTGACATCACAAAGCACTTTATTTTCTTTCCCCCACAGTAAACTTGCATGATCTTAATGACAGAAAATGAGATCCAGCAGGTGTAAACTGCATCAGTTAAATATTCATGAGTGAAAGGAGAAGCAGGAACTGAATTTAAGTACAGGGGTCAGTGCAGGGTAAGATTCTCCAGGGCACTGAAGCAAAATAGCTGTCAGACGCCAGTGAGGGCAGTGATGGACAGACAGCCTGTAAGAAAATGGTAATGGTCAAAGTCAGCTTATAGTTAAAACTATGAGGAAGAGACAGATTGAAAAATGCTCTTGAAATGGGGCTGAACCATTTCCAGGGATACGAAATTTTGTGCCAGAAACTTCAGCAGAAGCACTGGAGCAGAATTCAGATGAGATGTGAAGATGTGGAGGGGCTGACTTGTGAGCTGCTGCACGTTCCCTCCGATACTTAGTCACGAACCCGCAACCTTTCCTGCAAGTAAGAGTCCTGAAACGTGCATTAAAAATGTTGAGGGGTGGTCCTTCTCCCTGATTTTCCTGTAGGGAATGTCACTAGGAGAGGGAAGCGATGCAGCGCTAAACCAGTAAGATGGAACTGGGCAGGATGGAGTCCCCGATGACCATCAGAAGGTTTTAGGGAGCAGGTCTTTTCCATTTTATCTGCAAGTGCGCAGGCTTCTAACCTTCCTCTTCCAGAAACTTTCAGCTAACACCCCTCAATATGCTGCAGTGCTGGGAGACTTGGCCACACAGACAAAAATCTCAGTCTAGACTTATTTTAAGCATGTCTGCGAGGCTCCATAAAAAAAAAAAAAAAAGGTGTAATTTTTAGAAAATCCCTTCCAAACTGCTCAAACTGAGCCCCACAAACCAACAGCTGTTTCAGAAATTCAGGCCTTTGGGTGACAGGTTTGGGCTTTGATTATTTGCTGTTGGTTTGGGGTTTTTTTTAATGTATTTGTGTAACAAGTTATTCAGAAAGGGGTATAAGGTGTCCCAACTTCCTTTTTCAGCTGAACAATTTATGAACAGAGAAAACGGTATCAGAGCTATTTACTGATCTCCTGCTTTATGTTCTGTCAGGCTTTGTGTTGTCAGCAAGATAAATCTAGATTTTTGATACTAGTTATAAAGATGTGCTTGAAGGTGCCTTCGTCTTCCAAGTAACTGGCTTGAACTTGGAAATCACTCAGGCGGTTTCATTTCCTTCTTGGCTGTTTGGGGGTTTTAAATAGTTGTGTGTAGTTGTTATGTTTTTATCAGAGCAGTAGTATCTTAATCTAGCCAAAAGTAGTGCCTAATGCTCCTAGTTGTTTTTCTGCAGGAGGCTTTTAGAGGCTTGCAGAGAACTGTCTTCTTGTTCAAAGCAGCAGTAAACGCTGCATCGTACGACAGCTGCTTTGCTGCGACACTGTCTGCATGTAAGGAGGAAGCCAAGACAACAACTGTACGTGCTTTTTCTCATGCTTGTTAGAAAACTGAAATAATCGAACTTGGAATTCTTAGTAGCTAATTTGAAACCATTTGTTGGCGTGATGACTAGCTTGCTAAGCTACTTCTGGGAATGCAGGTCTGCCGGTGAGATTCATGAATTGGGTATATTTTCAAACAACCTCATGTTGCCTGAAATCAGGGAAAGTAGTCCTGGCTAATGTGGAGTGACTTGCAGAGCCTGTGAGACCCCGTTAGAGGTGCTTTCTATGGTTTTTTTCCACGAAGGGGAATCCCTTTTATTATTCAATGCATGCCACCCCGGTTTTACCACTGACGGTTCAAATGTGGTGATGATGATGATGGTGGAGCATGTGAACAGCAGTAGCGTGTTTAATTACTTATCTTGTCCGGGGATGAGCACCAGACTTGGGCTGAAATGAAAAGCCAGATTGCATGTGGTTTTAAAAAGATAACGCGTGGCACAAGGAGAGTTTGGATAGAAGCTTGAATGGTCCAGTGGATGGTAGCGAGCAACATGATTGCAAAGATCTAGGTCGTTCCCTAAGACACTGCTGGCTCGAGATGTATACCCGAAAGTCGGGCTGGAAGTTGCTGCTATTCCAGCCCTGGGATGCCTGGATGATGGAAAAGCTAATTAATGGGAAAAGTAGCTTTAAATGTGCACCAGTGTCCTAGTGAGTGAGCTACAGAAATGGCTATTCAACCTATTCCAGTAAAGCTTGTCTTGAGCAGTAATGGTCAGCAAAAAGCAGGCAGACAGTGCAGCGCGACAAATCGGAGGCCTTTAACTAGTATTTTTCAAAGATCCTTAGAAGGTATGGTACTGCAAGATAGGCCACAGAGGCGGTGTTAGAAGACTGATTTTTGCTCCGCTCTCTCAAACTGCCGCGGGGCACTCATGCATGCTCTCCCCCCAAAACAGCGAGGTTCAGTTGGATTCCAGCTTCAGTTTGCTGGGTGTGGCAGAACGTTCCCTTGGGATGCCAGCTCAGTTACAGGGGGTGGGGTGTCTCCCCTCCTGCAGCTGCAACTTGGAACTTCAGCCAGTTTTGAACTTGTAAACGCTGATGTTAAGCACGTTCCAGGCTTATCTGTACATCAGAGCCTTCCTAAGACACCGGAGTCCCTCTCAAAGGCATGAGGAACTCTTTGCAAGGATTGGAATGACTCGGGGGGCTTTGAAAGTGGCATTGGGGTCAGTTTATCGCAGAGTTTTTACATCTGGTAACCTTACGTAGCGTGTGTCCACAGAGGAGAGGAGAGGAATTCATTCACTAACTGCCACTGCACCAAAGAAGCGAGAAGAACTGCCCCTACCCTTGAAAGGTTGTTACAGACGTTTCAGTCACGCTTTGCGGGACATCTGGACGTGCTGGAAATGAAGTCGTCATCAAGTTATTTAGACCGAGAAAGTACTAGTATTCTTTCAGGCTCTCCTAACGTTTCAAATGTTACTTGAGGATGTTGGCTTTCTGTTACGGACTGTGCTCCAGACTGGGCAGCGTTCGCACATCCCAGCCAAATGTCCCGGTACCCTAAATGCATAGGGCTATTCCCTCTGTTCCCAAATTAATTGTGCAGTAGACAGCAGAGTTTGGCATCCAGCGCGTGCTCGGATTTGATGAGCTCTCTGTTACCTACCGATAAGCCAGTGCAGTTAGACCAGTTCCGTTGCTTCCCCACTCAGAAGTTATGGAACGCTGGGGAAGGAAATGGAGCGTTTATGACAAAATTGTCAATCTGTTTACATTCTTGGATGAATGTTTGTTCCATGCAGAAGCCTGGAATCGTGGGTATTGTCTTGCATTTATAAAGTATATACTGTTCCAGCGGATTCCCAAGCATGTTATAAAACTAAATGGGATTTTCTAGAAGATGTTTTAGATAAGAATAAAATCTGCTGGGGAGGGAACAAATCAGATGAAGACAATCTATTGCCCCATTCTTCAAAATATTTGCAGAGGGTAGTTGGGTTAGTTTCCCCGATACTGATAAAGCTGTTGGGTGCTCTCCTTTTGCAGTTTCCGTCAGAAGACTTTAAAACATTTCTGGGAGGTGTCATTGCCCTGTTCTCGTAGGAAAGGAAACTGAGGCAGAGGGAGATAGAGTGGCTTTTACAGGGTGATGCTGGAAATCACTGTAGAGGCAGAAGGGGTTTCCTGATTTCCCCAGGCCCCGCTCAGACTCTCATCTGCTCTGGGTCTGGCCTTTGGGTGGTGGAGGCCAGATTTACGTCGATGTACACGTCAGTATGTGCTCAGGAATTCACGGAGACGGGGCACTTTAAAGCACCCGAGTGTCTGACCACCCCTTGACGCAATTGTTTCGGTGTGGAACTGGTTACGTTTTGCCATTAGAGCAAAAAATAGTAATTAACTGGGAAGGGTGCAGCTCTGGCTGGTCTTTGCTACTGTCCCTCCAGAAAGGATTCCCACGGTGAACTGGGCGCTGCAAGGCAGAGTAGTTACTCAGGGCTTCTGTTGTTTACTGATTTCATGTGTTTTATGAAGTTCAGACCAGTCACAGTGTGAACTTGGAACCAATTATCACTTTTCCGTTGTGCTGTCATCTCTGTGAAAAGCCCATCTCACCCTGGCCAGAACTGCACCGTGTGCAGAGGAGTTTCCAAATGCCTGTCTGTGGGTATATTTGTATTTCTTTGTAAGATCTTTCTCTTTTTGAAGAGAATTTTCCCCTGTAGATGTGAAAATGTGTAAAAGAATGGAAGGTAAATGTGCTAGTTGAACTGAAATACTTTGTAGTCTTTGTTACCTTATAAATCATGGTCGGCTGGATGTTTTCTGTGGAATCAGCAGATTTCATTTACAGTAGAGACTTGTTAAATACAGAATCGTGCGCTGCACGGAAATGGCAAACCTTACAACTGGGACTAAAAATTATTCCTGACCAAGGAATAAAGGCTGAAAAGCCCTGACTTCCTCCTGTTGCTAATCTATGAAATGCCATCTATTAAACCATGCCAGTAGAGGATACAGCCTAAATGAATTTTGCTGTAAGAGCTGTATCCGAATCCTGCGGGTATGCCACGTTCAGGGCGCTGGGTGGGGAGAAGGTGTCAGACGGTGGCAGCTCTTGTCCCCAACACGGGGCAAAAGTGACCCAGAAGGTTGGTGCTGTCCTGGTAGATCGCAAGGGAAAAGATAATTATTGAGAAACGAGCTGTAGGCCTTTCTTTCATTAGATGTCATAAAAGTATGAGCCAAGCTGTATATATCCTTACACAACTCTTGTAATGTGTGATTCCCATTTCCTCTGTGAAAATTGGAAAGAAGGAACGATGAAATGATTGGCCCAGGTTTACAAAGATAGCTGAGTTTAACCAGGGAGTTTCACCTAGATCTCTTCATCCGTGCTCCATACCATAGCCCATGTCCTACCTTGCAGGACTTCAGTTTGGTAGGACCACGGGTACTCTATGGGATTACGACGTACAGGCAGTCGCGGGATAGTGCGGGTGTTACATACCGTAGTACGTCCGCTGAACAGAAGTTGCTCCCGTTGCAGAGCTCAAGCTGGGGCTGTGCGTTAGTCACACGCCTTCCCTCCCCGCCTTTCCCCACGAGCAAACACCCTGCTCCAGGGCGAGCACCTCGGGTTGTGTGTCAGTGGGAACAGGTAGTGCCACAGCGTCCTGGCAGGCAGCGTGTCCGCTGTGAGTGGGAGGTTTTGGAAATTTAGTCTGTTGTACAGGGAGCAAAAGAGGTGGTTTCCATAGCCGCTTGCATTTCATGATGACACTGCTCCTGGGCAACACTGGAAATGAAGGGTTTGTCCTCCCGGTAACCCCAGAAGCAGCACCTACACTGTGATTCTAGGACTAACCGTAAAAAATGAGACGCTTCTGTTTACAGATCTCAAGTTTTGTAGGAACACGTCAAGGGAGCATGACTGAAAGCAAAACAAGAAGGGTGCAAATGGTTGGGCAGTTTTTCTTGATAATGAAATGGGTTTTCAGCAGCACAGTATTATTTTTAAGTAATTCTTTTTCATGAGAAATTTTCACCTGAATTGTGGCCACTGGGATCTCAGAGGCACCTGCATCGGGAGTGATGGGAAAATAAGTTATTCCTGTGGCAAAACATAAAATACGTTCCATAATCCAAGACTTTATAACTATCTAAATATGAACTGTATTATGCAGTGCTTAAATAGATCAGTATCACCGAGGACTTAGTACTTTGGGGAAAGAGTTGACCCCCTTTTTTCCTGAAGAGTCTTCTCTTGCTGGCACGATGCTTCCCAGGAGAACGCTTACACCTTTGAACGACTGAATATGCTTAGAGATAAAATAATAACCGATTACACACAGTGCATTTTTATTAACGCTGCGGTAATGCGGGTCACCTTCAAAACCGGATTCCTTTCAGAAAACAAGGAGAATGACAGTCAGACTCTGTCTGTAGGCAAATAACTATCTTAAATGCCCTCTGTTTTGTTTTTGTAAAATAATGTATTGGAGGAAGACTTCTTTTAATGACGCTGAAGGGAGGGTTTCAGATAAGAGGAAAACGTCGACATGCAATTTTCAGCCAGGATTTGTAAATTATTGGTAGTTCTGTATAATTCTAGGTCTCCCTTGTAAAGTGCGAGGGCTAACGCTCTTAGCCCTGTTCTAGAGATAATGAGGAGGTGCCATGGGAACTTAATAACTTGCCCAGGAAGTTCAGTCAAATTAATTGATAACATAAAATATGGAACCAGGAGTGGATTCAGCCCCCGCAGATTTAAGCAGGCAGGTTTCCAAAGCCCCGTTTGTTCTGATGAGAAACCCTGTCCATTTGTGCAGTTGCTGCACGATGGATTTGTGGTGCATTCCTCCTCCCTTTGTGCTGCCTGTGCTTCTGGCAAACACAGATTCATGGGTGGGTTTGTCTTTTCGTTGTTGTTTGGGTGGATTTTGTAACAATGTTTCTTTCTCGAAGCAAAACAGCCCCAGCCAGGTGCCAATACACAAATATTTGGTGAAATTCCGGGGCAGCAGGACAGAAATGTTTGCTTTTCCTGTTCCCTCTAAGGCTGTTACCCTCTTGCACAGCTTCTTGTCATGACTGCTTCAGCAGTGGCTGTGGAACCAGTTAATACTAAGTTATTGATTTGGTCAGCTGCTGTGCCGTTTTCCCCAGCTGTTACTCACACTTAGACACTAGATATTTCTTGAATTCTGCCCTAATTTACATAAATGGCAGAATTCGTCATAAGGCCAAACAGGATATTTTTCCCCAGAGAGGTTTGAAGAGGGCAAGTGTGCTCCCAGGCTGCCGAGCTGTGAAAACTCTGTTTTCATCTGACAAGTGAAAGATCTACTTGACAGTGTTCAAACTTGGGAGGCTTTTCATTCTTGAACCAGATCCTGAACCTGTAGTATGGAGAGATGGTCTTGAGTCTTATGGGTGGCATCGCAGGAGCCACGTGGAGTCTGAATGTGGTTGCTAAAATGCCCCAAATAGCGTACATTACTATGTGGAGGTGATTTCAAGCATAGGTGTTCTTGGTATTGTGAGCTGGTGAGCAGAGCGTGAGCTGTGTGAGAGGCTTGCAGAGATTTTAAGCAGCAAAGCAAGGTTTCTGGAGAGGACTGAATCTACTCTTCACTTTTGGGACCTTGGAGTTCCTTTGGCATCACCGAATAGAGCAGCCATGTGGAAGGACGGGCTTACCAACCCTGGCAAACAGCCGCTGTGGTTGAAGTTGTAATACAGGTTTTTAATGCAGTCTCCTTGCAAACTGAATGCTCCGTCTGGTGTGGCTGGAGTTTATCCAAGTTTTCTGGTCTCCTGACCTGTCGGTGTAGATGTGGATTGTGTACTTAATTTGTGTTTATTTTATTAAGCAACAGCAGTGAAGGGGAGCAGTGCTGCTTTGATAGCCCTGACAAAGGCGGTCAGCAGTGGTAGAAACTGGCAGAGCAAATTTCATGTCTGTTCTTACTTTCATTCCAGTCCTGAAACAACCAATTACAAATTACCGATTGCTGCACAGAATTGTAGAGATGATGCTGCCAGTCTGGGTCAAAGCCAGGGACTCAGAAACGGAACCTGCCCTACTGAATTGATACAGCAGGTATCTCCCTGCCAGATGCTATAAGCATGTTTAAAATCGTACACACTGTTATCTAGGCATCCAGTCTCTCAAGTACAAGACATACATGAGTGATGTATTTCACAGAGTAGCCTAACTGGCCCATTTACATGTGGAAAACTCAAACACCAGACAGCAGCAGCTAGACCCAGGTAACCCTGCAGACCATGCGCTGCCCTCTAAGTTACTTGAGCTGTTACTGCTAAACATCACTGATAGTCTCCCGTGTCCTTTAACTCTCACACTACAGCAAATTGCTTGCAGTAACACAGAAAATGTGAGTTCCACGTACTGGAGATGTGAAGGTGCATATGGTGATTACAGGACAAGGATCTGTGGATCCGCGCACCGGTCTACCCCGTTCACGCACACAGTGTAGCGGCTCTGTGTTTAGGGCGTGGAGAGCGGACCGTGTGCGGGATGCCCTGTGG
Source organism: Rhynochetos jubatus (assembly GCA_027574665.1). Taxonomy (NCBI): domain Eukaryota; kingdom Metazoa; phylum Chordata; class Aves; order Eurypygiformes; family Rhynochetidae; genus Rhynochetos; species Rhynochetos jubatus. Next base: position 16,571,950 of record CM050666.1, on the reverse strand, counting down.
AAGGCCTGTGGGTTGTTCTAAAATCTGCCTTAAAATAGACAGAGAACTTGAGAAAACTGAACCTACTGACGGGGCTGAGAAATGGAAATCAATGTAAAGAATGGCGGGGGAGAACAGCCGCGAGAAGGAAAATAGACCCCAGCTTGTGTTGCTCTCTGACCTGAAATACAGAGCCGTGAGCTAGTCAGTGAGAAATCTGCACGGTCCTGGGAGTAAAGCTCTGCGGTCATCTCCTACTAGAAGTGACTGCTGCCTCTGGGACGGGAGCACAAGCTACAGCTAAGCAAATCGCCAGGGCTGTTTGCCATCACGTACTGTTGTATGTGCTTTTCATCTGCATGCGACTTCCCCCGCCTTTCAAATCGCACCTGTACGTTTTGGGGAGGAAATCTCAATAATCAGCTCCATTAGACAAACTTCTTCTTTGAAATTCAGGGCAAGGAGCATATGGAAATTCCTACAGCAAAGAACAGACACTGCACCCAGAATAAAAATCAGCACTGTGCAGTATTGAAATGAGTGCCATTATGGGTTATTTTGAGGCAGACCATGATATGATTGAAATTCAATTACCTCTTTCTGCTTTGAAGGGCCAAGTAGCTTGGAGAACACAAAGTTAGACCGTTAGGATTAAGAGAACAAAGAATCTATGATGATTGTTATTCTCGGCAATTCTCTTCTGGCTGGATGCTTGTAACCTACTGTGAGAACCCCGCGGTTACAGATGGCAAACGTGCCCGCCGTGGTGGTGCAGCTAGTCCGCTGCCTGGGTTTCTTGGTGAAAGACACGGTAACGGCAGTTGATCTCTTCTCTAGCCAGCGCATCTGTGGGAGGGTCAGCCTTGTTTGGAATTTGCCCTGAATCCCTGGTTCATATCAAGTAAACCCCTTTAGGTCTAATTTGCATATTTTTCTTCTTTTTTCGCCTGCATTTCTACTTGTCTGTTCAAAGGCTTTTTTCTGCTTTTGTTACAGTATCCACCTTGTCATTAAAGTCTGACGTGAGATTCTAGGGTGAGCGCAGGGTCAGCTGGTGTGGGCCCAAGTAGCACGAGCATTGTAACGGAATGGGTAAGACATTGCGTGCTCAGCGTGTCATAGCTGTGGCCTTTTACAGTGCTGGGTGACAGTGAGATGAAGATGTATGTCCATCAGGCACGAGGAGTCCCTTGTAGTAGCAGTCCATAACACAAATTAGTTTCTTAAAATTTCACTATGATTTTTTTTTTCCAAACTAAACCACAGTCACCCTCAAGAATGTTTTAAAAAGGGCGAAGTGCATCATTTATGATAATGAGAACTGGGATTTTTAGTTTCTGTAGCTGAGGGTGCACAGTTGGTTTTACAGGAGCTTTTGGGGTGGGAGTATTCCTTTCCTAAAATAAATGGTGTTTGTTAGCAGCCTCAGAGGAGGTGGGTTACAAAACAATTATTAAAAAAACCCTCAACCATCCCTTTCTCCTCCAAATTTTAAACACTCCCAAGGAAGTGTTCCACCGTATTTTTGTCTGGTTTCAAATAAAAATGATTGTGTGTCATAGCAAAGAAGGTTGGGAAGCGCCACTTTAGATGGAGCAATTAGGAGAGAATGATAGTTTGATAAGTTTTGGTCCTCTTCTTTGCCCTCTGAAAGCATTTTAATCTTTGAATTACTATAATCAGGTTATCTCCAAAGGCCACACAAATCAGCCAAGCTCTTGTCTGGTCCCCGATGTAACATGCTGCTCCCAAAGCTTAGAAAGGGATGGAGATGTGAGCTACTTCTACGTTACCTTAGAGTTAACCAGCTAACTTGGAGTGGTGCATCAATCTACAATTGGGTGATCCCATCTGGACACCATCATGTTCTTCCTGAGAAAACATGACCTTCTTGCTTGAAGTTCATCTTCAAACAGCCTCATGCTGTCGTGTGAGATGTCACGTTAGCTCTGATTTCTGTCACATCATCTGTCTGGTCTGTTGTTTGGGTTTCTCAAGTTGCTGATCATCTTCCCACACTGCAGACCTGGTCTGAATGTCCAGTGGGACTGAGGTGAATTCCCAGTCAGTCAAAGCCTCATTTGGGAATTCCCTCTTGTCATGCTTTAAGCTCTTGCTGTGCAAACACTCGCTGTGGTGGGTGACAGACTTAACTGTTGAACTGAAGGGCAGCAGCTAATTCACGTACACCCCTTTTCATTTTCACTGGTTTAAGTCATTTACAAAAAGTGGGTATGAGCTTCTTAGGTTCCCTTAGTGTAAAGAAGCACTTGTAGCTTTTGACTTTCCATTTGAGTTACAGAGTTGTTACTGGGCTGCAGGGCTTGCAGCCGGCACCTGCTCATGTCCCCTTCTTTTTTGCACAAGCATTGCTGCAGTTCAGGTGGCTGTACACTTAAGGACTTGGACTCAGGGTTGAAATGAGCACTGCAGATGGTACTCTGCTTTCCTGGAAAATGTAAGACTTCTGACTCAAAGTATTGATTTAGAAAGATCTAAATATTCTTCCAAGATTTTTTATTATGAAGATGTACAGCCCTTTTCTTCCATAGGAAATGTTTGTACCCAGTGGGTAGGAAATAACACAAGTAGAAGATCCGTCTCCTTTACTGATGTAGTGATTAAAAAACCTTGTCCCCAAAGAATCGCCCATTCAGGAATTCCTCTTTGATGCAGCCATAGGAGTACGAACACGGGAATTATCTGCACAGGTATCAACTCATGCATAAGATTATTCTGGACCTGCAGGTCCAGGGTACTGATTGCTTTCCCCAAAAGTTTTGTGTGCAAGCATTAACTCGCTGGAGCCTCGATAGAGGGAGCACTTTACAGATGCAGAACCTGTTTTGTGGACCTTTGCTGGCAGAAGCAGAGGTCATCACTTTGATACTGAACTTTCCGTAGTTGATCTTCTGTTCTCTGAATGCCTCTGAGCCATCCTTGGCTACTCAGACTTCAGAGCAGCGGTAACATTTTTCCCCAGTTCGATACATCACACAGCTCAGCAGACTTGCTTGGTGCTGTGGATCCTTCTGGAAGGATGATGATCTGCATCTCTCAGCTGAACCCTGATCTCCCATCCTTGCAGGCAGACCTTTACATGTTTCCGCCAGGCTGGAGAAGCCAGAGGACCACTTTGAGTGTGGAAGCAGAGGAGATCTTGGTTTTGTAGCCAGCAGAACTCAAGCTTCAAGAGAAAGCTTAGGCTGAGATTTCTGTTGCTAGGGAGATATTGCATTTGTAGTCAGACTCATCCTTTGCTTGCTCCTTTGTAAATATTTCCTAATTCACCCTTTTAGTATGAATTCTGTTCCTTTCTTGCACACCCTTTCAATGTGTAAATGTGATTACCAATATTTTAAAAAATAATAACTTGTAATGACCACAGTACTGTAACAGAAACAAACTGGATTTGAATTCCATTTTAGAACTCATTCAGTATAAAAATAGGCTTTAGGCGTATGCGCAGTCTTTGCACATGCCCCCACGCTAACAGAGATATAATGCAACATTTTGTTAATGGCTCTGAGAGCAACCGTAGCCAAATAAAACCCTTTAGGATAGAGAGATGTATATAATTAGAGTTGTAGATGTCAGATTAAGTCATTTATCTTTGACTCCTTATGAGATGTGTTGTCCTATGCCCCTGCATGCAGTCTGTACTCTAGCAATTACACAAAGGCAATTGCTATAAATGCCTTTGCCTTCTCTGGAAATTAGAATTCAAATTTTGTCCTTTCAAACACTCAGCAAAGAATGTCTCCGAAATTAACGTTCAATAGGTAACAAGGAATTATTGCCACGTCCATTTCCTTCAGCCCAAACTAAAAGCCATCCCTAGCACGGGCAGTCAATCACCGTTGCCTCCTGAGAATGTATAAGCTGCAAGCTGGCGTGCCTCCCTCGCTGTATCGCCAGTGCTTTTTCCTTTAATAGACCCCGGAGCCCAAACTCGCTGGAAGGCTGCCATGTTAAAATACACTGTGCTGTGGCAGAAAATTCAGAAAATAATAAATAGTTATTTACTATGAACTCAGTGATAATGCCTTACAGATGGAGCGGGATGGAGCAACATGTTTCATTTGTGCTGTTAAATTTAGTAGAGGTTAGGTAGGATCTTGGTAAGACCTTCGTTCAATTTACATGAGTCTGGCTCCTGCTCTCCTGTGCAAGTACCTGGACAGAGAGCCACAAAAATCCTAAGAAAGCAAGACCCTGACCTACTTTTTCATAGATGCTGGGCGTGTGTGAATGTCCTAAGTACTTAACCTGATCTTTGACCTCACATCACCTTCCCTGCTCAGTTCATTAGTGCTGCCATCGACGAGTTGGTCTCAAACTGCTATGAAATACCTTTTCCTGTCTGTTGCTTTGTTCTGTCATCCTTCTCTCAAGTTTTTGGGGAGGGGGTGGGTGTGGTGTTTGTTTGCTTTTTTGAGGTCTCTGATCAAATTGAAACGATGAAATTCAAATGACACCACTCTTCTTGTCCTTGGTTCTTTTCTTTACGATACTGATCCAGTGGGCCTCTTTCATGCTTGCAAATATATTGCCATTCCAGTCTGGGTCCGTGTCAGTATTTTCAGTACCTGAAAAACCCAACTTTGTGATTTGCAATGCTTCTGCTTATTTATAAGAAATAAAGCTCACAGGTGAGCGTAAAGAATTCCGGTGAGGATGCTGTTGTCTGTTTTCCAGCCCCAGTGCGTCTCCTGCTGAGCAGATCCCAGTGCAGCTCTGCTTCCTAGAGGGGGCAACACTCCCAGTGTAGTTCAAAGGTTTCTGGTGTCCTTTAGGCTTTGTGTTCCTAGGCTCAGTGAACGCCTGAGAACTGGACAGGTGCTGTCCTCTTCCCAAAAGGCTCAGAGCACACCCCAGTGGATTAATTATCTTCAGAAAAGCACTGGCTCCCTTTGTAGAAATTCCAAGCTGTTGTCCGGCTGAGAGGTAATCAAGCAAAAGACTTCACTGTAGCTGAACACAATTGATTGGGTTTCAGGGATTACAGGCAATGTAAGGCATGGTAGGAATGCACTTCCTTTCTTCTATTTTCAGCTGCTTTCCAATTACAAAGTACTCCTGTCCTGGCATGAACATCTGCATTCATTTGGCAAAAGCCGCATTTCTGATCGTATTAAAATCTTACTTTTTTTATTCCCAAACCTGTATAGACAAGAGTAAGAGAAGATGCAGAAGAGCAAAACTGTGTCATCCCTGATATTGCAATAACCACCTTCTGTCAACTCTTGGTTCTTGTTCACTTCAGCACCGAACAATCCAACAGTGCCTCATGCGTTCAAAACGCTCCGCGTCCCCTGAGAGCAGGACTGGGAAGACCTTTCCGTCCAGTTTCTCCGCACACAGACTGATCCAGGCACAGCTTCATGCACTGTTATCTTAATTCTTTTCCATCAGGGCCTACTTGATGAAGTGCAAAGCATCTTCAGTTCTCCGTGTAGTGACTAGGAGTTGGGAGAGCCCTCGGCTGATTTCAGCCTTTCTTCGGGTCAGTCTGCCTGATTAAGGCCATTAGTATTTCAGCTGAAGCCTCTGTGAAACTGTCATTTTCCTGTGAGAAGAGTTGAGAGCCCAGAACTGGCGTGTTCCTCCTGCTAGCTGTGTGTGTGCATCACCTGGGAGAATTATGCCCAGGGAGTACTAGAAAGCTGCTGTTCTTATTTACCCTGTCTTTTCATTCTCTTTTCATGAATTATTGTTCCTCTCAAACCTAAAGATTTATTCAGAAGAAGGGAGAAGTAAAATTTGGATGTAAAAAAAATTGGTTACTTAAAAAAAAGGGATAATCTTTTTAAAAATACAGAATATCTAGTGAGTCCTAACGGCAGAACACCGCAGGGTACACATTAATGACCCATTCATGCACTTCTCAGGTGGTAAATGGCCCATTAATGCTCCCTTGTCATGCAGTCTCGTCTAATTTATTCGAATTCACAGGCAGGGCATGGGGGAGGAGGGAAGCAACACCAGGGAAATGGTTTTTGAGACATTAACATCGCAGGTCTTGCTCTTTCCTGGGGGGGGCGGGATTTACAGATGCCTTTCAGAGACATCCTTTCCAGAAGCAACCTGAATCTTGTAGCCACACAGAAACTGTCACTGGGACAAGCTTGGACCATTAACCCCCGTAAGCAGAGACTGCTCTCTCCCATGCTCTTGTGCAGCCCCTTTTCAGGTCTGTAGCATCCCTGCAATGAACAATTTGTTTCCTTGGCTTTGTTCACTACGCTTCAGAGCGGCTGCCGTTTCTTTCACTGAACATGACAGTGTCACGGCAAACAAGGCTGGACAGGCATCAGGGTTTTGCTAGTCAGCTTCCTGTTAGTGGGGCATCAGCCAGGAGGCTGAGGCTGCCTGACCGTAGGGAGACCCCAATCACCCAAGTGACAGCATGGAGCCACGTTTGGCTCCCAATGTGTCCGTGTCTTACTCCCATCACCTTCCGAAAGCTGGGCTCCAGCACGGTGCAGCACTGGTTCCGGGGTGGCTCCGGGCATCACACCCTTGGGCAGCAGTAATGGTAAACCCTGCAGAAGGAATTTCCATCACCTCACTCTCTTCCCAGGCTGGAATTGCTGCGGCAGTGGGCAGGTGGTGATGGTGCAGCGATCTCCCAAGGCTGGCAGGACCTTGGGGTGCTCTGGGGGTGTCTGCGCAGTATCTCCAGGCTCCCCAGCTTCACTCCAAGCTAATGTCTGTGGCATGGATAATCCACAGACTCCTGTAGTTCAGCGCCGTGCCCCAAGGCATGAGAAATGCCTGTATAATTTGTGTCAGATACTCGCCTAGTGCGTTCTTTAAAAACTCCAAAGACTGAGATTCCCCATCTCCCCACACAATCTGTTTCAGGGCTTAGCTATCCTTAGTTTTACAGAATGTTCCCTATGTCTAATCTAACTCTCCCCCATTGAAGATTCAGCCCATTACTATTACTTCCCCCTAAAATAAGCATGCAGAACCTGCTTATTCCTTTTCTCCTCTCCAGCAGCCTTTTATGTACTTTGAAGACTGTTATCCCTTCTTTCCGCCGACTCTTCCCCAGACTGCACAGCCCAAATCTTTCAGCCTCGCCTCGTACGTCTGGTTCTTTGATCTTTCTCACTGCTGGAAGGACTCAACTGTTTTCCTGAAACGTAGTTCCCAAAGCTCAGTACCGTTCTGGGTGAGTAGAGGATGACACGGTGTGTCACATGGCTTCCACCTACACTGCAGTTTGTGTTTCCCGTGGTTATCAAGCTTTTGGCTCACATTCTGCTTTTGACTCTCTATAGTCTCTGGCTTTTTCTTTCTGCAAAGGAGGAACCAGCCTGCCTCTTCCACTTGCTCTTGTAAAAATGGCTGAGCTTGAGCGTAGAAATCTGCATTTGTTCTTTGTGCGTTACAGGATTTTTTCACGTTTACTGATTTATTCAGATCTTCAGGTAAATCGGTGAAAGAGCAGAATGGATTTGACCATCCCAGTCCCATTCAAAGTTCATAACTACTGCGCAGCTACGTCCCTTCTGATGGATCTGAAAGTGTGGTCTGTGGCGCTGTGCTGTGCAACTGTGCTAAATGGCCCATGACGGGTCTACAGAAGCATATTAAATACATTTTGGCTTAAGTTTTTTAGGAATGCCTAGTAGGAAAGAAATATGGACAGATGACACTCCCAACAAATGAGGTTTTCTGCCAGCAGCAGATTTCCCTTCTGACTTTAGATCAGCTCAGATTTTCCGGATGAGTCCTGCCCTGTGGATCTCGTACTGTGGCACGCACCGAGGGTGTTAAATCCTGACCTTTATCAGGTGGTTAAGTACACGCTGGTACTGTAGGTGACTGTTCCATCCGTGAGCTAAGCCGTGTGTGTGTGTGCACATACGTGAGGGAGCTTGGAGGGTAGCTATTTGAGCTGCAGTCAGCTGAGCTTTGAGACACCCTGTGCATGCACTGTGATGAGCGTCTCTGTTCTGTGCTCAGCCGTGCGTGGTGGCAGCAGAGGGACACCCAGACGGGTGCTGTGACGGGTGCTGGCATCGCCAGCGGTGCGGAGCTGCCAGACTGGGCAGGCTTGGTGGGAAGCAGCGCCCACGGGCTGCTCATAAGGACAAAAGGAGGAGGGTGAGCCTGTGCTGGCACAGCGCCGGCGCCAGCATCTCCCGTTGGTGGGCAGCCCGAAGAGAAAACAGCACTGTCTGTGTGGGATGTGGAGCTGTGTCAAAGCCTCCCTCCCTGCAGGGTACTGTTCCATCTGCTCTTCAAGCAGAAAGTGCTGGTGTAGGTGGGAAAGAAAGTTGTGCACCAGGAAAAGCTGGTGTCCAGAGCTAGTTGGATAAAGCTCGTGTGACAGTACGGGAGGGACGCCTGTGTGATGTACAGCAGAGGTTTGCTCAGCAAAGGAGCAGCAGAAAGTGCCAAGGAAGAAATACAAAGAGCCAGCCTGGGTGTATCCTGGGCTTTGCGAGAAACAGGATTTTCTCTGACCCTCTCGGAACCGGAGCTGGATACAGGTAGAGAACCCATCCATAACCTAGTCTAGACCCACTCCAGCTGAAGCCCTTTTAGTAGCAACTGAGAGGCAGACTTCCCGTTCTGCTAACCGCTGACGAGGTGCCTTTTCTAGGGGGTGAGGAGGGCACACAGCCAAAGGCGTCCTACATTCCTTATGCTAAGTGCGAAGGTTGCCAAAATTAGCGCGCATGCACGGAGCACACAACAAGCCGTTTCCCGCTTGACATGCCAAGGCGCTGAGGAACCTGTGAATTCTGCCGTTAGAAAGAAGCACGTTCCCAGCATCTTGTCCATCAAAGCCGAAACCACCTCCAAACGGCACGAAGAACCAGCATTGCAAGAACCGGTGTTCAAAACCAGCAGCAGAACCTCGCAAATAGAGCTCTGAGCTCGCGTAGACAGCTCCTAACTGCCTGCCAAAAGTGACAAAGCAGCGTACGCAAGAGCATGATCAGGCTCTTCAGATCTACTGCGCAAGCGGCTCTGCAGCGGCTCTTTCCCCCCGAAAGCTGAGGTTCTGAGTGCTGTCTTGAGGGAGACATTTCACACTATCTCTGTAGGTACCGCAGCAAAATTGCTGCAGCCAGAGCAGCGCCGCGCGGCGCTCTGTTCCGTTTCGCAGGGGTAATAACCATTAGCTGAATAATTTAGGCTGAAACATTTTGCCCCATAAAATCTTTTTTCCATTGACAAACAGTTATTTCTACCATCCACAAAACCCATTTTAAGGGACAGCAGAATGAAGCTGAGTTTTCCATTGAACACTTTCAAACTTTTTTGATTTTGAAGGCCTGATGTATTCGTAGTCTGGGCAGTGGTTTAGTGTGGGGGTGTTTGGAGCCAGGATTTGAGGAAAAACATGATCCATTGGCAAGAAAATGGAGAGGGGAGACGTGTATTTATTTTTCAAGTAACTAGCCCCCTGTTTTAGCAAAGAGGGGAAGAACGGGACTTGATTTCTGGCAAGAAATGCCCTAGATCTGTGTGTATTCGTCCTGTGATCGGGCCTGGGAAGCTCGCTCGTGCAGAAGAGGATTCGTGCCTGCTTCTCTTCTCAAGTGCAGTGTCAGAAAGTTTCCCTGAGGTAATAGCATTATACTTGTAGGAAAAGTGATGGGAGAGCCAGGTTTGTTGTTTGTGAAGGGGGTTGCATTCGCAGATGAGAGACAAAACCGGTCCGGTGGTCATTGCTGTGGTCAGGTAAAGCCCTGCCCAGAGAGCAGGAGAGGGTGTGGGCAATTATTTAAACTATCACGGAAAACCGATGGTATGTTGTAGGTAGAGTTCCAAAGGAAAACAATAGAGTGTCTTCTGTAATTAAAAGCCCTGTTTTGTTCCACGTTTGGTCCTACCTCATCGGCTCACTTGCGCAAACATTCTCGAGCCGCAGACGGGAGCGTGTGGGCTCTCCCCTTTCCGTGACACTGCAGCCTGCTGACACGGCGGGGCTTGGCTTTGGTTGCCCAGGCAGGATGAGCCATAGTGATTAACCACACACGTTATTTCTTGGCTCTGCTTGTCTTGGAGCTGATGATAACTGTCCATCCCACCGCTTTTGGCATTGGCTCCACACCAGGTTGACCCGAGGACACCTGGGTGTAAATAGGAGCGGCAGGTGTTCCTGGGCCTTAGCAGTAAATATTACACTTCATGGCTAAGTGGAAAGGAAGGAAAGGTACTGGCCAGGTTAAGGCTTTGTCCTTGTTATCAGCATTTAATTACGGAAAAGTGCTTTCTCTCGCACAACTCGCAAATGCTGAGGAGTTGCCTCGTCTCCGCTCTGCCCCGGCGCCCAGGATGTGCGCAGGAACAGGCTGGGAGGTTTGATGACGTAGTTAGAGCTGCAGACGGACTGTTTGGGTTCTGCAGGGTTTGAGACAGGGAGTATGCAGAGCAAACCGCGGCAGAGGGAAGGGCTCTGGGTTCAGATAGTTTCATCAGCAGCCTAGAAAACCCTCCATCTTCCTGAGAGCTACAGAAAGAAGGATTTTTAAAAAACCATTCACAGTTCCATAGTTTATCCTGCCCTTGGGACTAGACTGGAATTAGCTTTTCTTGATTTGACATTTCTGTGTATTAGAAGGCGGCAGAATGTGACCATGACAAGCGATATGTGTTTTATGGGACAGAGGAGGGGACAGGGTTGGTTGCTGCAAACCCAGAGGAGCTGGCTTTTCTGTCAGTGGTTTACAGCAAAGTGGAACAAGGTGGAGAAATGCAGCAACGTTTCAAAGCTTAAGTGTTAATACTTAAATGTTACGTATCCCTTTTCCGTCCATCCTTGTACTCCGGCACTGCAGAACGTAAATTCCCACGGACGGATCTGAGGCAGAGCCTGGTGGTGTAGTCAAAAGGCTTTCCTGGTGCTGTTAGTGAGCTCGGTAAAGCTGAAGACACGGTTAAAACAAACTTGCCAGAGAAAATGTTTCTGGTGCATCTGTTTTTACAACTGTGCCTGTGGTGACATCAGCCGGCCTCCTGGGTATCCAGGCAGCACAGATGCAATTGGAAAGGGGACGGGGAAGGAAGATTCAGTTTTTCTTCTGCTGAAACGTAAGGAGTTGGGGGGAAACACAGACAGTTGAGAGAGATGTGCCTGCCTTCAGGCATGCCATCAACCGCTGTGTGAGCTTCCAAACAAACCTCACGGAAATGACAGCACTGTGTTTGCTGCTGCAGTCAGGAGTTAGGCTGTTCCTGGGGGCGTTTTTAACATCTGAGAGAAGCCTCAGACCGTTGTGTGATGACAGCCATTGCAAATCCTCAGCCATGGGAGCTCTCCCTGTTGCTTGTCCCCGTGCAGTAGTCACCTTTCAGGACATTCAAAGGGAAATTGTACAACAGCCAAAGAAGTAAAGGCACGATATGATGGAGCTTGTCAGCTACTAATCTGATACCTGCACACACACGTTCTGTGTCTTCTTGTGTTAAATTATCGTGTGCGAGGGTTTAGCTGCTAAATAAAACAGTGCGTTACCATAATCAGTAGGTCAGAGCCCCTTTGCCCTTCCCTGCCTCCTTTGTCACAGCTCTGAGTTATGGCCGTGCCACTTCAGAGCTCAGTGCCCGTTGTTAGCAGATCTGGGTAATCTGCTCAGCAACTCTGGTTCGTTTTGAGGTTCTGTGTGAAACTCTCATGTGTTGAACCCGGCATGTTGAGTCAGACTCAGGTTAGATGTCAGTGAGCGATTGTATCAGTGGTTCTAACTCTCAACAAAAAGGGTCCCTGTGCGTGTACTTAGAAAAGTTTACGAATTGCTGCTCTTTGCTCACTAAGGTCAGGATAGAAGTCTGAGCTCCGGGGGAAGCGGTGGTTCTTACAATTAGGAAATCCCAAAACAACAACAGAGAAAGGAAAACAATGCTTCTAAAGCATAAGACGGCATCGTCCATTGGCAAGAACACGGGCTGGGGTCGGGGGGGGGGATCTTGGTGTGTAGGTTGATGTTCCTGGTGCGAGATGTCTTCAGAATCCCTTTCCTATGTCACAAAACCCTGTGAAGTTTTGAAAAGCCTATTTTGTCTTCATGGAAACACCCTGGGGGAGGAGGAACTGGCTTGGTCATTAGGTCACTCTTTAGGAGACCAAAGATCCAAGTCCTCTGATCCTTGAAGACAAGATTTGGGCCTGGGTCTGCGCTGCCTGGCATGAGTCTCTCTTGCACGCCTAGGGAAGAATACAGCTCATGAAAACATTTTACGGCTTTGACAAATGTTCACTTATAGATGAAATATATTTTTGCCAAAAAAATCATAAGCCGTTTTTTCCCTTGGCTCTGCCCGTTCCTTTATTTTTCTCTGCTTTCATCCCAAAGCCTCCTACCCTTTTTCTGTCTTGTCTATTTTGATTCAGTCCATGCCCTGAATGACTTCTGCCTCGCTGTGTGCTTGTGTGGTGTCTATCACAACGGGTTTCAATCTGTTAGCACCTAGAGGCATTAACATAATGCAGGTAATAAGGTCTAAATTTAACTTGCTCACAACTACTTTTACGCGCTCTAATATGCATCGTGCTCTTCAACTGACAGATTCAAATCGCATATAATAGCTGCCTGGCTACAGTACACAGATGAAGAAGCTGATAGAAAGCATTTACCTCAACAAAAAGAATATTTTTCCTTTCCAAAACCCTAGTTTCATTTTTTCCCATTGCTTTCAGACGGTTCGTGTCAAGATAGATTTTCCTCCCACTGTGATGCCATTAAATCTCATGGTTGGCATAAAATATGCTTTATGCGTTATTAAAGAATGTTACAGTAGCTGAAGTGGGCAATCATTAAATAAATATTACTAAATAGTTTATAAAAAGAACACTCAAGTGCTTTCCAATTTTACTTATTCTCCCTAGGAAGGATGATGTTACAGTTTTTCTTCTTTTATCTATTTTTGTGATCTGGAGTGAACTCTACAAACTTCATGGTTCATCCAAATCCCTGTAAGAGGTTTAATTGATGAAGATCCTTTGAACACGAAGTAGCTGACCAGCATGTTCCAAAATTTCTGTGTTTAATTCCATGCGTCTCCCAAACAAAAAACTGGAGAACACTGAGTTCAAGTCCTTTGGTCTGTAATTCTTTGATTTTACAGGTCTTAATCATAGAGGTTACTTTTAATAATCAAACTAGGTGTGGGAAATTGGAAAGAAGTAATTTAACTCAAAAAGTGCAAAAAGACTGAACCATAGGCAACAATTTTTAAGAGGTTTTTTGGACACTATACACTGGCTTTGGTTCTTGGCAAAAGTTTGTCCTCTGGCTCGACGTTCACTGTGCGCTGCCCGCAGTGACCCCCAAGCAAGTCCTTCCGTGAACAGGAGCACAACCCAAAGACAGACATCGGTGCCAAATTTCCAGAAAATTCATGATGTTAACTGCTTTAACTTAAGCTTCAGCCAGCTGAAACTACTAAGCACATCACGCAGCTTCCTTCAAGAGCCAGTGGCAGATTCCTATAACACAGGGATAATTAATTTTCTGGAATGCCCTCCCCTCTGTCTCGACTACAGAGGCAGCTCTCACTGGCTGAAGCTGGATCCCAGCCTAAAGAGCCAGCGGAGGAGGAACCTCAGTCGCATGTCCGCAGAAATCTGCACCGGGCAGTTGGGTCGCGGTCGTTCAAGCTGTGTGGGACTGTAGTGAGAGGGAGCGATGCTGGCTGCCGTATCCCTCTTCCTGAGCACACTGTACACTTCCTCATTTGCAGTTGCCTGTTCCGTGCAGCGTGAGTCTCACTTTGCTTGGGGACAAGGTGCTTCAGCTTAGAACCTGTCTGCCGGACCGGCTGAGACCCAGAGAACTTCTTACAGTCGTGCTGTATCTCCTCAAAGAGTGCGGCAGAACCAGCGCACGTGCAGCCGGTTCGGTCCCACGCTCCTGGAAGCCGCACCGAGCTGGGTGTTTACTCAGCAGTCTGGGGACCGCTGTGTAATGATGAAGGGACGGCAAATTCCCATCAAAATGAAACACTGAGACTAGGCAGCCAGTTTCTGCATGTAGCGATGTCGTTTTGTCTGTCACAATTGGCTTAATCCGCTGGTGCTGACATCTGAAAGCGCAGCTACTCTCAGTGAAATCCACGGGTCGATGTCACACAGGCTGGTAACAAGCGTTATGCTGGTTTAGTGTTGCCCAGGCAGAGATCGCAGCTGCTTGCTCAGTACCAGGGCACTGAAGAGCCAACTCGTACTACAGATGCCCGAGGAGCTGCCGAAAGCACGCCCATATTGTCGTTTCTCCATTGTATGATTTTTAGTTTCTTTTTTTTAGGAAGTCGTGCCTTTTTCTTTATTCACTCTCCTTCTTTCTGAAAGCCTGGCGGTCGTGTGGTCCATTTGTCTCTGCCATCACCTTCCTAGCCCCATGTCTTCTTTGGTTAAACCAAACCATGGGGCTGGAAGATCTTGACCTTTTTCAAAATTCAAACACATGACAATTGGGTCCAAACCCTTGAGATGCAGCTTCGCTTGTCCATCCCGAACATAACTGAATTCCTCCTGGCTCTTTTCCATTCCATTGTCTTCTGTTTCAATAGGTTCAAAAATAGCTTCTGCATGTTTAATTCCGCTTCACTTCACCCTGTTCCTTCTAGTCCATTCAGCCTCCGGTACGGTGCTTTGTCTGCTGACAGATGCCCATTTCGGCTGGCTGATGTTCAACCCAGTGTACTTCCAGCCCATAACAATCGAAAGAGGTTGTTATCTTACGAGACCGGGAGCCTATGCAGCAAAGTATTGTTGACCAGAAATTAGGTCAACAATGTCGTAGGAGTACCTTGCAGTTCATGATGAAGTGGATCGTTAAGAGCCGTGAACACAAGGTGTAACTGTGGAGAGAGAAGTAAAGGCGTAATCAGAATATTTCCTGTTCCTCTTTTAATAAGCTGTCATTTATCCTGTTCTCTTTCGATCCCTTTGGGGCACATAGCCTGAGCAGGGAAATTCAGAAAAGAAAGGAAAAGAGAGAGAAATGCAGTAATAAAGTAATGTTTAAATATTTGCAGTAGAAAGGAAGTGACATAGACCCTTTCACTAAATCCATGATGAAATGCAAGACGTACAGGCCTTTCAAAGCATTTCTCAAGTTCAGTTCCAGAGGGATGTTGGTGCTTAAAGCTGGGAGGTTTTCACTCAGGAAAAGGTCTCTCTGGGGGGTCCTGATCCACGGAAGTCCTGGCAGTTTTCCACTGGCTCAAATAGTCTTCAACTAAAAGCCTAAAAAGCTTTATCCTGTAAATAATCATATGTTTATTCTGTAAAGAATCATTTGTTATTAACTCAGGGCATTGAGATGCATGTCGAGGGAGTTCTGACAAACACAGGAAGGTGGCAGAGGTGAAGTGAACCCTAATGTAGCTGCTTGATGCTCCTCTTCAAGGCAAGCGCATTCGTATTTCACGGATTCGCAGAGCTCACCAGTAACGTACAGTGTAACGCTGCGTGAGAGCAGCACTTGCTCGGAGCCCCAGACGCTTGACCTGCCTTACATTAGCCCCTCATCGCAGACGAACGCGGCCCATCTTCGCTTGCAGCATAAATATGAATGGCCCGTTAAACGGCTGGAGGGGTTCGTTTCCTCCGAGATGCACTTTTCATTTGCTGCATTAGTGGGACAGATGAGTGATAACACTTGTTCTAATGCCACAGGATAAAGTACAGCGTCAGTGTGAGGGGAAGGAAGGAGCTGAAATACACTCAGGACACTGTTTTGATTCTCCCTTTGAATGAATGAGTTACTCTCAGAAGGGGAATGAAGTACATGATGGGTAAAGTGAAAACGTGTGCCTGTAGCTGACTAACCTGAACAAACAAATCAGTTTTCCCTTGCGTGTGTTGGTGAAGGGCTGGAGACACTAAGCGTCCGTCCGAGGAGGCTTTACGAGCTTGACGGGAAGTCTGCTGAATCAATCAAAAGGTGCTTATCAGTGTCAGAGGACGCTGAAGCAAGTTTTACGTGTTTCTCTTCCGTTCGCTTCCATTTTTAACGTCTTGCCTGCGGTCCATGTGGATGCCCCTTGCTGCCTGGAGTGGTAGGTGCTGGCACTGAGCGTTGCATGCTGGCCATGTCCCCCCGGCCTGACAGCAGCGTCAATCAGACTTGGAATATGACAACAAAGAGGGGTGCTAAGGAGGCATCACATTTTTGGAAAAACGTGCTAAAAGTAATGACAGGGGAGACTTCCTTTTTTAGCAAAAAGGATGGAATTTGAAGTGCAAAACTGAAAAGAAATCACTGCCATCAGAGCAGCCTTCTCACGCTGCCAAATGCTGCAAAACCGAGTGTGGCACACACACCAAAACAGAAAGACTAAAAAAAACTCTTCTTTTTTTGTCCTCTAGAAAAATCTGTGGAAGATCTCTATCCTGAAAACATAATAGTCTTTATTAATTATTCATCTTAGTTAATTAATGATCTTAAGGAATATTACCCAGAACACCCATGTGGCTAAAATTGTTGAAGGAAGCCTGTGACGTAGGTTTTACCCATCTTTGAGCTTCCAGAGGTTCAGCCCTATTCTAAACATTTCACAAGGGCTTCAAATGAAGCCCAAAGAGACCCCCCCCCCCCTTTCAGGCAGCTGGGCACGCTGCCTTGGACCGTGCCATGGGACTGGCCTCTCTGGCGCTGCTGCCGCTGTTCTGCCACGTCCCTGGGTGTACTTTAAGGTGCTCCAGGAGAGAGGGATTAGGAGGTGTACGCCGTCAACCGAAGCGTTTGATGTAATGAGGACTTACTGTTGAATTTTTCAGGCTTTGTTGGGCATAACCCCATTTTCCTCTGTTGTTTAATAACTTCTCCAAAACTTGAAACGAAAATCTGTGTTCTGACAGGTATTTCACTGCTATCGGGGGAGGTCTGGTTTGTTCTCTGGGTTTTGATGTAGTCCACGTGTGTTTTGAAGAGGAGGAGGGCACAGGAGTACCTTTCCTACCCCTCTAATGACACAGTGTACTGTGGCACGCTGCAGATACGAAGAAGGTCGTGCTGGTAGTGGAGCGCGGTACACTGGGAACCACAGGAGAGCGTGGTGCACCTCCTGCCCTCGGCCGCACGGACAGGCTGTCCTGCCCTAGGCCTTGGGCTCCGACAGGTAGAATCATCCTTGGTGCGAGAGACAATCACTGCAGTGTCTCCAAAACACGATTTAATGTCAGGAATAACTAAGGAGTTAATGCTGTGCTGCAAAAACGTTATTTGGAAACTGCTGCTTTTAAACAATTGCCATCTTTTGATGTGTTGGATGTATTTTACCGACCCAGAACCCACTTTAACACTTGAAACAAAACCGAGAACAAAGCCTGCCTGCGTGAGACCTGACCGCTTTGAGCACAGCTGCAGGTGCTGGCACAACGGCCCAGACTGAAAGGGAAGCACTGAAGGTGGAGAAATGAAGTGGCCGTTGAACTGTTATATACAGTGAAAATTCCTGGCTAGACACATATTCTCATTCCGTTTCATTGTGCAGCATGTATGTCCCTGGGGTGGAAATCACAGTGGGTTACAAAAACATGGGAATGAGCTATCTAAGAGGTGCTGTACGCAGCTCGCAGCCTTCTGCTGGAAGAAATTCGGGACTGTTAAGTGTGGATCTGAGAGAGACAGGCAGAAACTGATTCTTCCATGGTTGAAAAACATTTCCATTTTCCAAAAAAAAACCGTATACCCTTTTCATAAGGAAGAGCTACAGACCTTTGCTTTCCCTTAGAGTTCAAAACTTCCTCGTGTACAAGAGCAAACAGAATAGGAAACTTCCAGCCTGGTAAAAAACGCGACACGAGTCCTTACGCACCACAATTCTTTTATCTGGCTCCCTTTCCCAACCACTTCCTTGGAAAAAGTTGGTTGGGGTAATAAACATTTCCCTGTGGAAAACAATTTCACGAGAACAGTCTCTGCTAACCTACAGCATCTAGCACTGTGTGGAAGTAACGGGAAGGGATTTTCCCAATGGCCAAAATGTTGTGTGGCTTTGGAGGTGTGTGTAAGTGGATTTTACTCCTGGCTCTGCACGGCGCCAAGGGCGTACGGTGCCGCGTGCTGCCTCTGTCTGAGGGGGTAACGGAAGAGGTGCTACCTTTCGGGTTTCTGTTCCCTGACCGGGTCATCAGTGCCAGCTGTGGAAACAGCTCTGAGTGGAGGGGGGAAACCAGCAGCAGCACGGCTTAAGGCTTCGGTGCGCTGCAGCCCCAGCACGTGCCCTGCCTGTCACCCAAATACTTAGGTACCGGGGGCTGAAAGAAAGCGCTATTGTAATCGAATTTCTTTATTCCGGTGCCAGGTGCCCTTGAGGGTAACCCAGGGCTCTGTGGGTGCAGAACCCGGAGCTGTCTCCGACATCCAAGAAGAATATTCTCAGAGGAACCAGTTGGCGTTTACCGTGCTGGTGCGCTACCGCAGCTCAGGTAAGGCTGAGGCGTGATGCAGGTTCCACCGCTGAATTAACGAAATCGCTTTCTAATAATTTGGTGAAAACCACTGCGACAGTTTAGAAGTGTTGACATTAAATAGCTTTTGATTTCTGATTTGTTCCGTAGTGCGAAGATGGTGCTGGAGGCAATTAGCTGCATTTGGAAGTGGGGGAATGATTGATTGTTCTGCTTCCTCTCAGCTGCTTTGTGGGTTTAACTTTTATCTACACTTTAAAATCAAAGGGTTCTTTTCTTTTTTTTAAACTGGTTTACAATCTGTTGACAAAAGGCCTTCCATCTGAATAGATCGTGTGCTCTGCTTAGCTGGATTAAAGATGGCAATTATATTTGAAGGAAGATATTATTTTCCTGATTATTTCTTCCCGGAAAAAAAAATAGGCTTCATGGTGTAATTTCTGTTTTCACTTGATGACTTAAGAGCCTTTTTTCATTTAGAAATTCCTTCACTCCAGCTCTGATAAACAGCAATAGATCAGTATTTGTTTGATTTGGTTTTTAAATCACTGTAGGCTCCAAATTTGCAGCTGGAGTCAATGAGGCTCTGTGCTGACTTGGGTTAGAATGAGCAAGCAGGGATAGATTCCCTTGGGATATATTTAAGCGTATTTTCAGGAACAGTCGCACAGCTATCCAGTCAGGGAACAGCAGTTCCTTGTAACAAAACCACCTCAATCCCCTTACTGGAAAAGCGGTATTCCCTGATCTTGATTAGGATGAGGGAGGTGGGGAGGGACCTTGGTTCCAGGCGTTACAGTGTGACTGTCCCAGGTTTGCTAACCTGCACTGCAAACATTTCCACCCCGATCAGCTCTTCCCTGGATTTCACAGCTCAGGAAAGAAGGGGCAGGGTGCCAGGACTGTTTCTAGGCTGCTGGTAGCACAATTCGCTCTCTCTTGAGATGAACGTTGACCAGAAGCCTGGATCGTGACACCTCTTTGGGGTTAAGACTCTTGTTTTTACACTCCAGCTGCTGCTCTGCCAAAATGGTCTCAGTGTCCAGGGGCTGATCTTCACAACAAACACTGCCTGCAGCCACAAACCAACAGGGATGGAAGGGGAAGCTTAAAAAGGCAACTACACGCACAAACCGGTAAGCAGGAAATACTGTTGTGAACATTTTGAGGCCAGGCTTACTTCAGGACCTTGGGGAGAGTGTGAGCACACTCCGTGCCTCCGGCATGCCTTGTTTGGTGGTTACAGCTCTGAAATAGAGAACGGAGAGTCCTAAGCTGGTGCAGATAGGCAAGAAGGAAAGACGGATGGGTTCAGAGCCTTCTTCCAAGTCCTGGCTGCGGTCTGCTCAAGTACCAGTGTGCAGGAGGGGTCAGCTTCTCTACAGAAAAACGTACACGGTCAGAGGGGTAAGAGGTTGAGGTGTCACTCAATCTCTGCTCTGCCCCTAAGGGCAGCTATGAACTGCCCCTTTCTCTGGGTAGATGGTAAAATTGCCATCTGGATTACACCTGGAGAAGATAAGGAGGACTTGGATGGCAGCTGGGTTCTGCACTTCATCGGCATTCACAGTGTCCAACAATTGGTCCTTGTGTTCCACCCTCAGGCTTAGCTTATAGAGAGGATACACCTATAAATTATCCGAAGAAGAGGGCAAGACACGCACAGACAGGTAAGATGAAGAGGGAGGAGGATCAGAGATTTTACAGCCAGGACAGAATTCTCTGTCTCGGTTTGTAGCCAGCGTGTGTATTTGTGGTGCATAGATGGGAAAGGCCCACAGAGAAAATCCGACTCACAAATCACATCTTTCAGCATGCTACAGGGTTTGTTAAAGTTCACTGGTGTCTCCTATGCCTGTACTCCATTAATCATTCTTGCTTCTGAAAACAAGGGTAAACCTGTATCCCCGATCTGCAGGAAGATCATGTCCATCTCATCTCACGGTTGTATCTCTCCCGAGACACTCTGTCTCAACCTTCCTGCTCACAAAAATGGGGTGGAGGACCACTGCTTTCCTGATGCTGGCACGAGAACTGCGTCTCCCCTGGGCGTCAAGGTTCTCGGAGACCTGTCCTCTGCCTCCACTACATTCTCGTCACGTGGCGACGGACAGAGGGTTCCGTGCCTCAGTCTTAAAATCCATAGGCAAGAAGCACTCGGCCTGGGATTACACTGGCATGTCTTCCCCCTCTGCACTTTGATCTATGTGGAAGGTGGGATAAAACTTGAAAGTGGGTGTTTTATAATACTTTTATAATTGGCTTTTTTATAAAGAAAGCTTTACCTTCGGATAAGGAGGTCATGCCTGGGGATGCCTTTTCCCGTCTGCACGTTCGTACTGGAATGCCACACACAGGAGATCTGATGCTGGACCTAAGAAACCCAAATTTGACGCTGACGTGCTTCTGCTGGCTTCTGTGCTGTTCCTGCCTATGATCAGACTCATGCGGATGAAATCGGCTCGGAGCTGTGAGGCACGTTTGAAGGAAGCAGCAGAACAAAGCAGATACTCACCAGCATGTGCTCATGCAGCTGGGCGCTGCTGAAATCCCTCAGCAACCCGTCCTTCCACATGGGATATGACTGAAAGGCACAACAGTGGGAATTGCAAATTAGTCATTTGTTTTTCTCCGACACCTTCTAACCATAAAACCTGAGATTTGCAAGTACAACCTAACCCAGCCTAATTCCATCACTGAGTTCAGCAGACTGTACGTGTGCATGTAGAAGTATTGCAGCTCTGCTCACCACTGTGGCGAGGCAGAGCTCCGGTACCAGAGCTAACCCCGTGCAAGTGGGCTTCCTGCAGTAGCACAGTGCTTTTGGTGTGCTTCCTCTGTCAGCACATGTTCCCAACTAGTCCTGACCTCTCCAGTGGAACAGTTTTCTGGGGTGTAGGACATCATTCCCTGCTGTTGGCTGACAAGAAAGATTAGGTTCTGCTCCAGCTGGCAGTGGAATTAGTGTCTTCGTTTGTATTTTGGCTATAGTATTTGGGTGCTCCAGGTACAAAAGTCACTGAAAACCAAATGGAGGCTTAACCATTATAAAGATAATTAAAGGAAATCCAGAGAGAAATGGAACACACTCATTTCTACTACCTGGGATTTGCCCTTTCCCTGCTGAAACACCCCTGATTCTCATCATGGTTTTCTGTATTCTGCTACCTCTCCTTTTCCTGTTGTCGTCTGCATTGTTCTGGTATTTATAGTTACATGAGATTTTGGTCAAGTGTTTTGCCATTCAACAGCCAAATAGGAAAGCCTTGCGAGCACAGGGTTGGAATGTAATGCCTCCTGATGGAGCTGTGGCTGCTTTTTCAGTCTCTCTGCACATCTTTAAGGCAGAAGGCAAGTGTCCTAGCATCCAGCCCGACGTTTGTCATTCTTTAAACACATGCACAGATCTGATGTGTGCTAGATCCCAGCGTGAACAGGGACACACACTTGCTTTTAACATGCCTGCTTCATTCCGCCGTATCGATTTGATGGTAGGTTGCATAGCATTACCTGCAATTATTTGTCGTTTTGCTCCTAACAAAACCCATCTGAAGTCATGGCATGGGCTGTAAATGAGACGTTCACTGGGCTGGAACAGCAGTACCCAAGTTACACAGGCCTGTACTGGAGGGAATTTGACTTGCATATCTGCAGTATAGCCCTCAAAATTTCTGTCTGTTTTTGTAGAAGCTGAAAAAACTAAAGATTTTATATAAAGGGGGAATTACACTACAAAGGACTGATGAGAAATCAGAAACAGCTCAGTGAAATTCTTGGTAAGATTTAATCTCAACACTGTGGAAAATTGGAAAAAAAGGGGGAGAAGTCGTCAGAGAAGTGTTTGTAAAAAAACTCTGGGGAAAGAGTAATAAGAGGGACGTGTCAGCTCGTAATTCGAAATGGTGATCATTTTCTTCCAAAAATACACGTGTTTAGCTTTAAGCCAACAGTCTTGTTTTGATTCAGAGGTCCACCCAGACATCACTGTAAATCCTAATGCTAAACAAGCCATTAGCAAGGCCACGGCTAATTTCAGCGTACGCAGTGTTGATTACAGCAGAAATTCCCTCCCCTCCGTAGGCTCCTTAGGCGTTTCTGAGGCAGAACCCGGAGGGGTCCAATACCTAATCCCTGTTAGACAGTGCAGCACAAAATCCGAGTTTATACAGGTAAATAATGTACATTAACATCAATTCATGGATCGGATTAATCACCCACAGACAACAAATGTGCAGTACAAATGAGAATATTGAGGCAATACAAGTCAGAATGTAGAACGCCACTTACCAGGTGCTAACATGCATTTTACAGTGTTTTCCTGAGCCCACCTGGGATGATACGTGGGCCGAATCGCACTGAACTCCACAGGCCTGCGGGGCGAACCCCGCCTGCAGCAGGAAGGGATGTGACCTCAGCTACTCGCAAAAATCATTTCATTTTAGGTTGGTTTGATACATGGGTTTTTATTCTTTCTTCAGTGGTGGTAATCTTATGTGCTGGTTAAAAGTGGAATCGATCACTTATCTTTGACCAAGTAGCAGAATTTTGAGGCAGCGTGAAACGGGCTGGCTTCATAGCAGGTAGCAGCTCACATCTCCCACGTTTCCTCACCTGCAAACCCTTGAGTTAAGCTGTTGTTATTTTTGTATTTTCTGCACACCAGCTAAATCAATAGTTCTGATTCTTGCCAAAAGCTCACAGCACTGTTGTCTTACATCTCCTACATTTCAATAGGGTTCTAGAGATTAATCACGAGTATGAACATTCTGAGTTTCATACTAGGCTTGCAATTCCGTCTCCTTAATTTAGTGCCCAAATCAGTCCCAGCTTTGACTGAATTCACTCTGCATTGTGTCTGCTGATAAAGAGCAGCAGATGCTTCGTGTGTACTTCAGCAGCAAGGTCTGGCAACACGTGCCACCGCCTAGGATGTACGCAGCGGCTCCTCACGCAGCGGCTCCTCACGCAGTTGCTCCTCACACAGCGGTTCCTCACGCAGCGGTTCCTCACGCAGTTGCTCCTCACGCAGCGGTTCCTCACGCAGCGGCTCCTCACGCAGTTGCTCCTCACGCAGCGGTTCCTCACGCAGTTGCTCCTCACGCAGCGGTTCCTCACGCAGTTGCTCCTCACGCAGCGGTTCCTCACGCAGCGGCTCCTCACGCAGTTGCTCCTCACGCAGCGGCTCCTCACGCAGTTGCTCCTCACACAGCGGTTCCTCACGCAGAGGCTCCTCACGCAGAGGCTCCTCACGCAGTTTAACCACTGATGCTCTCTGTCCAGGGGTGAAACCTGCGGGGCATAGAGTTTCTCTTGTAGGGTACTAAACCTTGTGCAAAGCCCCAGTTTCAGCCTCTGTGGTCCCCAGGTGAAGAAAATACAGATGGCAACAGGAGTTGCACTAAAGATTAAACTCTGGAGCCACAATCTGGGCAAAAATGGGTTATCCAAGTACTGATGATATGACGTTGTCTTTTTCTTTGTTCTTAGGTTCCAGAGCATGTGTCTCTTCCTCTGCAAGGAGGAATGTAACCAGGGATTGGAAAGGAGCCCTGGGCTGACCCGAACTGACCCACACGGCATGGGCAGCCATGGAGCAGCTTTGAGTGGCGCTCGTTTGGGATTTGGTGCCAGCAGCTGGAGCCTCTGCCCGTGCCGACGTGGACTGTCCCTGTCGTAGCCGTACTGAGGTAGGTGCTCTCCGTGAGGGATTTTTATTGCCCACTTCATCTAGTAAAGGTAGATCATGTCAATCTAAGGGCTTTTCCTCAGGGGCAATGGCTTGTGGAGTTGTAGATAATCATAGAAAATAATCTGAAAAGGAGCTCGACGTCATCTAGGTCAGAATGTTACGCTGAGGAAGGATCAGCTCCACCCATACCTGACAGTTCCTAAATATCTCTGGGACGTGGAAACCCAGAGCCCTCCTGTCCCAGAGCTTGTTCATCCTGAAGCGGGTTGTAACGTTCCGCGATGGGCAGATGCTGAGGGAGGGGAACTGGCGGTTGCTTCCAGTCAGGGTGCAGCTACTGTTTCATGGATGTAAAGATTTCTGTGCGTCCCGGCTCGGCGGTACTTGCAGGTGTTTTAAAGTGGGTTTAGGTACTGGTGTGTATATGGAGCAGGCCTGCAGGGCGTATTGCAGCGTATCAAATCCAGAGAAGTACATGTTGTTTTCTTTTACCCTTCTGTAACTATTCTGGTACTGATAACACATATTGCAGTGCCGAGGGAAATAATCATGTTCATTGTGGCAATTCTGCCACAAGCATGTTTTAAATCGTAAAAGCTCTTGCAAAGATTCACTTATTGAGTACTTTTAAGGAATAAAGACCCTGAATAGTGAAGAAATCTGAGCCATGAGCAGCCGCCATAGAGAATATCAATTGACATAAAACAACGGTGGCTTGTAAATACAATCCTTCTCCTCCCTCGTTCTTCCCTTACAGCGAATTAAAATTAAGATTGAAAGTGACAGAAAGATGTCCAAATTTGCCAGCACTAGTCCAGCATCCTTCACTCCCTAAATATATCCCACTTCAAGAGGTCCCTCCAAGACAGCATAGTCTTAAGTAGTTTCAAAGAAATATTTTTAAAGCACTTATAAAGACTCTTTCAAAGTCGGCAATGTTCATTTTCCCTACACATCTGTGGAATTGCACAAGGGATGAATTTGGCCCAGTAATTAAGAATCAGATGTTCTAGTGACCTGCAAAGAGCTTAAGACCAAAAATAAACTTGCTTGCTTGAGGCGACAGGTGACCTATTGGCGGATAAAAGTATTCGTCTTGTTCTCTGGGCAGCACTTTGGATCATGTGAGTCCCTTGTGACTAGGTTTGGAAATTAATTCCCAATGGTGAAGTCTGTTCCCATCCAGCATAGCAAAGTCAGCCCTCATTTAAGTGGTTTTATGTAACATGAATCCATTCATTCCACTCACTTCTGCATCTCTTGAGTGACACTCGCTGCTTTTCTGCTAGTGACAATCCAGTGGAAGCCCACCTTCTGGAAATGTTTGAGTGCCAAATGAGAGATCATAAAAGGCTGCAGGTACCGACAGCTCCTCAGACTGTGTCAGAATTCCATTCCACAGGCATTAGTGCCCCGCATTAACAATCAATATTTCATTAGTGCAGCAGGATTCCCTGCCTTTATACAACCTTCTTTCCTGTGCTGTTGCGTTTCATGTCTGTGCGTCCAACTGTCTAGAGACAGGCAGTGGCCGGTTGGCTGAAGGTAGTCACTTACTGATTTTCTGATAATGCATACGATTTGAGGGGAAAGGTTGGCAACCTTAGATGGAAGATAAAACGAGTGAGACTCCCAGAGATTCCTTTAGCTAGAGAAATTGATTTATAGCATGCAGAAAAAGCTTTCTTTTGGAAATTGAGTGAGCAGGTGGCTGCAATTTATATAAATTAAACCTTGGGCTTGTTCCTCTGGCTTGAGGGTTTTTTCCCTGTTTGTAAAAAAAGCTACTGGTGCATAAATAGTGTTTGGTTCTTTTTCTAAATGTTAGTTCTGTACAGTTGTTTTTAGTCATTGAACCTTTTGGAATCAATTGTAGGATTAATCTAATCGCAGGTTCACTCTTTGCTCCTTATTCTAGCGCAGTGCAAGAGGGAAGCTGCGACCAGGGAGAAAAAGCACAGCTTTGCATTCTTGTCTCGTGTCGCTTTCCTCAAACAGTCTCCGATCTATCATTACAATCAAAATTCTTTATCCTGAAAATTGCGACATGAAATTTTAAAGCTTAAAATAGCGCTTCTGTAAGGCAGAGATTAGATTATGCGAAGTGTTAATGCAGCATTAACTGAAGAGTCCCAATTAAATAATTATAAATAGCTACAGTCTAGCCTTTTTATTTCCAGAGCACTGTAGTTTGAAAGTTTCGCCCTTTCCTTCTCTCTTTCTCTGACAACGTTCATGCCAGTTAAGGAGGACCGAGACCTCTGCAATGTTTGCTTTTTCTTCTTATATTGAAAAAGAAGAGATAAAATTTGAATTATAAAGCTAACAAGTATTCTTTTGAAAAAAAAGGGAAACATCTCCCTGCGAGACAGTCGGTGGTTTAGGTTGTCAAAGGTGCATGCAGACACTATACGGTAAAAGCCGACGTAGAGTGGCAACCAGGTCATACCGACCCATAGACTTGCACAAGGTCAAGACCAGAGTTCTGTCAGTTTAGTAGCCCTAACAAAATGATTTGTAACCCATGCAGTGATCTGGACTTTGAACCCTTCTTAAAAACTGAGCATTGCTGCTGGGGCCATGGACACAGTCGCATACGTAAGCGTGCAGGTGTACGTGTATGGCTGGGGCTGGTTTTAACCAGGACAGAGTTAACTGCAGGGATAACGCCAAGGAAAGTCATGTCTTCGTGCTGGTTCCGACACCTTCTTTAGGAACTGTTCAGGAAATCCCAGGAAACAGAACTTTCTTGACAGAATGGGAATTCTTGGGAATGGGATCTGAGGAGGCAACCTCTGCATTTTTTTCTGTGCTTTGATTGTTGACTTTCCACGGTCACACACACCTCTGAAAGTTTCCTTTCACCCGTTCCTCACTCCACTCTACACCAACAGGTGATGTCCCTACAGTCCAGAACATGGTTTTTTCCTTTTCTTGTTTTGTGAACTGAAAACTTCTTTATTTTGTTCTTGGGGAGCGACTGTTGTTGCAGTTCACTATTAAAATGTGGTTGGGATCAGATTTGTAAGTCAAACCCAACTACTCACGTATGACCCTTTTCCTGTTTGTCTCTGTTTTTTAATCTATGCAGTAAAGTCAGAAAGAAACAGTGAGGAAATTTCATTATTCATTAAACTAATAATCTAATCACAGAAGTATATTACATGTCAGGTTCAAGAGTCTACAGCATTTTTACAGGCTAAAAATCTAGCTCAACGGAGCGGATCATTTCATTATTTAATTCAATGGAAACCAAATGCGCCTTGAATGCCTGTTTTATCTTCTGCTCGTGGAATTTACATTTAAGTAACAGTTTTCTGAGCAATTACAGCATGATCATTTAGAAGTATTAGCGTTAATATAAAAAGATAAAACCCTCAAACGCTTAGTTCTCCCTGCTGGTTTTGGCTGCAGTAGCCTTGGTTACATCAGCCATTCTGGTGCCCCAAGGGGAAGCAAAGGGGCTGTAGTTGGATCCCTTTGGAAGCGCACAGCCCCCACGCGGTGATGCTTCGCGTCGATTCCTGTTCCGTCTTGCAATGATCATGTCTACGCTGTCAGGACCAGCTTCTGCATGCATGCCAGCCCTTGTTCCGAGAAGCAGCAGTACTTCAGAAATAGTTATCCTGCTCCGATCCCATTGCAACCGGCGCTGCTCCGCGTTGCGTAGGCACAGCCAGCCAGCGGCCAACTTGCTGTCTGTGAACGTACGATTGTTGCACTGCTGGCACCTCCGGGCTTCAAGGGGCAGTCACGTCTTTCAGTACTCTCCTTTTGCTTTTACTTCTCCTGCAGTGTCTGGACTCACCCTTGATGTGCAGTAGGAAAAACTGTGGTATCCCTGCCTACTCTGTGGTGAGATTAAGGTTTCTCTGAGGTGGGCTCTCTCTGCTCTGAAGGGAAAGCAATTTCCCTTCTACACCAGCCAGTTACATCCTGAATAGGTACAATTAATTATTTCGCTAATCCCACCGAGCGTTAGGTTAACGCTTTCTGCGCGAGATCACTTCCCAGGTATTTAGCCGGGGCCATCGGCAGCAGAACGCCAGCTTGCCTGGGGAGTGGGAGGCAATCAGCCATCGCGTAGCCGTTTGAACCTCGACGCCGCGTACATGCTCGGCTCCCCGAAGATGGAAATGTAATGACGCAGATTACTGAAATGATAGCTCTTGCACAAGCAAGCCTTTTATTTCTCCAGTGGTGGAAGATCCTGGCTGAGTTGATAAACTTATTACAACCCATTGCGCTCCATCAGAAATGCGAGTCAGCTGTAATACCGTATTCTCTTTTCTGCGGAGCCAGGAGAATAAAAAACAAACAACAGAATGGGCTGTAATGTGTTCCTCCCCCACGGACATCCAAAGTTATGCTTGAATAGTTTGTCTGCTGCAGCATGACAAGTTACCTCTGATTCATGCCTTGTCGTGACAGGGTAAGATGCTAATTGTTCCGTGTCTCACAGTGAAGTACTTAGCCATTTATTATGCTTCAGCCCTAAAATGCCGTTTTCCCGAGGCAAACATCTTCAGTGGTGTATAAAGACGGGGTTAGCCAGGAGGCATTATCACAGCCTAGCAGAGCAGGGGCAAAGGGAAGCAATCTGGTATCGAAGTGAAGATGGGACAAACTTGAAATTTGCACTTTGCATTAAGAAAAAGGGATAGAATTCCAGATTGGCTGATCAAAGCGGCGGAATAAGAGTATTTGAAATCTATTAAGGCAATCATACAAGCTGCTGAGACATCAGCTTGCTGCTAAGACCTCTTGCTTAATTGCTGAAATGACAGCTATTAATGAAACGGCCCTGTTCCTAGCGGCACAGGTAAAGGAGAACAGCTGGTCTGCTTGCAGAAACCTCCCGTATTTTGTGGGAGATCCCGATGTGTATCTTGGTGAAGGCTTTGTCTCCGCTAATGTACTCAGAATTAAATGCTAGGACTGACCTCCTGAGGCTCTTGCTCTGGTAGCATGGTACCTGGGAAGCCAGGGACACCAGGGAGGTATTTTCCCTGTTCACTTGCTGCGGAATGATCTCCTGGCGGAAATGAGTAATGAGTGTGCATCTGGTCATGTTTCTGAACCAAAACTCCTGTTCTTATTCCAATGAAACGTCCTGGAAGGCCCCTCCACTCACACACACCCCCCTCTCCTATCTTACTTGCTTTGAAATTCCAACCCAAACCAGGAAAAAAAATGGAAAGAAAAGCAAATACTTTTAAACTGCTACCGGCTGGCTTCTGGCTCTGGAGGGGGTGCAGGGCTGTGCGCTGCAGGATACGCAAGGGAGCCTCTTACAGCTTGGGTCTTGTTAAACACGCTGGGACAGCCTGTTGCATGTTGGAGGGATGTGGACAAGTGAAATAACTGCAGTGATTGTGCAAATTGTTTGTAGCAGTAAAATAAAGCCTGAGATACTCATTAAGTATAGGGTTCTGCCTGGAGAGGAAGAGAGAACAGTCAGGATTATTAGCTTCAGAAGTTGTTCTTTGCTATGTGAAATCACCTGACGTTTGAAATTTCGTTCCGTGTGTGCGCTTACTGGTGTGCCAGGGATTGCCACACTGAAACTATTGCGGGTGACCAGTGAGTGCACCCGTAGCCTTCCCTTTCACCGCTCCTGGACCCACCTTTGTGGGAAGCTACCAAGTGTATTCTGACTTCCCAGGTAAATGCGTTTAAAATGGCAGAAGGGCCCCCCCAAGTCTTTACTGCGGCAAAATTCAGTAAGCAAAGAAAAGAGAGGAGGGAGTGGGAGAAAGGAGGAGACCTAAATTTGCTGCCTTTGAAAAACAATTCTGTATTTACTAGCGAGCTAAAATTTTATTAAAGAATTAAATTCTGTCAGGTTGGTTTGTTTGGGGTTTTTTGGAGGTTTTTTCCCAACAGAAAGTATTTACCAGATCCTCTTATTAGGAATTTTCTCTCTCTTTTCCAATTCCACATTGCTCAGGGGACTGGTGACCTCTTTCCCTCCTTCTGAAAAGCAGATCTCCAAAGGCAAGACATCTCCTCCCTTAGCACATCTCTTCCCTTGACAAGGAGCAGTCATGACAAGATGAGAAAGCTTAGGCCTGTCACTTGTCCCTCCTGTGAACCAGTGTGTGCTCATCAACCAGTTAACCCACAGCTGGTATTTATTTCTGATGACAGTGTTATCTAAGAGGTAAGGCTCCAGCGTGTGACTTGGGGGACCTGGGTTCTATTTCTGATCCTGGTTCCATGCCACTGTGTGACATGGGCCTTATCACCTCCCCCTTCTGCCTGGTTTTGCCTTAACCCTTTCTGTCCATTGAGAAATAAGGTGCAGCGGAGTGAGGGAGACTAAGGTGGTTTGGGATTGTGGCCATCACGAGAACACAAATGGCATGTGAAAATAAAGTGTAGAAGATGGATATAGAGAAAAAACCAAGATACATGATCTTGTTCTGTCCTCTGTAAGGATGAAAGAAATGCAGTAAAAGGCAGTGCAATGACTGGGCTTTATCATTAAAGTAACCCAGTGTTACTTTGTGATTTTCTTGGATTATTTTCTACGAACAGTGAAGTTACTGGTATTTATTTCACTAAAACTTAGATGCTGCATCATCTTTCCTGTTCCTCTCTTGGCAGGACAAGACAAATGGTCGTAATGTTCTTTCTGTAGTGAAATTTTGTGATATAGCAAAATATGTTTCAGGGCTGTGAACTGCTTGACCTCTGAAATACTGGTTTTCTGGCTCACCTTTTTCCTTTAAAAAAGGAAAAAAAAAAAAAATCAGTTGTGCCTAAACGTCTCAAGTTTGAAGATCAGCATCAGATTGTCATAATCTTTATTTAGTACAGTGTTATTTGTTTAAAGCTGACACTTCCTGACAGTATTAGGTTACTTCTTAGGCAGATACTGTGAGTTGTGTTTGAAGCTGCATCTTGGATTTACTGCGGCTGCTGTAAATACCAGTTAAGAAACCTTCATAAATTATGCTAAAGGCATTTCTCAATTATGTAAGCATTATTCTGGTATGTAAATGAATTTCTGCCATCAGATGCTTGTAAACTGCTCTAAAGCCGGTGAATATGTGGCATGTGAAATGTTGTGTTGAAGGATTGTTCCAGCTTGCAGTAGTATGAACACGCGTACATGTTGCATTCTGTGTAGCACACGTGCAAAACTGATCATGCCCTGAGTGCAGCTGCGGGTGTTCTCCTGCAGCCTGGCACAGTCCGCAAATGTGTAAGAAAGGGGGAAGGTTTCTAGCTCAGGTGTTGTACGGTTGAAGATGTTACCTAAATATATATGATAAATATGCCTTACGCTGAGCGCTGCGCAGTCCTCACAAGGCAGCCACAAGCTCAGCACTGCAGCAAGCAAACGGCTGCGTTGGAAACCAGGAAAACTGCTGTCCTCAGTGGTGAAGCCACGCGACAGGACCCACCACTGTTGAGATTACTCATACAGCCTTCCCTTTGCTTTTGAGGTAGCTGAGCCTGCGCTATGCCGATAGATCTCACACGGTAAGACCAAACGGAGTTAGGCCAAGCAGGAGTTGTTCGCCAGAGCCCAGGCTGGAGCCCAGCGGTGAGTCGGGACAGTCCTTGGCTCCGTCAGTGTGAGATTTGAATGAGCGGCTCCATCTCTGTGTGCCACCTCTTTAAATGTCATAGCGCTCGGCGGCAGTACTGTACAGCTAGAGAAACACGTACACACACTCAGACCGTGCGCTCCTTCGCTCCCTTGCACTGATTTTGCTTTGGATCTTTCACTCTCAGTGGCTCACATCTGATGAAGGGAAATGACAGGAAAGAAAGAGCCTCGGGTGAGCTCTTGCATCTAAAGACATCCCTGATCAGCTGGCAACATGAGTCCTCAAAACAAAATCCCACCGACTCCATCCCGGAGGAAGAAGCCAGTTCTGTCTGGCTGCCCTAAGGCTTGCAGTGCCAGGAGCAATTCTGCGCAGGTCTGGGAAAGATTCCTGGTGGGACAAACTGTCCATTCTGCGTGTCACGTAAGACACTCAGCACACAGGCACCAGATAATTGAACTGAATACGTATTGGGACACCTGGGCATGTGCAGGGA
This sequence comes from Rhynochetos jubatus, assembly GCA_027574665.1. Taxonomy (NCBI): domain Eukaryota; kingdom Metazoa; phylum Chordata; class Aves; order Eurypygiformes; family Rhynochetidae; genus Rhynochetos; species Rhynochetos jubatus. Next base: position 16,539,836 of record CM050666.1, on the reverse strand, counting down.
AACCATTTACAAGGCCAAAGACATCTGGTAGTGGCAGACATTGTAGGAACTGTGATAGCCTGAGTCTTGGTGTAATGAATCCTGCCTGGCCCTCAATTATTAGAAAGAGCAGAGTGAAAATGAGTATGAGATTGGAGTGATGATAGACTCTCCAGTGACACAGTAATGATGGCAGCTTAAAGGCAACTGCTGGCTGGATGGCTGGGAAAAGTAAATATCCTATAAATCATTTGGCTGCAGGAGCTCAGCTCTAGGCACCCTTCTCAGCTTAGGCACTTGTATCTCTATTTGCTTCCACTCACAGAAAACCTCTAGTGGGACTGGCATAGTGACTGCACAGGGGGTGCATCTTCCCTCCTCTCAGTGTTGTGCACTTTGGGGCATGCTCTGTCCCTCCATCTGTCCCACTGGCGGGCCTGGGACTTCCAAATACAGACCGTACTATTTTATCGTGAGCAGAGCCCTGTGGAGACGGTGAACTGCCTGTGCCTGCCTCTGCCAAAGCGGATCTCCGCTAAGGGCTAAGGGAGATGGACGGGTTACCTCAGTGATGCATGTCATAGCTGCCTTGCTCTGGGGGAGTCCCAAGAATCCCAACCCAATATAGGAATAAGAATTCAGTAATTAACTGGAGAGACACAAAATTAAAAATTCAGAGCCAGCATAAAGAAACGACAGCCCGTTTGGTACCGTGTCCACACCAGAATGTAGCTCCCCCGGCCAAGGCTGAACACGTGGTGCGCACACATGCCCATACCTATGAGATCTTGCAGTGCAGTACGTCAGGTGGCATGGAAAAAAATGGGAGGGAAGTATGACAGTCAATTGTATTTATAAAGGGCCTGATCCCAAGCCCCTTCTGAATCTTCTATTAACTTCAGCACTAGCTTTGGACGAAGGCCAGGTGTACTTGCAGCGGCAGTGAATCTATTACTACACCTTTCTGTCTGCAAAAGCCAGCAGTAGGAAAGGGAGCATCCTTACAGTGCAGAATGTGCTGAGCCACTGCCCGCTTTTGGCAAAAAACTGTGATGTAGCTTTCCTATAATAAAAACAATAATAATTTTTCAGTCATAGCTTTATGATTAAACAGCGTCGAGGCAATGCTTTTTTATCATGATTTGCATAATTCCCAGGTTGCGATGCAGAAAAACCTTTCGAGATATTAACTAGATTGTAAAAATGTCACGTCAGATTTGGAAACTGTCACTAACATGAGACTTTTAATTATGAATAAATTAAAACACAGAAAAAGAGAGAAACTGCTTTTCCTGTGGCAAGAAGATTTTGCATTACGCACAAACACTAAAGCTGAGAAACGTTCAAAGGCTGAAAAGTAAAAGTGAGATAAGAGAATGGATTATTCTGGAAAATTGGCGAATGTAAAACTGATAAAACATTGCTATTCAAATGATATCTTTACAGGAGTCATTACAAGAGAATTAATGTTGTTGGAACACAGAGAGAAGCAAGGTTATAAACCATGCAAGCCAGCATGTCAGATTTATTTCAAGAAGTGGATCCCAGTGCTTGTAGTAACAGATCAGTAACCAGGGATCCAGCAGGGGTGTGCAGGAAACGCCTGGGACCGCACACCGTAGGGCATGCTTGCACGCCCCGGCCGTGCAGAACAACTTTGTGTTGGGCAGCTGCAGGTTACCTGGGTGCTGTCAAGGATACTCTGATTTCACTGAGGCTACTCACACACTCAGTTCGTTCCTAGGCTCTAGCGTGCGTACCTGCTCTGTCCCTGAACGCCTGTCTTCCTTCAGGCGCAGCAGACAGCACTGGTTTTCCCAAACATCCATCTGCTGAGGGGGACCATGGGCTGCCTCCAGCCTCCTCTCCCTCCAGAACGTACCCAGCACCAAGCTCTACACAACATGCGCTTCTGCACAGTGCAGTGGATACCCTCCAGCTGCTCAGCCACACTGGAGGCTTTGCTGATGCATCCCCACTGCCACTGCTGACTTCTGATGCCAGCTGAAGCCTCTCCTGTGCTGCTGGTAGCGTTTTCACTACACCGTGGATAAACGCCTGGTGAACACACGAGGCTCTGGGGAAGACTGGCCAGCTGAGTAACACCATTGCTCAGCTGCCCTGATGACTAGGGTGGAACCCTTCTGCCTCTCAGTTAGATAAAATCTGTGTTTTTGTGGAGACAGAAAAGATTTGCAATTGTTGAGATATCCTAAAGATGATGAATTTAAAGCCCCAAAATAAATAAAATCATTACCACCATCTATTCTCCTGACAAGGATTTTTCAGCACAGGAGACTAGAGCGTTAGCAACCCCACATGTACGTGGGAGCTGGAGTATCTGCTGAAGTGGTATTTCATGTTTAAACAGACTAGAATTTACCAGATCTAATGGATAACAATATTTCAAAAAGAGACTTAATCTTTTCCATTACATTTTATATTACTTTGTTTAATAAATCATCTTCAACTAGAAGCCCAGTCTAAGATGAATTTAAGAGACTTTATAAATGATGGGTCAATATCAACTTTGTCATAAATTCATTTTTACTTTGGATACAGGCCCGGTGGGTGCTTTTGTACTGCTTTCTTGCAAATGATCCATAATTCATAATTAACTGACTTAAAAATGCGACAACGCGTTTTCTTTTGTCAAGTGTGTGATTTTCCCTTTAGTTTTTCAGTGAAGAAAAATCAATACTGTTTTAATTACGGGTTTAGATAATGCTAATTTCAGTTTACTTTTCTGTGTGCATGGCATGTTTGGAAGCCATCTAGCAGCAGGAAGAACAGGATTAAAAATACACACTGGCCAAGAGACTGCATGGGGCAACAAGTTTAATGGCTGTCAGAGGTTCAGGGAGCTGCAGTGGGAACTGGTGTTCCCTAACACGGACAAAGTATTTGTTTCAGTTCTCTTACTCCTCACGTATCTGGGTTTGCAGATTTTACAGCAGCCTTCACCATTTTGGTGTTAGCAAGGAGACGAGCTTGAGGCAGGAGGTTTGCAGTACAGATAAGACCACTGACTGGAAACGCCCCACCTACATGCGGGACCTGAGGGTGCCACTTTGCAGAAAGAAACAAATAGGTGGCCCCCAGAAATAGCCTGATTATTGTAAGCCCTGATCTTTTGGAACAATCGCGAAATTGCAGTGGGAGCGTGGATGAGGTACAGTTTGGATGGGAACAAGTGCAAATGAGTCTGTGAAAGGGTGGTGGGTACCGTGTGGTGAGGGGAGGGTGAATGGAGGCAGCAGGCAGCAATCCCGTGCAAAGAAACCGCTTATCATAGGACAGAGTCCCAGAACAGCTGCAGTCTAAATGTCCACTTCCAGGCTTACCACACAGCTTGAGCAATGACTGAGTTCTGTTCTAATCAAGAATATTCAGTAACTTCAGAGAAAATTAATTACCACAGCTGAGACTCTGCAGCAGAATCTGGTCTAGGAAGTAAGTCAAGTCCCGCCGCATGGAAAAGAGCATGATGGAGATGTTACTCTGTGGCAGACCTCACCGTTAAACTGCTGCTGGTTTTAGGAAGTTCAAAACCAAAATGAAAACAATGAAAAGAAAGCCAAGAAAAGCAGAAACACAGTAGGTGCAAAATAGCAGGACTGGAAGCTGCAGTCACCCTGCTGCATGTTTCTGCACTGTCCTGTTCTGCACTCATTTATTAGTATCACTGTTTTATTCATTTATCCAATTGTTAAATTGTTCTTGTCTCAGTTCCTCGTCTTTTCCTCTGATCCCCCTCCTCAGCTGGAGGGGGAGAAAGTAAGCGAGCAGCTGGGTGGTGCTTAATTGCTGTCTGGGATTAAGCCAAGGTAGTTTTGAACCAGCCCACCCCTGACTTGATTTCTCATTGTCCCAGGCATGGAAGAGCCTTTGATGCTGGAGGATTTTATAAACTCTTTGATCACCTTACGAGGTGGCAGCCAATAGCATCTGTCAGCACAGAGATAAGAGAATCCATATTGCATTTTCTCACTTCTTCCTCGTCTCTTGCTTTAAAGCAAAATTGTGTCTGTTTTCCTCTCCGTGAGTACCTGACCTGAAATGAGAGTATGGTACAGGTTCCTTACCTTGTTATCTTATTTGGCCACGCTTATCAGATCAGAACCTGGGAAGGATTCTCTGCAGAGGTCTTCTGGAGGGGGTGATGGATGAATTGCAGAGGAAAGCAGCAGGTAGCTTCAGAGGGGATGGGGCTGTTGTGTGCTCTCTTGGCTTGGGCACTGATGTGTTTCACAGTTTTCTCCTACCTGATCACTAATGCTGTTTGGAAAGAGCTCTCTTTTCTTTCCCATTAATCATCTCTGGCACATCACTGGCATTTTTCTTCTCCTCCGTGTTCAAGGTCAGCCTTATCCCATGACAGAAAAGCATGCACTGTGTCTTTCAGTCGTAGGTCTGAAAATGTGGGGAAGATACATGGCTTTGATTTCCTAATCTGTTTTATGCAAGGAATGTTCTGCTATTGCAGCCTAACATCCTGCCTGATACGTGCATTACAAGCACATCATCAGGCGCTTTCTAGCTTGTTTCCCAAAATTCTTTTTACTTTTCCAGTAGGTAAATGAGGGATGATTTGGCTGAGGTCAAAGGTGACACTGGCACTTATCTCCCAGGCCCCCTGTGAGAGCACGGAGTGCTTGCTGGGACCTTGACGAATTCTGCAGGAGCTTTCAGGTCGATTGTTTTTTCCTGTTTGAACTGGATGTGGAAACACCTGGCAGTAACCGTGCGTGCTCCTTTGCTCAGGGTTTGTGTTATCTTGTGGTTGGAGTGGCTTTTAATCCCTGGTGAGAATTGCCCCAAAAATGCAGGACTTTAAAACCGCACTCACGTTCAGTTGCAAGTTGGGAAAATGTCTTACCTTGGATCATTCCGGTCTTTGCTGTGTGTTTCTGTTGTAGTCATACATCACAAAAACCGGTATCTTTCTAAGCAAAGAAATAAACACAGAACTAGCTTTAAGAATAGGCAAAATGCGTGTCTGCTTAGTAGGAAGTCAAGGATGGAGAAAGAAAGGGAAATACATCCAGAGGGTGCAACGCTGCACGTTTGGAAGCTGTATTTGTTCCCTGTTAGAGCTGGTGACAGTCACAAATTTAATTCTCCTAGTAATTTCAGGGGGAGTTTGGAAGTAAGCAGGGACAGGGGCCAAGAGTCAGCCTTCACCCCCTAACGCCTAGGCAAGCATCAGGGCTGCATGAATCAGCAAGATATTTGGCTGTGCTGTTTTGTTTAAAGTTTCATGATTGGGTTAAAATTCACTGTTAACCTAAGAATGATAGCCAGGTCAATGCCATGAGGAATGGCACTTAAGTTTCAGCTTAGTTTCAGCTTAACTGGCCAAATTTTATTTTAGGCTCCTGCTGCCCACGTGTGGCTGGCCCTTTACAGCAGGATTTCTCGTGGAGAGTTTTCTATGCAGATGGGCAAGCCACTTGGTGATCTTCACAGCTCTCCAAGCTAGCAGAGGGTATTTTCAGAAAAGCTGTTTCCAAACTCCCCAGGGCCATTCAGGAAATGTGCTTCTTATTCCAGAGCCCTTTGAACAGAGCTTCCAAACTGAATTACTAAGCCCTTTTCAATTTCAGAAAAATGCCTAGCTCAGATTATTGGAGAAAAGCACGAAGGTCTTGTGTGGTATACCTGTCACACTGCAGGCTCACTTTGAATGTCATATTTAAATTGGGAGTTCAGGTAGATTTGGGCCTGCTGCCACTCTCCGTGCAGAATTCACAATTGCTGCCGAGGGAGGCCCAGTAGAGCCCAGTAGAGAGACCAGACAGAGTCTCTATAGTTTTAATAAATGACAGAAAAGGGCTTTTTTGGGTTTTGGAAATGTCAGACAAAATTCTACAGATAATAAGTGAAAATGGTCTGCATGATCACATAAACAATTGATTTTGCCAACTTTTCAGCAGTTTTAATAGTGAGAAACATTTTATCGACAGGCACTATAAACTTCTTTTGAGAACTTTGCCATTTAATAACTTCTAAGACAGAAAAGTGGAGGGAAGGTGGGGAGAAGATGTGGTAGGCCCACACAAGCGCTGACCCCATGCTAAGGTAATTCGAATGCGGGGAAGCTTTAGAGCCTATCTCTTCCATTATTATAAATCCAAACCCACTGAATGAATTCAGCTGTGCTCCTGGATTTGATTACTCTTTTGCTGAATAAGCAGAGAAGTGATTAAATTTGTCGCCAGTATTTAGGTAGACAGCTTTCCGTGTGCATTGTCCTTCACTAACCGAACGGACAGCTCATGGTATCAGGGATATCAAAAGGATTTGAAAACCGAAAGAAGTGACCAGATAGGAAGAATGGCTGGCAGGTTGCTGGAGGGAGCCTGCCATTGCAGCGGTGCTGTTGCTCACTTGGTTTTTGGTGTTTCTTTTCTGCAAATGTCTGTTTTTTTCACTGTTTCAAGCTCACTCCTGCCTTCCCTGGGTTCCACTGTCTTTAATGGAAGCAATCATGAGCCTTGAGATATTTGTACCCTAACAGCCTTTTTTCACAAGTGTCTCTGACACCTTGAGAGCAATCCTGGCGGGAAAAATCTGTTGTGTTTCTAAAGCAAGGGTAGGAGTGCCTTAGTTGCGACCCTCACCTGCCACCTGTAAAACTGAGATATTAATTCCTTTTCTCCTGTTCTTGTATGTTTAGATAGAAAAGTCATGAGCATATAGTTGTCTGTTGTTTTCCTCCTGGATAGTGAGACTGGTGCAGCATGGTACAACTCCATGAGGAAATACCTCTCTCATCACGGTTCTGGCAGTGGAGACTGTTAGCCTTGGCAAGGGACCCTCGGGTACGCACTACTTTCCGCTCGGGGCTGCTCAGACCAAACACGTTTTACCAGTGACCGCAATGGGAGGCAAGTTGGGCCAGCTTGAAACACATTTAGAAATCCCTCCAGTAATGAGGCACCACAGAAGCCTTCTTTTAAGGTACCAAACTGGACTTTACTGGTTTGTTTCATGTGTGCAAACAGTGTGCCCAGAGGAGTTTCACTGTGTTCTAGCACTGCAAATCCATTTTGGATACCGCGGGGTTATAGGCGGTAGCATATGATGAATACAGCTTAGGGTGTTAGCTGAACAGGTTTTGTTGGAGCCGATGGGCATCAGATTTGAGTAGCATCTGTAGGATTTGGCTCCAGTGTTTATATTGTTATTAATTTGCTGTCGTGTACAGTAAGCAATTTTTCATCTTCACAGTTTTGTGACGTCTTGCCATGTCAGCAGAGACAGGATTGATTCAGGAAAGGACATTTCAGTTATTTCCTCTCTGACTGTACAGCTCAGGAATCTGGCATTTCTGACACGAGTGAAGGGTAAGAAAAATGAGGGAGTCTACACTTTTATTCACAATATGCTGCAAACACCAAGGGCGGATAAATTGACATATATTCCATCCACAGCTAATGGTATTTCTGGCCCTGTGCTCAGTTGTGAACAAACACTTGAGGATAAGGGTGACATGCATCAAATGATCTGGCATATCATACTGGGATAGGTCCCACACAAGCACCTCTGTGATGCAGGGGGGATGAAGGGAAGAGCAGGTGACAGTATAGTACAGTTTCCCAGGGGGCAGGCTGGATTCTTCATGCTTTAGTTTTTGCTTCCTGGATTTGTAGGTGTGAGACTATCCTCGATATCTCACTGTGATGAGTTTTCACCCAAACTTTACACTGTATGAAAGAAAGTGATGCTTAGTTACTGGAAGCAATGAACAAATCACGTTTACCTTGGTCTGCTGTTGACCTTGTGAGCAACCCAGGGTATGTCACTTTATCTGCCTTGTTCCTTGTTGCAGAGGGAAAGGAGATCATAATCCTGAAGGAAGACTGTACTGTTGGGATAGGGCTGTATTCCAGGACTGACTGGGCAGACAGAGGTGGTCTGATCCTAGCCTGGATAATTCTTACCAGGGTGGAATGTGAATAGCTCAGTACCAACCCAGACTGGTGCAGGGGCAGGTGTTTTCAGTGCAGACTGAAGGCCAGCAAAAGAGACTTCTCTGAAGAGCGTAGCCTGAGCAGTATGCATTCATAACTCATCCTAACAGACCACTCTCCGTGATCTGAAAAGAACAGACTGATGTTTCAGAGGATTTCTTAACAGAGTTGTTGTCTCCTGACATCTGGGGAAACAGGATCCATTTGCTAAGCAGGTCATGTATTTAAGAGATAGTTTCTTCTGTAGTCATGAAACATCTGCCTGAGCACATATGTCCCTTAGCCAGAGGCTAGAGGAGGGTTTACAATTCCAGTTGTGAGCATAAATATAGCTCTAAATAGCATCTGGACCATGAAACCAAATTTAAAACACTGAATTGCAGGCATTTAGTGGGAAGGCAGCTTGACTAATGCTCAATAATCACCAATTTTAGATGAAACTCATAAGGAAAAACAAGACAAGAGAGAGTTTTTTGAGTAATTCTGAATTTCAAAATAATTGTCAGGGGCATAGAATCTGGCAAGTCAATTTTGTCAGTGACTGCAATCGAAGCAGAATTAAAATTTGCTTATAAACTGTGAATTCGTACGTCTAGCTTCAACCTCTTCCCACATCAATGTAACTTTGTGTCCTCAAGCTACACTCTTCCAAGGGGAGCACAGAGCAATGAAAGGAAATGTAGGAAAAGGGCTCATCTCTTTCTCCCAAAATCACAAAACCTGGTTTGCAGAAAAAGAAGACAAAAGTGATAGCTTTAGGACAGAGGTAGGCAAGATCAAATGAAGCCAATTTGAAATATGATATAAAAAAATTTAAGAAAAAGAGAGAAGTCATAATGAGAGCATTCGACTTCTTTCCTAGAAGAAGGGTAAGTGGATTTAATGGAAAATATTCTTCTTTCTGATCTTTGTATGTGGATATAAGTGTTACAGAAAAGCAGCAGCACCCATATATCATGGTGATGGCAGCATCTGGGTAGATAAATGTATGAAAAAGTTTGTCCCCTGTAAAATAAGAGAAAAACTCCAATTAACTGCAAAGGTAGGGAATGGAAAGATTTCACCTCAAGTGATTTAAGGCCAAGAGTTCTGAATAGTGCCATTAAAAGAAAGGTGTCCTGCTACCTACCCACAGCTTAATCATCTTCTTACACAAAGACAGACTGTTCTTAAAAATCTAACTGGCGATGTAAGATATCCTTAAGGAACTCACTGATGCTGAGATGCTTATGTTTAAGCATGAGTAATTTCACTAAAATTGTTGGTACTAATCGTCTGCTTTAGATTTCACATGTGCTTTGTTGCTGTGCACACGGGTGTCATAAATTGCAGTGCTGCGAGGCGCAAGCACAGCAATTACTCCCCAAGTTTAAGCAGGACCATCCCCTCTGAGGCCATTATTACTTTCTGTTGATGAACATGAAGTTCAATAGAAAATCTTACTAGGCACAGTCAAGTAGATAAACCTCTAGCATCCTTCAGTGCAGAACTTTCTACGGCCTTAAAATATTGTGTAAAAAGCTTAGTTTAAACTTGGTGAGAGGCAGTGAAATCTCAGAGATTTTACATGAGGTTAAAAAACTCAGAACTCGTTGCTCTGAAGGACTATGAATCAGATTGCCTGTGAGCAGCTCTTTCTGAATTGTGGGCTATATCCTCTTCCAGCTACAAGTCCCTGTGTTGCATGTGAAGTAAATAAAATGTCTGTTAGCATACCGATGTGCCACTCCGGTATTTTCTGTGAACATTTGGGAAACCTGTGGAGGACTTTCTAAAATCTCATTATATTCAAGAAAAAGTGATTTTAGTTGCAAGATGTGAATCATACGGATGAGCGAGCATCAGTAAACAAGCTTATTTTAAACTGATAGCTTGGAAAACCTATTGCTAACAGCAATTAGTGACGAATTACTTTTAGCACTTGGGAAGGTCATTAAACTGTGTTCCCTACATTACTAAGTACAAAGAAAATTTACAGCTCAAAGATGGGAATGGAAATCTATGAAGTTTTTTCGAGCCAAGGAAACACACCAGGCAATGCCGGTTTTCAGCGAGAGTTCAGGAAGCCACCAGCATTCCTGCATTCTGCACATATAGGAAGGAAGTCGAAGGGGGCCAAAAGGTACATAAAACAGCACAACCTTCCAAATCCTCCATCAGCTCTCCAGCATCACCTTCATCTTAAAAATATTTTAGGATTCCAAACTGACCGAAAGTTGAGGTCAGTATTTTTGTGCCACTCTAGCAGTTCAAAGAGTCACCCATTTGCATCCCCTGAAAATGCTGCTCTGTCAAACTCTTTTGTCACCACCTTGCCGCTCTCAAGCCAGGGAGGAGAAAAATGGGGAGCCCGAGAAACAAGTACAGTAGATCTACTGTCAAAATTGTACTTGAGGCAATCTGTCTGTAAAATTACCAAGGAGGGATTCCCAGGAAACCTCAGCACATTGTATCTGCTGGGTTTGTGTACTAATACACAATTTACAGAATTCAAAATTGAAGCAAAGATCTAAAAAAATGTGTGAAAGAGTTGTCGTTACTTTAAATGTGTGATTTAAATTGGCAAAGAGGGAGAAGTAAAATTTTTTCAAAGCTCTTCGCTGTATGTAAACAACTTGGTGTCTAATTCTGTTTGTACCTTCAACACTTGCTCTTGAAAGTGCCAAATTGTACAGTGTTTCCTTAGGTAAAACACCCATATAAATCAGTGCATGGGCAGCACAGGGACAGGACAAGGAATGAAACCGAGCTCCTTGGGGGTACAGAATATATGAATTCCTGTTAATGAGATTTTGATTACAAGCAGTAGTGCCTCGGAGCCAAAACTACAGCAATAATCTCTAATGTATTATTTTGGAGGAGAAATTTAAACATTATAATGCTAATCCAATGACTGTCCATTTAGGCTAGCTAATGATGAAACACCGTATTACACTGTGCTAACCAACTAATATGAGGAAAGATGGCTTTTATGGGATTATGTAAAAAGAGATCAGCTTCATCAGGAATACAGCTACTCACTTGGAAACCTTCCCATCTACCGAGTCTCAGGAATCATGGAGGATCAAAATCAGATGTAATGAGATCATTTCCCCCAAGTATAAATGCAATATGTGATTAGCCATTATTGACTATTATAGAAAATACAAAGAACTTCAATCCCATACCCATAATCCTCTCACATGGTGAAGTCTGGCTATAGAAAGAGGCCTGTAAAGGGTTTTGATTGGAGGATACAAATCCTTTCATTCTGAAGACATATTTAAATGGGAAATACATTACTGATAGCTTTTTCTGAGAGGAATGCAAAACTTCCAAAGCAAACCAAAAAATGGGTGAATTCACTCTCCAGTGCTTCAGTATCGGTTCAAAATTCACAGGTTTATCAAACCATTTGCGTAAATTGGAGTACAAAAACGCCTGAGCTGCCTTTCATAGGCTCCTACGCTGCATTTTCCATTTGGCTCCAGTTGAAAGCTGACGATTTGGAATGTTCTGGTCTGAATGTGTTTATGTGAACAGTATCACAACCAACACCGCAATCCTGGGCCGTGGAGTTGTGCCATGACAGATCTTGCAGAGATGGGAGGAGTGCTCACCTGTACGTACAGAGCTCGGGGGGGGTTTGCCTGACCTCAACCTCCAAACTCAAATCCTCTTCTAAGAGGTCCTGATGCAAATCTCAAAGCTGTAGTCAGAACGTCCAATGCTCGCAGCATCCTCCAATACGGAAAGTGTCAGTGCTCCTGAAATCTATTTTTCATTTGCCTGTTTCTCCATCCTGTTTCCCCTCAGCAGTAGGACCAGCAGCAAGTGCTGTTTGTTCCTACCCATCCCAGCAGAGTAGGAGATGAGACTGTTTTTCTCATACCTCTGCCATCCAGGAAAGAGGTGAAGGAGCCACAGGTCTGGACTGGGTCTTGCAGGGAGGCAGGCTGCAGTACAGAAAGCACATTAGCTTTTATTTTACAACACTCTTGAGCAGAGTTCAGCGAATGGAGGGGAAAACTGCACATCTGCCACAGTCGGGCAGAGTGAGCTGTCATCTGTCACGCCTGCAGAGCTCAGAATTCTGAGCAGGAAGAGCAGTCCCCAGACAAAAGCTGGAACAAGGCGAGATTTGTCCGGGAATCTTGGGTGTACGATGGCCTGAGCTTCTCTCTTCTGTGGATATCATTTCCCTTGGCACAGGAAAAGGAGTGCCTTTCCCATGGTGGCTAAAGCTCCACAGGGTAGTGACTTTGGAAAATTGCATGATGTTTTCCTGATTTATTTTAATGGGGTTTAACTCTTGGAAGTGAGGGAAGCTGACGTGCCTGTCAGAATACTCCGTGGAGTACCAGGGAGCTCCTCATGTTCCTTGGTGGAAACCCAGCAGTGTAGAAACTGTGGATGTCGCAGAGCTGCTGTTTGAAGCTCACTGCTCTGCTGCTTTAGTGGGTCACACGAGGCACTGCCAAGGCTAAGATCGGAGCCTGACTGTCACACAGAACTCCGTCTGCATGCCACAGCCCAAAGCCTAGACCAATAATAGTCTGACACGGCTGAATGAAAACGAGTGTTGGTTCTGTTTAAGATGCACTCAAAGATGTACTAAAACCCACTCCTGTGCCTCTGGGGAAAAAAAAAAAGGAGGAAAAAGCAGTTTTTATTATGTAGACAGTGGGTGCAGTGGGAACACGACGAACGCTGCCGACAGCAGATGCTGGAGGACAGCACGGGAGGCAGACGGCCCTTGGCCACTGCAGCCTGGCTGCGCGGAAGCAACCTTCCTGCGGCTCCCCCAGACACACGGAGCCTCCACGCAGGACGGTGCGGCTGCAGCTCTGCAGCAGAGCTGAGGTGTTACACCCTGGGCACCCGCTGATTTGGTGTATGGGGAAAACACACACCGGAGACTCGAACCTAGGGAAGCATTCCCATCCTGCTGATGGGAAGCAGAATGTATGGAGACTTTTACGTGAAGCAGGAATCTTCCATTTTATGGAACTTTCAGGTAATGGGCTGTAGCAAGAGGAAGTTCCCTTTTCTTTCAGTAGCTTAAAGAATTACTGTGTGCTAAATACGCCCTGTGAAAAAAGGCTCCCAGGCAAGCGTGGGATTCCATGCCTCAGGCCTGAGCTCAATGCCTGCCCTGCTGGCACCGCCTCCGGGGCTGAGGGAGGGGCAGAAGTTGGAGTGCACCAATCAGAGAAAAGCTCAGCCTGAGCTGGATTGGCTGAGCCTGGCTGAGGGCAGCTACAAAATGGCAGTGGCGAAGGGCTGGGGCTGCTCCTCTGCAGCCACCGCTCTTCCAAGGCCTTTGGAGTTGGCGGCCGTGCGCCCAGGACTGGGGTGAGGATGATGGTGGGCGTGTATTTTTCCATCCTTTGGTTAAGGCGTGCAGTGGTTGGCAACCCCTTGGCTACGGCACCGCAATCCCTGAGGGCTTTGGGCCGGCGCTGAGCTGCCGTTTGCTGTGGGACCTGGAGCCAAGGACAAGGCTTGTGGCGGGTGACGGGGTGCTGAGTTTGGAGCTGAATGCCAGTTGCAGCAGGAGGAGGCTCAGTAATGCCTGATGGTCTTCTGGGCTTTGATGTCTTGTGCAGCGTACGGGGCAGGGGCTGATGGAGAGCCCTGCGTGGAAATGGTGTGGAGAAATGGCAGTGTCCACCATGTTCCTTTTTTGGGTCTCTGTTTTCCCCCAAGAGGTACGTTTTGCTGTGGATGTAGGGTTTTGTTTGTGAATATGATGAGTATCTTTGTTGCTAGATGTCTGGATGTTGCTGTTAATTCCATAGAAAGCATTTTACACAGCTGATGTGAGATCCCTTAGCCCGTTTGCTGCAAACCTGTTAGCATCTGCAGTTGGTTTTCGTTGGAGAACCCTTAAATGCTTGGGGTCACACCTGCCAAAAATCAAAGGCAAAGCCAATAACCAGCCAGGTGTAGAGACTGGGAGGGGTGTAAGGGAACCCAGGTGTCCCACTGCCAGGTGGTTGCCTGATAATGCTGAAGGGCCCCAGTGAGCCTACTGCCCGCAAATGGCTGGGTGTGGGGTGGGAGGTAGTGAATAAGCGTGTGGTTTGGGACGCTGGGCTCTGGGCTGCGAGAATGGGGACTGCATCCTGAGCTGGACTACCTGCCTTCTAGCCTGTTCATGGTCTAGGCTTGAGTGAAGTGCATTCGTTGAGAAATTGTACTTGGGATGGCATGTTTACTGGTGATGTCAGCTGATATTTTTATGATATAATTAAATAGCAATTGCTTTCCTTCCTTCCTTCCTTCTCTGTCTTCCTACCGAGACTTGTGAAAAGAGCATGTTGAGATCTATTCTTGGTGAAACTGTGCAACTGCACGTTTTTAATTATTATTTTAGCAGACATTTTCTCTGCATAAATCCCAAATAAGAAGCCTGGCAGCATATCTCTGAGGCACCCAAAAGCTGACATTAGTTCCTGGGTCACTGAGAGTCCATTAGTAGTGGCTGAGATAGTTGTTGGATTTTTTGTTTATCACTCTCCATCCTTTTACAGAAATAAGAGCTAATAACTATTCATTGGATGTTAATATGTATTGAACTACTGCCCTTTGGATTTTGGTGTTGCTGCAAAATTAGCGTCTTTAGTTTAACTTCATGCCCACTACTGCTTGTCCTCAAAGTCCCCAGATATATTGCGTCAGTAGGTCACAAAATCAAGGTAATTCACGACGTTCAGACTGACTTGGTTGTCTCCCACTTTCCTCACACAAATGTTTCCATAGATCCATTTGTGTGTGTATGACATTACACATGGAACTCTTTTACTGTCACTTATTCCTGTGAATTACTTGTATCTTCATTAGAAACAAGGAGGCTTGAGATTATTTGTCTTGGTGCTGTGCCAGGTATAGAGTCGTGGCTGTATCTCTGAAACAAAACACAGAACAGGATTGTGTAACGTATGATGAGAAATGAAGCTCGTTTGGTATCAAGTCATTGAAAACAAATCCAAGTGGTTTACTTTTCCAAGACAAATTCAGCCTGTTAGCGTTGGCTGCTATTAACCCCCCTGGAGGCGAGACACTTTAGCCAGCTGTTGCTGTGGGGTTTACCTTCTCATACAAAGTTCCCTCATCTTTCATTCACAACACGCAGTTCTTTAACTGAATAACCCTTGTCCAAAAAAACCCTCAGTACTTGCATTGTTACCCTCAAGGTAAACCTGACTTGAAGCGCAGAGCTTGCCCAAGCTGTGGCTCAGCAGTGTTGTTTCTCCAGCACCGCAAAGTGAGGGCAGTTGGACGCGCAAGGCAGCTGTCCCGAAAAGCTTACCCGGAATAGGCTCCTCATAAAATGCTTCCAGATGGTTCACCCTTAGTAGTTTATCAAGGAGAGCTTTTTTCTGCTGCACCCTGCTTGTACTGGAGACTGTGGCCCTGTCTGCATTTAGTGTCTGATGTCTTCTCTGCCCTTCACACGAGAGACAGAGTGAAGGAAACGGTCAAGATGTCTTTAGTGTCCTTTGAAGACTGAGCAAAGCAGCATTTTTGGAAAGGGCCATCTTCCACACTGATCCCTAGTTGAAGTGAAGCCACGTTTGTTCTGGGGAAGATATCCCTGGGAACAAAGGGATGTTGCCAGGGAAGAACCTGAGTCTGTTTATCACTTTATTCACCCCTAGCACACCTTCACTAGGGCCAGAGATTCCCAAGAACTGATGGCTTCTCCAGGGAAAGGGTTCTGGTTTTCTTTTATCTTAACACTCATGGGTGAGCTGAAAGTTTTATTTTCTGAACTGGATCTCAGTGGAATTTTGGGAAGGAAGAAAGAAATACATTTCAGGTTCAGACTGTGAAGGAAAGATGACTCAACTCTCATACATGATTCTGTCCTAGACCTTTTTAGTGGGTGTGGGCTTAAGCTGGGGTTTTTGTGGAGTTGGGTTTTTTCTTGCTTACGTTCTTACATTACTCTTCTAATGTGGAATCACCTATTGTTTTATTGGGAAAAATCGTATTAAAAATTCTGACTGGACACATGAATCCTGCAGGATTAGGAAGAGAGACAGTTGATAAACTGTTGACTGACTTCAGGACTGAAGCTGTGCTGTCTGCATCACCACTTCTGCTTCTTCCTGCTGTGTGCCTCCCTCTCCAGTTTCAGTTTGGAGCACTGCATGATAAAGTAACTCAGCAAGATTGCGCATTGCACAAGTCAGTTCTGAGATGTTCAGTGCACTGTGCCCTGGGACAGGTGGATGTTCGAGAAGTGCTGGCACAGATCTAACCTTACAGTCAGAATTGCACCAGCTCCTGTGTTGTCCACCCGCTCTCACCCCCCTCTCAGACTTCTGTGCCTCTCTAACCCATCTAGACAAGGTATTTGAAGTAATTCTGTATCAGTGCTTCCCCTTCACACTGTAGTTTGGCACCAAAAAAAGATGTACAGGAGATAAAACTTCTCAAATATGTTCACAGAAATAGTTTAAATCACAAGAATCACTCTGTACAGAATGTTCCTGACCGCAGGAAACAGAACCCAACTCAAACATTGTCAGATTTTGGGAATCAGAGGTATTGAGTGTTGGAGGTAGTTCAGAAGGAAGTGTGAGCGGTGGGGACTCATATGAAAGGAAACGTTAAAAGAGGGAAATCCATATCGTTTTGCTGAGCAGTGGCTACAGAGAGGCATAACAGCACACAAATGTTTGAAGGATCTAAGCACTGAAGAGGGAGTGGAATTTTAAATGCTAAAAAGGGATTTTTCTAGGAGTAATGGGTAAGGATTTACACAGCACTTCAGGAAAACCTGAGGGAGCCCTCGGCGCTAGAATGCTGGGGCATGAGCTGCACCGAGGGAGCTCTGAAGTGCCGGAACTGCCAGGCTAGAGGTGGCACCAGAGAAACTTTCACTGCAGGTGGGCTTTTGTTTTCTGACAAGTTGAATTTTCTGGCTGTCAGTCACGGCTTAGTTTTGGAAAAACGTGGCTGCCATCTCGGTCAACTTTTTTAAACTGTGGAGCCTGCACCACCAATAATTCCAAAGAAGCTATTTTAGTGGGAAAGCAGGACTCTCGCTTAATCCTTCCTCCTGTTGTGACACGTGAAGCACTAACCCCCCCAGCAGAGGAGGTGCACTGGATGTGCAGCAGAGCACCTGCAGTAAAGGCTTTACTTTGGAGGGGGAAACAACGACCTGCAGTCCCCATTCAGAAGGCAGAGCAGTACAGTGCTTTCGGAGCTGCAAAGCTCTTCCCAAGCCTCAGGGGCTTGACCTGGAACTGATAAGCATGATGTACGCCTTGTACAGTTTCTGCTGAGGGGTTAGTCCTCTTGAGAAGGTGTTTGTCTTTTTGAGCCATCCATTAGCCAGGTATAAAACCAGAGAAAGCCCTGCAAGTCCTGCCATGCCAGTTTTTGTTACCAAAACTGATCCGTGTCGTTTGTATCTTTATGGTGCTTGTGTGTGTGTGATGGGACACCCCCTGCCTTTCCGGAATACTCTTCAGCAGGTCATTTTCACATAGTGTATAAGATAAAAACTTGTATTACTTGAGTGGCTGAATTAGTAACAATTTGGCAACTGAAGAACAGCAGCACTTTATTGTGAAAATGCTTCTGTAACAGCAACTCTGATTTGGTGTCAGGCTTAAGTGTCCCTTGAAGCTGAAATTCCTTGTCCTTGGAGATGCTGAATAATAGCAGCTATCTCTGGGAGTAAACTAACGTGTCTGTCTACCTTGAAATCGTGTTTCTTTTGGAAGTTAGAAGGGTACTTTAACATGGCAAATAATACCCCCACAAAATTAGTAACAGGAGAGCCAATCGTAGATAAAACATGCACATTTTTTACTTTGGTCTTTCAAGCAATTGTCTAATATTGACAGAGCAACAGATTAATTGGAGGGGAAGGTCTCATTAAGCATGTGCAGAGTGCCGGGAGTCTCACGTTAGTGGAAATAGGTGGAATGGGGATTTAAGAGAAAAGGCAAATATCCAGTGATACAACATTAATCGACACACGGAAGAAATGTAATTGTGCACCGTTACCCGTACAAGGATTCACGCTTTCTAAGGAAGTTGTGCCAATAAATTCAGCGGCAGCAGGACTTGCTCCCTTTACCCTACTGCGCAGTGCTTCTGCCCAGAACATAAACCATCAAATAGAATGGTTGGTGAAAGCAGAACTTCAGAGAGAGGAGTTTCACTTGTGTGGAGTGTGTCTAGAACACACTTGCGCTGCAGATCAAGAAGGTTTGGCATTTTAGCATTCTTGTGTTACCTCTTACTTTCATGTAACAAAGAGAGCTTGGTGGTGTGGAAGTAATTGGGCAAGAAGACCACCTTAATGAATTAGTGAAAAATTCCTTGCCCCATTGGATCAGATGAGGTTTCAGGTCCCTTTTATTCGTGGCTACTGCTATACTCTCTCTTCTTACTTAATCGGGGGACTTTTAAAAGGTCTCTCACCTCCTTAGCGTTACTGGGAAATAATATAAGAAACAGCTTTTCAAATCAGAATAAAAACTTTTTACTTTTTTATATATTCCAACTTCCCCATTGAAAAGGTGTGACCATAATTTGTTAGATAAAAGCTAGCTTTTCTCACTGGAAGTTGAATATTTGGAATAACTTTGTGTTTTCATCCAAAAATGGAAATACTTTCACTGGAAGCTTTAGGGGCGAAACCAAAAGCATTTGCAACCTCTCACGGCACACGGTGTATGTTACTTGGCCAGAAGTCTTGTATCATAATTTAGATAACTTGTTCAGACAGAGAAATAGAAATGTTGAGCTCTTCATAATTTTGCTGAATGCTTATAATATTTTCCCTGAGGTTAATGGTTAAATTTCAATTCAGTGTTTACCTTTTACTTTTCTTAGACATTTTAGACACCTCTCCCTATTTCTGGAAAGATTAATTCTATTTATAATACAGATACTAGTATCTGTAATGTATTTATAGTCTTTCAGATGCATCTGGAAATAAATACTGTACTGAAAATAGCCAGATTTTATTTTATTCAGGATGCCTAGTAATGAGGCAGATGTTTCCACACCCTGTTGTAAAAGTACCTGGAATATATCATCAGTCCTTTCAGCGTAAGGACAAGGGCAAGGTGTGCTGAAGTGTGATAGGTGTGGCCCTTGAACCTATTTGCCCCGGCTTATCTAGGTCAGGACACAATCCAGAGATGCATCTTCCCTGACAGATTTGGTGTTTGTGTTGCTGCAGAACTCGATGAAAAATTCCCCCCGTGCGCGATCAATAACTG
This sequence comes from Rhynochetos jubatus, assembly GCA_027574665.1. NCBI lineage: Eukaryota > Metazoa > Chordata > Aves > Eurypygiformes > Rhynochetidae > Rhynochetos > Rhynochetos jubatus. The sequence goes on along the minus strand of CM050666.1, from coordinate 16,520,644 downwards.
CGGCCATTGAAGCAAAACCAGAACAATTAGTAACCCAAGTGAGCAATACGGGAAGCCGAAAGGAGCAGGCTAGTGAGGAATGACAGATAGGTGCCAGCAGTAAAGAGTGGGACAATAAAGTAGAACGTCTGTCCAATTTACCTAATTGTGTAATGAAAGTGAAAGAAATCTCACTTCTTCAAGTAGTGCACTGAAAGTTCATGCACGAGATATTCAAAGCATGGCACAGTTTGAAAAGGAAAGGTGAGAACACCCTGTGTTGCTGGAGACCTGGCTGGCAGGTTTTCTTCTGCTGAAGGTCATGGCTGACAGTTTGGATTAGTAGGCAGGACCCTGAAACAAAGTCAGAGACCTAGTTTCTTTCCACGTCTGCTTCTCATCAGCTGAGTCTGTTTTTCCCAATATGTGGGGTTCTTTGACTTTCTACCTTTTGTCTGCTTTGTGCAAATGTCTAGATCTTTAGGGGAGGGGTTGATTCAAGTGGCTGTGACTTGGGTCTTGGCTGGAGCTGGCAAGTGTTGCTGTAATACAAACAACATCTCATAATTAAGAAAACCAAGGTAATGATATGGTAAGATTTATTTACCCTGAGCAATCTGTGCCCAAATATCGAGACAGTATTGAATTAGTAAGAATAAAAAATTTTCAAAGCATGCGCTAGAGATGTGCAAGGGAAAGGAAGAGGTCTTGCTGAAGTAGATGGCTCAGTGGATGGCCCTATTGGAAATTCTTTAACTTCATCCTTGGCAGAAGTTTAGAAATCTGTGTTGTGAGATGATGTAAAGTAATAGATACGGCCAACTAAAGCCTGTAAAGTGATATTCAAAAGAAAACATTAGATGACAATTTCCAACATGGGTTTTTTGCCTAGATGCTCCTTACCTGGGAACCCTAATGGAGAAAAGGATTCTGATTCAGACGTGAAGCAGGCTTTGAAATAGCAGTGTTTTCTGCACGCTGAAAATTCAAGAGTTTCCCTCAAGTCAGTAGTGACCCAGCACAGCACGGGTGAGTACTGCGGGTGCCGAGGCCAGGATGTGTTGCATTCTTTACCGTGCCAGCTATTAGTAAAATATGAAGGGGAAAAAGTTATGCACTAAATTGGGCTTTGGATTCCTATTAATGATTAATTTTATATCCAAAACATTGGACAATGCCCCCTTGGAGAACAATGAAGAGAGTGAAAATCCTATAGACAATGAACGTCAAAAGCTGTATAATAGTCTTATCACTTGCTGTAGCAGCCTTGGTTGAGAGCGCCGTAATTAATTATAGGAAAATGACAAATGGTCAAGGCTGTGCTGAAGGCAGTGGCCCTGGTACTTGACATAGTAATGCAACTGGGGAAAAGCTTGTCAAATCAAGGTTATGTTAATTTATTAGGCAGCTATTTGTGCCAAGTTGAATAAAAGGAAGAAAAAAGGTGGAATGCTACTGTAAATGTTGAATGTTTGGGAGATTTTCATCATCTGTATCCTTTAAAGAATACAGTAATTTTATTCTTCTGACTTCTGAGCCAGATGTTTGTTTACATGTCAATCACACCTCACGCAGTAGGCCACCACTGAAAATCCACGTGTCATTATTAGCTGGTTGTATCCTACAGTGTCAGTGAGTAAAATCTTAATTTGGCCCAATGTGGGTTCAGTTTCTTGTCAGTAAACAAGCCTTTCAACTCTAGTTTAATTCTTGTCAAAATACATGTATCAAAATGCTTCCTTCAGCTCCTCTGATTGTTCATGCGTGTGCTCTGCAAAACATCAGCAGAGTCCCACGGGGAAATTGTTGGGTTAGCGCTCTGGGAAGGTAGATTCCAGCCTTGGCTGGGCCGTTGACTTCTTGTGTGTCCTGAGGTGGCTGCTCATTATGCTTTTTTCTGTCTTGTATTGCAAGCATAATTCCTAACAACCGGGACCTTTTTTAGCTATACAGGTCCCAACTACACTTTCAACAGGAGTAAACTTGCGAAAGATCAATATTTGCATGCAAACTGTAGCAAGCTGTTTGCTTTCAGAATGCCTCCTAGGAGGGGTTTGTTCTTTTGTGGATGCTAACAAACATGGCAAAAGCCATTGAGTGAATAACGTGTGACAGGCACTGTCCAAGGAACCTGGATCCCTGTCTCCTTCCAACATTAACATGCGGTCCTTAGAAAACGTCACTGTTGTCAGTCCTTAGAGCATCATGATGCTGTCCAAACGGGCTTGTGTAGGAACTGGGCCTTTAAAGGCCAGGAAATATTCTAATTCTGCCTGAGCAACAGCATATGGGCATTTATCATAATTAGAGCAGCATCTGTGCTACATTGGGAATGTTATGTCAGGAGTCCTAAAATCTGCAACTCCAGTTATACAACAGAGGATAGGTAGTACCAGTTATAAAACACGATGCTTCAGAGTCCCCTAATCTTCATTAATCTATCTATCTTGGGTGTTTTAAACTTTTAAAAAGATCTGTAATAATAGGAAAGATTCTTTATATATGTAATGACACTTTAAATTGTCTTTATTTTTCTCGGAATGCTGGCTGTCTGGCTGTTTTCTAGTTAACCTGCATTTGACCACTGTTACATCTTCCACCAGCATGTGACAATGTTTGTTGGAACTGCTTTTGCAGCTCTCCAGGTGGCTGTCACCAGCTCATCACTCCTGTTTTTCACCATTCATTAAATTATACTGGGAAGAGGTGACTGATCTAACTGTAAAATAACCCCTCCTCAGAAAAGCAGTAATTTTTTGCTTGATCAGTTGATTGCGAAGACATATGTCATTTTGCAGCATATATCTGATTAGAGACACCTTTGGCTGAATGTTAAGCATATCTCTACTGCGATGCAATTCCAAGCAGGGCTATAAATCTGTCTGTATGGATGTCTAAGATATGGTTGGCATTCAAAAATTGTTTCAAGTGATGAATAGCCAATTAATTTCTTGGTTTGCTCTGTAGGCTGGAGCTGGGGCTCTAGTGGTCCACTGATGTGCAATTTCTTTCCACTGCTGGACTTCATATTCAGAGGATTCGTGCAGTTCCACTCTAAATGTGGCCTGATATGGCCATAGTCCTCTAGGCTGTACTGTGGGGCTTGTATGTACATATGCACTGTGGTGCTTTTATATAAAAGCTATATTTGGGCAGCTCTGGACAGACCTTCTGATACTGCAATAGACTGGTAATGAAGTACCAGAGTGGTGCCACACGCTGCAGTGGCAGAGCAGGCTGCTGCCCCTGCTTGCCAAGAGTTGAGAGATGGAGTGGCTGCTGTGCTTCTTTTGACACTGGCCACCCTCTAGATACTGAGCAACAGCCCCCAGTCTGAGCGGAGTGGGCCATTCAGAGATGGTAACACTGTTAAAATGAGAGCATTCTTGACATGGATAAGAATCCTCATCTGGGGCAAAGCCCCTTTCACATCAGCAGTGCAATTAAAGTTGGCCCTGAAGCAATTGGCAAGCTGGAATGAGGCTTATTTTCTTAGTACAAGTTTGCTGACTGAAGGGGATGAATCTGTGTTTTCATTTTTTTTGTTGCTGAGGCTCAAGACATGAAAATGTGTCTGAAGTCTTTCATTTCCACCTATTGAAAATGCTTTAAAAAGGGAAGAAATAAACAGATGGCTCTCATTAGCACAAGAGGGCTTTAATCTTTTGCACGTTTTAAATTTTATTTTCCTTCCAATGTTTGTAAGTAAATTGGTATAAAATTAAGACTTCACCAGAGCAATTGAATTTCACACATTTCAATCCATGAAAGGAGAGGTGGACACCATCCAAATTGTGACAACTGATGTAATCCTGGTATCACAATTATCTATTATGATCAACAAATGCATTCTAAGTGGCTGAAATGCAGTGAGGCTGGCCCTTACACATCTTACTCAAGCAAAACTCATTTGATACAACTGGGTATCTTGCCTCTACAATTCACCCAAATAATTTTATTTTAAGCTGGAAAAATACATAACTCATCATTCTGAGAAACGTGCAAAAACTGGATTAAGTTTGCTATTGGTGTGAACTGCCAGAGTTGCAGGGACATCAGTGGAGCTATAATAACCCTCACCACAAAGTAATCTCCCAAAAGCACGCTGTGGGGTCACCTGACAAAGATGTAAAAATGCCTAGATTCTTCTCGTGGCTCACTAGCTGAGTGGTGTTTAACTGATGGGCTAATGGGACTGACCCTACTGCCCCATCCTGAAGAAACAGAGGTTGCTAGAACCTCCAGCTTCAGAACTTTGTGTCTTCACCTCGTTCTTCTGCAGTTCATATTTATTCAATTCTGCTTCAAGGCAGGGTGTATGGCCAGGGATGGCTGCTGCCACAGCTCTTGGTCCTACATCAGTCAAAATGTTTTCAGTCAAAACACAATTCTTGATTCAGGAAACAGGGGAGGGGCACCACTTTTGGGGTATTAGAAAGTCATGACTTCCCTAGAAGTGTTACAAGTTGTACTTCTTGTCAGGGATCAGTAAGATTTGTCCAGGGGAGATTCCCTGTAGCACTGAGATAACAGCCCGGAGTTATGAACAGTGGTTATGCCACATAGTTTGTGAGCAGTGTTATCAGTACATAATTACAAATGCAAACAGAAGGTTTCTGATATCTGTCCTGTAAACAGTGTTACATTCTTTAAGGCTTGTTTTACATGGTAGACGTTGAGTTTTGATCCTCTCCTATTTATTTTAGGAAACAGTTGAAAGGCAGCCAAGTGGTGGGCCACAATTGACATTGCTAATGCTTCTCAATCCCTCTGGCGGCAGAGTGCAGGGCACAGTTTGCTTTCACTTGGTGGGGTGTCCAATACACCTGGAACTGACTGCCTAGGGGTGGAAGCACAGCCCTACCATCTGCCGTGGACAGATCCAGAGCGCACTGGAACAGGGTGCCGCTGCAGAACACCTGTAGTACATTGATGACATCATTGTATGGGGCAACACAGCAGATGTTTTTGGGAAAGGAATAAAGATCACCCCAAACCTTCTGAAAGCCAGGTTTGCCATAAAGCAAAGTAAGGTCAAGGGACCTGCATGGGAGATCCAGTTCTTGGGGATAAAACGGCATGGTGGATGTGATCAACCAAGTAACAGCTATGCCCCCACCAACGAACAAAAAGGAAACACAAGCTTTCCTAGGCATTGTGGGTTTCTGCTGGATGCATATTCCACATTACAGTCAGATTGTAAGCCCTCTCTGTGAAGTGACCTGGGAGAAAAACGATTTCAAATGGGGCTGTGAGCAATGACAAGCCTTTGAGCAGATCAAACAGGAGGTAGTCTGTGCAATAGTACTTGGACCGGTCTGGGCAGGGCAAGATGTAAAGAATGTGCTCTACACTGCAGCTGGGGAGAATGGCCCTGCCTGGAGTCTCTGGCAGAAAGATCCAGGGAGACTCAACTTCTGCTAAGTGCTGTTAGTTGAGCTGTAAACTGTATAACCAAATTTCAGCAGCAGTTGCCAGATCTCAGTATAACAGAATAAAGGGTGCTCCCAAGAGCAGCAATCCCCTTGAATGGAGGGAGACTAGAACAAGGCAGTAATGTGAACTGCATGCTGCTCTATCAAGAGCAAACATTAGAAGGACCCTGCTGAAATAAACTTGCCAGGGCAATACAATTTCAACACTGCCAGTAGATTTGTTTGGCAGCAAATAGGGGAGGTGGAATAGGAGGAGAAAGACAAACGACTGTAAAAATAATAATTCCAATGGTAATAATCAACTTCACATTTTATTTGAAAATTCAGGATTTGTGGATGGTCTGCCTTTCCTCCTCTGCTTCTGGTAGCAAATAGAAAGGAAAGTCTTGGTGCCTACGGGCTGCTGAGTTCAGGAAAAGGTATCCGAGACAAGGACATCTGAACCGTTAAGTGAGACAACTTACGAAGCCTTCCCACAAGGGTCTGACAGTTGTACGTGGCATAGGTATTTAAAAGGGATTTCATCAGTGGTTTTCTGAAGGCGCTTAATAAGCCATAGGCCCTTAGGAGTTTCAGGCATGCGTATCTGAGGGCAAAATGTGCCCCAGAGTTTGAAAAAGCTGTTACACTACTTTTTTGCACGTTGTCCAGGAAAATTTCTTTTGTGAAAGGAATTTAAATCCCTGAATTTTTGGAATGCTGTATTTAAATATCACACTTGACAGAAACTGTCCTCTGAAGTACGAGACTGCGTGACTTCTTAGCAGACTGTATTTTTAGAAGACCCTGTAACACTTTTTAAATGACATTTGGAAAGGCCTTTTTAAGCAGAAGAGTCTTTTTTAATCTCTTTCAAGCTGCGGTAGAGATCTTTAAGGTTTTGGTGCCAGTATTTGGAATATGTATCTGTATAGAAACAAGCTGTAAGTGTTCTTTCTTTAAGTAGATATTAATCTCCATAGGAGTAGTCCCATATTTTTTCCCCCAACATGTTCTCCTCTGTTTACTGTTTCCCTGGAATATGGTTTTCTTCCATCAGGCTCCTGTTGCCTTTGGTATCATTCTCCTGACATCTTCAACCCAACCCCTCCATCTCCTGTCATTTCTAATAGGCCTTTCCTCCCTGCTGCTGCCTGCAGGCCTCCTTCCCTTCATTCTTAGTAAAGTGATGCTGTTCTTTTCTTTGCCAGCTTCTATCCCTCAGACATCAGATCATCTCCCTGTCTTTGCCATTATATCCTCCTGTAGCTTTATTTTCTCCTTCTGCAGGCCATCAACGCTGGCAGACTCTGTCAGCTTACAAAGTCCTTGTGTCTGCCACAACCACTGGCTTGGGTCATCACTGCCTTTCCACTACTGTTGAAATACATCTTTTCTCCCTTAATCTACAGCCCCAAACAGAGACTTTTAGCTGTCAATTTAACCACATGGTAATTCTATAGTTACCTCTGTTTCTGAGCCCTTGCCTGTGCTCTTATTTTTGTTAACATATGCTGTCCAGCTTCAGATTATTCTTTGCTTTCACAGGAGGGTATCCTGTTTAAGAGAATGAGAGAGGGTAGGAATAGTAAAGCTTGTTTTCCTGAAAAACCTTTTCATCTTTGAAAAGTGATTTCGTTCCTCTGGGTCTTTATTTTCTGACTGCCCTAACAAAAAAGTGAATATACTTCATGACATTAGAAAGCTTAAGTTGAAGATAGGGCAATTCATAATTCAACATAATTACCAGCAAATTAACATTATTTAGAAATAAGTCATTAACGCTAGCTGTCAGACTGTTGAAGCAATGTATGGGATAAATACACTGTGTGTGTGTTTAGAGCTCCCACTTTAACACACCCTGTCTGTCCTCACACGCACTGTTCTTCACCCTTCATTAAGAACTTCACGAGCTTGAATAACAGAAAGAGAATATGGCTCTGTACCCCTTCAAGGAAGGAGGCCACTGTAGTTACTTGGTAAAGAATGGGACATTAATGAACTCAGCCAAACACCTACTGCTGATGCCAGACCAATTCCTTTGCCGGCCCTTAAAGCTCTGGCTTTATCTTTAACATTGATCTAGACGTTAGGGAAAAGCTGTCAGGAGATGAACCACCTATTGATTTGGTCTTCAAGGCTTTCTTGTGTGCCAGCTTCTGTAAGAAAGCCATGCAGCATAGTTAGACAATTGGGAAAGAACAACTTTGTTTTGAATTGGCAACCCTTCCGTTTGGGCGCACGTTGCCTTTGAGTGTTCAGTCTTCCTGTTGAGCTTGTGTTGTAACTGTTGGCCAATTCTGAATCTAAGTAATCAAAGAATAAAGTCTTTGGGGTGTGGTTCCCCTTTTCTTACAAGTTCCAAATCCCAGTGTTCCTCCTCCCCAGTGTAAGGTAGTAGTTACAGTGCTCTGACGCTAGCAGAGCTCTCGTTTAAAGAAGTTACATGTAATACAGACATATAATGGATAGGAAAAGAAAAGCTAATTTTGCTTCTTCTGTGCATAGGAAACTGAGGCAGAGAGATTAAATGAATTAACCAAGATAATGAAGGGAGCAGATCACAGAACTGATGTATATGGGAAGTGTACAGTTGCCTCCTGTATTAGACTTCAGGCTTTTTTTACCTATCTGAGAAGCGAACCCAAGTCCTTCTCAACAGGCCAAAGTTGATACAACATTTTAATTACTACTTCTGCACACTATCAAGCCTACAGAGCTTTGCTGTATGCTTAACTAGAGAGACACAAGTGTATTGACTTGAACTGTTTCCTTTTACCTTACTGGGAGAAAAATCTGGATCTTAATCTGGAAAACGAGCGGAATACTCAACTCTAAATGTTACTGTGTTAAAGCAACTATGAATGATGGTTTGGGAGTCCATCAAAGGAAGGATCTGCAAGCAGTCACCTTGTCAGCCCTCCTTCATCCGTTGTCAAGAAATTTTATGCTAGTGGTTTAAGTTAGGATTGCACTATACATAGCTGAATTGTTTGACGTGTATGGATCACCAGCTGGATTCCAGGATCCATCGGAGGAAAGCTTGGAGGGCCTGGAGAAACCAGATTTCTACCTGGCCAAGCACCTCTGTTTAGATGAATTTACTGTTCATTTATTACTAGGATGTTGAAGATTTATACATCAGAATCAAGTCAGAAGCTAGGATCCTTTCCAATGTAAACAGTTAGGGCAGATTCCTTTTCATGTTTCCATGTAATTTAGGTTTAACTTTCAGCCTAAGTGATGGGGCTGTTAGTGCTGGTTGCGGAAACACTGCTGGTGCTCTTGAGAGAAAAGGTGTCTGTTCAGCCAGTGCATCTGAAGACAAGAAGTACTGAGAGGAGCGAACACTGGAGGAACCTCCTCATAGCACTTGAAAAGAGCACAGACTTGCTGAAGAAGCTCTTTCTTCTCTTGCACCACAGAAGGAGGGAGTATAGAATGAATACTTTACATCAGAAAGCAGAGTTTCTGCGGGCGGTGAGGTAATATAGAAACCCTGGCCCAAAAGCTGCCCTTGGCCAGGTGGGCACCAAAACATGTTACTTCCAAGGGGAGATGCTACATCCAGGCTCTAGGGCAGCAGGAGGCATGACACATCCGTTCACTGCGGGAAGAAATACGCTCACTAGAGAGCGGTAGCTGCAGGCAGTGTGCAGGGCACCACATCATATGGCCTCAGCTCTTCAGGTTGCTTTATAAGAAAAAAGGAGTTGTATTCAAGTTCAGCCCCAACTGGAATTTAGCTGTTAGGTCTGTTACAGTGGGATTTCAGGCAGCATTTGTTGCAATACTGAGTCCGTGGGAATAGGGATGGAAGTCTAATGGAGGAAATTAGTAGTATATGACAACACCTCAATAATAAAAGACCACTAATCCTACCTCTTGTTTCAGAGTTCTGACTTTCAGAAATATGCTGTTGAAACCCTGTGTGGAGTTTGGCCCTCTCTTTCCCATCCTCACAACTAACCAGTATATTACAGCAATGCAATTTGATGGGTCCACCTTCCCGTTGCCTTTTTTCCCAGCTCAAACGTTACATCTGTTATCGTTTGTGCTGGAGGGTGTGATTATCCTCTATAGATAGAAATGTTCTATTGACTGAGTCAAAGACATTTAGTTCGTCCAGAGAAGTTATTGTTTAGAGGCCAAAATGTCTCCAGTTCATATCCTAGTTCTTGTTTCCATTATTATATGTGTGTGATATTAATTTCTGTCTTTGAGGGGAAAAGAAATCCATCTAGTGCTATGAGAAGAGGGGAGAAATGAAAGTGAACGTGTGTGGACATCTCCCCTGGCATAGCTTTTCATCTTGGCAGTAGCAAATAGTAAGGATTTCAACTTAAATTCACAAATAATATTAAAAAAAATGTTGGAAGGTGTCCCAATTTTTATCTGCGGTAACTTAGTTTTCTTCACTAGGACAGGGTTTGTATCTTTGTATTAAATAATAAGAAATTTAAAAATATCAAGGAACCCAAAAATGTACTGCAGTGCATATAACATTTATGAGAGAAGTAGCTCTCTCTAGTGGGGCTCCTGTACCACTTTAATCCAAACAGAAATACGGATGTTTGCTACAGGAGTTTGTAAACTGCAACTGTGAAACAGTTAAGCCAAACACCCAAACAGCTGCTGTGATTTATATTTACTTAGAGAAATGCATTCTAGTCATCATTGCCTTTTAGCTCAGCCACAGTCTAGAAAATTACCTTCCGCTGTCACAATTTATAAAATCCTCTCTGGATGTTTATCACCGATACACAGTCGTTACAACAGCAGCAAATGAGCAGGGTTCTGAACAGCTCTTCCTGACAGTCAAGCAATTTATACTGGAGGTAGCCAAGGTTTGGCAGAGCTGGGGCCGGGGGGGGAAGTAATAAAGTCATAGGAGTTACTTTCCACTAATAAAGGCTCCATTACTTAAGGAACTCAAAACTTCCTGGGAAAGGTAACACTTGTCAAGTAAGTGTGAACGCTCAGAGGAGATGTGCGAGACAGAGGTCGGGCAATGTGCTCGGGGTTGCCAGACTGCTCAGTCATAGATCTTCAGAGTTCTAGTTCCCAGCCTGCGATTCTTTCCTCAAGCAGTGTTTTCCTGCCTTCTCCCAGCGTTACTGGACAAAGATCTTCCTATTGCCTGTAATGTTTGCAGTTACAAGCTTACAGATTTGGCCTTAAAAGTTTCACCTCTGAAATACAAATCTAATTCTTTGGCATCCTTCATCCCTACCCATATCCATTTAGCTGTGTTATTGTGTAGCTGTCAGCAAGCCAGAGCGACTCGAGTCTCCTAGAACAGCCATCCAAAACCGAGCACACACACAAAGATTGAGGGCAGAGAGCATTCGAGTGGCTACCCTCCCCTACCTCCGTGGAAGGCAGCCAGTTAATTTATTTAAAATAAAAGTATTTCAGCCAGCGAGATAGTGGCACTTGGCTGCCCTTGCAGGGCCTCCTTGGCATTTACTCCAGCCATGGGGTAACTTATGTATTCAGAATGTGTGGAGGTAGCTGTCGATACCAAAGGCTGTACACAGGATGAAGAAATACAATACCCCAGCAACAAGTAGTTCAGCATTGCGAACGAAAACACCCAAGCCTGACCCTGCTTGTTCAGCCACTGCGTTCGTGCCGCCGTTGGTGTTAAAGGCGCAAGCGTCTGACCGCTCTCCAGCTGGGGTTGGAGTAGGTGGCTGGCTCCTCTCCGTTCTCTGGGAGGCACCTCTCGGGGCTGGCACAGGACTCCGTACCTGTTTGGGAATGAAGGCTGTAGCGGGAGAAATGAGGAGGAGCTAGGAGGTAATTTCAACAAGTCGTTTCTTGAACGCCTCAATGAATAGACATGACCGAGTGGCATCTCTTGCATGCTGAGTATAAAAACGTGTGTCCCTTAATTGAAACAAGGCCTTACTTGTTTATATCTTCCCTGATAACTGCATTCTTGGCTTTGAACTATCTTTACCTTTTGGAGGCATGTTCGGTAAGCTGGTTTTCGGCTGTGTGTGTTAAAGCAGGGCTCCGTGGCTTCTCCTTAATGCTGCCCCTACAGAGCAGCGCTCTCTGGCAGGCAGCTGTAGGGATTGGAAGGGTCCGCTTCACCTTGGCACGTGGGATTCGACAGAGCAGAGCTGCAGGTTGCAGTGTATGCAAGGGTCTGGTTTGTGTATAGTCAGGTCCAAACAAAGACAAAAAAAAGCACCTTTTCTTTAACTATGGGATTCAGTACAAGATTTTCTGGCTTTAAAAGTGCACCACAGCACTGGAATTATTTAAGCAAGTATTACTATGTTTTTTCTGTTCCTTATGAGAGATTGATGTATTCAAGGTCATGACTCATGCTGCATTGATTTCTTGCCAGGGGATTGAGACCTTAAGTGATGGATTGTGTTGTGAACTGATGCATTTTTTTAAAATTAGTAAAACTTCACAGTATACCTTTAATTGTTAATATTTGCTGAGCAGTGAATGTATCGCAGCTCTGTTCTATTACTGCTTCCTTCTGGAAGGAGTGTTCGGAAGACAAAAGCCCTTTTCAGTGGCCTGCCATACTGTTTGATAGGTTTTGTAAAGGCTTTCAAAAACTATAACCGTGATGAGCCAGGTTCTTAGTTGGTATAAATCATCCTCACGCCATTGGGTCACACCAGCTGTTGCTCTCGGAAGAGTTGTCCAAAAGAGTCTTTCACTGGCTACCTGGCAGGACTCAGCTGTGTCAGTCTGTGAGCTCTTCATGGCTCTGCCGTGGGTTTTCTTAGACCACTCACAATCTTGCTTCTAGTGAGCACAATGAAAGGGGTTGTAGTCTGCAAACTACTCGGGGATGGCTTGGAATTGTTCTGCACATCCAACACTGTAGAAGTCTGACCCTGTGGACAGCTTTCAGAACATAAGTCAGTAAGAACACAATAGTAGTATGAGCCCAAATAGGATCCGGCTCTTAGAATTAGGAAGTAAATTACTGTTGATAAATAGCTCCCTGTCCCAGGTTTAAGAATGACATAAATATATCAAGAGACAGACAGTAGTTTTCCTTGATTCCTGTGGTTAAACTTGTGTTGAGTATTTGCCGTTTGTCTGTACGCCCACTGGAATTCTGTGCTGACCGTCACTGCGCAGGACAAACGTCTGCAGTGGCTGCGGCTACGTGGAAAAGATGATGTGACCAAAAGCAGAGGTTTCCAATTGACACAGAGGAGTCAAGCATGTGGTACCATTGCAGTTTGGTTGTTTTTCTGCGCACAGGGAAATACCCTGAGTAATTTCCCCATCTGTCAAATGCTGTTTGTGTTTTCAGTGATTAGTTCCTGGTCACAAATATTCATTAGTCACCTCTCAGACCATCAAACGATAGGCACGGTCCTGAGAACAAGAACTCTGCTTGTGCGTTTCTGGTTAGAGCACACTGAGGGAAGTGGAGGAACGAGGTTTTACCTGCTGCCACAGTCTTCACGCTGCTCGTTGTCACCATCCGTAGTTGTGTCTCGTAATAAAGCTTTAAAAAATGCATCCTATTCCAGTATTGTAGTGTTGAAAAGTAATACCAACAAAGAAGAGTTGTATCTCCCTCCACTACTGCTTAAGCTTGCTTTTTCCACGCCCATACTGAACAGAGAGGACAGTGGTGGCTCTGGGGTCCTGTGTCTTTCCTTTCTTTATGAGCCAGCATAGGAGGTTACGGAAGGGCATCAGGCCCTCTGCGTCACTGGACACTCCAGTATGACTCGCTTTACACAGCGAGAAGTTGGGTCCTTCCAATCTGTACTGGAAGAAAAAAATCCTACTATTTCTTCAAGCAGCTGCATTCTTTCATGGAAATGAAGCAGGAATGTGGCCCTTGGAACACAAACTCCGGTTCTCCTCACCTATTCACTGTTTAGCATTCGCCACCATGTGTTGCAGTGCTGAGACTCCAATAAGACTTCATCAGTCATGGTTTCACAGTCCTGCTAAAAAAAGTTGAGAATTCATTAAACAGTGCTGCACAATGAACGGGCAGGGTAAAATACAGTGAGATTAACGGGGCTGTGGTTTAGATGCCAGTCATCTTCAAGGCAATGAGCAATGTCAAGATAATGACATACCGGAGAAGTGTCACCATTGGGAATGAGACAGTGACTCCCACATAGAGAGAGGGATGTATATATTTGCTTTAATAATGTCTGAGAATCTCAGGTTTAATTTTCTATAATACCATTTGGCAGATTTTGAAGGCTGATGATATTTTTTCAGAAAAGGCTCATAGCTCTTCTTCTGGAGGTGAGCAGGAAAGAAACCCTTCACCAACCTGTTCCTGTTAATTGTAATATTATTCACATACTCTTGTAATTATTTCAGGATCTGTTCCAAATATTTTTTAGCTGGATCCTGATGATAATGAACTTCAAGGTCTGTTTTCCTACAGCTTGCAGTGTCATGCTAAATGGACTGCAACAAGAAATGTTGCCCGAGCTGTACTAGAGCCAGATCGTAATTTGCAAATGTGTTTTTTGGGAGCTGCTGCTATTTCTCACCACCTCCTTGCAGAGAGAGCAGAACAGCGCAGAACACTTCCCACTGCTGAAATCTGAGAGTGAGAACTTCTCGGGCTGATCTGCTTGACAGTGACCGGTGAAGCATAAACCAAGACTTTAAAAAGGGCTAAGAAATCTGGGGTAACGCAGTTCCCTTTTGTTCTGATAGACACAGGCACCTGGCATGTTGGAAGGCCAGAATATCTGCCTTCTATCAGGTAAGCCCCACCTTGGGTGTCTCAATTTACCCAGGGAAAGTGTCTCCAAAATCAGTAGCCATGTGATCCCTGTATTTCTACATTATTTAGTACTTGCCCAGCCACATGTGTGTACATAAAATATATCTCTTTTTTTCATACCAGTTTCTTTCTGTTAAGAGAAAGTTAAAGAACACAGAAATGGTGAAGAGTAGAAGTAAGCAGGTGCAGTTGAAGGATTAGAGCACTAATATAAGGTGATTGATAATTAAATAAGATGCTTTAAGCCATATGGCATCCAGGACCCAAGCTCTGAAATACAGCTTACCTGTTAAAGTCAGTGGAGCGTTAAGGCAGAGCACAGGTAGTGGGTGATGCTCCAGCCTCAGCTCCTGTATGGCCAGGACAAGCTGGGTACGGGGAGGGTGGCCAGGCTGGTGGCTCACCATTTGTTTAATTGGCAGTCATTACAGGAGCTTGGGTTTCTGCAACAATGCGTAGAATCCTGGAAACCATTTGGACAGGAGCATCTCAAATTGGTTTGGAGGCAGTATAATTATGTGGAATGTCATTATTTTGTGTCCTAATGAAGTAGCTTAAATCTTGCACATATTCCACTAGTCATTTCCAAAAAAAAAAAAAATATTGAGCCAGCAGTACACAAAAGATAACAACTTGATTTTGTCTGGTGATATTTGCAAAGTAATAAACCCAGAAACGTTCTCAGGTGAAGTAATACAATTAACATATTCTTTCTGCATAAGGACAGCATGTTTTTTCCTGTAATGACTTGGGTGGCTTGATGGCAGAGTTATGGGAGGGAGGTTTATTCTTGTTCTTCAAGGGCAGCGATATGATATAGTGGAAACAGGCTGTAATTTTTTCTCCCCCTTATCAGACATTTTATTGTTCAAGAAAAAGTGTTTCAGGAAAAAAATGTAAGATGGGATGAATGAACAATGTGCCTGCTGTTGGTGGAGATAAATGCAAAACAGACAGAATGGAAATTAAAGACTCTCATCAGAAGTGTCATTTTTTACCACAGCGAGAATGTTTTCTTCAGCACCGTAATAGAAACCCGTAATGTCAAATATTGAAATACTTCCTCAGAAATAAATTCCAGCGACATCGCAGCAGTTATATGTAATTTGCCGGCTCTTAGCGTGTGCGCCAAAAATATTCTTCAGTAGCTGAGCTCGTTCTTGTCACTATTAGCATCTCTCACATGAGTGTTTTCTGCGGATGCGTGCCTCCTGTCACGGGGAGGTAACCATTCTGGCGGACGCGATGAAGCGGTGCTGTGGGAGCCACGCTTCTGGATTTCAAACGTACGCCAGCAACGTAGGAAAAGCAAATTGACAGATCTTGTTTTCAGTGCTGCTCTATTCTTAGAGAGGAGCTACATTAGGGGGATGAGTCGTTTTAAAGAGTTTGCCAGCAAATGATAGATCCTCTTCTGGGTCACGAATTCTTGTCACCTTCTGTATTAATAGGATCTGCCAAGGTTTTATCATGTTTCGTTGCTTACAGTACGTCACATGGGCAGCAGAACCACAGAGAGTTGAGCATCTGTGACCCATATACTGGAGAAGAGAAGAACAGCCGAATAAGGACACAATGTTTGAGTCAGGAGCTTGATTGGCTTAGCAAAAGTGTTTATGCCATGCTCTGAAAATCAGTTGGAAAACTGCAGCAGTGCAAAGCATTTTAAGTAACGTGGGATTATCTCAGTTACCATGTGCCACCCTCCCATAAAGCTGCACCTTTGTGCTGTGGGCAGATTTGAGGAGTGCCAGGCTCAAACATTACCTTCTCCCACTTCAAGAGACAAAAGTTTTTGTAAGCTTTCAGCGAACACCTGTGTGTATGGTCACAAAGTCTGGTACCACCGTTCGTAGGCACTGATGCTCCCACGTGTTGGTCTAAGTGCTTTATGCCATTTATAATAAGAGGAAAGTTCATTTCTTGGTCACGTTTGTTTGCATTTCGTAGGGTCGGAGGTTAGAAACGCTACAGAACAGTAGTACAGCAGACGTACCCCTGAGGGACTCACAATGCCAGGCCATTGCCTGACTGTCAGCCTGCGGTATTTATTCCTAGGCAGCCAGAATATTTTGGACCTGCAGAAAGACACAGCTGGGGAAAGACTGCAGGGACACGCAGAAGGACAAACTCCGTGACCACAGTGCATGCCTGTGACTTTGAAATTTGAGGTTGTGGTTAAGTCATTCTGCAGATTTAATGGAACCAGAATAGTTTGTCCAAGCTGAAGATTTAGTCTGTTAGAATGTGAGTTTTTCTCTTAGTGATAATGGAATTGCTGGTGAGGAAGGGGGCAGATTCTCTGCTATGTTCCATTGCATTGTATCCCTTCAATACCTGGAAGCAACTGAGATTTTCTACTTCTCAGCCCTTAGCATCACAAATACTATTTTCACCGCTGTTGGACCGTGACAGCACCTCAGTGCCAGACAGCAGTGCCCTAGTGCAATAAGCTTCCCTGGGCTGTTGCCTCTGGAGCTGATTCCAGCAGACTGACTGAAATTTGAACCTGTCCTGCTGCCCCTCCTCACCTGCAGGAATAAACCCTCTTCCAGATACATGGAGAGGTAGCTGGCAGCTATGACCAAAAGCGTTGTTCCATGGAACGCGGGGACCTTGCTTTGCCTACTGATGGCAGTATGGAACAGTCGGCATTTTAATTAAACGGTAAAGAAACAAATTAATAATTAGCATATAGATAATGTGAATTAGCCCTTACGTTATACGTTCAATTCTATTCCAGTTTTTGGACTGCAGAGCACTGTAGCAAAGTTCTGAGCCGAAATCCATGCCCTAATTATTTGCCATTATGTGCGTGTCTCAGCTTTTGTACCAAATGAATGTAGGTAAAGATAAAAACCTATTACAAAAAGCTAGGATTTTAATGTAAGATAGGCCAATGCTAATTACTGGCTAATCATTGTGTTAGAGTAATTATATTATGTGCTTTCACAGCCGTGGTTAGTGCCAAGTTGAACACTAGCGTATAATTTGTCAGAGAGGAGTTAACTTTTCTTGTTATCGTAACAAGACAGGATTTTTCTCTTTTTTCCCCCTCAATATTTTTCAGGAATATATCATTTTATCATTGTTTTGAACATTTTTCCTGTCTTGTCAGCCTCAAGGAACAGTTTTGCAAATGCTGTTCGTGTCGAATGTAGGGCAGGTTTCATCCTCCGTGGCACTAATGGGAGACAGCACTAGCGGGGCTTGGGACTGATCAGTTCAGTGGATGTGATGAATAGGTGAGGCTGCATTTTGAAAATTATTTTTTCATATTGGCCTCCTTACTGGAGCCAGACAGAACCTTTCTCAGACAGGTACCAAGGCAAGGAGTCATGTTTTTGCACAGCCAGCTAGGAAATCTCCCAGGCCTGATCCTGCTTGCCTGACAGCCAGTGACAGCCTTCTCTTTCTGGACCCGGAGCCGTGCTGTCCCATAATACACTCAGCATCCAGAGTACCTGAAATAGAGTCATGCAAGCCCACAGTAATGAAAGTCGAGTATTTTTAAGGGACTGTTTACCATGATAGCAGTTATGGGAAGATGGATGGTTTGAATCTCTAGAGCAAGCGAATAGTTAGAAACAGCTATATTCTTTGCTTAACTTCTCTTCCCATTATTCCACAGACATGTGGAATATATCATTAATTTTAAAGAGGGAAATAAAACCAAATTGAAGGACCTAGATTCAAAGGCAGTACCTCAGCTTTGCCATTTATTCTCTCTGTAATGGCTTGAAAATCTGTGCTGGGCTTCTTATGACAGAATTGGCAGAAGAGTGCTTCCAATTAAATACGGATTCTTTGTGGATCAAAATTAGAAACTTTTGCTAGCTGAAGGTGACTGTGTCAAACTTGGTGGGGACAAATGGTTCTTGGATTCCTAAAGGTTACCCTGTGTCTGCTTTTTATATATTTATACAGGCAGTTCTTTCTGTCTGGCTCACCTAATATAAAAACTATTTTTTTCTTTTTTGGGGGTTTCATTCAAAAATAATGATTTGATTTAATTTAATTTATTTCTTGCAAAATCTTTCTGTCCTTGACTTCACACTGTTAAGGTCAACTGGTCCTTTTCCAGACAGTGCCTGGCTGTGATTTGGGGTAGTCAAGGACCACTTTCACTATGGATAAAGCTACTTTGTATTGTGAGGGCTGAAGAAAGAGCTGTAAGGATGAGAGCCTGGGCATTTATTAGGGTGAGGGGACAAGAAGGAAGGGAAAAAGGTAGGATTTATATGGGTTAGTATCTGAACAGGCTGATGAATCTGGCCGAGGAACTGACAGATGATGATGCTGTTACAGGTGAACTCTGAAGCATTATTTAGTTTTATCTACTGGTAATAATAGATTCTTGTGCATCTGCCTCTGAGTGATTTTTCTTGATTTTTTTTTTTTTTTTTTTTTTTTGGAGAGGAATGTGCTCTTCCAACACTGCCTTGAGTGGAAAGGCTACTGCCTTTTCTGACTGATGGAGAGTACAAGTCTAAACCGATGGCCCAAAGGTGGCCTTTAGAGGCTCTTTCTCAAAGTGTGATGCTACCAAGCAATTTGCCTCCATGTTACAGGATGGCACGGAAAGCTTCAGAGGAAGCAGGTAGGAATGAGTCTCCTAAAGATGTCACTAGAGCTGGCTCCCGTGACAGACAGAGTGTTAGAGCTATCTGTTTGTATCTAATATTAATGCCTCCAGTTTTGAAGCGACGGGCTAGAATCGAGGCTGTCAGCAAAAATGTCCCCTTTCTTCATCTGATGAGTCTAAAGAACTGTCTAAACCTGACAGTGGAATCTCATTAATGGGGAGAAAAAATAGCGACATGTGAAGTCTTCACGCCAAGCAAATCTGCGGCAGGAAATCTCACCTCTCTTTTATGTTTGCGTTCTGAGAAAACGTCACCTAAGAGACACCACAAAGTTTCTGCAGAGACATCAGAACCACCCTCTGCGTTACGGGAAGCACGCAGTAAAGCTCGGTAGCTGAAGGGCTGATCTTCGTAAGAGCCAAACGCTTTCCTTTAAGTGTGTAGCCCCATTAACTCACTTACAGACGTTCAGTGTTGCTTCTTCCAGCTTGATCCTGCTGCTTTCGGAAACAGTAGCAAAATATGAAGCGGCTTTTTGTGAAAACAAAAGAGAGGCCCTGAGTCACAGCTGGAGCGAAGGCAGTGGTTACTGCAGTGCTGGAGGCAGCACTGTAACGCTGCCCTGCTGTACGTTCTTGGACAACCCTTTCCCGCTTTGAGTTTCTATTTACTGTCTTCTGCTCTTTGCCTGCCTGGATCGCCCGGCTCTGCGGGGCAAGGATTGGCTCTCGTGGTGTTTGCTGTGCTTTTCATAAGGGAGGCTGCTATTAATCATGAATTATGTATTAACTGTAATGTGGAGTCAGCTCAGAGAATCTGATAACTGACAGAGATGAGAATTACCAGCTGTATTGTACAGGTGTGTAAACCGTCCCGTGCGTGGCAGAGCTGGGGGAGCTGAGGGCAGAGTTGCCATTGGATCAGTAGCAGAAGGGAGGCAGAAAAAGGGGCTTCACATTTTAGGAAGCCTGATCCTGTGCACGTCATGTCTCAGTTTGCTCTGTGACTTGGCTGGAAGAGAGATGGAAAATCTGTTAATCCACTCTGTAAGGTCATTTTAATAAATGACTGAAGGAGCAAGAGAAGGCAACTCTTGAGCAGCCCCTTGTAGCTGCTGAGTTACTCCAGAGTCAGCCGTTCCGGGGCCGAGTATGGAGCTGTTGGCACAGGCATGTGGAAGGCAGACGCACTGCACCGAAATGGTTATAGCGCATACGGAAAGCTATAGGAGGGAGACAAAATGCAGATTAGTGTCTGCAGTTTGATACAGACATAGAAAAAAGGGAAGGGAAAGGACACACAACACAATGAGAAAGAAAATTAAAAACCTGCACGTTGCTGTAAGTCTCCTGACATCCATGGAGAGCTGCCTCAGAATTCTGATTTAGGTTTGTGATTAAATTTCCCTCACCATCAAATTAACAAAATAGCGTAAAAAAGGGAAAAATGTAAATTAGTAGAGGAAAACCGCTGGCCCCAACACCAAAGCAGAGTCAAAGAAATCTGCAAATAACAATATTAACCAATACATTAATGAAATCACCTTCTTTTCCCAGAAGAGGTAGCCTGTTTCATTCTGGCATAAGCCCATTGCAGTACGTTTACACATGGGGTGAATCGGATCCAGCGAAGTGACCGGGCCTCTGGCATGCAGCACTTGTCTGGTGGGGTTTAACGGGAAGGAAGCTAGACTGGAACATGCCAGACGCAGGCATCTGCAGACTGCTGAAGTGCAGGAGAATGTAAGAAAGCAATATCTGTTGTGGAAAATATTTGGGAAACCACTGTCAGACCTGAGATTCTGCGTGCTCTTATCGGTTGGTTAACAAAATATTGACAAAGTAGGCATCGACGCACTGAGTCTGTTTAAAACCTGGCGATTCTTGCACTCTGCCTCATGCAATGGATTGCTTTAGTGAGGGAATCATCATCATGTGACTATAAATGGTATCTCTGATACTGTGAGAATTTACAGCCAAGCTATTAAAGCCTAAGTCAGGGAAATGCTATGCTTAAAAATGTTTGCAGAATTGGTCTCCGAGTGTGACCAGCTGCTTATTCATAGCGTTTGGTTCTATTTGCTACTTGAATATATTAAGGTGATAATGTTAGTGGGCTCATCCAGGAACGCCAGGCAGCCTGCAGCTTATGGCCATCTTTCCAAGTGAGGATTTAGTGCCCTGAACCTCATCCAGGCTCTGGCTGGTGCCTTGACATCGCTGGCACAAAGCACAGAAGACGGCAAAATACAACATTGATATGATGGTGAAAGAAAATACAGCTCAGCGCAAGCTGCAGTCAAACTGTAAGAATGAACAGAAAAATCAGAGTAAAGGAGAGCACATAACTGTGCTGCCCTATAATCTGTGGTGCCCCCACACCTGGCTCGAACGCTGTGGCCAGTACTGGCCACCAGACCGCACATGGATAGCGCTAAAAACCTACAGGAAGGCATGGAGGCGCTGAGAGGCAGAGTGGGGCTTACGGAGAGGGAGAATTAAACAGAGCAGAACTTACCAGCCTGAGGTGGAACGGGTATGAGACGTATAAAATCATGTAGGAGAAGACACACAGAGAACAGGTTTCATTACTGTTTTGTGTAACACAAGACGGGTTCCCAGGGACATTGTCAAACTGCCGGTTCAGAACAACGTGGAGGAATTATGGTTTTATACAGAGTGTGATTAAACCGCAGATCTTGGGACGCTAGGATGCTGTAGAAGCCAAAAGTCTAAATGTTCTCAAGCAAATTGGTGAGAGATTGGCTGGGTGTAAGTGGCTTTTAAACAAAATGGCCTGGGTACAGCTTCCGGCTGAAGAAGCCCCTGAGTGCCAGAGGAAGCTCAGAGGTCTTAAAAAGACCAGGATCCCTTGTCTGACGTCTTACACATTTTGTCTGGGCCATCTGTCTTACCCACTGCCCGAGGAGGATACTGAGCTAGATGCACCTTTGATATGATGCCATATTGTTGTTCTCATGCTGTTCCAAAAACTGGCGCAGCGGACTCTTTCAGAAGTGTTCACTGAGGTAAAGCTTGGACAGATGCTCTTGGTAGAGCTTGTAAAAGCTTCGCTTTCTTTGCTGCTGTTGGACAGGATTTCAGTAGCTCACTGTCATGTTAAGGTAGCCTCAATAGCCTCTTCGGGTAACTCCCTGGCTTGTCACGGTGTTGTGAAGTGCTGCCACGGGCTGAGCAAAACTTCAGATTCCTGTGCAATGAACTCAAAACTGGGAACTGCTTCCTCATCCTGAATCAGAGACAAAAGCCAAACTCATTGAGCAGAACCTAGTGCGTGACGATTAACTGAGTCCTGTTCAAAAGGCTCTATTTCTCTGGGCCTGAATCGCTGCTCTCTCTTGATTACTTTGTGATGTCTGAGCAAGGCACAATGAAATGCTTCAGCATGTGTTTAATGGTAATTGGTTTGCCTGAAAACTTTGACATGTTTCAGATTTACAAGAAACAACTGTATCAGTAGAACTCCCGTGCTTGTGCTGGCCCGGCTGGTCCACCAGCAGCACATCTATGTTCCTGCTGATATTCCCAGGGAATTTGGGCCGTTGATGCCATTGAGACTTTCTAGGGATGGGCAAGGGAGAGTTTGTGCACGGTGCTGTAAATGAGACCGGCCAGCCTTCCTGTTGTTGCTCTGTTCCGTGCTCTGAAAGAAGCAGGTAGGCGCTGACGCGGTGGTGCTAACGTACATCTCGGCATTCCTGGTACTAGCTTCGTTGTGGTTTGGGGCACTAACTGGTCAGCAGAGATTAAGAGAATGTCATGATTTTTGGCATATGACACTCCAGCTACCTTTCCTGGTTTATTATGGGCACAGACAAGGCGGTAGGCCCCCGCCGGGGTACTGACGGTGACAGTTAGCCAGCCGCCACCCCGCAGCGCTGCTGTGACAGGCTGCTGAGCGGTCAGCGGGCTCGGGAAGAGCGGGGGCAGCTCCGCACTGCAGTATGTTGGCCGGTGGTCATCGCAGGAGCCCAGCGCCCTTCTTTCCCCAGAGCGGCCGCGGGGTCGCGGTGCCGAGCCGTGCCGAGCCAGCGGGGGTCAGTGTCGGTGCGGGGAAGCCGCCCGCAGCGCAGCCTGGCCCCGGCGGGGGCGGGGCTGGAGGCGGCGCACGGCACGCGCCGCTTCTCCGCGGGTTCCCGTGGCGAGGAACGCGCATCGCTCGCTTCGGCTTGTAACGCCACTTCAGCTTGTTTCCCCTTATTGATTCCGTTTATCAGTTCATGCGGATAGCCAGTTTCAGTATAATTCTTGATTTTATTTCTTTCACCCTAAAATCCCCAAAATTAAATGCTCTCGCTTTGTGGAAAAAGAAACCTTTCTGCAGTTTTAAAAATCACTTTTACAAGCCTTTCAAATGCTGCCCTAGGGAAACCATTCTTTTGCCTCGGTGTAGGACACGCGTTTCTGGAGGTCCGTACGGTCGGTACGCTGACCTGCTCTGGGGGGGTTGTCTTGACAAGAGAACGCGCTCCGAGGTGCTGTTCCGTGGGGCCGTGCAAGTGGCAGTGCTGCCCGGCAGAACACGCGGTGCAGAGGGACACCCCCGTCCCGCTCCTCTGGTGTCAGGCAAGTGGCACCGTGCCTGGGTGTCTTTGCAAGCTGTCACGGGCAGGGAATGGTGCCAACATCTCAGGTAGCTATTGCTTTATAAAACTAACCGACTGATGGGGTCTGACTAGGAAGAGCTCGCTGTCCGTAGGTTAACGTGGTGGTAGTGGTGGGGGTTCTCAGAAGGACTAAAAGCAGGGCAGAAACTGGGAGGCAGGGGGAAAGCGAGCTCAGTGAACTGGAGAGGGAACACCTTCCCTTTTTCTGCCTTCCAAAATAAAACAAGAAACAACCAAACACTATTTATTTATATATGGCTTGTCTTGTTTGTTACAGCCAATGTGCAAACCATGGTTTTGTTCTGCACAGACAGGGCGAGTTATTTATAGTGACTTCTCACACAGCCTTGTTGGAGGAAGCCCAAATTCTTCATCCTGCCATATGCAAAACTCAGTGCAGCTATTGCAGATTCTCAGATTCTGCCCACCTCATGTCAAGTTAGCATTGCTACCGCTTCTGTGTGCAGAGCAGGAGGATTCAGAGTGACATACGCAGGGGCCCTATGGAAATAAAGCTAGTGACAGGGATGTTGGCTAGAGGATCTGGAATCAGTATCCATAAATATACTTGTTTCCTAATTGGAAGTGAATATTGGCCATAGAAGCTATTAGGAGCAGCCCGTGTCTCTCTGGATTGCATGGCACAATTACTGCCACACCACACCAGAATTGCTTAGGCGTATACAGTTATCTCACTGAAATCAAGATATGCCTAATTAGGTCAAGACAAATTCCATAGAGTTATTCAAAGTAAGTATGTACATAAATGTTTTCTCAGCTGAGGGTATACAGAAGGACCTCTCATGTCCCGGAGGAAGACCATGATTTCTGCATTCCCTCCAGGGATACATCACTGGGCTTTTGTTGTTGTAAGTGCTGCAGTGAACTCTTTGAGGAAGCTTAGCGATACAGAGAAGCGCATCCTCTTTTGATTTTGTTTGGCACAGTTACTTTGGTGACTGTATCAACAGTGGAGAAAGAACCAAATTGTGTTACTACCTCTGTCAGTGCTTAAACAGCACTGCAGAGGCCCCTCTCCTCACCACGTGAGGAAGAAAAATTAACACCGTAAAATTAATAACTGTGGGGCCCTTTAGCCTTCAATAATTAACACACTGCTAACTGTAGCTGAATGTTCCTTTTTCTGATTCCAATTACAGACCCATTTGGACCAGGCTCAGCTGAGGGAAGTGGCTGAGCAGCAGTGCTGTAATGGAGACCTAGATCTGAGCTTAACTGTTCTCCTTTGGCCCACACAGTACATTAAATTTTGGGCTAAGACGGCGGTAAAGCCAAAGCATCAGGTGTTAGGGAAGAATGAAGTACCCCAGCCATTCCAACCCAGGGGGCTGCGTTAGCATCAGAGCCGACTCCTGGAGCCTGCTGACAGACACGCCCTCCCAGCCCAATATAAAATGAAACCTTCCTTTCGATAGGTGAGAACTCTCCGTATGCTTGCCGCTTTTCCCCAGGCTCTTGCTACCTTTTGCTGCTTTGTGGGGTGACAGTATGTGTCACCTCCATTGCTAGAGTACGAGTAAGACAGGAGACCTGGGCTAAACCACAGCTCCCAGATTGGCTGGCCCTAGTATTTTCTGCCTGGAATGGAGTTGTTAGTGCAGCTCTAACAAGACGTTTAGCATTTAGCAAACCTACTGTGATCTTTGCAGTGTGATTTACAAGTCTGGGATAAATGTTGTTAGTGGTTTGCTGCAACACCATGATGTTTTGGCAGTATGCCTGCTACCCCAGACACTTCTGCTAGCAGACAGGTCAATTTAACAGTTTAAGTGCTTCTCAAACTATAACCCTACTTCAAAAGGTCTGCTATTATGCAACCAGAAGTAGCAGGGAACTAGTATATTCTGAGTTGTGGTTACCTAGCAGCTAAAACTGAGTGATGGAGGCTGCCATGTATTCTGTCTTCCTGCCCCTGGGTGTGTGATCCCACACCTTCCCTCCTGTAAAGCAAGAAGGTGTAGGGAGCGATCCAGCCGAAAGCTAACCCAACCGAAAACCAAAGGGTTTGTTAGTATGGCTTCCCACCCGTGTTTAGATTAGCTCAAGCTGTTACAGCATTATTCCCAGAATTAATCAGAGAGGTAGTGAAAGAGGCTTGGAGCTGTATTAGCTCATAGTAGGATGTTTTTAGTAATTATAACTCTTGGAGTTATACTGTCAGTCTTTTCCAACACTTGGTGAAATGTTAATTTTCATTGTCTGCGGCATAGCCATGGGTATGCTCATTGTCAGCTACCCGTTAACGATTAATAAAGCTCTCAAGAGGGTTTATGATTTTCAAATTGTTTTCTCACTGCTTGAATTAGAGAAGTTGTGAGGTGGAAACAGAGGAGTGCTAAGAGGGAGAGGCTCTTCTGCTCAGCTACAACCGTGGGTGGCAGCAGCTGGGGGTTAGAGAAAATTCCACATGCACCTCTGACAGTGCAAGAGGAAGGGCAGTTGCAGCCGATGAGGGACTCAAGGGCATTTAAGCAGTGTATACGCCTGGGTTGGATGTCATCCACGTGCTGAGGCTTGAGGGACTGGCAAGTTTCAGAGTGTGAGGTACTCAAAATCAGATTTACGTTTTCCACATGCAGTGGAAATGCATCCAAAACAATCCAAAACCTCGTTGGAGAATTCTAGTCCTGAATCTACCCCTGAGTTATTCAGGGATTATAAACTGAATCTTTACCTGGATTCAGTCAGGAAGTGGAATTTATCTTCCTTTGCAGGTGTGGATTTTTCACTGAAAGGTTGGAATCATGGATTTTATCTATATTATTTAGGCTTTAATTTTATCTATACGTATAACTTTATGTTTTTTCTTCTATTTCTGTATTGCAGTGTTGGTTCCTCATAGGCACTGTCATGCTGTCTTAATTTGCCTCTCTCTGTAGTGTCTGTCCTAGGGTCAGGCTGTACATCCCATGAGGCCTCTCTGCTCATGGCCAGAGCGTAGGTAATGAATCGTGTCTGCCCAGCATCTGTGCCACCTCCTGGAGGATGTAGGCCAGGAGAGCTCCAGTTACAGCGCAGAACAGGAAAAGGCAAGTGAGCTACAGTTCTCACAGAGCAGAATTGCAGCGTTACAGAATTAAAATATAAAGCATTTTGATGGCTCAGCTTTTCAGTGAGAAAACAGTATTTTCAGCAAAAATGGGATATTGCTTGAAACTGAACTAGTTCTGACAGAAAAATTTCTAATGGATCTATGCTCGATCCTTCTCTAAATTTCTTACATGAGACCAGCAGTTCTTACCTGCTTCAGCAACATGCACAGTCTCTCCATGGCTGGACCGGAAAATGTAAATGAGAAGTACAGGTAAAATTACAGGCAATTTATGTTATGGAAACACAAAAAACATTGGATGAAAATGAAGAAACTAAGAAGGGTTAAGTTTTGAGGATTAAAACTCTGATAAATCAAAGGTGACATTTCAGAATTCTTGGCACTTGTACAGAAGGTCTGAAGAAGTTTTTCAATTGTTTCTAATTAAAAGAATTCTAACGAGCTCTAGTTGGGAAAAGTTGAGTACTCACATTTTTATTCAACATCACAATGAAGACAGAATTGCTTCACACATCTTGGACATTTTGGTAGAGGTCATTTTTTGGTTTCTCCAGGCCTGTTCACCCATCTGTGATCTTTTCAAATACCCGTAATCGAAAGTGCTACGCCAGTAGTAATAAACAACCAAACAACCCCAAATTTGTTTTAAAGAAAGAAGCATGTTGTCTGACAAAGCAGTAAAAGCAAAAGAAATCTGACTATAAAAGAGGGTGTAACAGATAACACAACTAGACATTAGAGATCAAGGGTTTCATCCTCAGGGTTGTTTGCAGTTTATGATACAACCTTACGCTAGAGAGCCAGTCAGCCGGGAGGCACTTGAATGATAGTTCCATGCAAAAGCCACATTGGACAGGGTCCCGAAGGTCTGGGTTCAGTTCTGTGTGAGTGAAACTGTGTATGACCATGTCACACACAGTTGGCCTGTTCTCCACTCCCAGCGCAAGGATAAGGTCAGAGGCTGATCTCTTAGTGCGTGTCCCAGTAGCACTTAGCACAGTCCCACTACTACACCCCACCAGTTACTGGGTCCTGCCGGTTTGCCTTGCCTAGGAAGTTGTTCTGCTGTGCCAGAAACATTCTGGAGGTTTCAAACCCATGGAAACTGCAAGTCTGTTTGACAAGGAGCCAAAGACAGTTGAATTTACATGCAGAAATTCCAACAGTATCTCAGAGTTTGGTGTCTCTCGGTGAGTGTGGGGAGCAAAGTGCAAGTTCCTGCTTAAAGTTCAAGTCCCTGTAGCCACTGTTAGGGGGTAGTCAGGGGTACTTTTGCTCTGTGTTTTGACCAGAAGTTCCATCCCAGATTTGGCCAGCCTGCCCAAAAACTCATACAAACCAAACTTCTCTCATTTTAAGCTGCGATTTCCATTGCTTTGCTGTCTGAAAATGCATTGTGTTGGGAAATACTCAGCCTGCTCTATTCTGGATGCTACTGGGGTATTAACTGTAACAATGAGGAGAGGATTTTAAAAATCTCTGCAGGTTCTGGTTAGGATAAAGACCTAGGTTAAACTTTCCTGGAACACTGGAAAACACAGAAGAAAAGATTCTTCTGATGCAGTGCTTTGTTACGTCCGGATTACCCTGTTTCCTGGCCATGCAGACCCTAGAAAGGCAGTTGGTTAGCAGAAAATGCAACTCAGAGGGGAAAAGTTGCTCTTTAGGAGAAATTTGAAATTAGTATGCTGGATTTACCCTAGGTAAGGGCAGAGCTTGCCATTAACTTTGCGATTTGTGTCACAAGATGATCTGCCTACCTTTACATAGCCTTTGCACACGTCATCACCATGGGAAGTCAGGATACTCATCAGGAGAAACAGTGAACGCAGACTTTTTGAAGATAATCCATGAAGAAAAATCCATTAACTACGTCCATAAAAATGGTAGCTGCTTAGGAGGCGGAGATTTCATTTTTAATGCTGATCTTTTCTCCCTGCAGAATATTGCTCCCACTTTATCAATATTTTAGAAAAGAAAGAGAAAACTTCTGCAGCTGCAGAGGCAATTTGGAGGGATTAAAAATTCATCCTGTTTTGAGCAAAGCTTTCAGCAGGTACCGGAATCCACTTAATCACAGGTGGGTAACCCGCACAGCCTCCCTTTCCCATGGAGGTTCTGGCAATTCTTTCGTGCAGGAATCTCCTGTCAGGAGCTTTCCAATTCCAACCATAGTGAGCCACACGCTCTGTCTAAAGCAACACAAAATTCAAGGCTAGGATGTAAAAGTGATGTTTTTATCTTATAGTGTCTTTTCTTTGGTGAGGAAGCAGTCTAGCCCACTCTTGCAGCAGCTCAGTTACTGTGGCAGGGTTACACACTGGGCTTTGAATTTGGCTCAGTAATTAAAAGGGCCAGTTTTGGCTCTGCAGGAAATTCAGACAATTCCAGTTTGATTTTCACTCTAAAGTGTAGAGTCATGTGGTTTAGAAATTCCTCTCCAAAATATACCCCTCACCAAGAATTTTATTAGGTTGAAGAAGGAAAGTGGAAAACCTCCAGTTGAGACTCAGAAATTGAAACAAACCTTCATTTCTAAGACTTTTAAACATATGTTTTCTTCCCATCTTCAAAGGAAACCTAGTTAGAACGTTTCCTTTCAAGAATTCTGCAGTGAAATTTCATCATGATTATAATGTTAGATGGAACATTCTTCACTTAAACCAGCATTTTTCAGGTGTAGAAACGTTACCTGGCACTTGGGGACACTTTTTCCTTGTTCTGCGTGGTCTGCGTGACACTATCATGGGTGGTTTGCTAATCCCTGTGACTGAGCAAATACACACCGTTGTGAAGGACAGGGGCCTTTGGAGGTTTTTCTGCCCTCAAGAGAGCAACTCGTGGCTGACAGTGATAAACTGGGTAGTGTAACCATACCATTTGTTTACAGATCTGCATGTAATTTCCACCCACTAGAACTAATTGCTTTTATCAACACCAGTAATTAGAAGTGCCAAAGCAGCAGCAAGTTTTCTGTCTGGGCATGGTGTAAAATGGTGTGTAACAATGTACTGTGACAGTTCAGACCAGGGTAGATAGCATTTTGTGAAAATAATACTGACAAAGAGCTTGTTGGTACATAGAAAACTGATAATTGGAGCTTCCTGCTACGGGTGTGGAGAAATAGCGTAGGTCCCTTTGCAACTTCCCTTGGCTGTTTTCTTTAGAACTCTGCGAAAGCCCACTGAGGTTTCCAGGGACACACTGCTTCTGCCTAACCTTTTGCTGGGAAAGTTTTGGCAAACAGAGAGTGGCATGGCAGAGAGGGATCGCTGCCTGATGCAACGGAACAGTTGGATTGTCAGGAGAATCGGGTAGAAGTCAAGCGCTGCAGTTCAAAACCAGTCCGTGGATCTCGGTCTCCCACTGCAGACGTGAGCATTTCCATCAGCAGGGTGTTCGAGTACTGTCCTACGGGTGTCTATCAGCTTCCATCCTGTCCTGTTATAAAATATGGATGTGTTGGAAAGGTGGAAAACATGCTTCCAGTTCAGTATGGGGCTCAGTGAGCCTGTGGGAAGAGCAATCCCCACTTCCCGTCCCTGTCCTGCCCTTCCCTGAACCACTACCTGGTAGGACACATGCTCTTCTGGGCATGGAAGTACTAGAGCCAGGACCGCATTGTGCCACCTGCCCAAACTGCAGGTGCATCCAGCCTTGTGAGAAGTAGTCCAGTAAAGGGAAAAAACCCCAAGGATGATTTTCCAGGCAGAGCATTCAAGCTTTATACCTCAGTGCCAGACAGGTTTCTGCATCATTAGTGATAGGTAATAATGGAAATCCATTTCTGACTAAGCTCTAAATAATTACTGCCAGAATGCCATCATGGTGCTGAGGAGTATTTATTGAACTCAGCATCTTGAGTCTTGAATCACAGAGAGCCATAATTGTCATTTAAAATCTGGCATGTTGTTTAAAAGACTAAATTCATTATCTATCAGAATCTTTATAATTATACACCTTAACTAACACTAAATGCATTTGCAAGTGTGAGAACCAGACATTCTTTTTTCTGACAGGGCATTAGACTATTGGTTGTTTCATTTTTTTAGATCTTCCTAAAGCTAAATATCAGGGCCCAAGCATAAAATGAAACAAGACGACCTCTACCTGCACAAGATGTAAAGCCCATTCTGTTCCACAGCTATTCCATTCCTGTTACAGTTACCCCAAAAGAGTTATAATTAGAAGATTGCAACACTTATTTGCTCACACAGTTGCAGATGTTCCTGCTCCTCCTCTCACAATAAAATGACCATATCAAATTATATTTTTTTTTTATAAAGAAGTGCTGGGGAAAAAACCCCACAGAATATTAAAACTTCTCAGCTTCAGAGATACCACACTGCTAGCAAGGACTATGACAGGGTATAAATTTTCAGAAATATTGAAAGGAGGGGAAAACCCAAGTTTTGACATTAAAAAGATGATAAGAGCCATTGGCTCTTGTTCAGCAACTTCCACCCCAGAATGTCAGCAGTGAGATAAGCAGGCTTTCACTGCCTTGTATGGGAAGGGGCTGATGTGGATCAGACTCTGCTCTCTGGTCTGGCTGTTACCACGTGGAGTTATTTGCTGGAAGAGTTTTGACGAAAATAATAACCCCCCTACGCGAGGTTTTCAAGAGCAGAGGCTGAATGCCAGACAGGTGACTCACAGACAAGTCCAGATCCTTGAATTAGCTCTGCACTCCTGTGATGTCTGAATGTAAGCAGAGCTCTTGAAAATCCAGAGCTCCAAAAGCTTGGGAGACTGAAGGATCCATCCCGTGCTGATCTGGATGTGAAATATTTTAAAGCATGAAGCCACAATGTGCTTTTTAGAGTAGGAGCAATGTCTGATTTCTTTTTTCCCTTACTGGAGGGGTATTTTTACCAGCACAGCAGATGTCATCAAAACTTGAGGGTTCATAATATGATTTTTACATCATTTCTTCACGTCGCACGTAGGAAGCGAGAAGCACTGGTGAGAAGACCTGCAGATCTGGTTTCAGATCTTATTCCCGATGTGATTTCTGTGTATAGACAACCCAGTGGTTAAATGCTAGCAGTTAAAAGGAGTTAGGCCCTTCTTATTATTTTAAATAATTGAGACAATGGTGCATATTTGCATCGTAAATCAAAAATGGGTATTTTTGAAAAGCATCCTCAATGCAGCAATGCTTTAGTGATGCTGTTAATAATAACATGTAACCACTTAATTCAGTGACTCTTGAGTAAGGAGATTCAAGGAACAGGATTGTTATGTCCCCTGAACTTTCCTATTGCTCGGGTGCAATTTCTGGCGACAGCCTTCCCATAGCAAACACCTGGGGGGGATATTGTTACCTTCCCTGCTGCAGCGCCGCAGCAAAGCACGGTCTGTTGTAGCCTTGGCTGGGTGCATCTGCTCAGCCGTCCCTTGTTCCCGTGCCGCTGGTCTGCCTTCCATCTTATTGCAAAGACAAGTTATTACTTAGATAACATTCCTGTTTCCTGGAGTGATAGTGGTTTGGGTTTCAGTTGGTTATCACCCCAAAGATCATCCGGGCTGAGTTTGCTGTAATTGCAGGCCTTGGAGTGTGTGAGCGGCTGAGGCAGCTTTTGTATCTTGGATGTCTGGTGTATTATTTATCAATAACACCAGGAATTTATGGCCTTGGTGTCAGGATTGCACAAGGAGCTCTGGTTAGGAGAAACATGACAAGAGTGTGGCTAGGTACTCTTAGCATGTGCCTGCAGACATCCATATGTGCCGAGCCGGGTGTTGGCACGCAGTCCAGTCTCTGGTGCACTAACAAATGCTGCAGCATTTTAGGCACAAGCCTACAAAGCAGCCCGCATGGGTGGACCCCTTGGCAAAGCTCTCTGAATTCTGAATGTCTGTCTTTGCCAGCACAGGACAGAAATGTGCCGCTCCTGGGAAAATTATGTTGACGCACGTTTGTAAGAATCCTCAGCCTCTGCTGCTGATGATGGATTTTGTGATACCTGCGTTCGGGGCTCAGATCCTTTCATCACTGACACTTAAACTTGAGAGACAACTTAGCTACATGCCAAGGAGCATCTTACATGTTGTTTGTGTGTTCCTTGTGCAACCTGTGCGGTTTTGGCAAACGGGCAGAGAAAATACCATAACAGTTGGCTTGAACAGAAATCATTTCCAAGTTCTGGTGCATATGTTGTGGTTTATAGAAAGGGAATTGAGCTGAAATAGTACTACAGTGACATGCTTGATTGCTAAGGAGAGGAGATGTAATGATTTTGGACAGCAACTGTCAGGGTTAAGAAAGTTATTTGTTCCATTGGTTTATGGCACAGACCAGCAGTATTTTATTGTCAAACAGAATTAGTTTTATATCAAGAAGAGTGATTACTTGGGTTCACTGTGTTTGAGATTAAACGTGATGATTTCATGTCCATTATTGATTTAGGCTTTACATTCAGAGAAGTGGTGGTTTATATTTTACTTAAGGGGATTTGATCACAGTAGATGTAATCTTCAATGGTTTCTGCAAATAAATTAGTAAAGTTGCTAGGCCTCGTACAGTAACCAAAGAATAAAAGTAAAGGGGACTAGAAAAAGACCCTCTTATCTCAAAAAGACCAGTTCAAAGAGAACTAGAGAAGATGGGGAAAAAATGCTGCTTCCTTTTTCCAGTGTGCAAGAGATGTGCCCGAGTACGGCATGCACAAAAGCAGGAACCACAGAGAAGATACTCAAAAATGGCACATTGCAGCTTCGGTCTCAGATGAGATGTATTTGACAAAGGGATGCCAAAAACTAGCTGTACATCATCTCTCCTAAATTCTCCTCAGATTACACGAAAGGAGAGAGGGACAGCCAAGGTGCTTTCCAACATTAGAACAGGGTCAATGAAGCACCAACCGTGGGTGGCCTCTGTAGGAGGCAAATGTGCAAAGTCTGTAATATGTGTCACTAAAAATAGCCCCTTTCGAAGCATCTTAAATCAGACAGTCTGTTAGAACATGCCATGAGGAACGAACCAAGCGCTGCGGTCTGCTCCGGGTCCCGCTCTGCTGCTGCTGGGGAATCTGTAGCCAAGAGAAGACAGATGGTTTGTGGCCAGCCAGGGCTCTGCTCCCCTGGGCAGTGGTGCATGTCCACAGAGGGAGCAGAGAAAGCATTTCAGGGAAGCCACTGTCAAAAGAAAGCCGTATCAACTGGAGAGCTCTGCATGCAGCATCCCCCCAGGGATGGATGGTATGGGTTGCTATCTATTGTACCTTCACCATGAGCAGTTGTGGGAGCAGAAGCAAGTCCTGCTAGCTTTATTTAGACCTGTCATATTCAGACCATCATGATTCCAAGCTCCTTGGCTTCCAAAGTACTGTCCTTTTTAGAGCTGTCCTCAGTCTTAGATGACTCTGTAGATGCTGAACTAGCATTACAGTCTGGAAATAACTGTGGGGCTATTTAGCTGTCACTGGTTCAGGGTACCTTTACTGTCTTCATCTTTCCACCCTACTGTGTGCTTGTACGTTGCCTCTGTGACTTAGACAGGTTTCAAACGCACCAGAACAGAGACCATAATGCAGGTCTTTGGAGGTATTTAGACTCACCCAGCAGCTGTGTGCACAAGATGCTCACCTGCATGCTGACATAGCCGTGACCCAGCCAGAGTTGCTGTGCAGCTAACCTAGCAATAAACCTCTGCGTGCAGACACAGTGTGGGATGCACAGGGCTCAGCGTTGTGCTTAGCCCCTGGCTCCCATGAGGCTTCCTGTCTCCATACCTGTATACATTACCTACTGCTACTAGATGGTAATTCAGGAAACAAATCTTAAATGGTGTTATGCTCCTTGCCCGGAAAGCAGTGCACAAAGCACCTTCTGTAACAAAGCACTTGCTGCACAGTTAAATATTAATAGCTACCAAGATGTATAGCAGCTGATGTTGGCCAAGGCTCGTGTAACGATGTTTTCCCTCTGTAGTTTGGGTTACTCCTCGTTCCTCATTCCGTGCTCTGTATTCGGTTCACTAGGGACACAGCAAAGCACAGTTCTGCCCTTCTGCCACATCCCCAAATGTCAGGTGTTTGATACCTTTTTTTTTCCCCTGTATTTCAATTAGTGCCCTTTGCCTTTTGTCCTTTCACTGAACGTGGAGAATAATCTGGCTCCATCTTCATTATTCCCTACAGTCAGATACTTACAAACATTTAAGCTTGCCCCTGAGAGACCGGGACTTCTCCAGGCTAAGCCGTGCGAGTGAGTTCCCCCTCATTTCACGGGTCAGATGCTGCAATCCCCCAGTCATCTTCATGTCCGTTTACTGGACCTGCTCTTGTGTGCCCATGTCTTTTGTACAGTGGGGCGTTCAGAACTGAAAACAGCACTCCAGAGATGGGCTTACCAGTGCTAAGTAGCTTTTCCAGCTTTGGAAAAAGGTCTCCATTCCAAAGGAGAAAGAAAAGAGAAGGAGGAAGTGGTTGCCTGGTTTTGAAACTAACTGTCATGGGAGAGTCCTGTATCCTTGCTGAAAAAAACAGCCTGTGAACATAAGCAGCAGGTGATTAATTTTAAGAATGAGTCCAAATTAATGGCCAGATTGAATGGCTCTAAGGGCTGGTATGAAGTAATTTCAAAATTTTCATGTTTAAAATTGGCAGAAAATGAAGGCCGAAGGCAGCCGCATGCACTTTATCAGCTTCTGGCAAGTCAAGGGAACTAGTTGCCTTACGAACTGTGTTCTGTTGACAGAAACATACTTCCATCACGTGGATTGCTGGTCTATACAGTGCTGACTCAGATCGCTGGCATTTCCTCTTAAAATACTTTGTGTCCTCATGAGTTGCAGTGACAAGAGCCTGACAGAGTAAGCCACGGTAAAAGAAAACGGCAGCACAGTCGAGTAACAGCTGAACATACAGCAAAATCCTTGCTCTGATCCGTGTTTGCCTTCAGAAATACCACGTCAAGTGTCCTTATTGAACTGAAGCTTAGTTTAAAGTGGAAGCCGTAGTCTCAGGGATGCCACGGTAGCTCCTGGGTGGGCAAGAGACTTGTGAAGAGCAGGGCTGGCTGATTGACACTTGGTTAGAGATGTGCCAAATCCTCACCTGCACACGAGGCTTCTGTGCTTACTGCAAGTCTTCTCTCCCCCTTCCCGGGCTGCTGCTGCCCTGTTTCTGGTGCACCGCACATCCCCCTGCATGCAGGGGAGCCCCCGGGGACCCCATCCCCGTGTCACTGCAGACAGGGCTCGGGAGGTGGAGCAGCCACGTGGTTCTCGGCCTGGTAGGCATCAGCATCTTCCTATTTGACAAGTAATCAGGATCCCCACGTGGCTCATTCCATCCCTACATGATCAGGTATCCTGCCAACTTGTCTTTTTCAATATACTTTCTGCAGGTGGTGTCAACAGCGAGAAAGGCAGCAAGATGAACTCCTTCCAAACTGGGGAATGCCCTTATAGGGTTTAGAAGCCTGTTCTAGAGGAATGAAGCTGTGTGTGGCAGCAAATTAAATCCCTTTGGTTACGTGCTCAGCTTCTTCTGGCACGAACCCTACAAGCCTGAAACCTTTTGCTAGTCCGTGCTTTGGTGCTTTTAACCCATTTGCTGAGTTAGAACGGTGCGTCAGAGAAGGCTCAAAGCCAGAAAAGGGCTTGAGCGACCCGCTCCTGCGCTGGGCCAGATCGAACCCAGAGTCAGCACGGGCACCACACACGGCATTTACAGTGTCCCCGACACAGGCACAGGCCCCTTCTCCTGTTCTGTAGGCAGACTTCTGTAAGGTGGGAGGGTGGTAGCAGCACCAAGGTGTCTTTACTCCTCAGTGAAAAACAACGGCTGGAAACAGATGTTGGAGCTCGCCTTAGAGCGGGTGGGTGTCTCGGCTCTGCAGTCTTTGGTAAACTGCTCCAGAAAAGGAGATTCTTTTGAATCTGTGGTCTTCGAATCTTTTCATCTTTGACCTGTCTCTGTAAATCAGGCTTTTGGAAGTGAAAAGTGATTTAGATCTGAAAAGATTCCATGACATTTTCATTTAAATTGGCCATTAGTGCCATCAGCTAGGTATTAGTAACAGTGCCATAGGTACTATGCAGCGTGGTGTAAGTACTGTAAACGTGTCTTATTTACTGTACCTGGGATTAAAAGAGATATCTACACCCCGTTTATACAGACCAAGAAACACTGACAAAGGCGTAACTACGGCTAGACAGAGTTCCCTGCTGTAGTTCTCTGTCATGCACTACCCAGGTGGCTTTAGCGTGCCTGCCTGGCTGGGTTGTGGCTCTGACCACTCACTCTGTGCCACAGCTGAACTGGATTGTGAAAATAAAACACTCTTAATTATCTAGCGGAAATTAAATGAAGTACCTTGTCCAGATTAATTTTCCCTGGAAGGAGGAATATTTTACCTCCGGTGAAAGGTTGATTTATGGTCTGTAGTGCAGTAAGCGGCACCTCTTCACGTATGTTACAATGTTTTGAATATTTCAATAAGTTGCTAATTCATAATGAAGAATAATGCCACCTTGAGCTTTTTCAGTGAGGTTGAGCTTTCACTGTGGGATTTCTGTGTTTCTGTTTGTTTATTCTGTTTAGGGAGGACGCAGTTAACTCGTGCTTCCCTCCTTTAAGCACCTTTCACAATAGGTGACATTTTCTGTGATGACAGAGAACCCCTGCAAAGATTATAGACCAGAAACTTCAACTGTAGAACCAATTTCAGTTTTCGGTGAGGTGTGACATTAATCCACACTAGACCTGTGTGTTTCATCTGGCATCTCAATCAGTACTGGGTGCAGGGTGTTCGGATCCCTGCTCTACAAGGATTGGTGTGAACAAGTCTGGAACCATGAGCACGAGAGCATTTTAATGTGTTAAGTATTGAGGGGGTGTGGGGGTGTGTGTGTTCCCCTTGCCACCAGCTAGGGTCAGCCTTTGGCCAGCACAGCTGCTCTGGGCTTCGGTCTGGCTAGCAGCTCTACCCAGAATGCCAGGAAGTCCCGCTCGTAGTAGTCATCGTGATCCCAGTGGTACCGACACCACACCCTACTCACAGTGTGCTGCAACTCCTGCTGGTGTGCTGCTTGAGCACAGGTGAGTAATGGGCAAGATGTCAGTGTAACTTACTGTTAAACGGCCTCATCCTTTGTAATGAATGCTTAAATCATGCATACAGCGTAGGCAGACCGACTTGAAAAGCAGTGCTTTGTAACAGTCGTAGATTTCGGTGAGGTAGAATTCTGTTCACCTGGTTGATGCTTTTTTGTTTTTAAACACTACTGATTAAAACCCCCACAGATTATACTGTGGCATGGGAGAGTGTATTCTGCTCTGCCTACCACAGTTCTGAAATGGGGCATTACAAATACCTGTTGGTCATTTCCACTAAATCTTGAGCTCCTCACTTGGATTTCATAGCATCCAATCCCAGTGACTTTTAAATAGACTAACCAGGATTATCAGAAGGAATGATTGATATTAAGTCTTCAGCTGCATTGGTTTATAAATCCTTATGCTGGTAAGTATGTTTCTGGGAGCAAGTAACACTGTGACACACTTTCAGAGTCTGAAAATATCATCCACTTTGCTTTAATTTTTTGAATAATCTGCCTCTTTCAGTAACACAGCTCAAATTTATTCCCTTGGTGACCAAACATTTGCAGACCCTGGCCATGTGCATCACTGGTATAGAGAAAAATTGTATACCAGGTTTTGCTATAGGGGCTGTATGGGGAGGTGCAGCATTGCAAATAACAGCTAATTTTGCATACTGGCTGTTCAAAATGGTCATCTGTTCTTTACATTTGGCACCTTTACATCCTGGGAAAGGAACTCCCACTGCAGGAAGGAGCGGGCTGGAGCGTGGTCTGCAGGGAAGGTTGGGTGAAACCCTTGGACTGTATCATCCGGTAATTGGTGCTGCTTTGAGCAAGGTGTGTGCTGGTGCCTCTGCTGCTTTACCGTTCACACTGCAGGGGCACATCACACTCAGCCCAGATCCCCTTGACCAGCATGAGTGCACAATGGTTCAGTCAGCTTTAAAAAAACCACACCAACACTGTATTTATTTCTCAGCAGAACCTGTTTGTGTCACAGTCCTTCAGCTGCTTCTTTCCCGAAGAGTGCAGTCTTTATTGCAGACAGCTGCCTATAGAAAATTAGTTGGGGTTTTTTTAAAGGGCACATTTAATGATGAAAACCAAGGCTTGAATAACTTAATCAGCATACAAATTACACAGATATAAAAGTTGTCTTTCATTGTCGTAACTTACAGTTTATTTTGTACAGAATTCATTATGTTATACATCTAAGACTTACTATATTGTATAAATATCTTGGGGGTGATGTATATACATATTCAGTGTTATAGATTCAGCAGTTAATGTATGCGTTTCACAGTACACTGTAGTGTATTTCCATGTAGTGCACATGGTTTCTATTTCAGAAAAGAGCATATCCACTATGAAAAATTGGTATTTCATTCATAGGGTACTCTACCTTGAAATACGGGGGGGTTCCAGTATCTAGCGGACTGTTCGTACGTGTCGTATGGCTGTAAGATTCTCTTGTACATTCCCCAATATGAATTAAGAAACAGCAGCTCAGGACATTACCCTGTGTGGTTCTACATCAAGAGGAGGGCAGGGCACTGGTTTCCTAGGTTCTTATTTAAATGAGAAGGGAGTGCAGGGAAGCCCCGCGGTGCTGGGCTGCGTGTGATGGCCACAGGAAATCAAACGTTCTCACAGGTGAGAACCTGGAGCTCTTGCTTCTCCTTTCTCTGTCTCCAGTGGTCAGCTGCCCTAAGTACTCAGCTCAGGGGGTACTGCCATCAGCTTTATTTTAAAGGTCACAAACTCCCCGTGTGCCGTTAACCCCCTCTGCTCACAGACTTTTCCGGGGTGTCTCCTGGTGTCTGTATTGATGCTGCATCCTGCCTGTCCTTGACAGCCCGCAAAGAAACTCGCTCACCATGGCCTCTCTACACGTGCCGTGAGTGAGATGTGTGTTCAGTATTAATTACAGGCGTTGCTTTCCTGGGCACCTACTGAAGCATAATTGTAATTAATCTGTCAGTATGGTTTCTATTTTCTTTTTCAGACCATTCTAGTCTCCTGCATACATTCACACGTATGTATGTGCACACATACTGTGCCTTTTGATCAGTCGGCTACCTTGGCTGTGTGATCTCAAAAGCAGAGATTCTTTTATCAGCATAGAAATGCCGCTCATTTAACAGCAAAAAGGAACATTATATATTCCCTGAATAAAAGACTTTAAGAGTCATAGAAAAAAATATAGGTGAATCAGAAAATTGTGATTTTTAAAAAATAATTTTAAATGAAATTTACTTCTGTTTAAAGTATATCACCACTCTGAAACTAAAATTTGAGATAAGTCATTTCAAAAGGACTGATCAACTCAGAACTACATTTTGCATCAAATAATATATTTGTTCATATTCTTTTCCGTTTCATTTTATGAGAAGTAGCATGAGCGCTTAAACCAGCCTAAATCCAGAACAACTCCACTTTATCGGTGTTACTCCAGTTTTACTGACAATAGAATTCTCTCTTCCCACTGCTTTGGTTTTCGCATTGCCATTTTCCCAGGTAAGTTCTTTCAGGGAACAATGTGTGACATCAAACAAAAGGAAAGGTTATGTGAATGCTCTGTTTCCCCGTTGGCAGATCTGGGGAGGGGTCTTTCTGCAGCCTTTCTGCGGCTGTATCCAGTTCCGCTGTTCAGCTGATGGCCAGGAGCGCCTGTGCTCCTTCCTGACGGGTTGTATTTGTAATTTACCTCTGGGATAGGTAGGTGTGTGATGCCTGTGACTGCGAAAGTCATGACTAGAGAAGCCCCGCGTTCAGCCTCTGAGCCAGCACGCTGACAGATGCTGTACGGCACTGGGACCTCACCACCCTGCGGGCAGTAGAACACGGACCCCAGTTACCTGTCAGTGCCTACTCCAGGGTGTATTTTAGATACACACTCAAAGACCAGAACGGAATTATTTCCATTACCAACAGTCCTGGAACCCTGCGTCTACAACTGCCTTCGGCAGCAAGAGCTGGAAGCCCCGGGGTTCGCAGTCAGTGCCGAAAGAGCCTGAGGTCTCTGGTGGCTTGTAGCCATGTCCGCACTGCACGCAGGACTGTCCTTGCTCCGCACCCTTGCGTGCAGCCTGAGCGTACAGCCGCTTGTAGGTACTATGGCCTGCCAGGGGTTAGGCCTCAGCTCCGAGTTCCAGGACACAACCAAAGGAGAGCAGAGTGCCACCCTAACTTACTGATCCTCTGTCTTTCAAGCCCCACAGCCCTTGGAGGGGAATTTCCTGAACAAGTACGTCAAGCTGTTGCCTTCGTTACCCGTTAATGAGTGAGAAGAGCAGCTAAGCACACCAGTAAGTCCCCTGGCACTCGGTGTGCTTAGCTGGCACGGACTGGGGATGGAGTTCAGCACCTGCTCTGTACTTAACGGAACTGGGGCCAGAGTGACGGAAGGGGTCAGGGAGCCCAGTACCCTGCTGTGAGGTCACCGTTTCCCTGCTAAACTGCTGGATATGCACCTGTGCTCTTGCTCTCTGCAGCTACCATCAGCAAGTAAGTTGTGTGATTTCAAGCCTAAATTTGTTTGTGGTTGGTTTATACTCGTTTACCCATGTGCAAACAATACACCTGGTTTATGGTTGGGCCAAATACAAAATAAGATGTTGGGAAGAGATGTTAAGTTCTAAAAAGGGATTTTTATGTTGTCAGTAATAAGAATCATAGTAGGAATTAATATTTTCTTATGAGATCTGGATCATTTAAAGAGAAGAAATTTCTAACAACCCAAGATTTCATTTGATGCACAAGTGCTGCATCCTTTATGAAACAGAAGCATCTCTGTGGTCTATTATTTTACCTACTTCAAATTAGATTATAACAGGTGCCATCCCCTCACTGCGCAGTTCGGTGCCAGCAAACACAAGTCTTAAATTGCTTATATAAGCCTGGTGTCCTCACTTTTGAGGCTCACCATTAAAACTCTGGTGTTTTGCAGCAGTTGTTATACTAAACATGTTCCCAGTTGTGGATCAGGACCCAAACGCAGGATTTCCCATAGTTAAGGTTATCTGGTCTGTTCTAGTACCACAACTGAATTATAAAACTCAAATCCTACCTGGATCTCTCTCGAAGATGGGAACTGTGGTACGTAAGGCAGCTGTAATTAGGAGCTTGTGTTTATTGCCCAGGATCCGTCACAAGAACATGTGCTTTATTGGTTTTGTTAAGTATTATGTAGATTTAGGTTTTTTCTAACTGCAATTTTCAACTTATTTCAGTCATCCTTCAGTAAAAAAAACCCTGTAATGCAGATGAAATGGCAGCTTTGAATCTCCAGCATGTTTTCCTTGTTAATATAGGGAATAGCGACTTTCTAATGTGCTCAGTGTGTCTTTTCTTTCCTCTCCCGTTTTTAATGAAACGCGGTGTAAAGTTTTTGTCTTCAACAGCCTCTAACAGTCTGGGGCATCAGCCATTGCGTGTGCACTTCTTTATCCTGCTAAATGCTTTGCTTACTTGCTAGGAAATTTCCGTCCTGTTCTGTGCATTCCAGTACCACATCTGACTTCCTCATGCTGATAATAATGTCTTTTGTCAACCAAGCTGCTGTTTCAGCAGAGCATTTCCCTTTGAAATACGTGCTGTTTTGTCGCAGGTTACTTTTTCATATTAGCAATGACAAAAGTAAACCCAGGGCTACTCCTTGATTTTTATTTTCCAGGGTTTATTATTGTATTTACAGTTCCCTGTAAGAAGATACAACCCTTTCCCAGTAAGAGCTCTAACACCTTTCTGTGTTTCAAATACTAGTGACCGATACGGAAAGGAGAGGGATAATCAGGGATGGAGGTATCTCTAGGGGCGGATGCAGATGAATGGAAAACTTAAATCATTATAAATATTACTGTACTACACTTTGGTACAACCGAAAAAAAACCTCAAAGAAAATACTTAATGTTCCCTAAGTCAAATAAAATTCATAAACAATAGGCAGAGAAATTAACCACATGGGGGTTTTTATAGCTGTAAAAAATAGTAAGACTACTTGGCTGCATTGCACATAGGCAATAAGATTAGATTCCTTCAGATCCCTTTTATGTAAGCCTCATTTCAGGCTGTAAGCAAGAAATGTCCACTGTGCTTTACGAAGGACGACGACTAGAAAAATCAATGCAAACGAATATTCCTTTCTTTTCTGATTTACCCTTTATCATGAGATGACAGACAAATGTAGTCTCCTCTGAGTCTGAGCGTAGTTGTATTAGCATTTTGCTAGTACCAGGCAGTATACAAAACCAGCCATCGTGTGTGACGCCTCCAACACCTACAGGTAGCTGTTTTAGGGGCACATCCTGGTTTGTGGTGAAACAGGTTTAACTCAGCCAGCCTCTTGGACCCGCTCAGTGATACCAGGTTATCATCTCAGTAACTCCAGGGTTGGACTGTCTTGTTCCTATTGCTGACTGGACTGACTGCTCCACCATCCATAAACAGAAGGCATAAAGGTGATTACAAACATAAGAAAGTAGTTTTACATATTGTCTTGCAGTCTTTCCATATAGTCCCTAAGTTCCTTGGAATCGCCAAGATTCATATCTTGGCATACCCATTTAATATTATCATCACTGTCAAATAGAATTGAGTTGGTGTAGGGGCCTCCATCCTCCGGCAGTATTGTTGTGTATGAAGTGAACTTTACTCGCTTCTGCTTTGGCCCAGAAGGATTTATAGGTTCACTTTTAACTTCTTTTTCACAAAGGTACTCAGAAGATCTGAGGATATGATTATGAAGAGTTTTCTGAGAACTCCCATTGAGGAGAAAGTTGCTTTCTTCAAACTGCATTCCCCTGTCAATCATGGTAGTGCACTCCTCTGACGGGAGCGAAATGTCAACTGGGTTTTCCAGCAGTTCCACCTCATTTCCAAGCCAGACCCAATCGTGAGAATGGGGGATGTTGCCTTGCTCGCTCACAGCAAACCTTTTATGCCTGTACTTCCAAGCAAATGCCACACAGTTAATCAAAAAGACCAAGATTGCTAAGCAGAAGACGCACAGCAGGGCATACATGCCAATCTCCAAGTCTGTTAATCCTCTTGAAGTCAACGTGAGATCGCTGGGATTGTTTTCTCCTGGTATTTCTACTTGCGCAGGGAAACCTGTGAAGGCAGTTGGGTTATTTTGGGGCTGGCCATCCTCCAGGGACTCCTGATCAATGGGAGAGATGAAGGTTGTGCTTTTGTTTACGTTGTCCTCGTGACTGGACATGTCCTCGTGGGTTCTGGACCATTCTTGTGCCGTCCTCTCTTGTTCTGCAGGTTTCTCTACAGAATTGCTTGCATGGCTTTTAAAATCTCTATCCACATCATCAATGTCATTAGTGCTTCCTTTCTGGTCAGAATCTTTTTGACCAA
This sequence comes from Rhynochetos jubatus, assembly GCA_027574665.1. Classification (NCBI taxonomy): domain Eukaryota; kingdom Metazoa; phylum Chordata; class Aves; order Eurypygiformes; family Rhynochetidae; genus Rhynochetos; species Rhynochetos jubatus. Next base: position 16,476,794 of record CM050666.1, on the reverse strand, counting down.
ACTTCACCTTGACGCTTCCTTTCCCAACAGCCAGAATGCTCTTCCGCTTGGTCTTCTGGCACGGCTCACTGATGACCATTTCAATTTTAATCAAAGGCCCTTGCCCATCCCCTTCTGCCACTACCCCAGGCCACCTGGACTGAAGGTTCTGGTGTGCAGACACTACCATCTCATCCAGGGAAGTGATGGTGATCGAGAAGTCCTTGGAGTCATAGATATCTAACGGCGTCACTGACCCATCGCTGAACAAAAGCCAGGCACTGACTATGGCTTCCTGGGGGGAGAGGATGAGGAGAAAATGTGTGCAAGTTAAGAGAGCACATATCAGACACTCAGTTGTTTAAGTCTGTTTGACACTGGCAAAATAAATACAGAGTTTCACTTTGGTTTATTTTGTTTAAAAAAAGAAATCTAAATGTCTATTCTGCTTCTCATTTTCCTCTTGCAGATCTGTGTTCTCTGACCACTGAGGCATTTACCTCCTCTTCAGGAACTGTCAAAGACACGGCCATCTAAATTGAGTAAAAAGTGCTGACAAAAACCTGACAATTCTTTCTTCAGTCTGAAGTGAGAAGCCTCTTTCGAACGCCAGGGCCCCATGATGAAAATAATCCTATTTCCAAAGTCCTGGTTAATTAGTTTTATAAAGGCCCTGTGATGGGGAATTTGTGTAACACAGCAGTCCTACTGCCATATTTAATACAACGTGCAGAGCTGTTACGTGCTGGAATAGTGATCCCATTCAGCCCATTAAAACAGACTAGGTTAAGAACACATCTAAATCCAGTATTTTAAATCCTCTGTCCCGCTTTCCAATATACAAGATTATGTGAAATGTACAAAAGTGATCATAGGCCTTTCTGGGAGCTATAGAAACACTCACAAAAATCCCATTTTTAAGGATGTTTTGACCGAAACAGTTTGTCTTCTTACTGCAAATTGCTAGTGCTAAAAAGACGGTTACACTGCCTCTAGTGATAGAGTCGCAATTGCATAATAAACACAACAAAAAAGATGTATGTACTTTATTCTGTGGTTTCATCGAAAGCTAATAACTCCTCAGATTATACAGTTCAAAGTAAGCACAAACTCATCTGGTTTCAGCAATGCAGATCGTGAAACCTTCTGTATGTGCAGCCAGAGGGTGCTAGTGGCGGAACCGCCTCTGTGAGGCTGTTAGGGCATGGCCTCTGTGCCTCTGCTTACACAGCTGAGCCGTATTTTCCCGTGGAAAACGTGTCTGGAGTGGCACGTACAGGCTTTCCACGGCATTATGCGTGCACAGACCTCTCCATCACTTACGCTGTGCAGGTCTCCAAACTAGCTCTGAAGGGTTTAATGATCATTCTGTGTGGGTGTTTGCACCCACAGGAGTTGGTCAGCGAGATGAACAGCCTTTGCTGTGTGAAATTACTGCTTTTCACAAAGTCATACATCGTATGCACTGTCTAAAATGTACAGCACCTAGCTCTTCCTGCCTTCTGACGAAGCACAGTAAGCAGATAAATTAATTCTGTATACCATTTTGGATCGTACCTGTTTTGGAGTATGCAGGATATCGTACGCAGAGGTGGTAGACACAATAGCTCTCTTATTTCCTTTGCTGATTTGTAAGGAGAGGGACAAGCCTGAAACTAGTTGTACTCCCAGATCTGTAATGGTTACACGGTCATCTAGGACGATCACTGTCTTCTCGGCCAGGATGGAATCGGAAAGAGGTGACAGAACCTTGAAAGAGAGAGCAAACACCTTGCATGGAACGGCAGCTGTGTTGTAAAGCAAGACTGGACCCTAATCGGCGTAACACGGGATTAATCTCAGGTTTGTCGCATGCATGTGTAAGCTATAATTGATGTTTCCCCCGACATTACACTCATTTGCTGCTAAATTACTTTATGTACAAAAATAATTTAATAAAACAACCAAGATTGCAGCTTCATGTCAACAATGGAGTACAGATTGAATTAAATGGATTTGTTTTTCAAAAAAAGTCATTTCTGTGTGGTCCCTCAAACCTCCCATGGATGCAGGGTGGCACAAGACACAGCATAAGACAGACCGACAGGTGGTGAACGTGAGCACTTTGACAGGTTCCTGAAGGCTATTTCTGTGTCCATTCTGTCTTTCATTTTGTGAACAAAAAGGGACTTAATTTTTCAAAGATGTTTAAGCATAAAAGATGCAAGTAGCTCTTTGGTAAAATTCCCTAACAGTTAGGTTCATAACATCCCACTGAAATGAAAAGCTGCTAGTTGTACACATTGCGTAACCTGTTTCCCTGTTGCTAGTTGCATTAACGTAATCCCTCCAGAGGTTTCACCTACAGGTATTTTATGGAAGTGACAAATAGTAAAAATGAAACCCCGTTCACACTTCCTTTTATGTTTAGCATGTAATTTTTTCAGCTTGTTTTTTTCTCAGAGCAATCTAAATGTATAAGCTAATTAGCTATTGCGTGTGCGCATCCAGAACTCTCTTTACAGAAGCAGCAGATACGTCTCGGGCCATACCTGGACCGTGGTGATGCCGTGCTCACGCCCAACCAGAACTCGGCCGTCTTGGAGCTTAGCAATCCTGGGTTCTTCTACCTTCATGAAATCAGTCACAAGGTCAGTGATGTCGAACTGCCACTCAGAGCCTAGCATGTAGGTCAAGTGGCCTCCCAGCTCGGAGGATTCGGCTACAAACTGTGTGAGAACTCGCACCATGGCATGTTGGTACTGGAGGGTACAACCTCTTCCTTTTTTCTCATCGTCCTCTTCGTCCTCACTGTCACGGGTAGGCCTGTAAATAGATCCGGGTTTGTTACCTGCAGCGCCTGATCTCCCCACAGCACCGCAGAGCTTCGGTTGCGTGGTGTTTTCAGTTAGGTTAATGTTACCGTCGTCCGCTATGTGTGAGAAATAGGAAACCGGATTTGGGACGTGCGGGTTACTAAATCTGGGCGAGATGCTCGTACAGAATTTAAAAGCTACTGTCACTCCTGTTAGTGAAGGCTTTGTTGGAGTGGGGCCTCCCAGTATCTTGAAAATACGTCTGCCGTGGCAGATTTCAGTGGAACCACCGCTTGCTGCCCCTGTCTCCAAGCGGCAGTCCAACCTTGCAGAGGGCGAAGGAAAGCGGTGTGAAATGTGTGAGAGGGCACTTCTGGAACAATCCCCTGTAGCAGCTCAGCAGGGCTGGGAGAAGATGCTTCAGCAGCGTTTCCTCCACCCTTGCCCGTCGCTCATCTCTTCAGAACACCTTTGGGATTCCCTGCTTAGGTAATGCTGCCCCACCCTATCCCACCTCCCTGTTCAGAGGTTCATTAACCCCTCTGCATTTGCATAATATACCGTGAGTTCACCTTACATCTCACACGGTTCGTGCAAGTGTCTGCTGTATTTGGTCCTGTAATGACCACAGGGGGCTCCCACAAAACCGAATTAGGCACTCAAGTTACCCCTCAGGACATCCGTTACCCATGGCAGACTGGGGGGACAGCCACTCACCCCCCAGAAACAGCTGCAGCATTAGACACACTTTCTCTACCATCTTCTATTTGTTCCCCTTGCAAAAGATCACCGTGACAATATACCAACGCACCGCTTTCCTTAAGCCTGTAAAGCACCGCAGTGATCCGTTCCTGAGAGCAGCGCTGTCGCACCGCACAGAACTGTGGTTTAAAACCCAGTTTCCCATCAGTTCTTTTATTCCTTTGCTATTGTTTATTCCTGGGGACAAGCACATGGATTCTCTTACCTCTCTCAAGTCCGGTATTAAGCACTAGGTGGTCACAGTTTTACTCATTATGCCCCCACACGGTGGAATTCATTGCTCAGAAATGATTTGCCTTCCTCCTTCACTTATTTATTGAGCCTGAAGCCACCTCTACAGCACGGGTGGGAAATACTGGCTAAGCCTTTTGTTTTCCACAGTATTTTGGGAGGTAGTTTTGTGTTTACTGTGTTCCTTTATCTTCTCCTTTGAAATACCAGCTATGAAAAACTGTTACAAACAGAATTGCTTTTGTTATAAATTGTTTTATGACAAGGTTGGCAAGCAGTAAGCTGAAAAGGTATGGAAGAAAAGCCCTTACGTTCTTCAAAATGATAGAAAGTCCTGGTGTTACAGAACCTAACACACTAAAATACATGTTCAAGGCATCAATCGTTAGCTAAATATATATATATATTCAGCCTCAAGTAAATGGTATTTGGTACAGCCTTTTGGGGCTTGTGTGTGTAGAACAAGTGTCCATCATTAGCTGCTGAGTGAAACATCAATGAATAACCACTGAAGAAAAGCCCAGGATCCTCAAACAGGGTTTACATTACACACAGAAATCACCCTTACCGGGTTAGACTCGCTGGGTGTTGCCGGGAAACTTGCCATTGGTCTCCCCAACACAAGGGTCAGCCTGGACCAGGAGCCGAAGCCAGCCAGGCAGTGAGACAGCCGCAAGGCAGAGTACCAGGAGGGGGACGTTCACAGAGCTGATGTGGCCTGTGCCTACTTAGATTGCTTTTGGCTTTAGAATTCTATAAAAGAGTTTATGAACTTTTAGTGTTCCCAATTCCAATTGATTCCTGTATGCTGCCCCTCTTCAGATCATCTAAACCACAACCCAGCTCTGAGTAATCTCCGACTTCGGGACAGCCAGGCTTAGCCCTGAGATTTCAGGATTTAACCCTCCTTTAGTAACACAGCACCATCAGTGCCTGCGCAGAGCTGGGGAGGTGGTGCAGGAGCTCTGCAGGTAAGAAGTACTCGGGGGATTTTATCCTGCTGCTTGGCAAACTTGCTTAGAAGATTTTTTGCTTTTCTGGAGTGACCCAAGGTTGCCAGAATTGCATTTAATTTACATTTCACACAGAGAAATCCTTTGCCAGAGAGCGGAGTTAGAACAGCAGCCCCGTTACGAGGGTGCCTGCTAGCACTGAGCTCATCAGGGATCCGTCAGCTTTCCCTTACAGACACTGTCTGTGAGCAGTTTGTCTCTCTTAATCTGCACCACTCAAACCAGGTGTCAAGTTCTTGGGCCAGATGCTAATTTCCTTTTTAAAAAAGCCCTAAAGATTCAGTTTTGCTGGGTTTGAATTTGAAATACTCATTAGAGAGAGTCATGTATTTAAAAAACATTTGCAACACCCCTAATTGAAAAAAAAATCTATCTCGGATACAGAATACAAGACACTAGAAGCTGATTTAGTGGAAGCTACACAGAGAAGTTGCACACAGCTCTACTCACCGTTCAAAGAAATGCAATTTGGTACCTTTACAGATCGTGAACACACAGCCTACCTGCTAACAAAAATCTCTATGGCCTTTTCTTCATAGGAAATTAGAGTCAATTAACTACCGAGTGAATTTCCAGCATGTTCAATCTCCGTGCAGGTGTTGCTATTCACAAATGGAACGGTTTGAATCCAGTTTCACTTTATTTCCCTTACAGGATGGCTTTATTTCCGAGTGGCAGCTCTCACACCAAGGTTTAACTAAAGCAGGTTTATGTTTTCCTTCACTTAACTCAGGCTGTTTCCTGCTTTCTCCTCCAGTACTAGACAGGACCGAAGCAGAGCTGCCACTGCATTAAACGTGAGCCCAGCAGACCGCCCTCCGTAAGCAGCGCCGGGTCTGGCTTAACTCCGTTTCCAGGTCTCAAAGGTTTATGCCACTCAGGGCGTTGCAGTCACCAGCCACAGCCCTGGCTTGGCCAGCTCCTCTTCAGTAGGGCCAGCTGCTGGTGAAAGGCCAGTGAAGAGTGCCTGATGCCGCCGTCACGCTGTGTGACATCTGCCTCCCTGGCAGCCGCCTGAGGACAGTGGGCTTATCCCAGTTGCAAATATTTACTTAAATTAAATTCCCAGCTTGCCCTGTGAGGCTTTGGCCATGCAATTCCCATTAATGCAAGCAGGAGCCACGCAGCCCGTGTGAACATACGTGCACAGAGCTGGCGCAGGAACGTCAAGAAGGCGTAATTATTTTGCAGATGCACAAGGAATCAAAATGAATGTTCTTGTTAGACTAGCAGCGTCTGCCTGCACCTATTCTGTGCTCCAATATTTGACTTTAATTTAAATATACACCTTCTGTTTGCTGAGACTGTGGGCTCTCCCATTGCAGGAGGCGTTTCTGTTAGCCCGTGCTAGTTCCAGGACCGCGTACCATGCATTAGCCGATCCGCGGAGCTACGCAGCTGGAGCGGGAGGCTCTGCCTGTCTGCAGTAGCACGTACCGCGGAGCACATTCTGCCCCGGATGGAGCTTTGCCACGTGCTGACAGAGGGATCTGGTAAATCGTACTGCTGCTCTTACAGAGGGGAGGCTGGGGTTTTCCCACTTTCTGGCATTAAAGCAGCCTGGGTTTTCTTTCTGTTCCTCCAGCAAGTTCCTGCCCTTGCAGCAGTTCAGACCAGGTGAGAACCGACACAGCTCAGCCCGGGCCAGGCACGTGGCGCTTGTAAAACTCTGTCCTTTTCACTGCTTTGTGGAAACTGTTCAAGACCTTGGGTAAGCAAATGTGTTTGTAATCACATGTACTTTACAATTACAAACATGACAGGGTTTACAGGGAGAAGCAAAACATCTAACTAGATCAACAAACATCACTGAAAAGAACAGGTGTGGTTTGGGGCATATAATCCCTGTTCCAGGGCCGCAAGAGCAGCAGCTTTATTCCGAGCAGCCACGCTGAGGCCGAGTTTCCCACGTGTTGGACAGCACCAATAAAACCATGGAAAAGGTTATTGTAAACCCAGTTAGACTTTGCCATCTGGCTCAGCCCCTCAGCCAAGCGAACCAGCACAGCCCCGCCGAGCGCTGGGGGAGCCAGGGGGCACGAGGGCATGTTTGGAGGTGGCTGGAGTCTCCCTGCACAAGCCCTATAAGAAATGCTCCAAACCTCTACTCTCTGTATATATATTTATAGCCATGTTTAGTCTTTGCTGAGCAGAGAAGGGAGTGGGGTGATGACACCAACCCCAGGCAACAGGAGGAGAGTAGAAAATCGTTTTGTCTGTGGGGGGGTGAGGAACGACGCAGACACATGACAACCCTTCCATGACTAAACCTGACAGCGAGAGCCTCAGCTGACCTGTGGGCCGTGTGCGACTGAACCTACGTTTGAGACGGCCTAAGCCTGTTGGCAGGGACTTCCAAAAGAATCCAAGCATTACGTGCCCTCTTCTTTTCACATGAGTTTCCTTTGAGGATAGGTAACCAAAAATCTCATGGAAACCAACTATTGGCAGTTATGAAAACGAAGTTGAAGCAGTACAATGCTGTGGCTACCACACCTGCTGGGAAAAGCTTGGATTTGGGTATTTTAAAAATATTAAAGCGCTCTTCTTTCTCTTTCCAACCTGTTCTCAGGTATCACACAAGACAGCCTCTTCCCTGTGCAGCACCACCACTCTGTTGCACATACCGGGAGGGCACTGTGACGAATTACGGGCTGAGCCATTGTTCAGAAGGAGCGAATGCGGCCTCCTGGCTGTATCACAGAATGAGGGTCCAGGAACCCAACCTGCAGCTCCTAGTGTAGTCAAAACGTCCTGTGCGCTTCAGCTTATCCCTTAAAAACTCCCCAGAAAAAACCCCCCATGTTTAGGATACTGGGAAACAACGAAGGAGATGGAGGTACAGGCAGATTAAAAAGTAAAGAGAAAAATAAATAAATAGATAGAAGTAAAAGGAAAAGCCACTAAATCTCAGGTAAAACCCATCCAAATCTAAAAATAAAGGAAATGTAAAAACCTTATGTACAAAGTAAATGTCAGAGCGACTACAACTGCTGCCAGCCCTAGATTGCCTATCGATTTAGAATACCCCCAAAGTTAAAAAACATCCACGGGAACGTTCCATAAACCAAGAGAGAATGTATTTGTAGTTGAAACCTTTCCCGTTCACACAGGCATGGCCTGCCGACACAGTGTCATAAACCACCAGCTGCAATTCTGGGGAACGAGACAGTGTCCAGCCTTTCTCCCACCCTCCCCAGAAAACGCCTGCTGAAGATGTGCCAGCAGCTCCGATGCAATCTGAGCAGCAGCAAACTCACACCGCTCGCCAGCTTGCAAACAGAGCAGACTCTCAGACCATTATCTTTATTTCAGCTGGCCCAATAAATCAGAAGTAGACACCAGGGGGTAAATTTCCAGCACTGTGTGTAATGGGTTTACAGTCAGAATGTCCACGACCGTTAACCACAGCTGAGTGTCTAACTCACTGAGCGTGCTGCTGGAAGTTTACTCCTACAATAAACAGCAACAGCCTAATCCTGCTGTCTGGTACTCAGCAAAATCCCCACTGGTTGTAGCAGGAGCCGGGCCTAAGGAGTGGTACGGCGCGAGGCACATTACAGACGGAAGGGACGTTAAGTGCATATGCTCATTCATCACCTAGCACATCTCTCCCTTCCACGAACGGCAACTTGGCCTTCATCACTGAAGCGAACACACAGATTTCTCTTGTGCCAGCTCCTCCTCACCTCTTCTGTCACAGCCAGAAAAAATGGCCACATAGCCAAGAGGTAACAGTCCCCTTCCTTGAGGCTCTTTATCAGAGTACCCTGTAAATTGTGACCCTTAGTTTTATGCCCTCATAAAGTGTTAGACAATTCTACTCCACTGCTGTCGGTCTGGGCTCTTCCAAGCGCTCCAGTAGCAGAGACGTTCTGCTGGGCAAGTCAAGTGCTTGAGCTAGAACTGCCACGCTGTTTAGCACTACAGTTACTGCTGCCAGGAATGCTTTTTCGCTGCGTTATAAATTTGAGCTGGTGTCATGCCTGGTTCTCCAGTATCTTTCATTTTAGCCTGAAATCCACCAATATAGCACCATTCCTGGAAGTTCTTAATCTTGCAAATTGTCCAAATGATGGTTATTCTCAAATGGGTAGGTTGTCCAGTAGGGAATGATGGGAACAGAGCTCAAAATCCCCAGCCCCTCCTTTTTTCCCCATTCACATTTGTCCTAGTAGAAGCTGTTGATCAGAATACAGTCCTCGAGAGCAGCGTAAGCGGGTTTTTGCCTAATTCAGATCTGCTGAGTAATGCTTCAGCCAGGTCTGCTGTACGCTGCATCTGTACAGAGACCGAGTAACCACCCGAAATCACAGGACGGTTTGGGTTGGAGGGGACCTTCAAGGACCATCGAGTCCAACCCCCTGCCAGTGCCCAGTGACCTGACTCCCGCCTTGACCCTATTTTCTTTAGCACTGTAGATGGAAGCTTAAGCCCTGGCAGTGCTGACTGTCACACACAGACGATGTTACATACAGGATGGGAGAGGTCCCGGTCCTTTCCCTCAGACTGGCACGCCAGACTGTAAGATACTATTTTCTGGGATTGCATGGAATTGATTAATGCTCCAGGCAAAGCCACTGCCTTTTAAACTGTACAGATCAGGATCAAATGTAGCCCACTGATCTCTTTGTTGGATGTTTTAATAAAGGCTAAGACAGACTGTAAAGCTGATCTTAAACAGGAGAGTTTAGATTCTGAGAAATACTCTAAGAATTGGTGGTGTTCTACAGTCAGAGGCCCTGGGCGCGTACGTGGACCGTACCAATGCTGTAAGCTTACCTTTTATTGGAGGTGACGGGTATCCTCCAGCCTTTGATCTGGCTGAGCTCTGTATCAGAGATCTCTATCTGCAGCGGGAGCCGTGGAACCCAGACTGTCACTTCTAATTGGGTTGTAAAATGCTGGTAAGTGAAGTTAACAATAGTATCCACTTTGCTTTTCATTTCCTTGCCATTAACGAAGATGGAGTCACATCTGTCAGAAACCTTAAAACAAAAAAGAAGAAGGATTAATTAGGAAACATCTAAAAGTTCCTGAGGATGCATGAGGAATGGCACATCAGCCCAAACACCGATCACGGCAGTCATGCATACTGTATTTTCAGTTTTCTAATTAGCAGCAAACAGTGACAAATGGACCCCAGCGCAACAGTTCTGCTTCCCCCGATGGATACTCCTCGAACTACAAAAATAATTTAATGGTGTTATATAACCCATGTGAATCTTCCGTGCTAGGCAAATTAAACTCTTCATGAATCAAATGCCATGTGCATGAGAGTTTATGTTTACAACTTGCTTAAAGAACCTGGAAAAAATGGGGCCATATGTTAGTAAGAAAAAGACTGACTCAGAACCATAAACCGGAACCCTTTCCTTTTTCCTTGAGCGCCGTGATGCTGAAAGACAAAGATCCCCTTACGGCTCACGAGCAGAAGGGCGGCTCATTTCAGAATTTAGCAGTAATTGTTTTAGCAAAAGGTAGTCATAGTTGCTTTGTGCCATTATGTGCAATTACAGCCACGAGTAGCACGTGGGCTCTAGACTAAACTCATCTACCCCCTTGTCTCAGGGATCCTCTGGTACAAAATCAAGGTCCTGAGCCCAGATCCTGTTTATGTAAACAACACGATGGAGCAACACGTTTGACCCACATCCTGGAAAGAGAACTCCTCCTTCCTGAGCTTTAGCATACCGAGGAATGTGTGTGTGCCTCTGGAGTTCGTGTACACACACGCCCTATAACATGTTTATGTATGTACCTACACGTATACCTACGTGCTTTTTTATCCACACGCAGGCTTGCGTTCTGCTTTGGCGCAAGGGGAGGTGATAGGCTCCAGCGGAGTCCAGGTACTCCGGTTTTAATCTTTTCAAACCACAGCTTATGAGATGTAGTCGTGTTACGGACATGGACTTTGTTCTTGCCAGGACTGTTCTGCGTCATGCTGCGCAACGCATGGGGACTCAGACCTGAAGGGATTCTGGCTAAGCCAGCGGTCAAACGCTGGTTTACGGGAGTTACTGAGGTAACTCATGCAGACTTCAGCGAGGAACATCCTGAAACACAGGTGGGTGTTGCTCTGCAAATATACCTCAACTCTTTTCTGATACGAGCAGGAATTAGGGGTTACTGAGCCAAGAAAGATTACAAAAAATGTGTAGCAGCCTTTTTTTTCCCTCAAAGGCACTCCTCACATACGTAGGACTTTGAAATTAAGTTTGCCCTGCTTTAAATCTCAGAATAACACTGGTTTTCTCTTGAGCTCTGCCGTGGGCTATTGCGCATAGACTGAGCCTCGGCCGTATTGGATGGCTCTCACGCTTACTGAGACCACGCAGTTTTCAGACTGTCCCTTTTATGACATCACCACAACTACCATCATTCTCCTGTACTGCTTATTACTAATTAATTTTGCTAAAAATACTGTCAAGTGCCTTGGGACCCGTTAGACCAGCTCACCGTCTGACCTTCTTCTCTCCATATGCAATACCCTTCTGTAGGCCAGGAGAGCGGCACTTCCACGTCTGCCGTTTCCAAGGATCCTCAGATCCCAGCCGCGTACCGAAACAACCCCCAGTGGATTTTTACAAAGGGACTAAGCCAGGTTGTAAGGGATGGGGCAGAGCAAGCTAAGTCATGCTTCTGGAGAGAATACTCCTCCCACCTAAATGCTTAATGAGTACAAGCATTTAAATAAATAAATAGATAGATGTAGCGACCTGATAAAGAGCTTAAAATGGCCTCCAGGCTGAGGAGCGCCACAGAAGAGATGGAGCATGCTCAGAATCTTTGTTTCCCCCCCATGATGTGTCACAAGTGTCTCTGGAAAGCTGAAGCGCATTAATCAAGGCCATTAATTGAATGAGCAGCTGAGATTCTAAATCATAAAGCCTACATCTAGGGAGTTTGGTGAGAATTAGAACAAGACAGACATAATTAAGAAAACTGAAAGAGGGAGGGATAAACATCAAGACCGGACCACGGGAATAACTAATATCTGACATGACGGCGGCTAATATTTTAGATTCTCTTCTTGCTGCTTCAAATGTTCTTGTCTTCTTGTCAGCAGGCAAGAAAGGTGCTAAATTAGGGAACTGAAAGATGGACTTTTTAATTGTAGCTGTAAAAATATCAGGCGAGGCTTACAAATTTCAGAGATTATAAGTCTAGACAGAGCCATTTACATACTGACCTAGAGGTAAGTTTAAATCAGCGTGTGTAACTGCTATAGGAGTTCTCTGTGCGGAGTTCAGAGCTCATGTGTCACTTCAGTGCACCTTCCAGAGAATAATCCAGCCTTGATAAGAAAACCTGGGGAGAGACATGGTTGCTCCACTTCTCTCTCTGGATTCGCGTTTCCGCTATTAGGTACGGGCAAAGAACTTAAAGGAAAATTAAGTTTGTGTAAATAAGGGTGAAAACCACATCAGACAGCTGGACCCTGAGATGCAGGGTGCGAGCCTCTGACCGCTGTTAACCCATCAGGCCAGCCGAGAGCTCCCCCAGGAAGCCTGTCAGACTCTCGTACCTTACGGCAGATGTTACGGGAAAGTGAATTTGCTGCGTCTGAAGGAAACAAGAACCTTGAGCAGGTACAGAAAACGCGCGTTTCACGTGGGATCTAGTACAGACCCAGGACAAGGAACTAACTTCATCCAGGTCTCTCCTGAGAGCTGTGATGTCCTGCCAAGAGCACTCAGACTCCTCCACAGGGGGAATGAGAAACACATTGAGCTCCGAGGGCTCGGTGCCAGCTGTACCCTCTGGCCAATGCCCACAGCAAACGTTCCCCCTCTCCTTCTCCCCTTTCAAGTCTGCTCCACACTTTTCTAGTCACACTCCGACTGCCAGAAGTGGCTTGTGATGCTGCTGGGAGGGGAACCCGTGCGACCTGCTGCCGCAGTTTGGGGCGCGCGTGCCTGTTCGCATCAGAAATCGCTCAGGTTCGCCGTGGGGTGAACTCCGACGCAGCAGGGAGTCACAGGCATCAGCAGGTGACTTAAGGCACGGATCTCCTCTGAGCTGCTGGTTCAGAGGGCACAGAGAACGCTGTGAAAGCTCCCCTGCAAACACTGCAGTGAGAAGACACAGCAGAAACTTGGCACTGCCCCCCCCCCCCCCCCCCCATCCCAAAAGCACAGAGCCAAGGCTGGGTTAAAACCGCCTGTCGCGCTCCGTTGTCGACTGCCCGACAACGCCGGGAAGTGCTGCTTGAGACAGCCTGCAGCCGGGAGGGCAGCGCGGCCGGCAGCGTGCTCCGCTTCGCAGGTCACGGCAGAGCGAGCTGCAATTAGCGTCTCCGCGCTTTGAAGCAGGTGGTTGGCTCCAATCCCCACAAGCAATTGCGAGAAGCACAATTTGCCCTGTGCAGCCTGTCCCAGCCTCCTCGGTTTAGACTAACGCGCTACAAAAGCAGCGAGCGATCCAAAAGAGCAACTGAGAGCCCGTGCCACACTGGGGTCAGCAGAGGTTTACACACCCTTTGGGTGACCAGGTAAACCAGACCGAACGGGAATGGACAAGAACACAAATAACACCTGCTGCGTGGCTCAGCCCCTTGCGCAGGGCTGGTTCCAAGGCTCGCCGTGGCTTACCCTCGGCTGGCAGCCTGTTCTGTGTGGACACTGAGACATACGTACCAGAAAACAGTCGCGATCCCTGTGCCTGTCAGCCACGCGGGAGCTTTTGGTTAAACAAGGCTTTGCTGCTAAATGCCTGCTTGGCACAACCAGTTTTCCCCAGCACTCTGGTGTGGGAGGAGAGTGTGAGATGGCTTCAGGAGAGGCTACCCCGTGGGCATCACCCGTCAGCAGCACGCCGGGCCTTCCCAGCCCATCCCGCTGCTCCAAGCTCATCTGTCACCTCCCGACATACACCTCTCACCGATGAACACATGAACGGTGCGCACACAGCTGCGTACAGACGTCTGCAGTGACTTCTACAGCAAAGACTCCTACCCAAAGGAACCACTCGCTTTCATTTGGAATGAAGCACCAGCGGCTACATGGATGTAAGAGCGATACCACAGTCCCACGCTGTCCTACGCTGCTTCTCATCTGGGCATTTCTGACACACAAAACCCAAAAGGAAGGTGGTATTTTTACAACCCACTTACAGAAGAGCGAATCGCGGCACGCGCTGCGTGCATCAGAACTGGTTCTAACAGGTGCTTCAGCTGAGGGCTGTAGCCGTTCAGTTACCCCGACAGGTCCCCACAGTCCAAATTCACCCTTGACAAGATGTCCCTTTTACACCTGCTTTCAAAAGAGCCTCCACCAGTACTTCAGCAGAACTGGCCTCTACAAGAGGAGTTTTCTGCCTGGAGTCGAGATCTACGGGCACTTAAAAATACTTTAACGGGCAGACGTCAGCTTTGCAACGTCAGTTTTTCAACAGCAAAAGCCAGCCCTATTCTGATCCCTGCCTGAGACCGTTTCTGTTGTCCCGCGTGCGAGGCAGAGCCCAGACCGCAGCCTCGCCGCGGCCACCCCCGTCCCCTGGAAACGGGCCCGGGGACCAGGGTGGAAGCAGAGCAGGAAGGACCGACCGGCAGGTTGTGGACACGTATGAAAGGTCGGAGGAGCCGCGCACAAGTGCTGCTTCACGGTGCACGTGTGAGGGATGCAAAGTGGCTTTATTGTGGCTGAAGCTATGAGGAGAATTGAAACAAGATTTTAAAGTGAACGGTGCCCAGAGTAAATGGCTCATTCTCATAATAATCTTAAAACTAATTTTGTGTATTTCCTGAGCGCCGCCTTTTCTGCGGCATTGTGCCTGGCATTGTCTTGTTAGCCCATTAGGAGGAACTTGCTGAGCTACTTCAAACCCTTAGGTTGCGTGTTTTTCTTGTGCCTCTTGCATCTTTTTATGTGGCCACAGCACGGCTGCAACAGCCTTTTTTTGTCTGGTTTGGATTATTTTGTACTTTATTATTGCTACGTTTGCTTTAGAAGCTCAGCCTGAAACGACTTCCTCAGCCTGAGGAATCTGGCTTAGTGTTTGGGTAATAGTTGAAGACAAAAAGGAGGATTATCCTTCTGCCTATCCTCTTCTTTTTCCCTCTTTGAAACAGCTCCTGCGCCCTCGCTGGCTCCTGTCCCCTTCTGCACTGTGCACTGCCTGAAGCCACTGCTGGAGTCTCTCCTAAACCAACAAAGGGATGGGAAGATATGCCTCACGTCTGGAGACAAACAAACAAAAGGTTTTTCCAAACCCTTTTCAGCTAAGAAATGCTGGTTTTGTTTAAATTCAGAATTGTGCCTGACAGCAGTCAGTCTGCAAGACGTCAGACTGTTTCGGCTGCAGTTGTGTACTTTGTCACGACATGCTAATTATTCTAGCGCACAGTATTTGCCCATATGCACGCGTCAAGGGTAACACAGTGTGGGATAACCAGCACCCAGCCAGGGGGATGCAGCCCCCGCGGAGGAGGCATTGCCCTGGCTCTGACACCCCTGCCGCAACGCGGAGCAACCCGCAAAGCCGTGCTGGCGCCGTACCTGGCAACGCCTTGTGCGTGGCCCGCTCGGCTCCCAGGGCCCTTCTCCCAGCCTCCTCCACCCGCAGGATTTCTCGGTGCAGCTCAGGCGCGCAGTAGCGCTGCCCCCGCCTCAGCGCGTGACGCGAGCTGGGGTCTGCAGGTACAGCCCCCAAGCGACCTGAGGCAAATGGCAGGTTACCAATATCCAGAGTAAAGGGTGGCAAATGACATGATGCTGGAACTGAAACTAGCGCAAACAGAGGTTTTATTCCCTTTTCATTTTAGGTATGTGCAGAACAGTCCTGGGAGTGTCATTTTTGAAACACTCTTTTCACGTTAATTTGTTTTTATTGGCAGATCAGTTCTCCAAGTACTGTTCCCCGGAATAGCTGCTGCAGTTTCAGATAGAAATGTTGGCTATAAGAATCCCTCGAGATACGCTCTGAGGTTTGTTTCCTACTTAGAAACAATACCAAGAGTGTAAGTCAAGTATTCCCCATCCCATGCGATTGCTGCCTGTTTGCTTTTCACCTTATCAGTGAGCAGCAGTGTTAGACCAAAACGGTGCAAAAACGGCACGGTTCGGTGCAGCACAACAGCTCTGCTTGCAGACACCAACACAATGATTTTGCCTCCCCCCCTCCCACTGCAGAACGTATGAAAACCGGAGTATGTCAAGATGAGGAGGCGTTTCCGGCGCTCCTGCTCTGCCGTAGGCTGGAACCGCAACCTCTGTCCCAGAGAAAGCCACACACTTCCGCCCTGAAACAAGAGGTGCCCCTGACCTTGCTGGCTGGGGGAACTGGGACCGGGGCAGGGAAGCTTGCTCAGCCCCCCCAGCAGCGCGGTGTCCTGTAAACCCAGCTCAGCAGGAACAGTGCTGCCTTGGGTCAGTCGTCTGGAGACGCACCTCACGTCGGGATCGCACAACCGCTCGTCAGTCCAACCCGACTAAGGGGAGGATGATCAAGCACCACAGGGCAGGTTCAGAGCTGAGCAGGCATTTAACCAGGTAGGTGGGGAGTTCCAAAACCACACAAACAAATCCACTGGGAAATCCAGGCCATTTTGAAATTATTTCACAATGGTCATTCTTCCCAGTTTTGTTCTTCTACAGGACTCAAGTGTGAAATCCAAAACTCACGTCTGGACTTCCAGTTTCTCTCCTTGGAGACAAGAAGCGCGATCTGACAGCTGTTAGCTGCGAAAGTGAGGAGTTGGTGGGAGCGCAGTGCTTCAGCCCAGCCCCAGCTCAGCCCAGCCCAGCCCCCCTAAGAATAACCCCCGCTGCAGCGAGCGGCACACACAGCATCCCAGGCACAGAGTGACCCTGTCCCCAGCTGGTGGGCCAGGTGGGGCCGATCCTGCAGGCTCCAGCGGCACCAAATACAAACTGCAACTTAAACTCATGTCATGACGAGGAGGCAGAAGCGAGATTCAAAGGAAAACCCTTGCTCCGGGATCGCAGAGATCGGGAAAACCGGGTGACGAACTCAAGTGCGGTGTGTTCAAGGGGATGATGGTCTGAGCGACAGGCCTGGGGGGGGGATTACCAGTTATGCAGAGGCACAGAGCTTCACGGGGTGAGACTGCTGTAATAGCAGCTCCACAGCAATTAGCACAATAGTTAGTGATAGCCTATTGTTTTATCGAGAAGCCTCTGCTCCCTTTCTCTGTAGAGGTCACTATTTAACGCTGCTGATGGAGAGAAGCCGGATACTGGGGGAGGAGGGAGATGGGGCTAGGTATAGCTTGTACTGATGTGGAGGGGTATTTGAAGTTTTAGAGGGTTTTTACCTTTTAACCCCCATTGAAACACACTGAGCTAGAGGGAAGGACAGCATGGAAGGCATTAACATCTTGGTTTAACAATAGAGACAATTGCTGTGGCTTAGAAAAGGTGCAGCGATCCATGGATGTACAATGAGACTTTAAAAACCTGCTGTACTGAATGAAGTGTGCGCTATTCCAGAACTGTTGATCTATGCAAAATTGCTAACCACCACACGAGCTCTGCCAGGGCTGCAGTCCCAGGTGCAGAGCAGCTGCTCCCATTCACGTTCCAGCGTGCCGTGCAGGGGCGTTCCTGCTGGAGAGGAGCAGGTTGGCGGGGGCACAGGTTGCAAGGGGAGGACCAAAGAAGGTGGGTGTGCTTCCAGACTCCAGCCTGCTACTTAGCCGGACATAATGCAGGCTCAGTAATCGCTGCTGCGCATCCAGGGCGCTGGTGCAGCTGCGAGGAAGGGCAGACGCGCTGGCGTTCCGTTCTTCCTGGCTGTGTACAGTGAACACTGGAAGCGGCTGGGGGCAGCTAATAGCAGTACATGGTGGCTGCCAAAATGTTCCCTGCTCCATGTACCAAGTTCCTTCGCTAATCAGCTGAGGTTTTAATTGCACTCTTTCTACACAAATCAAGCTGAGGAATTCTGGCAGAATTAAAAATTACTGTTTCTGCTCTCCCCATGGATTTATCATCACCATGTGCAGATTAGGAAAAAGAAATCACCTTCATTAGGTCAAATCAATGGCCGTATTAAGAAGCTGGTACCTTTGGAAGATAAGAGGATGCCTGTGCTCACAGCACCTGGAATAGATAGCGGTTGGTCCATCAGGAATGTCAGCTCCCCTGCACGAGAAGAAATGATGCTCGATACCAATAACTAAAAGATAGTGGTGGCTATTTGTCTTAGCACAGACACTTCTACAATCAGCTGAGAACCAGGTGGGACTTCGCTTTGATGTGGGAAAGAAAAAGGGGGTGTCACTGCTGGGGGCTAGAGCTAGCTTTTTTAGGTTGGATCCAACTCGAACTGAAGCAAAGGAGAGACTTTCTACTGATTTACTGGCCTCAGACCAGGAGTTTTAAAGGATGTGAGGACTTTGCTGTGTGTTGTAACGCAGTGACAGCCAACCGTAACGCAAGCTTGGAACAGGGAGACTTTTAGGCAGTGTTTTTTCAGAGGCTGAAGTTCTTGGGTATATTGTTCCTCAAGTTGTTTGGGCAAACTGCCATCATCTCCCAACAGAGCAGCAGTTCCACACCAGGATGCAGGAGAGCAGGTGCATTTAAATCTCAGCACAGTTTGTGTTTGGGGAAAGCTTCAGGAACACTGTTCCCTTCAGCCACCACTTTAGTTGGTAACAACGACAGAGCCTAGAGCAGGATCTGCGTCCATTTACACCCAAAATTGTGCCAGTCCCATTCTTGCTCCATGAGTTTCTGATTCTTTTAAGCATCCTGGTATGGAAGTTGGCACGGCTTCTCCTGGCCTTGTCACCGTGATGCAGCACCTCTCCCAGGCTGACACCCTTCCCAGACAGGCACACGTATCTCTAGACAGATACGGTCAGTCTCTGCACTGAGAAAGGATCTCCCTCCAGCACAGATTCTAAGCACGTGCTTCTCTGAGGTGGCTTTTGCTCAAGTATTTGATCCTTAAACTTCTGCAGATTAGCCATTACCAGCACTTTTTAGTTTAAGCATCCCCGCACGTCACGTTTACCAGCTGGCATCCCCGAACGGCTGAGGCGTGGTTTCTCTGGTGAAACCCAGCGTATGGTGCCAGCTCCGTCTTGCGCCAGTTCTGTGAGAACTGTTAATTAGGTGAAGCTAACACATATGTTCGAGCCATAAGCTAAGGTGGGTTTTTTCCCTCTTTTTTTTGTCCCCCACTTGAATCAGTCAGACAGGGTTGCAGGCTGACAGAATAATTTACGCCTTGTTCAGAAAAGTAAGAGGGGAGAATATTCAGGCAGATGTAACGTAGTTCAGTTCCACTGAAGTTATTTGTAAGATAATTGGCTTTAAAAGTCATCTTCTGTGTACTAAGTAAACTTAGCATTCACGATTCACGGGTCTAATCCCTGTGACTGAAATTTAAGATCTAAGGCTCCATGAAATTAAAAGAAAAAGAAACAATTACATGCGTATTCACTCAATTTCATGTGCTGTGTAGCCTTCAGTTTTGCCAGTGACATTTTAACAGGGGAAATAGAGGTTTCTAAAGAATGTGTACTTCCAAAACCACCAGCAAGTCAGTTGTAACTGCTGAAGCTAACCAGCTCTTCTCTGCCTGTTTGAGGTTCCTGGAGAATGCAAGTCACCTCCAGACTTCCTCAGCTCCCACAAGTATTTCATAGATGCTCCAACACTCTGCAAAAAGCCCAAGGACACCAAGTGTGTACGGCCCTCGTGCTGGCCACTGGCCACTCGGCCCTTCCCAGCTGCACGGGAACGCTGTGGGGTGAGCAGGAGGATGCTCACAGCACAGCCACTGCACACAAAGCCCTGCGCTGCTCCTGGGCTGCTCTGTAACAGAAAGGAGCACTGTAGGCTACTTCTCCCACCAAAGGAAAACTGCACCCTTCCCTATGGATGCCATTTGAATATGGCAACTACAACAGCACCGTAAAGCCACAAGCCCAGAGGATGACTACGACAGCCAAGCAGTAACACTGTGAGCTTAACACAGTAACGTGTTGGGTCACAAATGTCAGCCACACCGATCTAGCCTTTACTCTTTCCCCAGCAGTGAAAGGTTACAGCAGCCTCACCCAAAGCGCCAACTGAAAACCAGGACAAAACCCCCAAAATCAAAACCAAGCCTTTAAATCCACAGCAATGCACTTTCATTTTGTAAAGGAAACTCAGGTCCTACGCCTAGATTTTAGTGCACCAACATTCGTAAGTCTTCCCAGCTGGCTTTTAGTCTCTGAGCAACAAATACTTCCTTAATTAGTAAAAAAGGGGCAAGGGACAGTCAGACAGCAGACACAGCCAACAAAAGCGGCTCTCAAACTGCAGCCACTCAGCCAAGTGCTTCAATGAAATTAGTTGGAGAGGTCAAGAGCCTTTACCTAACAGAATTACCTTCCCTCTCTGGTCTTACAAAGCTGGACTCTTCTAGACTGTTGCATTCCTCTAACAGGATGATGCACAAGATCGCCATTAGGAAAGAGTTCCCTGTTCGGTGAAGGGAAAAAGCCAAGAGCCATAGAGGGGTGAAATTCAAGAACTGAATTTAGACAGATCCAAAGATGGTGCAAGTTTCTCGCATATAGAAGACGGTCAACCAATTTCTAGCCTTCACTGGATCACACATCCTATTGCACTGCAGTCCTGCGCATGCCTGTGATTCTAGCACAACACTAAAAACATTGGGCGCGTTCTGTGAAAACTGCCACTCCTGGAGTCACCTCAGTGAACCACCAAACGTAATTTCTCAAATTAGAAAGCACCTAGCTGTAGTGGGCGCTACAAACAGTTTAAAACTGCAGAATCCCCAAAGGCTGAAAATAGAGATGGGCAACAAAAGGCCCCCAAAAGTGTCTTGAACCTGATTTTTAGCCAGTGCTGTCACTGTTCTGGAGGGAGGGCCTGTGTATGCCTGTAAGGCCAGGGTTGTAACCACAGTCTTCCCAGATACTGTGCAGAACAAAAGGCACTTTGACAACGACCGCAGCATTGTACCAGCACCAGGGCCTTCATCTGCGGCGCAGGGAGGAGGAGAGAAAGCGGCTACAGAGGAGCAGACGATGAAGGTGAAAGGGCAAGTTCTGCTCCATCTGCATCCCTGCCCTGGGCATCCCGGCTCCCATGCTATCACCAGCCCTGGGAGCATCCCACCAGCCTGCGCTGTGCCATCTCCTTGGTGACCACCTGCGCTGGGCTGTGCTCCCTCGGCGGGTACTTGGAGGGAACACTCTGGGCAGTCCCTCGGGGAAACAGAGGGTGAATGCACCGGAAAGGAAACAGTCTCAGTGCATCACGAGTACGGCCAGATTTCCATTCAAGTGTGCCGTCTCGGGGCGCTTGCAACTGTCAGAAGTGACTGAATGACACAGCAGGTCTGTTCCAGGAAAATACTTCATCGCTCTAACGTCAGAATGGCACAATCATGAGGCTTCACTCCCCACCGCAACGTGCTGGATTTGCTTCTGTGCATAAACAGGGCTAAGACTGCGCTGGAGATGGCACGCTACAGCCGCGACACAGCCTCGCCTCGAGGCTCACCTCCTGCACATACATTCAGAGGGATTCCTGTGTCACACACACGGCATCCCTTGAAGACAGGCCCCTATATAACGCACTGTTTCTGACGGCTGTATGCCGGCAAACCCTCCTGCTCTGAGCTAAGGTGTCTTGCCAGCCCAGAGGAGGAGAATTCCGCGGTAAACACAAGGGAAGCTTCAGGGTGGAGGGAAGAGCCGCTGCAGGATCAGAGCCAACCGAGCCGGAGGGTGCCTTGGGGCGAAGCCCCCCACGTTACCCACGCCAGGACAGCAGTGGCACGGGCTCCGAGTCACAAGGGGCTTTGCAGGTAGCTCAGGAGTTACAAGAATGACAAATCTGATCCGATCACCCGAGCAGCTGCCCTGGTGCTCTCCAACTGGAATGGGAGAGAATTGTCCCACTGGTGCAGGAAGAAGCAGGGAGCGGAACAGGCCGAATCCAGCAGGAACAACCCCGTTTGGGAGAACGCTCAGTGTGAAGTCTGCTCTGCTGCTGTCTGCTGTTTGACTTTTATCGTGTCAATAAATCCAAACTCCAACAAGGGGGAAAGCAGCAGATCTTGGCTACAGTATCCGTGCAGAGCAGAGTAAGGAAACGCCTGCTGCAATTGTAAGACAGATATTTGCCTGCTGCACGGGCAGCAGCGAATACGTTGCACTGAAGATGGAAACGTGTTTCCATTGGCATGCACGGATGGTGTGAGTGCTCTCTGGCTAAAGGGGCGGTAGGACTAAGGGGCCGCTGACATCTCCTGCTAACACCTCTGACCTTTTTTCCTCCTTTCACTAGCGTGTTGGAGCTGCCGACCTTTCAGTGTCTTGCACAGCAGCCTGCCCTGTGCCTGAGGGAACTGCAACACCCAAGGAAGGATTATCAAAACCACCTTCAAAAGATGAGCTCTCGAGCTTCTGGTGTAACTGGGACCACCCCTCCAAAGCTCCTGTCTTGCCAGGGGATCTCTGGCCACCGAGCAGCAGCAGCGCAGAGCCATCGTGTACCTCTGCCTACGCTGCCTGAGCAGCCGGGCTGACGCCCTCCCGGCTTGGGGCTCTGCCTGCAGGCACCCTGGAGAGGCAACATGTTCCTGGACACTCACCGGTCTGTGACAAAGCCAGAAGAGTCTTCCCCTCAAAATCCCTCTGGCCAGTGTGGCAGGTACCAGGGAGTACGGTGAGTCCGGTTAATTTTTGTTTGCTAAAGGATAACATGACAAAGGACACGAGGCTTCTCTCCACTGACAGGGGCCTGACAAGTAAGTACTCCACACTTGCAAGGAAGGGGGAGCTCATGAGGTTAAAGGATATTATTTCTGCCTGCCAACAGCATCTTGATAGCACGGCATGCCCCTGCAGCAGGCATCTCTGCAGTCAGTTTGTGGCTACCAAAGCTATTAGATTCTGTTTACTGCAATAACTGTCAAAGACTGCTGCTTCATGCAGGTCACAGATGTAGTCCTATTGATTTAACTTGGAAGAGCACCTTTTTTTGGTAGTAAGATGTTGCTTTCCTATACTTTGCTGCCCTCCTTGGTGCCTAACACCCCAGCCTGCGGCTGGTCACCAGTTTTCAGGGCACTCATGCTCAAAGCAGAGCCTTTGCACTTACTAATTCAGCATTAAGGGCCACCCTTGTGCACATAGATTCCGCCCTGCCAATCTAGAGTCCACTTCACTGCTAGCTACGCACTCAGGTTCAAGGGGATCCAGTTCAGCGAAGACTGGATTCAAACTAGAATAACCAAACACTTCTGGTTCCCCTGCTGCTATCTAGTAAATACACCTGCACTTTGAGGCTCCCATCTCACTTTACAGTCCGATAGGCACAGCCAGACTCTCCAGAAGCCACGGAAAAGGTTTGGTACAAAGGGTCCATTCCTCATGAGGTGAAAAAGCCAACCTAGTTGGTGACCGACAGCACTTGGGGGTGTCTGCTCTGCCCTCCGGGAGAGCCCCACATGCAGCGGCTGCACCTACAGCAGGGGGATAGGCAGGGTTGCACCCACATCCTGCACCGAGCGGGGAAGGGATGGGCTGCTCCCCCAGACTCCTGCTCTGCAGGATGCCTCGTATCTCTGTTCCTTACTTCTTCCCTTGTCTTTCAGTCTCATCCTAGCCTTCTTTAGAATCACCTTCATTTTCAGGTACCTCAGGCTTTTCCCCGAGCGTCCTGGCAGTTCTGCCACTGAACTCCCAGTGACAGACAGAAAAATAATTATTAGAAAGACAGGCAGCAGCAGCCACCTTCAGAATCTTCTCAGTCTGACTGAACAGGACCCCTTCCCGTCCTGACCCGTGAACCCTCACACAAGGGCAGCAACCTTCTCCAAGGGCTCACGCTGTACAAAACCATCTCTGTGTTCTCTGCATCGGCTGAAGCTGGAGGCACTTTCTTACCACAATAAAGGAGATCGAAGTTGGCAATAATATATTTTTCCTCAGCAAAATTAGTTACACAAGATGCAAATATCAATAATAACATAAGGCGATTAAACAAGCCACATTGTCAAGTTTGCTGAGAACAGAAGGTCTTAGCAAATGGCTGTCTACTAGACTTCAGACAGCCGTGCGCACCAACAGCGTCGTAAAAACAAACACGCTGTAACTTAAACAGTTATAGTTGCATGGCACCCAGAGAGAATACTGGGAAACATCCTTACGTTCATAGAATCATGGAATGGTTTGGGTGGGGAGGGACCTCAAAGCCCACCCAGTGCCACCCCCTGCCATGGGCAGGGACACCTTCCACCAGCCCAGGTTGCTCCCAGCCTCATCCAGCCTGGCCTTGGACACTGCCAGGGATGGGGCATCCACAGCTTCTCTGGGCAACCTGTCCCAGTGCCCCCCACCCTCTGCGGGAAGAATTCCTTCCTGATGTCTCCTCTCAGTCTCCCTCTTTCTGTTTAAACCCGTCACCCCTTGTCCTGTCACTCCCTGCCCTTGTACAAAGTCCCCCACCAGCTGTCCTGCAGCCCCCCAGGCACTGCAAAGTGCTCTGAGGGCATTTGCTTGATTTAACAGAGAGCACAGGACAGGCGCTTCCCAGCACCCAAGGCTCCGCCGCAGCAGTGCTGACTGGCTCTTCCCACCTCGCCACGGTGAGGTGCGGTTATTTAGGGTCCGGTGCTGCATTGCACGGAGACAACAAGCCATCCCTGCCCTCCGCAGGAGGCGGCTCCCAGGGAGGTGTTGCTGGCGGGACAGCCCTGGCAGCCTGCCCCAAGGGAAACGCAGCCCCCTGTCCCTTCCCCCCTTCATGTGCTCTGGGGTTACACGCCTGGCTGACGGTTCTCGGGTCCTGATGTGCACGCCGTAACGCTGCAAATGTTGGCTTGGCATTTACAGATCACTAGACGTGCTTAAAAACACAGCGACGAAGAATTTACTCCAAGGAAGGATTTTCTGGCTTTTACACTGATAATCTCATGCTAAACCACAGGTTGGGGAAATCTAAACGGCCACAGCTTCTGCGTGGCAGGGACTGTCTAACTCTGCAGCTTTCCAGTACTGGCGCACTGAATCTTTACTTTTTGGGGTGACAACAGAAGATGTGGAGAGAAAATCTCCCTTGGCAACGTGTACTCTTGAAAGGCCCTTTCAAAGCAAACATTCCAGCAGTGAGAAGTACTTCAGCACGCCGCCTTCCCTCCCGTAGTCTCCTTCCTTCCTTCCCCGCCTCCCCAGCCTCTGCTCTTGGTGCCGGGGTAATAAATTCCTTTGTGCCCCATCGTAGGGAACCGTTCCACATCACCTTCATGCACGGGGCTGGGGAAGCCCCCCCGATCGCAGGTTGTGTTCTTTCACACAGCACTATCAGTATTTAGGTTTCTTTGCAGCCCAGCATTCCCAGTTCTGGGGAGCAACAATAATCGTTGTATTCTGAAATACTGATTGCATCAAATGGCAACTAGGTTGGACGACAGGATCACGCTGGGCGCAGGCAATTAAAAACTCGCTTGGAAAATTGGCGCTTGCTGAGCCTCCGTGGAATGAAAGGAATTAAGAAGGGAAACAAGAAGGAAGAGCATCCATTAGTTTTGCTCCGCAGTGGATAATGTCGAGTGTAAGAGATCCAAGGAAGAGCTGTGTGTCTTGAGGATTTTCTCTTACGTTTCCAGAAGAAAACCTGAGAGCCACTGGAGAGGAGCCGCCAATTAAATCCTGACAGTAATCTCAGAAGCAGGAATTGGAAAAGAGCAAATAAGTAAAGCATATAAAGTAGGAGATAGCACTTCCTGCCAGGAACTTATCATTGCTGACAATGCATCTCAAACAAAGAACTCCCCCGTGCCGGCAACCCTGCTGGGCAACCTCCGCTCCCGGGGAAGCGTCACCCTCTCCTCACTGCTGAGCGGCACAAGGAGCTCACTGAGGGATCACCCACCAGAGCGTCTGTGCCGTAGCACGCGCGGTGTAACCCCGGTTCAGCCGCGAGCGCCGAGGGGCAGGCACTGTGCCACGCCACGTTACGCAGGGTCGAGTACGCTGCCAGACCCCGCAAACAGTAAATGCCCACAACTCATCATCAGTGAAGTGGACGTGCATTTCACAGCCTTTCCTTGGCACTTCAGTTCACGTATCCCTGTCATTATCCCACTGTTTATTTTCCTTTTCTCTGGCTCACGATGGATTTTGGATCTGGGCTGGTGTTTAAGGGTAGTTTTACCCTCAACCCAGCCAGGACAGTGTCCGGGGCCTGCGGGACACCGCAGGGGCTCTCCAGCACTTCAGAATGATGGTGGCGTGTCAGCCTCATCATCTCCATCCTCAACTGCCACGTGCCCCACGGGAACGCGTCTCAGCACGCTCCACTGACACACGGTGCGGGTGCGTCCGACCACAGACACACATGCTCAGCTGCATTCAAAGCCCGACCGTGGCCCAAGAGCCAGGGGAGCGCAAAGGTTTGGTTACCGAGCTGCCTCAGCACAAGGGTCTCTGCAAATAAAGCCTGTTTGTGGGTTCACAGGTCGGATGTACACTTCAGCGCACACTGTGGTGCCCAAAACACTATTGCTTACTTAGAGGGGGTGCTATGCCACCGGAAAGCAGCTGTGGCTGCCCTGTCCCGCTTCCCGCAACCACCACGTCAGTGACGAGGGCGGAAGGTAAAGACTCATTCTCATCCCGCAGCTGACAGCTAACGGCTGTTCTGACTTTCACGTGGAGCAAGTTCTGCCCTCTGGAACACCTCTGTCACTCCAGTGCCTGTCACACAGCAGCATGACTTCAGCTGAGAGCACGCTCTGGCCCCAGGGGTTTTGACGACAACGGGAATCGGAATTAATGTGCCCAGCCAGAATGACAGTTCAAGAGGTACAAAAGCCTCAGAATCCATGAGGTTCACGCATCCGCAATTAAAATATCTAAATGGCCCGCTGCATTACAGATTGTAAAGCAGATCATTGCCTACAGAACCTGGAGAAAAAGCCTCCAGAAGTTTGTCACTTCCTCCGACATCAGATACTCCCCGCGGCGATTGCTTTAGCTGAGCCTGGACTGTTTGTGCATCTCGGTATGAAATACGCAGAGTTCATCCTACGCAATGCCGCAGTTCAGGCTAACGATGGTTTCCCAGGACTGGGATCCATGCCCTTTGCATTTCTGCTCTCAGAGCAGCCAAATGCTAAGCCATACAATTGTTTTCTTCCTCGGAAGCAGCAGCTGGTCCCTTGGAAGACACCATAAGCATCTCTGCCGAAATCTGCGTAATTGCACATGTCGGCATGGTCTGTTCTTAACGGATCCTCTCCCAGACAAAACACTGTTTCTCAAGCTGGCTTTGAGGACTGTGTGTGTTTAAAAATAGCTTCAGGAAGACACACACATATATTTTGCTATAAACTGTGTACAATGTGCACTGTGTACAGAATATTAATTCTTCAATATGTGATTTTGCGAGACTGCCTCATTGGCATCGGTATTGCTATACATGGGGCTGGTTTGTGTGCAAATACGATTCCAGGCCCAAAGTTTTAGCTTGGCACAATCATAAACCAATGCAGATTTCAACCTGTTGCTGTGTAACAAGAGTGGGTTTTCAGATAAATTTTTAACATGCAGTAAGTGGCTATGTTACTCTTTTCCGATCGTACTTTGTCTAGCTAGAAAACTAATTAGCAGAATCTGGTGACCTGAATGTCAGAACCTCTGATATTTCAACAAAAAGCAAAATCCTTAATTCAACAGTTGACATATTGTAGAGATGTGCTGTACTGCCCTGCCTATCTCCTGTGACTCATCAAGATGAACTTTCTCCGGGCGCAAAGGGAGTGGGGTTTTGGCCGAAATAATGACAAACCATGAGCTCTAATTTCTAAGTTTGATGAATTCCAAGCAGCTCGATGGTATTTGGTTATTGCTCTGCCTTAGGGATACCTGTCTGCAGGTACAAGAGACGACGCAGGTTTCCTGCCCATAGATCCCACCACGCCAGGACTGTCCCTGTCATCGCCGTGGGGGATCACCCCTGCGCAGGGGAGGTCTGGAGCAAAGCAGAGCGGCAACCCAGAGCTCCTCAGTCCTGAGCAGGATCCTCACCTCCTCAGCAATCCTGTTCCGCTGAGAACGCTTCACTGCCATGAGCCTCTTGCCTCTGCCAGGCACCAGGGGAGTCATTATTTCAGGGGCTTTGTGACGGACTGCAGAGTCGTTACCCCCCAGCTCCCACAGACGGATGGAGATGGAGCTGCCAGTGACCCAAGGTTGTTCCCAGCTGATCTCACAGACCTGATGATACTGACTCACTGGCACTAATCAGGTGAGATTAAAAGGACAGCACAGCTGGGGAGATGGATGCAGCAAATTAAACACGCGCACTTCCACGGCTTTCTGCTCAGAGAGCCGCCCGCCGCAGCCCCGACCAGTCCCCTCCTCTGGGGCAGGCAGAGTGGTTAAGCCTTTGGGCTGTCAATCTTGAACCAGCCTGCGGCACTGAAGGAAAAAAAATCACTTAAAAAATAAGATCTAGCTCAAACTGAATTGTGCAATAAACCAACTGGCACCCAAGTAAATCCATCATGTGACCGAACAGCACTTTCACTGCTTCCACAAAGGGTCGGGACTCCTGGAGTGAGCTAATTTCTGTGCCCGTGACTGCAAACCAAGGCTGTCCAGCAGCGCACCGATAGGTGCTCAAAAACACGATAGATGGAGAAAGGCGATGAGCTCCACGCACGAGGCCATCACGCTCTCCATCACCTACGCTAATGGCGAAGCAGCTGCCGAACGCGCAGATCAGACGCTCTGGCTTTGCTTTCAGAGCTCCTGCGTAAACGGGTGCGTTTCACAACTCCAGGCAGGCGCTTCTTTCTCTGCCTTGTCCTAAGAACGTGCCGTGAGTCTGCAGCAAGGAATTGTTCCCAAAAATTGACTGTCAGCTAAACGGGAGAGCTGCAGCATTCCCCCCTTTCCATAGGAATTTTTTCCCCTGCTTCCTTGTAGCAGCTACTGTGCTGGGGGTAGGGATCACTGTGCCCAGGGCTGTTGAAGGAGATCCTCTGTTGCCCATCTGGTTTTTGTCGGGAAGAGGGAAGAACCTTCCTCAGAGTCAATCTATTCCAGCTGCTACCTTTCTGCCTTTCCGACGCTGTTTTTACTGCGCATTAGATAAAGCCAGGAAAATCAGGTCTGCTGTTGTTTTAGCGTTAATTATAGAGGGTTCAAGATGAGGATTGTGTTAGAAAAGCAGGGGGTAGAACGGTTTGGATTTACTTTCATTGTAATTAGACCGGAAATTACGAAAAGGTGAAAGATAATTAACTGAAGTGCTTTCCTCCAGCAAGCCAACAAGAAAAGTGCGTTCTCGCCCAGAGTTCATGTCGTATCAGCAAAGCAGCACTGTTCCCAACGTATGCCTGGCACACGGAGCCTGTTCCTACTGCGCTTTGCACGTGGGAGGAATGGGCAGGATGAGGCCCTCTGAGTCCCTTCTGTTCACTTGAGGGCCCTTTCTCTTACAAAAAGCCAGGCTCAATGGCTCCGTGATGTGACTCCATGGAAGCCGTTGGAGTTACTGCAGAGATTAATGTGAACTGTCAGTCAAGTTCCGCGTAACTTACAAAGGACGTGAAAACATGACTAATCGGAGAAAGAATTAATTGGGCAGCTGTCTCCTGTTCATTTGTACACCACTGAGGTAAACAGTGGGACTAAGGAGCTGTTCTCGTTACCATTTCCTCCCTTGATGCTGCTTTGTGGGTGATGTTTATGACTACCACCTGACTACAGCGTTTCCGGAATTTTTCTTCATGTGAAATTACTGTGGTTGAGGCTTTTAAAGGCACTTTTACAGGGAGGAAAATAGGAGTGCATGGACCTTGCTTGGAGCTTCGAACTGTGCCCAAGCCCCTCAGCTTAGACTTCCCTCTGCAGTACAACCATCTCACGGTGTTCCCTCCAGCACTGATGTTGGTCTAACTCTTTATTTCCCTCTATCTACTGCTCGAAGGGCAGTGGGGAGCAAGGGAAACCCACTGTAACGGGCCAGCAGAACTTCAGCAGTGCTTACACGGCCTGACAGGACAGAGGAGGAGGTCCTTGCCACGCTACAACCTCTCTCATCTTTTCCTTCAAGGCGTTTTTCCCCCCGCTGTGAGGACTGAGGCCCCACGGTTCAGCATGCACATAGCCAGGCTCATCCCACCATGCCTACAGCAACCTTGTAGCCCATCACCAGGACAGCTGAATAATTTATGCATAAATTCTATCAAGTTCCCTCCAGCCCTTTCTTTTCAGCCTCACAACCCTATTTAGCTGTGGTTTGCAGGAAAAGCGGGACACCGGGAGAGAATCCTCCAAGTGAGCCCGTGGCAGAAGCCCACTGAAGTTAACGAGGCTCTAGTGGAGATGAGGATTTTGGCCATTCAGAGTCAACAGCTTCAGAAACTACCTAAGGCAGGATAAGGCTGGGGAAAGGACATATTTCTCTGCCTTGTTTGCAGATAAGGAGGAGAGATTCCAACGGGAATGAGTGATTTACCCGCTGTCACACAGGAAATCAGCAAGAGAGACAGAAATTAATGCTGAGAAGCATGTCAGTGCCCGAATCATAAAGCCAATCTTTTCCCCCAAATGCAAACAGCATTAAACATTCCTTTTCAATACTGGAATCAGCGTTAGAGTTTCATGGATTTAGCCCTGTTTCCATCAGAAGGTTTTAGAGGGTAGCCAGTTCAAGTTACAACGGTTGCTGGGTTTTACGACCTATGTCCAGCTGTAGGGACCAGCGACTGTAGCTGAACTGAGCAAGTTTGCCTCTGAGATTCCTTTGAGGATCGAGTCACGCAAGGGTCGGAAAATGCAAGGTCAAAAAGTAATAGGTGTATTTCATTATATTTACCACTAATTAGGTAGGCTTTGAAAAATGTGGACTGAAATATTCTCTTGCTGGGAAGCTATTAAACTGTTCGGCTGAGGGAATATATGGCTTAGAATAGGAAAGATCCACATCTCTTGCCTACGAATAAATCACCTGTACATCATCTATCTACTTGACCATCTCTGAGCAGTATTTATGTCAGTGTGGTATCTCGGTCGCTGCCCGGATAAGCATGTTTTGTATAAACACATAATAGCCTGAGCCAAAGTCTGTTTTTATTTAAACCAGCCTCAATTCATTGTGTCTTAATTGAAAATAATGGTGTTACAGCAGTGATCAAAGAATTGTCTCATTAATTGTCTATTAACGCATTAGCTATTAAACAGAAATTAAAGGTTAAGAATGCAACACCCTCTGTTCTGCCCAAAAGAATATGAATATCTCTCCAATTACAAAGAAACAATAAAGGCAGAATTAATGGTGAAAAGAAGCTTAAGATTAGGCAATTATACCCAGAATGCCTGACAACTCGTATTAGAGGGTTTAGCAGTACGACCTAGATAGAAAAGGCAACACAAATTTGGAAGCAAAGTCAATACTGACTTTACCAAAGGGGCTTGTAAATGGAATATGCGTCCTTCTGAAAAAATTTAGGCACATAAACCCTGTGCTAAATTTTAACTCAGCTAGTTAATCGTTATGGATTCAATCCTGCAACCAATACGTGTATTTCCAGTTGAAAAACGATGCCTGAACAGCGTTCAGTCTGAGCACACCCCTCAGCAGTTCGGGACTGAGATCCATCATACGGGTGCTGCGATTTTCACAGCAGACATTACTCCCAGTTCACATCACCAGGACGAGGCAGGATGAGCTCAGAGCAGAGCACATTCGGACCTCGTGGTGGTGTTCATTAAGATACCAGATCTGGGCAAGAATCCCAGCGGCATTCTCTCCTGCCAGTGATCTGATACCAAATAATTTCACAGAACAGTCACAGATCCGATTTACACCCAACTTAGTCACTACCAAAACCAGGGGGGAATTACAGTGCCAATCTCGCCACCCCTGAGCAGAATTCTGGCCTGTGGCTTGGTCCGCTCCATCCCAATCACGGAAAGGAATGGGAGGACACTCATCAAGCTGAAGGTGCTTTGGCGCAGGTCTAATTCCACCCAGAAATACAACATGTTTTGTAAAAACAAGAAAGGAACATGGTCAAAGGGCAAGAGCTTTGCTTTCCTGAAGTGTATAAATCCACAGCTGGGAACTGGAAATCCTGTCGCTGCTCGCAGAGGTCGTGTCAAGCCTTATTTAGTTGCCAGCTTCAGTGGACCTTTTAGATTTGGGAACCAGAACAACTTCGTGCCCAGCTTTGACAGGATATCCATATGGACAGTTCCTGATTGAACTAAACGGACTTTAAACAGGCAGCACTTCGAAACGCAACAACTCCCTAACGTCTGCAGGTACTAACTGCATTAGTGGAAGAGGAACGGGAGTCCTTTTCCTGACCTTTTCTTAGCAGGTTCAGTCCAGCGTTCTCTAGCTACAGCAAGTCCTAGAAACACCAGCAACTCAGTTAATCAAAACAAAAGTCCACATATACCATCTTTTAGTCCTGGAACTGATTTTCTGAAGTGCAGAGAAAACAGTGTCTCAGCAACACGGTGATGATGTATAACTTGGTGCTCGAGTTTATGAACAATTCATTGCGAACTGAGAAGTAATAGCACTAATCAGGTAATAGCTGTATGGTACACAGCAACCAAAATTAGCAGAATTTGTCAAGAGAGTCTGTTCCACTGACAATTAAGTTAGTCACAAACAGATATTCCTTCATGTCCCTTGAGGTAAGCGCTTTCAAAGAAATTTGGTTTTCAGAAAAAGAAAATGTGATTTTTTCTTTTCCCATCTGATGTATCAGGGAAAATATAGTATGTAGAGCGCAGGTTAGAGACTTGAGAGACCTATTCCATCACCGGCTGAGGCTGAACAGCAGGACAGCGTCGTTCATGACAAGGGAGTGTCACACCGACGTCCTTTGCAAAACGCTCAGCGTGGTTGTCGCGTAACAGCCCCAAGCCATCAGCTTCTCTGGGGATGCAGCCGCACACCTGCCTCTGCCCAGTAACTCGAATCGTACTGATGGCTGATTTGCCTTCATGATAAATGGAGATGAAGCCTAATGAAAAAAGCTGGAAGCAGGTAGCGATTGCCTAAGGCTTTTGCCCAAACCCATCCTGCCTTTCCTATAGGTACCTGGGATCCACTGGATGTCATCCTTCACCTACCTATAGGTCTCAGGAAACCTCTACAAAACATACAGTAGCTCTGTAACTGCAAAGGGGTTTCTTTGTCACTGGAGAGAAAACAAATAGCTTTGCTGTGTGCAATTCTTTACCCGGCTAAACGACACTAAATTCATCCGAGGAGGTGCGAGCTACCCTTGCAGTCTTACCTACAAAGAGGTTATAGCAACAGGCTAAAAGTACCCAGGCACAGGACGCGGGTTTCAAGTGCCACCTAAAGAGGGCTCATAGAAGTGCTCAGGTCTGGAATACATTCACATATGACACAACTGATACCCAGAATATGAGCAGGAACTTGTTTCTTGAAAGCTACAGGGAGAATTTATAAGAAGATCGAGAGGTTACAGGATTACCGTATGGAAAAAGGATGGCAATGCTACCCTACTTTTATAGCATTTTTTACAGCACTTTTCTGGAGTTGAGACAAAGGAACTATCTTTCGAGGACTACCCTCAGAAACTCATAAATAATACCAAAACCCTCTCCCCTATACAGAATTCATTGTAATAAATTCTGAAGTTCATTTAAAACAAGCAAAACCAGCCCCAAATGACATAATAAACCAAATAAACCTATTAAAGACATTCAAAAGTACCTCTTTTATATCTAAAAATGAGCTAAAAGCTGAGAGCCGTGCAGTGGTGTCAGAAGTCACACAATCAGTGCCTTGATGAAGTCCCATTAATGCTATTTTTATCTCAGTGTCAGGGAGGGACAACCAGTTGAGCACATTATTTAAAAAACAACCAACACAAAACACGTTTTAACCAAGAGCTCTCCCAGCTCTCTACAGCCAGCGAAGAAAGGCCAGAGCTGCTCCTTCAGCATCTCTGACCCTCTTCTGCCACACCCTACGGACCACACAGAAACGTGCTAACCCTGCGCAACCACTGAGTCCGCGCTCCTCGCCACGTGGTGGAAACAACCTGCCATGTGAACTGTAAAACAACTGGACCATGTCAAATCCTGAACGTGAGCCGGGTCCCAGTACAGTGGGGGCGGAGAAGAGGTTGAAAACCCGCTTCCCACCTCCTGTGGGTGCCTTACCTTTATGACGTCTTCATCCGCCGATTTGCACTCGGTGGAGTCGGAGACATCCACCACGGACCCATCCTCCTGCACGGCAACCACCTTGACCGGAACAGACACCGTTTTTCCCGTCAGAATGGCTGTGTTGAGGACTTCCGTGTCCTGTATGCATACACAAACAAGGGACGGGCGTCAGAGAAGCACAACACCGTGAGAATGCACAGGGCTCAGACCGATGACCCAAAACCCTGCCCGAGAGGAACGGGCAAAGGTCGACCCCTCCTTGCGCTCGCCCTTGGAGCTCCCCACAGTCAGTGGTTTAACAACTTTCTAAGTCAAAAGTTCGGCTGTGACTTATGGCTTTGACACATGGATTTACTCTTTCTGACCCACTGACAGGTTTGGCTGCCGTGGCAGTGAAGTCAGTAACACAGGCATGTGCGGTTTGGCAGAAGCCCAGCGCTGTTTGGGTACCATCTCCGGAGGGTGTCAGCGACTCCTCTCAGCCCTTTGCCCCAGGTCATGCCCGTGGCTGGGCAGTGATCATGGGGCATTACAGTAACAGCACTTCTTTCTTACTGTTCCAGCTAACAGTGTTGAGTGTTGGCCATTTTTCCTTTTGGGGACACAAATCCGTGATGAGAAAAACACGGTGGATGCGGTAGGGCATTACAGACTAAGAAATGCCATCCATGGATGGTTTTTTAAATCTTTCCCAATCAAAATTCCACCTAGAGATGTTTTACCACATTTATCTCTAATCCTGATGAATTCAGAGTGCTGGCACGCTAATGACTCCATTAGCACAGCCTTCCTCTGTGTCTCAGTGTGGCTGTGGCTTGATTAATTACTCCAAATGAGTTGCTACAGAGGTCCCTGCCTTGCGGGAGCAGGTACGGGGAGCGGCGGGGAGCGGCCTGTCTCTGCGTCAGCAGCGCTCGCTGCAGGCCCCAGGCCTGGCACACCGCGGGGCAAGGAACGATGTGGGCGTTCGGGGGGTTCGGTTCGGCCGTCTGGAAAAGCCTGCAGTAGGAAACAGGGCGTCGAACCAACCCGCTTTTCAGCTGTCAGCTTCCATAAAACTAATTGCGGGCCTGGGGGGGGGGGGGGGGAGGTGGGGATGGAAAAAAATGTTGCTTCCAACTAATCTGACTTTAAATTCCACTATTAGAATTGGTGAAGAAGAAATGGATTTTGGTGAAAGATCTGATGGCAGCGTGCACAGGGAGAGCTACTCGCCATCGTTTGCCGCTGCCTGCGAGCTAGACGGATAGACGGGAGCGGGCAGTGACCGCAAGCTGCGGACAGCTGCACACCAACTAATACTTGCAGCTAAGATGTATTATTAATCAATATTCGGAAACTCCTACAAAAAGCACCCCGAATTAAATGACTTGAAGCACTAATAACACCAGTGCCAGCTAACTAATACAGCCTACTAGAGCTTTATGGGCAGTCATGCTCCAGGAAAGCATCAGAGCATGCACTCGAGTCCATTTCGGTTCAGAGCAGCACTCAGGACGTGCTCAGCTTGACAGACTTCGACGTGACTTAAGCACGCGCTAAGTGCTGTCCAGAACAGAGATGCTCTTCTGAATGACACCTCGTGAAACACACCCTGCCTTTGCTCTCTGGGAGGCACAAACAGATGTTTCACACAGTCAGTGACGGTCTGGGTTTTGTTGATGCTGCACGGGCTCGTTTACAACCAGCTGCCGCCCACGAGGGAGGGACACGGGGGAAGAGCAGTATGTGACAAAGGTGGGCTTGTGAAAGAACAACTGTAAACCCGTTAGAACTCGGAAGAAAACATCTGCCAGGTGAAAGGAAACAATCAGATGTGTCTCAGGTGGAAAGAGGTTGCGTAAGACAGACAAGGAGAAACCCAGCGTGCTTCGTCCCCCAGCGCGGCAGAGGTGGGTGGATTTCACCAAGCCAACAGCAAACATCCCATAAACCCTGAGCCATCGATCCAGCATAAACACACGCGGAAGCCTCGGTGGTCTGTGCCAGAAGGCTCCCAAGAAGCGCTCTGCCAGCACGGGGTCTCCAAGCCATTCTTCAGCAACAGCCGCTCCCCTACGGCACGTCGGGGGAAACGCTGGTTCTGCCAAGGTCACACACGCCACTCCCTCTGCTTCCAGAGCCACGCCGTTTGCACAGCCACGTAACCGCCAGGGCAGGTGGCACTCGCGTGCTACTCCGTCTGACCCAAACCCTTCCGAGTCAGGCGAAACTGCCTTTTGGCTTCAGCGCACTCGGCACCAGGTTCAGGCCTGAACTACGCTGGTGGTGGCATCACCCTCGTGTTGACCCTCTCGTGACAGAGGATGAACAAAAACTCTAGCCTCCTTTTGGCTCTAAGTGCCGCTTGGCCGCCAAGCTGAAGCGAGGCTTTGGTGCTCTGAAGGATACGGCAAGGTTTATACGGACATTTGCGTGCCTTTCGGAAGGAAATGCTGTGAAGATGACCCTGAGAGGTCCGAGAAGAGGCACCTCTCGACCCCCCGTTTGTGGGTACTCTGAAATGTGCTCATCCTGCTCTTGACACTGGCACTGTCCTGAACCTTCCCTCCTTCCCAGGTACGCTCCGTGCTAATTGGCCGGCGCTGCTTCACAAACACTACGCTGCGCTGGCAAGCAGTGCTGCTGCAGAAATCAATATCTCAGGTGCCTGATGCCTGGATCGAGTGCTACACAAGTATAATAGGCTGCGTAAAGACCTTCTTAAGAGCTGGCTATTTATAGACTGGAAAAATACGTTTCCTCTGAGGAAGAAATACGAAGGCAGAACTGAACTAATTGGCCATCCCTTAAATTTATAAACAGACTGTTTTTTTAGTGCATCTTCAACAAGAAATTGTATTTCATCTAGATTCTCTTAGGCTTTATATTTCCATGGTAGGGT
This sequence comes from Rhynochetos jubatus, assembly GCA_027574665.1. Classification (NCBI taxonomy): domain Eukaryota; kingdom Metazoa; phylum Chordata; class Aves; order Eurypygiformes; family Rhynochetidae; genus Rhynochetos; species Rhynochetos jubatus. Next base: position 16,439,954 of record CM050666.1, on the reverse strand, counting down.
TCACTGCAGGAAAAAGGTGTTACTGGACTGAAGATACCTGTGCTGCGATCACCAACAGCACTGAAATGCAGAGGGGCAATAATGCTGAGCTACGTGGGCAGGTCCTCCCACGGCGCACAGCATCAGCCAGCGTCTGGAACAACACCCAGGGACCACCAGCACGACCCTCCCACTGCTGACGCTGCAAGGTCCCAGGTGAAAAACTGGGAACCCCTTCCTTTTTCTCTTCTCCAGGGTTCCTGTGGCAGGATCTTGACCAACAGCTTTAACTGAAGCAGCCCGGGTCGGAGGCACACATTCATACTGCAGGCTCTACCCCCAATAATAATGATGTGCATGTTTATCTCGGCTCCTTCTCTGTACCCGAACGCATTAGCACTTCAGCAGAGCTCTTCTTAATTACAACTGTAACCTGCTAATAGCATTTCTTTGTTGTCTGAAGGAATCTACTTCTTATCCAGCCTAGGCTAAATTAAAATTTAATACAACATCAGGTTGCAACAGAACTAGGAAGCAAATGACAGCTGTTTAATTAAAACCTAAAGCTGATTAGATGGCACTACTGAGAGAAATGCTCAAGAGGAAGAGCAGAAAACGACAGAATCTGGAGGCCAGGATAATGGCTTTATTTAAATATGAATAAACCCTGCACAGCCACAGTAACTTCACCAACTCACTGCTCTGGACAAATGGGGGACCGTGAACAGGAGAGTGCCAAGGGTCGCCCTAGAGCTGCGATGACCAATGCTGCTGTTACCTATGTCTGCGCCCAGAACCAGGGATTGCTGAGGAATAACTACAATAGGTAGAGACGAACCAGCTGAGGAACTCCAGGCACCAAGTTCCCAATAATCAGCCTTTAAACACCACCACAGCGACCGAAGTACTCCTTAGGCACCAAGTACTCCTCAGGGCTCTACGGCAGCTCACCCCGCTACTGTGAGCCAACACGACACACAGCTTTCCCCCGCCTCTGGTTGAAAAATGGAGACATGGAGAAACAGATTGTGCGCCGCACGAGAAAGCATCCCAGGAGCTGGACACCGGTTACCGAGACCCCAGCCCAAACCTGCCACCGCATCTTTCCCTCCCTTCGGGAGCAGCCAGCCTCCTCTCCGCAGCGTCTGGCAGGGCACACAAGCCCCACGCCAAGCCGGCGTACCGTGACAGCGCTCATCCTCGTGCTTCATGCACAAGCTGGGTGGGTTTTTTTAGAGGTTAACAAAACACGCTACAGTACAGTAAACCCAATAAACACTCAATTGTAAATCAGGAGGGAAACCTCAGGCCAACCCTATTCCACTGACAAATGCTACAGCTAAATGCCTCCTGGCACTTAGCAGCAGCGACTGTCTTCAGTGACGGCGCAGGGCTGGAACATTTGTCTGCAGAATTGCATTCCTTCGTTATTATTTTTTTCCCCAGAGTGTTCCCAGTGAAAATACATGTGTAATATTAGAAGGAATCTTTAGGAACCAGTTCTCCTGCTCAGAAACAGCACCTCTTAAAAAATGCAAATTACAGGGCAGACTGTGACGTGTGGGCCGGGCTAGGGGAGGGGTTTAATTTGATAAATTATTCACCACCTTTTTCTTCAGATCAAAGAGCAAGGCAATGTAAGTCCATTAAGCAAGCTTAATACATAAATTAGATGCTTTGCTGAAATTATTATAATCCAAGGCAATGCTGTACCTTTCCCCCTCGCAGCTGAATACCGTCTCAGGTTTCCAGCACACACTAACGAAGTCCGGCACGAGAAAGCTGCTCCTGTTTTCCACCATTACATCAGGTAAGAGACACCATTTTGTAGCCAGTGGTGAGAACCAACAGCGGGGATCGTGTGCTGACACTGCCGCGCCAGAGTTAAAGGTCGCCCTTTATCCCCTGTTTACCTGCACAAGAGCTTTCCTTCACACTGGGATCCCAGTGGGAGGACAGGCAGGTGCAGGAGAAATCATTGCCGTAGATTGAACCATACAGAGGGGTTCTTAATCACCGGTTCTTGGAGGACAATGTAAGCAGCACCTGTTAGCCTAATTGAGTATCATTCTAGGTGTATATTAATTACAGCGTGCGCTGCAAACCCAATTTACTGTGGCACAGAAAAGCATCGTCCAGGCTCCAAAGTGGAATCTTATGTCAGATCTTGCCGCCTTGCCTCAGACTGAAGGAAGCTCTTTGCAGAGCGTACCTGGCACGCACCATCAGCTGGGGTGGTAATTCTGTCCTGGAGTTATGGAAAGCAAAGCTGAGATTTAGTCCATTTCCAGGGGTTTTTTATGAAGGAAATTCAGCTCGTTTTGAGGTTTGTGCAGGATGAATAAGCAAAACTTGCTGCCAAAGGTGAAGCACAGACACGACAGTATCTGTGACCTGAGGCAGTTTATTTTTTATTACACAGAACAGACCTGCCCATCGTGGTTTAGGACCAGCCGGCAACTCAGCACCACACAGCCGCTTACTCACTCCTCTGCCAGTGGGATGGGGAGGAGAAAATATAAGGAAACACCCATGGGTCGAGACAAGGACAGCGAGGGACCACTCACCAGTTATGGTCACAGGCTAAACAGGCTCAGCTTGGGGAAGAAACACAGGATGTAACAGTGGCCAGAAGGAAGGTAAACTCTGCTGGCCACTCACACTGGAATTTACACCGTGTTTAGAGATCAGCTAGTACCTGAGCATCCGGTTCCTCTCAAGTGAGTGAGTGGTAACCATTTTAAGTATATTTAGAATGTCACAGTTCATTTAAAGGTGTTGGGTTTTCACCTTTTATTCCAGAAAAACAATCCTCTTCTGACTTAATAAAATTGTGGGCTACCTCCGGCTGAAATCAAACAGCATCCCCCTGAATCCAAGAGGACACAACATGGGTAGAGCTGTCTCCTCAAGAGCAATGGCACGAGCCTCCAAACAAACTGATACACTAATGATTGTTTTCAAATGGCCACGAAATAACAACGTGAACACTCCTCAAAGGCATTGCTTTTTCCACAGAAAAATCTAGGGAGGCCATGCTTTGCCTCGCTTCTCTAATTCCTAGTCGTCACAATTTCTTTCGGAGCGGGCTGGAAGGAGGGTTTCCTGGAGGAAATTCTGTGCCACCGGTGCAATGGGAGAGCTGGCAACGCACCGGCTTGAAAAGGCTCCAGTTTCACAAGTGCAAAACCACAGACACTCAAACATAAGGTTTCCTATCACGTGAGTTTACGCCGCAATCTGCGTGCTCGTCTTCTGCCATGAGTGCTACCTGGGCAGAAATCCACGTCCTTCTGTAATAACAGCTGTTTAATGCTATAGAAGAACGCACAGATTAATTACAGCGTGTCTACACGACTTCCCCACATCCTGCAAGAGCATCCGCCCTTGGAGGGAGCGGGGGTTCTTTCTGCCGCAGACACGGCGACTAGCTTCCTTAAGCCATTCGCAGAGTGGCTGCGGCTTCAGAATCCCTGTTTAGGAGGGGAAATAGATGGGAAAGTAACTGTGACATCGTGCAACGTGCTCCGAAATCCCCTGGCAGTTGTCTAGCATTCGCTAGGCAGGGGGCTCACAAGAATGGATTTTGTATCTCCTCCCTCAGCGCAGTTCAAACACCAGAGTAAGCCCAGAGCTCACAACGGACCGAGTAAATTCAATAAAGAACTGCATTTTCTGGACACCGCTAGATGCATATACTTACTAACTACGTTTGAGAAGCGCATTATGGAGTCTAAAATGGAATAGAGATCTACTAGATGCTCACAGTCACCATCCTGCAAGGAGATGATACTGTTTGCTGAAGAACATGGCCCCAACAGGAAAGACCCAGGGAAGAAAGTCTCCCTCTTTGCCTTACCCAAACAAGCAGATGGTCTGGCTTATCGGCCAGGACCAGACTGCTGCACTGACTTATTTTACCTATTTCAGTATTCCATGGGCTTGCATTCGCCTACCCTCGGATGTGAAGCGCACACTGATCCGGGCCTGGCTTTTCAGGCAGCAAACGCTGTGGAAGCAGACTGTTTCCCACTGTCCGCTCCCCCTCGGAAAGGCTGTTCTCCCCCAGCAGTGCCTGCGGTGAGTGATTCGCTCTCCGGCAGCTCCTCCTCGGCACATGTCTGAGGATGGCGTGACATTTTGGAAGTTTTATCTCTCTCCTTTGCCTATTAAAGGGCTCGGATGTCTAGTTTAGACTTGATGGCTAGAATCAGGGGAGAGCAACTCTACCCCTTTCTGCTGTCAAAGTTATACCCAAGCAGTACCTGCATATTAGAGTTACTCCTAGGAGTAACAGTACTCCTGGCAGTTTTTACACCACTGCGTGTTTCCTACGGTGACATGGGCTTCGCAGACGATGCAGGCAGGCCTTTCGTAACGCTGCCTACTGCTGTGTTTGGTGCCATGAAAATCCAAAGCAGGAGAACATATCCGTAACCAGCCCAGGCGTCCTCGCACTCACTCATTTTGGGAGCATCCCTGAGCTGCACACTGCTCAGCCTTGCGCTGCCACTCCACCTGACCGCAGTGCTGCCGGTCAAGTCTTCTGTAGAGGCTGGTTAAGCAGAAAGTAAACGCTGAAGATGTCTCCTCCCTGTGGTTAGAACACTTTCGATAACATGGAAAAAACCACTTTCTTGACAAAAATCAAAGAGCATAAAAAAAGACACCTTTGAGAATATTTTCTTTGGGGAAAAAAAAACGCTAAAATTAAAAACTGTGACTTTTTTCAGATAGGAATATTGGTTTATTTGAGGTGAGTTTTCGAGAGTCGTCTGTCTGATCTAGGGGCTAGGGTTTTTCTTCCTTCCTTCCTCTGCTGCTTCTTGGCTTGAAGTTTGTCCTTATCATAATTTCCAGTCTGCCTACCTTGTGCCTGTTCTGCCTTGTTCTCACATGCCCCGGTATCTGATTACTTCTTTTTCCCCCCTCAGGTTTTATAAAGAACATCCTCTTTTTTGTTCAGTTTCAGAATGAAATACCTTCTTCGTTTTCTCGCCTGAATTTCTCAGTGAACTCTTGTGCAGTGTATTTATTTCCGGCAGACCGGGACAGTATCGCCTGCGTTTCAAAAGCTGAGCCACTGCTCTCGGAACATCGCTGTTTTCCCAGAGTCCGGCGGCTTTTAGGAGACACAGTCCCTCACACTGAAAACCCAGGAGCATAAAAAGACCCTGACTAGATTCTGCTCTCAGCTAGACCGGTGCAAGAGGCAGTAACTGTAAAGACCGTGACGTTACACAAATGTAAAAGTCCTGTGAAATCAGGATCAAACTGTTCAGTTTTTCATCTTTCCCCGTCTCTCTTTCATCTGTACTAAAAATTACATATTGAATGATTTATTTAAATTACTCCTTACGGTATCCTGCCTTTCCACAATACTTCACAACCAGTCTCCCGCTCTGCCAAGGACAGCAGGACAGCTGTCCTCCTCGTACACCTAAAATAATTGAGGCAGAAGAAATCCCACCAGGCCAGGGACAGATCAAGAAACTCCCAATCCCCACGCCTTCTCCGAGAGCTTGCACTCAAACTTGCTGTCTTCGGGCTGTTGGTTCTCTACAGTTTAAATACCAATTCCACATCTTTCCTGCTAAACGGCATTTTTGCCTCACCAATAAAATGCTGAGCGTGCAGCGTCTCAAACAGTTAATTTATTGGTTGGTTAACTGAAAGTCAGCTGTGCAGCACAACCAACACCGGTGACCGGAAAGAAACAGAGAGCTACCAATAGAGCAGCCGGTAACAGACCCGGGGAGAGACAGCGGTCCTGCGTTGCCTGTCACCTTTCTGAAGTGGAAAATGGTAACGGCATACTCGCACAGACTCTAACGCCACTGACGGCTGAATGCACTCGGGAAAAATCATGGAATACCTCTCAGTATGAAACTATGGCAAAACAGTTCCACTTGCAGTGGGCTTCCAGTGTCATCTCACTGGGGGCTCGAAATGGGGCAAGACGACAGCAGACGAGGGGGATGACACTAATGTTTCTCAGGAACAGATATAGAGAGTGACAGTATTATTGGGTTTGGATAGACACGTTCTATAAACTGACAAAGGTCTTCCACTTGCTATTCTGTGAGAGCAAGAACGTACCAAAATCGCAGCATGTCTCCTTGATAAAGAATTTCAACAACGGTCCCTTGTCCTTGCACCTCAGCCCCAAACACAGTCCAAGCAGGGACTCAACAGTTTTAAAACTTCCAGTTTTAAACTGTTTGTGTATGAAGTGGTGGCTGACTTGCTTTCCACCTCAACAAAAGGCACTGAAGGACAGAAGGAAAATGCAAAAAAACTTCTTTCTGCCTTTGGTTCCACAGTATTATCTTTGTAATTAGCCTTCAGACATCATTAAGACATTATTCAGATTCAAACTTTACAATCTATTTCTTTAGAACCTGTTAGTAATGAGTAATGGGAGAAACACTGATCTTCCAGAAAGATAAACGAGGTACAGCAGGAGAGGCAAAGGAAGATTTCCAGTTCCTGTTGAAGAACTCATCTACAGGAGCTATCTCAGTGGAGGGAAACATCTCCCATTTGCTGCCATTTAACGTGATGGGAGACACAAAATGGCACATCCTGACTCAGTCGCAAAGAGAAATTACATCACCACTACTGGACTGCTCAGATGAAATCAGCATTTGCTATTCGCCAACATTAAGGAAACGTATCTTCCTTAAAATTAGCTGTTAACCATTCATTCTGAACTTCTCCTCTAGAACGGGGCAGATTGCCAAACGACAGTGCGTTTATTTCTCCTTTTGCAGTACCAATTTCCACTTGTTTACTGTTGTGAGGCGGGAAGGCGGCCAGCACTAATCCCGCATACCCTCTTGTCCTGCACCTGACGGGGTCCTCTGGCTGCACAGTGCCTGCTCCCCCTAAATGGACAGACACACACAGGGAAGATGCTTTTACAGAAGACAGAGCTTAGGAAAAGCTCAGGTTCTTGGGCATTTTCACACATCATTTTAGCAAAGGATAGACAGAGGAAAAACTGTTGTACCTAAAGGCCTGCGTAAACCTAACGCAGAATTCCAGCTCAGAAGTGCCCTCAGTTGACAGCGCCCCTGCACAATTACGGCACAGCCAAGGGCAAGCTCTCCTCACCCTGTAATTTTGGCTCTTCCCCTTCTTTTCTTACACCTTGAAGCATTCAGCCACATTCTCCCGCTCTGGTGACATCCCGGAAACGCGCTCGCACGGCACAGATGTGGGCTAGCACTTCCCACGTTTTCTTGGTGTTCAGTGTATTCCTCCAGAGCAGGAGGAGCACTTCCCAAGCATCTCAGCACAGCCTCAGCGTGCTCCCCTCAGGTTGCTGACCGACAACACTAGGAATAAAATCACTGGCCACGTCACAGCTGCAGCGCGTTTATGTGTGAATCGACGCCATGAATGTAGGAACGCAACGGCCAGGAGAGGGTGTTCAGCTACAAAGCCTGAGCCGGGGTCTGGGAACAAGGAACTCCACATGAAGAAACCACCGAGAACACGGTGAGTAAAGTACCTCATGTACGCTACTGAAACTGCCAGACAGCGGCCAGCCAACACCCAACCAGTGAACGCGCAGGACCACGCCTACACCAAACTCACCTTCCTGGTTTCCAGCGTTCCCTACGAGACCCTGACGCTTGGCTCCCTGCCCAAGGGTTACGCTCCCTGAAGCGCAGCAACACCTGGCATTTTAATACTGGTTTGCTTCCCCTCTGTTAATGAAAGCAATAGTGCAAGTTGTTGTTGCTTTGGTTTTGGATTTTCCCCCCAGCAGTGCCGAAATTGAACTCTGGAACGTAGATCCAACGGAACCCGACAGCAGCTACTGCGGAACAGCCCAGAATAAACTGCAACCTTCTTGCAAATGACAAGCTGTGACAGGAGCGGAAGAGAGGGCGGCACGCGGGTTGCCTGGCCAGGTGGCACAGGGCTGTGTCGGTGGCGAGGTTGAGACAGAATCGACCTCGGCCACATTCAGCAGAAGCATTTCAGCAGGCAGCCCATGACGGGGCAGGCTCCAGGCAGCCGTGTCTTGCAGCAACCCCCTCTGCAGCAGCATTTCTGTCTTGTTTTGTTTGGGTTTCTTTCCTCTTTTCTTGGCCCAGAAACTCATAAAGAGAGTTTCAATCTAAAAGGCCTCATTCCAGCATGCATTGCTGTTCAGCCCAGAGGGGAATAAACCTAGGATCTGGGAAAATTAGCGCCGAGGGAAAGCCTGTGGAATGCGTTAAGCATAGCTGCCGTAGTCTGTATTTCACCAGGTGTTATGGTGACTCTTCCCACGGACTCTGCGTGGTCCCGTGGGGAAAACAAAGCCAGGAACCCCACGTTTGATTAAAAACACATCGACATGAAAGGTGGACTGGGATGTGATAAAGATTTTGCTATTTTTACAAGTGCAGTGATATTTAGAAAGGTTGGAAATGATGTTTGGATTTTATCTATTTCTGGTCAAATGGATTGCCAGAGGATTTTTCTGCCAGTGGCCGTCTGCGGTTCGATGGCAGGGAATACGCAGTGTGCTGGGATTCCAGTCACAAAACCTGGCAAAATGAATTCAGATGAGGGGGGAGCAGTAGCCCGTTCACGTGTGCGCGATATTCTGAGCCAACACACCTCAGAGCACCCCCCTCCAGGGCAGAGGCCGACTGAAGGTTATTTCTGACAATGACACCCGTCCCTGTGTTGCTTGTATGGGAGTGCTCTCGCCCTGCAGCGCCACACAATGGGGGCTGACACGGGACTTCCAGCCGCTCCGACATGGACAACGAGGAAAGCACCGCGCTGCTCTGTGCCCGATCCGGAGCATCACACGTCCGAGTGCACCAGGGCGACACAACCCGGGTCACCACGCGGCCACACCGACAGCCCTCGGCTGTTTATCGGAGACCAGAAGGGCTCAGGTGCATCGCCCCTCCCGGCTGCAGCCCGGGGAGTTCTGGTTTAGGCCACGTGAAACTGCAGCTCGCAGGTCACTGCGAGACGACTCGGCAACACCAGCCAAGGCACAATGTCCTCAGTCACTCATTTCACGCCACCTCATGCAAAAGTCCACCTTTCTGCATCTCACGTACCCATCGTGCTAGTGATTCGCCTTGAAATCCATGTTTGCACACCCACCTACGCTGCTGAGACCACCGTCTGCACGGACAACGCGCTCACCCCCAGTGCCACCTCCAGGACAGGTTTTCCTCTCACACAAAGGTTTCGGATCCGCATTCCCCTGATGACTACAGCTTCAGTATTTTGCTCACAAGCCCACACAGAATGGTACGAGCATTATTATAAATTTAAAAAACTGCACGGTGATTAACGGAGTAGATCAACCTCGCCAGCACTTGGCCAGCTGTTGGAACATACTGCCTCTGAGGCCAATATGCCCCAACAGCTGTTGTTAGATGTAAGGTAAAATTGCCCGCTTTGTTCTGCAACGGGAGTACTCGGAGTCTGTTTCAGATCTCGGAAACTTTAACCTACACCTGGAGCGCTCCCAAATTTCTTTTATACTTTGCACACATTTTTCCCCACATTATCAGCCACCTCACCAATGTCAACTCATTTGGTCGACAGTGCTCAAGACCAAAGTCACGTGCCTTCTGTCACCCTGACGGGGATGCTCACGCGCAGGCTGCACGCTGCCGTCGGCGCCAGCGCCTTGCAGAACGGGGAACGCGCGGGAGCATTTTGCGTGGAGTTGCCCAACAGCACAAGCGTTCCTATAATGGAAAGCGTCTTCTGGTTCACGGCGCCATCGCCCCTTGCTTCCAAGGCAATTCAGTACACAGACACATGCAAACACACACGTGCACGCCGTGAACCCTCTTTTCTGATGTGAGGTCTCTTCATTTATCAGTGAAACTCTAGCCAGCCTCTGCAGCAGTGAAAGCCCAGGGCAGACTCCTCAGAGGAACTCGCAGCAGGAAAACATTCAAGACACTTTTCCCTTCCACTGTACGCTTCGACCACGTTTTGGAAACTTCCTGCATCAAGATCTCCTGTCTCTTCCAGCCACATAAATAGGGAGCCCCAAGTCCACCTGACAGTGCCCTTGTGCTTTCCTTCTCCAACACAAAGCTTTCAGCCAAGCCCTTCCAAAGAGGAATAACCTGGGGGTGGTTTGCACATGCATGTCTCCGTACTTCCTCCCAGGACTAAGCATCACGGTGGCGCTCTGGTCTCGAGGAGAGGCATTGGGGCCGCCGCAAGCCTGGCAAGAGCCGACGCTGCACGGCAGCGCCTGACACTTGGCACTGCAACACTCGCATCTCTTCTGTGTTTCTAACTGAAACTCATTTCAGAGCAAGTGAGGCCTCGGCACAAAAACAATTTGTCACGCTCAGCACTCCGTGCTAAATCACATTTATACCCTCTGATTCCCAATTGTAATCCTCTCTGGAATTTGTTGGGCTTAATTGTTGGGCTTTTAAGAGCTGGGGGTCAGGTACAGACAGTGAGTAATGAGTGGAAACTGCAAAGCAGAGACTGACCAATTCTGCTGTTTATCTGAGAAGTGAGATGTGACAAGGAAAGGAGGCAGCTGGGAATGGCAAGGGATGCTCGGAAAGACAGCACCTTGAGTCATCGCTGGGTTTTTGTTGTTTCCATCTCCCTGGTTTTATCCTTCGCATAACAAAAAGGCCTGCTGATTGCCCTTACTGCCTGGGGGTTTTGCACTTGTGTTCCCAGAGCACTCAGAAACCAGCCATGGCTCTTGCCTATCTCCCTGTCCTGTAACTCACAGCCGACCGGTGCACACAGGTGCGGTCTGTCCTTAGCAGTCAAGTGCCACGTCCCAAATAAAAGTTACTTTTAAATGACATGCCAGGGGTGTTTGCAGTAATACTACGTGAAATAGTGATGCAAACCCAGGCAAAGGGTCCTACCCAGATTCCACTTACCCCAGGTACGGATTTGATGGGACATAAACATGATTTACCTCCAAGCTTAACAGTGGGCAATTCTGCCGAAAGTAGGACACTTCCAGTGCTGAAGTTGGTTCGGTTCAGGGGCTGACTTAGAAAGAGCTGCCTGTGACTGACTCTTTAGAGACTCCGGTAGAATTCCAGTGACATCCGGAGAATACCTGTGCGTTTCACAGCAGCCACACGGGGAACATGGAGCCCTTTTCCATACGTGAACACATGATGCTCCTCCTCCTCTGCACGAGTATTTGGAGCTGTAGTTTACACAGGTCTACCCTACCCTAAAACCCACGGGAATAGAATTCAGGTACATCTGGAGCTGCATTGTGCACGCCCGGTTTATAAACGGATATTTAAAAAGAGCAAACTCTTCAGTAGATGCTGTGGGAAATCCCTGACTTCAGTGGGAGCTCCACTGTCTTGTACTAAGGAAATAGTTTATGAATACAATTTCCTTAATTCATGCACTCCCTACCTCCTCAAGATTGCTGCTATTAACTTGCACGCCATGTAGCCTTAATGATTTTCGGTTCCGTTTTATATTACATGCTTCTATTTATAAATGCTTTATAAGGGACACTAATCAATAGATAATAGGCATTTTAAGTGTGCAGCAGACATGAGCAGCATGTGTTAGAGAAGGTTACACATCAATAGAAGGGTTACAAATGCCTGTAAGCTCTGGCTTGTAACTAACCCATTGGGCCAACAGGACTCTCTAACGATTTTAATAGCAGGTTATCCAATTAATAACAGTTTTCTTAATAACTAAGTCTCTGTCAACTATTTTAAATGGAATCCTTACACAAGGAGACAATTCCATGACCCATCCCATCACCAAGTATTAGGGAGAATCTGTAGGTTTGGTTTTTAAATGCCACTCTCCTCGGGTGAGCTCATGCTGCAACAATGCCAACGCAAACACCAGTACGGTGTTACGCTGGGATCTGGGCGTTTATCGTGCAGCCCGAGGGTTACATTTTCCTCTAAGACACATAAATTTAAGTCTCGCAGGAGCCACTGGAGCGGCTTGCTGTGCTTGTCTCTGTGTGTAGGAGGGCACAACTTAGGCTTTTTATTTACAGAACCATTAATTAAATTACTGCAATTAAGAATCAACTCAAATGGCATTAGGCTAACATTAAGCACACAGGAAGCCAGAATCAGAGCTTGCACTAGGGTTAATGGGAGCTACACGTGGTTAGTTTTTAATGCACCTCGCGATAAACCACACCCCGCAGGACGCAGCTAAACCCACATGCCCAAAACCAAGGTTGTATGCAAATGGTCTTTGACAATGTCCTGGAATCACAGAACGGTTTGGGTTGGAAGTCCTAGTTTCTGCATCGTTTCCGATTGTCTGTGTGGGTTTGCTGCTGCGTGTCTCTTAAGGTGAGTTACCCTGAGTGCAACCGAAGAGCTTCATAGATGCCACTTTCTGACCAACAGAGCACTTGAGCACCACGACATTACTAACTTGCAATTAGCCCACAGGCTTAATGACAAACCCATTCAGGGTCTTCTGCTTCGCTTTCAGTCTAACTCTGCTCTAAACACCTGTTACAGTAACAGATTTCTGCAAAAGAAGGAATCCACACAGGAATCCACGCCCCACTTTTTCGCTGTCACACCCACGGACCACGCTCGGTAGCCCAGATGTGCTGCCAGACCCCAGGGCCACCAGCGTGCCAGCAGCAGCGGCCCCGTGCCTTCGTGCACCGAGGTCCTGTCAAGCACCAGCTCCCCCATCCAAACCCCAGCAACCGCGTCCCCGGGGCAGCTGGTAGCTAAGCAGGAGGCGAGATCATCGCTGCAGGGGTTTTGCATCGCCTAGGAAATGAAGGGAATCCCCCCGAAGTCGGGATTCTTTGCCATAGCAAGAAAGGGGAAGGACCAGGGATTCTGTTCCTCGGCCGTCAGCAGAGCACTACAGCATGCCAGCAGACTGACGCAGAGCGACGGGAACCCTCCTCAAGGAGCCACACAAACTAGTTCGTGGAAAATCGCCACTGGAGGTACTGCAGCAGACTCCTTGCCCATGCTTGCTGCGTCCTGAATTCAGTGGGGTTTTGGAGAATTTTACAGCAGAATTAAAGAAATAAAAAATGTTTGCTTATCCGCTGATCAAATTAGCACAGAACCCCGTGTGCCTGGATTTTCAATTGGAGAAAAACATTAAGATTCAATATTTATGTAATGTTTTATGGAAGTTCAATAGAAAAATCCAATATAATTTCCCAATTAAAATCACCTGCTACTTGATTTACATCCATTACTATTATCTCGGGCCGCTGTAGACGGAAGCTGTTCACACAGCAGTGTTGTGTGAACATACATAGGTTAAAAATTAGTAATTACTGTCTAGACAATTCACTGTTAGCTATAGCTGAGTGAATACCATGAATAATTTATGTGATGAATTTTGCATTCCTTTTCCTCTTGGTGAATTGATCATGACCATGGAAAACTTAAAAATGTACTCATTTATCAGAATGATTTTCTGTGAATAATTCTTAACCTGAATATTTTTCCGCCCACCAAAACTATTCGAAGTTGTGGTTTGAAACTCGCGTTATGGGATATAAGCTACGGAGACCACTGGGGTTGCTGTTCTGTTTTTCCTGAGCAGATAATCATGTAACTAGCAACAAGCAAAGTGCCCTTACCAAAACCCCCCAGTCTGGAGCTCACTTTGTTATGGAAGTGAAGCGGTTAAGAAAACAACTTACAACACTAACTAATTCTAAGTTTTACACGGCAAATTTACAGCTGAAAATAACCGGTAAATACAAACCTACATGACTGCTGATGTGTTCTGTAAAACCTCAAGTGTGCACGTGTTTCTGGGAACCTGTCATCCTTCTCCTGGCTGAGGTGTAGGTCTGTAACACACTTCACTTTCACAGAGTACCTGTTGGCCACTTGCTGCTGAGCATCAGTCCTCGGGAGAGCCCAGGCCGGGGTGCTGGGTGGCACATTCCAGTGCAGCCAGGTTTTGTTCAAGGAGGTAATGGTTATGCAAGTACCTCTCTAACAAGGCTCCTTTTAAGCCAGGCTGCTGAAGACCCTGGGTGCACACAGGCATCACAGACTTTTAGAAACATAACTGGAAGAGAGATTCCCCCCAGGTATCCCCCTTGCCCTCACCTCCGTTATACCTGCGTTGTGAGTATTGGAGCAGAGTAGGAAGGGTTCAAAATGAGGGGCCAAGAGCTGGCTGCTCCTCACAGTCCATAAACCAGAAGTGAAGTGGGAAGTGCATCATCTTTACTCTGAGTTTAAAAGCCCACAGGCAAAGGGGAAAAAAGAAGCAGTAGCTGAGCTGGGGGAACACGGGGAAAAGGTGTCATCTGGCTGGAATGAAAACAGGTGTTTGCGTCTCCCCTCACCATCCCAACCTACGTACCCTCTGTGACATCACCACCTGACTAAAAGATACAGCCAGCACCATGTGACACGCGCTCACTCTTCCCTCCTCAGCACCAGCCCCACAAGGAAGCTCCCACATCCCGTCGCCTTGAAGGATGCTCTTCCGAGGAGCCGGGGAGCCAGCACGGGGCTCCTGATACCAGCGGGCAGCCGAGTCTCAGCTCACCACCATCACAGGGCCACTGTGCCCCCTCCTCTTGCCGACATCAACACACCACTCACTGCACCTGCCCTGAAAATACCCTTCTGTAGCACGTGCCAGAGCCACGGTTTGCAGAGGGGTGTCTAACAGCGTTACACAGCAAGGCCCGTTCAAAAATCCCACGAAGTGAATATCCGTAGCTCCGGGGGTCTTAATAACGTTCCGAAATCCAGCCATGAATAGTCCCATCTCAGATTCCGTGAACGTGACTCGCAGTACTGCACAGTCTCGGGTCTATCGCACCTCCCAGGGCTGGGGGTTCGCGTTTAACACAAACTGCTGGTCACCAGACAATACTGCATGGTAAACATCTGTGGTCTCTACCGGCAGAGCTGGATCTGAGCTGGCGGTCTGCAGGCAAAAAGCCCAACCACCACAACTCCCTATTCGGACACAGAAGTTAATGGCTTGTTTTCCCCCGTGAAATTTGCTCTTCGTTAGGTGAACTTCAAAAGGGAGCCTGAAACGGGAGTGTTTGTAACTGCAGCAGACCAGACGTGTGTCGACATCCATGCTCTAAGGAAGGACCGACACCCTAATGAGGGACAGAGAGCAAATACTGTCACACCCCACCAACACGAGCTACATCCAGCCTGTTAACCCGTACTTGGCACACCAAACTGCCGCCGTGTCCAAAAGGCTCCGCGTTCTCGTCCTATCGAACTTCAATTCTTGTTGCTCTGCCCCTTTCACGCAGCCAAGCCACCACTGCAGGAATAAGCCCTGATCCCAAGAAACCAACATGGAGAAAGGCCACGTGCAGGGTGGATTATATTCTGTCTTCTTCCTCCTACTCTGCACTACGACGCTACGGCAACAGCCAATCCTGCGACCGGGTAAGTCAGGGCAAGGTTCCTCCTCTGCCGGAACTCAAAGAGCTGGCTGGGGCTCTCCGGCACAGCAGCCACACGGGTGCTGGCCTCACGCACTGAGGCTTTGGGCGGCAGCATCCCCAGAAGCTGTGGAAAGCAAGCTGGAATGACAAGTCTCGTTGTCACGTCAATGTGTTTACCAACCCTGACTTAGAAGGTCCCAAAGATTATGCAAAACTCGTTAAGCTTCTCCCGGTCCTTGACCAAGGTCTCAGTGGGATGCCAACATTTCATCCCTTGAAACTCGAGGGATCCGTTCCTTCCTCTAGCCACCGCAGGGAGGCATTTATTACCTCCCAGATAACCTGGAATTTGCAACACCTGCTCCTCTCTGCCCTCACTCCTGCCCCCCCACGAGGGAGTGTTGTCTTCTGCCTGGGACAGATCTGGAGGGAGCTCGGGGACAAGTGCCAAGCAGGACAAAACACAGATCTGCCTGCCAGCTGCACAGGAGGCAGCGCTGTGAAACGCGAATTCCAGAACAGAGCAACACACTATCACGAGGCTGTCCCAAAGCACCGTGTTAGAGTATCTTGATTATCTTAATGAAGATGTAGCTGAGCATTTTCTGTAAAGCTGAGGCACCTTTGGAATAAATTTGTTTATACACAATAGCTGCTTATAGCTGCATTACAACTTCTAAAGCGCTCTGATTGCTGCTCTGCTCCACCTTTATGATGCGGTTTTAATTGAATTTAAAAAAATAGAAATTACATGTAAAATAATTCCTAAGCCTAACTGATACCGGGGCCTTGTAAACCAGAATTAACTACCTTAAGGTCAGTGCCAGCTTTGAACAAGAGCTGTGTTCACTACGAATGGCCGTTTAAAAAGAAAAGCTTTCGGTGCAGTCTGTACATAAGCAGCACAGGACAGTACCCGCGTGGCAGGAACGTGGTCCGTTTACGTAAACCAAGAGCTATACGCATCACTCACGTGCATAGGCAATACAAAATTAATCCCTGCAGATGGGACTCAGCTCACTGTACATCTCATAAAAACAGGCTGACAATTAAATAGTCCTAATAAGACTTACTCTCCGGCTAGCAGAACAGCTCAAAAACAAACATCATTTTGTCCACGTGTGCCCATTATATTAATGTGCTGATTTAATTAACAGCAATTTCCGTATCTCCAAGATTTCTTCTCTGTTTTACAAATGATGCCCTTTTGGTGAGGGCTTTAGTTCAAATTACTGGCCAATCAGCTGCAGACCAAGACTAGACTGCTAAGTTAATTGGCAATAAAAGCAGAATGAGCACTCTGGAAAGAATTACAGACGAGCCAAATTACTGGGTAATTGTTAAGGAACAAGAAGAGTTTCATTTTAGGTGGAGAAGGTAAAAGCTTTGCAGCTCCCCCCAGCACACCGTATTTCCCGGGTCTGGGTCCCGTTAACGGTCTGTACGGCTCACAAAACTCACACTGGCCTGGCTCGGCCCACCCCTCCTGCAATCACCATCACGGGGTTCGCTGTGCCCTTAATTCCTGGCCCGCAGGAGGCCCCACCGCGCCTGACAGCCTGTCAAAGGATCCTGCGTCAGCCTGCGCAGAACTCCCATCACCAAGTCCTTCACGAAGACGGAAGAAGCAAGCCTAAAGCATCTGAAGTATCCAAATAGCACTCCAGAGGCAGCACAGTCACACCAGCTCAGCTAAGAGCACCTCTTAGCATTTTCCTCTGCACATTCATTATTGGAACCACCTACTCCTACCAAGAATTTAGTGCCAGTGCATCCTTGGAGAGGGTGTTCTAAGGACAGTAACTCTCCTCATGGATCAGACCGACCCGCCATCACCCTGGCTGCAAGAACACCCGCACGTCCTCCTCCCCTTGCCAGACGGAGGGCAGGGTTAACTCTTTCAAAGACAGTTTTACTCAGAAACACCTGATCCCAGATGCTACAGGTATTCGCCAATCAGCTCTCAATTAGTGTCTTTCCAACAACGGGGACGTGCAGCGCAGACTGCAGGCACCCTTAGCCTGACCTTCCGAAATAAGTCCCTCTGGAGCATCACACATTTCGCAGGAAGGCAGGGCAGAAGGAACCTGGAGGTGGCAACGCAGTCTCAGGAGCGGACACAGCACCGACCGGGAGCAGGGGAGGATGTGGCGGCGCAGCTCGCCAGGCACAGCCCCCCTGTCAGATAGAGGGAACAGCAGGGTTTGAGGTAATTTTTTTTAAAGAGAAACGTGGGTTATATGCCAGATATGTGGATAAAATGCCACTTTGCTATGCTGGAATACCTTGGTTTCCCAGGGTAATCGTCAGCATTCATCCAACTGCAAACATCTAGCAATATGTGGTCAAATCACTGCGATTTGGTAAGCCTCAGAGTGATTTCCAAGAGGAAGATTAGTGCAAAAGGCTGCCTTTAGGACTTGATCCCGAGGAGTTGCAACAGGATCTCTGAAGCACTTGGCATCAGCACTCCCTGCATACTCATTAATGATTTGGACCACGGTTGTAACAAGTATCAGCAAGTGTATCTAATTTAATGAAAGAAAATTACTGGTTCACAGTGGAATAACACGGTGTTTTTACTCAAGCAGGCATAACACACGGTATAAAATCCCTCCTATAATCTCCAGCTATTGTCATTCAGTGTTTATCATCCAACACTGTTGAATACCATTCTTATCTTTGATGGATGTGGCACACAATGGCTGTTTTCTTGAGAGCATCATAAATATTAATAGTACTCACACTGCTTCTTAAAATTTGTCATGTCACAGTGCTTTCATGGAAACACTCAAAATGCCATTATCTTTGTCCCACCAATAGCAAATTCTCTTTCGGTTTCTTTCTCCTGTACTCTCAGAGTTGAACGGGAGCATATGTTTAACTGAGCAGAGGAAAAAGGGGTAACGGTTCACAACGAGCAATGCCAAGACATGGTTCAGATGCCCAGAATGAGACCAAAAGGGAAAAAAATGTGATATCCTTTGGAAAATATAGTCCAGTTAAAATTGAAACACTGCATGAAATTGAGAAGATTTGGCTGGAATTCCATTTCTGGAAGAACACCGAGAAGGAAGGCTGGCATTGTCAAAATGGTCCTACCCCACCACATTCAGAATGGGACATTCCCACTTCAGGAAAAAGCGTTTTGTCAAAATTCAATATTTGCGCATTATTTAATCATGTTTAATCAAATACCTCAGGTTTTCCACTGTCCATCAACTCTGGTGAATCCAAACCAGCTTTTCCCAATGTCTGTTCACGGAGCGTTGCCATTGCTGACTGTTCAGTCGGAGCGAGGCCCGTGCGGGCACCCCCGTGGCATGCGCTCCCCCCGCAGTTCTCTCCCAGCCTATTTCACAGTCTTCCTCTGCATCAAACTTAGTAACATCTTCAGCGGTTTCTATTTTGGCTGATTTGTTTCAAGAAATCTTTTAAAATTTCATCTTCCTCCATAAAAATCACCCTGTGGTTGTCAGAACAGCCTTACTAACCCAAACCGTTTCATTCCCCACAACAATTAATTTGAAGATGGTAATAATTGCAGAAGATACCATCACTGCTACAGAGACAGAAAACACTCACTGTGGGCCTGGGAAACATAATACAGACAAAGAATTTCTCTTTCCTGTTCTGTCCTCTTCCCACAGCCGCTGATCTGCTTTGAGCTCACAATCAATCCTTCCACTGTGGGCTCTTAGGGGAGCTCAAGGCTTCAATCCCGCTCCCATTAACTAGTGCCACAATTCACACTGAAATCTGTGACCTGGGAGCCTGAGATTCCAGTTTTATTAAAAAAAAATATCTTGATAATCCCTGATATTTCTGGGATGAAGATACTGAATTAACTTTTAAATATTTTCCCTGTGAAATGGTGAATGTTGTAATGACAAAACCATGTTCTGTGCAGGTCACTTTGCACGTCAAGTAAAGGAGAGCTGCACAGTGCAACATAAAGGGGACTGGAAGGCCAAAGGTCAGAATTATTCCAAGTAAGAAATGTGCACTAAGTGCAAGGGACAAACACATCTGGGAGGTCTGGCACAGAAATACATTTTAACAAACCTCTCAAAAAACATGTAACTCAGCTGGGTTTGCTGGAAATGACTGACCCTAGGCTGATGTTTTTGACACCCCAGGATTAAGCGGGCTGGGGTTTCGTAACAGATCCCAGAGAGCGCGAATAAAGAGACTCCTAAAGCTTGACACTTTCTTAGGTCGGCGTAGGGCGAAGGTAAGCTTCCTTCCAGGTCGGGGTCAGCCTGCATCTTGGCACGAACGTGCTGCTGGAACTGGGGTCTGTACACATCTCAGGGAAGGACTATATTGCCATTAGCAAAAACAATTGCTGTAGCAAAAATAAATTCTTTAAAGGGTTGTTTTCTTTTTAAATCCCCTTTATCCCTTTTTGATAGCTGGATTCAACAGCGCCCTGTGTGGGAACATGGCCGCTCAAACTCACATTGCTTCGGACACCTTGTAACTGGTGCTGAATTAAAATGAATGCACAGAGACCCTTTCCCCAGAACATCCTATGTTTTTACCCGAACTGTTAAGCTGGACGGTGTGCAGCCTTACTGGGAAAGACACGTCAGGAGATGACAGCGGCGCACGCCCCACGGCGAGAGTACACAGCGGTGCCGTCTCCCCTGCAAGCGGGGACTGGTGGCATCCATCCCAAGATGCGCTCACCCGCCTGTTCCTCGCAGGGTACCCGGCAGCCAGGGCTAGAGGTACATTAAAAACCCCCAATCCCCCTCACCCGGCACTCCTGCTTGTCCTGAAGCAAACAAGTGTTACACTCAGCAGTCCCCTTCCAGCCTAGGTTATAGAAACGGGCACCTCTGAGGGTGATTTCCGGGCTCTGCTCGTCAGAGCGTTTGCCAGCAGCAACTGGAGATGCTGTTACTCAGCCTCCCATTTGAAAGCAGCCTCACTGGAGTGCACAGAGCCATCTGTGGTTCAAAGTGATTCACAACATCAGTAAACCATTAGTCAACCAAGAGCTTACATTTTTGGGGAGGAAACAAGGTTTCTGAAGACACAGATTAAACACTTGGAGGATATACAGAAACGTTTCAGGCTGGGGGGCTCGGAGCACTGGTCAAATATTGGTTATTGCACTCGGAAAACGCTTTAGAGTAATGGCAGTCTGGGAATTGCAACCGCTGCTGTACACGGAAAGGCCTGTGGCACGTGTGCTGAAACGGCAGTGCTGCCAGCCACAGACCACGCCAGCCTCTTCCCAGATAAGGAGCAAAGGCTATCCTACTCGTCTATTATTAAACCAATTGTTCCTCAAGCCTTCAGCCTCAGCTGGAGCCTTCTTACCAGAACAGTTAAGATACCTCTCTTCAATGTCTTGGTCTTTACTTTCACTAAGTTCCTGGTTGCCTAGAAACTCTCTAAAAGACCTGGATTTGTCTTTTTTCCTTCCCCACCCCCACCCCCACCCCACCCCCCACCCCCCCCCACCCCCCCCCCCCGTTAGTTAGATAACAGATTAATCCAATCACATTTATTTGTGACAGGAACCTGGATGACAGGCTCGGGGCCGGTGTTTGTCCCTTGCACCCCCGGAGTCAGACTCCACCGACTGCCCTGCTACCAGCAACTTTCCAGCACTGTGGCAACTGCAGGATGGGTCTGCTGAGACCAGGAAAGGTAACTGAGAACTGCATCACCGCTGGAGAGAACAGCTTCACCTGTGCCCTCGACTGCTATAATTAGCAGGGCATGCACTTCCATTTCACAAGATTCTGATATTAAGACAGATCGAGGCACCTAGTTTAGATCCACCTTCACAGTGTTGTGACGGATGGATGCCCAAAACACACCTCCTGACGCATCAACCAGGTTCACAACTCGCACCCCTCGAGTGCCAGGGAACTGCTGTAGGAGGGTCACCTGCAGCGCTGGAGGTCAGCCACTGTACTAGCAGAAGGCAGGTCCTTGTCCTGATACTCAGTAACATACAGTGGAGCCAAAGGGTTGTGCTCCACTTCCTCACCCCGATCTGTGTGTCTACCCTGCACGATGAAAATGGATCACCTTTCTGCTTCTTGGGACATTAGTTCCACGTGGTAATCTGCGCACCAGATGCTGGAAGAATCAATTAGCAGAGACATTTATTGTCAAAAAGAAAACAAGGTAAGCCTCACAGGAGCGAAGCAGCTGACACTTTCATCTGAGACTCGGCACATCCTGAACATTACACTGAACAGCCGGGCCCAGACCCTCAAGGTACTGAGGAGCACGTTTGCATCTTGCAGGGGACAGTGCGGTAACGCTCTCGGCAGAAGCCGGCGCGCTATCTCCAAATCAGCCACCGCAGTCGCGTCCAGTCTCATTCCTTTTCCACCGGTAACATTTCTCAACGGTTTTTTGCCTTAAAAGCTGGTGGTAAAAACTGAGACAAAACCAAACATTCCCTCCATTCTCCTCCAAAGAAACCTCCAGGAGTCAAATATTCCAGCTCCTAAATAGGCTTCAAATTAAGGGTGTAATCCTCCCATCCATGCATTTTTACCAGAATTAAATCAGCTTAAATAGCTATGTACAGCTTTAGGTGCTAAAACAGCATTCACATTCTTCAAAGCCACTTCTCTGTGCTGTCACTAGTTCCTGGCAGTATAAATCCTTCCTCTTTTCTAACCAAAACAGTTTTTAAGAGATAACAAGCAATAGTATTGCAAGATTTTTTTTAAAGTGTTTTAAAAAGGACTTTTAGGAATATGAAGAGTGACGTACAAATCATTCAGAAACAGTTAAAAC
The DNA here is from genome assembly GCA_027574665.1 of Rhynochetos jubatus. Taxonomy (NCBI): domain Eukaryota; kingdom Metazoa; phylum Chordata; class Aves; order Eurypygiformes; family Rhynochetidae; genus Rhynochetos; species Rhynochetos jubatus. The sequence goes on along the minus strand of CM050666.1, from coordinate 16,417,810 downwards.
TGAGGAAGAGGGGTTTAATTTCCATTTGATTTTCCATTCTCATCAAGCTTGGTTTAATCAGGTCTGATTAACTGATGCCTGTAAATCGTTCTGAAACCATAAAACACTACCTAAATAGTAAATAGTAATAATAGAGTATTCAAGGAAAAAAATTACTGGTTAATTTGCACAGAGTTTAGGAAGTAGCATTTATTTATCTTCCCTATGTAAGCAGGCCCATCCAATCCCTCTTAGCTATGGGAAAACACTCCAGCAGTTACCAACAACGCGTCTGCAGGTATTTTACGTGCCACCGGTCACAAAACATGGATTTAGAATGACTTGCGCAGCCACTGACGGCATCCTCCCTGGGCGCTCCCCGCTGCGCACAGTCTACATTGCTCACCCAGAAGCAGCGGCAGGACCCTCAGAAATCAGACCCCAAAACACTGGACTGTGCCGTTTCCATCGGGATGTAGCTCCCTTGGAAATCCCAACCGTCTGGCCCTGTGCCGTTGTGGAAACGGGATGTTTCCATTAGACGGGGCCCGAGGATTTGGGGAGAACTGTCGGCCGATGCAGAACGCGGGCTCTCTTTCAGTATCAAATTTTGGGTTATTTTCTCTCATTAGTGCAAACGTTTTATTTATTTACATATTTTGAATGCACTAAATTTGGCAATAAATGACACTGACACTTACTACATGGAGTATCATTCAAATTAAAATGGTTTGGGAGGAATTCCCAGTATTCCAACACTGTACGTTCGTCCTCTTCCAACAAATACGAAAATCCCCCCCAGAACCCCACAGATTTTTACAGTGGTACAGGGCGAAGAACAGGTGGTTTTGCCACGTTAAGTATTTCAACTTTTCTCACAAGGTAACGGGTTTCCAGTTACTCCCCAGCGGCCCCGTCGAGGCTGAAACGCCTCCGTTCCTCTTTCGTCACCACGTAGAGGCCTTGCGGTTCATCACAACGTTCCTTCACCGCGTTCTGTCGGACAACCTCGGCTCAGGAGCAGGGTGAGAGCCGGCCCCGAGCGCAGCTGACGGGTGCTGCCCTGGCCAGGACTCCACCTCAAGACTCTCCCTGGCCCTGCTTCCCTCTGCGCATCTCAAAACGGCGCTTACTGCACCGCTGATGTGGAACCAGAGGGCTAGCCAGAATTCATCTGCAGTATCGAGTCATTACAGCAAGATGGTCTGCTAATAAGCAGCTATTTTTTGCTACATAATATGCAAAAATCAGCTGTATCTTCAGTGAGAGAAACCCAAAAGCAAAAAAAAAAATCCAACAACAAAAAGCCTTTCAAGCTTGCTACCAAATGTAAATGTTAAGAACATGAGATTTGATGTTAAGGGCTTCATAAACTCACTAAAGCAAAAAATAAGCTCTTTTCATCGGGCTATTGTTCAAGTGTTACCATGCAGTCTCCCATAGCTTTATCTACAAAAAAAAGGCAAGCTGGTAATGAGAAACATATGCCCACCATCTCCAGAGTCCCCACAACACCTCTGCCATGGGGACAGGCTGAGAGAGCTGGGCTTGGTCAGCCTGGAGAAGGCTCCAGGGAGACCTCAGAGCCCCTTCCAGTGCCTGGGGGGGGCTACAAGGAAGCTGGGGGGGGCTTTTCCCAAGGGCAGAGAGTGACAGGACAAGGGGTGACGGGTTTAAATGGAAAGAGGGAGATGGAGATGGGCATCAGGAAGGAATTCTTCCTGGAGAGGGTGGGGAGCACTGGGACAGGTTGCCCAGAGAAGCTGTGGATGCCCCATCCCTGGCAGTGCCCAAGGCCAGGCTGGATGAGGCTTGGAGCAACCTGGGCTGTGGAAGGTGTCCCTGCCCATGGCAGGGGGAGCACTGGGTGGGCTTTAAGGTCCCTCCCAACCCATTCTATGATTATTTGGGGGCTCTTATGATCTTCTCCTGTTTGTTTAAGAGTGTAGCATGGAAAACAAAGATAAACCCATGACCAACACACCAGCAACACTCCAAACCACATGGAAGAGAGTGTCTCTTGATTAAAAGAACCGAAGTGGCCTACAGAAAGGATCCACACATCCAAGGTCATTTTTGTTTTGCAGGACTTCACAGCAAATTTCTCCTCCACTAAGCTCTTACTGAATCCACCTCAGAAAGAAATTTTTCCTGTTCATGACGCTGAGCTGGACCTCTTCATGCCAAGGCTGGCGTCATTACCACCAAAACACCGTGAGGCTTTGGTATTCCCACCAAAATGTTCACTCCTGCCAATCGGGGACTAAACACTTTGCTCAAACCTTATAGTCACCCAGGAACTCTGTAAACATTGAATATTTAAGGATGAAAACAATGAAAGAGTGGATACGCTGAAAAGGAACAGCGAGTAATTTGTGTTCAGCGCAAGGGCATGGAAACACACTGGTCTCTGGACCCTTCTGGGGTGCTCTTCTGCAGGACCACAGTCCAGGAGATGACAAAACTCTCCCTTACAGACACCATCTGCGCTCGGAGGGAGACTGCCTTCGCCAACGAGCCAGGCAGTTCCTGAAGAGGAACGGACATTAGTTCAGCCAGGAACGCTGGGCCTCGGGAACGCGTCTCTCCGAACACGGGGTGATGCATAGAGCAATTACATTTTGCTCCTGCCTGGGCAATGCCGTGCCAGAACCTGCACCCGTTAGTGACTGTTAAATGAAGCAGCTCTGCAAACTGGCAAACGTAAGGGAAGGAAATGCAAACACAAGCTGTTGTTCCTGCCGTTGCTGTCATCAGCTCTCTACCAGCCTTGGGCCAAGCCAGTCAGGGATGCTCACATGCAACAGCAACGTAATAGCTCGCGAGACCCCCATTTACAGACCAAGATCATAAATTCACAAAAGAAGGGTTTTCCTTCACTCCACAGTTAGTGTACAAAGTGTCAGAGATTGGATCAGCTCCGCTCTGAATTCAGGTTCAGCCTCGGGTTTTGGCCACACACATTTAGCAATGCTGAAGCAGCCAACATCTGCCATAACTGCAAAGAGATTCAGTGGAACCCTGGCAAACCCCTGGCAGACACAGCAGCACAGCTCTGGTCCAACCTTCAAACGGGCTTCTGGGTTGGATTCGCTTTTCTTTTCTATCTGCACAAACTCCATGCCATCCGGTTCAACCTGGCAGTGCGCCATGCAAGACTGTTCCGGCACCGCATTCTGTCATTAGTGTATCTGATTCACCATTACTACTTGATAATATTCCATCCACACAATTAGAATCTTGTTTCATCTCCTACATGTTTCCAAAAAAAGGAAAAGCACTAGAAGAAAATTCTCTATTGACTTTTCAGCACGTAATTTCTCCTCTGTCATCAGGCTGCCAGTAAGTGTAGCCTTTGGCAGTGGGAACTAGAAATTGAAATTATTTAGGGTCTTGTTTACCTTTACAAGCATCTTTCCTTGCTTCCATTCTAGCAGGAGAAGCTCGTGGCCATGCGGAGGAAAATGCCGATACCGTTTGATTACACGGTGTAACAGAAAGAAACCAGCACAGGCTGACTCAGGAAGGAAGGGCAAACGCTCAAGAGAACACAAACAACAACTACCAGGGTGTTTCTGCAGGAACTGCTCTAACATCCAGGCAAGCTGGATGGTTTTCCTGCTTTACAGCAGAACATCCCCACTGAAGTCACTGGTCATGTGTCAGCTTAAAGCTCTAGTTCCAAAGGGTCTGTCAGGCCCAAACAAAGGGCAAAGACCCCTCCTAGAAAAGGGGCATTGGAGTTTAGGAGACATTTGCATTTTTGAATTAAACCGTCAGTTTCAAGCTCTCTGCACACGTGCACCTTAAACCCTGCCAGGAAAACATGGCCAACACCTACCTCTTCACAAAGAGCTCTGTCCTTTCTCCGTAACTCAGAACGGACCTTTGATTAAATGGACATTTTGCAGCTCGCTAGACTGTGCGGCTCTTCGGGGAAAAGCAAAGCAGCAAACAGTCCAGTTGTTTGGGTTAGCTACGAAGTTTCCCACACATGCATGTAATTTATTTCACTGAAAACGTCCCAACTGATCGCCACACTTACCCCCAGAGCGCACGCACGGCGGTCGCATTAACACGCCAGCAGACAATGGCTCCAAAGGAGCTATTACCGTGTGCCAGGCCAATAACCCACAAACGGTAAGGGATTCTCACAAAAGACTCGGATGGTTTCCAAGGAGCCATTATGGCATATCAGGTAAATAAAATATTATTGAAATGTATTTTTTGCATTTAAATCACTTGCAGCAGGTGCATAGGAAGTAGCACATAATAAACCGGCTCACGTTCCCTTGAATACTAACGAGAATCAGCGGAAGCGTTTAGCAAAGCAGCAGCAGGTTCTTACCATGGCAAGAGGAACAATTCCCACAAACATGGTTCGGCTGACGAAGATCTCAGAGACCACCAGCTCGCTCACGGAGTCATCCCGAGGGTATTCCACCTGCCAGGTGATCTGCTGGGCTCCGGCCAGGCTGCTGGCATTGTCGATCTCAAAGTCCATCTGCAGGATCTCGTAGGAGGACATGTTTGCCCTGGAAAAAAAACCCAAAACAACAACATTTCCAACATCAGTAGGATGTAAATAACTACGTATAATTTGGTTTGTCTCTTCTAGTCACCAGGACATTCACCATTAAATTCAACATGCAGACTCAAACTGACAGAGACCTAAATCAAACTACAGTGGGCAGCAGCTACAGTTGTAGAGGAGGTGACACTATAGCTTTCCGCCGCCTGAAACGCCAGTTTTTCCCATTAAATCAGGCATTCATACTCCATAATCACAATGAACTTACAGAATGAGCCCCAAACCCTTGGAACTGCATCGCACAGATGTTGCTGAATTATTTACTATGGCATTATTATAATGTTGTTGCTGCAAACACTGATGCTCCAAAACAACAGCGCACTCAGCCATTCCTCAGGCTGTATCAGAAACGAGGATCTTGGGGGGGTGGGGGGGGGGTGTAGTCTTTCAGACCCAAACTTGCCTATATCTCATTAGAAAAAATGGACGTGCAGCAACTATACATGAGACAAACCAGGGGTTAGATTATCCTTATTTGCAGTTCATGGAAACATTCTTCCCGTCAGCGGCGCAGAATTGTAATTCTGCAGCGATCATTATATATTTCTCATCTGGCTATAAAAGTTTAAAGGTAAAGAAATGGATGTGAACGCACAGCATCCGGAACTGCATTTAAAAATTACTTCTGCTTCTTTTGGTAACAACAACACATGCACTCTCCTCTGGTCCAGCACTATGTAAATATTAATAATTAATCCTCAGGTTAGAAAGACAGATCTTCTCTTCGTGTTCCAGAGAAGAAAACAGACACTGAGATTTAACCAGCAGCACTCAGCACATCTGCAATAGGACCTGTTTAGAAAACAGGCCTTTGCTCATCCCGCGCTTTACTCCCCCCAAAAAACGAAGGTGCTTGACGAAGCAGCGCACAAGTTCCTGCCCCGATTTCCCAGACAGACACCTGCAGTGTGGAGACCTGATGCAGCTCACCAAGCACGGAGGCGGGGTGGAAAGCCAGAGAGCCTGACTGCAGCCCCAGCTGCTCGATCACACTCCCTTGAAGGCACAATCTATGTTTCTCAGTATTACTGAAGGTTCGGGGTACGTGCTCATAAAACGGGTTAAAATCTGAATTGCAGCATGTTCAGCCATTCTGTAACGACTTGAATGTGCTCTTGCTGCGAGCATGAGACAGCTTGTTCCCAGTGTAGGAAGTGCCCTTGCACGCAGGCACCCCCCAGCAATGACACGTCCTCTAAGAGCATCCTCCATCCTACCCCGCCGTGCGTTACCTGTGCGCCCTTACCCTACAGCAGGGACTCCGAGAGCTGCGCTCAGAGAAAGTTTTAGCCTGCTGCTACAAGGAACAAGGACTGAAAACATCCTTTTCCTCCTCCCAACGGCACAGAGGCAGAAGCTGGTTTTGCCATATGTTTTTGGAGCGCATTGTAAAGGAAAAAAAATCTGAACGGGAATTATTGATTTTCATGTTTTCTTTCTGACAACAAACACCACAAACATATGCTTCAATGCCTGGAGGATAAATATTTTCCACACTGACAGAAGATAATATCCACCTCCAGGCAAAACTAGAAGCTATTAAGGCAACTTTTGGGTGGCCAACCAGACAATCAGCAAAAAAACATTTGAGACAAATATTATTACACAACACTAGGGATTGTAATTAAACCAGTTCTGTTAAAAACATAACCACTGTGGGCAGCACAATGGAGTACTCAACTTTATCGTTCTCTGCGTATCACTTCTGGCAGTTCGTTTTATCTAAGTTACATCCAATTAATTTCCTCACAACACAGCAATACAATTCAGAGCTAAGCTCTACACTAGCGATGGATTCTAGCTATTGGGCCTGTCAAGGCGTGTTTAGATCTGCAATTGAGGTTCAGTCTGCTCAAGTCAAGGGTTGACACTCCCCAAACCACCCACAAGTGGTTTCAAATTCAGAACAAAACCACTGATTGAGGAGTTTGCTTTAGATTCACCACTGAAATAACACGTCAGGTGAGTCTGCACTGATAGATCCACTCCACAGGTCCCACTGAGCAGCACTTCTTTGAGCCGTGTCCATCAGCCCTTCCATTATTCCTTTCCTGTTCTCTTTTTACAAATCCAAAATGTAACCAGAATAGTGGGTTTGTATTTTCAAGACCGGCTGGGATTCAGGTCTCCCTAAGAAAAGCCCATGTGCCTCTCACCGGTGTAGCGAGGGGAAGCAATTGCCAGGGAGTAAACTGACCCGTGTGCCTGCAAACACGCAAAGACCTTCGCTGCATCCTTAGCGCGGCGACACAGCCATAAGGACAGAAGTTTAAAGACAGCCATGGTTATACACTGCTGGATTAGAAGCCAGGCTCTGTACTTCTAGAAGAGATACATAAATCTTCCCCAGATCTAACTAATACTAACGTAGGAACCGCAGCCAAGCTGACTTCCCACGTCTCCCAGGACTTCCCAGGTCCTGGTTCCAAAGAGAATCCTCATCATCACCTGGATAAACAATGTGGCTCGTCAAGTGTTCTCTGCTTTATCTCAGAAGCAAATCATGTAGCAAGACAGGATTTAACACTGATTAACGACGAAGCCACTTTTCATTTAGATCTTTGCTGAAAGAGACAGACTCGCTGTACCCAACCGTCTTTCACTTACGGAGTTTCTCCACGGAGCGCACAGTTTACCAAACCAGCACTCAACTTTCTGGACTCCTTTGTTCACCAGAAGGTTCCAGTTATCTTTGGAACAGCAGGTCAATGCCTTTTCTCTAAAATCACGGTTTCCCTATTTTTCTCTTTAGGACAAAGGTTCAGCCTTCAAGCAATGCCAAGTGTTACCGTATCTGGGACGCAGAGTACCCCACGGACTAACCCACCCTCGCTGAGTCTCTTCCCAGGTCACAGCTCTAACAAACCCATGATAAAACCTGAAAAGCGAATTTCTTTCTTGCTCAGACTAGCGCCTTCCTACTGGCCACTGCGTATCTCACCCTTCCAGGTTGGTACTAGAGTCAGAATTCTTGCAATTTATTAACCATCCTCCCTGGTACCGTGTGGGAGACCACTGCCTTTTTCCACTGCAACTGATGGAGGCTGCTACAGCAAACCCAGAGATAACTTAAACCATAATCAACACCTTAAAGGTTAGCATTTACTTATGTCAGCACCATGAGCTGATAAATCCACCTCACAACACCCATATCTGAATTTCTCTCCTGGCTATGCAGCATTACACTCTCAGCCTTTCGAAAAGGAGTCGTTCCACCCTGCCACGGCAGAGCTTCCGCTTCTTGCCTGGTTTGTAGCTGGTGGCCAGTATGTTGGTCTTTTTAGTCACTGTCGATCTGCAACTGCCTGGTGAAGACAGAACACTACCAGTGGGAACATCCACTAGCAGAGAAGATGACGACCGTAACTCATCCTGTTACCAGCCATTAAATCCCACTAAACCAAACTTTATCCTATAAAGATTTTTCAGCTTTTTTTTGAGACTTATTCCATTTTTCTCTTAAATAAGTTTGCACTATTGGGAAGAGTCTGATGGAATCCGAGGACCATAAATCATTTCTCTTTTCCACAACTTTCTTCTCTTTTCAGTTAAATGTTTCTATGGTCCAGAGAAGTCTCTTCCCGGTTTAGAAGGATTTTGCCAAACCCTAGTTTAGAGGAGCAATAAAAAATAAAAAGTCAAAATCACTTTTATAAAAAAAGATTATTTCCTGCAAGCACAAGGAAAAGACCTTATAATTTTAGGCAGCTGGCATGCTTGCTAATAAGTCCATTTCTATGGAAATGAGTTCATAACTATTAATTTTGCTTGCTCCTGATCTATTCTTGATGAGCCTTTCAAATTTAGAAAAGCGCTTCATGATTCTCCCAATTTGGTAATTACTAACTCCCTTTGATGAATCCAGCCCAGTGTTTCAGACATGAGACATTCATTACACATTTTTCTTTCTGGTGAGGAGAAAAAGAAACCACGGGCTTGGATTTATTTCCTCTCGCAAACTCCAGCAAGTCGACCCTCTTCTTCAAATTGCAATTTATAATCCTATTTGTGCACTTTCACACTATTGCCTCTGCTACTTACTAAGAGAACCCCCAAAACCTTGAGATTGCCACACAATTTCCTGGTGTCTAGCCTCATATGCATCTCCTACAGGAGGAATAACCCCCCACGCAGGTACAGGTTGGGGGTGACCTGCTGGAAAACGGCTCTGCAGAGGGACTTGGGGGTGCTGGAGGACTACCAGTTGGCCATGAGCCAGCCATGTGCCCAAGGCCAGTGGTGTCCTGGGAGGCACTGAGCGTGGCCAGGAGATTGAGGGGCATGATCCTCCCCCTCTACTCTGCCCAGTGAGGCCACATCTGGAGTGCTGTGTCCAGTTCGGGGCTCCCCAGTTCAAGACAGACAGGGAATTACTGGAGAGGGTCCAGCGGAGGATGACCACGGGAATGGAGCACCTCTGGTGAGCAAAGGCTGGGAGAGCTGGGGCTGGTTAGCCTGGAGCTCATCAGTGCTTATAAATATTTAAAGGGCGGGTGTCAAGAGGATGGGGCCAGACTCTTTTCAGTGGTGCCCAGCAGGCACAAACTGAAACACAGGAAATCCCATCTCAGCATAAAGAGCTTCCTCACTTTGAGGGTGCCCGAGCACTGGAACGGGCTGCTCAGAGAGGCTGGGGAGTCTCCTCTGGAGATACTCAAAACCTGCCTGGATGCCTCCCTGTCCAACCTGCTCTACATGAACCTGCTTTGGCAGGAGGGTGGACTAGGTAGTCTCCGAAGGTCCCTTCCAACCCCGAGCAGCCTGTGATTCTGTAATGCAATCAAACCAGGTCCCCAGCAACCCAGCCAAGCTTTGTCGCACACACAGTCTTCATTCTGTACCCAGCGATCAGTAGGCCTGGTGGTGACCCCAGCCGGGAACAGGATGGAACAGAGCTTTGGCACAGGTGGTAAACCCATGCCAAATAAAGGTAAGTCTAACTCCAACCAGCTCCAGAACAAGAAGAGTTAATCAGGTCAGGAAGATGTTGCTAAGTCCCTGGACCGTCCTGCAAAGGACACATTCACATCCTGGCGGGCAGCTGCCATGCTTGGCTTGCCAAGTGGAACCCAACGTGATTCCTCTAGAGGTACCTTCGGCCACAAAGGAGCGAGCCCTACGCGACAGCAGAGCCTCTCCTCACTTCAGAAACCTCTCCCAGTAGAACAAATCACGGGCTGCCCAAACCCTGTAAAAATCAGGCTTGGGATTCTAGGGCTCCTAAGCACCGTGGGGTACTCCTGTGCTGCTGCAGCCAGCTGTTGAATTCTAAAAAAAAATAAATCTGAATCTAAAAACTTCAGTATCAGACTTTGATTCTCTACATTCATTACCTTATTAAGTGTTATATGGAACGGCATCGGCTTTTTTCACAAAATAATAGGTTACTGTGAAGGTCCACCATTCACAGACTCACAGAGTGTCAGGGGTTGGAAGGACCCTCTAGAGACCATCTAGTCCAACCCTCTGCCAGAGCAGGATCCCCCAGAGCAGATCCCACAGGAACAAGTCCAGGCAGCTTTGGACCCCCCCCTGCCCGGGCAGGCTGTCCCAGTGCTCTGTCACCCTCACTGTGAAGAAGGGTTTCCTCGAAGAGCTCTAATGTTTGAGGTTTTAGTACTACGAATCGCCCAGCACTGAAATATTACTGAATTTAATTTATTCCTAATTTTTGTCTAAGTAAAACATGGAATTATTGAATTAAGTAGGGGAGTGATACACAGTGATTGATGTTATGATGGCAGTGACAGTCTAAGCAGTTAGTAGTTACCTTATATAAACAAATGGCTATTATTAGCTATTCAGAAAGATTTACACTGAAGAGCCTGCCCCACGCACTTGCAGAGAGAACGAAACACGCAGAAGGCCCCAGTGAGGATGAGAGTGCAGGGCACTTTGCCGTGCGTTCCAGCGGGGCGTGCCAGAGGCGCACCGAGGGTGTGCTGCGCCCGCTGCCAGCTCATCAACTATTTAGTTGACAAAAGTCAGACCCTTCTATTAGTGCAGTTGGCTATTACAGGAAATGACGAGTTTCACTCATTCATAAAACAATGTTTTCAGTAAATGGCAATCTGTTTATGAGGCCCACAGCAGGGTAAACAAAACCCTAAAAAAACAGAGCAGACACTAGGTAATTGAAAATAATAAAGTGTCTGGTATCATGTTGCTTGAGAATCTTCCCGAGGTTAATAATGATCAATTCTTACTCTCACTGACAAATTGTCACCAAATTCAATGAGAACAGGATTATATAAGCAAGGTACATCAGTTTATAAAATATTTCAATAATACAGGTCTCACTCCTGTGATCTCAAGAGGATTAATTTCCTAAGTAGGGTTTACTGAAGAGCAAACACTTACAGGAGGCGGCTTTTCAACGACTGATTGGAAATGCTCAAGACCCTAATTTCCTGCTGAAGACAAACGAAGCAGCAGATGGCCAGGACCTCTTGGGGAAAAGATCAGATTAAAGGTCCTGACTTTCCCCCCCTGAGGAAATTAAGATCCCAGCAGCCCAAGATGAAGGGAATGAGAACAAACACCTACTAACGGAGCTGTTTGGGAATTGCATTCGCTCAGCCCTCAGGCTTTGACGAGTGCCGCCCTCCCAAGCGGGAACTGGGTAATGCCTTCAAAGGCAGGGTATCTTCTAGCAGCTGCGACGTCCTTAGGCACGGATCCTACTAGAGAACAACTTACTGGGGTGAAGCGGCTACACATCATGTTACATGCAAGTTTGACTTGATGATGACCACGGATGTTAAACCTGCCAGCCAAACGCCTTTTCTCCCAGCATCCCTCATTTCCAGGAGGCTGTAAGGGCACAAAGCTCTATACAAGCTTGGAAGCAGCCTACTCACACTGTTTGCCCTGGGAAATTTGGTGAGGACGGGCCTCATCCTGAGAAGCACTGGAGATGGGCTTGGCTGGAGCCCTGCATAAACCAGTGCAGGTATCCCTGCTGCAGTGGATGAGCATCCCTAGAAGCCAGGGCAAGGTACCTGTGCGTCCTATTTCTGCAAGCTTTTGCATCAATGAAAACATGGTGATGACACAGTGCCACCGCCCCTGCTGTGCAGCACCCAGGGGTTTTTGTTTTGCTGAGGGAAACCGGACAGGTGGGGTGCAAGGCAGGCACAAAGGCTTGGCTCGGTCTTCTTCCATGCCACAGCTCAGAAGGGCAAGTCCCAAACAAAGGGGACTTGCACAAAGACAGGATGGACAGCAGGTTGCAAGTAAATCTGCAGGGATGGAAAAGGTTTGCTTGGTTTCCTCTCACAACGCGTTTCAGAAATCACAATTTGCTCTGCTGTCTATCAGAGAACTTGCTCTGTTGGCCCATTTACTTCATACCAACTACAGGCTTTTTCAAAGCATTTCTTGGTGCCTGATGTTGTTTTTCTTTCGCTGCCATAAAAATTAATGCTCTTCACAGATGCATGGGCAATGTAAATGGCTACAGAGGATAAAACCAGGCTGCTAAATCCGTTAAGAATGTATGGATTGACACAGCAGTTTTAATAATCCAGTAAAAGCCATAAAAAACGAGAAGAAAACATTTTTGTTCAAAACACACCACCAAGACCAGATATTATTCACGTTATTTTGCTTAGCCCACATTTTCCCACAACTGAAAACAATAAATCTAGATAATGAGCAAACCTTTTAAGCTCTTCAGCTCCTTCCACTGCCAATTCACAACTGTGCTGTTCACTAACAACTTGCAATAACTTCCACTTTATTTGATTTTATCAACATCATCATGACAACCCTGGAGACAACTGAGACAATTGCTTCAATTATTTTTATTTGCTTCCACCCTTGTGACAGCGTGCAGAGATTCTTCTGGTAAAAGAGTCCTTAGATACTGTTTTAGTTAGCCTTTAACAAAACAGGACTTTCAGGAGCAGGTTCAGTCCTGAATTGGGTGTAGTTGGTGGGTTCCACTGGTAACAGGTATTGCTGGGCACTGGTCCCCCATCTGTTCCTTTCTCATGACTCTCCCCTTCTGCGATAGCATATCATCTTTTGGGGTTTAAAAAAGCATTTTGGCTGTACTGGAATATTTTTCTGATCACTATTTAGAACCTCTTTATTGCTGTGCTGTGTATTTCTTAAAATAAAGCTTCTGTGCCAGGAGAAAGCATCTTGCTGGGGAAGATAACAAACACATCCAGTAAGAAACTGGGGCCAGGGTTTAGCCAATGTTGGATGGAAATACAGAGGGAGCTATTGTTGTTTAAAAAATAAGAATGATTTTATGGTGAAAGATTTATGCTGAATCCTAAACATTTAATAAATATCAACAGCCCAAAGGGTGATTATAATTTTTCTTCACTATTCAGAAACTCTTACATATCTGCATACCATAATCACATGGTGTGTTCTCAACATTGCTGTGCAAGCAGCTGAAATAAATGCTAAAGCAGAGATGGATTTTCAAAGAACCAGTGACTGAATATTCAAGATCATACATCAGTGATACAAGAGCATCTTTGCAAAGCAGGAACTCACGTCCAGAGACCCTCCCTTCACAGACTCTCAAAAGGCCTTTAAAAGAACAAGAACACAACTCTGGGAGGCACTTTCCTACCACGGCCTGTGCTGTGGGTGAATCACCCGTGGCACAGGGGTCTTCAGCCCGGCTGCACCTAAAGTCAACGCAGCAAACATCTCACTTGGCCTCAGAGAAAACCAAGCAGCGGGTCGGGGGCATCCAGACACTCAACGGTGGAGACAGGGAATAGACCCCAAAAGTTACCTCCCGGAAAGCTGCAGTGACTCGCTGCAATGCAGCGGGACAGACAGTGGGTCTGTCCATAACGCCACCACAACAGCCAAAGAAATAAGTTTCCTGCAGGCGATTAGGCAGAGGGAAAAGGCCGCTCCAGTCCAGCTCCTCTGCTCCCCATACACCACGTGGCTGGCTACCCGCCCAGCGTCGCTGAAGATGCTTCACTCGGAGTCTCGCGCTTTCCCAGCCAACAGCAAAACAGACAACGTGCAACGGTCGCGGTTACCTGTGCGCTCTTCCAGAGCTCGTGTGAGGGGGAGGAAGAGTGACTTTGCACGTCAGCTCCTGAACTCACACAGCCATGTGCATAATTACAAATACGTATACAGAGCACACACACACGTATGCAGCTTCCTCACCTTCCCAGATCGACAACAGCGTGGGGAAGCGACCTGGATGCACCCTAACGGCTCAAACCGCGTTTCCAACCACGTTTCCTTGGCATGTTAGACACCTTGTGATTTCTATATGCTAGACGTTAGCATGAAGCGATCAGCCTCTTTCGGATACACCAGGCGCGTCGGAAAAGAAAAGCCCACCTAGACGCAGGAGAAAGTTACTGGCAACCCAGTTGCTGTTGGGATTTCAGAATTACAACTGAGGCTGACAGCTGGATCTCCTTGGGGAGAAAAACCAGCTGGGGGGGTTTAAGATGCAAACTCCCCACACGCTGAATTTATGAATGAAAGGGAAGGGGAGACAGGCTGCAGACTGCGACACGAACATACCTAATGTGCTGGAGGATACACGGGAGCAGTGACAAATGGGGCTCTCCTCTTGGGGATTTAAAAAGCCTAATTCAACACCTTTTGAATTTAATCCTCTGCTTAATGGGCAGACAGTATAAATGAGCAAATATCAGAATGCCACGCAGCTGCAAGGACAATGGGAAATTTAAGAAGTCGGGGTTTTTCCCTTTCTAGAGCTTGCTAAGAGTGCACAGGACTCGTGAGTCTGCTGTGGCAGCTACCGCAATACCACCTGCATGAATCAATTAAAGAACAAACCAAAATAGGAACATGGGCAGGAGTTATTTTATTCCTCCTACATTCTCTTCCGATTTAAACAAGATTAAGCACCTAATGAATTAGACCTACCTTTCTTTGAATCTAATGTACTCTCAGATGGCGAGATAATGCGCAGAGTGTCCTGTGGCTCATTCACGCTTCTGCTAAGGAATAAATGCCCATGAAACAGCCTCAAAGAAGTTCAGGCAGGGATCAGTGCAGCCCATTAACATGAACACAAGCAGGTTCTCCTCTCTCCCCACTTCCCTGAGAGACACACGGTGTGCATAAAATTGTCTTATTTTACAGGCTGATAATTATGTCTTAAAGAAGAGTTGAGCTTTTCCCGTCACTGCTGACACCCACTGAACAGGCAGCAGAAACGTGAAACTGGGACATAAACATCCGTTTCCCATGTTTTAATTAATAAACAAGATTAATTCCTCCAGCTGAGCAAACGTGGGGTGGATCAGGGTCTGCATTCAGTGCATGAGCAGAAAGAGCCACCTGCAGTAATTCTCTGTACCTTCACCCTTAGCAGGTTGAGATCAGCCTAGAGCCCTGATGTGTGCAGCAAAGCTCAGAGCTGTAATGTCAGTCAGCCCATTACAGCCCTATCTTCTAAATAATCCTAAAAAAAGAATCCATATTTCCCTAGAATTGCAAAGATAACTCCAAATAACAAAAGGCAGAGGCGTGGATTTAACATTTCTCTTTCTAAAAACCATTCCACAATTACTTTCTAATGGCATGAAAGCGAGGTCAGCACAAGGGTCACCACGGAAGCCTCTGGGTCACCTCTGCAAAGGGCAATCACTGCTCGGTCACGCTTGCAAGACAACGATTTCCCAACACGTGAGGAACTCCAATGTAGTGGCAGCTAACGGGGGCTGCTGGATGGATTCCTGAGCTGAGGTCATTCCACGAATACACGAGTTCAGGCGCAAGTGAGTAATAAGTGAGGCTAATTCATTTAAGGCTCTGAAAAGGAATAATTAGGAACGGAAAGGGGATAAGTGGTGTTCCATCCCGCCTTCCCACTCCCCTGTTTGTCTGATAAAACGTCCCCTTGGGACCTCATTTCAATGGATTTCCGAGCAAGGAAGGCTTTGCCAGCCTGGGATGGAGTGGGGCTGAGCACCCCGGCGAGCTGCCCCGCTGGGAAGCATCACCGCTGAGGACATCCCGCATATTCCCAGGGAGTCAGAGCAATATATGACCCAAAGAGAAGAGTAACAAAAACCCTGGCAGGGTGCCTCTGACTCCCTGACTCCCCACTGTTACACAACGGGGGGATTGCTCTGCTTTTCCATTTTCCTTGTCACAGCTAAAAATGTTACCCGGCACAACCGCCAGCTGTCCGACAGTCAGGTAAAGGGCTTCCTAGGAAAAGGAGACAGGTTCCTGCAAACACTGCAGCTCACACTCAGCTCCATACCACATCCCTAACAGGAAGGGTTAACGTAAAGCACAATTTACAGAATCATCCTCCTTTGATCCCTCTCTTTTCCAAATCTCCTCGGGATCTCGTAGCCCCTTCCCTCCTCCTGCCGCCCTCCCTGCACAAGAATACGCTCAGCTCTGGAAAACCGCTTAGCTGAAATCCTCAGATTTTGTCGAGTCCCAGCATTCTGAGACAGCTGTGTCTCCACCCGTTGCTGGGGGGTAGTCATGCTGGAAGCGATTAGCTCTCTGCTTTTTCAATATCCCATCAAAAAACTTTGGGATCCCTCACTGTGATGGATGCGGAGATGCACAGCAAAACTTTCCCTCCAATTCAAACGCACCGACTTCACTCCCCACCACCACTGACACATCCCCAGCCCCTCAGTGGAAGTGCTCAAAGGCTTGAAAACCAAAATACTGCCAGCAGCTCCCAACACGCCGGGCCCGGGAAAGGTTCAGCCCGCCGGCAGCCGGCCCGGTTTCCACCAACAGCTTGCACTGGAGCACCTCGAGTCCAGCAACACTTGAGTCCTCTGTATTGTTCTAAGAGAAAATCTGTCACTGCTGGACTACTTCAAAGGGAAAAAGGAAGAAAACCATGGTTTAAGACAGCGGCTAAATGTACACTGATTGCAGTAATCGCACCCATTCCTCTGTCGGAAAGTCCTGTATTGTATTTCTAATATGCGCTGATAAGTGCATTCACAACATGATTAACTGCCTCCAGACAAGAACGGCTATTATGTTTAACAGACTGATTAGCAAGTGACAGCGCTGCAAACTCTACTGCTGGTAAATTGGCTGCTTTTAAATTACAGCAGCTCTTTTATGGTTCCATTTTTAAAATGCAATGGTTTGTCACACATATGCAACGTAATTCCTGTCTGGCAGTAAGTAACAGAGGATACCGAGCTTTTAACTTTTCATCTTCAGATCTCAATTAAAGCATTGCTCATTTTCTTTTTAATTACAGTGAAATCTGTGCCATACGTGGCACTCATTAGGCAGCATCCTCTCTGCAGTATCGGTCTCCCGATACCATCCATGAACACAGACAGGGGCAGTGACTCTAGTCCACCTCTTCCAGAAGTTCTACCTTATGTAAGCCACCGTTTCTGCTGGTTCTGTCAGCAGTCAGTTAGGACATGATTTATTCTATTCTTCCCAGCATTTGATTCATCCCCTCACCTTACTGCTACGGGCACCTTTCCCACGGGCTTTCACAGAAGCCCCGGTGGCCGCAGAGCAAGGCAAAGGGAAGAAGTGCCGGGTCAGTGCCGCCAACAGCCCCGCTCACGGCCCCGGAACAGAAACCAGAGCAGAGATCTCAAACCTGCCCTCCGCTGAGCCCGGCCATGGCACAGGGCACACCCCTGCCACAGCCAGGGCATTCATACCACAAGCGAAGGAGCCCCTCTCGTTCATTCCCTGTAGGTTACAGCAACGCAGGGTGGGATCTGGGCACAGCTCTTAGCAGTGCTCCTGAACACCCTGCCGTCGAGCGTGCGGCTCTGGTTTTGCTGATTGCCCTTGTTTTATCGCTGTAGCATATCAGAGCATCAGCCTTGGATTTGGGCCCTCTGTGCATTTCGTACCAACGCGACTATAAAGGCATCCTGACCCCAGAGAGCTTGCGGTTCACAAGACAGAGACAGAAAAGAGATATAACAATCTGCACCAATTTAAATTCACACAGAAAGCACAAACCCTTTAAGTACAAATTTATCTAGAGACTTTCAAGTTCAATGACATCATGTACTTCAAACCAGCTTATTTATAACATAAAGCTTAGTATAGCTTGTAAGGAGATAGAATAAATCAATTTGCTCTATCACCGAACTTCATCAGATACAATACAGATGGCTCTGCTACCATGGGTAAAAATAACCTACACATTTTTAAATCAGCTCAAGGCATTTATCAAATTAGGAAACCGGTGGAGGAGGATGC
Source organism: Rhynochetos jubatus (assembly GCA_027574665.1). Taxonomy (NCBI): domain Eukaryota; kingdom Metazoa; phylum Chordata; class Aves; order Eurypygiformes; family Rhynochetidae; genus Rhynochetos; species Rhynochetos jubatus. The sequence goes on along the minus strand of CM050666.1, from coordinate 16,400,043 downwards.
TGTCTAGCTTGTACACAGTAATGGGAATATCCACCCAGCAGCTCGGTGCTTTTATTAATCTTATCTCAGGTGTTTATAATTTTATTCTGGACACTCAGCTGAACTGCGAGAATTCAGCTTCCCAAATAATTTATCTTTGCTAAATAGCAGGACAGAGCAACTTGAGGTTGGTTTTGAATGCAGACAAGATGGGGGGGGGGGGCGGAAATCATCCAAAGGGCAACCTGATTGTAGAGCAGAACATTAAAACACTTCAGTAACAAAACCCCTGCGAAGCCAACCTGGCAGCCTGGCTGAGAGACCAACGCGTCACGCTGGATAAACAAGGATGATGGGAATTAACAGACCCCGAGAGGAAAGCCCTGTAGCTAATTAACCGTCAGGGAGATTGCACCAGAGAAGGGGCCCTGTAGATCCTGGTGTCCTCCTGCACGGCCCTCAGCCAGTCGGCTTGTGCTTCCCAGCTGATGTGCACCAGGCAGGGACACAGGGAGCAGAACGCCCCACAGTCCTGCAAAAACACTGCTTGAAGGATGAAATCCATTTGTTTCTCAGCTTTCATCACTCCTGTTCTCACAATCCACCCACAGAGGGAAAATTAGGTGTTGATGTTTGCTCAGAATCTATTTACTAAAGGATTTACTGCAAGATATTTGAAGGAGCTCTGCCCAGCTCTTCCCACTGGAAGGAAAACCACGATGCCTCAGCGTCTGGAGAGAGGGGACAAAGCCAGCATGAACATGCCCAAAGAGGCAGGGTCATTCTCTATGCTGGAAGAAAATCCTGGTTCCTGTGTAACCCCTGCAAAACGAGGAGGAGGGCTCATGCTGTGACCATTTTTAATAATTTTTAAACCAGGTACAACAATCTCCTGGGTCAGCCAGAGCTTTGACATCCACTGCCTACGATTTCTCTTCATAATGAGCTCCCTAAAGAAGACCAAAAGCCTTTGTAACTCAAATAAAGCCAGATTTCATCACAGTAAACCTCCAATATGTAACTTGTTAAACCGGGAAAACTCAAAGCAACTAGATCAAACAGGAGAGGAATGGAAAGGCTTTCTAGCCAGCGCTCCCCCCGGATCAGGGTGTCACCACGGGTCCTCCACGCTTGGACCCAGCTAACCTAGAGACTTGCTGAGCTCCAGCAAACCCTGCCCCACACCAGGCAGTGCCCAGGCACACCCCTCCATGCCCCCTCCCCAGCTGGCTGCCCAGTCCCCTCAGCACCAGCCACTGGTGGCCAGCTCCATGCCGGATTGGATTCTAACTACAGGCTCCCAGTCCAGCATGCAGGTCCCTGTAAAATCTCTTGGGGTCGGCACACTGACCGAAGGAAGACCTACTAGTTATCTGACCACCAAGTATCTAGGAGCTTACCCCCTCAACGTGCTGGGCAGGAGCACACAGGAATTTTAACCCCCTGAAGTCCACGTGAGCTCTACAGCTGCTTTCCACGGGCAAAAGACAAACACCTATTTGCATCCAGATCTAATCCTTTTTCCTGAGAAGAACCATACATTTTAAAAAATAATAATCAAAATATAATAACTTCTGGCTAGAATATCAAGTTTAGAGTTTACTTCTGCCTTGACAAGGTAAATTCAGGAAAAACAAGATCCCATTTGAATTCGTTAGATACACACTTCAGACTTACTGCTTATTAAAATATATATTAGCTGTTCCCTACTACTTCAACTTATCAGCTGCACTGTGCCCATGTTTTGTTTTCAAGAGGATTACAACAGCACATCTAATTACATGAATGCTTCTGCAGGTTATAATTGAAAGTGAGATCAGCTGATAGACTGCTTTTGATAAGGCTTCACATGCTAGAAGAAGGCAACATCCATCCCTTCTGGCTTTGCTCTTTTGCAGCGGCATAAGAAACGCACAGAACTTGCTTCTCTTCTGCCCTTGCCCATTTAAAGCTCACCTCTGTCTCCCGAGACACCCGCTGTTCCCTGCAGCATCCCTCTCCATACTGCTTCCTGGGAATTGCAGCTCAATTTCCCTTTCTGGTGCCATCTGGCAGCCTTCCGAAGCCAACTCCATCTCGTCATCCCCACTCTATCTCCTCTTCACAGCACCACCACAGTCCCTTTGGCTTGGCCCCCTTCATCATGCCCTACAATCTCATTTATAATTAACCCATTAACCAATTAACCAATCACCAACCTGTAGCTTTCTGAAACACATCGTGAGGGTCACCTGGAACACAGCAGGCCCTCACCCCAGGGGAAATACCACCGAGCACATAAGCTGAAGAGGGTGCAGGATCAACAGTAACCCTCGATGCTGCATCAGCACTTGGGGGAATCTTGCTCAGCTCATTCTCTGATGATGATTCCAGAGACAGCAGAAACACAAGGGCTCAACCACAAATACAAAGTGAACTATTATGAGTGCAATGCACACGGACAGTTTTTACCTGCTCTGTGAAGCTGCTTACAGCACCCAATCTTGAACCACGGGTCAAATTTAGCTTTTGACACAGATTTGGTCCGGAAAGCAGGAGGGGGGTGGTTTTTTTAAAAATAAGTCCATTTTCAAAAATTACTTCTGAAAGACAAAAAAACCCTTGAGGGTATTTTCCCCTGTTCATGAGCTGAATATTGAAACTGGGTTACAAGAGGGAAGCAGCCTCTGCCATGTTTCCCACAACGTGGTATTAAACAGCACTCCGAGGCTTCTGAGTTCTATTTGTTTTTAAATTGCTTTTAACGCAGGAACATCAGGTTAATGAGTTTTATCCAGTTTGACTGGAGGCACTGAAGCAGACACTGCGTAATTCTGCTTCTTTTAAAGTAATGCCATATTGTTTATTTTGGGGGGAAGCAATGACATCCTTAGCACAGGACCATGGAACAATCGAGGAAGCCTGGCAAACCTGATCTACTGAAACATCGGAGAAGAGTGGGAAGAATTTATTAAAAGAAAGAGAGATTTCAGAAAACCAGGGAAATATTTATTAAAGTGAAGAATCAGAGGGAAGGGAGACTGGGAAATTTATTTAAAAAGAAATGAAATCTGTACTTTCAGCACCTCTTCAAACCTGTCGCCTTCAGAATCCCAACCCTTCAAAATGCTTCTCACCAGGGCACCACGTAAACAAAGCCGACTGTGGGAGGTGGGTGTAGATTATCAGCTTTAGCTGCAAGACTTGTACTGCTGCATATTATTTTCAGCAGAGGCGATGCAAAAAGAGCAGAAAAACCTCTAAAATCAGGAAGCAGTCTATGGAGGTTTTCACTAGTACTTGTTTTCATCAAACTGCCTTAATACCAGGGGTTTTGCCATTTGTGAGTGACTGCAGGAGCTATTGCTCTAAATTAATTCCAAATAACACAATTCTCAGTTTGAAAGTTAAAATGCAAGTGTTCCAAGGAGACCTGCGAAGCAGAACAAACAAGACAAAGGCTCCTTTCCCCTTACACGGGACTTGAAGTCACACTGGTGACTACTACCGCTACCACTACCTTACCACTGGTCTGTGCCAACTGTTCGCCTTTGGCTTGTGGGACTGAGAACACAAGGTCTTCCTGGGACCAGTCCAGGGTTGAAGCTTCGTCTTGGAGCCCTGTCTCCTCATGTATTTTTGTCTCCTAGACTCGACTTCTCCATCGCTTTTCCCTAAACAACGCGTGTCCTGTGAGTGAAAAGCAGCATACTGTGAGCTCCAACGTTGGACCTGGAGTCAACTCTCCCATTCCCTGAGCACAAGCCCCCTCCTTCCTCTCCTTTCAGAAGAAAACAGGGCTCCGTGTCCCACACAAGTGATACAGTCTTGGGACACGAGAGCTTCATCCCCAGCTCAGCCCCCGGGGGCACAGGACCAAGCTCCCTGGCCAGAGCCCTGCCCAGGTCCTGCCGTGAAATCAGGGGCGGCACAGAAAAGACAAATAATCCACTTGGGCAAGGACCATGTCTTCTCCCCCCTTATTTACCAAGCAGCCAAGGCCCGACTGGAAACCTGCTTCCAGAAATGAAGGAATCACAACGGGAAGAACTACAAGAAGATCAATCAGACGTGTGTCTAGCACATAACCCAGCAGGCCACGATGTCTTTGGAGATCTGCAAGCAGCCAAGAGATGACAATAGTCTAATTAAAACAGCAAGCTGCAGAACGTCTCCAAAAGGCTTTCCTTCCCATGCAGCCCCTGCTCAGATACAAGGCAATGAAGTAAACATCAAGTTGCCCTGGGAGTTGTTTCCATAAGGAAAATACAGATAATGAGGCATCCCTAAAAACTCTTCTCTTTTTTTTGCCTTTAATTTGAAACTGAGAGGACCATGTGAATAAAAGGGATGGTGTCTGAGGCAAAAGGACAGATGGTTCTGCTCCTGGAGCGGTGCACAAAAACGAGGCTTATTACAAGCCTTTTATTTTACTTAGGGTATTTATTTACTCTCTCTCCACTCATCTATTCATCTACCCACTGGAGTACTGAAAATTCAAGTTCTTGTTCTTCCGATTCATATTCAAATCAAACACATACGAGAACACAGCACAGCTTTCAGCGTGAAAGTTTGAAGAGTGGTGTTGTGGAGTTTGGGGGCTATTTTTTTTTTTTTAAGTGCATAACAAGCCAATTACAGAGGCTGAATCAGTACCTTTTAGATGAATACACAGGAAATGAGAGGAACATGGCAGTGGTGACACATCTTCCAGCCTGAACTCCCTGGAACATGTGGTGTATCCTATTATTTTATGTATAATGAGTAACTTGTAATGTGTTTATCTCATCAAGAAAACCACTTTTCCCCTCACTTTTGCATTCCCTGGGTGCTTAATGAAGTGGGTTTGCTTTTGATGAAGGTAAGTGCATAAATGATCTCTTCAGAACGATTCCTGTCCTTCGGCCATGATCTCCATAGATGCACTCATGCCCTGAGCCGCCAAGAAAAAACCAGCCATGGCCACCTGCTTCAAAGGCAGCAGGGACAGATTTTCCATGAAGCAAAGCAATCAGGTAAAGCCCGATGCCATTTGCATTCTTGAAGGCGTGCGCAGCGTTATTTCCCTGGTACCGAGTCCCCGTCTGGTTCTACCCCGAGACCCCCGTCGTACAGCAAAGCGGACCCGATCCTGTTCACGCCAAGCAGCAGCCGCGCACGGTGACCCTCGTGTTGCACGGACACCAGTGGTGCCCTGCAGCACCCTCCGGTGCCAACGTCTCAGACCATGGATCTGCCGTGCTGAGCACAGCAGCCTCACCACAGGACCCCTGGCCAGACCCCAGGTCCCTCTGGCCCCACAGCCAACGCACGAGCTACAACTGACAGGCTCTGGCAGACTCCAAGGTGACCCAGAGAGTCAATGAGAAAGGTTTTTCCATCTACAATTATTGACCCAGCAGAGAAAACAGGAACCAAGTATGGGAAGGTCCTGCTGGGCTCAAGCTTTTTAATGGTTTTGTTGAATGCATGTTTCGATCGAAACATTTCAGACCAGTCCAATAAAATGGGATCGCAGAAGGGTTTAGGTTGGAAAAGATCTTTCAGACCATCAGGTCCAACCGTTAACCTGACACTGCCACTACATACACATACTGCAGTTCAGAGCAACTTTACCTGAAGTAAGGCACAGCATTAATAGTTTCCTGGCTGAACACTAAACACTTGCACACATTCCTGTTAGGAAACCATTCCAAAAACAAATTGCCAAGCAGTCCTACATATCAGACAGCTGTTACAGTGGTGGCTCCTTCAGTAGGGCTTGGCTATTTAAGGCACATCTTCTGTCTTGATGGCCACTGGTACCTCCATTCCCCGATGGAAACATCGGAGGACTCGCTAACACGGAAGGCAGCAGCCCCACAACAGCCACACTACGATGCTCCACGGAAACTCAGAATGGAAATGACTCACATCACACAGAGCATACAAAAAAGTTTAGGCAGACAGAGCGTACTCGTTCAAAGCAGACGTGGCAATAGCCATGTCCCTGCAAAGGGTACGAGGCCTACAGACACAAGAACCAGTCACGCAGGCCGTTGTTTTCTGAAGGTAACAAAGTTGTACGTGATCTACCTGGATCATGGCTCCAGTTCTGGAGCAATTGGTACCAACTGAGCCATCAGTACTACAACCAGTAGCATAATGATACTTTTTCTCTCACATAGCACGTATTTCCTTCCCACACCTTTACTTCTGGTCTTTAACCTTAGAAAAAAGTCATATGCTTTCCAGTTAAACAGCCAAAATAAGACAAAGGGGATTTAAAGCTAATAGTCATCACAATCATCATAATAAATTTATGGGAAATATATTTAACTATTGCCATGGCAATCTGGAAACTGTTCTATTATAATTAAAAGGATAATTACCTTTCACGACTTTAACAAACTCATAAATTAAAAATTTAGGACAGCTTTGCCAGAGAAAATTTATTTGCATGCATTACAAATAACAAGCTCTCATGGGATTCTCTCTCTAACTCATCATGTCTCCCATATGTACCTTTATACCATGTTGTAGTAATTGTCATTTGGGGGCAACAGTGCACATATGCTTTCATTTCACTCAGCTACGTGCGTGCAAATCCGTTCAATGACAGAAAAATGCACGTTGAGCAAGTAATTCTTTAGGCTAACAAGTACAGTTGCAGCAGCGCACTTTGCAGGTGCCTGTACCTCGGTTGTTACACTGAAGAAACACAAAATCAATTAAAAAGTCATTTGTTGTTGTTTTAAAAGGTTGGCTGGGCTTTAAAATCAAACGTTTCATCTTCTAATTTCAACTGAGTATGTTTCAATTTAATTTCAACTTAACTGGGAGTTAAAAAAAATTGAAACTTTGGCCTATTTGGGCCTCGACTCCTTCAAAATCAATTTATCATCACTTCACATCCACTTATCGCCGTTTCTAATAGCGGCTTTGGAGCTGTCACCAGCAAACCAAAAAAGCAGCTGTAAGAAAGCACCAGGAGGGAACGTCGCTGCCATTCTGCCACGAGCAGATCGCACACGGAGGAGCACGATGCACCAAGGGAGACCCCATACCACTTTTGCAGGACCCCTCCTATCCTCAGGAGAGCTTCTTGCCACACTTACTGCCCGCGCAATGCGTTCATGAGAATGCCACGTATGCTGGGTGTGAGAAGCTCCTCAAGAAGGGTTTTATTCAGAGCCACAATGAGCAGTGGCACCAGCCACGAACTTACCTACTCAAGGTGACTACTGCGTGCAGCAGGACACCACTTGCACATGAACCTACAGACTAAAGTCATTTGCAAAAGTTACTTGGCAAATCATTTCCAGAGTTAAACAATGCGGTGAAACCACACACAGAAGGTGAGCAATTCTAAACAAGCAGCAGCCAAACAAAGCCTTAGCTACAAACCCTACGCCGAGCTCAAGAAACGAGGTTGAATAACTCACTGGTATGTTTTGGCTTGGCACCGTTACGGTACAGCATGGAGCAAAAACCTTTGCTGAAGAACAAAGGTATCCTGTTTAGAGTTCCATTCAGCAAGGATTTTATGTGGCTTGCAGGTGTCGGTCACGGGTGACACAGAGACCGTGATCCCAGTTGCTTGAAATACAGATGTCTATACACAGTCCTAGAAAACAGGTACTGTCTGGAAAACTGCTGCTTTTCTGTAAACAGAAGTGAACACATGCTTGTTACTCAGCTCAAATAAAGATGCTTCTGAAGACCATAAAGGGACACAAATTGAAATTATGAGAAAATATGAACTGTAAGCACATTTAGTATGTAATTATTTAAGCACAATTCTTTATGTATACATAAACCAGCTCAGTTTATAAACTCAGTTTTAAAAAACTGGTTCCATTTCGGAAAAAACCCAGGACTGGTGTTAGACTGGTAATAGAGTTTAGCATGCCTCTTACTTTTTATCTATACAAATGTATCGTATTAGATGCACAATATTAAATTGGGAGGAAATGCAAACATCACCCAGGGCAAAGAATCAGAAATAAAGCACTCAAAGAGAGCACATACATAAGCACTAAGTAACTATCTGCATGGAAAAATAAAAATGAAGCGGTACGTCTCAGGACGTGTAAACACGCTACAGTTCGGGGAGCAGCAGGACGAATGAACCTGAGCTTCAGACTTGGCCCTAACAAGGTCTAAGTGAGACATCTCCTACACTGCCCCTTTCTTCATAACGGTGCTCTCCTTGGTGGGTTCTCTGGCGTCCAACAGGCGCGGGGATGCTGCTTTTCCATCAGAAGGAGCCCTAACGCAGACTCTCCAGCTCACATGTCAGATCATCTAGAAAAAGAAGGTGAGTCCTGGAGGTACTTTCATGGGAACAGAATTAAAGAATGAAGTACCGGTAGAGAGGCAGGAATTTACCAGTACTTGACGTGTACTATCAGAAAGAGAAATGACTTGGTATACTACCCTGCACACGGTTGCAAAAGGCACTGCATCACTCCAGAGAGATGAGGGAAAGGGCACAGTATTGCCACCGTTACCCGACGCTCACATGGACGGCCAACACCGCTCCCAGGAGGTGCCAGGGCTGCAGAACAGGGCCCCTCCTGCCTTGCTCAAAATCACACAGGAACTGCAGCAGAGCAAGAGCAGAAACTACATCCCCCTTCAGCTTCGTTTAATCTTTAGCCTGTACTCCAAGCACAAGGACAGGCTGGGCAGAGAATGGACCAAGAGCAGCTCTGAGGAAAAGGACTTGTGGGTGCTGGGGGCGAGGAGCTGGCCATGAGCCAGCCATGTGCGCTGGAGCCCAGAAAGCCAACCGGATCCTGGGCTGGATCCAGAGCACTGTGGCCAGCAGGGCGAGGGAGGGGATTCTCCCTCTCTGCTCCACTCTGGGGAGACCCCCCCTGCAGTTCTGCCTCCAGCTCTGGGCTCCCAACAGCAGGAGGACACGGAGCTGTTGGAGCGAGGCCAGAGGAGGCCACGGGGATGCTCTGAGGGCTGGAGCCCCTCTGCCATGGGGCCAGGCTGGGGGAGTTGGGGGGTTCAGCCTGGAGAAGGGAAGGCTCCGGGGAGACCTCAGAGCCCCTTCCAGTGCCTGGGGGACTACAAGGAAGCTGGGGGGGGTTTCCCAAGGGCAGGGAGCGACAGGACAAGGGGTAATGGGTTTAAACGGAAAGAGGGAGATCAGGAAGGAATTCTTCCCAGAGAGGGTGGGGGGAACTGGGACAGGTTGCCCAGAGAAGCTGTGGATGCCCCATCCCTGGAAGCATCCAAAGCCAGGCTGAATGAGGCTTGGAGCAACCTGGTCTAGAGGAAGGTGTCCCTGCCTAAGATAAGGGGGAAACTGGATGGGTTTTAATGTCCCTCCCAACCCAAACCAGCCTGGGATTCTGTGATTCTTCAACAGGGCCACAAAACCTTCATAACACCATCTCCTGAAGCATGCACACACACCATGAGAAAAAAGGCCCACCCTGGCCGGCTCTCCACCGCTGAGGATGGTGCATCGGTCTCTGTGGGTCAGTGTCAAGCCTTTATGGTGCAAGTGCAGCTTCACAGTAAATGGGAAGCCCGAAGCCCATGTCCGTACAGCTGCAGCCTGGCACCACCATGCTTGGTGACTGCCAGTCTGAGATTTTCATGGACAATAGTGTTCAGCAACATCAGTGACCATCTGTTTCTTCCTCTTCTTCCTTCTCCTTCGCTTCTGCTTAACTCAATCGTAAGCGACCAAGATATTCTGGAAGCAAAGGCAGAATAAAATTTGCAGTGGATGATACAACTTCTGCTGATGTAACTCCCAGGGAAAGGAAGAGATCCAGAAATGCAGCGAGGCTTTGAAAGAGGGTGTAAGGTAGAGGGTTAATGGGGAAAATGGAGCACCCTGAAGGTAAAGTCATGGTGGTCACCGGTGCGATATACTGTTCCCCTGGGTCGTGAGGAGCAAGACCCCACGGAGGGTGTGTCGGGAAGCAGGGACGATGTGACTGCAGTGTGCTGTAACCAAAAACAACGGCAAGTCATCCCTGCTCATCTCTGCAGCAGCCAGCTATGCAGGGGGCGAGCAGGAATGGAGATCAGTGGCTTCACTCACGTGCACTGTCTCTACTTTACACGTTAAGTGCTTTCAAGCAAGCCATCATTGCGATGCTTTGCATTTCCATGCTTGCAGCCCACGTCTTCCCATGACAACGTACTGGAGAAGTTTAAACTTTCCTCCTAGGGATTTAGATTAACGGAGGCATGCCTACACCACCTCTAATTCTGCTTTAGAATTAGAGGCTTTGGATTTGAATTTCCTAAGGCAATGTCAGCAGTTTATCAGATGGCTTCCAGCTCAGGGACGTATTAAAGGACAAGACCTGAATCTGCAGCCAAACGGCCACGTGCAGGCCAGTGAAGCACACACTATAAATAACCATCACTCAGCCAGGCTGGGGCGAGGGAGGAGGAGAGAAAGCATCCCGCACGGAGCAGGCTCCTGTTCGCTGAACGGCTCCGTCCTTCTGGAGGCACTGAATGCAGCAGCACTGTGTTCAGCGGGTCACATCCCGCCCAGTCCCTGCCCATTTCACCACCTCAGGGATAGTTAAGAAACAGGCAGTGCCGCACACAGGAAGGAATAGGGACCATCCCCTTTACCTTAGTCCTGGAGAGATGCCCTTTCCCTTTCCAAACCCACATCAACTATCATAATCTACAGCATCCTCTGGCAAGGACCCCCACAGGCTATGCAGTTGGTGAGGCAGTTCCTGGGTCACTGAACCTGCCAGCTGCCGCTGCTTTCAAGTGAGGTCACCAACTCTTTTTTTTGGAAAAGAGTGTAATTTCCCTATTCACCTGATGCGATGATTTCTTCAGACCTGACTCATTCTCACTGAAATAGGCATCTTCATGCCAGTGGATATATTCCCTTTCCTGCAGAAAAGCACAGATGTTGCCTTCCTGGCTGCTAATTTTTATCTTTCCTCTTAATTGAAATTACCTTCCGCATCCTTAGTTTTATAACGAAATGTCCCGTACGCTGATGGCAATGCGGTTTACAGAAATTCAGCCGAAGAAAGTAGGTGAATTTCTTTAAATAATAAACATTAGAAAGATTCCATTAAAGTCAACTGAAATTAGGGTACTTGGAAATTAAACGGTTAAAAATTATAATTTATTCCAAATTCAGAAGGCACTCCAAAGCCCGTTCTTTCTGTGGCTGCAAAAGACGCAGTATCGCGTTATTTTTTGACACGGGAGCATTTTGGGCAGTCAACCAGACAGTATCAGCTTCTTGAGCTCACGCCGCTGGACCTCATGTGAGGCTGGAGAACGAAACGGCTCTTGCATCGAAGGAAACGGAGCGGCTTTGGCTTTCCTTAGCAAGAACCCTATCTCTCTGCATGTGAGCGTTTGGGTGCGCCAGCCGCCCCTCCCAACAGACAAGCTTGTGCTGAGCTCTGTGAGGACCCCTATCCATACAGCCACCATTATCTCCCACAGAAAATGATTTTCTACCTGTTCCAAAGCTTAAGTCTTTCATTTCTGCAATTGTGAAGGTGTGATACCGGCGTACAAAGCAAGGCTAACACAGTGCTGACTTGACAAACAAGCAATGTGTCTTGCAAAGACCTGGAGGATTCAAAGGGAAAGATGCCTGTTGCTAAAATAAGCTAATAAACCTTAAAAGAGGCACCTGTCTCCAGTCCCATACTGCAGCAGCAGAAACCTGGAGTAACAATGACTGCCAAATATTATGAAACCTGTAACCACGGTATGACTGAATGAGCCTCCAACCAAGCGTTGCAAGAAAGGAATTCCAGTGCTCAGCACAATGTAATTTTAGAGGGAAGTAGATGTTCTGTTGTGATATAACATAAATGACTATAAATGAATTAAACCTCTTTAACAGCTTCTCAACAATAATGTGTATTAAATGCCCAGAGAAATTCCTCCAGGCAGCAGTGATTACATAAAAGTAAAATGCTTTCACATTAAAAGGGCATGATCCTGTGTCAGGAGAGAAAGGTTTGACTTCCTTTTATCTCCAGCTTCAAAGCACCTACGTTGAGCACAGTAACGTACACGGGACAGGTCAGACTCAGCATCCAGCCCCAAACAGGAGAATATGGAGCAACCCAAAGCTCATCAACAGCGAGATCAAAGCAGCGCTCCTTCAGGGAAGGAGAGGTACCACCAAGCCAGCCCAGCTCCTAAGGCAGGGAGGACTTGCTGGGGAGAGAACATGAGGATGAGAGCCAAGTTCATTAGTTCCTTGTGTTGGTCAGTCAGTATCACACCGTGTCTTTGGAGAACGGAGACAGTATCCTCCCTCCACCCAGAGCAAACGGCTGCCCCAGCCCAGCTGCAGCAGCCAGGTGCAGGGGAGGGGGCAAGGATGCATCATGCACTCTGCGGTTATAGCTGGGGAGGTCTACGTGTTAATGATTGGTTTAACAATTATTTACGCACAAACAATCTCCCAGATTTTCTCTGCAGAAGAAATACAGCAAAGTAGCCACAAGCTTTCACTTGACTCATTCCCCTGCACCCCACATCCCTGGGAATGCGACAAGGCTGCACACCAAGTCATCAGCAATCGATCCATGCCTTGGAGCCAGCAAAACACAGCACAGCAAAACAGTCTGGTTTTCTGCTGGGGTGCAAAAATTAGTCCAGGCTACCGAAGCTTTGGTCAGCCTTTCCAGAACCTGCGACTTGAGCATCAGCACTTCCCCGTTTTAAGCAAGAACAAACCCCCAGTTTTTCTGCAAAGCTCCTGAGAAGTTCAGCTGTGGTGACCGCAGCTGAGCCCCTGCTGCTACTCGGCAGTGGCAAGCTGTAATTCCTGGTGTCCTTTCCTCTTCCCATTCGCCTGCTTTGTCCTCTCCTTGCATTCTGCCTCTCACCAAGTCCAAAAGCCTAGCAGTAGGGACTACAACTTTGTTACTACAGCACCTGTCATTTGCAATTCCTCATGTCTCCAAGGGTCCCTTTGTGACTTCTTTTTGGTTTTTATTTTTCATTCCAACTTCTTACAGTTCATTTATTTCTTAGCTGTAATATGTTTGGTTTGGTTTTTTAAATGTATATTCTTTCAGATGAAACCAGCCTTCTGCATTACCCACAGTACTGATTTCATCTAGTGCACACAGACACACACTCACTTCCTGCTGCCAAGGACCTGACAGCATTTCGGATGTGGAGGAGTATCTCGGTCTAATAAAGTGGAACAAACTTGCCACACTTGATTTTGTAAGTTATATAAAAGAATCCTACCCCACACCTAGAGCGAAGAAATTTGGCCACCACATATTAAATTAAACACCCAGCAGAGTTTACAGGTTGGAAACGAGCGGAAGAAGATTTAGGGAAAGCAGTTAATGGTCAGACAGCCCGAGTGGGAAGTTTTAAATGAGACTTATTAGAATTGGAGATTCAGGAAATAGGAGGCCTGCGGATAATTTAGGAACAATTTTAACTGCAGAGCTCCAGGTGCTGACTGGCACATGTCACATGTTGTCAAGGACTGGTATCACTGCCATCATCGTCAAACTGTCCCTCCCAATAGCATCAGTGCACAAGAGCTTCGCCTTCACTCTGCTCCAAGCAATACTGACAACTTCAGCACTAGAAACGGGATTCCTCCCAGCACCTCTTTGCTACGGGAAAGGGCAATCCTCTCCAACTTTTAGGATAGTCAAGAAAATTAACTTTCCTGTTCCCCTCCCGCCAGAGAGAAGCGAACTGGCAGAGTCAAAGACCAAAGCAAGGCATGCGGCCAGCCTTTCCCCATCTAAAGCGGGTGGAAGGAGAAATCAATGCCCAAATGTGCCCTGAGAATTGCACCAACTCCCAGCCCACCCCCAAACGTCTCTTGGCTGCTCTGAATCGACATGATGGAGAGGGCTGGTGTGCTACAGGCCTGGAAAACCAGGGGATGTGGCAGGCTTCACTGCCTCCCTCAGCACTCACTGCACAGTGCCTTCTCCATAGCCTCTGCCTCTTGGGGGTTTTGGCTGGCATGAACATAAATAGCTTCCAAGACACGTAACACTCCTATTTCTTTAAAAAGCCCTTCCGCTACTTGGTCACTCCTGTGCTGAGAAAAACCATCCCAGGACTGCTTGCAACCCAAGGGCAAAGGGCAACAGCAGCACAGCGCCCTGCGCCCGGCTCACAGCCAGCCCTCTGCAGCAGTTCCCTCCCGCTGCCAGCCAGAACAGAAGGATGGACCTTCAGGAAAGCAGGAATTTACAGGTAAGCCCAGGTAAAAATAGCATAACCACTCCACGACAGTGCTGCTTTCCCTAATTCCTCCTCCACCCTCATTATAGGCCCAAACTGCCTTCTGCATCCGCCAACGCTTTCAAACGAAGGCCACATCGAGGCCCCCTCCAGCAAAGCACGGGGACAGAGCCGGGCTCTTTACAGATTCAACTCCACCACCCCCGAGTGCCAGGGAAATAAATATATGGTATTTCAGAGGCGTAGGACATAAATTCTGGCTTGGTTTAGAACCCTGTGGGCAGTAAAGTGCTCTGCCCATTAAAACATAAATTATCATCTGAGTACAGCTGATGAGAGGCTGGGACTAATAGGAAGTAGTGCTAAATCAGAATTATAGGAATGCTCTTTCCAGTCTGACTGCGGGAATTTACTCTCCTCCCTAGTGTGCCTCAAGATGGCACAAAAATTGAGGTTAGTTTGTACGGGAGCTCAGAAGTAAACTGTTCCCCTCCCCAAACACATCCTTATCAATAAAGTATCTCCTAAATCCCAGCAGTGATGCTTGTAGCACACCTATCATCCCCGAACTTCCAACTCTTTATGAAAAGAAGAAATCCAACCTCACGACCACCCTCTGAGCCAGGCAGCAGCGCTCGGCCTCACTGAGCCTGGCACTCCTTACCAGAGCGGAGCTTCCGCCCAGCGTGGTGCCTGTGAATTTCCGCTGATAAATCTGAACCGGTAACAGCCCTGGGCCGAGTTTCCCTGCAGAACCTGGCCCTGTGGCAGTGGTTTCCTACACCCAGAAATCATCCGGAAGGCAGCAAGGGCCATCACCCGCCTGGCCACTTCGCCTCGGAGCTGAGGGCTAGAACCAAGGCCTCCAGCCTCCCGGGCGGCAGCTCGCTATGAGGAGCTGGAACGTGAGGCAAAACTGCTCCGCTGCTCTCCCAGCAAGGGCTCGAACGTGGAGACCCTCAGCCACCGGCACAGGTGCCACGGTCAGGGGGCTTCACCACCGACACGCTCCAGCTCCTGCCTTCGCCTCACTGCGCACAAGCATTAAGTCAACTTGGGAGATTCTTCTCAAGGTTCACGCCAACCAGTTCCCGTCAGACGCGCAAGCACGGCTTCCGTTCCTTGTGCCAGCCCTCTGTCTCAGGGAAGGGCTGCCCCGCTGATCGTGAAGATGGAGAATCGAGACAAAACGCAGTGATTTAGCGATGTGCTCGGTGTAGCGTTTAAGCCCACAACAGGTCCAGGAATTTAATCCAGATCATTTCAGCTTTTCCCTGTAGTTTTAACCCAGACCAATTCTCAACTCCTCTTGTGGGAGTTAGGAAGAAGTAATCATGACAAGTTTAATGTGCTTGGAGAGACCAGAACTGCCAGCTTATTTATGATCTACAGATAAATCAATACATTCAGATAAAGTTTCTGTTTGCCAGTAACATCTTCTCTGACTCCTGAACTTACTCTTTTCTCCAGATGCTCGTTTCCTAAGCAGTACTAACTCGTCGTTACAGCCCATCTACGCTGTTCTCTGCTCTCCATTCCACAACAGGGCTAAAGCAGCCTATTGAGATACAGCTCCTAGAGAACGGTCGTTCACTAGCTCACGTCTAGAAGTGTTGCGAGTGTCACAAAGAAAGATTGCGCTCCGCTTCCATTTCTATAGTCTGCAACGCCTGCGTCCGGATCTATGTCCCTGGGCATTACCGAGAAAACAGGATTCTTGACACGGATATATATATTTTTTAAATGATGATTGAAAGCCAGAATAAATCGAATGTCAATGTTTAGGAACAGACAATAGCTGTGGGATCACAAGACCCACGGCTGCTCTGAATGACTGTGGAGGAGTCCTTTAACTCCAGGTTTGGCTTCTTGCACTACATAACTAAAGTTACTTAAGCTCTGCTAGAGACCTATATAGAGTGGAATAGCCATAAGCTAAAGCGGATGACAATGGCTTCTTGTTTTTTCCCCTCCCAACACAGTCACGTCCCATTGCGCATTGTAAATAAAGTGGAAAATGCACCGAAATGGCCGGCTTTTGAGACACGCGACACAATTGGGCTGTGTTTCCGCGCCATCTGAATTAAACAGGAGTGGAATTGTTACACAAGTCCCAAGGTGCCCACTGACGGGAGATGTGGGTTTTATTTATTGGAGAAGACACTTGCATACTCTGGGAAAAAGTAATTTGCTGGCCTGAAATCATCCATGCAGGAACAACTAAAGAAAGCCTGCAAATATATCAAGAAGGGATTTAGGACTGGATGTGGAAAGAGAGGACTGAATGTGCCAAGAGAACATGAGGGAAGGTAGGTTTAAGAGCCAGGGGTGCGGAAAGCAACATATTTTAGTCTGGAAGCGCAATCTTGCCTCTGGTGCTCCGACGGGCACGGCACTAAGATACTGTTCGCTTTCAGAGCCAGCCGGAAGGATCACACAGCCCCGCAGTCTATGGGGATGCTGGATACTTGAGGTGGGATTTTCAGAGACCCTAACAGCTACTGAAGGACCCAGTTCAAGCTAGTAAGGGTTGCCTATCTCAGAGATCCTCGCTTTCTGGCGTCTTTGCACAGGGGGTTTGGGACCTGCAGCATAAGGTGTATCCGGAAAACGAAGTCAGCAGAGGAGGGGCAAAGGGGCAGTACAATTCCCCTGCCTCCGTACCCACCAGGGGATCTGGGGAGCAGACCCTGCCCCTTCTCAAAAGGGACAACCATGAGACCCCTCCAGGCGATTTTTCATTGCAACAACCAAACCAAAACGACCATCTTGTTTTTTTGATAACGCCCTCAAACCATCACATGTTGGAACAGAAAGCCTTAACGTAGTTTCCCTCGTCCCTCTCTCATTACAGTGTTCTCCAAGAGCTTCACAAGCTCCTCTGTTGGGTCACAACGGAGCCAGCCCCGAGGCTGAGCAATGGCTGTGTCTGACCCGTGGTCCCATCGTGCCGCACGGTCGTATCTGCCTGCTGCGCTGTGCAAAGCATGCCAGCCGCACCGGAACAGGAATGGTGAACGCTATTACCCCCGAGAGTACAAAGCACGCCTAGCCCAGACATCATTTATTGTCATTAATTCGTATCCAACGCTTTATAAACATTTACTGTGAAGAATGCATTTGGAATTTAAAGAATTCATGAAATTCAGCAATATCCAACGACCATGCTCAGTGTGTATTCTGCATGAGAGAGAAATTGTTGTGTCTATTGTGAAGTGGTAACCCATATGTTCCTCACATTAGGAAGATATTTAATGTATGCCCTTGGCAAATAACAGACTATGGAGCATCTGAAACAAACAGAACCATCACCCAAAGATGAGACATATTTCTGTTAAAACTGAAAACAAAACACAACCAAAAAAAAACCCCACCCCAAGAAGCAGCTATTTACAGTAAATTAAAAAGATATCTATCAAATCTCACTTATGGTAATATAAGACTATTTCTGAACTTTAATTATGACGAACTGGTCTCCTGTGGCTTGTTCATTTCTCGCAGCTAAAAAAAAAAATGTTAACAGTCTTCTAATTATATCAGTTTTCTGTGCAAAAAAAATCCTGGCTCGCATTTATTACTCTGTCTGGGGAAGTTATGGATCATCCTGCTATTCACTTAATGCTTTTAATTTACATATCAGAAATACTAATAAGTGTGGTGTTATTAGATCATATTCCCTTTCACTTCCAACCCAAGAAAATGGTCCATTTTGTTTAGCTGCCACAATTAAATTAATTTATTTTCCTATGGCATGGTTTTTGATAAGGGCTTTTATCAGCAGCTTGACTGTATTAAGCTTAATGGGACATCTCTCATTAAAATAAAATGCAAAAAGAAAATATGTTTCATTAAAATCAAACAATGGCTTTGCTCCCCCCACCCCAACCCCATTTTGGCTTCATTAGCATATTTAATAGAGGAGATAATTGCGGCTCTTGCTTGAACAAGAGCCACAATCTGAAGTTCTGAATTTGTTAAAATTCAATAGATTATTTTGGTGTCATGTGATGAGCAGCTACACTGCCAAAGCAGACACGGCAAAGCAGCTAGATTTGGCACATTTTGGGTTTGCCTGACATTTATTTTCTGTGGTGTTCACAGCACAGTACCCAAGAACCTGCTCTTCACTCCCCAGAGTATTTGCAATATATTCTAATGGTATCGATTAAAAGGTATCCATCCCACAGTCCCCTGCCGTCGGCTCCTAGAAGACAGGAGTGTCTGTTTGGAAAGGAACTGACCCACAGCCTAGAAAACCAGCCTCGAAACACTTTACTGGGAGAGCTAGTTGTTTCCAGCAGAAACAACGTGGTGCTCTCTGGGATCATTACTGGTTAGGCTTCCAAGAGGAACAGGAAAATACAAATCATTTTTCAGAATACAAAAAAACTACCTGAAAGAAATCAACTTTCAGAACAAGATGAGGGGGATAAGAGAGAGACAGGTTTTCACTTCCTGCCGTTCCATCTGATTTCAGTTCCCACTCCTAATCCATTTCATCCAGGCAGGATGCAGCATCCCCTAACACACCTGCCTCTCCAAGGGCTTCGTGCCTTGGAAGCTCCCTTACCATTTCCAGGAAGGGGGATAGGAGACTAGGCCCAGGGGTCCAACAGATACCGACACAAGACGAGAACAACACTTTCTGATTTTGGCTTGATGCTGGATCGGAAAAGGAGCTGAACAAAGATCTTGGGGTTGATTCCGAGGCACACAGAGATCCTTTCTCACTGCCAAAACTGTGGGAAAGAGTCTCAGTGTAGGTGAAGTTTGGGCCTCTCGCAGTAAGTAGAAACTGCTTAAGATACGGTAGCACACCCTCCTGGTAGGTAACAGACAGACTGAGGGAGTAAAACGTACAGTGATCAATGTTGTGCACACATCCCATCCATCACTGCCTGAGCGGATCCAGAGAGTGATTTTATCCTAATAACGCGACGTCAGTTAGGATCATTCTTCTGCTTCCTGGCACCCACCCCATTCTTCTTCTTAGGAAGTTTCCCAAGTATCTGCTCAAGTTGAAACTTTCGCCTAACCAGCTGCATTGCTGTCTCTCACCCTCTTTACACCGATTTCTGCTCACAGCTCAACAGCCACGAGCTGCCGTCACAAAGCAGCAGCCCATATGCAAAGTTTGCACCGTAGTGCCCTGTGCTTCAGCTCAAAGCCAGGATGGCCATATGGCCACTGGAAAAAACAAGAAGGGGGAAATAAAAAACATGCTGAGTTGTTTCTGCTGGAAGGAGAGAGGGATTGTCGATACAGAAAGTGGATTGACTCCTCATCAGTGTAAACGTATCACTGCTGTATGGCACAGTGGCAAGGAACTGAGCAGGCACAACAATTTCTTCTAACTCCTTCTTTCCTTCCCCCTTCTGGGCTCAACCTCCTACAACGAGGGACCTCCGAGACCTGCTGGGATCGCAGAGAGCATGTTGCAGCTCTGAGCAGCCCACAGCCATCTAATAAAGGCAAAATGGCACGCCGAGTTCGTGACACTATTTATATAAGGCACAATTTTTCATCAAGCTGTTATCAAAAAGTACGCTTCATGAGCTGCTCAAAGACCACACACAGAGGAGCTAAACAGAAAGGGTTGTCTTCAGCGCCAAGATCAGCTTTAGGGGAGAACTCAGGTTTAAAGCCAAACCACAGCTAGGTTGGAACTGTTATTCAAACAGCTGGTAAGCTATACACTTACACTTCTAGCCCAAAATAAGGAAGAAAACCCCCTTTCACAATACAAGCTCCAAGATCTCTGTGTATTTCTGCTTTGTAGGGCTGGCCCAGAAAGAGTACCTTTTTAAAGTGCAGCCCTCAGAGTCCCAGCATCAGGAATACCTAAATCAGAGCTGAAAATTACTGTGTTGGTTTCAGACCTGTATTTGGGCAGGAGAACAGCAGCAGCAGCCACACAAATGATTGCACAGAGGAAGCAATCTGCCAGCCCCCGCGGAGAGTACCTAGAGCATATGTTCAGTGCAGCATGCAAACATCTTTGATTGTACCAGGCAGATCAACAATGCTCTGGCTACACGTCTTTAGCAGTGGGAAGCAGGAGATTGTGGCATGAGGCTTCTCTAACTCTGCTGCTGCTGTCTGGGTTTATTATATTTATACGTTTTATGGGCCATCACTTCTGCAACCCGGAGCGCACGGTGTGCCGGTCGCAGGGATGGGAAATGGAGGGGGCGTGCAGTGGGGTGCTGGTGATGAACAGGCTGCTTTAACCGCTTCTGCTGCCGTTTCCTTTCCACTTGCCTGGATGCTATTTGCATTTTCAGCCCTGTTGTTGTTTGTACTTGCTCCTGAGCGAGAGTGAATTCAGATGTCCTTCCCGCCTACACAAGGTTTCCTTGTACACAACCCTTGGCATTTCTTCGGGCAATCCTGACAGAAATGCCAGCGCTAAATTTACTGTTGTGCCCTTGTTGACTCACCTAGATGGCTCCCAGTCTCAGTTCTCTAAAAATAAGACATGTGGACCTGTAAATGTCCCCAGTATAGACAGCTGTGCAAAGAATAGGGTTTTTTTAATGTGACTGAATAGGAAAAAGAAAAAAATTGCAGTATTTCTTCAGACCAGATCAACCAAAATTAAACATTTTGTATTGTTCTTGGAAGGTCAGAGCCTGCACCTTTTGAAAGGCACCGAAGGGAAAGTTTTTAAAGAAAATAACAATCCAAAATAAGGATATTAAAAAACCCACACACGAAAATCCCAACCCATCTATTTCTCCAAGGTCTGGAAAAAATATGGATGTTTTTCCTTATTTTTAGCCTAAATGTTATAAAATATAGTTTTGGTTGACACAAAAATTCCCTTTTTTCCAGTGAACAAATAAACATTGTCCAGTTCCACAATTAACTACAGATAACTGAGAAGGGATGAGATTGTTTCAAAACAAACCAACCGAAAAAAGCAAGGTAACAAGACTAGAGAACTCCTTGCTTCTCTCTAGCTCCCCAGATACCACAGCTGTTCCCAAGTGCCTGCCATGCTCTTTCCATACCAGATTTCCCAACCACAACAGCAAGAACGTACGCACGTTATTTTGGGTCACTCGCGAGCGTTTTGAAATGAAAATGAACTTCATAACCTTGAACTGTCAATAGGTTCAGATAATTGAAACAACAATGGAAACGCTGATCTACAGGCTGTGATCACCCAAACCACAACCGGGCCAGGACGTGGGGACTTCCAGCCACAGTTCTGAGAAGAAAATGCCAACTTCCCTTGTACCTCTAAGTATTATGCCATCATATTTTTACCCCTGTAGCAAAAATTAGCAGTTAATCAGCCTTTTATTTCCTTTCCTTTCTGAAAGAGAAACACCAGAGCTTTTCCTGGTGTACACAGCATTCCCCTTTTTACCAGTTATTCCATTTATTTTCTGAATCTTGGCAAGTTGCTAACCTAGTCTGTATAACCACAGGCTAAAGTACTCCAACTGCCAGACATTAATATATCTGTTTTAGTCACTCATCCACCCCCAAAATTGACAGTTTGAAGAATTACCAGCTCCCAGAACATGAAACTTAACTAAGCTTGGACAGCTGTATCAGTGAACAACCGAGATTTCCATGTTAATATGACCTTGCTCGACATAAAGCTCTTCAGATATTTCATCAGCTTGTCTGTGAGAAGCATCTGATCTCTTCAGAGGTATAAAGCAGGGAAAAGAAAGCACATTTTGCCTAACTATGAATTTACCATTCGGCATCCATAATAAAACGAGACAAACGGCCTGCCAGGTGCGAATTGCAGGCCCCAACCATAATCCCTTCTCTCTTCCAAATGTTCCTCCAGTCCAGCTTAACTAACACCTATGAGAAAGGCAAATAAATTGTTCTTCTGAGAGGAAGCGGAAAAAAACCACAAGATCTTTAAAACAAGGACAGGGACCAGGCTTTGGCCAAGGGCAGGGACCAGCCTTCGCTCGTCCCCCTCCCAGGCCACCAACCGGATCAGACATGCGGTCGCCCACCACTGCCAGGTCCTGCCTAACCAGTAAGTGCTCTTGACAGCCAGTCTCCCACCCCATTCCACACTATTCACGTTTCATATCGCCACAGCTTCAAATTTTGCTGAGGGTATGGAAAAGAGGATGGGACACAGCTACAAAACATGAGAAACAGCACTAAACAGAGGAATAAAAAACACAGATTCCTTCCTCTCACAGCAGAAGAACCTGTGGCACACGTAACTCAGCTTAAAAACAACAGTATTTTATAAATATTTTTATTTGTACACAGTTCAATCTTAGTTTACTGTGGAGTTTATTTGAGGAACTGGCTGGCGCAAGATAGCACTTAGATGTAGAGTTCAGAGAAATTTAATTAAAGGGCAATGACTAATTTCTGGAGTTGGAAATATTTTGCTATTTCCAGAAAACAATGTGCTGAGCTTACCGCAGCAAGCTTCAGCCATGACCGTGGCCAGCAGAAAGCGGGCTCCCAGCTCGACCCAGCTGGGTAGGACGATCTCCTGTACACTACAGATGGTCAAAGATGCAGGACAGCTTCTCAGGCTGCAACACCACAGGGAGGCTCTGGGCTTCCAAGAAATGTTTGATAATGAAAATGAAAGCTGGGATGAAGAGGGAAAACAAAGAAAACCAAATCAACCCTCTCCTTCCTCAAAAATAAATAGTGCAGGGTGGCAAACTGCTGCAGGATAATCCAGAGGAGACTCTTGAGAGCAGAAAGCAAGAGACAAGCAGAGCTTTTGGTATAAGACAGGCCTGAAGCTAAAGCAAGGTGCTGCGAATTATTGCAGAAGGGGAGGGAAGACCACAAATATCGTCAACGATTACATGGAGACAGCAATGCAAACGGTCGTGCGGCCTTGTCCACCACACAGCACAAAATTGTCATCATCCAAAATGGGACTTTCTTGGACTGTCAGAGGGACACCAGCACCTGACAAAGTGTCTGCAGGCTTGTAACTGTGGGGAGAAAGATGCTCCTAGACCACTGGCACAGACAAGCCAGAGAAAAGGCTGGAAAAGAGGAGGGATTAGTAACAACAGATAAAGGATCTATTTTCTGGGACACTTCACAGCAATGGCTAATGCTGTTCTTGTTCAGCTGAGGTAGCTGGGCCATTGACTTCAATAATATAAAATTGGGCCTTAAAGATGTAACGAACTATTTATTAATTAGTATGCCCTAAATGTTCTGAAAAAGCTACTCCTTAATGCGCATTATTCTCTTCTCCAATCTTCTTTAAATGAAAGGAGTTGATTGGATTGATGATACAATTGAGAAACACAGGCTCTTGCCATCTGAAGATGCCCAGTTATATCAGTTTTTGCTTAAATTTCATCAAAAGCTAGCACAAAAGGGATGTCAATGACACAAGAGCAGAGCCAAATGCATCTGGCTTTACAGGGTATAATTGCAATATCAAGTGCCTTGTTGGGTTGAGTCTTTTGGAAACAAAAACAACCCATTGTGATACTCTGGATAGGTTCCTTCTCATCTGCATGGAACTCATTTAAAAAGGATGATTTAAAACAAAAGAAACATTATCCAATATTAGAAGTAACCGTTAGCAAGGCTCATTAATGCAACACGCTGAAGCTACAGTCTCTGCAATTCTATTGCATAGCTAAACTACTGTAATTAAACCATAGTTCCTCTGTGTTATTTAGCAAAGTAAATAATTACACCGTGCCCCTGAGGTTTATTGTTAATTTGTAGCATCAGGCAGAAACCCTCACTGTCATCTCTAAACCTCCATTTTATGGGATCATATCCCTGCACAGTGCTTCCCTGTCACTGTACCGAACGCCACAGTGGCTGCACTGAGATTTTACCCTGTTGTGCTCCACATCACGAATAGCAGCCATCCCTGCCTCATGCACACGTGGGTCTGCATCCAAGACAGCCATCAAAACCTCAGACCTTACAGGCAGGTTTTAAATAATCGGCGTGGGTTTATTTCCCAGTGAGGGGAAACTAGCGTTTCCCCTGTGCACCAAAAAGGGGCTGGATTCATTCACTGACTGCAATTTGACTTTTTATCTTTTGTCCAGAAACATCACCGTTAGCGCAGCAGGACCACAGTCGCTTCCAGTATCGCCCCTCCTCCCATAAGCACGGCTGTTCCTGCACTCTTGTTACAGACAGAGCCTCAGCCCCTGAGAAAAATGCAGAATATCCGTTTTTCTACAACCCACTTAGAGCTGCCCAACTGATTTAACTAAAACCAGGAAAACAGAGCAGTGGGTAATAATAATTAAAAATAAAATTTCAAAAATATATACAATGGGTTCAACACCTCGCCTATCCCTGAAGTTTTCAGGGCATGCTGAGGGGACACAAACCCGTTCTGGAAGCCCCAGAACAAAACCAGGGCCGTCAGGATTACAGCTACATCCCAGCCCAGGAGCTGTAACATGGCACAAGGTGACCACCAGTTCATTTTTAATGGCACACCAACATCCAACATCCCTGTGCTGTTTGTAAGGCTGGAAAGGGGAAAACACAAGCACAACGCCCCGACGGTCTCAGTATTCAAGCCAAAAAAATTGTGTTCACCAACATCCCAAAAGATGAGACCACCTATCCTCGCGTATCAGCAGGAAGATTAATACAGATGTCAACTTCAGTCTTTCCAGGCTGGGAGCTGCAGCTTTCTGCTCCTCAGGATGAAGATGCGGCTTTGCTGGTTTTCCTGCTCCTCCCAGTGGCAGAAGGGAAAGGGCTGCTGCTGGCAACAGAGCAGAGGGGTTTTCCCTTCCCTTTGGCCATTCCCACAGTCCCCTTTAGCTGAGAGCCAGGGAAGGCTCATTGTGATGCTCTATGATGAATCAGGAAAAAGCTCCCTCACAGGACCATGAATTTAATATTCCATTGCCTGGGAAAGCCTATGACTATATGTCAAACACAGCAATAGTAAAGGTGATGAAGTAAAGGCTCCAAGATAGGGAAAACAGACTCAGGAAAGAAAAAATTAAATGCCTTTCCACAGGATATTGGTTTTCTCTGCGAGACTCCTCACATGTGCTAGCATTTAAATCAGTAGTTTGCACCTAGCTGCCCAGGATGAGAGATTACATTTCACTCCCCCGCAACAGATTCCTAGGAAAAGCACTTTAAAGCTGGGTGTTTATGCATACATACATAAAATAACCCACTCTGTGTAAAACTCTGTATTCAGTCCAGTGCGGCTGGGGAACTGTGACGCTGGGCCAGAACCTCAGCTAGCGGTAACACGCCACTGATTAGCAAAACACGACAACCGAAGGGAACACACATCAACATCATTCCCCCGGCTTCAGCCGAGCTACGCCGATTTGTATCTGCTGCGCTTCTGGCCTGTTGTACTCCGCGTTATTCTGCTTCCCGAGGCGCTGGGATGACAGCCGGACTATCGCAGGGTCTCCTATCCGTTATTAAAGAGCGGCTGCTTTTCAACACAGCTAAGAGTCTACTCCCCTGGTGAATGACAGGACCACGCTACTGTCCCTCACGTTGCTCTGGTGAAACGGAGATGCCTCATAAGCATCTAT
Source organism: Rhynochetos jubatus (assembly GCA_027574665.1). Taxonomy (NCBI): domain Eukaryota; kingdom Metazoa; phylum Chordata; class Aves; order Eurypygiformes; family Rhynochetidae; genus Rhynochetos; species Rhynochetos jubatus. The sequence continues at coordinate 16,374,376 of CM050666.1, read as the reverse complement.
CATGTGCTCGAATACATATATATGGTATGCAGAGGAAGTGAGCGACCCAGCCTATACGTACAACTCAGCCTTTAAAGCCTTCACGGTAAATCAGCATCAACAGCACTCCGAGTACTACAGAGAACACAGTAAATACACTTTGCAGATCAGAGAAGGAAACGTGGATCAGCGTTTGTAAAGCATTTGGAGATCCTTCAGAATAAAAGAGACTGAACTGCGAGATATTTTTATGTAGATATTATGGTGCGCCACCATTTCTCTTAGGAAATACATTTGGAGGTTGACATCCCCACGTAAGTAAAGAGGGATGCTTAAGGATTTATTTATTTTTTGGCTAGAGAAACTACTTTCACTGAAAAATTCAAGTCTGGAGGTAAACAGAACCAGACTTCCTGCACAAGCAACATTAAAATCAGAAAAGCATCATACCAAATCCGATGCACAGCTATCTACAACTGCCGTACACCTCAGCGGGTCCCTGCAGCTCTGCAACGCTAATTAGCAACACGTTCGAGACTTGGCATCACTGGTTGAACTCAGCTCAGTGACTCCTGCACATCAGATTTTACCCCTGAAAGCAGCGTGCTGACTTTTAACATCGTTACTTCAGCTGACAAATGCTGACGTTGGCCAAACGATCCAAAGTTTGCCCCTGGTGAACTTTTCCATCACTGCTCTCAGATCTCTGCTTGCCCTAACAGAGGAGAAATAACAGAATATGGGATGGCAACACATACAAACTATGATTTGTTTTACAGTAACAGGTTGTTAGATTCTTTCTTTCAAAACTGGCATTTAATGTAATGAATCACCTTTCTCCGTAGCGGTTTTTAATGTGCCGAGCCATGTTTCTCATGGTGTCTCAGTCTCGCTTCCTTTTGCTTTTCCTGTTGGCATTTAATTTACTGGAACAAAAGGATTACTGCTACATCTTCCCCTCAGATCGTGATGATTAAACGTCCACCACCATATTATTTTTAAGCAGCAGTTTATTTAGCCTCAGTGAATTGTTACACGTACAACCCAACTTCACTGGGTGTTGTGATTTGGAAGGTAAGATACTGTCACTGATGATACCACGCTGTATCATCCCGTTTGTAAACTCTGTCTTAGCTGTGGTTGACTATTCCTGAGCCTTACTGACAACAGGCACAATCACTATTGGATTGCAGTGGCTACATCTCTGTGGCCAAAATACAACACCAAACCCGCCAGGAAGGCTTTACAGTGTAAAGGTGCTCATGAATCCTAAACACTGCTGGAAAAGGCCGGCATTTCAAACAGAATTAATTCATCTGCTTTGAGCCGCAGAACGTGCACCTCTCACAAGGTAAGTCTCCAACAAATGCTCAGCCCCAGCCATCTCCCACATCAGGCAAAACCAGAGGCTCTCCGAGAACCTGTGTGCAGGCTGTTGGTACCACACCAAACCAAACCCTTCCCTGGATTTTGTTCAGGGAAGCCGACACTCAGCCGCGATGCTCATGGTCACTCACCGTAAGCTTGCGGTTAAACACAGCGCCAGTGCATCCCTCACGCTTCCTTTCCACTTAAGTCCTGTACCAAAGCAAGATTCCAGATTTCTCCCACCACAGCCCTGATCCAAACAACCAGAAATCAGTGGAAGTTTTCCCACCAGCTTTGGATAAGGATCCTCAGGGCAACATACACTGAGTTTGGATAAACAAGCCACTTACTCCTGGCAGTTCATGTCAATATCTGTTAGTCTCCGAAACCCACAACATTCCTTTCCCAAAGCCCTGGATGGATTGTCTCCTATTCTCCAAGTTTCCTATCCCTTGCCATTATTTGTTTCTTTCAGGAGGAAAAAAAAACAATAAAAGGCTACAGAGTAGGCAAAACTGGTCATCTGGTCAGCTCTGCTGCCAGCCTTGACTTGAACTTGCAGTGCTCGGGGACAAGGTTTATTGTGGACCTGGCAGTGCTGGGCTGACTTGGACTCGATGGTCTTAAAGGTCTTTTCTAACCAAAACAATTCCATGACTTCATGATTCTATGAACTGACTTTTGCGTACCTAATACATACACTGCCGATCCTCTGAGCCCCCGACTGCCCTCGCACTGCACCCCACGAAACATTCACTTCTCCAGACAAGTCTTCAGCTCTTATTCAAATACTTAGCACGTCCTTTGCCTCAGTGGTCCTTATAAATCAGGTTATCTCATTAGTGCAGACATTTTCCTTTTACTGTCAATCTCTAATTTCATTAAGTTAGTGAAAGAAAGACAAGGAGTTACGCAAGGAAGGATTTGTCTTAAGCTTTACAGACAGCAATCCCTCATCTTGATAGTTTTTAACAGGTAGGTGCTTTCGTTTTCTTCCTTCTTTCCCCCCTCCTATTGGTTCCTCTCTTTATCAAAGTCCAATTAAGTAGGCTGACTGGACTGCAAAGTTTTGATAACAGAACCTCCACATCTCTTGCCTTTTCGGTTGATCTTTTCAGGCTTGTCTTTAACCAGTGCTTTAAAATGTTGTTGCTACTCTTAAAAACAAAAGGAAAAAAGGCCTCGATAGATTGTAAACACGGTCCTTGGAGGCTTACTCCTTACCTCAGTCTCTTCAGAATTCAGCCCAACAACTCCTTCACAGCCCAGCTCTTCTGCTAAGGAACTGAAATATGCATGGTATGTCTACTCTCTCCCCTTTTCTAATTTCCACTTAATCCCTGTGGAGGGAAGCTTCTTGAGTACCGGGAGGAGGAGGCAAGGCAGCAGAGGTCCACAAACCCTGCTACCTATGGGAAAGAAGAGCATTCCCATGGGTGATGTGCACCACAGCAACAGGCCACAGCATAAAACTCTCACTTCTGCAACAAAAATTGAGTATTCTCTTTCTCAGCCATAAAAAAAATCCTTGATATGAAGCTTGTTCCTGGAGGCCTGCAGAATACCTCCTTGCCGTGCACACCCTCCCAGTACATGCCAAGTGCCCAAATCCATTACCTTGACAACACTGTGCATCACTGTAATAGCACGAGTCAGACTCGCGATTGTTGTGACCATAACAAGAGCAGACTCCCATCGATTGGCACGGAGCTCCCTGTTTGGAACTATAATTCCAGAAGGATACTTGCTTTAAATCTTGTTGCTCTCTGCTTTGGGTCTTGCCAAACTTGCACATATACCAAAACCAGTGGCTTGTTTTATGGTCTCATTTTAATGGGCTTGTCTGTATTCCAAGACCCAGTAAACAAAACAGATCAAACCCCCTCCCTAAGGGCTTTCATGCACAGAGTCTTCCTCAGCCTTTACACACCCAATCTAACAGGCGAAGCTCACTGTCGGGACCATCTCTCCAGGTTTCTGAAGGATGGCTGTGACTGAAGTCCACGTGTGCAGGTGTTTCACTTAAAACCCTTTGGCCACTGCAAAGCTGGACCAAAGGCTTAGACCGAGGAAGGAAGGAATGAAGAGGGGATAAAACCAAAAAAACTGTACATCGGGTTTTCTATCAGAGAAACTACAGCTCCTGGCAGCTACCAGTCCAAAGATGGATGACCACTGACTGGCACATGTTTGGCTGACAAGCCGAGAAAGTAAACAGATTACACTAACGGCAATAAATAACTGTCACCACGAGCACACAGCAGTACCTCTTTCACAATATCCAGGAAAAAAGGGGTCAGATTTCTTGTGTTTCTGTTTCTATCCCTTGTCAACACCCCCCTTCCATCAGCTGTGCTGCATCTCGCCTAGTTCATGGACACGTGACAGGGACACACCTTGCTATGCAGAATACTCCAATGCTGTACCAAAGCAACACGCAGAAAAGCTCAAAATCCAGCAGTAGTTGGATTTCTCACCAATAACATGGGCTGTGCACTGCCATACAGCGTACCAATAAGGCAAGGTGTACTGCCTGGTACCCATCCGTAGGCTTGTCAACGTCCCCATTCAGCCCAAGGCAGAGAAGTACAGAACTCCCAACTTCCCAGTCCTGCGAGCCTGACTGTTGGAGCAAATGCTAAAGCAACGAGAGAGGGGATTTCTCCACTTCATCTCAGCAGATGTTAGGACATTACTAGAAGATGCAAGCACCACTAAATATCAGCGGCATTGTACGAGTTAAATAAGAAAGATCTTACAGTACCCACGGAACCTGAGATGTGGAACTGTATAGAGAGGGAGCACCTTTTTGAGAGGAAGGAAAACGGACAGAAACCGGTCCATACAGCCATGTGAGAAGATGACATCTGCCCTGGTAACAAAGCAGATTGAATAGGATGTGGTGTGCCCTCCTCCTAAGCCAAAATCGATCACAAGATCAGAAAACCCTGCAGGAAAGAAGAGCAGCTCACCCCACCACTTCCATAGGGCTGCTGAGGTACAGGGAGCAGGACGGAGGGGAAGACCAAACAGCCAACATGGGCCTGCAACACCCCACGGACAGCAGAAAGGATATCCACATTGCCCTGGCATGGACCCTCCCGCAAACCTCGACGGGGGTGACCGGCAATGACGACCAAATTGGTGAAGGGGTGGAGGACCACTGCGGATGCTCCTCAGGTCTCCCAGGAGATCCCAAATATTTCATACCCCTGGGCCTCCCATCTGTTTCTGAGAATGGGATGAAGGATCTAATTAAGGGGAGTTTAACACAATAGGCTTGAGGCAGCAGAGTCTCTGCTGCAGAAAACTCAGTTGCCTGACGGAGCTCTTCAAACAAGTTCATACAATACTAGAGAATGGTGAAAGGGAACTTAATCTTCCACAAGTTTTCAATAACTTTCCACAACATAGAGCAAAGGCCCTACCCTGTCCTTAGGGGATACAATGCTATAGTGCAGAGAAAAAACGAAAGAGAAGAAAGGTTAAAGCAAAACAGGATTAAAATTGACTTTCAGCCCAGTATTCCAGGCTACAGGGCGATACACGATGACACACCATTGGGGCCCGTTCTAAGAAAGGGTCCGACCCTGGCAGGACTTCAGTGTCCCAACCTACGCAGCGCATGTTCCATCTCCAGAGCACGGGGACACCAGCTACCAGGCTGCGCTGGACAAACTGGTGACTCCTTACAAACGAAACTGGATTACTCCTCCTTCTGTGGCTGTCACAGGTCTGAGGTTCAGCCAGTGCTTGGCTGCGGAACTGAAGTCAGCACTTGCAACCGGTGCATTAGTCTGCCTCAGCTGAGGATGCGGTCCAGGCCAGAGTCATATCCATGCATGGTGCACTCTGCTCGTAGGAGGAACATGTACCATCCCCCCAACACTCTCCGAGTGTCCAACTCTCTGTGATTACTGTGCTCCCAAGTCCTTAGTGAGACAGGTAGGTGTTAATATTCCTGTTTTATTATTAGAAACTGAGGCACAGAGAGGCTGAGGAACTTGGCCGGAGTCGCAGAGGGAGCATCTGGCTTAGCAGAGAGCTGAAGCCCAGCTCCCCAGCGCCAGGCGAGCAGCCAAACTCCTGGAACAGCTTCTGTCAGGAACAATTCCCATATGGAAACCAGCCATGAACACAAGGACAGCCTAATTACAATTAAAAAGGAATCTTCCCAGACCCAGATAGGGTAGCAGTGCACAACGTATAGTTAACCCCTTAGAGCAGGACCCCACACCGTGCGCGCGGGGCCTACCACCCGGAAGGGCTTTGGGAAGCACACGCTGCGGATGGCCATGGTGTGGGCTAAGGACACATCCACAGTCCAGGCCCCAAGTTTGCTGTGGAGGATGGTCACTCACAACTGCCAGGCAGCCCTTCTCCATCCACATCCCTCCTCCTGAGGTCGCTCTGTCCCGGTGAGCCAAGCCAAAGAGCCTCCTCGCCCCGCCCCGGCTCACCCGCCGCTGCCATTTTACTGCAAATACACTTGTTCGCTCCAGTTAAATCCCCTCTGCGCTTTCCTGTGGAAGGGAGGATTTCAAAATTTGATTTGTTTTAGTCACTAAGTACTCTCTGGTATTCCCAGCAGCTCCTTTAGCTGACAAGGTTTATCCTTGTCGCCACTTTGTTGTGTTTTATGAATAGGGACCCAGCAAAACCCAAGACACCGTTTAACATCGCGCACATTAGTCTTTTACCCCGCGCTGCTTGGCGCCTGGTATCGCTCTCTCTACCGGAGTGTTACACACAAAATAGTCCCTCTAGGCAATGTACTCAGTCAGGAAGGATATTAACTCCCCCCCGCAGAGCGTGTGACTGAAATGCCGACGCTCCCTGTAGTTTAAAGCGTGACTGATAAAATATTTGTGCATATCAGAAACGCTGATCTGATTCATGCCATGGTGGCCTCAAGCGAGACCCTAGACAGCACAGGGGAGAGCTGGCAGCACCCACCTCGGCACAGGCCCAGCCATGCCAGAGCACCTCCTCACACACCTCATCGAATCACATAATCTGAGACTGCTTGGGTGGGAAGGGACCTTAAAGGCCACCCAGCCCCACCCCCTGCCATGGGCAGGGACACCCTCCACTAGACCAGGCTGCTCCCAGCCTCATCCAGCCTGGCCTTGGACACTCCCAGGGATGGGGCACCCACAGCTTCTCTGGGAACCTGTCCCAGTGCTCCCCACCCTCCCCAGGAAGAATTCCTTCCTGATGGCCCATCTCAATCTCCCTCTTTCCATCTAAACCTGTCACCCCTTGTCCTGTCACTCCCTGCCCTTGGGAAGAGCCACCCCCACAGCTTTCCTGTACACCCCCCCCCCAGGTACTGGAAGGGGCTCTAAGGTGTCCCCAGAGCCTTCCCTTCTCCATCCTGAACACTCCAAACTCTCCCAGCCTGGCCCCATGGCAGAGGGGCTCCAGCCCTCAGAGCATCTCCGTGGCCTCCTCTGGACCCTCTCCAACAGGTCCCCATCCTTCTTATGTTGGGGGCCCCAGCTCTCCAGCACCTTCTTGGTGCTTTCTGGTGCAGCTTCCCAAGTTCCCAGGGTAAGAGCCTGGTGGGGTGTCCCTGGGAGGCAATCCTGCCTGATGGGATGTCCCTGGGAGGCAATCCTGCCTGACGGGGTGTCCTGCCCCCTGAATCTTCCACGTCTTCCCCTCAGGCTGCGCCTACCCGTCCTCACCTCACCCCGCTTCTGGTTACAGCGAACTCAAGGGGCAGTAAAATGTTTTCAGCTGTTTCTCCCTTGGCTGAGGACATGACTGGGCAACCCTGAGTTGCTACCAGGAGTCCAAAGGTGTTTCACCAGGGGAGAGAGAGGGTAAAAACCAAGCCCTGCCCACCACGGACCCTCCCTCCCCGCAGAGCAAAGCCCGCGATAACAAGGTCAGCACTCACTGCGCTGAAAATGGCAACAACCGAAAAGGAAGGTGCACCCAGCAAAACACAGAAAGCTGATGCCGGAGCATGATTGCCCACTGCAGGCAACCAGAGACGGTAAACACCACGGAAAGAGAGAAAACCGGAACAAGGAAAACGCGGAGCTGTAGATGCATGATTTGGAGCCTGCGTTTGCCCATCACAATGCACTGACCTCCCACAGCAAATACGGAATAAAAACCTGTGTATTAGAGAATTCCAAGAGTTGTTACACCCATCTCTATCCTCGTACTTCCATGTGAGAATACCGGCGTCGGCCTGCACTTGAGGGCTGACAGAAGAATCCGGGCAGTCCCCCTTTCCCAAAGTCCTTACGAAAGTTGGCTGTCTTTGAAACCGTGTTTTGTTAATTCGGTTACACTGAGCTCTGCTGAGCTTCTGTGCAAAGAGAAAGGCAGGGTGTCTGACAAACTCGAGTAGTTCTGTCCTCACCATCCTCCAAGTGCCCTATCTAATTCCCGAGAATCCAGACAAACCCACCCCTGCTGCTGTCTTGACTGAGAAAATGTAGCTGGACGACAGCTTAACAGCTTGCTCCCACAGAAGCTTTTCCTCTCACCCCCTTAGAAACAAACCCTTTCCAAATAATTCCAGCCTCCCACCAGTCTGCTGCTCAAAAATCTTCCGGGTTGGAATCAAAGCAGCCCATAAAATTTAAGTGAACTTCACTAATGCTTAGGGTCAAGCGCAGAGCCCTTTAAAAGCCCCGGAATCTCCCTTTATGTTCAATAAAAATCAATTTTCAAAGCATCTAATAAGGTGAAAGTAAGGTCTTTCCAAGTATCTCTGCTTTGAAAAATTATGATGTATCATACTCATTAGCATCTGTCACATTACACTGTGGGACAGAGTTTACTATGAGTGACAGAATACGTTAAGTCAGTACATGCAGGTGTGTGACAAACAAAATCAGTGTAATCATGAGGCTCAGAAAATTGCTTGTAATGTTATGTTTATATATATAATTCTGTTAAATTACCTGGGCAGGATATAGAAGGATTTTACTTTACACAACTGCCTGGAAATCCTAAAATTGCATGTATGAAGGTGGAATTTGACTCACATTTTACTATAAGACATAATGCAGAATGTAACGATGAGCAAAGCGACATTCCCGATACTGGTAATGAACCGACATCCCATGGTTTCAGGTCAATGGTGGGAAAAGGCTTTATATACCGTTAAATGGAGAGGGGAGCAGGTGACTCTGGTCTCTTTCAGGCAGGGACATGTAAGTACTATCCACATCAAAGATTTGACTCGCCAAGACCCTTAAACTTCAGTGGAAAGATTTCCGGGGCAGTTTGTGAGGAATGAGTTGGGTGACCTCTAAGAGCTGCAGAAACCACCCCAAGCCCCTTGCCAGAAGCCTGAAGAGTCTGTTCTGAGACTCCAGAAGTTGGTAGCGGGAAACTGAGCGTTTCATCGCTCAGTCACCAGTCCAAATCCCACATAAAGCCGGGATGAGCGGGAGTCGCTACCACGGGAACGCAGTTTGGCTCCCGCTGTGAAAGGAGCTGTGAATCTTCCCCTCCTCAGCAGTGAGCCTTACCCCGATCGTAAAGGTCCCCAGCACTCCCTTACTGGCAGTCGCAGGGACGTTTTGGGTCATCTCTGCCGTTCGGAGGATATGGGGCTGCTCTGTACCGGTTCTGCTCTGTGTCCAGGCCAGGGAACAGAGCCTTCAGCCCATCGTGCAGAGAGCCCAGGACCTTTAGCAAACATTTTTAAAACATCGCATTTGTAACTAAAAATAAAATGCCATTTCATTTGATGGCTGTGTAATAGTGATTTTATACAGTGCCATTAAAAGTAAAATCCAGATAGGAGGAACTGCTGACTGCTGCTAAACTGCAGGGTTTTTAAGTTCTTCGAGGCAAGAACATGTCAATCTTTTATATGTCTGCAAAATGCCATGAACATCTACGGCACTCTATAAATCATAAAGGGAATGATACAAGCAAACAGGAGTTATGGGATCTTATCTCTCTGGCAGATTTTGCCCTATGGATAAGGTAGCTTACAAAGCAATAATGAAATATTATCAGCAAAATAAAGTTTTAGTGGCTTTTCATTCTTAACGGCATTTTCCTAGCACCATGTCAATAGAAGCGGAGCTTCATCTGGGACCAGAAAGTTCTGATTTGCATACGTTATCATGCAAAATGAGATTTTATTCTACCCTTCCTTTCAGAAACACTGAGCCATGCATAAGATCAGATCACAAAATTAAAACAATTTATTGTACTGGAAGTCTCTTCTGTTAGTTTTGGCCAAGTTCCCAGTTCAAGTGATTAGTGAAACCACAGAAATACTAATTAGCAGTGCAGGGATCCTCAGAACTTAGTGTTTGTGTTCATGGTGTATTAACAAGGAGACTGACCATACTCATCTTAAAATTACTGTCTGCCCCATCATTAATTGCCAAGACAGGAAATCGAATTACCACTTCCAGAAGGCAGATAACTGATGCCCACAAACGTGGAAGCGCTCCCTACCGCAGCACGCAGTCCCACGGTTCCTGAAGCAGCGGCTCTAAGAGCAGCCCTCCTCCGCATCACCGACGTCAAAAATCACATCCCAGGTTCTGCACATTCACGAGCTCATCCTAAGGATTCCTGACGTTTTAGAGTGTTCCTTCTTTGCTTTCTCATCTGTTGAGCCCCATGAAATTTCCAAGATTTTTCATCAGTGACAACAAGCAGAATCTCATTTTTGGTTTTAAATGCAAGTGGGCTCCTTCTTCAAAATCACTGGGCTCCAGGAGTTAGTGACTCGGAATGTAAACATTTGAAGACAAGACGTGTCAATACACATCACCACCACTACTCAGTACGACTCCTCGTGCACACGAGTACCAGCACCGTCCTCATACATTACAGTAAAGCAGAAGCACAGCTAAATCAACCTCCTTCATGTAACCCACACAGAGCCTGAGTATCGCACAAGTAGCTCCTCTACAGATTCTGAAAACTAAAGGGGTTTAACCAGTCGCCCCAGGGCCAGGTGCAGACCAGGGAATAACTCAATCCCGACTGACCCCAGGGTCTGGGCTTCCGAACCGGCGTCATTGTACACGATGCCATTTTGCACCAGGCCAGAAAGGAACAGGAGTGTCATCCAGAGACCCAATTAAAGCTCTATTTGAAAGAAAACGAAGACTGGGGTACAGTAGGTGCAAATGAGTAAGTGTAAGCTGCCCTAGCACTTGGGGGCACGCTCCGTCTCCAGCGCCGAGCGTACGATTGGCAAACGTTAACAACCAAATACTAATTTATTGCCATAAATAAATAAATCCAAAGTGATTAGTTGTGAAAGGAAATGGGTCTGTCCCCATGTCGTCAGATGAAGAGCTGTTTCTGGCTTTTCTCAAACATCAGCTTTTGGTATAAACTCGAGGGTTTCACTCCTGACCTCCCAGAATTAAGCAGTACCACACACATCAGGAAGAGAGACCTTCCGAAAGAACACCTTCCACTTGCAAAAACTGCTCAGGAAACGACAATAATTTGGCAGCTCTATAGAAAATATCCAAAAAAGCTAATTAAAAGGCTCCTCCTAGACTGGGCTCTAACCCTGCCATATCCCAGCTGCAACACACACTTCATATTCCAGAAGGTATCTCCCACATAATGGTTGAGCAACCTACACTGTTGCCAGGAATAGAAAAGTACATCAGACTTAAGCAATTAAGTTCCTCTGTGCTACATAAGCTGGAGAAGAACCATACAAAGGAAATAGCAGCACAGAAAATGAACAGGGTGGATTACAGGCATCAGCATTAACAGATAGAAGAATAGCTTCTTTCATTCAATAATATATCTGGAGGAATAAAGCTTGTGCTGACAAAGAACAACGAAACAAGCGGGACTACAAATAAACTTACAGTTCGCACTCGTTTTGCCAGAGCTCGCTCAAAATTCAATTTAAGATTCACATTTTGTAGGAAATTTCTACCTAGGTCACAGACTTATCCTAGAATTTAGGGTCAACATGAACCTCTGAATTGAATTTCATTTGGAACAGGAGGACAGATGGAATTAAGGCAGGTCAGACATGCCAAAAAACATTTTAGTTTTGTATTAAACATGAGGTATTAGTGGAAAAAAGAGACTAAAGACTAAACTGGGGGTTCTGTGTGTTACTGTGCTTTGTTAAAAAAATTCCTTATGTATAGAATGAAAGGTACTAAGATCTAATCAACTGCTCACAGCAGGAGCCCCGAAGTACCACTTACAATGTGCAGCAGACTGACATAATCGTGGCTGGAACAGAATTACAGCTCACATCACCACATCAGCTCTGTTGATCTCTGCTGGAGCTTGGGGTGGAGGGGGAGGCGCAGGGAAGAAGTCCAGCAGACATCCCCTCATCAAAAACGTAAAACTTAAGGACTAACCGACGCCAACCCAAAAGCTTCACAAATTCACTGAATCACAAGGCGCAAAAGCACAAATTGTCCCACTGCAGGTGATCGACTCCTTGTTCCATTCAACTGGTTGAAAGAAACCTGCTCCCACCCAGCCAGTTTCCCAGCTCTTTATAGCACTTACTGTTATTATATATTTAAAGAATAAATAAACCAGAGAACTCGTTCAGTAAAACACCAAGGACAGAGCCCTACGTGGTTTGAGCACTTGCGCGAAGCACAAAGGTACAAATGCCTGGGCATCTCCGTGTTTTCCGCTTCTCAGAACATATTTGACCTTTTTTCCCCCTCCAGCAAAATCCGCATATGTTCACCTGGCTTGGGGTAACAATATATGTAAACCCTGAGTAATTGGGAGCGTTGAACTACGTGCAGATTGCAGCCCTGCGCTTGACCCACCTGCTCCGGAACGAGGGGCAGCTCCCGCAGCCACACAGGACTGACCGCATCCGCCCCATCGCATGCCGCGATGTGAACCACCTTTATCCAGCTGGAGCGAAGATTCCGAGGAACTTGGGAAGGTGCAGGGAGGGAAGTGCTGTTGGTTGCAACCACCATGAGTAATTTTTATCTTGTACCTATGACAGCCTTCTTCCCAGAGGCCAAGGACTGGTATTACCCCGATGACAGCATCATTTCACAAAGCTTTGAACACAGTCGATAGAAATGCTTTTGTGGGATGGAGAATATACTGTGATGAGGGCTTGAACTTCTCCTTCCCTGTCTCCTTGTAGCGAAGGAGAAAAATAGATGTTCTAGGGTTGTAGTGAGGAACAGAGCGCTTGTATCTCGCTAAATCAGATGCTGGGCTGGGACAGCCAGGTCCTATTTCATGCGAGTAAATAAGTGGCAAGTTTTCAATGTTACTGAACTCCAAACAACTCCCAGCCCAGTATCTGGATCACTGGCCCCAGCGCAGAGGAGCTGAGCTGCCTCATTAAAACCCCTAAATAAAGGCGTACACACCAGAGCGGACAGCTGCTCTGTCAGCCTCAGCCGAGGCTCTGTGATGAGCTCTCCGAAAGCCTGGCCCCAACCCAAGCATGAGTCTACCGAGACCTTCTGAAGGCAGCGTCCCGCACGTGCACTCAGCGCCTAACACAGATGCCAGAGACGGAAAGGACTTTTGGAATACTGCATTGATTAATAAACAGTTCCTAAACCACAGTAACAGGATGACAATCGGTAATCAGGTTAAAATGTTCAGTGTGTGTCAGAAGGGAAGAGGAGAATAAGGATGGAAACCATTTTCCTTTAAAAGAGATGGTTTTATGAGATACATTCTTTCCCTTCAGGTACAAATCCCATCTTTCTGAAAACTGCAGGAGTACAAGATCCATCTCCCCAGCAGCCCAGGGGTGAAGGCACTCACCCAGCCTGCGGGAAAACCAGCCGCACACCTATGAACTCCCCGAGTCACTATTTTACCACTGCCACACCTGCACTGAGTTTATCTCGAAGCAGCAGGAAGCCCCAGTTGATGCATTTTTGGCGGCTCAGGGTAGGTTAATATGGACAACGTTCAGCCAAACAGAGTCAATATTTGCCAAGGGCTATTACTCAGCTAAGCCATGTCTTGAACCATGGGAAAAGCTGTTGTATCCCAGGTAACAGTCCCAGCGGAGGAATCCCACAAATTATTAACTCCTTAATGGTACCGAAAGGGAAGCAACAAGTTTCCAAGAAAGAGACTTGGATTAACCTACTCCATTTAATATTTCTCTAATTGAGATGTGTCCATCCGAGCTAGCCCAGTAGCCTCCCTGTAGGTTCCTTGCAGAGGAATTCATTGCACAATTACTGGGGGGCTGGATTGGGTACCTCCCCTGAAATGAATCGAACCGGGAAGCACTGGACCTGAACTCAGGCAGGTGAGACCCAGCCAGCGTAGACACACAGTTCCCACCCAAAGCAGCTGAGCTTTGGGTATATATGAGTATATAACTGTGGCAAGTCCAATTTCATGCCAGCAAGTTCCTATGGTACAGAATTAGTGTCTGCCACAAGAAAAGTGGTGAAATACAGAGAAGAGAAAAATACCCCATCTCCCATGCTACACCCTTCTGGAAGGCTCTCGAAGGAAGTTATTTTCTCCTACGATGTGTTGGTCAGCAGGGAGTCACGAGGTGCTGTTCACTGAATAAATAACAGCTTTCGTTATTAAGGCATTCGCAGTCAACATGTGCCAAACTCATCATTACCATCTTTATTTAAAAAAAAATTATCTACTTTTCCTCTATGACAAGGCTTGGGAGTGACAGATGATCCATCAGCTTATCTGCTGATTTTTAATGACAGCATTTTGCATTCATTATTCCCTACTTAAATCACTCTTTTTAAAAGAGGAATAACTTATTTCCTCCTCTTGTCACTAGCGAAATCAAATGGTACACCGTTAAGAAGAGAGCTTGTCTAACAAAAAGATACACCCAGTCACAGATTTAGAAAACCAGCACGGGTGGAAACTGCCTGAGAGGGGAGAGTGAAAAGAGGAACCTGTATCTCCAGCCTAACACAACGGTACCAACCGTCAGGCAGGATCCCTGTTCGCCTGTCCTCGGCTCAGGGATGCTCACCATCGAAGCACAGGGGACGGACCAAAAAACGCAGCACCTAGGTGACACATGCAGCAGCAGCAAAGCTCCTCGTGAGGCTCCGAAGCGCCAAGCTCAGCGAGCCCAGGAACTTCTGAGGAGTCAAACCTGTTCATTAATTATACCAATAAAAAAAAAAATGCATTTCTTTTTGCGAGATCAAGCTATTGGCAGTTGGTTTTAAGGAAAGCTTTTTTGCTAAGGGTTTAGCAATTTGCCTTAACGACGGCAGTATTTCACAGCAAACCCCTTAACAAGTATCCTGGGAAAATCCGCGTAGACCAAACCGCGCAGAAAGAACAAACACAGCCAGCTTTCCGGTCCCTGCGCGCCAGGTCCCAGAGGCAACACGTCCGCGTTCAAAACAAAACGCTGTCCCACGTTTCCAGCCAGGTGACAAGGGGGACTTAACTCTTCTATTCCACGGCCACGTGGGATGAGCCTGTAAGCAGTCCCGACACAGGCTGTCCCCTCCCACAGGGACGCTACCGCCACCAAATGTGCTTCCCAGTATTTTGCCTCCCGCCACAGAGCTTTCCTAACTACCAGCTCCCTGGCAGGTCCGTTTCATCCCCAGCCTCTCTGCACCGGCCCCCTACAGTGGGACAACCTCTACACGGTTATCCTTCGGACACCCTGGAGCACCAGCGATCTTGCAAAAGTGCCCAAGTCTCAGTTCACAGATTCGCCACGCTACCGAGCGTGCGAAGGCTCCCGTTGAATTCCAACTTCTCAAGCCAACAGCAAGGGTTAAAGGAAAACCAACACACCACATGCTGACACTGACAGAAGCACCAGCCAATTCTTACTTTTTCAGTTATAAACACAGGTGATGAATATCAGTGGCAAAACGAGTGAAAAATTTTAACTAAAGCAAGAAATAACGTCTGCAAAGGTAGCTCTGGAACGGTTTATCATGTATTTGGCGCAGAGGATTCAGATAAATCAAAGTAACAAACTTAATATTTGCCTGTCTACCAACAGCACCCCCTAACAATGAAAAGAGTTTAAATTTTGGCCAAACGCCTAATAAGCGAGTTGTTAGCTTTTGTACTTTAATGCACTGGCTGTTAAGTAAGCGAGTCGAGACGCCTCGGACGGAATTCAAACGTGCGCAGTAGGCTGTGCTGCAAGTCAAACTCATAAATCGGTAAAAGTAGGAATTAAACGTACCTCGAATACCAGCTCCCCGATTTCACATTCATTCAATAATCTTTTTCCAGTCCCATTATATCAAAGAACAATCCAATTATGGTACTTAAATTTCCATGTACAGTTGCCAAAAATAAACTCCTTAGCAACACGTCCAATATGCTCAGCGAGGTTTCTATGCTACAGAAGATTTCGGTTTCTGATTCCCACAATATTTTCAGGTGTGACACACTAATGCCTCTCATTATACTGACATGGCTTACCATCAAGACTTATATTTTCCACATATTGCTGCCTCTAATTGCTGCCTCCGAGCGCCTCCTTTATCATTATACCTGGCATCAGCAGAGCCAAGGTAGGCACTTAAAACCAGGTAGGTACTTAAGTGGCACCCTGCATACAGGTGCTCTGCTGAATCTAGGCTTAAGTCTGCCAAAAGAATAGGCTTTTAATCTGGGACTACATAAATAAGTACAATATTTACAGAAGAATCAGGGTGGCCTAGCGGTCCTGATCATGTCTTCTCCTTCCCTCTGTAATCTCCGTAGGGCTCACCGAAGCTTTCCCATCAGTAAGGTGATGTTAGAGACCTAGAGGCGCTGCACAGATAGCGGAACATGTGCAGACCCCACGTTTATAAGATGAACTATGACTAAGAATTGTGTTTCCTGTGTATTCAGACCAGCATACGCCAAAGGAAAGGCTAAGTTATAGGGGGAGAAAAAAAAATAGTGATTAAATTACAGAAACAAACCCCAAAAATCCAACACAACCGCTTTTGTTCTTTGAGCCACAACACCCGTTAGGAGCAATGCGTTGGGCACCCATGCGCACTTGGGCTTTACCGTTCAGTCTGAAGTTCTCAACTAAGCACGGCTGGCACGTGCACACACATCTCTGTAAGGCTTCAGGCGTTTCCCAGCCTTGAGCAGGTTTTTGCCGTGGGCCTCCTGCGGAACCCCCTGTGCAATCACCACCTGACCGTTAAAATGTATCGCGGAGGTACTAACAGTCAGCCCGAGGAGACTGGGAGAAGCCCCTCGACTCCTGAATACGTCATCACTCCCTCTGGCACCCCAAACGGACAACGCACACCAGCACCGATGGATGAACAAGGATCCAGCAGTCACTCGCTCATCAGCATGCATCTGAAACTTGCTCCCAGCCTCCCTGCTATACTCTACCAGTCCTAATTATGCAGACTACCCTACCCTGAAATTAAACTTTCCCAACTGTTACATCAATACTAAGATTCACATCTAGGAATGATATACCCAAAATGAAGCTAATTAGGGCAAATTAAAAAACAAAACTCATTTCAGAATGATGGGGTTCATCTTTCAAAAGAAACGTCACTCAAAATAGGCTTTGGATCAGGTTCTGTGGACCATACTCGTGAAAAGCTTATTTAAATCACTTTGCATGCTCGTTGCTGCATCAAGGGAGACACCAAAGGATCAGGGAGTTCCATCTCCCAGGCTGAGAGATCTTTATCAACCGTTGATTTCTAAGTCATTTTCGTGCCTCTGTTTGCACTGTATCATCGCACTCCACTGAAGACAGGCGAATACTATTGAGTTCTTCCAACAAGACGTTGCTCATCTTCCCCATTTCCAAGCCAAGAGTATTTACTTGGTTAGGGTTCCCTGCTGCACTGTGCAACAGGTTTTTCCAACGACCAAAGGTATATTTGTTCAAAAAGATATCCTTGGGTCATAACAGAGGTCCCATACCAGCACAGCAAGGATGGAACAAGAAGAGTCACTAAGTCATTACCTTCTTGGACTGGTGAACTGGGGACAGGAAGCAATTATCTGGACTACCAGACAGTAATCCCTCTGACCCATCCCTACTGGAGTCTTTACCAGAACAGCAGTGAGCCTAACTAAGGAAGGGGAAGAAACAGCCAGCCAAAAGAGCTGGCTGGCCAGGAGAGAATTCATGTGGTTTCCAGCCTATTAGGCTCCCAACAGGAGATGGACAGACAATTTCATTGTTCTTGGCCCTGAATGAAAAAAGGAATACCAAAACCCTCCAGAAACGACACTTTCCTATTTGATCCTAGAACCACAGCTTTCTACACTAAGTTGTCCCTCCTACCGCCGTTAATTCGTCTATTATTGTTCATGTCCTCTCGAAGCTACTGTGAGGTGTCAGCGCTTTTATCTGACAGAAACATTTCCAAGCAGGCTCGGGTTCTTTTATACAAAAAGACCTACATGTAAAGAATAAAGGTTAGTTAAAATTCTTATAACTCAGGCTTTCTTTGTGAATCTATTGAGTCATTTCCGTCTGAAAACGTGTGGATGCTTCTCACTGGAACACTCTTTACACAAAGCAGAACAGACTCCATCACTCAGAGGTCACAACCTTAAAACCGGTGCATTAAAGAGAAAACCCTCTTCATCAATGGCTCAAGAGTCGGCGCTGTCTTGGGGCCTGGCCAAAGGAGAGGACGAACTCCTGCAGGGCCTACAGCCACATTCAAAGCACGTTTCTTGGCCCGTGACACCTCTAACCTAAGGAAAGCGGCAAGTGCACGTGAATAGGGAGGAAACGCCCCAGCCAGTACACCGCGCCACAGTCTGCCTTCTGCCCACACCGTAAGCTCCTCTGTTGTTTAATTCAAACTCACCCTTTTCAAAGCCACTGAAGTGCGGCTCCATGGAGGCACGGCTTTCCTGGTGAGAAGAGGCCCTAAGGAAGTCCACCTACTTCACCTACCTCAGTCTGGCAGGGGGTGAGAGCCATCAGCTTCCCCTTCCCTGTCTCCCTGCCTTTCTCTCCTCAGCTCTGTTCTTTCCCTGATTTACACACCTCCTTGTGTTTCTTTGCTCTCTGCCTGCTCCTCTTACTCATTCACTTTAGGACCAAGTGAACTTAATGGCACCCAGCCCGCTGCCTTTGCATGGGCCTAAAATAAGACTGAGCAAGGCTGTCTGTCTGTACCAGTTACTGCTCTTTTGTGTAAAGCAACACATGCAATTGATCTTCTGTCAGCCAACTGTTGTTGCTGATGGCACTTTACACGCTCAGTGTCCTGGGGCCAAGCAAGTTCCTTTGGCAATAAACACATCAGTAAGTGTTTCACTGCGTGTCCCGATGCCTTCCCCGGCGTGCTTAACAGCTCACTGTGTGTGCTACCGCAGGCTGCAGCCACCCGTCTTTATAGCCCTATTTATCTTACAGAAGCAACCAAACCCCTCGTCTAGCTTCAGCGTGCCCTGTGCTGTACCACGAGCACCGACACTCCAGATACAACCACACCGCGTCCCCTGGAAGGTCAAGTCACTGCAGTGAATCAGCTCGTCGACCACCAGGACTGCAGCCAGCTCTGCTTTGGGGACACTGGGATCTCTGCACCACACTGCCCCTTCTTGATCATGGAATCACAGAGCAGTTTGGGTGGGAAGGGACCTTAAAGCTCACCCAGTCCCAACCCCTGACACAAGCAGGGACACCTTCCACTAGCCCAGGTTGCTCCAAGCCTCATCCAGCCCGGTCTTGGACACTCCCAGGGATGGGGCATCCACAGCTGCTCTGGGCAACGCAGGACCCAGGTACATCATTCTGGAGCAGAGGGGTGCTGAATGCCCTGCAGAAACACCTCCAAAAACTGTGAGAGAGGTCAGGTCTGGCAGAGCTACTGCTGAGTGCGGTCAGGAAGCCTCATGGCACTCGGGGCTTCCAGGTGCAGAGTTGGCTTATGGCACCCGGCAATGTGGGGACTGGAACACACAGTGGGGAGCAGAGTATGTCCCGCAGTAAGGGCTACGAGTCTCAAAGCTGCCTGTCGAAGGGAAAAGGGAGAGGAGAGACCCTCAGCTCTCATTTTTGAGACACACCCAAAGCTTTGAAAACAAAACCAAATGGTACATCTCTGCTCACTTGATCATCGGCTCCGATAACACGTATTTACTTTAAGGAAATATATGCACATATCTTAACTGGCAGCCAACTTTACATCTTCCTTTTGAGTGGTATTTCTGGTTCAAAGGGTATTCCCAAGCATATAAAGAGAAGTGAATTATTTTAAAATAGGAGGATCTATTTGCATACCTATAAATACATCAAATAACTGCTTTTCCTGATTTAAAGATATATATAGATGCACACACATCTTACCATTTTATAAAATCGTTTAAACTATTTAAATTCCATAAACACCTCCTAAACTGGTAAACAAATGGAATAATCATTGTAGAACCTTAATTCTTTATTCAAGTTTAAAGACAGATGATGTCAAATGCCAGACAGCTGAGCTGGCCTGCATCAATTAAAAGAAATATAAGTTTCCAGGCAACAGAATAAATACTTCTGAGGACACTTGAAAAAAATCCCATTGAAGATTTCACCCTCCGTAATCCTGCATTCTGAGTGTCCCTCATGCAAGTTTAATTTGCGCAGTGATGGATACCCTGGGAGATGGAGGCTGTGTTACAGACATGGAGAAGAAACAACCTGAAGTGAGAAGGACCAGTTTGGTCTCAGTAACACTATCCTCAGCACCGCAGGTGAGATCAGCTTCATTAACGTTGCTCATGAGCATAAACTAACTCTGCCAGGTAGCACAAACGTAACCCTTCTGCTGAAAGAACCAGTTCGCCAGAGAATCAGGCTCTCCTCACCTGGGTAATAACGTGACAGGATCTAACGACAGTTCTCCTGAGTCCGGAAAACGATCTCTTCGTACACGCTCTTTCCAGGCGGAGTTGCAACACTCCGGACTAAGCTTCTGTGTTTGTGTCACCCCGCCTCTCCTGCCCTGAAGGCCAGGTTGCATGAAGGTTTTCTTCTGCAGCTTTCCAGCAAGGAGACACCGAGCACCGTGAAATACGTCGTGTTGCGGGGCCTTTCAAACGAGACCACGGAACCCCTGCCCACCAACGATGTGAAATAACCTAATCCTATAAAATGCTAAATCACTCTGGCAAAGTTCCTGAACTCCCACTCCTCTGGAGAGCGGCGCTGACTTACGAGGTACCGCAGCGTGCCAAAGACGGGCCGTGCTCTCAGGGCTTCTTTGCGAGCCCTCCTGCCCTAGTCCTGCTGCAGCCTGATTTGTGGCATGTTCCTGAGGTGCTTCCAGAGAACTCCAAGGGGCAAAGGACAGAAGAGCTGCAGGGCTCCATCCATCTTCTGGCCAACACAGTGGAAAAAGCCTGCCTGGTCTTTATAAAAATAGGACCTGTTTTCTGGAAACCATAAAGGGTTTGTGTCTGGTTGCTGCCCAGATTTTGGTCTTGTATTTCAGAAGCATTTTCTGCAGTCGCTAACACACAGCCCTACGCCCCAGGGTACGGTCCCAGTCCTGCACCATCACACTACGCTGCACAGGAGACAGAACGCGCTCCATTTCCAGCTAAGCCCACCAGCCCTGACTTCCACTACGGCTTGCAAGATGCGCTCTGCACCCAGTGCAAAAATCCACGAAGAGCCTTCCCTACGGAACAGGAATGCTGGCTCCCAGCTGCAGGCACAACGCGGGAGTATGTGCTCCGAGTAAAACCCGCGTCTCTTTGAAACGAACACTGCTGGAAGGAGCTCTGGCCCAAGGAGAGAACACGAGGGAGAACAAACGCAGACAGCAGGAACCCGTCTCCTCACGCAAGGAGCATACCCACAGCATCCTTTGAGATGGCAGCGATAAGGGCAAAGCAGGGCTCCGCAGAGCTGACTGGATGCGTGCGTACGGACTCGTGTGCGCGTTTAAAATAACCCCCTTCCCCCAGGCTTTCTTCAACTACGTTATCAAAAGAGGGTTTAAATACAGGCTTATGGGACTACTAAAGGGTGAATTTATGAATGTATTCCTAACAAAACACACTCTGGAAAGCTTTAATCTATGAATTGTGACAACCTCGGACAAAACGGATTTTTAATAGAATATAATGTAAACTGCCTGAAACACTGTGATAAGGAAGGGGTTTTCAAGTAACGCACAGAAAAGGCATGATGCACTCTGCATGAAAGGACGGAAAGTCTTAATTTAAAGCATTTTAATGAACACTCGATTTGCGTAGGGAAATGTGAGAAATGGAGATGAAAAACTCATGATAACGATAAGGCTGCAGAGGGGAGAAGGAGAAAGATTAGAAAAGTAAGCAAATTTGAAAAGGCTCCAGCCGATAACGCTGGCTGGAAGGAACGCAGGCTGGATTACGCACGTGTCACAGTCCAAAGCCACCCTTCTCCTCGCCGGCAGTGTCTGGCGGTGGCTCTTATCAGAGCTGCACACTGGGGAGGAAAGAGCAACCCAAGTGCAAAGCAGCGGAGAACAGACCCCTCTGAGCTAAGGGCACGGGGAGAGCCAGCAATTTCGGGAAACGCAGCCCTGACTTGGTGGAGTTTCTCATCTTGACCGACCCCGCCAAGAGCCGTGCCGGCGTGCAGGGCTGCCAGGGCCTTCCACCCCCTCACACAGCCCAAGGGAGGTTGCAAAACCACAGCACACTCGGCCATCTCTTCCTCAGAGAAAACCAGGCTCGGCTCAGCAGCTTAGTCCTGGCTTACCCCTTCCCTACTGCAGCGTAACGCCAGGCGAGTCAGCAGAACTGGAATTGCTGCCAAGAGAGAGAAAACTGTCTCCCCCGAGGTAGATACGATTCTGTTTACGAATAGCTTCTGCTCTGCAATGAGAGACTGATCCTGCACTCTCACACATAAACGGCCTCTAATGAGGCTCCTTGAATTACTAAAGGGAGGAACAGATGAATCAGGTCTACTGACAGTTTTGCCACCCTGACCTTAACAGAAGCAAGTTCGTGTCTCTGCTCATTTGAAAAAAGGCAGCAGAACCCCCACGTAAACTCTTAATATTCCTCAAAAGAAACAAGAGGGCCACCACTATGACCAAAAAGGCAAATTAAAGTAAAGATCAAAGTTAAATATTTACTCTAAGCACTGCAATATTTGCAAATCTGGAAATGATCTTTCAGCAGTTTCTATTTGCATACTTTAATTAACCCAAAAATATTAAACTAATCTCACAAAGGAAAGGGTCAAAGTATTAATTAACTTGAGATTCGTGGCTTTTGTGCAATTTAACAGTTCAACACAAAGCAAAAATCAGTTTTAATAAAAACTAAGTTACTGTGACAGGTATAATTTCATGGATTAGTGAAACCCCGTTAAGGCAGTAAGTTTCAGCGTTCGTCCTATTTTCTGTCTAACTTTGAAAATAGTTGTTTCGTTTCAGTGGAGAGACTCCTCTCACACCAAATGGTCTGAAGTTTTCCTTTAAGCTCAGCATTTCACTTCCAAATCGGTGGCTTTCCACCTTGCTCGCAGAACAGAGGTCACAGTTGTTTTAGCAAAACTCCCGACTGTGGCAGAGAGCAGATACTGCACACCCACCCGGCTCAGCCACCTGAGCTAACTCCAGTCGGGATTTCACTGCCGGAGCGTCATCGTGCGGCTCCAGAATGAGCACAACAGCCCCCCTCGGAGTCAGCGTCTCTGCTGGGGAGCTCTCGCCCCACTGTGCTGGATCTAGTTGGGATGGAGTTAACTTTCCTCGCAGCAGCTAGTACGAGGCTGTCTCGGATTGGTGCTGAGAAGGACGGTGAGAACACACTATGGGCTTTAGTTGTTGCCAAGCAATGTTTACACTGAGCCACGGATTTTTTCAGTTTGATACTGCTCCTGCGTTCCCAGCTGCTTCTCTACATGGTGCTGGGAGGGCACAGACTGGACAGCTCACCCAAACTGACCAAAGGGACATTTCATCCCATCAAAGGTCATGCTCAGTATATAAGTTGCAGCAGTTGGCCAGGATGGGAACCACTGTTTGGGGGCTGGCTGAGCATCAGTTGTATCCTTTTATTTTCCTTCCCTTTTCCCTTTTCTTTATTGCACATTATTATCATTATCAGTGGCAGTATCTTCACTACATACAAAACGTATGTAATTTCAACGGGGGGAGGCGAGCGAGCGACTGTGGAACGTAGTTCCTTACTGGGGCTCAACCACGACACCCACTGAAGAGACTCGCTGGCTGCTTTAACAGCCTTTGGAGGAACGGGGAACTCCTGCCAAAAGACAGAGGATTTGGAGACAGAGCATACAGCGCCAAATCCAGCTGTCAGAGCTCTGCTTTATCAGCACAGTAGCCCATGAAACTCCAGCAAAATAATGATGGAAAGCGGCTAGAATTTCCTGCATCGCAACCTCAGACTCACAACTGACACGTGCTTTGGAAACAAGACGGGACACACCCCCCTCAGCTTTTTCCCCTTTTTTTTTTTTGTTGAGGGGGAGGAAGTGCACAAAACAGCACTGAACTGGAAGTTTTGCCTGGCATTTCACGCCAGAAACCTCTGCAGCACTTGACTTAACCAGAGACCGAGCGGGGAATCACGTCCCCCCACTTCACGCGTTCCGGATGCCAATGTCCGTGTCCCACGCGGTCGCCTCCGCCCTGCGCCCTTAGCGGAGAGACACGGGCACCTCGCGCTGGCTGTCCATCGGGCTTGTTGTACACACCCAGGGGGACTCTCACCTTAGCAGTGCCCTTTTATCCCCGCTGCAGAAAAGCGGGCTCACGTTAGGCAGCTTTCACCTCAACACTCGTATCGGCGGTGCCCAGAGCTCGATGGGATTCGTTTGTTCCTCAGATACAGCTTCAGAAACTCAGGGTAAAAACTCTCTTGGCACTCCAAACCTCTGGCAGCAATCTTCCTAGGTCTAAACAATTACTAACAATCCGTTTTCTCCCTTACAGGAGCTCTCAGAAAAAGATGGATGCAAAAGACTCCTCAAATAAAAATTTTGACACAAAGTTTTGTGATTTCCTAATTATGAGCCAATTTCAAGCCAAATTTATGCACAGTGTACTTTAAGTGTGGAGTAACTGCATGATAATGGAGAGAAATTGCTTGTATTGTGAAACACATAATTCTGACTAACAATGCAAATTCCTCATTACCTTTGATACAGCTCGTGGGAGCGTCACCGTAACCGACGCACCCAGCACGGGCGAGACGGTTCAGAGGCGCTCATAGGTGTTGTGCAGCAGGAATAAATAACACTTAATAGCTATTACTTTCACAGCTTTTCAAATGAAGATGACAGCATTGTCCTGTATCGCTTTCAATTATTCTTCATATTTCTCTATTTTAATCCAATTTTTTTCTGTTGCCTCTTTGGCAACAGCAATTCTCCCGCTGCCCTGAAGGTGCGTGGAAAGCGAGCGTGAGCCAGGACTAGTTGGCTGCCTCGGGTTTAATTAGATAATACACTTCTGAAGTGAGACAGAAGGCAAAAAAGCTCTCATCAGATCACCTATGGCTTTCCCGAGGAGGCTGAGTGAAAAACACCGCTATTAAAAGCGCAGCGGCTTACCTGTCCTCCGCGCCGGGGTCGTTGTGCGCGCAGGTGACCGTGGCGGTGGTCCTCGCGCTGTCCGTCTCTTCTTGAACCCCCCACTGGTCTGCATCGCTGACTCTGATGTCCATGATCTTCACCCCTGGGGCTGTCCTGATTCTGTTGAGGAACAACACGGGTTGCTTTAGTTAGAGACCTCCTACAAATAAATCCAGGAAGGTAAGCAAGGAAGATGAAAGGGAATATTCCCCCTTCCCTGGCACACTGCAACTGTAAGTCACTCTGCTTTGAAAACATAAACCGGGTCCAATCGTTTTAAAGAGGTGAAGTACGAGTCGAGTTATGTGCAAAGCCAGTTCACTTTGAGCTTGAACAACGTGGGCAGAATAAGGATGCTTTCTGCTTCAGCGGCACCCGTTTGGTAGAAACGGAACAGATGTGACTAAGCATGAGTTGATTTAATTTGCTGTGTCTGTCCTGCAGTTTGAGATGGGGAATCAGAGCGCTGCGATCTAAAATACATCCTCCTGCTTGCAAACACCTGGGAGGAAGGCGCCTTTTAATATTAGGGCGATCTCCACAGAAAATATGCCTTTCACCGCTCAGAGCCCGTAACGCAGGAAGGAGAGAGAAGGAACACGTTAGCCTAGATCCGGGACCGAGGGATGAAGACAGTTATGGCATCGTACTGGGATCTACCAAACTGGGCACGTCCAACTTGCTGCTGAAAATAACGTGATGCTGACCTGGAAAACCTTAATTTCCCAAGCACGGCCAGAGTCTGGGAGCAGTTCGGAAGGTGGTAAATGTCACCATTTTTTGGCCTTAAAAAAAATTGCTAAAAACCCAATAAAAGTCCATGCTCCAGTGGGGCTCAGCGTTAGGAACAGATTGCCAAGGAACAGGAAACAAACTGCTTTTAATAGCAGGGACTTCATTCGTGCAGCTTGACTCCAGAAACGAGCCTGGGACTTCAACGGGAACGCTGCAAATACGCCTGGAGAACAATTAGGCAGAAAGCAACGGCTGCAGCACCACGTCCGCCACTACTGCGACTTAATTAATTAAAAGCAAAGCCGAGAGGGACCTCTTAGTTGTATGGCGGAATGAAACGGCGCTGCTGAGGCTTGAAACGTTACTTAACAGTGAATTGTGATGGATTTGCCCCGATGCCTCGTGGCCAGTTGGTGCTCACATTACGCTATTAAGAATTTCCTTTAAGTTCTAGCTGAGTTCATGGGTTTGGATCAAATTAACTTCAAGGCTCAACGGGTGGTCTTTTCCTCCGAGAGGGAATTAATTCAACCTGCTTTTGTGATAGCCTTACTTTTGCCTGTAAGGCTTTACCGACTTGATGGGCCAAATTCATGCCGGGCAGAACCAATCTGATGAAAAATGTTTCCCGTAAGGAGAGAATTTTACTTGATACTTTTCTAATTGTCTCCTTCATGTTTCTCCATGGACATTCATATCTCCAAACAACATGCCTCAAAGCTTACGTGCCCCTTTCCTATCTTACCCTCTTCTTTTTTCAAAGGAACACTCATTTATTCTGTAGTAATTACACTGGACCAGCTCATTCCTGCAAGACACCTACATGGCTTCATTTCAGGCCGACTTGTAATTTGCATGAGAGAGAGAATTAGGCCTTCAGCAACAGATTCTGTAATTTTTTTTCTTAGACTTAGTCAACCACTGTTGGAAAAAAAAAATCATTAGGGCCTGGGAAAAAAAACACCAGCACCTTTTGAATTTTCTCTTTCCCAGCCAAAATTGTATTTTTTAACAGATTTGCTTTCCCACCACCCTCTCAATTTCCCATGTTTTTTCTTGACAAGATGTCTGGAAACCTCTAGCCCAACTTTCCACCCAAGTCAAAGCCCTAGTTAATTAAAGGCTAATTGAAGGGCAGGAGATGCTGGGTGGGGAGACGACGGAACAGCTGGATTTCACCCATGGATTCAGGATCCATCAGCCTTTTTCCATCTGTCAGAAGCCTGCTATGTCCTCCTACACAGCTTTTGCACTACAGATATCTTCACTCTGCAGCATTTACTTTCTTCTACTCTGATCCGCATCTAGGATCAGAGTACCATCCTACCCCCCAAGGATGGAAAGCGACATGGCACAACTCCCTGCCACACTGGAGCTGGCTTTAACCGTGTCGGACCGCTCTGCAGCTCCCTTCTTCAAGGAAGCTGAAGCTGCTACTCCTCTTCACCCCCATCAGCGTAGGGTACAGATGCAAGAACCTCAAACATCCACATCTGTCTCCATGCCCGACTGTTCCACCCTCTCCAGACACACCGCACCCCGAAACGCTGTCACGCCTTGCCAACCCCTCAGCCAGGGAGCTTTGCTGTTCCTTCTCGCGTGCCCAAATACAGTGATGAGATGCTGTTGCCCATCTGGGCCGCAGATGAGGCTCTCCCGTTCACTCACCACTTGGCTCCTCCTTCGGGGCACTGTCCCTTCTGGCTTTTGGCAGTGCTGTCTTGTTGACTGTGCCTACAGCTCTCACTTGCTGCACATCTACTGTCTTGCTGAGTCAGCATCAAGTGAACATCGCATCCTCTGCTCCCCAGCTCCATTTCCCAAAACACCTCAGAATGCTGCACTTTTAGGAAAATTTCCAGCCTAATCCCTGTAATGCATCTGCTCTAGTGGGCTGAGACAAGACGTCATTTTGCACTTCTGGATATCAGTAGAGCCAGGAAGGTTGAAAGAAGGAAGAAACTGCATTCAGCTTCTCACTTAGGAAAAGTCAAGAAATTCAAATTAAAGCAGCCTACATATGGGAGCTTTGAGCCTACTACTCTCCAGAGAAGTGATTCATATCTTTAAATCTGCCCCCAAACTCTATGCACAGAAATTACTGTAAGTGTTGGGGACTGAGGCTTTGCAAGGAATCAGAGATTCCCACCAGGGCTGACACCAACTGGAGAAGGGATGAGGAAGGGATGGGGAATGGCCGGGTGTGCGCCCAGGCGCAGGGTGCGTTGCCTTGCTCTGTGCCAGGCTTCAACTACAAGCTTGGCTGGATCACTTCGTTTTCTTATACCTCCCTTCCCCACCTAAAAAATACTGGCAAGTGCTGCTCTTCCAACTCCAAGGGATCCGTAAGGATAAATGGAATTGCTTGAGAAAAACCTGATGTCCTATCAGTTCAGCAGCGGGCAAAACTTCTGCCATCACTGGGCTTGAAAACATGGAAAGGATCTACTGGAGTATCTCACAGGAGCATGACCCGAGAATAACTTACCACTAAGATGGCCAAAACATGCCAGCCAACTGGGAATTAGGCAAAACCGACATTCCATCCCACGCATTCCTGGCTTTCTGAAAAGCGGAATTTTCAGGCGGCAAGCCGTCCCGTTAAAAAGCACTTTCCCACCTTTAAAACAATACGACTCGCGTGGCAGTTCGATAACGCAATGGGCAGAGATGTAAATGAGAGAGAGGAACACTGACCGAGCTCACCCCACGTTAGCCTGCAGGAGGGCCCGTTAGAGCCTCCAGCCCCTGCCACCTCACAGAGGTGACAACTGTCCACTCACGATCTCTTCCTTAGGGATGGAGGGGGTCCGACAGGAATGTGACACCCCCGAGCACTGCCTCTGGTGACACTTATGCCCGTAAGATCTTGAGAGGAGGTAGCTGGAGAGGGGCAGGAGTGTCAAAGTTATTCCAAACAGGGAACAGCTGAAACAAGGGCTGCGGGAGCGCGTTTCGCTCTCTTCTCCAGCTATAAATACAGAATAAAGGAAGCTGCTTGCAATTTAGACTGCAGAATACATTTGGTATCCCTGGCAGTGATTTTTCCCTGGACAGCGTGTCCTCCATTTACTGCGGAACATAAAGATGGAAACATGATAGACGGAAAGGAGCGGGGCACGCCGGAGCGTCCCCGAGCCTGCCAACTTGGAACGGCCAGAAACTGTTCCCAAACGCAATCCCAGCCCTAAATGTATGCGACCCCGTGAACCTGGCCGCTCTGAACCTCTTCTCTCGGTTATTGCAACAGCAGGAAAGGAGAAGGGACAAGGAATCACCAGGGCTGGGGAGTACCTGAAGAGCTGCAAGAGGGGGTTAAACAGCCGAGCGGTGCAGGGACTTCCACTGCCTCCCAGTCAATAACTGGGAAATCTGAAAGGTGAACACTTGCTCCAACACACCCCAGCAACGCTCTCGGCAGCGGCAACTGGGAAGTAAAACTTGGCAAAAGGAACTTTAAAATAGAAACAGAAGGGAAAGATATTTAGGAAATAAAGCAGGAGTGTGCTCACAGCAGATGGAAAATGCTCAGAACGATGATAAAAAAGACTTTTTCAGAGCTATTTTAGAAAACTCTCTTATCTACCCCATTATGGGGAAAACATGATCTGAGCTAAATTCACTCTCACTGACGTACTAATAATAACGGTTATGACAATAAATTCCATTTGTAATTTCCAGCCATTTCTGTATTCAGCCCTTCAACACGCATTTTTAGCCCAATTAAAATCATTCTCCTTCCCCTACAGGAAATCCAAGCCACAGGCCAGTTCAGCTAACCTGCCTAAAATTACCCCGTCTGCAGAGCCAGAATGAGGGGCGCTACACCCCGATTCCCAGGCTCACACTTCACCCATCCTTAAGACCAAACCAGAGCCGAGTAATTCCGAGCTCTCGCAGAGCACTTGGCGTATTTGAAGAATTGCACAAACAGCAAGCAATTAGTGCTGAACAAGGTCCCTGGGGAGTTTCCAGTTAAAATACATGTGGTTTAGGATACATTAAGACAAGCACTATAAATTAAAATAATCACCGAATTCAGATGTAACATCTGGGGACTTCTGGGGTGTGGGGGAGACGGGCAGTGGGAGGGAACAGAAGCATCCCTGTATGGGCTGGAGGAAGAAGGAAATGGAGTTTTTTAGGAGATAGAAGAAGATGGTATGTGGTTCATAGCTGCCACATCCAAGTGCATTCCATGGCATTTGGGAGGAAGGAACAGACGGTCAGGAGTTCGCTGGTGCGAGTGTAGGAAAGCAAAACCCTTTGGGAAACACTGTTCTAGCAGATGGGGTGCTGAGGTGGGACCAGAGCTCCCCCCAGGCGAGGCACCGTCCCTCCCTTTCGTGTCTTCCGAAGCCTCCTGACCAAAACTCTCCATGGGTAACCCAAAACATGGGGGAAGTGAGGTGACGCAAACTCACCCAGAAAACACGTGGAGAACCAGAAATTACACCTGGAGCCGCCAAGCAGTACCTTGGTGCCCTGCCCACCACCGCACCCAGCTCCTTCGGTCGGGTCCATGGTATCAGCGTATCCCCGGACAAAGCTGGTGTCCTGCGACGCCCGTGCGAGAGCAGCCGGTGGCAAACACGCCTTCTGCTGCTTCGGGCTCGCAGTACGTGCGACGTGAGAGCGCCCCACCTCCAAAGCGCCATCCCGCACAGCCTCGCCTCTCCTGGAGGTCAGATCTACAACACCTCGGGGGATCAGGACCTGGATCTTCACAAGCCAAGCAAGTGTTTATTTTCAAAAGCATTTTTCCCCAAGAACTCTACTTCTTTTTTCTTTTAGTTTTTAACAGCTTTGGCACAGATTTATGCTCTAACTACCTCCCCATCCAATTCTCCTTAAAGCAGCAACGCCAGGCCAGCTGCGTTTGTTTCTGCGGTTCCGTCTGCACGTCCCTGTGAGCAAAGCTATGTTTGTGTGTGAAACACGCCAAAACACACACAGATCCTGCGATAAACCAGACCCTCTCCAGAACGTCACAAGCGTAGAAGCACCGCTAACGCGCCGCCCTATGGCGACATAAAGCAAGCCGCCCGCCAAGCCCCGTGCAGGGGTGCAGGTAGGCGGCCGTGCGGAACGGAGGGCAACTGCAATGCACCAAACAAGAGGAAACCCCAAGAAAAAGGGTTTGAGAGTACAGGGGGGTAAAAAACACAACGTGGCCCTGGTATAAACCCGGTGGCAATAGGTGTTACCAGTGAAAAAAGGGGGAACACATGGCGGGACAACAAAAAGAAAGCATGTTTGCCCTTGGGGATAAAGACAACTCAGTCCTTCGACAGGCGGCAGCTTCCATTGTCAGCTGGAGTTTTACGTAAGGTCTGACCTCCGCATTTCAACCGTGCTGAAAGCTACCCCCGTGACTGCCCCCAACACATAACGAGCCCAAATCTGCTTTCAAAACAGGCCGTGAATCTGCTGTGCTCTGCCCGCCTTGGCCCTGTTTCCCCCAAAAACACCTCCCCATTGCAGAGCCAAAGCTTTCCGAGCTGTCACTCACCCCTTTTTGCATCGCGTGACCTCGGCACTTTACACCGCATCAGGAATTTCGCCTTCCCCTCCCTCCGGTATGCCTCAATTTCTCCCTGCATCAGTTATTTTTAGCTGACCTTTTGTAGCTGTCTCACTTAACCCTGTCAGGCACTGGGGGATGCAGTTCCGATGAAAGCAGTTATTACCGTCGGGTATCAGAATATCTCTGCCCAACGCGCGCCCAAGGAACAAAGTCAATGCCAAAGCACCGGGTAGGACAAAGCAGACGGCACCGGTGCAGCGAGCAGCGCAAGGCAGCAACAGAGCTGCTCAACAGACACCCTGGCTAACTCGGGAAAAGCCAGCAACTCAGAGAACCGAGAGAAACTTGGAACTCACGGAGGGGATCAACGCGGAAACTTTCAGAATGATACGATTACCACTCTTCTACCCAAAAAGGTGAAGCTATCAACCTGGGTCGTTTCAGCCCAGCAAATGTTTCAAAACATGCTAAGCACCGAGCTCACTACCATCCTGGGGTTTGAATAATGGCGAGTAAACAGGGTTTTCAGCCGGATTCTGACAGTAAAGTGCTTTCCATGTGACAAATTAACTACTAGGGAAGACACATTAACACAACCTACCTTTGAGTACAATGGCTTATGAGTCTGAGGAAGTTTTTGCAGAAGCATGATCAAAACAGGGTAGGATGAAAATAGGAGATGATGATGAGAAGAGTATTTTATCAAAAACCCTTCCTCCTCCTTTTCATCAAACTGCAGGCGTAACTCCGCTACAGGAGTGCGGCAGACTTTCGCAGGAGCCCCCATTTCCCCTAAGAATGTCTTAGTGTTTTAGGAGACAGCCGCTGCTGGTCTCAATCACCCGAGACTGATAAATTTCATAGCCATTCTTTAACACTGACTAGCTAAATCTGACACCCGTGAAGCGAGGTCCGAAAAGGAGGTGTTACCCCTTACGAGTTTTTTGGAAGGGGAAGGTGTCTCAAACATTTTCTAGATATAAGACTATGCTCATAAAATCAGCAAAGAGTATGTGAAAGTCTTCAAAGCAGTCTACCATTATGTTGTATTTCCTTATCCAATGGAAAATTCCCATGTTTTGCCATTTTTTTTTAGAATGAAAGACGACATTTTAAAGATTTCATCTTCCCCTTTCAGCAGAAACTCCATTTTTCAATCTCATGCAGGTAAGCAAACAGAGCTTAAAACACCAGCAGAAAGACATCCTAATCAGCTTGAAATTAAAGCTATTAGTTTTTATTCTTATTTACTCCTGCCACAAAGCAGACCTCTTTATATGGGTTTCTAACACTGCTATGGAAACCTGAGAGGCTCTGAAGCCTTTATGTAATATGAGATGAAAACTCCATCTCCCACATCAAACACTGTTTTGTCTGAAATATGCCAACAGTGGAATTTTGTCCCTCTGGGAGAAAAAGGGTTCCCAGTGACCAGGGCAGGAGACATCGGGTCCAATTCTATTGAGTCAAGGTATTTTATTAAGCATTTAACTGTCTGGGCAACTTCAAAATGGGAATAAGGATGTTTACCCACTTTTGCTCAGAAATTCAACCAAGGAGAAAAAAAAAAATTGCTATTTCTATGGAGACACTGTGCATTTGTATCCTTAAACACTGTGCAGATACTGTATTTCAAGATATTTCGCAGTTTCCCAGTAGGTACTTAAAAACGCAGGTCGAGGAGTTCTGTAGCAATTGGCCTTTTCTTTATAAAGCTGAAAGCCAACATTTATTTAAGTCCACCAGACAACACTGCTGTGCCTCTGACACACAAATTGCTTTAATCACAGTATAAGCACATGTGGCTCGAGATTGTGTTCAAAGCTCTCAAATTCCAGCAAACTCTTCACAGCAGGAGAACAGGTCAGACATTTGGGTTGCCAACCCCAGCATCCCACTAGCACGGCACCGGTGCCTCCTGCTCCACCAGCGCCGGGAAGCAGAGCAGGCCCCCTCTCCTTTGCCTGGCTGGAGGGCAGGAAACACTGCCCATAATTTGCAAATAAATACCATCCCTAGCTCTGGCTTGATACTTTACACTTTCAAAGTATCCCATAAACATGAACCAACCATTATTACTATTGATCAAAAGGAGACAGCAGGTCTTTTTCCAACTCCAAATGATCCTTGCGCTCCCCAACAACCCATGGCATCCCTTTCTCATTAGGATGCACAGCCAGCTCGCACCTCTCCCCTGCCAGAGGAGAGGTGCTTCCCTTTACCCCACTGCCCCCGCTGGGTTAGCTGAGTTACCGCGTGTTGATCATTATTCCAAGAGCTCAAGAGTGCCTGCCCTTCGACACCTCCAAGAGCTGAAGTACGTGCCTTCTCCAACACAACAATCTGTGGTGTAACTTCTCTGTAGAGAGAAGAGGTAAAATGCTGGAGTGGTCTTCCGTAACACATATCTACGGAACAAAAATCAAAGCCAGCTCAGTCTCTTCAACCTTTCCCTGAAAGATCTGAAGCACTCAGACTATGTCCTTTACCTCAAAACCAATGCAATGCTACAATAGATGAAACTCTCCCTTAAAGCCTGGAAGTACAGGAGAAAATGTATTATCGAGTCTGAAGGCGTCCAAAGGATTTGAACTTGGAATTCTTGCAATCATGCAGAAACACAGCTTTGAAAACTATAATGAAAAAATCAAAGTCAGTCAGAGGTTCCCTCCTGCAAAGACAAAGGTAACTTACAGGTTTCCTTTGACGGAAAGGCTCCTTCTAGAAATCAGCTCTGCAAAATGTCTGCAGCCTACAAGAGTTCAGGCCTCCCGGAGACAAAGACTTTTTATAAAGGGGTCATTTTTCTACCTCCACAAGTAAAGAAAAGCCCTGAAGGTCACAGTTTCTGGAAGCACCTAAACAACAACAAAGTAAGAAACTTTCCATCCCTCTCCCTGCAAAACCAGATAACGAGCTCCAGAGCGTTGGCTCGGCCAACGGGGGATGGGGGGTTACAGCATTTAAAACCCCCCATCACTGTGGCCAAATCTGCCGGCCACCTTGGAGACTCAGGCACTGCCTGTAAGCAGAGCGGTTATCAAATACAGTTCTAACGAAGAGAATTCCTTATCTTTTACCAGCCATCACTGTGTGTGACTCAGATCAGGGAAGCTGCCCTGGGCTGCTGCTGAGCCAAGCCTGAGTGTGTTGTGTTCGTCAAACCGTGTGTGGCACAACCCCTCAGCTCAGGGCAGGTTGTGACTGTGAGACCCCCAACCAGCAGACGTCCAGAAGAGGCCAGTAGTAGCCGTTCTGTGGCTAGGCTTGAGACAGCACGTGCAGTCTGGCCAAAAGGAAGTCCACAACCGAGGCAGTCTGCGTGCACTGACCGGGGTCTCCCCTGGACTTTCACACAGCTAACACCTCTGAGTGCTGTAAGGAGCACGGGGGAGACCAGCGGTGAGGTTGGTGGGCCGACAACACCCTGACATGTCTCCTCCTCTTAGGAGAGGAGACTAAAAGCAAGGGGTCGCTCAGTAACGGGCACCTTTACCTAAAAGATCGCTTACACCTGCACCAGTAAGAAAGTAAAACAAGAAAAAGACCATTTAAAAGCGCAAATTTTTGAAACACGTATATACCTCCAACTTCTACGGAAACAGTCCCAACCCTGGCACGTCCAACTGCCTAACAGCATGAAGTGGCCTTTAAGGGATCTATCACGTGTTTCTCCACGCTTGCTCAGCACTCTGCACCCGAGAGCAGCACCGAAAGGGCTGTCATCAGGAACCTCACCCAGGCTGTGGCAAGGAGACCTTGACCTGAGCACGAGGGATGGAGCCAGAGGGACGAGGGAAAGCAAACACAGCAATGAAAATCCTTCCAGAATTAAAAAGGCCACAAGAACTTTGTCTGAACTACAGTTGTTGTTTTTATTGGATTATTTTATGGGGTTTTATGTTGTTTAATCGAAGAAAGAAAATGGATGCCATAAAATATGCAGAGCTAACTGGGGCTGCAGAGTACATTGCTGAATATTGCTGGTAATGGCATTTCCCCTTCCCTGTCAAAAAGTAAAAATACCGTTCTTTATATCCTTGTCGCACGGAACGGCAGTCCTCGCGCGCTTGCCGATCAATCATCCCGGAGTGCACCTTTACCTTGAGCAATATGTGCTAGGGCGGTGAATAAGGAAAGCTCAAGAAATAATCTCCCTTTCCACACGACAGAATTCAATCTCCAGTATAGCGCAGGCCAGTACTGCTCTTGAAAGAGGTGGCACCGTATATTACAGCAAAAAAAGCATTTTTCTGCTGCTATGAGAACTTTAGTGAGCATTATGATTATGTTGTTTGTTCTCCAGGCACCAATGACCACCACGCAGGCTAATGATGTGCCAGTTCTGAAGAGAACCAGCCCTCCAGCTGGGATAAACCATCAAAGACCTTCCCTCCCTCTTTTTTTCCATTTGGCTTTCCTTACTGCAGGATTTTTCTTGCCTAGCTGCAAACAACTTTCCAAGATTCTCCTAGAGAGCCAGCACTTCCCGGAGGAACCATCGCACTCTGGTGCTCAGGTGAGGCCCAGTCAGCCCTTCGGCCACTGCCCCAACAGGCTTTTATCTTTGACAGCCCCAGTTCGGTTTCTCAGGGCGATGCTCCTCAGAAGAAACCCACTCTCTGCAGGTGGAGCGAGCTTTCACCACTGACCCCTTGGGTCGCCCTTTGGGTCTCAGCAGATCTGGTGAGGGTTTTGCAAGCCCCAAGGTTCGTATCTGCTCCAAGCAGAGCTGACAGAGGCTGTGCAGCAGAGGCTGGCTGGGTCCATAATCCACAGCAATAAAATCCAGAAAAAGCCCCACGAATGGACAGTGCCAAGGCGCTGGCTCGCTGGATTTCCCTGCACTATTGCTAACCACGGATACGAGGAGACATATTGCCCCTCTAGACACCCTGAAGCTCCAAGTCACAGCTCTGCAGCTCTGGCCAAAATATCACCCTGCGAGCTGGTGCCTGACAGCCAGCCCCAGCACCCGAGACGGGCAAAGAGGTCAGGAGGATTCAGCCCTCCCAAGCCCATTGCTCACAGTGCTGCCGCGGCTCAGAAAGCTTATCCAGCCCGGCAAAGCTGTCAGGAAAATTTACCAGCCACCGCACAAAAATTGCTTGCCGCTTACCACCGTGCCTGATGGTAATGCGAGAAACAAATGGCATTTTACTTGCCTGTCGAAAGAAATTACTCACCCTGTGCCAGCAGGATTGGGGAAGGATTCTTTAATCCTTGAGGCGATTTTTAAATTAAACTCCAGTGTTCGCAGGGCTGAAGACCAGTCAGACAGCAGCCTGCTTCGGGAGGGATTCAAATGAGATACAGCGCCCGGACAGACAGGTCCGGCTCAGCGATAAACCAGCGTGGAAGGCAGTGGCACACGGCGCTTCTGGCCTGGTTTTGTTTTGGGGTTGTTTGTTTTTTTTTTTGAAGTTTACAGATTTCAGGGGACCAAATCCACTTGTAGATCGTTAAGTTGTGTGCATGTATCGCTCTGCCTATACACGCACACAGGGGGTCAATCCACCGCCTGAATCAGTATGGTTGAGAGCATCATCGCCTCTGTGGTTCTCCCTTTCCTTCCCAACACCAATATTAAACCTTCCTTTATCCTTCAGCATTTTTCCTTTTCCACTGCAACTGGTCTCTTTCCCACCAGGACTGGTCTGTTCCAGTTTTACCTGCATTCCCCCCATACGGATGGGGGATCCTTCATCCAGTTCCATCACGACATCCTTGTTAAACAAGCTACTTGAGTAGACAAGTTTATCCATCAGCTGGCAGGTCAAGGGCGAAGGACTGAAAAGAGCCCGTCACCCGGAGTCAGTCCTTGCAAGCAGGAGCTCAGCGGGCTCCAACACCTAGCCCTGCCCTGCAGAATTTCAGTAGGACAAACAGCAAGGGACCTCGCCCAGAGCTTCTGAGGATCGGAACGAGCCACTCTCACACAGATTTGATTTTGGTTAGCCTCTCTTTTCTTGACCAGCCTTTATGACTGAGGGTCCTATGCACCCTCCGAAACCAGATGAAAAATCACCTGTGAAAGGTCCCGAACCAAAAAGGGGGAGAAGAAACAAATCAAGTGTCACACATGCCTAGGCGCCAGCCACTAACAAGTCACGTAAACTTCCAGCTTTTCAAAACATATACCGTGTTAGCAATAACACTCTCAAGGCAGGCTTTCCCGCCGGGGGATTCGGGGGGCACTGAACCAACTACCCATAAATGCATTACAAAGGATTGTAGCCATTTTTGGTGGGTTTGGATGAAAAGCACTCTCAGTGAGATACTGTGTCCCACTGAGCCCTAAGCACTTCCCACTCCTGTTCTGCTTTTTCAATTCTAACTAGTCCCTAACCCCGTTAGTGATGAATTTGCGATTAATGAGCCTTGTTTAGAGGATCCAAATACCAAAATTGTTCTGATACACGGGCCCTAACCACAGAAAGACGATCTAATTCAGCAAGGGAATCTGCTGTGCTTAGGGGGGATTCCAAACCTGCAGTAAGGGAAATCAGCTGTTAACTCATTTTAACAAGGGGCAGCATGCTGTGCTCTCAGCTCCAGAGTGCCATGCCATGGTCTCACAGCTTGGCATCTGGGGACAGAATCGTCTTCATGCATTAAGGATGTTTAACATCTGCTGGTGAATCTGGGGCCGGTCAAAAAAGGGCTGTGGGTGAAATGGGGATGGTGTAAGTGTGGTTTTCCACCCAAATTCTTAACTATGAGAAAGATGCACACACTCTTTTAATCTAATCCAGCAAAGGACCAATAACCCAGAGCTCAACTATCTACAACCAGTGATGCTTGAAAAAGAAAACAGCAGCCCCTCCTCTCCTGCTTCAAGGGGACAAGGAAAACAAGTGCCTTTAGAGCTCTTCCTCCCTGCACCTGGAAGGGAAGAACTGTCTCTTGGGAGTCGTCTTCTCCCAGGGTATCCAAGGAGCAGACTTCCTCCTCAGCTGGGAACATGGGGACAGGCAGGACAGCTCTCCACTCCAGACTTGACAGCAGGGCTAGAGAAAGCCCTGTATGTGGTCTCATCAGCCCAGCCTTCTTGTTGACTGACAGAAAATGTATTTCCCAAGCCATGAAAAATCCAATAAAACAGTGAAAAGCAAAAATACAGTATTTTTCATTAAATAAGATCAGCCAGCACATGCCCATCAATACTCAGAAATAACTGGGGGGGGGAAAGACGAGTCGTTTATAAAAGGCACCAAGATGGAATAAGCATTCCTTGTTCTGCCAGAGCAGTCACTTTTGGACATATTTCAGGAGGCTAATCCTGGAGACTGGGAGATTAATTCCTGGAGACAAGCCCTTCTTCCTCTCCAGCTCCTCCCCAGCCCTTCAGAGAAAATGACCTGGTCTGATCTTAACACATCTCGAAGAAGACAGAAAGATTAATTATGCTCCACCCTATTTCATCTTCATGGCACATCTGAGCAGCTTCTGCAGCGGCGAAACCTTTATTGCCGGGGTCCTTTCGACTGCGCTGCTGAGATATTCAAAGACTCATTAAACCGAAGGGGAAGTCCCATTCCCCGAGACGTGGGACAGAAAGGAGGTGGAGGAGGGAGGCTTAAAGTTATCTTGTACTTAAGTTAAAGAGACAGTTGGAGAGAATTTATTCATCAATCAAACTCTCCACCCTCCAAGAGTTTCGTATCCTTGCGGCGCCTCGCACACAGGAGATGCTCTGGGGACTGAAGGGCTGAGAAACGCTGCCTGCGCCGATGACTGGGTGACTCCTCGTTCCTACAGAAGAACCGAGGGATGGAGAAGGGAAGGAAAAGCAAACAGCCGTAGAATTTTGTACCTAGAAACTGCAGCTGTTTTCCAATCGCAACACTAACACCAAGTTAGAGCTCAGCTTTCAGACCAGTCTCCTGCAAAGGTGGTGTTTGTCGATGCCTGCATGGCTGTGGTTGGAATTATTCCCTCCGGCAATTACTGTCGCTGTATCTGACCTTATCCCAGAGTCAGGCACCAAGGCGTAAAAGTGACGGTATCTTCTGCACAAGTAATTGCTGATACAAAACCTTATTCTCAATTACTAACGTCAACAGCTTGTGGATATTACCAGCGAAGCCAGGATATATTACTGGGGCTGAGATCGCTTTCTGATCTGGTGGTAAGGCAATAAATTATCCGATTTGCTGAGCTCAGATTCCAAGGGCACCATTCACAAAATCACTAAATACATGGACGACTTCCTCTGATTTTAAGTGGTGCTGAGCAAGTGCTCCATTCTTGCCTGGTGGTGTTGCCTTCCTGATGTGAATCTTCGCTGTCAAGCTATCATCCTCAATTAACTTCAGGCACAACTATTTTCAGGTGTAACACTGCCTGCCAGCATAGCAGTAGGCTTCAAGAAGTGGGCCTTCAAGCTATTGCCTAAAGCTCATCTATCAATGAAGAAAATATTGAAATATGAAGAAATACCAATATTGTCCTTCCTTTTTACATTTTAGAATTGTGAAACCTCAGCAGTACTGCTACAGTCAAGGTTGCACTTACTCCTGGGAACATTTTTATCTTATTTTCACACGGGAAAACCCTTTCTTGACGGCACATCCCTGCAGCTAAGAGCTCTCTGCAGTTTTATGTGAGATTGAGTAGCTAGTGTCATACGTGTGGGGCTGCGAAGACCACATCATGCTACTAAGGGAAGTCAGGGCTCAATCTCCCCGCGTGCCGCAGGTGAGACAGGTGCACAGGGAGAGGCTGGGTATGGAGAACGTCATAAACAGTCACAGGTGACTATAAAATACAAATGCAAAAATGCACTTCATATTTATTACATCTTTTACATCTAAATCGGGCAGATCTTGTTCCACAGATTGAGCCCGATCTGAAGTAATTTAGCGGGAGGCTGGTGGTTGAAACACATAATCACATTTCTAGAACAATGTAATTACATTGAATTTAATGTGATTTCCTGCCACTGGTTTAAAAGCGCAGCCTCCTCCACATCCTCGATTCACGCTGAACATGGCACTTGGTGGAAGATCGCCTTTACGCAGCCAGGTAAAGTACCACATACGGGGAGAGAGTCTGCTCCCACTCCTTGAACTCCCCAAGACCATCATACAGCAATGTCAGTTACAAAGCCCAAATCT
Source organism: Rhynochetos jubatus (assembly GCA_027574665.1). NCBI lineage: Eukaryota > Metazoa > Chordata > Aves > Eurypygiformes > Rhynochetidae > Rhynochetos > Rhynochetos jubatus. The sequence continues at coordinate 16,334,163 of CM050666.1, read as the reverse complement.
TGAATTTCTGTCTCAGCAGATGAACACTGATTGAAATTCCATTTTCACTAAATATCTCACAAGGAACAATTTTGCTGGCCTTAAGAACTTGTGCACAAGTCAGCTCTGCGCTCTGGGGCAAAGAAATCTGAAGGGAAATTTACTCTTAGCAGAAAAATGTTCAGGGTTTGCTATGTTGTAGATGCTTCTGAGAGGGCTACATTAAAGACTCGCTATACAGAAGAGGCTAAGAAATGGACACAGCAGGTCATACCCATTACACATAGCTAGAAAATACCGTGGAAAAAAGTACACGCAGTTTGAATGCAGACCAAGAATTTGGATCTTAAACACAAGGACAAAGGGCTGGAACTTTATCACCGTTAGGAATAAAACAGCACGGGTATTGATACCCATTTAACACCCACAAATCAGCTAAAATCCGATCTAGAAAGCGTGCAAGCCGACGCGTCGGGAGAGCCCGCGCTGCCAGCCAAGGCGTACCGCATCAACGGAAGAGCCACGCTTAGAAACACCCCGGGGCTTAGAGCTGAGCAGACACCTGGTACGAAACAATGCAAGTCAGCTCTTCGCAGAGGAACTTCCAAGGGCCACCAAAGTTGTAAAACTCGAGGCATATTTACAATCGATTTGCAAACAAAGAAAAACGATTAAATTGATCAAAAACGCTGTTTACCACTGGCAGTTCATTTGCTTTCTGCAGAACGCTGCAGCATTTGTATCCCTTCATCGGAACAAATAAGCATTGCACTATAATGTAGGATAACGCAGGTGCTAACAGGCAGTAAAAGTGCACGGGATTCTTTTTTTTTGCCAGCAGCCCAATATAAGCTTGACTGAAATGGAAAGTTTAAAAGCAGGTTTTAAAGCTGGGGCCTTTTAGGAAAAGTAAACGAACAATAGATTTAAAGCAGTATAATTACAGCTGAATCACAACACTGCGGAGATGGCCTCGCAGAGCGCCAAATGCATTGCACGGTGCGGAGGGGGAGGGCGAACAAGGGAAAAAAGAGCTCCTGAAAGAAGCCAACGCTGCAGCCCTCGCTCAAACCACCTTGCGTTTATGCAGCAGTTGGCTGCGCTTAGGTTATAAAGTCAAATCCTGAGATTCTTCCTTCCCTGGTGGCTTTCTTTGGCATGAACCAAACTATGGACAAATCTCGGGATGTGCAGGCTTGCAACAAGCCAAGGAGGAGCCCTCGGTACCTTCCAGCTGCTTTTGGATGCCGAGCACCTACAGCTCTGGAGCCCTCAACATAAGGAGGATGTCGACTGGTTGGAGCGAGGCCAGAGGTGGCCACGGAGATGCTCCGAGGGCTGGAGCCCCTCTGCCAAGGGGACAGGCTGGGGGAGCTGGGGGCTTCAGCCTGGAGAAGGGAAGCTCCAGGGAGACCTCAGAGCCCCTTCCAGGGCCTGGGGGGCTACAAGAAAACTGGGCGGTACTTTTTCCAAGGGCAGGGAGTGACAGGACAAGGGGTGACAGGTTTAGATGGAAAGAGGGAGATTGAGATGGGCCATCAGGAAGGAATTCTTCCTGGGGAGGGTGGGGGGCACTGGGACAGGTTCCCAGAGAAGCTGTGGATGCCCCATCCCTGGCAGTGTCCAAGGCCAGGCTGGATGAGGCTTGGAGCAACCTGGTCTGGTGGAAGGTGTCCCTGCCCATGGCAGGGGGTGGGGCTGGGTGGGCTTTAAGGTCCCTCCCAACCCAAACCGCTCTGTGATCCTGTGTGCTGCCCACCCTGCGACCCTGGAGCACAGTCCTGCGGGGCACAGCCGATAGCAGAGCAAGCTTCGTCATGACAGCCACAGCCAACCCCACTGCACATCCAACACACCTCAGTCCTTCCCCCCGGAGCCAGACAAGCTTCCCAACAGCCCCAGCATTTCCACATTTCAAATCCTTCTAAGGTTTCTTCAAAGAGCGAATACGTTTGCAGAAATTCATTTTCGCCTGCACTTCTACACCAGGCAGATTAGCGGCAGAGACTGCTAGACCTTACGGTCTTAATCAAAACCAGAAACGTACTAAGCAGAGATTTTCCCTTTTGTTTACCGAAAAGCCTATTTTCTTCAAGGTGACCTGAGACAAGCAGCAGTTTGCTTAAACAATAGGAGGTGTGGAGGATGCCAAAGTTCCCCTTTTCACCCCAAACACCTTCTGAGCTCAGGAAGAGGATCCTGCAAAGAGCACATGGAAACGTGACGGGGAATCAGGACCTTTATTAGGCCAAATCATTCAACTGCAAACCACAACCAACTGGACAGAAACACTGAGATTTCAGCTTGGTCAGAAACGGCCAGAAATGTGAACCAACTTGGCTGTGGCTGGGTCGCCACTCCATGGGCAGGGAGGCTCACCCAGATACCCAGGACTTCCACTACGCAGCACAAGGACTGCAAAAATCTTTGCTCACCCAATCACAACCGCTACACACCCACATTTCTTTCTGGAATAAGTGCAAATTTGCTTTGATTGACTGACAGTTCATCACTTAATTCATTCATAGCATGTCAAGGGAAAGCGACTGAATTCACAGTGCTGTACTGACTGAGCTCCTCATAGGAACAGTTGTCAGAAGGACTCGTAAGTAGAACTTTCAAAACCACATTTGCTAGTTGGCAGAGGGCTTTCTGCACCACGGAGCCTCTCCACCTATGTGCAGGACTCTGGGACACAGACGGACAGCAACTGTCTGCAGTCACCCCAACAGCTCCGTCTCCAAAATCCTGCATTTGAGACGTGCAGCTGTGGAGTCAGAAAAGGCTTTGCTGGAGACTCATAAACACGCTGTGGAAGAGAAAGTGGAGACCAAGTGACGGGCAAAGCTCTCCTTCGCGCCTTCCACCCACCAGAGTCCCCCAAGTGCGAACCACCCAGCCACAGAGCTCGAGGGTGGACAGAGGACACAGGAGGGAGCACGGCTGGAGGTCAGAGCCTACCCCAGCTGAAAACGGGGAAAGATGACAAGGAAAACCAGCACACACAGAAACTCCTTCCACGTTTGAGCCCTTGGCCAGTGCCGCAGCCCTGGGGCTCGCTGCCTGCCGTGCAACGGGCATCTTCCTGCCCCTCTCGAGCTCTGCTTACAACGGCAAAAAATCTGTTTCCCTCTGCTCCTGATCCCTCCTCTGAAATTTTCACATTCATCCACAAAGGTCTTCAAGATCCAGCTTTCAAATGAACCTAAGCTTTCCCAAATTCCTCCCCTTCTCCAGAGACCTGAAGGGCCCTGAAGTGACCTACCTTCAGCATTCATGGCGTGGGTAAACGGGATCCCTGGCTGCCTTCACCCCATTTTAATTAGACAAAGGTGGGGGGGGGAAGCACTGCTCTTCAATACTTAAAACCAACCAGCTCCAAATAAGTATTTAAAGGCACACTGACGGTTAGATAAGCAGGTTCTGCAGCGCAGTTGCGGGCGTTGAGATGGTTTCGCCACGCGGTGGCCAGCCGCCAGGAGCTCCGCGGTGCCCGTTTCAGTCAGAGATTTTCCATTTCAAACGCGTTCGGGAGTTTGCCCGTCGTGATGAGCGGACAACACGTGAGCTTTCAAAAGGCTGCAAGGAGCAACGCACAGGAGGCGGCTCTTAAAGCCGGGGGCAAAGCACAGCTTTCCATAAACGCTCCTTTTGAGAAGGAAGTAAATAAAGAAACAGGAGAAGGTGCAGTGCCACGCGGGCTGCACTGCTGTTCGGCAGCCGAGAGGCTCCTGCTAGAGCAGACAAAGCCTTCAGCCAGCCCCGCAGAACAGTCACACGACAACTGAAAAGAACAGTGGGAGGAATCGGTCTGAAAGTGCATGCAGTGTACCTTCCTTCTCTTTGGGTGTAATAATACACAACAGCTCCTTGTGGGTTGAACGGACAGTACTATCAACTCTTTTTTTGCTTGAGCACTTCATTTATACTTCTGTTCTTCCACCTAATCACCACCTAGGTGGTGTTAAAATCCACCACTATGGACCAAATCTTGAGGTCACCACTCCAACCCTCCCTTAATTGAGCATTAGCAGGATTTTTGCATGGTTAAGCTTCACAGGTTGGGTTTTTTCCTAACTGGTATCTGAATAAAGAACACAAGAACTGGCCCTCATCGTTACCACAACGCTTTCATGTTTTCCACAGTGCCACTCAAAAGCCTGAGAATACGGCATAGAAGCCCTGTGGGGAATTCACGCAGCGTGTCTGCGTTCCTACCAGGAACCAGCCACGGGCAGAAACGCGAAGGGTATTTGCAATCAACCTGGGGGATGCATTAGCAGAAGCACGTTGGAGAACCTTGCCACTGAAAGCACGCAAGGGACAAATTCATCTCGAGAGTCACTTCAAAGGGAACGGTCCGTAATCACAATTAATCACAATTAATCACAATTAATTCGGCCCTAGGTTTGGGCCACTGAGAGGCAGGCTCCTGCAGGCAGCGGATGGCAGGAACCACATCCACCGCCTCCACCTCTGCTCACATTGCCAATTCTCCTGCTACGCTGGTGCCATCGTGAAATGCTGCAACAGGACTCAGGCCAAATTTGCTTATCGGCTCTGAACCATGAGGCCAGCCAGCAATATGTGCTGAATGGCGTTCTTTTTGAGGATGTCATCTTTCTATTTATATTACCTAATTCTTCTTCCCCAGCTCCCTGTGGCAAACCAACAGTTGAAATCATACAGTATAAGCTAATAGGGTTATGTAAGTGTCCATTTGCTGTGCATATGCTCTCCCCCCTAAGGCAAGCCATCCCCACAGCTCTGTAGCAAGAGGTACACCTTCCACTTCTGATGTCTCAGCACACCAGAGTTTTGGAGGTGCACTGGAGAGCTTCTCTACCCTTGCTGAAGGAGGACTCGTGGGCAGCTGAGCGAGAAGCAGGCAGCAGAGAACTGCCGCAGGGGCAGAACCAGACACGAACAAGAGGTGCCTTGCCTCCTGCCCCTCGTCTCCCCCACGAAACCCAGCTAGACTCAAACAGGGCAGAGGATGCCACCTCCACATGCGGCAGCTTTCAAGGTACGGCTGAACAGACACAACCCTCAAGCTTTCTGCCCAGGCTTAATTCCTTGCTCCGTCTGCACGAAAGCAAAACAATTCCTTGATATGGAAAGAGCAGCTTCCCTGTCTCTTGATGCTGCTCAGTCTCCACCAAGATCTGCGTTTTCAAGCCAATTCTGCTCTCTCCTTTCCTGGTTTTCCCAGCATCACTCTCCAACTTCATTTTTCCAACACAAAGGCAAAATAATTGGCATAAACAACTAAGATGCTTCAAAGTAAACTGGGTGTGATACTCGCTTTCTTTCAAATATATGTGCCTTGCATACCCACACTTGAAAGAAAGAACATTAGCCCCTGTAATCTATGTATCCCTGTACCCTTCACCCCAAGGCATGTAAAAATGGACTTCTGGCCCCAAATCTCTTGTTCTCTGGAAGCAGCCAGGATTTAAAACGTCAGAAAACATGTCTAGGAAACCGAAACCCGTACGACATGGAGTTTAAAGTATGCATTTTCCTTATGCGTATTTGCTTTGTTATGTTTGTTTGCTACATTGTTACACTGTTCCCAAATTCAGAAAGACCCGTTTCTACACACAGCTTGACCCTGTCCCCGGAGCAGTACAAATACATGATCCAGCAGTGGCAGAGGCTTTGCCCTTCTGCACACACACCTACTGTCAACACAGAGCTGCTCATTTCACCCACGCCGTAAGATCGCTGCTGTCCCCTCCTTGGCAGTTGGGAGGGCACAGATGCTCCGAGCTCCCTGGGAGACTCGCACGGACAGCAGCGCCACTTCCCAAACTGGCTACTCCCTTCATTTTTCTGGCCAAATCTATTAAATCAGGCCTGATCCAGGCAGTTTGCATATGCATGTGCTGTAAAATCCCCTTACAGAGCGCTGTTTTCCACCGACAGGAGCCTTTGCCAAGCTCCCCCGTGGCATGCCAGCCACGGAAAGCAGGCAGCACAAGCTAATGGGGCCCCGCATGAGCTCATTTGCCACACATATGCTCTGTATACCCTCCGGAGCGGGTCCTCGCTTCCCCATGTGACAGGGAAGGAACAGCATCCTGACTTCCCGTGTTCCCACGCTGCTCGCACACGGAGAATTGCTTTCCAGTGCCTTCGCGCTGCAGCGTTGCACTTCTGTCCCTGCGCCTCCCCGGCACGCTCAGCGGCCTTCTCGGAGAATTCCTGTTCCCTGGTTCCTCCCAGCCAGCCACATCCCAGCAGCGTATTCCCTGGCTTGGAAACGGCGGCCGTTATCCTTCTGGTGAAGAACTGAAGCAGCCTGTGTGCATACATTTCTGAATGGTCGTCAGTGAGAAAATTCCATGTCCCTAATCCAGGGAATAAAAGGATCACTTGCTTTTTCAAGCTGATAAAAGCCGGTGCTGGCAGCAACAGACCCAGGCAGACCCTAATGCAGTGGGTTTGAACACGGTGTCACCGTTTCCCTCGCTGATCTGCCACGGGTGACAACGGCTTCAGCGCAGCCCTTGGCCAGCTCCAGCAACCCCAGCAGACAGAAGCCCCCGATTTGGGGTATCACACTGTGCTTCTCTTCCTCCTCCCAGCGCAAGCAAAGCCAGGTCGCCGGACTCAAGTCCTTCTCAAGCAGGAGAACACCAGCTTCAGCACGGCTACATCCTATTAATGCTGATATGTGTGAGACCTTTTAAAAGGCCTGGGGACAACAGATTTCACTTTGTTGAGATAAATTTAGCCACCAGAACCAATAAAGATCAGGGAATCCAATAAATTATCATTTATCTTTCTTCATTTGAATAGTTTGCCAACCTATAGCACTATGGCTTTACCCGTGTGCCAAGATCTGCAAATCCAGTTCCTCCAGGAGCTCAGTCACAGGAGGACAAAACCAATTCGCATTGTCCCTTCTCCCATACTGGATGTATATTCTAGGAGGAAGAATCTTCCCAGGATGTAGTATTATCACTATCAGTTTTTCAGTCTAAGTTCACATGACATATACCCAAGATACATGAAATTCAGCAACAGGAACTGGAAACGTGGGATCCTTTTCTGCAGAGCACTCGCTGCCTCCTGCCAGCAGGCAGTCCTCACTAACTCGGTGCACAGGACACGAGCCCGTCAGGCTCCAGCATCGCAGAACAAGAACGAGCCATCGCAGCAAATGAGGAATATGTCATTCTCCATCTTTTCTTGAATGGGGAAAGGGCAGCAGCACAAGGAAAGCAAGCAAATCACTCGAGGCCGCACCAAGAATAGCACCAAAACCCCCAACCACTGGGCATGCTACATACTTGTAGCAACAAAAATCTATCGTTGCATGTCACACAAGCTCATTCAAACTAAAAATTTATCACTTGCTCCAGACTCCAGCCAGGTGACGGCAAATATATCACGGAGCTGTCAACAATCTGCTAATCTTGGCTGTGAATCTTGTAGGAATACAAGAAGCTTAAAAATACACCAGTCCTTCAGAAGCCATAAATTTTGCCATCTCTCTCACACACCACTGGGTAACAGGTCTACTCCAGCTACTTCCCTCCCACCTCCGCGCTTCAACCGTTTCACTGTGCAGGTCTACTTAGAGCAGGACAACCAGACATACAGGCAGCAGAGACCACCTGTGGGCATACAGACAAGGAAACAGAGACCCACTCCGGCTCCTCGACTGACTGGAGTTACCGGTGGCAGATTGACCTGTAAAGCCTGTACAGAAATCCCAGGACACACACAGATAAATTTTTAGAGCCTCCACAGACACAGCTGGAATAACATCTCTGGAAACCTGGTCTGTTGTTGCTCTTTTGAGCAGGGACAAAAGCAAGGAGAAGCAAATGCCAACCTTTCCTCCACCATCCGAAATATTCAAGCAGTGACCTCAGTTCCTCCCAGCACGTATATTTGGACAAAAATTTAAACCAGGGTGGGGGGAGGATCTTCGATTATCACCACAGTAGAAGTTTCAAAGGATATTTCCTCACAAGTAAGGGCTTGCTCATGACATTCCACACCAGGCACATTTTGGGAGGCTATAAATAAAAAGCTAATGTCCTCGCTGTTTACATTCTGATGCTTACGGTCAGCAGGCTCACTGAGCACCAAACCTGCTTAGTCTAAGCACTACCGTCCTCCCTACGGCCGCATGATGCGGTCCGGCAGCTTGCGTACGTGCAGTTCTTTAACTGAGTTTCCCTTGCACCAAATGTCTTGGCGTACCTGCCATTCTTCATTTCCTACTCCAGCCACAAACTTCAATTTTCTCTCCACAGCACTTAAACAGCACATAATTACAACTAATTATCGATCACTAAGGGATTACCAGTTGACAAATCCAATTTTCACACCGTTATCAAGCATGACTGACTCTGGACCGGAGAGGATAAAAGGCACCTGGGCTGTCCTCGAAGCCTGAAGAGGTCTATAAACTCGGCAGGACCAGTGTTGTCACCATCACCGTTACTAAACCCACCAGACTGCGGTGGCACCTGAAGGCCAGCGTGTTTAGGGACCTATTACATAAGATGCTGTAAGTCTACACAAAGTGACAGTCCTCGCCCCAAAGTGTTTTGCAAGCCTAAGAAGAAAGCCAAGCCTTTTACAGCTGTAAATGTATTCAATTTGGCTGCATTCGTACCGCTTCTGCATTCCATTCCTGCAAATACTCTCCCGAGCAAGCTAGCTGGCAGCGATGTTCCAAGAAACAGCTCGTTTCGGGGAAAAAACGCCACCCGTTTTCCTCAAAGCAAATTTTAAATTTGCATGCTTTGGTGCACCTGCTGCTCTCCAGAAACGGGATCAACGAAGGAAAGGGGAGCGCCGTGCGACGCCGGTGCCCTGGGAAAGCGGCTCACACCCAGCCCATTAGCGCTGCTCGTCAGCTGCACCAGTCCAGCTCCCCAGAAACCCGGAGCTGGCGGGGGCGCGGTCTGCGCGTGCTACAGTCGAGGCCCTGTGCAAAGAGGGTATTGAAGAGAATTAAAAAAAACAGAGAGAAACATACATGGAGCCACTCAACCATCGAGGAACAGAGCAAAAGGCAACGTTTGCATACTGACACATGATGAACTTTTCCCCGTTGTATTACAACGGAGTTACACACATAATTCAAGCAGACACAAATCCCAGTGTGAAAATCTCTGCTCCTGTAGCCCAGTGGCAGCCCTTCCAGCGTGACTTACAACAAAATACCCAAAAAGTCCACTCCCCTGGTACACACAAATTGGTTTATGATTACAGCTCATCCAGCACCGTTACTTTCTGACAGAAAATGTGTTTTTAACAGAATGGAAATTTCCGTGAAGAACATTTTTCTTGCAAATGTATAACTTTTCTTTGGGGAAAAACCACATTTTTGTTTCACGTCTGTTTAACATTAAGATACATTTCGCTTTCCAATCTGTTCCAAAGGAAGCCTGACAATTTAGCAAATGCTGCAGTAAATCTCCCTGGCTCCTAAAATAAAAAAACCTGAGAATGAGCCTTACATAAAGGGAGATTGCAAGCGCCTTACTAAGGACTTTATTCATTAAAAAAGACTCAACTCTATTCTGCTTCTTGTCCATGAAAGTGAAATATGATTTTATTAAACGAAGCCCTTAATATGTTTGCTAAGACTCTGTCAGGCTGAGCTTTCCCTGCGTTTCCATGGCTTTTCAAGTCCAGAACCAAAGTTGCTCCGCAAAGGGACAAGCTCGCTTACAGCTGCTTAAGCTAAAGACCAGAGGAGAAGTTTGCTTTATCCAGCATGTTCGCAGCATCCAGCACACACAAGGGGCACGGTGCATTCGTAACACAAAACCGCACGGCATTCAGGCATCGTTCAAGGAAAGGGAAAGAGAGGAAAACACCCAATATGCTACCTGCATTTCAGTTCCTGGCAGCAAAACTCCCTGTGATAGGATTGCACCAGCAATACACTGCCACCACCTGCTGCCTGGGTGCACCCCAGCCAAGACCCACTCCTCCTGGGTGTCGTCCAGAAAAGATGGGCATCACCACCAGGGGGACAGCCCAGGATGGCACCTCCCTGCCCCCCACACTCGCCAGCCTTGCGCTGGGTCCTCTTTTGGCCACTCCAAATACATCTGCCCTGGTGAGAGAGGTAAAGGGAAGGAAGGTCCCCTTGGCCCCACAGCCATTCAAAAGTAACAGCTTGGGGGTAGAAGGGGTATTGCCCTCCCTCTGTTTGGAGAGCATCGCGTGTGTGAGGTGTATCACCGGAACATGAGCAATAAAAATAGTGATTTGTAAAATGAAAGCAATGACAGATGTTTCTTGTAAAAACACCGTGAGACATTACGGATAAAATAGTGTTACATAAATAGGCTGAGCATTAGAACCATTATCATCAACAACAGCACAGGGGACGCAGCAGTTCAGCAAAGGAAGTGAAAAACAGCGAATATGATTTAGGAGGCAGAGAGAACCTGCGCTGGCAAGTTGTAATTATGGAAGCTGAAAGCCAGCCAGGATCCTGGTTGACTGTCTCTGCGCTTGTGACATGCAACCCGGCACCTTTAAATGACCAAGTAACTGGGCCCTGGGTTTGATGACGCCAACGGGACCCCGCCACCGACACAGCCACACCAGGACAGCCCTCCGGCACTGACGCAGAAGAGGATCAGCCACCAACACCAGCCTCCATGGCGCTGATTCCACACGTCTGCAACCAAATACTGACCTGAGCCACATGTGCTCTGCGTGGTCATTCTTCTTCCCAAGGTGGTACAGCTGCAGGTTTCTTCCAACCGTTCAGCTTCAGCACCTTGTAAGCATCTACTGTCTAGTCAGGGAACATCATTCATCCATTGTATGGTTCCCAGAATGCAAAGATAGCTACCCAATTTCCTAGGAAACATTAATATTAAAGCACGACTTCCTCAGCCCAAATCACGCAAGCTGAGCAAAGTTCTCCTGACGTTTTATGACAAGGTGATTAATGATACCAAGCAGAAAAATGAAATGATACCAGATTATAAACCATTGTAAATCTTTCAGTCATCCCAGGAATAATGAATGTAGATTTCTTAGGAGAACGGTGCAGTTTTAAACAGAATCATTTTAGTTTTCTTGTCAATCAAGATGCTATTTATATAACAGCAGAAACAGACAATGAACTCACTTAATCCTAAAGTGAAGGTGCAGCACATGCCAGGCAAGGGTTATAGGCACTTCTTTAACACTGTTTTTCTTTAAAAAAAGGAAACAAAAATCACCCTAAGCTAGAATTGCCGAAATTATTGAAGAAAATATCCCATGTTAATCATCATTTGTGATCACTGACCTTCTTCCCTCCAAGCAAAAGCCACAGCGACAGGAAGTTTGGCGTTCAGGTCACCCAAACGCGGTTGGACTTGAAAGCTGGAGCTGACACAACCCACTTTTTTGTCAAATACTTAAGTAAAAAACTTTAGGAGTATGGTCCAAAGTGTAGTGGCCTAAGCATCCCCTGGACCGAAATGCCCCAGGCCTCCTTGGCATGGGTTATGGAGTCAGCCGAAAAGCAAACGCAAACTCTTCACAAGTTGATCCAGAAATGCTGTTCAAGCTTCAAGCCCCACCCCAAGACAAGGGTTATGGCCTTGTTCTGCTCCGGCTGCGTGGAGAACCCTGCGCTCTCTGACCCCTTGTGGCAGGCTGTCCTAGACGTTACCTCAACGCAATAATTAATACATAAAAATACTGAATTTGAGCTCATGCGACTCATACAGGCTAAATGTTCCAAAGAAAAATGAATAATGCATGCAGAAGAGATTCGTTTGGGGAAAAAAAAACCAAACTCCAGTTTGAAATAAAGCCCTGGTTGCCTTGGCAAAGAGGATTTAATTGCTGTAATCACTACATCTCACATAAGGTCGCTGTTTGAGGGAGTCCACAGTACTGCTATTCATTCTCTATCTGCTCCGCAGCAAATAAAGGACTACTGGTCCCAAGAGCAGCAGTGAAATACCTCCGAAAAGGTTTAAATTATTTTTAAAGGGTTATTAAGCTTTGGCAAATGAGTCAAAAGTCATCGTAGCTGAAGAGCGTAAGTACTTAGGCCACATTATGGAGATAACAGCAGGAAATGCCACAATTAAGACTGTACTACTCATGTTACATGTGTCACTGAAAACAGTACCCAAAACATGACCGTCCCCTGTCCATCTGTGTCCTACCCACCCACCCAGGGTCACTACTGCCCCTAACGAATTTCCCAGGGCTTCTCAGAAACATGAAGCCAGATCACCGGCACGCACACGTGCCTTGCACACAACCAATTCCAAATAGTTTTACTGGCACAAATCCTAAGCAACTCTACGGAAGTCAATTCAATCACCCCTCTTTGCTGTGTAAGAGGGAGAAGACTCTGGCCAGGCAAATTAAATTAGAGATGGGCCACAGCCAAACTGCCAGATCCAAAACAACCCAAAACTCACAATGCATTTGGATCCTGGTCCAGATTCTCACAGTCTGCTACCGCTTCTCCCTCACCCTCTGCCACCTCCCAGGACAGGACAAACTTTTCAGAGCGTCCCCAAGCATCGCTTGGTGCATTTTATCACCATCTTCCACCAGGGAATCGCATCAAAGCGCTCATACGTGTGCCTCCTGCAGCAGCTTGGCAGGTTTCTTGCCCAGACCCTCATTAACTGAGCAGATGCTTAGAAAAGCCCATGAACAAGGCACCATCTATCCCACACTTCTCTTCCTTTCCCACTTGCTGTCTTCTCGGAGCAGCGCAATTAGAGATGGGGATTCATGGAAATGCACTGGAGGACTCCTTCGTTACTCCCACAAAAGCTCAAGCCACACAGTGAGAAAAAAGCAACCAGGAAAGTTCACTTGGCAGGACAATTTTACAAAGGCTGTTGGGGAGGGGAAGGCGTGCTTTGGTCCTAGTGAGCAACCACAACAAAAGCATGGCAGGGGCAGAGGGAGACCTGCTGGAGCCATGCCTCATGGCTCGGGGTGATAAGGGGGACAAATTTGCCCCACAAATATGGGGCTGCTTGAATACAGTCCTCCAAGAGCTCCACAGTGGGATACACCCCTGGAAATAGTGCTGCTCTGACCAACCCCTCCTCTGCTGAGAATATCCACAGCATCTCCACGGGGATCCTAAGGAGAACGTATTCTAGGGACATTTTCCTCTTGCGTGTTTGTACGTAACTACATACAACTACAACTACGTAGCGCATCTCAACGCGGGACAAAGCCCTGCTCCCCGCAGGGCACTGCTCAGGGCAGGGGGGCTTCTAAGTGGCAGGCTGAAATCTGGGGGGAGGGGAGAAATGAACCCTGCCACACAGGAGCAGCTCCCTGGGCTCTGGGAAGCTCAGGAAGAGCTCCCGCTGCAGTCCCCCCACGCAAAGCAAAGCTCACCCCACAGCCGGGGCGGGCTGGTGCTGCCCCACTCCCCTCGCAGCCTTGCAGGCAAACAGTGCGAGGAGTGAGACAGCTTGAACTGGAAGCACCATTTGCTGTGCCTCAGGCTGGCAGGCTCATTTGTCACTGTTTTCTCCTCCTGCAGTTCTTTTGATCCATCCGGGATCCAATAACTCTGTTAATACCATTCCTTTCACACCCCGGCCGACGAGAGCACCCGAGGCTCACGCCGCAGCGATCTGAAGCATCGCGTACCTCACACAAAGCGCAGGCCCCTGCTCTGCTTTGTCCAAACCCTGATTTTCGTAGGAGTCCTTTATTGACATAAATTGCGTGGGGGCAGGAGAAGCACCCAAACCAAGAAGATACATTAATTCTGTTGCAGTATTCTGTCTCCTGCTCTTTCAGAAAGTCCTCCCTCCGCAAAGCTGTCACCAACCATCACACTGACCTTCGGGTATCCGACCATGCAAAAACTGGTGGGTAAACACAAGGACGAAAGCAACTCTCCGTTGCATCGCCGGGAATACAAAGAAATTGAGATAAATGCGCTCACACAAAGCAATACTTCATCAGCTTCATGGGATAATTCTGGTTTTTACCAGGATAAAATGACAGCAGCGCACAGCCCAAAGCATTCATCTCGGGGAAAAAAGTAAATTTCTAAGTGGACACATTTTTATACTTTTCTTCTAATACTATTCATTCCGCACTAGAAATAACCACATCAACGACCGAATCGCTGTTGTGTCTGGCTTGTTTAAACAAGACTCTGATTTACTGCGCTGCCAGCTAATGAAGAGCTGTACACGATGCTGATCAATGCCATCATTGTCTGGCAGCACAAAGCAGGGACCACTTGGCATATTGTCCAAAACAAAGGCCCCTACCCCCAAGCCATAGCATGTCCCCGAACTTGATCAAAGACAGGAACCTTTTCTGACCTGGGTTCCCAACCTGAGTACGAGGTTAAGCAAAAATTAAAAGGACGATGTCTATCTTGCAGCTGCCTTCCTTAAACTATCCCTTGTGACACCATATTTCAGCAGCTTTGTCACCTGAAGGCAACTTTGTGTTCATTAACAGAGGTGACTGAACTCAGAGCCCCATGCTCACAGGCAAAACTCAGCTCCCAGTTCAGTTTTTGGTGGCTTTCCCGTCCCGTTTCGTATCTGCACCAGCGCGAGTCACAGCAGGGTGAATCACCTGTCCCTGCCTGCAAGGCAAATACAGAGAGGACAGCCCCCAGGGAGAGAAAGACGTGGAGAAGGGCCCTGTGCAGACTGGAGGGGCTGAACCTTCGGCTCCTCATCCAAGAGGGATCCCCACCAGCACGCCTTCGTGTCGGACAGAGGGCGTCTGAGCAGATGCAACAAACCAAGGGCGCCCTCTCAGCAGCGGTCTCCCCCAAAATCCGCCTGCCTCCTTCCCAGGCATGTCATGCATCACAAGCCCTTCACCACAGCTGGTGCCCTGCTCGCATGGCCGTGCCACATCCGCTGACAGCGCTCCGCAGATCCGCACCCGGCCCCGAAGCGAGCACGGAGTTGTGCAAGAGCTGCCGGGAGTTAATTAGCGGGAGCTGTCATGTCGAAGCTGTCGGAGACGGGGATCAGCCTAGGAACAAGCTTGTAGAACCTGAACCATTTAAAAATGTAAAATCTCTTTCCATTACCGTCAACAAGGCTGAGCTTGTGTCAAGCCACACGGACGTATTGGCACCTTCCAAATCCACGGGAAATGCTTTTCACATCAACTCCGTCTGCCGACCAAACACACCGGCAGACGAGGTTGTCGGGGCTCCTATTATAAACCTTATTTGTCACACACGTGCAAAACGAGCGGCCGTGTCAAACGAGGTGCACCACCGCCACTTACACACAGCACTGCTTGCCCACTCCTAGCTCCGCGCTGCAGGGACCAGGCGCCCGCTCACACCCCAACTGCCTTAACGTCAGCACCGCCACCTCCCCTCCTTCCTCACTTCGGGGTCCTGAACATGAGACGCAGCAAACGGATCTACGGGATATCCCCACGTCCCTCGGTGCCCGCAGATGCCAACGGGAAACGAATGAGCGCGCTGTGCTGCCGGCAGGACTCGGACGGAAGGAAAAGCAGGTTTCAAGGCAAAGCAAACACCTTTTCCAAGGGAAAGCAGGCCCTTGTCGCATTCCAGCTGTACGCAGTGCTCCCCCAGCGCGCACGGGAAACATTCCCAAACTGTCAAAAATAATGAGCGGTCAAACCAGTCACCTCATCGGTGAAAAACATGGGTGAAATACGCACGCAGGCCGAATATTTTTAATTGATCTCATTTTCGGTCAACCCTTCCCACTCTTACGAACATTTCCCCACTCCCGTGGGAGAAGGGAGCATCTCTAAAGCCAGGGCTGCGGAGGCCGAGGGAAGGGGCAGACAGCAGGGACACCTGCCACACTCACCTAAACACAGCACCCATCACCCACTCATCCTCCTCTACCTCAAAGCCACCCACTAACCCCGCAGGAACCAGCAGCTCTGTGGATCCGCACCCACTTCTGGACCAAGCGGCACATTCAGGACCCCTCAGAAGTCGCCGTCGGAAAGCGTCTCCATTAAAAAAAAAAAGTGTTTAATCACCAGGATGCTGCAGCCCCGTTTGGAAGGGCTTAAGCCAACACCCAACTACGAACAAGAGCTCCTCGCTGTCGCGTGGGGCTGCTGCTCTGCCGGGTTTATTCCTGTGAAGAGTGATCGCGGACACTGATTATTGTAGCAGATAGTTGACCTTTATCTAAAATTCCATTTAAAAGCTTTATTGACTGTAGTCTTGCAGGGTCTTTCAGGATTCACTGGGTCATTTATTCACTGTCGGATATCCATCGGTTTTCAAGCTTTTAGGACTGCTCGAGCTCCAGAAAGGAGCTATTTTTTTGTTGTTTTTAAGACTGTATGAGGAGGTACTTTCTTTCAATCTCCCTCTCCAGTGTGTCAAGGGCAGAGAAGGTTATCTTAAAGCAATAAAAGGAGAGAAAAGCCATCAATGTGGTAAGACTGCTTCCAGGCAGGTTGGCTTGTGCACCTTGGAGCCACACAGCCGGACACCGTCTACAGGAACCCAGGGAGGATGCCTTCTCCCCTTCAGGCACACACAGTCAGGTCTAACTACTCCGTACAACATCCCTGTGAAACGCAGAACTCCACACATCACGCCATCAGCCACTTGTTCAGGGCCACATGCCTGTCTCCAACAGAAGTAAGGAACATCAAAGAATGGGTCAACCCTTTCTGAAAGGGGGTTTATCGAACTGGTTTACCCAAGCTAAAAAAAATTCTGGCCACAGCTCCCCCAAGGCTTCGGGGGAGGGTCTGAAAGGCTACCACTCCTCTTCCCATTCAGTGACAAAGAGGAAACAGGGAGAGCAAGACAATGTATGCGGCGAGTGAAGCAGGAGAAGCAGGAGCATGGATTTGCCTCCGAGGACCGTACGTGGGGCCGAGCTACGGGCACACTGACATCTCTGGCATTTCCAGGCTTTGCAACGCTTGGTATTTTTCATTAATGTTACACATTACTATTTCATATTTTACATTTAGTTTAATGTACATTCAGAGCAAAGAGAAATAAATTTAAACATTCATCCTGGGTTTATTAAAGTATTTGGGTAAAAAACAAATGTTCCCACAGCACCAGTAAGGCTTCAGTTCTGTAATTATTTCTAAACCTGAACTAGCATCTCTGATTAATTCCAGAAGTGTATTTTTCCCTTTCTCAACACTTTCACTTCTGCTGACTTTCCATCCTAAAGTGATGCTCCAGTTAATCACTTATTTCTCTCACCAGTAACAATCCTGCCCTGCATCCCCATCCATCCCAGCCTGGTTACAAGTGACGAAGGCCACGCGGAGCCTCCTCCTCACACGCAGTCAGGCTGCATTCCCCACGGTCTGTATTCTCTCATTTTCTATGCATTTCCAGATCTGAAACCTTCTGTTTTCTTTCCCTTGTTTGCTCTTGGCAGCTATTGGCAGGAGACATCCTCTTAAT
Source organism: Rhynochetos jubatus (assembly GCA_027574665.1). Classification (NCBI taxonomy): domain Eukaryota; kingdom Metazoa; phylum Chordata; class Aves; order Eurypygiformes; family Rhynochetidae; genus Rhynochetos; species Rhynochetos jubatus. The sequence continues at coordinate 16,316,786 of CM050666.1, read as the reverse complement.
GATCTTTTTCTGGCCTTCTAGACGACTGCTCAGACTTCTACAGATCTTTCATTATTAACGCAGAAGCCTTGTAAGTCAGTTTTAATGGCCTGTGCAATTTTTATTCCTTAGCAGGAGACATAGCCTCCTCCATATGGATATATGTTTATTAATATAAATCCTTAATATCATTTCCCCTACTGAGAATCATCAGTAAAAGCCAACCGGCGTGTATTACACCTTGTACTGGTTCATCCAAAAAATCAAAAAGTAATCTTTGCCCTGCAGTATGCGGAGCATGGCAGAGAGAAGCAGATAATCCTTTTCCCTGAGGTTGCCTAGGCACCGAGCGACAGCGAGGTTCCTGTGCACGGTCCCGCCATTCCCCTCCAGACAGAGGACTGCAGCCCGACCGCAGCCGCTTTCATTTCTCCAGCATGGGATTCATTACCTGGCTTCAGCCCCTTACTGCTCCTCCTGGAACACCTCCAATCTCCGTTTCTATTCGGAGCCGGCATAAAAGAAGGATGGGTCACTCGTGTTAGGGACGTGTAACGAATGCCGACAAACCCACTTTTTGTCTGCGACTCCACAAACCTCTATTAGTGCTCAGCCTTCATTACCAGCACATCCTCGCTGGCACTTTAGATGGGGAGACTTGGAAAACGGGACAAAATTCTGCCATTTATTTATAGAGACAGTGTCCTGGTTTCTTTCCTATAACCATGGGGTGATTGTCCATTTATACCATTAAATGTTTTCCTGCTGCACAAAATTACTCCCATTTTTCTTTTAAACACACCCTTTAAGTCTCAAGATGGAGTTAAATAATAACACACACCACAACAGCAACGCAGGTCATTCCCAGTGCTCGTGGATGAGATTTCCATCCCCCCAGTTAAGCAAGAATTGTTTTCTCCTGTCTTTTGTACAACTCCTCCATGTATACCAGAAAATTTCTGTTTCAGAAATAGCACAAAAGTTGGTGTAACCCCTTCTCTAGTCATGATTTCCACCTTTTCTCATTCACTGTGTTTCATCTAAGTTTGTCGGCGAAGAAGGCAGAGATATCCCTGCACCTTGAACGACAAGGGGTGCCTGAAAGCTTGCGACACCGATGCAGGTATTACTCCTGCTGGAATCTCAAAGCTGTGCTTCATTTTTCCTGTTTTCTAAAACAGGTAGCCCATAAAAAAAGCTTAATCGTGGCAACATAGTCCATTTCCCCTATCTTTATGATTAAACCATGTTTGGTGGCAGCCCTCCTAACAGAACAGGCAAAATTTATGTTCACAGATGGTAAATTTTACAGTACAGACCAGCCCAGAAAGGCCACAAATTAATCTCCAGTGTCATAAGAATTGCACACGAGTATAGATCATCTGTCAACAAAGTGAGCAATATGACTGTCAGGGACAGCAAAAGCACTAAAGGCACACTTAGCCTCCAAACTCTGCCCCCTAGCATATCTGGGTCCTTCGGCTACACCAAACCGCGCTGGCCGGATTGCAGTACGAGAAGCAACCCGTTCCCCAGACACAGCACAACCAGAGCTCCACCTCAAGCTTAAATTCTAGGTGTTGAATGCAAACACACAACCAAGGCTTAGCTTAAGCAGGGCAAAACCGATGTGGACCGGTGGGAGGGACTGGAAGCGATAGCTGGAGCTTCACATTCGACCTGCAGCATCGCCCTGCAAGTGGCACTGCTGGAAAGACGGGGGTTAACAAGTATCTCCCCGCACAGCACATCGCTGAATCACAAACCTGTTTCCAATTGCTTTTCAGTTCCCAAGCTTGGTTAAGAATCCCAAATTTTACCAAAACGAGGAAGAATCTGCTCTCGAATGAGAGCTGAAGTCAGTTTTGCTCCAACAAAATCCAACATAAAATAAAGTACTGCACAACACAGCATGAAATAGTAGAGAGGTGCATAAAATTGAGCGTGTCTGCTCTTCTGCATACTGTCAGAGCTCGAGGTCGGCATCAAACGCTGTGTTGAGAATGACTTGATTTTGATCCATCCTCTCACATGAGCCAGACTGCAATTCACCTCGCCACACTTACCACAGCTATGATTAAAAACAATCAATTATATTAAGCAAAAATATATTTCCCAAGGCAAACATTCACTGCAGTGTATTTTCTCTGGCCATAGCACACACAAATTCCATGTATATAAAAACCTTCTGGGTTTTTATGGATGTTAGCATCGAGCTGAAAAGCCGGGAAAGCCTGTGAGGGAAACGGCATAAATTAGATGCGGGCTCTATAGCGCGTGTATTTCCCTCGGCTAATTCCCTGCCTACTGTGTAAACTTCAGCTGAATAATGTCTCCACAGGCCCCGCGCATGTCCTTCGAAATAATCACAGCAACAGTTGCCGATGCTCTGTCCATCCTGGAGGGCGGGCGAGCCATCAGCAGAACGGCGTTTTGCCTCCCGCTTTCAGCATTCAACTGAAGGTTAAATAAAACACCCGCCGTTTCTCTGATGAAAAGCACAGTGCAAGCAACGCCAAATAAAAGACCAGACAGGCTAGACGACAGAGCCGAGAGTGAATTTTCCAAGGAAATATTGCTGGGCATGAAAAACATGCTCATTTATTGTAACAGAAACAGCTCCTGGAGATGAACCGATTCCGCACACTTTTCCTAGGAGGAAATCCCCATGGAAACCTGACTGCCTTCCCAGCGGCTCGGGAGCACCAAGGGGCACGCTCCCTGTGTCGGGAGGGCGCCAGGAAGCCACTCCTGCCATCAGGTGGGAGACTTGGAAGTCACGGGGGGCCTGTAGAGAAGGCGAGGGTCTCGGTGGTACCCAGGCTCTTGCAGCCCATCCTGGGGGTCCCCAGCTTGGATGCTCTCAACTCCCTTTGTTTCTGCTTCCTTGAAACCCCACGTTTGTTTCTGTGCTCGGCGCTTACAGAAACTATTTTGCTTTTGCTAGACAGTGTTTCAAAACTATCTCTGCAATAAGTTTTTGGTGCTTTCCTGGGGAGCAGGAATACCAAAACTCTACCCTCACAGCGTTCATCACAAGGTGAATGTTGCTTTAGAAATTCCAATGGGAAGAAAGCATCCTCACCTTTGGTTGTCTCAAGTACTCAGGGAATTCTGTTCGTGGTGTGGCAAAGAACAAGAAAGTGAGAATTAAGAGCTGATGTTAAATCCTTGCAGAGCCTTAGGTAAATTCCATAATCTCTCTGCTATAGCACAGAGGATCCATAAACAACTCCCAAAACCCAACTGCTCCATGAGGTTGGTCCTTCTGCTGACAGCGGATGCTGGCCAAAACCACATTTAACAAAGAAAAACCAGTAAAGCCAGGTAAAGGCAAGTAGAAGTGGGGTTTATAGGAAGACCCTTCCTGACCGAAAGTTTTTAGAATCGGGTTAAACCCTGTGATCTGAGCAGATAGAAGTTCTTGGGATACTGTGGACCATTCCTTTCCCTCTGCCTGTGCCCTGCACAATGAACCACTTGACCCGATTCACGCAGCAATCTGTAAGTCTATCAATATGCATGTGCTATTCCACAAACGTGAAATGATTTGAAAGCGCTGCATAAGGTTTGCTGTCTGCTTTCCCAACATCTGTCCCCAAAGTGCACTTCTGTCATGTTCTGCTCCCATCGTTCTCAGATCAGAAAGTTAGAAGCAAGGCACGAATCTGTTTAGAGGTTTGCTAGCGCGGGCTGCAACTCCTCCTTTCCCAAGCGTCTCGCATTCTCACAGCACATGACACTTTCCAATTACCTTTTGGCCCTTTTATTCCCCCAGTCTGGCTCACATTTCTCTCTGAATTTGGTCCCTGTGCAGCTCTGGACCCACAGTCTGACAGCAAAGGACGTAACGAATATGCAGCACTAACCCTCGGGGTGGTTGGAAATGCCTGAATTCTCCTATTACCGGCAGATTCATAAGTAAAGGTCACCAGAAAGTCTCAAAACTTCAAACAAAAATGGGCCATGCAACAAGCAGTTGAAGGCTTGAGGGAGCAGGATGGGCTGTCCAACACAAAAACCAGAGACTACTTGCGAAGTTTGGATCCAAACCCTGGCTCTGCCAAAGAATTCCTAGGCAAGCAGACACAAGTCTCCCTTCCTCACCTCTCCGCTCCCCCCTGTACAATGCGACAGAATAGTCCTCACGCCACGCGTGACCTGTGCGAGACACGTCCCATGTGCCTTGGGCAGGTGGTAGGAAAGTTGATAAACAGAGAGGGAGCTTCAGCAAAGAAACAGAAAACCCTCCTGCAAACTGTCCAGCAAATCAGACGGCAGCAGTTACCCCGTCTGACTGACAGGGTGGAATTTAAGAGGCAGAATTATGACCAGAAGCAAACAGAATTAAAACCAAAAAAAGTAATCATACAAACATTTATAGCTCATACTTTAAAATCAATTCCCGTGTTCCAAAACGTGTCATCCACACAGATAAATACAAGACTATTTATAGTTTTCCCCTGTTGGAGAGGAAATGCTTAGGTTCTCTCAGGAAAACACTGAATGTAACCAAAGAAATTACGCCTGACATCCATTTGTCCCTGTTTGCAGACTGCTTGGCACACAGCACTTCAAAAATTCTCTTACCTTAATACAAACTGGTCTGCTAGAGAGTCATCAGCCAGGGAAACATGAAAGGTCACGATGTCACCTTCTCTGACCGGGTTGAGTGGTAAGCGAATAACGATGTTTTCATCTAGCCTCAGTATAGACTGTTTTAATTGGTCTTGATTTGGGTAAACAACGATGCTACCAATCCTCTCCATAGCTGACAAAGCCTTGTGTTCGCTATCTTCACCCGCATGGATATTGTTTTCCCATTTCTCATCCTCTGGAGAACATTCCCCATCTGCTGTATAAATCTTATAGAAGAGCTCCACAGTAATCCCTTCCAGGGAGGCTGTTTCCTCTGAAACCAGGGGTGGAGGGGAGCTGAACCAGCTAGGAGACAATTCCAGCTCCGCAACACATAATCCAAGGTGACCCGTCAACCTACAGCTGGCCACAACTTCTCTAGACTCCAGGAAAGCAAACATCTTCACGCAAGGCAAACTCTCCGCAGAACTATTGTCATCCCAGTCCTTCCCCGCAACATAGAACAAGGTTTGTATTTTGGGTTTGTTGGAATAGATGGAGCTGTCGATTATGTGAGATTTTAGTTTCCAATTAAAAGTGAATTTATCTGTGAAACCAAAAGACGCAGAAGCCAGCATGAGGTCCAAGGGAACCGCCTGTTCAACGGAAAAGGGTCCGTACGTGGCATTTAGGACAGGTGGCAGTTTGGCTTTGTATATAAAGAATGAATCCACCCTAGACTGCAAACTGGAGTTCCTCATGATATCCTGGTTGGCTTCTTTGAGGAAGAAGGAAACATCAGCATTGCAGATGTGATAGCTCGCGGGGAGATACGTCGGCAGGTTTGAAAATCTCTGTAAGCTGTCCATGATCCCTCCTCGGCTCTCCACCACTGCAGGCCAAAGATAAAAGGAAACAAAGTCAGCTCTAATGCTTGCTCAGCACGCCCCTCAGTTTTTCTCAAAAGCACCGTAATTACTGGCGATCGGTACCCTTAGCCGCAACTACACAACAGGCTGACGCCGGTACCATGGAGTAACACTGTTGGCTCCAAGCGCGTACGCCGCAAACACCCCATCGCATCAGCGGCACAGCACCTTTCCACTTCCCCCAGCCCAGCATCTGCTTGAAAACCGTTAGTCAAGTACTGGATCAAACAAGGAGGGGAGTGACTGGCCAGACCCCAACCCAAATTCCAAAACTTTTCACTGGTTGTTTTGTTCTTTAATCGCCAGATCAAACTTAGGACTTGTTCCTCACCCATGTTTCAGCCTAAGAAACCGGCACATTGAACACTAGCAGGCAGTACACCGGCACATCTGCTTAGGCGCAACGTCGTTAACACGCGGCGCCATGGGGGGCTGCAGACCGGCATCGCTCCCGACCCACCTCTGCCAGGTCAGCAGTTTGGAAGTTAGCGGCAAACTGATAAAAGCTTTCTGTTCCTGGAAACAAATCTTTTCACACCCAAAAACCCGAGAGGGTTTGACAGAGGTCTCAGCGGGCTGGATTCACAGGCAAGAGTGAACTTGAGAGAGGGAGAGAAATGCTTTACATGCAGAGGGCTTGCAGATGCTTAGAAGGACTTTCTGGTTTAATTCCAGAGGAGAATGAAACACGTCTGGAAACCACAAAAGTTTCTCTGCAACACAATGGTCAATCCTCCAGCCAGCACCGAGCAATTTTCCCCAGGCAAGAAAAGATTCCAGAGGGAGGGAGGGATCAAACAGACATCTTTGGTTTGGGCCGATCTCTAATTAATAGTGAGATATATTCAATCCGGGCTGCGATTCTACCAGAAGCGGTGGGTCTTTCAAACTAACTATTCATCCGCTCCAACAAAATGCCAGTGAATGGAAGCTCCTGGGACAGAGAAATAAACAGAAACCTAATGAATTAAAATGAAGCGGTTCCATAATGCGCAGAGATAACAAAGGCACAGCAACGATCCTAAGGGCAAAGCTCTTGTTGTCTCTCACCGAAGCTTCGCGGCGACTTCAGTGTTTGCCAGGGCTGGGGAGAGCGGATGCGCAACGCGACAACCACACCATTACGCCTGTTACAAGCCAGGTGACTCACACGCTCGCAGCCACAATTCAGCACAGATAAAAGCTCTAATATTAAAGATTTTTTTCTTGGGTTGTGTATTTTTAAAGCCTGCACTTATCAAAGACAGATTCTAGGACAAATCTCATCCATTTGACTTTGCTCCACTCTGGTTCTCAGCTGAAATTCCGCTCATTTATTTTCGATGGCTTGATATTATCTACGCTTGTTTAAATGCTTCTCATTTCATCACACTACTTCTGCCTTTACTTTTGCTGTATATTTAATTTTGTCAAGGTTTTTCTACAACCCCTGGAGTATTCTTTGTGCAAACGAGTCAATATGCATAAATACACAAATGCATTCAAAAATTCTCAGCAGGAATCAGCATCAGCAGTCTCCTCTCACACTGCACATGGATCAGACAAGGGTTCCCTCTCAGCTCCACAGGAAAATGCAATTGCAGAGCAGCTGCCATGCCATTGCCTCTCGTTTCTTATGCCCACGCAGAAAGGTGTCAGCCCACCCCCGTAACACCCCAGCGCAGCCAGCACCTTCCCCCGGCTGCCTGCAGCCACGGACCTGAGCACCCAGCTGAAATGCAGACGGGACGTAGGGGACAAGCAATTTTCTAGTGGAGAAAATTGACTTTGGCCCTTCCCTTCCACACCTCATTCCGATGTGAACGACGGGCAGCGGGCACATTGCCGCACGCAGAAACCGTAGACCCCAGTTCTCTACAGGGACTCGTAGGATGTGAGCAGCAATAACCAATTCCCGAAGAAGACAGAGGCAGTCTCTCCAGGCGAGGGGCCAACCACGCTACAAGCAGTGCACGAGGCAAGTGGCACAGGTAAGACAGACACCCCGGAGCATGGAAGGTGCCAGACGGACACCACTGCCCATGAGCACCGGAGGCTGCACAAGGCAAGGAACCCACAGAAACCTACAGCAGGGATGGAGGCTGGTGACCACCGTTTAGCCACGGTCAGGCAATGCCCCACCACGGCTTGCTGTGCTGCTCTGTGGGACCCCGCCTTTATCCCACCACCGAAAAAGAGTGCTTGGGAAACGCACCATGGGTCAAACCTCGTCCTGCTCGTAGCAGAAAGATCAATGTCAATTGTAGAACCAAAGTCACCAAGGGATGCTTCAGCAGCTCCACTACCGCTCTGCTATTTATAGAGCGCCCTGACAGGGCACGGCCCGCCATGCTGGCGTGCAACCGCAAACTCAGTCGGCGAACGTGAACTTGGCTCCTGCGAAAGCCAAGGCAGCGAGGGGAGAAAGCGCGTTGTTTCTGTGCTGAGCAAATGCAGACAAGCACCGTCCTAGGTTAACTGTACACAGATCGAACTACTTTAATAAGCAATACTTTTGAGAAGCTGCCTAAAACATGTGCAGCCGTGCGGATAAGCGAAGGGGACACAGCAGCAAGAGTACCCGCTGGTTTCTGGGAGAAGAGCTGGAATTTGCCTTTTCCCCAGACACACCAGACTGCAGAGGAGGTTTAAACACTGACACAGTTCCTGAGCCTAAAGAGGAACCAAAACCAAGGGAAGGCTGAAACGCATCTGTGTTTACACTCTAGGACTCCCCCCAGCTTCTACCCTTCATGCAGATATTTTCCTCTTTCTCAAGCAGTGACTTACAGGCAGATTAAAAGGTGTGTTTTTCCCTTTCCTCCGTTTCATTACAGTGGCAACATTCAGTGCCTCTTCTCAGAACTGGTACGAGGACTAGGATATCAGCCTGCTGTAACTCAAACAAAATGAGACACAAATTTTGTCTGAAAGCTTATATGGGAAGCCATAAACACCAGCAGACAGGGCTGGGCTTTGTCCTGCACCCAGCCTGCAACAAAATATGATATCTGAATTTACCAGCATTTTACAACGCTGTAGGAACATCTAAAAAGAAATACTTCACAGAATGGCAGGCCAACACCCCACCTTTTTAATTCGGCACATCAGCACCACAGCATCCATCTCCTTAGAGTACCAATCCGAAACAGGACACAGTTCCAGCTTTCTGGTGCACAACAAAGTGACTAATAAATCACCTGCTCCTCTAATAAGCACTCCAGCAAGATCAAAAGAGGGCAGAACATTAGATGTGAATGTGGGTTAGTCCTAATCACGTAACAAAAGAGAGCAAGAGATGAAGGAAAGTAAAGGGAGGCCAGACGAGCATCGCCATCTCAAAGGTTCAACACAGGCTCTTTCCCCGTGGCACTGGGGACGTTGAGGGGAGACGTCTGGAAGTAACACACTGTTGGATGCAAGATATTTATCCTGAATTTCTAAAATAACTTTTACCTGGTAACAGTTTCACAGCAGGTGCTTTGCCCCTTTTAAACCACTTGGTTGGACCAGTCAAACAGCAAGACCCCTAGAGCAACAGGTCAACCTGCAGCAGCTCATCACTGGCATTACATGCCAAAAGCACTCTCTCCAGAGCTGGGCAATAGCCTCATAGCCCAGTTCACCCTGCAAACGCTGAGTGCGGATGGAAACCCCCTTCTGAAGTCTCCAAATTGCAGAGAGCAAGAGAAGAACCGTGCACACAGCCAACCACGCAACGCTGTGCATCAGGGAGGCGCCCCTTCCCGGTCCTTACGTCCACCAGCTCAGACCTCAAGCGAAGCATCCTTTCTATTGCCTCAGTATTTTTATTTTACTTAACTGTAAAATTTTGTTTCTAATCTCAGCTGACCCTGGACTGATGCCGCAGGAAGCAGCACAGGACTACGGCACACACAAAGCCGTAGCTGCAGGTCACACTGAGCAGTAACAATCCGCCACTCGCGTACCTCAAGATTTCATCCAAGCTACATTCCTCAGATTTCATGCATTTTAATAAGCAGCAAAACAAGTGCCCTACTAGAAGGTAGCGGTGGCAGTGGCAGGTCAGCATTAAAAACTAATGCATCTCTGTTAAGCCGTAGCAAAGTCTCTAAAATTCGTCATTTTGTAACTAAAAAGTAAAATAACTCCTGTGGGAGCATAATGCCGAATTTCACATCTAAACCTTCCCTCTGGTTTAGCTAGCTACTTCACAGGAGCCAAGTCTTCCATAAACCCTCAGCAGTTCTGAAGCTGGAGGTGCGAGCAACAGAAAAAATATTTAAAATTCCAACTTTTTCAACGTCCTTTTTCTCCGAAAACAAACATGACAGACAAGCCTGCACCTGTGAAAAAACTGTGTTAAAATTCCTCTTTCCTGCAGCATCATCAGAATTGCAGCGTGAGATCATACAGACACTCCTCTTTGTAAAAGAGGAATAATTTCAAGTAACGTAGTGCCAGTAAGTGCTATGATGTTATCCCTGACTCATCCAGAGGCAATCAATGGCTTGTCTGTACAGGAGACAAATGGCCAGCCCTTCCCACCAGCCCTCACCAAAGACCATAAAGACCAAACTACACATGTACATTATTCCACTATAAAAATGGCTCTATTCATAATAATTATTTTGCTCTGGAAATGCAGGCATTATCCTTGAATAAAAACACACTGTATCCCAGAATAGTGTGTCTACACAAGGAAAGCTATTCTGGAACTGAGAAATTATAGGAGAATAATTAATTCTGGACCAGCTGCGTAGGTCACACTCTCATACATGCAAGGGGTAAGACCTGATGCTGTTTAGGGACCCCAGCCGTGAGGGGCTGTGAAGGGGATTTGGCCTGGCTACGGTTGGGGAAACTCTGTCTCTTAATCCTGGCAGAAGGAAAATGAGGAGGAGGATTACAGTGTGAAAATCCACCACAACTTTAGACCTCATTTCAGCACTCTGAGTAGGATAAGTTTGGGTTGTGCGAGGATTTAAGGAGCCTAGATGAACACCCGCCTCGCGCTGCCCCTGACTCATTCAAAAGTTAATAAAATAACCATGAAAGGAGGATGTCACTGTTTACTTCCCACATCCAGAGTCCATCCTGTGACTCATCTCCTCAGTTTCACATTAGAGAGGAAAAGGAGGAGAAAAACCCTCCACAGTTCCACTGAGGAACAGCTTCCATCACCTACCACCGAAAAACAAGCTTTACCCCTTTGGCACTGGAGGCAGTTACACAGCGAACCACAGTGGCACAGCGAAAAAACCCTAACAAAAACAGTCTTTTCAACTGTAACAGAATAATTTGAAGATATAAATGACACTACAAGAAAGAGCTAAGAAGAGTTCCCAACACTTTTTTAACATGAAAGTCAGCCCAGAAGCTGTCAACATATAAAAAAAACGTAGCGTGAGAAGAGATGATAGGATCCCTTTAAGCTTTCCTCATTCTCTCCTCTTCTTATCCTGGTTTGATGTGAGGATAGAGCTCGATGCAGGACTCGCCACCAGCTCACAGCCCTTACGTTCAACCTTGATTACGCATTCGCGGAGACAGAGATTCGCTTTGCAAAGCGCTGCTAGTCGGGCAGCTTGTTTCGAAAGACAAGAGAAAGGATGCAGTTTAAGAAAAATAAGCCTATTTAATCCAAACATCTAAAACTGATGAGAGGTTAATTAACTTTTGTAGGCTTGGGACAACGTCTCATGCACTTATCCTCAAACATCTCAGTCAAACTTCTGTCACCCCAGCTCAGTGCAGCTACACGTCTGGCCACCCTCGGCGGGAGTCAGCCCAGCTCCTTTCAGACGGGTACCTCAGCCCAGCACACACCCCAGCCTCTGCAGGGTGTCTGCACAATTCTTTCACCCTTTTCATATCTCAGAGGTGATAAATCACCCTTGGGACGAGCCTACTTCAACCCGTTAACTCGATGGCTGAAGGTGGCCAGCGCAGACCTGCACGCTGGAGGTTTGGGGGTCTACGGGGAACGGAGTCCTGGCCCGTCGGATCCGATGGCTCGCTCTTCACTCAAGCTCTTCCCACACCACATGCCTATGTGTGCCCACCACTCCGCTTCCAAAAAGCTTGAAAGCCACATCTCAGGCCTCATAAATCTTTTGTCTGCTGAAATACATTTTTCAGTGCAAAATTAAGCCATGCATATGAATGACAACCCTCATCAGGCCACAGGTTCAGTAATAAATTGTATTTTTGTGTTCCAAAGCAAGCCAAGTGCTTTGCCTGCTTAGCGTTGCCAAAAAATTAAGCTGGATGTGGAAGTTTCTGAGCTGTTGCTTCCTGCAGCTTTTAGCTTGCACGCGTTTTGCACAGTCACCCATACTGAAAGACATACGTACAGCAAGGCCACCTACAGATAGTAATAAAACCGTAGTGTCTGAAAGGCTGCCTATAAATCTTATTAAAGTAATCCCTTCCCTGAACCCAGATTATTACATTCACCTTTATGGAAGAATAAAAATTAATTTTCTCAGCTATAATAAGTGTATGATAAGAAGGCATCACTTGGGACTAAATAAAGATTATAATTAACTCCAACTGAATAAATCTAAATTTAGCTTGGACTAGCAATTTGTTTTCATACATTTTCCTCTACGACTGAGTGACTAGGTACGGCAGGATTAGCATCCCATGCCAGTTCCAGCACTGCTGGCACAGGAAGGAGCGAGGCAGGATGTAATCCAATACCCAAAAGGCCTGAAGATTAATTCAGGGTTCTCTATCAGCAAAAGTTTGGAAAACTGGAGGAAAACAAAGAGGCTCAAACCACCATTAGTCCGGCAAGGAAAGCGTGGGAAGCGCTGGGCTCCCAGGAGACCGCTGCTGCGGCACGCCCTAAAATCAGCGCTATGCCAGGGCAGGACCTCTGCCATGGGCTGCCGAGAGCTCGGTCAGGGGAAGCATCCCCTGTGCCTGCCTGACCTGACCCTTTCCTACCCACTGCCTGCTTCTGGGTGCTCTCGGAAATGGGCGGCTGGGCCAGGCGGGTCTGTGCTGACCTGGAGCAGCCGTTCTTGGCCCACACTCCCTCAGCTGCGACACCCCAGAGGTGAGCCCGAAGGCGATGGCAAAACAAGACGACACAACGTTGCAGCAGCACAGGCAAGCACAGAAACAAAACTGGGTACAGCAAACGCACCAAACAAATACACAGAGCTTACCTTGATCTTTTTTACGTGGGGGAAAATAAAAACCCTCACAGCAGCACTATACCCTGTAGATTAGAGATTTTTTCCCCCAAGGAAACAAGGCTCTACTTATAAAAGGTTGAGGAGCCGCCTCGTTAAGCCACTACCTCATTATTTGCCATTCTCTGGGAAGATGATTGTTAACGAGTTTATTACTGCAAGGCTTGTTTATCAAAATAAACCACACACTTATCCTGGCGAGGGAACAGCGTGCAACCCAAGCAATAAAGTTACTGTGCTTCCTCTTCTGATTTCCATGCCAGCCCGTGCAGGCATCTGAGTTCGGCATACAACGATTTTACCGGGTATAAAGCTTCAGCTGAGCCATTGTCATTACAGCAGAGGGGTTCTCCATGCAGGTATGTTTATTTTGAAGGTGTCTGTACCCATGGGAGTGGGGGTTGGAACTAGATGATCTTTAAGGTCCCTTCCAACCCAAACCATGCTGTGATTCCATGATTTCCCAGGTCTGACGTTCTTTTAGCTAATAGGTGACACAGTCCAAAACTTACAAAGAAAAAAATGTTTAGGACTAAATAAGAGTACATGTGGATGAAATAAGAGCATGGTGTAACGCACTACACCACTCCAACAACTTAACTTCACCTCTCAGGAGGGTTTAACGTTCCTAGACAGGACCCGCTGCTCTTTCTTCCAGATGCTACCACCATGTCAAGGCCTGGAAGGACATGAGACACAGGACATTAAACCTGTGACATCTGTAACAGTAGGAAGGTTATTTCAGGTTAGATTTAGAGGTTTTTATTGCTCTCTCTGAACCCTGTACAGCGGGAAACATGGTAACTAAGGCACCTGCTTTTATGGGCTGGAGTAATAAAAAAACAGCAACAATAAAAAAATTTTAAAAACTCTCTAAACATCCTTAAGGTAGCTTTTCTTGAAACATACTGGGATGGTTTCACCATCTGTGAGTAATGTGCCCATCCCCGCACCCCATAAAATCTTTATGTCATCACATATTCTATTTATTCATCTCCGCCTCACTCTCACACGCATGCTTCTGGCCAACGGCTGCGCCGCTCATTCAAACGTGCCTGATAGAAACAGCTGCAAGTTAGATAAAACACAGTCCTACATGGTGTGTGGAAGCACTGTGTGGTCCCATCCATGGATGGTACAAAGCACAGGAAAACCGTGTTCCCAAGCCAAGTGTTCACAGACTCCCAGGGCCGAGAAGTTCTGGCCCAAACCTCCTGGGTGTGAAATATTCTTTCCATTAAGGAGCAGAGAGGAGCACCCCAATGGGCGAAGGACACAGAACAAATTCTGAGGGCGAACTTATAGAGAAAAAGTGTGAGCATGAAGAGAGCAAGAGGACACTCGCCAAAACCCAAGCAGAAACGAGGAGACGTTCAGCGTGTTTCTCCTCTGAGTCTCCATCAGCCACCTCTAGCTCCCACCTCCTCTGACATGGGCAACACAGGTATTCACAGAACTAAGGTTTGCGAGCCCAGACTAATGCCCTGAGTGCTAGAAGGGAGTTTTCCTCCCTGTCACACTCAGCACAGCCAAGAGCACCTCAGTGCAGACAACTGACAAAGCTGCTTCACCTGCCCAAACCTGGGCACAGGGCAGGTGCCCAAGATAGCAAATCCCCCGCGGGTGCTCTCATTTAATGTGGCGGATGCAATCGCTCAGGTTGCTCTGCTGGGCTGGTCACTGGCCTAACTTGCCATTTTAGCTTCGATCAGGGGTGTTGATACAGCGGTTAAAAGTCACAGGCTGCTCTTGGCGAGCTTCTCTGCATCCCTCACACAACAGCAACAGGGCAATTGTCCTGTCAGGTGCAATCAGAGGCATTAGCACAGTGGCTAAAGGTCATGAATTCATCAGCTGGAAGAACTGAATGACAGAGCCACTACAGTGAGCTAAACTGAAGTTTAAACGCACCTGAATAACGAAGGAAGGTTTCTGTTCTGGTTACCTGGGGAGGAGAAACGAGCGCTAAAGCCGTGCGCACACACGCAGAGGTCTTGCACAACCCGCTGCTCCGTGTGTGGAAAGCCCATAAACACAACCCATGAGCACCGCAGCCTCCTTCGGGGTGCCTCCCCAGGCGTGAGCAGCGTTAGGATTCCCCAAAACCTCCGTCTCCCTTCCAGGCGCCCCTCAGCTCCTCTTGGCCAGAGGCGGAAACGCCAAAGCCAAGCCGCCAGCAAGCCAGGAAGGGCACTCCTTTGCTGGGGGGAGTCGAGAGGCACCCCGGGTGAAGCTAAGCCAGGAGAGAGTCCCAGGGGCCACAGCAGGGCTGCCAAGCCTCTCGCCCAGCTCCCCAGCTCTAGTCCTGGCATTGCTCCTTACCCTGGCACAGAGCTAGTGCTACCAGCACTGCAAACCCCTGTGCATCCCTCCCGGCACCTGATAAATAAGGTTTGTCGCAGCTACTGGAGGTTCTCGTTGCTAAAGGGAAGGTTAGGAGAGGGCTCCCTATTACCGTTATCCAAAGCAAAACTCATTTTCCCTCCGTGATATTTCATAAACAACAGAAAATGAATATGTGTATGGGAGTGTGCGGATATATTCTCCAAACGGAGAGGCCTTACAAGGCAAACACATTCACTAAAGGCACCAGGTGATTGCAAAAGTAAATCTCTTAAATATATGCTCTAAACTATTAGCCAACTGTGAAATATTTGTATTCACTGTCAAAACATCTATGTCACACAAAGCCAAGAGACTGACAGGAGAAAGGCCGGGATTTATGTTAGCTGGGGTCTATCTGTCATGGAGATAGGGAAGCTGGGAGAGAGTCCTTTTATTAAAATCACTCTCCCACTGCAGATATTGATCTGAGCAACTGAGGCTGAATAGCAAAGTGCATCCCCATCTCTCTCAAAGTTACTCATTGGCACAGCAGTAAGGGACTGGGGTAAATGCCCTTACAACCCCAGCACATGGCACCCCAAAATGAAGCACGCAGGGAACAAGGGGCAGTGGTACAAACAGCATCCCACAACACCATGGCACAGCTTCCAGGAACCAGAAAGTCCCTCTCGGTTCCACGCCCCAAGTTTTCTGGAAGCCTGTTTTGCTCCCCAAATCACTAACGGGGGGTGCCATTCCTCCCAGACTGGATTCACCATTAAAACAAGAGAAACACAGGGCTGACCGCATCACTCGCATTCCCATTTCAGGGAGCAAATGCCATTTCAAAAAGGATACTTCCCCAAATCTGCTTCAGCATTTTCCATTTTTCCTCTAAGCAGCAATAGCAACAACTTCTGCCCCACTTTGGGCTGATCCCTCCCTGGCAGTTCTCCCTCGGCTCCCGGAGGACCTGGATCGCGGCCTTTCCTTTGCAAACCCCAGCTTGTGACTGCAGCCAGTGGCCTTGAGCGTGACCCCTAAAGACGAAACGAAGCCAAGCAGTTTGCAGTTCTACATGCTACAGCCTTTCTACACTCCTGCATCCACAGGTGACGTGGGAACGTCATTCTATAGCACTTCTGATTCTCCCCACAGCAGCTTCTGCCTTCGGTGATACCAAAAAATCCCTTGCATGAGCCAGAGATTACAGGATACTAAAATGCTGGCAGCAGATGCTCCAAAGGCATTGTCAGAAAGAGGTAAGGTTGGTCCAAAGCCTTCCTCCAGAACAATGGGCTTTCATTAGATTCTCCATCCTGTTGTTTCAAAGCTCTTGGAGGAAACGAGCTCCAAACCAATGGGCCTGAACAGCCGCGGGAAACCACAAAAGCAGCTTACAGTAAACCCCCTGTAAAGTTATTAAGAACACAGATATGTCTTGAATGCACAGAAAATCCTCTGTCTCACCAGCACTCATCCGTGTCCCACTGTGACTGTAATCCCAGGAAGAGCCGCGCCACGCACAGGGACTGCCTTAAAGCAGAAGAGGACGCGGAGACACGCAAAGCAAAATCCTGGGTCCGGCACCAGCCCCCCAGCTCTGCCCGAGCACCAGGAGCGAGGCTCGGTTCACTCCCCAGTACTGCTGGCTTTCTCACTGGATAGCGACCCTGCCAACACACGCTCATTTTTGGGACCGGTAGCAATTCCTGGTTAAAGCTTTGCAGTTTTAGGCCTGTGAAAAGCAGTTTTCACTGAGGTTGCACCACTGAACTCCAGAGGTGCGGGCTGTTGCCCCCAGCAAGCTTTGTGTCCCCATCCTGCAATCACCCGTGCACATACATCCCTTCAAGCGTGTGTGCAGTCTCCCTAAGGGAGTTTTCCCACTGGGAAATTTAAGCACCAGTTACAAGGCTTGAGGACAGAGACCTGCGAGGCCACCCAGCCTTGCAGCTGCTTCAGACCAAGCTCGGTGGCTTTACAGCGTCACCACCTTTATCCTCCGAAGCCCATCTCCAACCTGCACATTGCCTTGCTCTCGCAGGCAGCCAGCATCACACCAACCACCCTCCCAAGGAAACACGTGCTCTCCGACCTGCACAGGAGCGACCACACAGGCCCTGTTCTGCAGCCCGGACATCACCGGGTTATCAGTTCATCACTCTCTCAAGGAACAGCCCAGGAAAACACGAATCCTTTCCCCCTGCTCCCTCCCAAAACATCCAGAACAAGAGTTCCTGTTTTCTCTCAGATTCTTTCACTTAATTCAACATTTTATTTTTGGAATGACAACAGCCTCGAGCAACTCCATTAATTTGTTACGGAGTAAGAGAGCTTTGCATTCCTGGGGTGATTGCTGACCCCTTCCCCTGCTCCCTCGCCTATCGAAACAGCCCTGCCCAAGCACATCCCCGTATCCTGACAAAGCGGAATTTTTCACACTGGAACGCATTATTTTACGTTATGAATACACATCTGACATTTTCCAAATTCACGGCAGATGCTGTCAGAACGGACGAAATCACCATCCCTCGGTACCGCTCTTCTCCGACTACAGTGATCAAAGGCTGCAGCTTGTCATTCACACGTGGAGAGCGGCTCCTCTCGGGGAGAGGAGAAGGAGCCTCCAGCCTCACCCAGCACTTCTCGGGGGGTTGTTTCTCTGTCTGTTGCCGATTCGCAATTTAGAGTTCGATTTTCTGAGCACAAGGAAAATTCCCAATAGCTCTGGAGGAGGCAGTTCAAGGAGATCTTGTCAAAATATTGGTGCGTAAAGAAAGTGAAACCTCATTATGGCTTTCATCCTGTGATGCACCAAATACGGTTATCTGGCTCACAGGCAATTATTAACTTAGAGGTAAAGAATAAAAACTCTCGAGCAAAACACAAAGTCAGATGAGGGCACGCTTGCTGTGTGGTTCGCATCTGTTAATATATTAAGGTAATAAAAGGTAATGAGCATCAGCTGACAGCATCTTCAAACTCTTCAAGAGTCAAGAGCAGTAAATTAGATCAGAGTTGAGATTGCCTGAGAAGGCAAAACGCTGGATCTAATTCTTCTCTCAGTGGCAGGGCAATTGCAAAATTGAGAAAGAATCACAGGACATCACCACCTCAGCCCAACCCTGTGTTCTAGTTAGGAAACTCCAGAGCACCAACGTGATGATTACTTTAGGCCAGTGCCTTTAGGTTAGTGCCCTGACCAGAGCAGAAAGCGCTCACCTACCCGGATACGCTACCCCTAGGGTGTGAACCGGCTGCACGCCGATTTATAGCAGTGTCTCCCAATTTGCCCTATTTCCTCTGAAACAAAACAATTTGCGGACAGCAATCTGTACCAGCTTGGGAAACGACTGAGGACAGAGATTTGTGGAGTCTGCAATCAACCTTCCCACAACAGGAGTGCTTACACATAGGGTTAGCCTGTAGTAGCAGTTGCCAGCTATTTCAGGGAAAATGAGCCATTTAAGACATAGGAACTGAATTTGGACCTGTAATAATTTAGTGCAGAGGTTAGAAACACAAACAGCTGCTCCTCTGGGCCACTTCTGACATTAACACAAACCTGCAGGCCCAGTTTTCGGATGGGATAAGACTCCGTAAATCCAATGTGACCTCATCAATCCTAGTCTCATCTATGCACCTTTGACGGCAGAGCCTGTCCCGCTCCTGTCAAAGGCAGCAGCAATGCTCCCACCCTGCAAACTCACACCCATAACTGCCTCGGCTCACCAGAGAGCCAGCCCAGGGCTTTGCACATGAATAAAATCATGGAATGGTGGGGGCTGGAAAGGATCCTAAAGCCCACCCAGTCCCACTCCTGCCATGGACAGGGACACCCTCCACTAGACCAGGTTGCTCCAAGCCTCATCCAGCCTGGCCTTGGACACTCCCAGGGATGGGGCATCCACGGCTTCTCTAGGCTGTATGACATGGGCACAGCAGAGCACTTCTGCTTGCTGAGGATGCAGCTCCATCAATGTCAGCATTTGCCTGTTTGAAGCTGCCATAACAGACAGGGAGCAGCAAAAAAGCCGTGTTCACCTTCTGCTTAGTGGCATCTCCTATAAACCTTTGTGTGCAAACATCACGGGCGCAGTTCAAGTTTGAGTCAATTCAAGTTCAAGTCATATCTTATCACATCCACTACTGCTCACCTACCCAGAGCCTAGAGAATAAAATCCTGCAGAATCTCAGCACACAGGTCACCTCAGCACTCCGCTTCGCTGGGTGTTCAGAACGAGCGCCGAGCACATCATTCGCACCGCATAATTTATCCACGGGATTTAGCCCATGGAACGCCCAAAGCAGATACCCATTCCTTCATTCTTATTTATGTTTTTAGAAAATTCAGTCTGCAAAATGATTATGAACCTCTGGCTATATTCTTCCAGGGCTCGAGCTCTTGGGTAGCTGTGATCAGTCAGATTAATTCACCTCTTTTTCAGTCTTCTATCTTCAACTTTTGTTTCCTGAGTGGAGGAAAATGTGTGCAAGCACTAAATCTCAAACATGCTATTCTAACATTTGGATTCCATTATCCTAGAGATAACATATAATCCTATAATGATATGTAATAAATTAACATTTAATCTCGTATCAGAGAGTTCAAAGGGATCACAGCCAGCTGGTGCTAAAATAAGCATTTGCTAGAGGCTCCAAGAGTGGGAGCCGAGCAGAAGCGAGATCTAAGCTGCTCTGACGCTTCGGCTTGGCCAGACTGGTTGGCACGAGAGGATCAAATAAAACCCTGATACGAAGGGGCCCATCTCCCAGGTAACCACCCTGTGCCCCTTTGCTGTGAATGCGGTCACTGCAGTCCACCCAGCGCAGAGGAAGGGCAGATTTCCCACCTCAGAGCTAGCAGATAGGGACGGTCACAGCGCTGCACAGGGGACAACTCGGCACTTCAAGATGCAGGGATCTGACAAGGCTGGGAACGAGGACCCAGCCCTGGTTGAGCTCTCCCCAGCTGCAGAGATCCATAGCCACCCCCTTGTTTCCCTGCCCCACTTTCCGCACGTGCCGAACTGAGGGAAGGACGTAGTTTCAACAGAGAAGCCAAAGATCATTTGTCATTTTGTTCCCCTTTCATGCCCGCTCCCACACAGCGCTACCACACCGACCGCTGCGCAGTCCTCATTAATAACAGCTTAATAAAGTTTTCTGCATAGGGGCTTCCTTAATAAACGCACGTGTGGCAAGAATGACCACCAAGGGCTGCTGACCGAAAGAGCAGAGAGGAATCCCCGACTTGCCAAAGCCCCTCCGACTGCTACCAAGCCCAGATTCCCTGTTAGAGTAAGGGATAAGAATTGCCTGTCTCATGCCAGGTGCTCCGTGTGCCTTGTCCCAGCTACGTCTTACGGCACCGTACATCTCTGTGGAAATTTGCAGACCCAGCGCTTAATCTTTGTTCATGGGCAGCAGAAAAACCCTACTGACATCAGTCAGGTTGAGGTCCTTCCTCTGAATCCAAAGACACACTTCATTGCTCCAGCTCAGACTGGAATACACTTTTAGAAAAAACTGTCAGCCAGGAATCCATCACAGCCACAGACAGCGTTTAAAAAAAAATACTGCCAAACCTCTTTGCTGGATTTTAGTGAAGACACATCAACCTTGCTGCCAAATCAGCCAGAAATAAAGGCAGTTAAAAACCCATCAAGTAAAAGGAAAGGGAGAAACCCAGGGTAGCCAATAAAAATATACAGTGGGCAGAATTCTACAACTCTGGACACTGACCACGGTTTCTGCATCTGAGGAAAACTTAACAAAAAAATCTGAAGCGCTAGGGAGTTATCTTTGCTCTAGCATATACCACACATTTCTACTACCCATTCTGGATTAGCCAAATGAAGATCAATGTATCTATAAAACTCAATGACATGTTAATGCAAACCTTAAAAAAGATAAAATGCCTTTTATCTCAGTCTTAGGAAAACCTAATAAAGAATTAACAGTCCATGAAGCCATGGAATTTCAAGGCTTTACTTTATGCCAGGACTTCCTACTCCATTAATTTTTAACGGACAGGTTTCCCCAGGCTTTGGGACGTGTCGGTACAATTGTACATTGTCATTAAAATTGGTCCTATATTCTCCTTTGGAGCTGGGATAGGAACCTCCTGTAGTACGTGGAGTTAAAATATAGGCAACACCCACAACGGATCCAAAACGTAAACCTGAAGCAACTGTTAAGATAAATAAATATACAAAAAATGGTAGACAAATATTGATTTTGATAATAACCTGACAATTAATGAATTTATGAGCTAAAACTTTCACTTGCAGGATGAGCCCTTTGGATCAGAGCTCATTTGTAACATCAGCATCTCAAATTTATATCAGAAGCAACTGCCAGCAATCTACTAATGCAACACTAGATGCTGAATTTTTAAAGGGATGCAGTCAAATATTAGTCCAGGATGTCGTTCGAGATTGGTTCTCAGAATTAACGAGCCTTCAGTGACTGCTACGGGCCGTGCCGGGAGGCTGGGATCCATAAACCCAGACACCCCCAAGCTCGGTGGGAAACCGGTCCCATCCAAATTCCCAGCTGTATTTATTTCTACTGACAAACACACAGCAGTTAAATTCCCAACATTTCAAACGCCGATACTTAAAAAACAAATTAAATTCCATACTTCTGCCCACATTTAAGAGTTGCTTGCTTTCAGAAGAGCCTGGATACCTGCCGCCCCCACTGACATCAAAGGAAATGCAGATGTTCCCCACTTCTGCTAGACGGGGTGCCTTGACTTGGATGCCACGGGCAGGGCCCCCTCCTCCTGGGCCCCCATGGGCGCAGACTGAGGCCGCAGTGCCCCACTGCAGCAGGATGTTCTGCTGGGGGGAACATGCCCATAGCAGGGAAGGCACAACTGAGCCCGAGCTCACGCACTCCTCACGGCTGACGGGTTTGGGCCCGTCAGTCAGCACGGGGAGACGAGACAGCAGTAGGCTGGGAAAACAGTCCTGAAGAAAAGCAGGAGGCAACGGTCCAGGAGAGAGCGACAGGAAAGAGGAGGCGGCAGGAGCAGGAGTGAAGCTCGGCTGTACAAAGATTTCCACTAAAAAAAAAATCATCAATAATTGGTCCAGCTAAAAGCCAGTTCAAAGCCTTTCCTCCTCCCTGGGATGAAGATGTCCTGCACTAACCCACTACGGAGAAGAGCTTTCCTGCCTCGGAGCTCCCACCAGCCCAGCATCCTCCCCGGGAGATACAGCTCCTCACACCACCCTTCGCACCCATGTACCTGGGACCACCCTCACCTCCCTTTACACCTCTTCTTCTCCCCCTGCTTTGGGACAACAGCTGCTTCTCCCAAGCACTCCAGGATTAATTATTCTTGGTTCCTTTCCTGCGCAGTGCCTTGATCTGCAAAATTCATTTAGATAACTTCCCGGGCAGTGTATTTATCTGCTGGCCACAACATCTGCCTGAGCATAAAACCCAACATCTCATGACAAGCATCACGCCAGTTGGGTGGGGACTTCCTCTGCAAATTTTACCACCACTATGGACTTGGACCTCCTGGCAAGAAGTCTGTCTCTTCCCTGCTGAGGCACCAGCACAGGTCAGGCAGAGCGAGAGACCCAGCATGGGACAACAGGAGGGGACATCCTCTTCCATCAGTGCACAGGGACCACCTGAATCACCACCACTGCCTGATCCGTGCCACTGCCAGTCTGATGATAAGCAAAGAGATAAGACACAGACTTAATTTGGGACCAGAGGAAAGGATGGCCATCACACCAGCTAGGGAAAGCTACACCAAGACCCCCATTTCTACAGCCTCCCCCCGAGCAGCCGCTAAGGACACAGGGGCAGCCCCACCACTCACCCCATCGCCTTTCAGCTCGGGGTAAGGAGTTGAATGACCCCGCTGTCCCGTTGTTAGGGTACAGAAACAAGGCTTACGCACTGAGCCACGGGCATTGCTGCTTTTACATACAAATGCTGGATACAGAATATCAGCCCCAGATGCATCCTGCACTGCAAATCCATTTGTTGGCAAAAAAAAAACCCTTACTTTGCCATTTTTATTCACCCAACATGCCATACACACCAAGTATGTTTGGATCACCAAGGTGGGATGCTAAATTAATCAACAGGAAGCACTGCCTCCCAAAGGCAGTGTATTCTAGAGCTGTTCTAATCTCCAAGGAATGCTCTGCCACACTTGCTCACACAGAAAATTGGTAAGAACTGTAAACAGAAGATCCTGCTCTGTGCAGTGGGGTTCAGACCAGCATACCTTGTTGCCTGACATGGAAAATCCCATCACCAGACCCTAAAAGTCCCTCCTAAGAGCCACTACTTTTAAGAATTCTTACAAAAGCCTGCTGCAAGCTTTGAAAACAGTAAACAAAGAGTAGGAAAATAAAAGTTACTTAAAAAAATCAAAACTCCTAGCCCTTACCTTTCAAACACACCCTTTGAACCTCACCATCTCCACTGAATTGTAGATGAAACTGGAGTAAAGTATTTATAGAGACCAGACTATACGTGAACCTCCCTTTCGGTATCACCCTCCCAGCCTGCAGTTCAAGGAGGGACGAGTCAGAAACGTGATGACGGAGGGTGAATTAGCTCAAGAGGGTGAACCTGTCAGTCAAAGCTGCTAATGCATGACCACAGCAAAACTCCAGTTTAACCTCAGCAGTGACCACCCATCACAACGTGGCACTTTGACTGCTCATCAGCAACCTGCTCTGAAGAACAAGGATGCTGCAGAAGTCTTTCAGAAGCTCAGCAAGGAAAAATGCCCCTGTCTGCTAGGCATCCATCAACACTTTCCCGAGTCTGCAACCAAATGAACTCTCAACAACTTCCAAGCAAGAAGAAAATTCATAGGATAAAGGATCAGTAGAGATACAGCCTCCACAATGCTCCCCTATGTGCCTTGCACATCATTGCTCCAAGAACAGAGAGAGCATCTCTTACATAAGCACACCCGACTAGGGCACAAGGTGGCCCAGGGAGAGATCCCGTGTCTTCTCTCACCCCAAGCTCCAAGGACACCAGGCTGTTGAACACAGAGAGGGTCTACAGCACGGTTGGGAAAGCATCCAATTTAAACCAACTCCACCCAGGAACACAAGGAGCTCCCCGGCATGTGTCCACAGACACTAGAGGTGCCTGCGAGGGACGGATGATGGCCCAGAGGAGGCCACATTCCTCCTCTTGGCTCACATCTGGATTTACTGGGTTTCCCCTCTTCGCACTAGGAGGGATGTAGATGTTTAACTGGACCCCTGCAAGTAGGTTTTGCCCAAACAATTTAGTTACACCTGGACAGCCACGGAGCTCACCCCATTTTCCCCGTAACACTCATGGCTCGCCTGTACGTAAGTGCAGGATTCACAAGAGATTATCATATTTTAAACAGAACACGTTTGCAGTTTTCTTCAGGAGTATTAGTTTTCAGAAACACAGTATATTTATTCATGCAGTTAATTGGCTAGATTGTAATAAAAACACAAATACCCATTTCTTCTTCTAAGAGTAGGAGTAAAAAGGAAAAATACAATGGTAACGGGTGCGCCACCTTATCTTACTCTTTCCTGAACATCTAATCACAATGATCCCTGCACACAGAACTTGCGACAAAGACCCAAACTAGTTCATTTTCCAAAAGCAAGCAGTGTTACAAAACCTGTAAAGCAATCAGGGCGACCTTGGCTCCCTGAATATAAAGATATCCCACAGCCGCAGGCAGCTAAGCCCCGGGGAGTCTGGGCTCCCGACAGTACTGCCTACGGGGCGGTCAGAGCAGCCGTGGTTGCAGACAGCGGAGGTTGAACCTGTGCCCCGCCACACAGCTGCGTAGCCCCCAGCTCTGGGACTGTGCCCACGCCGTCTCCAACGGCATAGCCCCCCTCCAGCTTCAAATCTCGTCATTTAATCCACGAGAACCAGGAACGTGAGCGGGCCAGCTTTCCCGGCACTTTGTTATGGGTTTAGCATAAACTAAAAATCAATTGTGTCTCGTTAATAAAATTCCACCACAACAAACCACTTAGCGAGACTCATTAATTTTTTACGCGTGTTACTAACGTGCACGAGGCCAGCTGCCCTTCCAGCAACGAGCGCAGCAGACCTTACGCACTCCACGTTTTCTGCCACCCTTTCTTTGGCTTACAGCAGCGGCAACACGTTTTCCAGAAAGCAAAGCCTGGCTTTGCAGCGACGCTCATTACTTCTGCCATGTAATTCCTGATCCACCTGCCCAGCCCAGGGGGACCAAAGGATCAGGGATGCACAGACACCTCCAAGCTATTTTCACCTGCAGAACAGATCCAAGCAAAGCCTGGCAACGCACGAGGGTGCGGCAATCCCCGGGAAAGTCTCTCCGTGCAGGGACTGAGGAGGGGCAGTCCCTGTCCTGCTCACCCCCGAGACGATGACAGCTCCCACCCCACTCAAATACTCACCGCAGGGGACACTCGCCGATGGTTTCGGAACAAATAGCCCCAAGGCCGGTCAGTCCAGCCCAAAGCTGGCCACAGCGTGCCCAAAGCACAGGACACGGGGCTCAGGGATGTGCACAGCCACTAAGTCAGTAAAGCAGAAATAAAAGAATTTAGGAATAAAATGAAACTTCTGCTTGAGTAAGGACTTCTAGGTCAGGCACTAAATCTGCCTGGTATCTCTCTCCAGTGTCACCGCACACCTATTTTCCCCTCGTAAAGCACAGTATTGATTTTTAAATGTTTTCATTCACACTTAGAAGCTTTCCAGAATTGGACTTTATTCTTCAATATTACCTGCTGAACAGTGAAACACTGGAACAGACTGCCTGGGAGCACTGCGGGGTCTCCGTCACTGCGAGTCCGTACGGACAGGCTGTCTGCAAGGAACTTCAGAGGAGGAGCTGAGCTTTCCTCGGGACAGAAGCACGGACTAGACGACCCTCCACATGTCCCCCCAGCCCTACTTCTCTGTGAGCAGGCTAGCACACTCTGCACCTCAACCAACCAGAAGTTAATCTGCCCTTTGAGACAGCAGCCACAGCTCAGAGGTGGGGAAGATGACAAGTTATCCTACCTCACGTCACCCCTCTAAAATCCAGTTATCCCAGAGCTTACCTGTTAACCACGCTCTGAATTTCTCACATCCTACCAGTCACCACAAGATGTACCAAAAGACCAGCTTTCAGAACTGAACACACCTCTACAGCAGCATTTCCTGGGCCTAAGTCTCATCCCGATACTGGCCTGTTCATCCAAGACTGGAATACATCGGCACTTATTTACCCACACACAGAGTTTTGAGACTATTATGACAGAATTAATACCTTCTAGAGTGACATTACACGCAACAGCCTGATGGGCAGTTACAGGATGCAACAACGCTGCTCATCCCTCGCATGAGGGATGCGGGACAGTGATGAGTTTCGCACCAGAAGTTCCCCCCCTTGTTATTTACCCGATGCACGACACCGCAAGCGTGCCCTTGCTGTTCCAGCAGACTGCGGAAACCCCCGACTCTCCAACTGTAGCTGTCAGGACCTGGTGCTACCGCAGCTGCAAGTCAACTTTGGCCCTTGCCACCCGATTTTTAGGAGGAGGAAGGTTTTCAGAATGGGGGCACATGCAAGGGCAAAGGGGTCTCTGAAAAACAGTCCGCAACCACTACGAAGGAGGGGTCTCGTTCAACAGCTTTTTGCGAGCCATGGTGGGTACCAAGCCCTTGCGAAACCCAACCCCTATTCATCGGGGTGTCAGTCATGCTCAGAGGGTTAATTTGTTAAACTACAGCACAGTGGCGAGTGCTAAGAAGCATTATCCAAGCGACAAGTGCTTATGCATATTTTATGAAGCATCTTCAACCACGGTTCAATGTATCCAAGAATACTTCTGAAAAATGGCAGCTTCTGGAGGGGATTTGGAGAGGAAATAACATATAGAATAGGAGGACAGATGTTGCTAATTTGTGATGCAAAGGCCTTTACTGAAAAGTGCACATTTTGCTGAAGATTCCCTACAAACGCTATTTTAATGCTGATTTCCTCCTCTTTAGAATTTCACGAACTCCTCTCTGTAAGAACTTCAGCTTGGCTCAGAAGTTTAGCTTGGATCAAAAGCAGCATCTGTAACCAGCAATTAAACTGCAGCTTCAGTATTGTGTAGTTTTAAAGCATATCCACTTTATAACAATACCACTTGAAAAAACATGGCTAAGCCGTGTGCTGGGAACGTGAGAGTGCATTTTGCCCTTCTGCCTTCCGCTCTTGCCAAGGTTATTGGGACTTTTTGACCTGGGATTAAACTCAGAACAGCGACAGAGTGGGAGCCAGGGAGACGGATGGTTCCTAATACCCAATGAGGCTGGAAAACAGAGTGAGATCATCTCTTGAAAAGAGAAATTAATTTAAAAAGCAGGTTGCATTGGCCCAAGAGCTTCATCGGTCACTGCTGACGCCTCATGCACCACCGCACGACCTTGCTTTCCTGTCAACATTGACGAGCATTTCGAACATGAGTCGGTTCTCCTCCCATTCCGCTCCACCCCAAAAGGTTTGGAGTAAAAATGAGGAAGATGCCTCATGTCCCACATACCGGAGCCTACACAGATTTTTTTCTGCTCATCAGCCCCTCCACACGGACACTCGGCTTCCCCACTCCTCTGCAGCTCTCCAAAGGCGGCACACGCTACAGAGCGGATTATTTTCTGCAAGGTTGCCACACTGCCCGGGGTGGGGGGGGTGTCTGTGAAATCTTCCTTGCTATGTCAGTATCAGTTCAAAAGAAATAAAAGGAGAACCATGCACCAACTTCTCCTTCTGGCATTCATTTCAGACACTGCTGGATCACCCCAAAGTGCAAATGACTGGCGGACACAGGCACATACAGATGCTGCGCTGACAAACCTGACACCAGGCCAGGTCTTTCACTCTATAGCAGGGCAGTTTTTGCTCCTGCATTAAGGCAGCATCATTATTTCACACAAGGTGATATTAAAAAGGAACGGCACCAAACATCAAAAAACCCCAATCCCATGGTTACGTAAGTCAGCAATCAAAGAATTCAAGAATTCCGTTGGGGTGGGAGCACCAGGGGTTCTCGCAGCTCCAGGATGTGGCCGAGGGCTGCACATCTGCTTGGCTCCACGTTTTGATACAGCCTACAGACGGATTTTTTCTGCCAGCCTTGCTCAGGGTGAGGCAAATCAGGTGCTTGCTCGGGGACCTGCAAGCCGCCGCTCCTCCCACACCCTGCCCAGCAGCGCTGTGTTTCCAGCACATCGCTCCGGCTGCCCCGAGCACAAGGCAGCTCTTCCCTTCGCTGCTCTCCTTCCACCACACTGCAGCCCAGAGCTCAGCTAACCTCTTCCCTACAGAGCTTCGAGGGAAGTTTCCGCTCTAACCCACAGCTGGAACAAGGCAAAGCCTACCACCTCACCCTCCGTGCCAGGCACATGATCTGGGGGGCCCTCAAACCCAAGACTTTATTTCCAAAAGGTAACAGCACATGCTCAAATCACAGCTGTTCTGCACTTCACATCACTTCCAAGGATGCCCCCCAGCTCTCCTGCAAATCGGGAATGCAGGGTGGCACAGAGAACAGGAAAAGCGACCACAGATCCCAGCGGCAGCGTGGGCTGCACCGGTTTCCTTGGCACCGCACCTAACACCCGTGGCGAAGGCAGGGATTCATAATTCACTGGCAATCCCTCGGCCCATGGATCCTTCCAGCCCAAACGATTAACAACCAGCAGTCATTCATTAAAAGCTGCTGAAAGCCACATCCTAAGACGTGGGTGGGGGCAGCCGTGACAATTATAAGCAGTACTGATGCCTGGGCTTACTGAAAGACAAGGGGCCTTCTGCTCCTCCCTTAGGGCTTCCTGGGACCGCGTGCTCCCCGTCACACGGTCCCAGCACAAGCACACCCCGTGACGGGGATCTCCATACGCCCTACACCCCCCCAGCACCCACGCAAACCAGTTCCTGCTGGCCTCGTCGCGGTGCTGGGGCAGGGGGGTGGCAGCCAGCCCTGGGGAGGGTCTCAGCACCCGGCCGGACCCAGCACAGCCCCTCAGCAGCCCGGGGCTGTGAGCTCCACAATCTGTCACGCTCACACCTTCCCAGGGCACTTTCAGAGAGAGCGATTACCCCGCGGAGCGCTATCTCGCCCATCCCAAGCAGAATTTATTTACTTTTTGTTTGTTTGTTTTAATCTGATAAGCTGAAGTTGCGGTGCACTTGTCTCCACAAACACTGCATTACAGAGACACATAACAAACACCGATTGTTTATAGACTGGGTTATTTATTCCCAGTGTATCTTCCTGCCTTTTACTGGCCACGTCTTTTATCAGCAATAACCAAGTACCTTTCAAGTTGACAGCCTGTTTGGTTTACGGCAGGAAAACGCTTCCAAGTGCCTTTCAAGCCTGCTCTTGCTGCACAGAATTCAAATAGCTCAATGAACATCCTTCTTGCAAAGTTTAGTTTTGATATGATTCACATCTTTTTTTTGTTTCCTGTTAATCAGTTTTGTCTTAGGATGAGCTTCTTAAGGCCAAGCAAACTTTCCAAAATCAACAGTGTCAGCGCCAGATCCAAGCCTCCCCATCCACACGCTGCCCAAAATTATAGTGTCTAGAAAGAAGAATAATCATAATCAAGGTCCAAGTAATTTTGAGATGATAGACCATTTCAAGTTAGCGTTAAAAAGTGCTGGGTTTCATGGATATAGGAAGAAAATCAGCTCATTAGAGGCTGCCTTGGGGAGCAGCTTGCAGGGACACACACAGTGATGAGATTTCAGGGCAGGAGAAGAAAGCCCAAAAAACCAGAGAGCACACGTCTGCAAAGTGACAGAGCAGGAGCCTGAACACCCAGAGCTGGATCCCAGACCTGCCACATCCGTTGAACCACAGAGAACATGGTTTCACCCACATGTATGGAGGAATTGCAGGAGTGGGGGTGCGCAGCCACCTCCCGTCCCACTCCCCTCCCACACCTAGGTACCACCAGGTAGGAGTGTGCCCCCCTCCTCCCTCCCTGCCACCCCCTCCATCTCCTCACCACCCCCTTGCTTCCCACGGCTCTTCCAATCATTTATTTCCTTTTGAAAGGCTGATTCACACACAATAATCAAGCTTTTGTGTTTTAATGTTTTGATGGTACTCAGATCCCCCGCTCTCCCTCAAGCCCCCTCCAGGTTCACGGCAGTGACACCTTCCCTTCACATTCCCTCTCCAAGAGCCTTCATTTCTCTCCCTAATTGAATTGTTGTCATGGAAATCATTCCTCCTCTCCATCTTACTGAAAGGCTTCTAAAAAAAAGCCGCAGCCCCCTGCTCGACCACTTTTCCAGCAATCAGCCACGTCTCCTCGGGAGCACGCCACAGCCCCGGCAGCACCTGCTGGGACGTGAAAGCCCGCACATGCCCCCCGCTGCCCTTCTCCCACAGCCCCGGGCTCACCCAACCGGGATACCTGGGCACCAGCACAATACACCATTTTCACGCGTCACTAGGGCGAGCACGGGATTTGCTACACCACTTCCCTTCTCGGACGCGCAGGACCCTCGCAGCTGAGGGACCATTAGCCAGCGAATGCAGAGCTGCTCTGCCCGTGCATACGGATGTAAATGGCAAGGGTTTGGGTGTTTTTTATTAAAAAAAAAAAAAAAAGTCTGCTTACATAACAGGCAGCAATTTTGCAGTCAAAAAATTCTGTTTGTGTTTTTTCCAGGCTGGAAAGTTAATTATTGAAAATCACCCTTGATGAACTTCCAAGGCGAAGGCTGCTGGCTCCAGAAGCGGAGGAGGGCTGATCTGGTTCCAAACACAGAGGAAGAAATAACAGTGCTCAAAATACGACCCAGTGAAATGCTGCGCTGGGTGACCCTGCCCAGGGCTGGCAGTGGGGGCTGCAGGGGCTCTGTGAGGGGCCTGAGGCTGCCCCACGTCAGACACGGCTGAGCCCCTCAGCCAGGCCGGTGACACCCCTGGGGACCACCATCCCCTTCCCCTGCACTGGTCAGGGGACAGAGGAGATGGAGGAGTGGGGAATGAAGGAGTGAGGTGCAGGCAACAAGAAGTGAGGGTTATCCTCACAGGCAGCATTTGGAGCAGAGCCTGTGCCCAGATTTGGGGCCGAACCATCCACAGCAACCCTGTGCAGAGAACAGCTCTACTCAACAACCACGAGACCAGTCAAGCAGACTAAAAACCTGGACCAAGGCTAGACCGAGAGGATGTTAGAGCATCATCCGTATGTTATACTGCAGTATCCATAGAAAAGCTGCTTTACTGGCATCAGGAATCCCACCAGCAGCCCAACCCGCCCGTGGACAGCAACCCCCGGGCAGCCGAGCTCACCCCAGCCCCACATCCTGCTGAAACACATCCACAGCACGTGCAAATTCAGCGCTTTCCTCGGTTCACCCACACCTCCACCCAACCCCAGTCAAAGCCATCGGGAGAAGATTCCAGTTGCCCCAGCAAATCCCTCTGACTGGTGATAGCACCAAGCCCAAGCTACCTTCTTCCAGTTTACTTCATGGATACAAAGGCAAATCCAGAGGTCAGTGGGAGGCTGAGGACAGCTCTCGATGCTGCACAACAGACACGGCCTGCACAGATCCAGGATTAAAATATCCTAAATCCCAGCTAGGAAAACACAAACAGGCATTCAGCTATGACTAATACCCCAAATATTCTCAAGACTGAAAACAAGAAATCTGCTCCATGATCATTCACTGAGAGTCCCATAAAGCTACTAATTAGAATGGTGTTTACAGTCTGTATTTCATGCCATTTGATGTTTTTACTCTGATTATTCTATCACCTGCAGAGAGCTAGTTAGCCAAATGCAAAGATGTCATCGGACTTAATCAAGTCAAGTAGCATTTCACAGAGGGAATTCAGCTAGCTCTGCCCTGCTACCCCGTTAATAACTTTCCTAAAAATTGAAGGTGAAAGCTAAGAAGAGTCAAGCAAGTGCTCAGCAGAGAGACACCTGCAAAAAAACGGGCGAGCTGCAGAAAAACCATGCCATGCTGATCCTTGCTTCTGCATAAGCCCCCCAGCCAGACACCATGGCTTCTGCGGGAAGCAAGATCAGTGCTCCTGCAGTCCTGGATTATACAGTGCCTCTAGGAGCAACACTCCTCCCAGCATCTTCTTGCATCCAGCCATCTACCCTACCCAAACGGCCTCGGGATTTCAGATAGGATCACAAGGCTCCCTCCCAGCCAGGTCGGCAGCGGTCACAGCCCCTCGCACCGTGCCCTGCACCCCGCCGAGCCCTCCCCAGCACCATTCCACGTCTTCCCTACACACAGCCCCGCAGAGTGCCTTTTCATCATTACCTGACAGGCTGATAGCCTACTGTAACCCCAGATCCTCCCCCCCAAGTGTTGCCTAGCCTGCTGTCTGCCATCTGCAGCAGTTCTTGCCCCAAGCTATCACTTGGCCCTTTTACCCTGTTTTTCCAGATCACCATCTCAATCTGTCCAGATTATTTTAAGAAAACGCTCTGTAACTTTTTCCCCAAGAATCTGCAGTGCCTCCCAACTTTATATCACCTGTCAGTGTAACAAACGTGTGCTCCATTCCATTACCCAGACTGATAATGAAAATATCGAATAGGGATGGACAGGAGCCAGCCCTGCAGAGCCTCACAGATTTTCTGGGAATCCAAGATAAATGGGCTGGTCCATAAAGCCTTGACTCCTCTTTCCCCTCAGTTTTAAACACCGGTACCACTGATACCGTTACCTTTCTTCCAGGCAACTTCCACGGCGCACGCACAGCCCAACGCACCCTCCCGCAGCACCGCGATGCCGCAGCCAGGTCCCTGGGGCGTCTGAAGCTCCAGAGACCCCGGTGAAAATTCCAAAAAGCGCAGTCAGCAGGGGGGTTGGAGGCAAACGTGGGGTCTCTCACTCACAACATCCCTGCTGAGGGAGCCTGGCACACCAGCACCTCTGGCTTTCCTGCTCGGCCTCACTACCAGCACCCCGGTTGGTGACAGATGCAAGTACGCTTTTGCTTTAGCACAAAGATTGTTGCTTTTTCCCCCCATTTAGCTTCCTAATCACAGCTAGCCAAGCTTGAAAATGCTATCCTGCATTATGCAATAATCCACTGAGAGCAGGGGGACTTTGCATCAGCAGCGTGCTGCGACAGAAAGCATCTTCCCCCCTCTGCTAGGGGGCAAAAACACCCCACCCACACAAAACCAACAAAACCTCTGTCCTCCGAGACGTTCACTTCCACCAGCTAGTTGTTCTGTTTTAGTCGCTCACCTATGACAGTACTTCTGACCAAAGCAGAGCAGAACCAGCTCGATTTGCAAAGAGCTGGGCTGCGTTCACCTCTGCAAGTACCATACACACTTCTGCCCCAAACTCCGCTAAAAAACCGGAGTAAAGGCTGTTTCTCCAGCTGAGGGGCTGGGCTTTCTTTCTCTGAAGGGAAAAAGCCATTATTTAGTTATTAGAGTGGAGAACTATCACTCTCTACAGGACACGGAGCGCTGAAATGTTCTAAAATTAATAAACTGATCTACGACATCGGTGCATTTTAAAATTAGAATTCATTTTTCAGAGAACTTGTGTGCAAAGTTGCAGCCTGGTGCAAATTAAAACAGTAATAAACACTTCAAAACCACGTTTATAATAGAAATGCTAACAAATCCTTAACTCTAATGATAATAGCTTGCTAGGCAGCTCTATAATGTAAAATTAATCCTTAACATGCCTTAATTTTTTTTCCACTGGGTCATTTAATAATGTGATAACTCATTTCTTTCCCCTGCCTTCATCTCTCACATTGCCATGGAGACAATTGTGAATCAGATATAAATACAAATACTCTAACGCTGTGGCACCACATGTTCTTTTGATCCGTTGCCAACACGATTTTAAAAAACTACAGGAATTCACAGGAGCTCAATAATTAACAATTCATTTGCTAAGAAATCACTTCTTTTTAGCCAGTTTCCTGGTGATTTGCTAACTCAGGACTGCTCACAAACATGAGCAAAAGAAATTAACAGTTCCGTGTTACCTTGCAAACACCTGCCTTGCACTTCAGTCGGCGACTCGGAGGCCAACAACCATTGCAGGCCAGAGCCCCAGAGCCAGCGCCGCGTTCCCTTCTGTAGTCTCCTCAGTTCCAGCGTGACTTCTAATGGGAAATAGGTTCTAAGGCAATTTTTAATTGTGCTCAGACCTTACTCGGAAGGAAAAGCAGAAGGATGCAGCGAGCAAGTTCACCGCTGGCTTCTGACGCGTCCGAACGCGCTCATGGATCCCTGCTTCTCTATCAGTCTGTTAAGTACATACAGAAGTAGGAAAATTAAGATTAATTATGCATTAATGATCCTGACACCCTGTAATTGCTACCCACTGATAGAGGCCATAACCGCCGATATTATCCACATTCCCAGCGATCCTGACGCAAATCTCTGCTCGGCGACAACGCCACCGTGAATTTGGTCTGGGCCAGCGGCTCCTTAGACCTGACGGTGCCGGGTCAACCCTCGCTGAGGGGTGCGTGGTCTCCACAACCGCCCTGACGCACCCTGTCACCGCCATCGCACACAACCTGCGCCAGCCCACAGCTCTGCGCTCCCCGCACGAGGACACGCTAGCGCCTCACCGTTAAGGACTGCAGCTCGTTAAAGAGCTCCGCTGAGTGCTTACACCTTTGAAGTCAGGGAAGACCTCACAGTCTCCTGTTTTACAAGGCTCTTGCGCAACTCCAAAACTTTTGAGTTACATAAAACCCTCCGTTAAGCAGCATTATTATACCATTTACGCAGCATCCCGTTCAGCCTCGCCAGGCATTTCCAGCCCAGCATCCCAAGAGGAGGTGTGTTTCTCTGCACAGCATTTCCCATCTTCCGCTGCCTTAGAAGTGGAAGGGCCAGCGTGGGCTGTCCAAGTTATTAATCACTGCCACGACTCTTCCATTAAAACATAGAGGCTACGACTCTACACATACCTCTGCGCGTGACAGGGACAGCTCACGCATACGAAGCCTTGTAAAAAAGCCCCCAGTTCTAACAACTCTTTTGTCCAGAAGGGCTCAAAGCGATTAAATCTCAACTCTGACTCTCGAGAGCAACATAAGCACCAAAGGAGTTTAAATAATAGCGAGGACTCAGTGGCTCAGAGCTTACCTTCCTGCTATCACTCCCGCTGTAATAGCTAATTATAATTACGGATACAGCAGGTACGGCTTGATACCGGCCCCATCCTTTTGGTGACTTACAACAATCTGCTTCTAGAGCAGACTAGAGGATGGAAAGAAGAAAAAACAAAAAGGAAAAGAAAGGAAAAAAGGCAAAAATATCGCTCTTTCCCAGGCAAGAGCTGCTTAGGGGTGGTCCATGGGGGAATCACACATCGAGCAGCCCCAGCAGCTCTCTGCAGACAGAGCGCTTCAACAGCAGCGGCTCCAGCACTGCCCTCTCCTCCTCGGCAGCAACCCACAGGCAGACAAAGCCACCAGCCAAGGCTTTCAGAAATGGGCCATCGGTGCGCTTGGGGCGTTCGCCCTTTCTCTCTCAGCACGTAGAGGGCAACGGCATTTAAACCCTGCTAAGAATCCAAACACTAAATAAATACAATAGATACTAATAAACCCTAATAGGGAACCTCTGGCTGGCAGCCAGCATGGAAAGACAACCACAGAGCACTGATTTTGTATAAGGTGAGTCCTTTTGTGCCTCCCTGTCACTAAGCCCTGGTGTTTTGTCAAGCAAAGCAAGCTGCTATATTAGTGAGAGACACAAATAACCCAAAAATGCAGGAAAACGGCATGGCGTTCAGCTCTGCACGGTGCGTAACACCAGCCCCAATTCCACGGGCAGGCGAGCAGGGACACACCGACCCACTGCACACAGACACGCCTGCAGCTTCCCAGGGAATGCCCAAGAGCCATGGGAGATGCAGGAGGATGAAACTCAGCTGAGAAGGAAAAATGCAGGGACAGAGGAGGCTCTTGCTCACTTTTTGCTTAATTTGACCTAAATTACATGCTCACACTAGGCAGCCGGGAGTGGATTTGGAGAAAATAAGTTACAACAGAGGGTATAGTCTCCCACAGAGCCGCACCGTGGGAAAGGTGCACAACTTCCATCTCTTAACGGGCAGCCTTTTGCCTACTGCCCATGTCCAATTTCTCGCTTTGATTTGGCTCAGTAGTATAAAAATAAAGTTAAAATACAAACACGGACATCCATATCACACAGAGTGTCAAGGCAGGAGGGGATTTTTAGTTGAGGGAGAGAGCTTAATCCACAGAATAACTTTGACATTTTGCCATATTCACTGAAACGCTCTTCAACGCCTACAGCCTAAGACATTTAAAAATACAGATGAGCTTCTAACAGATACACAGCCTATCCAAGGGGGGAAAGCAAGGCATAACAGTGCCACGTTACATATCTACCATCCCAGCTGGGCAAACCAATGACTCTTGATTTCCCTGAAGGCCAGGATGTACCATACCCTTCTTCCCGCTGAGGCACAGGGTTCCAAATCAGCCTCAAAATATTTCCGTACTAGAACAAACCGATGACCTGACTTCAGTTGAGGTGTTTGCTAAAAAACTTCACAGTTAACCCCAGATTCAACAGCAGAACCCCAGAAAGCAATGCACCACCCCCCAGGGAAGCTCCCAGTGATGGACAAGGCTGACATCACTTCTCCTGAAGTCCCATCTCTGGTCCCACCAGCTCCAACTGCTGAGCGTGAAACCAGCTTGGAGAGGAGGAAACCTAATGGAGAAACATCTTGAGAGCTTTGGGGAGACCTGAGAAGGAAGAAACCTCAGTCCTCAGAGAAGGGGGTGCTGGAGTAAAAGCTGAGTAAGTCAACAGGTAAGACAGATGTGCACAGAAGTCTTCTGCCACCCAGACTCCCTCTTCTCTTGTGCCCACAGTTTGCTTTGAAAACAGCTGCAGGGCATCAGGTTCCAGCTGGGGAGCCACCGTGCATGGATGCAGCTACAGAAGAGGAATGGAGGGATTATGGGATATTTCCCCCCATAGCCATCGTCCCACCACAGGGAAACCCATGGGACACCAGGGACAACTGCGGAACGGAACTACCTGGGGCAGGAAAGTTTCAACTGTGGAGCTGGCTTATCCCAGCAACTCGATCCCAGTCTAATAACTTAAAACACAGGAATATCTCCTACTCTCCTCCATCCAAATACCTCGGTAATTCTTAAAGATTCAGAAGGGAGCAGGGAAGCCTACACACCAATCAAATCATGTTTCAGTAAAGCATCATTTTTAGGATAGATATGATATCCCGTGCGCTCCTTCTGTGTGGTCCTGCCCTTCCCCAACTGCCGCAGCACAGAGTTAACGACACACGAGTTCCCACCCTCGTTAGGACTTTGCTGCCTGCGTTGGCTCCCCGGGTTTATTAGCCATTTGATAACAAAGCCAAGCACTTGTGAAACCGGCCCCAAGCTCGGCTCGGTGAACTGTGAATTAACTGTAAATATAATTAGAGCCGTACCTCACACTCGGGACTGGGAGGAACAGGAGGTCTGCCCCAGAGCTGTTACTACAGCATGCAAGTTGAGGGCTGATAAAAATAGCAGCCCCAGCTAAAAGAGCAGAATTAATTACATCAGCTGTTAAGCTACACAGAGTGGCTGCTCCTCTGTTCAAAACCAAGGGGACACTCCTCAGTCCTTCCCGTGCTGTTTGAGGAACGAGTGATGGCTTGAGCAGCCGCAGTCGCCTCCCGACATATCCCCGACTGCCAGGCGGTCTGACTCCATGAAGCACTGCTCCGGCACAGAGAAAAATTAAGCCAGCATTTTCTAAGACCGATACCCAAGCTGATTTTCCAAAGTTCCCATCTGCAGCCTGCTAGAAAAATCCAAGCTTTCTGGGAAGATGAACACAGCCATCGTGAGCACTCACAGCCAGCTCCCTGTCCCAGGGACCAGTGCCCTCATAAGACAAGCAATAAAAGATGAGCAGAGCCCCAAGGAAGGGCAAGGGAAAAAAAAAAAAAAAAAAAAAAAAGGTGTGAGCTGTGACAGCTGAAAAGCTAAGATATTTTCAGGGAATGATGAAAATGATGGGGGCCTCAGCAGGCAGGAGGGAAGGTGAAAACAGGTCAGCACGGGCTGGAGGGGAGCAGAAGCAGAATGAACTGAGTGGAAGGTATCTCTGACCATGGCAGTGGGGATCTTTAAGGTCCCTTCCAACCTAAGCCATTCCATGACGCCATGAGTACAGGGAAGATGAGATGGAGCGATCTCCGAAGAGGATCCCTCAGGAAAACAGGGGCAATAGCCACAAGTCACAGTTTGTAGGATGTAGTCTGGGGGTCAGGAAGGTCTTCGCTCAAAGGGGCCACAGGATCAGGTCCCATGGAAGGGAAGAATCCCCACCCCAGGGGGGTTGGGGCTCAGCTCAGCAAAGCCGCTGCTGTCCTGACCTCATGTGGGCAGCTGTCCTGCTCCAAGCAGGAGGCTGGGCTGGAAACTTCCAGAAGATCCTTCCGGCCAACGTTTCGACAGTGCCATGAGATACCTCCTTGTGTGAGACTGCACGAGATGTGTTTGGTAGGGGAGGATGCAGGAGAGCACAGGCCATGGAGAAGAGGAAAAGCAGGAGGCTGAAGCCCTGCGGACGGCATGCCTTTCTACAAAAACAGCTTTTCCATGAAAACAATCCAATCTTTTGCAGGGCAACACGCTGAGACCTGCAGCCAAGGGGAAGTGCTCAGCCAGCACGTGCTCCCTCCCCTTCCCGCTCAAGCCGAGGATGGAGGCTCAAGACCGTCCACCATGGAGAGGACCAGCATCCTCCAGCCTCCCACCCCAGGGCTGCAGCAACAGCAGGGCATAGCTCTGGCTAAGACAGGGCACCGCACCCATCCACGCATTTCAGACCTGCCTCCGTGAGTATCGAGGCAGGCAACGTGCCATAAAGCGAACAAAAAGCCCGTAACAATGTCTCCTTGTGTTGCCTTCTCCCATAAACAACCAAGATTTATGCATTCCTGGGGTTATTAACAAGAGCCATTTGTCTTTATTTCTGCATGTAACTAATGGAGACACCAGCAACATTGATGAGCCCTGCGGGATTAATTACTAAAGCCATTTTCAAGGGGGTATCTATAGACTTGGTTTCTCTCACACTAAAGGAAACATCAAGCATGTCTCAAAGCACGGGATGAAATTTCATTGAAGAGACCAATGGCCCATGCCAGGGCAATCATTACCAGGCTCAAATGCGGCCCGGCGAAAAATTACAAGTGTCCAAAACGTTGATGACTTTCTCAAGTTTTCTTTAATTACTTCATTTTACAGCTATTTAAAGCAGCACAGCAAAGGACACCCAACAAGGCCAAAAAAAAAAAGTTGGGGCGGGGGGGGAGCCCCAGGTCCATATAGGTTCCACCGTCTGGCTGATGGGCAGAACCAAGGCAGTTCTTGTAGACACCCATTTCCAACCAGCCTGGAGGGACCTGGCATTCAGGACCTTCCCCTTTCCAGGGACAATCACACAAATCGGAACAAAACGAAACGATAATCTAAAAACCACCCTGGTCCCAAAAACGAATCAAAGGGTCTGCAGGGCTTAGGACCCTAGAGTCTTGTGTTTTCTAGAGGTTTGTCTTCCTCCTGAGCGCCCACGCTGCGGCACGGAATAACCAAACAAGGGGTGGAAGGACAAGGACAGCCCAGAAATAGTGGAGACAGTTTAAACTTTGTAAATATGAGCTTTCACCAAGCCGACACAAACAGAAATGAGTCATTAACTTAATTCATTTTATGAAAAAGTTGAATAAAGGTTAATAGAAAATTAGTCATCTTTTCCTTGGGTTTTTTTCCTACCCATCCTACATAATTTAATTAAAACCGTGCTATGGCGTTCCAGAGGATGATTAAAAATAACCTCTCATTTTCTATTAAACTTCTTGGGTTTGTACAGGAATTCCTATAGAACCTTATTAAATTTCTGTTTACCTGTTACATTTCATTTCTATTCTATACACCTTTTCCTTAACTCCAAAGGGATTTCATGATGGGGGTGGCTTATCAAAGAAATATTCTTTCCCATGGCTGGCAGTCCAAACTTTAGATTAACGTGAGATCAGTGCAGGAGAACAGCCACAGTGGAAGAACTCTTTCAAAAGCAGCATGATTAGCTTTGCTTTTCTAAATGAGACAAAGACAGTCAAACAGACCTCCTCTAGTTATCACGGCCCTAACGTAGCTGAAGACGACAGGAACGAGGAAGTTGGCATGGCTGGATTTCCCCCCCCCCCCCAGTCTTCTCGGTATTTTAATTTCACAGTGGCACACGCACGCACACAACCCCTAGCAACTTGGTCGCTCCGCAGGCGTGCTGAAAGCCAAGAATGTGTTTTCCCAGTTTTCTTATGTTGCTGTGGAGCTACAGTACAGCATATTCTTTCATTAAAAGAAGGCTAGGTTGCTTTACAACAGGTAGGATACAATCAACAAAACTAAAAAAACCTGATCCCAAGCTTGCAGGCATATGAAACCTATTCGAAATGGTAGAGAACAGCTTTAATATCCATACACCAGTGGGTATCTCTTGCTGTCACCCTCCTTGAAAGCGTGATCCAGCTAAATTCATCCAGCAGCTTCCGTGCTGGGTCCATCCATGCTGAATTTCTGACTAAATCTAGACACGTCAGAGCCCAGGAAGGCTTGTGCGATGTATCTGGGTTTGCTCATTGCCATGAAGCAATTGCACAGCCCTATTTCTCCTGTGAAGGAGCAAGCGACCAGCACTCCTCGCACCCAGCACCCTCCCTGCCGCGCTTCCACCACGCGAGTAGCGGGGGACAGTATTTTGAATTTTGCACGAGAGGGGCACAAGGGCACACAGAGGCTTGAAGCCGCTCACCTAACAACCTACCAGCACGTCTGCGAGTACAGGAATCTCTGTTAACAACACAGGCCACAGAGCATGGTGGATGCTCCTCCTCCAGCAACCCAATTGCCCGCTGCCGCAAAAGAACCAGCATGCAACAGCAAGGAATTGGCTTTGGGGCTGGAACATCCCAGTTTGATACCAACTGCCTCCTGTGCAACTCTGGTCAAATATAAGCTTGGCTTCATTAAACCAGGTTTGCTGAAGCCTGGCAGACCTTAATCACAGAATGGTTTGGGTTGGGAGGGACCCTGAAGCTCATCTCATCCACACCTGCCACGGGCAGGGACACCTTCCACAGCTCAGGTTGCTCCCAGCCTCATCCAGCCTGGCCTTGGACACTCCCAGGGATGGGGCATCCACAGCTTCTCTGGGCAACCTGTCCCAGTGCTCCCCACCCTCTCCAGGAAGAATTCCTTCCTGATGGCCCATCTCAATCTACCCACATTCAACTTGGGTGTTTTAATGGCAGTTAGGTGCTTAAATACCTCACTGGACCTTAGTTTTTCCCATGCTGCTGCTTTCATCCCATGGGAATACACTTCCCAGAGCAGACGGGAGACGAAGAGTCACCTGTAAAGACCCAAGCACACAGGCTCACATGGGATGGGAGCACACCTGGCACACAGCATAGGTCCTCAGCATCAAGGCTTAATAAAACCCAAGCCTACAAGGGCAAAAAGACCTCCCCAGGAGCAGTGCCAAGGCTTTCCCTGGCCCATGGCCGCTGGCCTCTGCAGAACAAGATTGATGCACCGGCAGGACGTGCCATTTCAAAACTAATTGCACAATAAGAAAAGATTCTTTAATATCATGCAGCCGATCCTAAGGGGAACAATTACTAGGAGATAAAATGTACTGGGGGGGGAGGGGGCAAAAAAACGCCTTCTGCATGCAGAAGCCAGATTTACACAGTTTCTACATTTCCTTAGGAAAGCTTTCTGTGGGTTTGACGGTCACCTTGAGCCGCGTTAAGGAGGGAAGGGAGGAGTCAGTAAGCATCCAGGAGTCGTATCGTTGCAGTTCTCCCCCCAGGTATCTGTGCTGCCATTAAAGGCCACATCGAACACCTCCTCCTGGCTTGCAAGCCAGAAAAGCCTTCAGTAAACAATTAAACTCTGAGATAAGGCTGCAGCTGCTTCCATGCACAAGGGCCACTCCAGCCTGGGTCCCTCATCCCTTTTCCGAGCTCAGTAAGCACCAAGGCATCGCTGTCGGGCACACGGCCTCATCCCTAAGGGCTGCGATCCAACCCCGGCGCCCTGAGCACCCAACGGCAACCACCCCGGTTTCCTCTGCAAAGCCAGGACCAGGCCTGGCTGAACCAGTTTGTTCCTTGGGAACAGAGCACCAGCACTGAAGAGAAACTTCTTTACTCCGAAGGAATGCCAAGCAACGTGGAAGGGGCTTGTAAAACACAGGCTGAAAATCCCTCGCTCTTATCTGTATGCAAAGGACCTTACAGCAGGTGTCTAACTGCCACGGACTCAGTGCTCCCACAATTTTATTGCCACTGAACCTCGCCTATCTTTCCATCCTAACATGAGGTTTTTCTTTTCTGAATAGAATAGAATAATTCCTAATTTGAATTCCACTGCACAACAGAAACAGCCTGTAAAATCTTAAAAAGCAGCCAGTTCCCTCTAGCAGAATAGAAGATATATTAGGCTTCAGGACTGTATAGAGCAGAACATAAAATTAAAATAACAGACATCATAGAGTTTGATAGCATCTCCCAGTCTCAAAGATCTCAAAATACATTACTGACTGCAACAGCCATTGCTCTGTCAGACAACTGCACATCTCTAAAGTGAATCGTATATTCAAGAGAGAAGTTTAACAGTCTTTATGCAAATGGCAAGTACTTTGTTGATCCACCA
Source organism: Rhynochetos jubatus (assembly GCA_027574665.1). Classification (NCBI taxonomy): domain Eukaryota; kingdom Metazoa; phylum Chordata; class Aves; order Eurypygiformes; family Rhynochetidae; genus Rhynochetos; species Rhynochetos jubatus. The sequence continues at coordinate 16,274,012 of CM050666.1, read as the reverse complement.
AACGCTACCAGCTCTGGGAGGGAGCACAGCAGCACTACACAAAGGTCATAACGTTCACCATAGGTGTGCCTGCTACTCCAGCTCAGTTTAGACAGCAAGAACAAATTAGCGTTTACTCTCTCACCAGCAGAGAAAGATCATCCCATAAATGTCTTTTCATCAGCTTTAAGTAATTCAGGATCTTCATTTTCTTTGCTCTCCCCAGTACTTAATGCCTAAAGAACATATTCTGTGGTTAAAAATTGGTATTGCTATAAAGCAATGTAATAATAATATCCTTTTTCAAGCCAACTCCCACAGGCTCCTCGCTAGATGGTTTAATCGAAATGATAGTTAATAGTTGCCTCAGTGTTGTCATGAGTGGCTACTCTTTAAAAAAAAAAAAAGCTTTAGTTTTTATGGAGATGAAAAGAAAGCAAGCACAATCTCTTCTAAAAAGTTTCTGAAGTTCCCAGTTCGGTGTTGTTGATTCAAAGTAACGCAATAGGCTCTTTTTTTAAACCCTCATTTCTTTTTTTATTACGTGCCTTTTAAGAATAAGCTTGGTTTATCCTTTATCCCCTTTCTGCAGACACAGGAGAGTCAGATCTATACTCAGTATCCAACTTCCACAAAGAAAAACTCATTCTAACAGAATATTTTCTTTAATGCAAAACCTAGAATTCAATTTTTAGGTCTCTCAAATACCTCCCGATGCTGATAAACAGGAACATAATCCAAGCAAAATAAGTGTCTTGAATCCTCACAGCTAAATTCCAATTTCTGTGCAAATTTCAAACGTTGCCCTCCAGTCCCCAGAGTTACACGTTGCACAAGCAGATAGTAAAGGCAGTGACCCGATTTGTTCTGCCGAGTATATAACATGTCATAAAAGATTGCAGAGGAAAGCGCAAAATTAGCCATTCCAGCACCTTCATAATCAATGGCAGAAAAGCCGCACGAGTCTCCCTGGCCACCATGCAGGTCCCTAAACTCCAACATTTTCTTTACGACAGCTTATTTTCCAAGTCGTTAATCTGTCGGCATTTGTACAGCATTTCCAGAAGAGCAGCAAACTCAGGCATCTTGAATTCAAAAGCCCAAAGACTTCCCGTCCATTGAACCCACAGAACACAGCTGGCTTGTTCCTAAATATCCACCGCATCCCGGCAGCGCCAAGACCGTACGTCACCTCACGCAATGCAAAGCCAGACGGTGGGTACGCCTTACTCTCCCCGCTCCGCCACGCGCACCCTCTCCTCTTCCCACGATGGGAGCAGCTTCGGTAGGAGACAACATCAGCCTGAACAAATCTGGTTGCTGGTGGAGAGGCTGAGCACTCGAACATCCATGAAGTCGCTGCAAGGATCCCCGGCAGCAAAAAAGGGAAATCAGCATCTGGCAGGACTGAGATTGACTCCCAAAGAGTTAGACAAGCACTTGAAGATCCAGTCCTTACGCACCATCCTGAGACAGCAGCAGCTAAACTTTGCCATATCTGACTGGAGGGAAAGGCTGAGCAAATCCTGTCAGCTATATTGTTTTCTCTGCTCTTCATAAAACTTTGCACCACTAGAACAAAAGTCAACTTTTTATCCAATTTTTTTAAAGGAAAGCTAACCCTAAAAGCTCCTGAAGGAGCCACTAATCCCTAACCACCCTGACAGCAATCTAGCCAATGCCTGTTTGCACCGGAGAGACCTGGTTCTGCATTTTCCTTTGACTCAAACCCCTTGCTCGCTGTCGTGGCAGTAAGTTGGGCAACACGACAACCAGAGACGTGTGTGACCAGAGAAATCCAAGCCAGGCTTGGATGCACGACGTGGAAAGCCCTTCCTGCAGGAAAAGCACCACCTTCGTTAGCCAACACTGTGCTTGCAAGTGGCATCACCAAATAGCCCAGACACACTGAGGAACCACCCCCTGTCAGGAGACAACGGCTCACAGTAGGTACACGGGACTGGGGGGGGCACGCTGTCATCACTGCGATGGCATTTCCTACCCGAGTACAAGTAAACACATAACTGGAATTCCACACCTACTTGAAATGGATTTTGTTACACCCTTTGCCATTCTCATGCTGTAACTACTTTGTGTTCCATTTGGTACAGCACTATAAATAACAACTGGAACCTTCAACGCCATCATCGCGATGCCCAACCGGCCCCGCGTGGAGCAGGCCTGACACCACCGCCTAAGATAGCACTAAATTGCCTGGCTGAAAGGATAATTCCCTCTGCTAGGAGAGGGGCACTATCTCATTGGAAAGAAAAATTGATTTGGGTGAGGATTTGAAACGCTTCAGCTTCATTTAGACTAATCCCCCCTAACCACCAAGATAAATCCAGTTGAGCAAACCCCCGCCCCATCCCCCCAGACGGGGCTTTGCACCGCACGTTGATCCAAGGAGGAAACACTTGTTAACTTTTCGCTGAAATCCAGCATTAAAAACATCTGAGCTGTCAACTGAGAATATCTTTCAAAAGCTTGACCACAAGCAGGACAAAACTGGAGGTTTCTGAGCCATCCATCGCTTACACAGCCTGCACGCCAAACATCTGCGCATGTACCTTCTCAGAGCTGGGTTTTTGCTTTAGAGAGAGGATACTCTTATACTTCAGACAGGAAGTAAAATCCAACCAATGCCACAAACAGCCACTGATTGTCAGCTGAAGTAAAAGGGAAAATGAACTTTCTGCTCCTACAGCCGGGCCCACAGCTGCTGCTACCCCAAGGCAGGATACAGCCCTCGAAGGTAGCCCCAGGAACGATGCAGAAACACCACCCTCACGCCAATGAGATAAGGAAATTCAGCAAATTACTTCTAAGGACCTGATGGCCTCCAGAATACTGAAAGGAAAAAGAAGAGGAAATCAGAAAACACCCCTCCTTTCACCTGCGTGTAGTATGTGTGTTCCTACATACCACACGTGCCTCACACTACTGTGTGCATGTTATCATCTAGGGACACCAGAAACTGCTACCAAGGTAACATGGAGAGTAATACACAGCAGCCAGGGGAAAACACCACCAGGAAGCCAATGCATTTCCTCAGGTTGTGTTGTCATTCCCCTCTTATAACCTATCTGGCTGTTAGCATATCAAATATTGGGTTTGTAGAATTCGACACCTATTGTATTTTTTGGAGAATTAAGATCACAGTTTTTAATAGCTCTGCTAAAAGAAAAAAATTCTTATTAATGACTGAAGAAGTGCTCAGAGACTTCTTACACGAGGGACTCTCCAGAGGTGACATATTTGTGTGAGTCAACAGCATATGTCACTCTCAGAAAATAGCGCATTTGAATGAGGTTTTTTTCTCTGCTAGCTTTATTTAATGAACAAACAGAACAAATCCTCAGCACATCTCTCCAAAAGGATGCCCGGCAAGGCACGGGTTAAGTTGGGTTTTTTGCAACTCCACCATGACAGGCAGAGAATTTTCCAATACTGGTAAGAGATCTGGGGAGAACGGCTGCACAGGGCAAACAAAAGGATTTATTTCCCTTTTTATGATAAGATGACAATTCGGGAGCCTAGCAAATCCTTAAAAAGGAGTCTCTTGTGGATGGATGCAAACAGAAATGAGCCCGGGCACCTCTGCTGCTGTTTTGTCGATCACATTTATATACCTCGCCTAGATCAGCAAAGGGAAAATTGAGCTCTCTGAGGGCCAGACGGACTCTCAGTCTCAGGTGTTGACAGTTTTCATTTCTTAACTGTTTTACAAACGGATGTGGACGCTTAGGGATGAGTTTCCATTTTCACACAGCATACGAGAACGGCTTTCTGGGTATACCTGTCTCGCAAAACCAGCTGCTGCTTGATCATGGCCCCAGCTCATCCAAAAAAACGGGCTGAGGACAGTAGGTTTGCCAGGGGAGCAGTCGGGAAGGACCATGGCTCCCCCAGCCTCTCTTACCTGTCTGCGTCAGGTCAGGTTTCCCCCCCGGGGGCCGTTGCGCTGCTGCTGTTATCATTACACTGATTGTTCCCCAGACAGCCCCAAAAGGTGATAGGATAGGAGGGAGGCGAGATGGGCTCTGCTCTGCCCTGCCGAGCACTAACACGACTACCCCTGTCCCGAGCGTGCCGCCGTGCCTTTGTAACTGGAAGCGGTTCACAAGCCTGAAGGAGCTTAACTGGAATTTCAATTCCCAGGGGAGGAGGTTGGGATGACAGAAAAAAGAGGGGAAAAAACAATCTCAAAACAGGTACATTTGATCGCAACGTCTCAGAGAGATGGGTATTGAACTCCACAGCACTATATTTAGACTCACTTTCAAAGGATAAATGCACTTGAAACTCTTCATCAGGCCCCATTCCTCAGCGGTGGTTTATTCTGGTAAAATCAGAACTGCCTTTCCTCAGAAAGGAGCGCAGGGGTCCCTCTTCCCACGGCAGCGCAGGGAGCTTGACGGCCCCTTCCCCACCTGAGAAACGTTCCCATGAAGACGTGGCAGAGGAAGAGGACACTTCTGGGCTCCAGGGCTGGGTGTTGACGCACGTGGGGTGGAAAACCCCATCCAGTCAAAGAACTAGCCCCAAGGCTGTGCCTGCATCTGCCCCTCGCCACCCGGCAGGGCCGGGGAGCCCATTCCCTGCGCACAGGCACATGGGTCACAGCAGGACAAACTACCGCCGAAGCAGCTGACTCCCTCTGCAGTGACTGAACAGCGAACCCAAAGGCCCTTTTTAGATGAGTAATTGTTAGACAAGACACATCCCACGTGTGCACACTCCTCCTCGGCACCACCAGCCCCGATTCCACACGCTGCGGGGAGCAAGAGGCATCGCTCTCTTCTGGCCACCTGCAAAAAGCCAGGCAACAGCGATCTAGGGATGGGTCTTTGCTCCAGAACCAAGCCATGCTGCCTCTTGAGTCCTGTTCCTACAGCAGAACAGCTCAGGGTCCACCCAGAGCCCCGTGCCCCCGGGACTGGCATACGGGGTCACTGCTGACACAGCAGCTCAAGCCTTGCTCCCAGTGCAGGTCAGAGCAAGCCTCACTGCTTGCAAAACACAGACAGGCTGGATCTGGCCCAGGAAGAGCCTTGAGGGGTCACGAGGAGCCCCCCGTGCTGCCACAGCTCACAGCACCCCCAAGGCTGCGTGGAGCAACTGCCTCCCACCACAGCAAGGTGCTCCCGAGAGCCTCGTCCCGCGGCTCGTACCAAACTGCTGCCTGGAAAGGCGGGCGGCTGCGAGGAGCACATCCAATCTGACCAGGCCAGGCATGACCAGAGAGGCAAACAACCCCATCCACGGAGGACTCTTCCTCCAAACGCTGCAATAACGCATTTTACAGAGCGATCCCCAAGCTCTAAGTCAGCCCAGATTTAAGGAGCCGCGTACTTCAAACGTCTCTGAAGGACACTAAAACGAGCAGGCGGTCACACTGCACCGTGACTGCTGTGAAGCGCTATGAAAGAGAAGCTAACATTTGTTTTCAACTACCCAGTGTATATTTGAAAGACTTAAAATTATCCCCAAAGTATTAAGCAAATGTTGTGTGTTTACTACGCGCTTGTGCGTGGCAAATAAAAGTAGTGACAGCCATCTCCAAATGCCAATATTTTACCAATATGGTACCAATGTCATTATATCGACACACAACGAGTCTCCCTGGGCTTCACACCATTTAAAAAGGAAAATTAGAAAGCAGAGGTATGCTGCGCACTGCTCCGGAGATGCGGCGTAAGTGCAAATGATAAAGCTGGCGTTCTATTCCCACATCTCCGTTTTGTCCACAGCAGACCACGTTGCCATTTTAGCCACACCCTCTGCACAAAATGACACGGAAAGCAGGAAAGTTTGTGCCAAATGCAGAATGACATCCATAAATTTATGGACTAACCAGACTGACGCTCGATGCAACGCCAAGTGTTTGCCAATCAATAGCCACAAGCATCAATCCCACGTGCACAGCGTTCCTGTGCCGTCAGCGCCACTTTCTGCTTAACTTCACGATCACTGGAATCGCCCCTCGTCGATGGTATCGACGGGCCTGCGAGATCGAACCGCAGCGAGCGCTGCATCGCGGCAGCAGGCGATGCGGAATGGATGCGCGGCGGCAACGACAGCGCCCGGGCTACGCAGCGCGCTCGCAGCGTTGCTTAGCGATACAGCCCAGGCGTGCCCGCCCTTACGCTGCTGCCTACGCCCAGGCAGGAGAGCGATTTCGACAGCCATCAAAATACAGACGAGGAGAAGCCAGAGGAATAACAGCACGCAAAATAAACGCGTTCTGCCTTTTCTATGTGATTTACCAAAATTTAACTCCCAACCCTCCGTAGCATCACCGGAAGCAGGCAGGCAGCAGGCGGTGCTGGCTGACCACGGTGAGGTCTTGCTCTCCGTGCTGGCATCCCACCACTGTAAAGCTGATTTTCCCCAGAAAGAGACCCGAAAAGCAGCCTGCACTGGGACTCGGAGAGCTGGGGCACATCCAGTCATCTGCAATCAATAACAAACTTGTCTTTCTTCCAGTTGCAAAGTTATCAGCAGGAAGTCAACTTCCCAGCACTGCCAGAAAGCTCTGCTGGGAACTCTGCAGGATGGGATAACGGCACCAGAGCTGGATTCACGTCACTGACCGCTGTGACAAATCAAACCCACCGTATCCAAGGGCTGGAATGCCATATGAGGGACAGGACAGGCAGGGATTCAGAGCAGTGCTCTGGGGAAGTGACCCACACTGCGCCCCAAACCGGGCAGAGGGACCTGTGCTGCCTGGCCCCTCACTCCTGCACAGGCTGCTTACACTTCCAAAAGAGGAGCTCTGGAAGTGTCTCACACAGGAGAGATGGTGAACAGTAGAGCAAGTGAACAGGTGGTTTATATTTTTGGATACTCTTCACACTAAGCCCTTCAATTAAAGATTTAATCCAGATTTATTAGACACGTATTAGGTGTTAAATCCCTGCTGATTATTGCTAAAAGCAACCTGCAATGTGTGTAACAATCCTTTAGTTCCTGGTTTGCTCCCAAATGCCCCCAAACAAGGCCATGGGGAAATAAAACAGCTTCTTGGGTCCCTTTTCATCAGCTGCTGCAAACACCAACATCCTGCTCAGCGACTTGGCCGGTCCGCTCAGCAGGAGCACCTTCACCCCCCCAGGACCTAGAGATCCCCAGTGGGGGTCAAGTAAACGGTGAGCCATGGTATGATGGATTCAGCATCTCTCTCGAGCACACACGGGGGATGCCTCAGAGTCAATGACTGAAAACCCCGCTGTGTCAAACACTGTCAGAGCAGTTAGATCATAAACCAGTAACTGTCCATCTCCGTTTGCCATGCTGAAAAGATGCTTCATAATTCTCCTAGAGATACAACACAGGCACTCGGACTGCGCTTTAAACAAGAGCGGGCAGTAATGTTAGCTACCGGCAAAGCTCCGAGACAGCGTTTGTACAGCATCAGAAACGCTCGCAAGACAGGAAGGAGAAGCCTTGGGGCTGCACGACCTGAACATCTACAGCCCACACCTCGCCAACTTTTCTGCCCCTGCTCAAGGACGCTGTGGGATCCGTGTCCATCCTATCGTGATCACCCCGACAAGGCCACCCTTGTGCAGAGGAAGCTGCAAAAACTTGACAGCTATTATGCTTTTTCTTAATGACTTTTCCTTTTTTTTAATTGAGACGATGATACAGTAGACACAGACACGAAACTCTTCACCTTGTACACAAGAGGCACAGCACAAGCTGCCCAATCAAACCCACAGCCCTTTCCTAGGCAGGAGGCAACGAGGCGTTGCCCATTTGTTGCAGAGGATCGTGCTCTTCCAGACACCCCCTGGGAAACTCGGCCCCTGCATTTCAAGCACCAAAACCTCCTGAAAACCAAACCTGACTTGTGCCCACGCAGTCCCAAGGCCTTCACTTTGCACAGGTGCTGGAGGTGCGTAGGCAGAGCTGGTGCTGCTGCATTAAGAAGGCGCCTCAGAGTAAATTCCTAATAACTCCATGTGCCAACAGACCTCCCAGCCCTGTGGGTCCAAGGAAGAGCATCCTGAAAGGGACAGCAGCGCCTGACACGGATTTGCCGGGTGGCTGCACGGACCTTGCAAAGGAAGCAGTAAAACCAGCAGCATTTGCAGATTCCTGGCGCATTTTTACATTCCTCAACGACCTGAGCAGCCCCTGCCAGTTCCACCGTGCAAAGCCAAGCAAGTGCTCCTTGAATCCCACCTGAATGCGGGCAGATTAACGATGGAGAAATGAAGAGGAGGGAGAGTGCTAGAGGGGAAAACCAAGACCCAGAGGGCTGGAGATACTCAACCCCAGATCATTTAACTGGCAAGAGGAGCCAGACAAGCAGCCCAGTCTATCAAGGTGTCATGCCTCTAGCTATATAAGGTGCAGTACTCACCACTGCTTTCCTTGCTCGTCACACAGAGGGTAACTCACCGTGCCCTTGGGTAGGCACATAAAACGAGGCGAGCAGGATGACCAGCTCAGCCTTACACACACTGCCAGGACGACCCCCGGGCAGGGGTGCAGGAGCTACAGGCTCATCTCTGCTCCTGGCTCTGGCAGGCACCATCTCTGCCAGTTCCCTCTACCTGCAGAAGAGGGATAACTGAGCATCTTTTACCTGCAGGTTGCAAAGGACTTTTCAAGACAAACCAGGTGCAGAAAAGTGCTGGTAGGAAGTGCCGTAAGGTACCCCTCTAGGTGGAAACCTGAAGTAGAGCAAACTTACTAAAACAGGACTCAGCCTTTTGGTTATACCAGCCCTGTAGTTTCTCTTCTCCCCTGAAGCTGAGGCAATTTTCATGAATACATTAGATTGGCATGAAAAACTAAGAACAGTTTGCTTCTGCTTTGGAAATTCTTCTCTCCTGGCCTCTTCAGGTTTCTTCCCAGTATCCAGCATCATCTTTGCTTTCAATTTACCTTCAGTGTTATCACACATCCTCAGTGAAAAGAAAAAAGCATCCGTAATAATTCAGCTCTCATTTCAGGGTCACTTAAAGGAGATTCCAGCTGCCCATCAGGATGCAGCTCAGGACTCCAGATTATCCATCTGTTGTCCTGCAGGTTAGATGCCACTAAAGCAGTGCCCATCCATCAGGCTTGTTTCTAAGGAGCTGGAGAGACTGTGGACAGGATGGTAGACAGGGTACAAAGTAAAATCAGATCATAAGGGGAAACAAAAACCCAGAGAGGATCTGGAACCACCTCCATTTAATGCAAGGCAGAACTCTACTGTGCTGAAAATACCGACTGGCTGCGTTCCCAGGTAAAACGCCATTGCTTGAAAGAGAGAAAGAGTCAATTACAGCCTCGAGGAACCTCCCTGCTGAGGCAAAAAAGTCATTTCAGAGGATGTATTGAACCATCTTCATGATTAGAAAAAGAGAAGAGCAAGCTGCCTCTGTGTCAAGCCAACACCTGGGAAACACAGGGAGATAGGCGCGGATTTCACCAGAGGCTGGCACAGGCGAGACCATCCCACCCTCTGCTCCGACCCGCTCCAGCTCCACTGCAGAGCAAAGCAACACAGACCAGCCCAACGTGCCCAGCGTTTGGCACGTGGACGATGCCAACTACTTTGGAGGAACCTTCCCCTCACCTTGTTCTCCCTGAGAAGTTTGGCTTTTTCTGTTTTCCCCCCCTCCTAGCAGGGACTGGAGAAAGCCCCATCCACAGCGGGCAGCCCCAGCGGTGGGCTATTTGCAGCCACAAGGATCTCTGTGGGCTCAGAGACCTCCCGGGCTCAAGGCAGCATTAACTAACCCCACGACAGGTCTTCTCCAAGGGTTTAGTGAACCTACTTGTGCACCTAGTGACCAAAATCCTGGTGTCGGGGGTGCGGGAAAGGAGCGCTACTGCCCCTGAATCATCACAGCAGATCAGGGCTGTGAGCCCATCAGGGGACCCCAGCACAGATTCATATTCCATCACCTACAAACACTCAGGTTTTATTAAAGAGATGAGAAAGACATATTTTATCAGGGAGAGAGAGAATATATGTACACATGCACCTCCCTCTCTATGGTGTGTACGTGGATATATAGAAGATACATACACACGCACCCTTCCCAGCTCCCACAGCAGAGGATGACAGCGTGTTTTCACATAGTACATCTGAAGAAAAGGTCTTGTATCACTGCTACAGCAGGGAAAATTTCATCTTGAAACTGAGGAAAGAAAGGGGGGGGGGGGGGGGGGGGGGAAAGAGAGTGAGCTTTGCTCCTACCATGTCTGAGGAACTTAACTATAGTGATGAGCAAGATATAAAAACCTCAGACAGCAAAGCAATATTCTGGAGACCACGATATGCATAAAAACTCCTGCAAGCCCTTGTTAAATGTTCCTGTTCTCCTACCCTACAGCCCATGCCTCCAGGGTGCAATTTTCAGGAGACAGGAAGATTTAATGCCGCCTTGGTTAAAATAACCCCCCGGATTCTCGCTGCAGAGACTGTCATGACAGCGTGTTCCTCTGGTTTATTATATTAATAAGCAGAGTCATTCAGCACTCAACATGATGTGGCTATTTGACTTGCACACAACTGTGTCCCCAAGCTGCGGCGATGCACAGAGACCTACCCCCACCCCTCCTCACAAAAACACTTGGTTATTTCAAGGCAAAACATCCACGACTGCTTACAAACACAGACACACGTGCAGCAGGTTGCAACGAGTGTGCAGAGGCCAAATTCACCCCCAGCTGCCTCCACCCTCCCCGCCAGGCTCCTTGGGACACCAAGGATGCCCCCGGCCCCGAGGCCCCCATTCCACTCCCACCTCCACCTCATCCCCATGCACCCGAGGAGCACGTTGAAGCACTTCTCCTTTGATTAAAGCCAAGCAAGAGCAGAAAACAAAAGGCTATTAAGAGAAAGAAAATGCCTAACCCATGAACAAACCCCTCCTTCCTTTCCCTGGTTTGAAAAACATCACTACCCTCTTTTGTCCTTGGCCTGAAATCGCATGAACTTCCCCTATTACCTCTAACTACTGCTCCCTGCCTCGATTTCCCCAGGCACGACCGGCACGCAATGCTCGCGCATGCCGGGCAGCCCCACTCACACCCCATTATCTTCGTGTTTATCTGGGGTGTTTACTTGAAGCACCAGCAGAAAGGAGCCCGTGCCGCTGCTGCACACACCAATGCTGCTATCTGTGTGTACTAAATGCAGGAGGATGACCCTGGCTGATTTTCTGCTCCCCTTCCCATGAAAGAGTTTCATTTGTTCCTGAAGATGCAACCTCAGTAATCACAGAATCATAAAATGGCTTGGGTTGGAAGGGACCTTGAAAGGTCACCTAGCCCAACCCCCCCGCAGTGAGCAGGGGCACCTGCAACTAGATCAGGTTGCTCAGAGCCCACTCCAGCCCGACCCTGAATGTCTCCAAGGATGAGGGCTTCTACCACCTCCCTGGGCAACCTGTGCCAGTGCTTTGGCACCCTCACTGTAAAAAACGGCTTCCTAATACCTAGTCTAAATCTCCCCTCTTTTAGCTTAAAACCATTACCCCTCGTCCTGTCACTACAGGCCCAATGAAAAACTTTGCCCCCATCATTCTTACAGGCCCCCTTTAAGTACTGGAAGGCCGCAATAAGGTCTCCCCCCCAGAGCCTTCTCTTCCCCAGGCTGCACAACCCCAACTCTCCCAGCCTCTCTTTATAGCAGAGGGGTTCCAGCCTGGAGCTCCTCTGGACCCGCTCCAGCAGGTCCATGTCTTTCTTATATTGAGGGCTCCAGAGCTGGACAAAGAACTCCAGGTGGGGTCTCACCAGGGCAGAGGGCGTGAAACACCTCCCTCAACCTGCTGGCCACGCTTCTCTGGATACAGCCCAGGACATTGCTGGCTTTCTGGGCTCCGAGTGCTCACTGCTGGCTCATGGCCAGCTTTTCATCCACCAGCACCCCCAAGTCTTTCTCCACAGGGCTGCTCTCGATCCCTTCATCGCCCAGCTTGTACTGATACCAAGGGTTGCCCCAACCTAGGTGTGGGACCTTGCACTTGGCCTTGTTGACCCTCATGAGGTTCATACGGGCCCACTTCTCAAGCTTGTCCCGGTCCCTCTGGATGGCATCCCACCCCTCAGGCATGTCAGCCACATCACTCAGCTCGGGGTCACCTGCAGACCTGCTGAGGGTGCACCCGATTCCACTGTCTGTGTCAGCAGTGAAGATGTTAAACAGTACCGGTCCCAGCAGAGGCCCCCGAGGGACACCACTTGTCACCAGTCTCCATCTGGACATTGAGCTGTTGACCACTACCCTCAGGATGCAGCCATCCAACCTCTTCCTTACCCACCGAACAGTCCACCCATCAGATCCATACCTCTGCAATTCAGAGAGAAGGATGTTGCGAGGGACCGTGTCAAAGGCCTTACGGAAGTCCGCACAGACGACACACGTAAAACACTGCTTTCTGCCGGGCGGATACCATAGCTAAGCTCCTTCCGAGACGGTGGCGGACACGAACTGAACTCACCCGTTGAGCTGGTCGCGTCTCTACACCCTCCCTGCGCGCCCTTCCACGCAAACTGGAATGTCTGTTGACTGCGCTCCTGGTCGCTCGCGCTCCCTAGGCCGCTGCCCTCAGCAACAGACTGCTACTAGCGTGTTGTGCTGCAGCGGTTTTACACCCTGCAAGCGATGGACATGGTTTGTGTACCGGTTAGGTCAAGCCCAGCTGTTTACTTTTGCTAGAGCCGCGATTATTTTAAGAGTAATTGTAAAAATAAATTGGGGAGAAAAACAACAGGAACTTTCCAGTTTGGCTTTCAAAACTCGAGCACTGCCAAGCGCGATTTGACCTCAGAAGAATCACATGGAGCCACATCTTTTGAAAAAAAAAAAAAAAAAATCAACAGAGCTTATCCACGCATGGAAAACGGAGCACTCTGCAGAGTTCTGGGCAGAAACGGGTCCCAGAAGGTTCAGGATTCAGCCCAGCCACATCTTCCTCATCCACCAGCACATGCCTAAGCTCCGCAGCACCCCGATCTCCCAGCAGCCACAGCACTGCGTCAGGCTGACGCCCAACAGGCAGAACGGGGTCTGACGGCCCAGAAGACAGGCACATTGGCCACCTCCCCCCCTCCCAACAGCTTCACCCGCTTACACACAATACCACCAGCACGGACCGTGTGTTTTGGAAGGCTCCCCTTTCGCAGCTGAAGCGACCCTTCCCCAGCCCTCCATGCAGTTCCCTGCTCCTCCTCCCCGGGATCCCAGGCAGATGCCAAGCCATGGAAGTTATCCTTTCATTTACAGCATCTGGTTCCTTGGCAGACTCCTCGGGCAATTATGTTCATAGCTTTAAAGCTGTCTCTAGCTCTGCTTCATGGGTTTGCTGCTTTTGGCTGGTAGCAGTCTCTTCTCATCTTCCCTGTCCATCATTTTGGCTGAACGTTGCTCTCAAAATACGGGAATTAGACCACTCGCATCTCCCTCTAATTAGGAGCAAAAAACAAAAAATACCCCATGTTGTTCTTGAAACACAAGCACTTGTTTTACCTTCACAGCCACATTCGGGAGCCCCTGGGCGCTCTCGTGGTGTTGAAGCACCATGTGCTTGTCACAACCACTGGGACAGCCCAGACAATTACACCTCCATATCAACCTAATTTTAATTACCTTCTTTTTTGGGGGTGTGCTGCATTTCTGCCCAATGCCTCCTCTCGCCAGCAGCACTCAGAATCACTTTTTTTTTGCTGCAAACAGAGAAGCACCCACCCAGCACCTTGAAAACTCATCCCTGAAAGGCTTCTGAGGGGATGGGCTCTCTCACAAGGACATAGCCCTGCCTTAAAATCAAGGCGGGGGGGAATCCATGAGCCCCAAAGGTCCCCCAGCACTGTGGGAAGGATTTGGCATTTCATGGGAAGGTTTTTACATTTCCTGCCAGCGAGGTGCAGACAAAAGGCGAGGGACAACGTAGGTCCCGTCCCTCACCTCAGCCTGAAGCGACCACCTCCTGGGATAAGAGGATAAGCTGATGCCCAATCCTGTTTTCCTGATTAAAGCAACCGACAACTGACTGACAGCCATACACCTGCGTGAGGACCTGCAGCTGTTTTGGATGAGCCGAGGCAAGGCCACCACAGAGTGACAACCTCTGGACACAGGGTTCCCATCGTGCAGCTCTAAGCAAGCACCAGATAAGGCTTTCCAAAAAAAAATTCCCACAGCACACCATCCCCAGGGCACCCTGGGGTCCCACAACTTAGTAAGAGCAGAATTTATCTGGTGGAGAGCCAGCTTTCAAAGAAGCATTTAAAACCAACTGCCTGCACGTGTCATCCTCAGGGATAACCTCATGGAAACAGCACCTTTGCCAGCTCCGTGTCTCACCAACAGAAACGAGTTGCAAACCGTTCCGGAAACACACCCACCGGGGCAGCTCCCGACCTCCCAAAATGCTCTCGAGGAGGAGGAAGCGACAGCCTGGCTATTCATCATCGCTTCCTACCATTGCTGGCTCAACGCCTGGAGCAGAATTAATTGGCCAGGCTTGCGAGAGCGTGATGTCCAACTGGGTGGTGCTTCTCCATCTCTGGAGAAGCCACGAGCCCTCATCCAAACCCCTCCAGGATCACCAGGAATGGCTCATACACCTCCAAACCTGGAGAACATGTGGCTACAGCCAACAGCCAGGAAGGGAAAACCCATCAACGTGACCCTTTTCCTTTGCTTTTAGCCCAGGCACAGCCTCAAGCTCCCCCGCCAGTGTGCAAACGCAGAGCCCCCACCGCAAAGAACGGAGGGGCACGCGCCGAGCGCCGGACAGATCAACGCAAGGGGTGCAGCCGTGGCACTGGCAAGGACCACGGCAGGCACTGCATTAGCATCCAATTAGCAGCCCCGCTGATTTAACGGTGCCGTTGGCTTGGGCAATTTGTGCTCGTGACAGGCAGGTCAGAGGGAGAGGAATGCTCTCCCCTAGGCGTGAGAGAAGCTGGATGCTCTCTCAATCCCCTCCACATCCAATCCTCATCCAAAGGCCCCAGCTGGAGTAGGGAGCAAACAGACCTAAAACGGTGCTTCCTCAGCACAACGGGTGCAAAGAGAAAAGCACAACAGATCTCCGAGCGTTTAAGCACATTTCCAGAGCTGCTCACGATGATTCCCAGGCAGCAGCCTCCGTCGGGCTGGAGCGGAGGCGGAGGGCAGCAATTAGCAGCACTAAAAACAAGGAATGAAACCACAGCAGTTATTCCCAGACAAGGACCACGGGCCCAGCCTAACCTTTTATGCCTGACTTTGCTGGGAACGACGGCAGGTTAATGCTCCGGGAAGGTGGAGCGCATGGTATCTGGGATGGGCAGCCAGCTCGGCCCCCCCTCAGCCACTGCAGACCCACTGCACACCACCACTTGGCTACTGGGAGAGGAGACACCTAAAATACTGCAGCTCATCCTCACATCCGCTGCCATAAAAGCAAGGAGAGGAAAGAGAAATCCTGGTAGAGCCCCATGGACACCTCCCTCCGCTCCTCAACCCTGAGGAGCAGCTGGAGGAGGAACGCAGAGACGCGAACCCCAGCCGGTCCCAGCAGCCGCTTGCCCCACTGCAGAAGACGCTTGAGCTATTTTAAGTCAGATGGCAAAGGAAAATTACACTTTTTCCCCCATTCATTCCGTATTTTGGCAAATTCTTTAGCTTTTTTGCTGTGCAAAACAGCTCGACCAGCGGACCGCGGTGGCCTGGTC
Organism: Rhynochetos jubatus; assembly: GCA_027574665.1. NCBI lineage: Eukaryota > Metazoa > Chordata > Aves > Eurypygiformes > Rhynochetidae > Rhynochetos > Rhynochetos jubatus. The sequence continues at coordinate 16,258,352 of CM050666.1, read as the reverse complement.
CCACTGCATCCCCGCTGCTGAGCTCTCACCGCGGGAACTGCTTTCTAAAGCACTGAAATTATTTATCCAGTTGTTATTTATCCAGTTTCCCTTCCCACGGACTCAAGCTGCTCAGCCTCCACGTAAACTTGGTCGAGTTTAGCCTCAGCCTGGCAGCAAAGACACTCACCAGTGCAAAACACCAACAGAAAAGATCAAATCATCTATTTAAAGGGTAAGTGTTATGGATTTTTTTTTTTTAAAAAGCCATGAGCAATTATTTCTGAGCACAGATATCTCAGCCATTCATTCATCCCGAGAATAAAAGTGGGAGAAGGAAAAACGATTGCTTTTTCATTATTTGTCACGCTGCCAGTACTGAAACGAAGTCAGAGGATGGCCAGAAAATCTGCTCTGATCCAAGGCAGCATCATCCTCAAAAATTTCAGACCTACAGGGAGAAAACCCAAAACCCCAGTCGAATCTTTCCACCCAGATTCCAAAGATAAATATATAAACAACGAAAGAAACCGTTTTCCTCTCCATATCAGACTTTGCCACTCAAGTTCAGCACAAAAGCTTTTTATAAAAGGATGCTGTTGGGGGGGATCCAGAACTGGCCCAGAAAAAGCCGAGCTTGAAGATCTGCATCATCAGCCCAATATCATCCCTCACAGCGAGTTAGAAACATTAAATATATATAGAGATAGATACATAAAAGATTCTACATCAGGAACCAATTTACTTTTGCTGCTCCACAGAGCAATCATGCCCCAGGACCTGCAGCTAAATGGCTGGAGCTCACGTAACTGGAACAGCAAAGGAAGCAGCAGAGAGCGCTTACGGAATTCAATTGAAACCGATGGTGGGAAAAGCGAGACATTTAACACCCTACCAATCTCACGTCAGCACGTGCACGTACACAGGGACGCGGACCAAAAAAGGTGGGAGCTCATTTTCCGCTCGCTAAACCCCCACAGGGCTCTAGGGAAGGAGTCGGCACCCTCATAGAGTAACTTAAACATTATATAAATATTTTAACCAGACCTTTCTCCACTGGAACCTTTCATCTAAAACCCATCCTTTGTGCAAACGGCACCGCGTTATTACGACCTGCCCCGTCCACTTCTCTGCAAGATTAGAAGCCACGTTCTGCATTTCATCTTCAGCCGGAGCGGGAGCTCATAAACCGTCCCTGCTGTTTGAGAAGACTTTGAATAAGGCTGTTTGCAGCGGATAACAAGAGACCCGTTCTTTGCCAGCACGGATCTCTCGTTACGAAGCCTGTCTCTGTCGAACAATAGAAAAATATTGTTGACAGGGGTGTACTTTTCCATCAACTCAAAAATATCATTTTGCAGAGTATTTTCACAGCTCAGCAGAAGGTGGAAAGAAAGACAACATTATGACTACACTGGAAAGAAAAAAAATTCATTATAATTAGCTCATGACAGTTTTCCTGTTGGCTTTGGCTTTCTTCACTGAGGTTCTTTCACTGGTGGAGCCCCGACCTGACCCAGCAGCTCTTCAGGCAAAACTCACATAAACCAAAGGTCAACCTGAGCAAAACACTCAGAATTTGGCCAAAAGACTTTAGAACAATGCTTGCATGCACAAGACGTCACAAAGAACCACCAGTAACCTTAACACTGCTTTCAGTAGCAGCAGTAATTTCCTTGCACCAGCTGCACGGTCAGTTGGGTGCTCTGGGACGCGTCGCCCTGTCCCAGGCACAAGGAGGGAACTGCCACGTCCTGGCAAGCATCGTCCTACCACGTATCAAGCACCTCGAGGCACGTGGACGCTGCTGACCTTCAAACAGACCAGAAACACCAGCAACCACCACGCCGGAGCATCCGGTGCGCCCGGGGAGCGGCGAGGGGACACGTTCACCCAGGCACTTCACACAACCACAGCGTAACTGGGCTCGTCCCGGTGCGCTCTACCGGTTGATTCATGGGGAGGCTTTGTTGTGCAAATTAATCATTATAACTTTTAATTGAGACAATATAAGCATCGCATGTTGCTAATTACACAATGCAGGGGGAAAAAAAATAACGCAAATGAATTTAACTGCTTAATCTAATCAGGATGGCAAGTTGTGTTTTAATTACAAATTGTGGTGTAGCAGCAAAGCATCTGCTGCAATTCCACGACACCAGTCCCAAAGCAAAGTCCTGCTGCGTCTCACCGGCGTGCTCAGCATCCGGCTCCGTTCACCGCAGCCCCAGCCTCCCCCAAGCGCTGGGCCAAGGGAGCGGCACGGCCCCAGGTGGCCATGGCCGGGGACACTGCCCGTCCCTCCAGGGACAGTGGGGACATGCCACTTGTGCCTGGCTTGCAGAAACGCCCACCCTGAACACCGCTGCCGGCAGCTTCTTGCAACGAGGGCTCCTTACGGACACCCTCGAGGTTGCCACATCCCAACCCCACCACTTGCAACGCCTCTTTTGATCTGAATAACCGTTTCGACACGCAGAGGCAGAAATCTTTAGGGTCTTCCTCCAGCTCAATGCCTGTCAACTCCCATAAGCAAGAGTCAAGCGGCGCCTCCGGAGCCTGTTTCCACTGTGTCCTTACAGTTAAGGAGAAAGGAAAAATAGGAAATGCGTGAAAAAAAAAAAAATGAGATTACAACAAAAAAATAAAAAAAGCCCACCGCTGCCAGACTGTCATCTGAGGCAGGGCCTGGAGCAAGCTTTCACCACCAAATTAAAATCCCCGAGTGCTGTGGGTTTAGTGGAGACACGGATACAGCCAAGCAGCTACAGCACGGCAGCACACCTGCATAACGCACCGCCTCGAGAACGCGTTACCCTGAGACACGCCGCGACGGCAGCGTCCACCGTCCGACCAGACCTGCGGCGAAGAAAAGCGTCCGCTTGCAGACAGCTCTGCTGGTAATTAGAGAGGTTCAGGGAGGAAAGAATCCCTCGGAACTGTTACGGCGGATACTCGGCAGCTGCAAAGCAAAGGCAACCTATTTTTTCTTATTTTTTAATTTGCAACAGCTCCTATTTGTCAGAAGGCGGGAAAAAGAGCCCCACAGGCTCCAAGCAGGTTAATGTGCTCTGGATTTTGCCAGTTACCCATGTTAAAGCAGGAACATGCAATATTTTGGGGTGTTTTAAACACCGCTGTGCCGATTCCTGCAACACCACCTTAGGTTTCTCCCGCTAAGCGGACAGACGGATAGCTACTTTCCCAACTTCTGTGCTGCAGCGTTGAATCCAGTTGCCGGCAGGACCCTCCGTTTCAGCCCTCCCCAGCATCGCTCCTCTCCTTGCACTCACCACCCCGCTGCCCAGCCCAAGGCTGGGGTACGGAAGAGGGTCTCTGCTTGGCGCAGGGATGTGCACCCACCTCCCCAGCCTGAGGGTGCACCCGGCCGTGTCGGCACTGCCGGAGCTCCCCACCTCTCCCGTTCCCACGCTGGGGGAGAGGGAAGGGCACAGGCACACCAGAGCCCCACACCAGGGTTTTCGTGCCAAGGGAGACGGTGTTGGCATTACAGACAGAAACGCCACCAGCGCCAGCCAGACCAAAACCGAGAGGTGTCCAACACCCCAGAAAACAAGCTGGAATTAAGAGATTCTGCAAGGCAACACAGAAACCACAAGCACTGCTGGAGGCAACCACCTCCTTCACTGCTTTTTAAAAGCGAAGTTTTACAAGGTGAAAGCTGAAACTCGGCGCCAAACTTCCCCCCGCCACCCCGACAACCCACGAAGGGTCATGAGCATTGAACGCCAGCAGGCGCCGCGTTCACAACCCGTCGTTCTCACAGGCAAAACACAGTTGGTCAGGAGAAGAACTTCAAAGAACCCCCTTGGCATGCAGGGAAGGGAGCTGCTCATTCAGAAAGGGCTTTTTAGGAACCGGTGCCCGGGCAGAGGCTGCCCAACGTGCCTGCTGCTGGGCACCATCCCGCTGCAGCCCAGGGACCGCAGTCCCTTTAAGAGAGGACGAGGGACAGGAGGAGGAAACACTCAGTTTGATCCGAGGAAGTGAAAATCCCCACGAAAAGCAAACTCCCAGCCCTGGGAATGACTAAGCACAGAGCCAGGCAAGGCAGGCGGCAGGCACCAGCCGCAGCACGCATTCCCAGATCCGTGCCGGCACTGAAGGGATGCCGGGCAGAAAAGCCATTTCTGGGGGAAACCAAAAAGAACACCCAACCCCAAATCTAAAAACAAGGACCCAATTCTTCAGCAAGCCACACGAGGAGTGCTGTGTGTAAGCATCCCCATCCATCCGCATCTCAGCTGACGCGGAGAGCAATACGTGGGTCAATAATCGTTTATCTGAAGATAGGTGTCAAGCCATCCCTCGGCCGCTCTCAGGCAAACCTTTCACAATAGCCACTTACTTTAACCCTGAATTATCCGCCCCTGCTCATCTTCAGGGCGAAGCAGCACGGCAGAGAAAGTAGCAGGCAATTCCCTGCGATCGGAAAGCTCACTTTCTAAATCAAATCAATTTTTCTAACGTAATTTGCCTAATCTAAATCACTGACCCATGCGTTTTCTCACAATCCTCTGACAAGAGCTGCACCAGTTGAAGCAAAGCTGAAACACTTCAACCAGACCAATTCATAGAAGTCTTTAGAGGAATTCTTTCATCGCTGTAATTAATTCTTTAAGTACCACAGTGGGATGCTCTGAATTCAAACCCAGTCCAAGGAGTAATGATTATACTAATGGGAGAAGCTGTGCAGTAAATAAATGCAAGTGCCCTGCTCCTGTTTCCAATAGGAGTCTGCCATTCAGGGAGATAACTGTGTCGTGGAGATAATAACTCGGATGATGAAGTCTCACAGGCTGGAGCCTGATAGGCAACTCCCAGACCGTGCACACCTAACCAGGCTGAGCATTCTGACGGGTACCCATTAGAGCCGTGGCTGCTCCTGCTCTCGGCTCACAACGGCCACTGTCCCACCGTGGTCACTGCCTCGGACACGGGTCCACACGGCCAGCTGGAACAGCCGGCTCCAGACTTCTCCCCACCAAACCTTCAGCTGGAGCCAAGCATCGGTCACAAAACAGGAGAGCCAACAACTTCTCAGCAGCTTTTTAAGGGTACACGGGAGGGCTGAGGGCTTTTCAGCAAAGTGAACTGCTGGTGTGGGACGGGGCTCGCTGCAGGGGGAAGGCACAGCCTTGAAGGACCCCGCATGGGGCACCTGGCCTGGGGACACGGGAGCCCGGCTGCTGATACACGCTGGGACTTGGCCATGAAAGGCATCACCGGCCACAGGATGGCTAGCGGGGACTGCCATGCGGCAAGCAAGAAGGCACAGGGACAGGCAGTCTAGTTTGGGAAAGCATCTAAAAGTTTGCTGGTTGGGGTGAGAACCAAGGCAGCGACTTCCCTGTGACTTTCCCTTTTGTTAACTGGCTAAAGGCAATAAAGCCGCCTAATGCATGTAACGTGTTGGGCTGCAATATGCTCAGAGAAAGGGAAGAAGGATGAGTTCAACTCTGGATGAGCAGGGTGCTTCGGTAAGACAGAGCTGAAGCCCCGCATGCCCAGGGCTTGCGGCAGACATCAGTAACCCCTCACGACACTAACAGCATTGCAGACACGGAGGGGTTTGTGGTGAAAGAAGGTGCGCAGCATGGACCTTTGGGTTTTAAAAGGGCACAGCCGAAAAACTGCTCCTCAGTGCCGCCCCTGAAAAGATGTCCCCAAGCCCCATGGGCTCCATCACCCCAGGGAGGTGACGGGGTGGGCACCCTGGGCTGGGCTCTGGCAGGCTTTGATTTTAGCAGTAAGGAACATTAACTCCAGTTCCTCATTCCTGCTTAAGTCTTCGCGTAACACTTTCAAGGGGCTGGTGCAAATCCAACTCAGCAAAAGAAGTGTTAATTCAGCCCTGTCCTTCCCCCCCCCCAAACCGAGGGTGCTGAACCTTGCGGTGCCAACACCAGGGCAGCCCGAGAGAGCTCCAACACCCATCCCCAGGCCTCAGCACCCGTGGACAGGGGGCAGAGATGCCAAGCAGCTCAGCCACCAAAACAAGCCAGGGCTGAGACACGGAGGAGATGGCACCCGGGCGGTGCTTAGTGCACCGTGGCCAAGGGACCGGCCACACCACCTCAGCAGCCCCCACCCAAGGTGAGCCTCACTCCCCAGAGAGCAACAGCAGAAAATAAAGTCAGCTGTCTTCTAAAAAAACAATCCCAGAGCCCAGCTTCACCCAACACCCCTGCTCTCCCTGCCAGCAGGGCTTTAGGCATGGGATTGGTGCCCCGAAGGATGGGAGAGCTTGGACCACGTCTTCAGTGGTGCCCACTCTCTTCTCTACAGCCCCAAGACCTACAGATGGAAGCATGGTGAATGGGTAGTATTTGAAAAGACAAAAAAAATGCCTCAGCTGCAATAAAATTCATGCTATTTTCTGTTCTCTCCCATGCTTCTTTCCCTTCTTTAATGGGGTTGAGCCCTTTTTGCACCAAGACTCATGCTGATAAACTTTCAGGGGGCTACTCCTAACAAAAGGCAGGAAATGAGTAACTGAGCTGCATTTGCAAAAAAAAAAAAAAAAAAAGAGGGGGGAGGAAACCTTTGTGCATTAATTCCTGCAGCTGTCAGAGATGAGGATTTAATAATGTTAGTAACTAAGCTACTCCATTATTTCCAAACACCTTGGAGGAGAACATCTTAGTGGGAGATGGATTAGATAGTTCGACTGTAACTGCCCGAGTATCTTCAGAGCATAATCTACGGCTCATCACCGCACACGCTGCAAATCCGAGCCCTTTATTCTCCAAATAACCTCCAACTGGAACACGTTTACGTGCCAGGCTCAGCTCCTTTCGGAGCATCTCCCACTCTCCGTTTCTCCCCGTTCGGCAGGTATGCCGGGGCTCAGGTCTGGAGAGGTGACAAGGACGGAAAGTTGTGGATTCAGGCCACCCGATAAACCACGGAACCGAGCGGAGAAGCAAGATCCGTAGGCGGAACACGGGAGAGGTCTAACAGGCGTGAAACGCTCTGCCAAGGGAAGCGGCGGAAGTCCTGCTGCCCGCATCACCGAAAACCCGCCACGCGCGGGAACAGGCTGTACCAGACACCCCTCGGAGATGGGAAAGGCGGCTCGTTCGCCAACTTTCCCAGCTCTAATTCCCACGATTCAGGCATTGCTGAGGCACGCTGGCTTTCAAGCTTGCCCTGACAGAGCTCCACTGCGTCCAGGGAGCTTCTACCATCCTCCCGAGACACCTCTTGCAACAACTTCAGCGCCCGTTTTGCTGTGCGGGTCCACACACCGTCCTTCTGCCACTCTGACAGACAATCAGACCACCTGCATTTACCCTGCTCTGCCCCCCGTGTCTCTCAGCGCCCCTCAGACCCTCAGAGACATTCCAGCCCCAGAGTGGGGACAGAGGCACCGGGGGCTGACGGCTGCCGCACCGGGTGCTCGCACCGGCCAGGCCTTGCCCCACGCATGCACCCCCACCAGCTCCTCCCAACGCTCCTCTCAGCCTTGCTGCTTTGCCAGTCAAACCCCGGGTACCAAAGACAGGCAGCAGCTACCGCCTATTTGCCGAGTTTCTAATTGCTGCTCGTTGCGTAGAAACCTGCTCCATCTGCTCAAGGGCTCCCTTTAGGGTGCACAGACACCGGGTTTGGTACGAATTTCGTCCCTTTTAATTTTTTTTTGAGCTGCAGCATGCATATTTGCGTCAAGAGCACCCATTCAGCAGCCCTCCTTCCCCATCGCGGCAAAGGTCTTGCTGCTAAGCAAAAGCTGTGGCTCACTGACAACTCCTCCGAAACTGAGATGTAAAACAGCCGCGTCTGTCGCTCACGCCAACAGCTGGCTGCGGCACCCGCCTGCTGAATAATGTAAAACAGCTCATTTTTCTGACTCGGGGAAGATCCTTTATGAAAGGAATGAAAGTCTCCGCTGCTACAGAGCCATGCCCTGATCATTCCTGCATCTTCAAAAAAAAAAAAAATCTAACATTGCTCATAAAATTCATAAGTAACATAAACCCTGTTCCTTCCACTCCTCTCCCAATCAGAAAAACCAGATTTAAATCACCTGCTGGCAGGTTTATTACAGGGCCCACAAGCAGATAAGGTCCTGTGCACCAGCCCTCTGCACTCAACGGGAAATAAATCTCTGCTTCGCCATCTGCTTTTGAGATGTTCCCACACAAGCAAAACAACAGAAAACCCACTGAAGATATCTGCACCTCTAGTTTAATCTCCTCAGCAGTTTTATTTCTTGGGTGATGGGGATGAATATTCCCCCCTCCCCAGCAGAAATGCTTTTCCTCCCCAGGTCGATGCCCCCGGAGCTCCCTCAGCAGACAACCTCACTCTCCCAACGTGCCATGCTACCCCCAGGCTGGGGGCAGGGGCAGCTGCTTGGCCAGAGGCTCCATCTCCCACACAGCCCGGGGGCTGGTGATGGTGGGAATATCATCTTTGGAGCCTCTTCAGCCCCTTGGCTTGCCCAGAATAAGGATTTTGGTCCCTTCTTCTCCACTCAGCCCCAGTTTGAATCGCATCAGTGAGGTTTTTCCACCACTTCTGTCCATCTATGGCAGCTTCGCACTATCGCTGAATCAAGGTAGAGCTGCCCAACACGGATGGTTTTACACCACCCACTCCCCACAGCCACAGCTCTGGAGCCTGCACAGGCTTTCACCCGAGGGCAGCACGATGCCCAGAACAAGACAGGGCCATGAAACAGCAGAGCCTCCCCAAGCACCCCGTCCCCAGGATTTATCACAGACTGGTTTGGGTGGGAAGGGACCTTAAAGCCCACCCAGTGCCACTCCCTGCCATGGGCAGGGACACCCTCCACCAGACCAGGCTGCTCCCAGCCTCATCCAGCCTGGCCTTGGACACTGCCAGGGATGGGGCATCCACAGCTTCTCTGGGCAACCTGTCCCAGTGCTCCCCACCCTCTCCGGGAAGAATTCCTTCCTGATGGCCCATCTCCATCTCCCTCTTTCCATTTAAACCCGTCACCCCTTGTCCTGTCACTCCCTGCCCTTGGGAAAAGCCCCCTCCAGCTTCCTTGTAGCCCCCCCCAGGCACTGGAAGGGGCTCTGAGGTCTCCCTGGAGCCTTCCCTTCTCCAGGCTGAACCCCCCAACTTCCCCAGCCTGTCCCCATGGCAGAGGGGCTCCAGCCCTCGGAGCATCTCCATGGCCTCCTCCGGCCTCGCTCCAACAGCTCCGTGTCCTCCTGCTGTTGGGGTCCCAGAGCTGCAGGCAGAATTGCAGGGGGGGTCTCTCCAGCACAGAGCAGAGTGGCAGAATCCCCTCCCTCGCCCCCCTGGCCACGCTGCTCTGGATCCAGAGATGCACCATCGTGGTCACCAGAAGCCCGTTCTGCTGCTCGTCCCCCGAGGGGGAAGCGATGGGGCCGAGCGGCTCTCGCAGGCCAGTTGGTGCCGGCACGGCGAGATGAGCAGGGCGGGTTTACACGCGGCTTCCAATTAATCTGCTCAGCCTCGTGGAAACCCCTCTGCTCCTGGCCATCCCCCATCTCCTCCAGGGACCCCTTCGCTTCGCCCCCGCTACCACCCACACCAAAAAAACCAACAACAGAGTTAACAATCAAGTGCTACACTTCATTTTTCTCTCCCGGGCTGAAGTTGCGAGCGACAAGATAGGACGTAATCGCCACTTTTAAAATCATCTCCTGTGACAGGAAAATTGATCAGGTGGGGAGGCTGGGCTGCTTTTGAACTTGAACAAACTGATTTTCCATGAAAGATGGTGTTTACATTGCCTCTCAATAGCTCGCTGAAATATGCATACCTCTTGCCATTCCATCATCAAAATTTGGGAAGAAAGAGTGTTTCAGAGAAAAAAAACAGGCAAAAAGGAAAAATGAAAAGCGTGCTCGAATCTGGAGCGCATCATAAATTCATGAAGCTTTCCGAACGCTGTCAGAAACAAACACGTTTATATAAACAAAGAAAAGCTGAAAGAGCGCTGCAAGAGGATTTTTGGCTAGCGCGGAAGAAGCGTTAACGTTGACGTCGCTCCAGAGACCGAAGTCCATCGCACGAGGCGCCGCGCGAACAGCAACGTCCTTCCACGCTGAACGCGCCCACCGCAGCTCCCCACCGCCCGTCCACGGCACGGCGCAGGAACGCAAATACCCAGGGAGAGCCAGAGAGCAGGCGATCCCCCTCCGCCCCTCTAAGTCATCCCAGAGGGCCCCTTTGCCTGCCCGTCCGCAGGTGGGAGCGGCTTCCTCTGAAACGCCAGCTGGGAAGCCCCAACAGCGTGAAATCGAAGCGCCTTCCACGACAGCTCGAGCGTCGCACGGTAACTCGCACCCCCTCCTCGGCCCCCCGGGCACTTAATGCGAGAGGATTTGACAGCCGTCGCCGGGAGAGCGTCTCCGTTCCCACCGCGTGCCAGCGCATCAGTGGAGCCCGACAGGGCAAGCGCCAGCACGACTCAACAAATCAAGCCACGGCTTGGCATTAATAAACATGAGTTAGAGTTAGGTGGGGGGAGAAGGGGGAATCAAGTCCAGTGAATATACATTTAACTTCAACATAAGGAGGAAATTTTAGATATCGGGAAGGAATTCTTCCCAGAGAGGGGGGGGCACTGGGACAGGTTCCCAGAGAAGCTGTGGGTGCCCCATCCCTGGGAGTGCCCAAGGCCAGGCTGGATGAGGCTGGGAGCACCCTGGGCTACGGAAGGTGTTGGAACTGGATGATCTTTAAGGTCCCTTCCAACCCAAACCAGTCTGGGATTCTATCACTGAAGGAGACTGCCACCTCCCCTCTGCTCCCCGGTCTCGCCTCCGAGCCAGGACAGGTTTGCAGCCACCCCACGAGCAAGACACGTTGCTCGGTGAAGCCAAGCTCTCCATCGCGGCAAAACTCGTGCTCCGTATCAGCCTCAGCTGCTCGGGTCAGGAAGAGCAGCACCACGAGTTGCCACAACCCAACATCACGAGCAGCGAAACCCTTTGCTTCCTCCCCCACTGAGCAAAGGGACCCTCCTGGGACAGCAGCCAGCCCGGGTCCGCCGAGCCCGGCTTCCAAGCACATTCCTGAGGAGCGGCAGAGAAGGGCTGGAGGACCCTGGCTCACTGTGGGGCCACCAGGGTGGAAATCTCCACCCCGCAGGCACAAACGGCAAAACCCTACGTAGCTCAACCCATGGCACGCAGCCTCCTCTCTCCAGCCTCCGAAACGAGGGAGGCCCTTGCCCAGAGATGCCGCGCAGCCCGGACACCGGCCGGGGCTGGGAGTGACCAAGCCCGCGATGGCAAACCCAGCACAGCCGCAAGCAGACGCCACCTGTGGCTCAGGAACGTATCCCTGATCCAAACCACCTTCACGGGACTCAAACCCTACGTCGGCGTTGGCAACCCTCTGCTCAGACATCCTACGGCTCCTCCTGGGCTTGCAGCCTCCTCGCCACGCTAAGCTGCTTTAAACACGGAGATAGCGGGGCTCGGAGCGCGAGCCTCGGAGCGCCAGGCATTCCCAGCAGTAAAACACAGCAAATTAATTGCACTTCATTGATTTTTTTTTTTTTTTTTAAACGTAACTCTTTTGGCATTCAAACCGCCAAAGACTATTGACCGGCCGGAGAGCCGCTTCGCAACCAGCGCTGACAAACCAAACAAAGCAATCAAAACCCGAAAACAGGGAGCGACAGGGGCTTCCCCTTTCAGGCCGACAAAGGAGGCCGCGGCATCGGCGGCGAGACGGTTTCGAAGCGTTGTGCAGGGCAAGCCAGAGAGTTCCTCCTGCGCTCTCAGAGAGCCCAACGCCGCTCACGGCGGCGCTGCGTAAATCCAGAGCGGCGTCACCGGCTTCCCAGGAGCCGTTCCAGGTCTGCACCGACGGGAAGCAAAACCGGCGCATCTGAAACGCGTTGCTGTGCTGGACGCTGGAGCGAGGGGCACATGAAAACACCACGCTTGTCCCCCCACCCCGCTGTCCCCAGGTCACACCAGCCTGGAGGGTCGTTGCACGAAGTGTTGAGATCTGCACTAACCTGGGGACAACCACCTCCGTTTCAACACGTACGACCGCGTCCCGCAAATCTGCCGTACGGCAGACAACACCGGTCCTGCATTTTCGTTCCCGAAGAGCCTCTGCATGACGAGTGGAACAATACGGGGATGTATCATAAAATAAGCACAATGCCTCTCCACCCACAGCTCCCTGGAGCCAGCGTCTAAGAGCAGCTCAGGGGTCCTTCCTCACGCCCAGGTGCGGTTTACAGGGGCTGAAGTAGCCGGTTTGCTCAATAAGCATCCCCCCCTCCTGCGCCAGCATCCAGCCCCGCGTTCCCACGCCTGCTGCGGGGCGCACAGCGCTGCCCACGCAAGGCAGGGGAGCGCGGCGGTGAGACAGCAGCGGGCAGGAAAACTTAACATCCAGGTAATTCATCCAGGTCACGCACAGGATCCCTACTCATCCAACCTCGGAGACGGCTCCGCCGCCAGCGAGGACGGCGGCCAAAACCCCTGCCTGGACACCAGCAACAAACAGGGGCCTGTCGCCAGCCAGAAACATCCTCGAGCTCGGCGTGAGCGGCCTCGGGCTGCCAAACGCACACCCTCCGCTCGCAGCCGCGCGCGCCAGCCGCCGGACACCCGGGGACGGCAGAGCCAGCTCTTAATTGGACCTTCCCAGAGCTATTTCAGGGTTCCTGCCTGCCAGGCGAACAAACGCCACCCGCCTTCAAGATGCTGGAGGAACCAGCCCACTGCACCTCCGGTCCCGCGAAACGCTCCCTGCCTGGCGCCGGGAAGGGAGCGAAGGCAAATAAATAGGGGAAAACGGCAAGTGCCCAACACGCTGGAGCCGGGAGCTTGCGGGGAGGGAGCCCCACAACTCGACTCATGCAGGTGCCTCCCGCCTGCAACAACCCAAACCAAGATCAGCCCCCACGATCCAGGGGAGAAAGGCGACGTGGAGCCCAGCGAAGCCCCAGGGGGGATGCACTCCCAGGCACGCTCGCCTCTTTGGGAAGGGGCTTCCCAGCTCCCAGACCCCCTCTCCACACGCAGACGTGGCTGCGGTCCACGCCAGGCGCGGGACAGGGCAGGGGCAGCGCTCCGCTACGGAAGCGAAAGGATGCACCAGCCGGGAGAGGAGAAGGAGGCGCAGGCTGGGGATGGATGCGTTATTCCCAGCCGGAGCCCAAAGCGGGCTGCGAGCTCCTGAGGCGCGCGTCGTGCAGGGGAGAGGGATGGGGACGCGGGGAGGTTCGCAGCCACAAACTGTCTCCAAGTGGGTTTCCATATGTTTAAGCACTCGGAGAGCTGGAAGGATTACACCCACAGCCCAGGCTCACCATGGCAGCTACCCACACAGGGGGAGACGGGAGGGGGTGTCAGATGAAAGATTACCATTAACGTGTCAAAGCAGCAAGAGAAAGAACGGAAAACCTGCTCCTCGCTGCTCTCCACCAGCTCCTCACTAGAAGGAGCTTCTCGGGGTACAGGGCATCGTGCTGGCCACAAAGACATCGCTCGGCCGGGCCGTGCTGACCCGCAGGCAGCTAATGCTCAGCACCCCGCTCCCAGCACCCCAAACCTCACACCCCAAACACGCTGCACCCAAAGCATCACCCCCCACACCCTGCTTCCTGCACCCCAAACCTCACTCCACATACGCTGCACCCAAAGCATCACCCCCCACACCCTGCTCCCTGCACCCCAAACCTCACCCCCCACACCCTGCTCCCTGCACCCCAAGCATCACCCCCCACACCCTGTGCTCTGCTCCCTGCACCCCAAACCTCGCTTCCCACACCCTGCACCCCAAGCATCACCCCCCATGCTCTGCTCCCTGCACCCCAAACCTCGCTTCCCACACCCTGCACCCCAAGCATCACCCCCCATGCTCTGCTCCCTGCACCCCAAACCTCGCTTCCCACACCCTGCACCCCAAGCATCACCCCCCATGCTCTGCTCCCTGCACCCCAAACCTCGCTTCCCACACCCTGCACCCCAAGCATCACCCCCCACACCCTGCTCCCTGCACCCCAAACCTCGCTCCACATACGCTGCACCCCAAAAATCACCCCCACACTCTGCTCCCTGCACCCCAAACATCACTCCACACTCTGCTCCCTGCACCCCAAACCTCTCTCCCCACACCCTGCACCCCAAGCATCACCCCCACGCTCTGCTCCCTGCACCCCAAACCTCGCTCCCTGCACCCCAAGCATCACTCCGCATATGCTGCGCCCCAAGCATCCCCCCACACCCTGCACCCCAAACCTCACTCCGCATATGCTGCACCCCAAGCATCCCCCCCACACCCTGCACCCCAAACCTCACTCCGCACATGCTGCGCCCCAAGCATCCCCCCACACCCTGCACCCCAAACCTCACTCCGCATACGCTGCGCCCCAAGCATCCCCCCACACCCTGCACCCCAAACCTCACTCCGCATACGCTGCGCCCCAAGCATCCCCCCCACACCCTGCACCCCAAACCTCACTCCGCACACGCTGCGCCCCAAGCATCCCCCCACACCCTGCACCCCAAACCTCACTCCGCATACGCTGCGCCCCAAGCATCCCCCCACACCCTGCACCCCACACCTCACTCCGCATACACTGCGCCCCAAGCATCCCCCCACACCCTGCACCCCAAACCCCGCACGCTGCTCAACAGCATTTCCAAGTGCCCCCGCGGCCACACACGCTGCGGGGGAAGGAGGGAGCTGGAGGGGGTTTTGGGTACGCAGAGCAAGGACCCCCCTTCTGACCACCGTGTGAGACCCCCGCCAAGCCTGACACCCCCTTCCTCCCCAACCCTGCCTGCTGCCCTTTCCCGAAACGCTTCCCTAGCACCGCCCGTGCCCCCCCCGCAGCGACCGCCGCTGCCTTTCACGCGCGGATCGCTCCCTTTTTCCCCTAAAACCCCGGCCTTTCGGCATATTCCTAAGGCCCCGGAGAAGTTTCCCCCGCAGCCCAGGCTCCGCGCGCCGGCCCGAGCAGCAGCAGAGGCAAACGCCCCGCCGAGCGGCTCCGGCACCGAGGCGCCTTCATTAATTTCCCCTTAACGACCCCGCTCATTACGGGCAGCATCTGCCGGGGAGCCCGCGCGAGCCGCGCCGGGAGAGTCCTGCCGGGGCTTCCCGGGGGCAGCGGTTCGGCTTGCCGGCCCGGGGGTGCGCCTGCCGCCCCCAGACCCCCGCAGCCGGGCCCCAAGGGTCACTGCCCGGTTCAGCTGGGGGCGGGGGGGAGAAAAATGCCACGGGAAAGGGAGCGATGCGCCAGCCGCGCCGCCCGGAGCCGGGGGCATCCTGCCTGGCCGCGGCTGGGAAACCCCACCGAAGGGCCTGATCCCGGTCCCCCCGCCACGGACCCCCCCTCTGCCCCAGACGCAGCGCAGGAAAAGCGGCACAGGCGTGATTTTACCGAAAAGGGGGAACTCCGGGACCTCTCTGCCCGCCCCCGCATCCCCCCACCCGCGGGGAGCAGCGCGGCCGGGACCCCCTGCGAAGCCCCAGCCCCGCGCCCCTTCCCCGGCGCTCCGGGAAGCCCAAACTTTTCCTTCCCTCCCCCCCGCGACCCCGCAGCGGCCGGAGCCAGGGGGGCAGCCCCCGACACGCGTAAGGGGGACACACACACAGAGGGAGGCGACAGCGGGGGGGGGGCTGCCGCGGTGGAGGGGCTCGGGGACAACTTCGTGCGCCCGAGCGAGGGGCGCGGGTGGCCGGTGGGCAGCGCGGAGGTGGCCCCGCCGCCCTGGGGGGGGGGGGAGGACGTGGTAGAAGGGGCTGCGAAGGGGGAAACAGCCATCAACCAAAGCAGGGGTAAAGAAAATAACTACAAAGAGTGCCTTTAAAAAGGGGGGGAGGGGGGGGGGTCGCGGGACCGGGGTTACCTCGGCACAGGAGCAGCAGCGGCGCCAGGAGCAGCGCGGGGCCCCGGGAGAGCATCCTCTTTGTTCCATGCCCAGAAGTAGTCATGGTGCTGATTTATTTGGAGAGGGGCGGCTTACCGGGGCGGGGGGGGGGGCTGGGGGTGTCGCGGCGGAGCCGGTAACCACTCCCCCCGCTCCCCGCCCGCTCCGTCCGGCGGCGGCGGGGCCGGGAGCCCGGCGGAGGGGGCGGGGGGGGTCCCAGCTCCCCTCGCTCACGGCCGGCCCCGCCGCAACGCCGCCCCGGGCGAGGGGGGATGGGGGTCAGCCGGCGCCGCCCCCGCCCGCAGCTCCCACCGCCCGGACACGCGGCTCTGGGGAGCCGGGGGGGAGGGGCGGACGGAGGAGGGTCCGCGTGCCCTTTTCTGCGCCGCCCCCCCCCCCCAGGTGTTGGCGGCCCGGAGGAGTTTCTCACTCCCGGCAGGCTGCCCCCTCCCCCCTCGCAGGCCGGTGCGCCCCGGGGCCGGGCCGATAGCCCCGAGCGGGGGGGCTCCACCGCTCCATCGGCGGGTGCCGGGAAGAGCGCGGGTCCCCCCTCGCGGCCGCCGGCGGCGCTGCAGGGGGGGGGCGGGGGGCAAAGAGTGGGCGCGGGGGTTCCGGGGGGGGTGCAGAGCCTTGGGGGGGGATGCAGGACCCCCAGCACAGCCGAGCGGCCGGCCCGCTCCCAGGTGCGGCGCATTAAGGGGCGCGTTAATTGGCTTTAATTACATCAAGCTGCAGGTGCTGCCCAGCCCCGACCCCTCCCAGCCCAAACAAGCCACAGCTGGGACCGGTGCGGAAAATCAGCTCAGCCCTGCCCGAGGGGGGGTTGTTCCTGTGATCACCTTGAACCGGGGGGGGACAAGGAGAGGAGCAGACCCAAGGCCCGTCCCCCCGGCTCCTCCGCAGGTTTGCAAACACGACCCTGAGTTTGATTTCTCCCCTCCCTGCGTAAAGCAGCGCCTGCGTCGGGCTCGCTGGAGCCTTGTTGTCATAAAAACTGTAAATCCAGCGTTTAACCACGCCACACAAACAGGAACAGGAACAAACGCTTGCATCCCGCCCAGGGAAACGTTACGGTGGCGCGGGAGTCGGGCAGGATTCACGCAGGAATCAAACTGGCTGGAGGGATCTGGCGTGGACAGAAAACCCCCAGAGAACCCAAAGATTTAGTTTCCTCCAAGAAGGTAAAACTACTGAAAAACATTAACGAGCTGCACTAATGATCAGCTGGCCCTGGGTGCTCGATCGAACACCCTGGGGAGTGCGCGGGCACCGCTATCCTGCCCCCGCTGCGGGTGCGATGGCCCGATGTGGTGCTTTTCCCGTTGGGCTGATGGCGAAGGGTCGGTTAACCCTCACAAGAACACAGGCACCGGGATGTTCGCGCTCTGTGCCAGCCTGACAGCCGTGTCAAAGGTCACTCCAGCAGCAGAGATGCCTCTGCGTTCGGTTGCTTAGACGACGCTCTGTTCTTCACTGTGTGCCGGTTTCGGTTACGCTCTGGTTCGTGCCGTGTTCTGTTTCGGTGGTATTTGTTAGGGTGAGCTGTTTGGACTCCGTTCCTTGCTCTCACTGTGCCGTTACGCGCCCTGTTACGTTCTCACCACGTTTTCTTGGGTTCGCTGTGCTCCGTTACGATGAGGGTTAGCCCCTTCGGCTTCGTTCTTCTTACTGTGTTGAGCTGTTTTGGACCAGGCACTGACTGCAGCGATATTTTAGATGTTGGGCTGCTGCGATGATACTCTGTCCCCCACCGTGCCGATGACACCCTGTTTCTCAGTGCCTCTTCCCAAACCACGTTGCTGGGAAAGGCCTGATAACAGGGGAGGGGCCCCTCGCTTATCCAAAGCAGGAGGGTGCACGCTCGTTGGTACGACCTGGCACCCCAATACACCCCGTGGGGTCCTCTGGGGTCTCTCCCCTCCCCAGTGAGGGGGCGTGGGGCCGGCGTGGGTCACGGAGCCAAGCGATTCACCCAGCATCACGCGGGAAACCTGCCAGCGAGGCAGGAACCGCATCGGGGCTTTTTTTTCGTGCTTTTAATCATCTTCTCTCGCTCATTAACCTTAAAGACTCTTCCCGGAGGTGGAGAGGGCTTTGCTCGCTGGAAGGGAGCAGGTAAATCGCTCCCAGGAGGAAAACAGTGGGAATTGGGTGTCCCGCTGCAGCTGAACACCTGCAGAGAATGAAAGGTGATAAATTGCCATGATTTCTGCTCCCTCCTTTACCTGCGTTTAATTAAACTGGTTGCAGACAGGTCTGAGCGGGAGAAGGGCTGATTCCTCTCAGTAATTTTAAACACCTGTATGTGGGGGGGGGTGTTGGCAAACCCCCTGCATGTGCTGGGCTGAAATATCTGCAGCTGCCAGCCACCAGCTGTGCCCCCCTGCCCTGCCCAGTGACTCCGGCCCAGCATGAGCCACCCACAAAGGAGAGGGGCCTTGGGCACCTGGTCCCCAGCCCAAGGTCTGCCTCTTCCTCCAGTTGAGGAGGTATCAGAGGGCATGAGGGCAGGATCAGACCCCGAGAAAGGGTTTATTTATGGCAAGGAAGGGGCTTTGCTCCTGCAGCTCTGCAAGGGCTGGGGAGGGAGCACAGAGAGGTACCCACAAGGCAGAGTCTGTCCCAGGGCCAGGGGCTGCCGGGGGGGAGCGGGACCGTGGATGATTGCATGCTACAGGTAGCGGGGAGCACAACAGGGTTGGGGGATGCATGTTCCTCCTCCCTTGGGCTCAAAGGATGCTGCAAACCATCCCCTAACGCTGCACCCCGATGCCTGGGGATGCTGCTGAGCAAGGAGAGGCTCGTACAGGAACCTGCTGCTGCTGAAGGGGTCGGTTTGGTGGCGGGCACTGGGCTGGGATGGCCTGGGAAGAGGTGGGCAGCCAGACCACAGCCCCCTCTTCCAGCTCTGGCTCGACACAAGGACCGAGCTCGTACTCGGACGCCTTGAGCATCACAGCGAGCCGGGGCATGCACCAGGGCGGGAGGAGGAAAGGTGAAGTGGAAGGGGTTGATCTCGCATGGCACCAGACGCTCCATCCCTGATCTCTGCTCACGGGGAAGGTGTTTTTCAGGGCACTGACACAGAAGAGCAGCCCTGAGTTTTGGATGTGGAGGTCAGAGGAAGAGTCCAGTTAGGGGGAAAGGCCTGACCTGGTTCCCATTTCCATCCGCAGAAGTTCCACCCGTGGCCTCGGGAGAAGCAGGACCGGGAGCCACCTCTGCACTTCAGGCCTCGGGGGACAGACAGGTTGTTGGGGGCAGACGCGCAAACCTTTGAGAACAACGTCCAAGACATCCTTACAGGGAGCAAATCGTCATCCCGCCTCGGCACGCCGGTGCTGGAAGCGGCTCCCGCCAAGGGGCACACAGGCATCGGCACAGCCTCTGCCGGCCGCTACGTGCGATACGCGGCGTCGGGGGGTACGCGCCTTTCTAAGCACCTGATCTGCCGCTCCTGAGCCAACCTGGTATCTTTAGGACAACAACAGGAGCCCAGGACTTCTTGGAAACTCATGTCATAAAGCATCCTTTGATTAGTCTTTATTTTTTCCTACCAGCCCATCAAAAAACATTCTTTAAGGAAATAATTGCATAGGGAGAAAATCAGCTGAATGCCACGTAGGTGCTGGTATTTGCATAATTATGAGGGACACGATTTCATCTCTGAGCTTTCTCCAGATAAAGAGAAATGGGCTCGTACCTTGTTCTGGTTGCATCGTTTTCTGATGCCGTTGGACCGAACAAAGCAGCCAGCGCCGTAGCTCTGGTGAACCCGGGGCCAGCGGCTGGTCCATCAGCTTCCACCTGCCCAGGTTGCAAAAAGCCCAAATCTGCCTCTGCTGAGACACCTCCCAGCAGCCTCCAGACCGCAGGGACGTCCCACCGCCCTGCTCAGAGCTGTGCTGCCTGGAGGCATCACGGAGAGAAGGTCTTTGTTAACGTTTTTGGGTCCATCCACGCGCAGGCAGGCAGCGTGGACCTGAGCGGAGATGCTCGTGCGCGTTTCCTCCAGGCTCAGCCTGAGTTTTCCCTGCAAAGCAACGCAGGGATGCTCAGAAGCAGGATGCACGGCAAACAGGGTGGGCATGGGGACAGGGCCATCCTGGAGCAGCTGCCCTGGGAGGAAGATGAGGAGCTCCACCCTCGACACCACACGTAGCTGTGGTTGGCAATGCTCCTGTGTTCCTCAAGCGTTCAAGGCTCGGTGTTCCACGGAAAACCAAACCAGCCCACAAAATCAAGCGTTTTCCATGGAGGTCACAGCTGGGAAAGTTCTGGGCTAGCTCCGGCACGGAAGAGTTGCTGGAAGCAGGAGTCACACACAGCTCCGTGCCTGCCAGCTCATTAAAACAGTCCTTGTGCTCCAGAAACGCTTATAAAAGCCACACGCAGGACCTGTCATTCTTCCACGTTTCTTCTCTCATGTTTGCTCGTTCCCAGCTAAACCAAGAGATGCCTGAAGCCGTCAAAGGGGCTGTTTCAAAGGCAGCCCGGAGACAGAAAGGGAGCACGCCGGCTCGGAAAGCCTGGCTAATCAGGGGAGGGGATCGCCTGGTTCCCCCCCGAGCGCGGCTCGTGCTTCGGCTTTGAAGACCTGTCATCCGTGCCGCTGCCTTGCTTCCACACTTACAGAGACATCTTCGCCTGGAACAGCCACGGAATCTTTGAACCGGTCCGCCCACCCTTCGCCTCGCAGCACGGCTCTGGGATCTCCGAGCAGGAGCACCTCGGAGCCTTCAATAAATGTCACGGGGGAGGCCTGGGTACCAGGACCACATCCCCACGTCCCCACCCCAGGCCAGCCCCCTCTGAAAGAAGGGGGTTTGCCCAGCACACGCCAGGCAGGCTGCATCCAAGAGCAGAATCTTCCAAAATTCAGGTCGCTCTAATGAAAAGACACTTTTGCCCACAGCACTGTGAAAATTAACGGGTATTTAGACTGTGACTGCTCGGGTGGAATGCGGAGCCGTGCATCACGCGGCCCTTCGCCGTGTTAGCAGCTTATTACAAGGCTGTTTACATCTGCCCCTGCCCGGTTTCAGCCCAGCAGGGGTAAAGCTAATACAAAGTGAGCAAAGTGAATCAGGAGCAGAGATGCTCTTAACGCGTGTCCAGGCCTCTCCCTGCACCGGGTCGCGCTGTCGCCTGGAGGGGCAAAGGTCCCGGCACAATCCCAGGCACATCGCAGCCCCAGCTTTGTGCCTGGCATCCCCTGTGTGGCACAGGGGGACATCCCATTGCACGATGCCCCCGGGTCCTTCCGGCCAGCCAAGCCCCCGGGCAGCAAGGGGCCGGGTAGCGCGTGGGGAGGGCACGGCACCATCAGTCCTTGAAGGGAAATCCCCAGCCGCAGCCGCCAACTCCGGGTGCGCTCATTAGGGCGAACGATGCCTTTGGATGAGAGCGGAGGAGCTGCCGGCGGCAGAGGTGTGACTTCGCTCCCATTCCGCGCCGTCGGCGTCTTGAATCCCAAGGCGCTCCGGGAGCTCAGCGCTGACACCCGCCGTGTCCCGGCTGACGAACACGACTAATTAGGGGCCGCACCGAGAGACAGCGCGCGTCAAAGGGGGGTGCAGAGCAAAGAGCGACGGTGGGTGCAGCGTCTGCGGAGGGAGGGCTGTGTTTCCAACAGGACAAGTCGCTCCTCTCCCCGCCCCAACGTGGAACGAGGCCCCGGGCTGAGGTTTTGAGCGATTGCCTTGAGATCACCAGACTGATCCATCAGGGAGGGGCTCGGTAGACAAGGTTTTGCAGGGAAGCAGCAGGGATTCGGCCTGGCAGTTGCAGAGCAACGGCAGAGCCGCGCACAGCTGCACCGGCCCGCGGCGCTTCCCATCGCAGCGCTGTTCTGTAGGTTGCTTACGGGTAGCTGTAGTCTCTGGGCTGGTTTAATATTTTACTGTTTTCATCGGTCAGAGGCAGGACAAGATCCCAAAGAAAGCCAAGTCCAGCGCTGAGCCCCATTCGTGCCACCACTTCAGTCTGCGGAGGCGCCGCGACGGTGCCGCTCATCCCTGGGATTCAGACGTGATGCCCACGACGCAGTCGGAATTATTCACACCGAGTAATTTCTCCTGCCCGTATGAGCGTCTGGGAGAGGTCGCAGCAAATCCACCCAGCCACACGAGCCAAGAGCTTCTTGCTAAGCAGCCACTCCACAGGAGCCGATCCGGAGCTCCGCGCTTCCCCCTCCAGCAGTAGCACAGGTTTATCCTTCGGGGTTCCCAGGGCACGGCCCTTGTGGTTAACCCTTGCAGCCCCGGACAGGCTGGGTCTAGATGATGTTTCAAGGTCCCTCCCACCCCACCCCACTCTGACTGTACCATGTGGGGTGCCACTGCAAACCCCACAGGAACTGGGATTTCAAATCTTTCTCCCAGGGCGTTTTCCCAGGAGCCTCTCCAGACCTCGTCCACGGGTCCAACACGCAGCAGCTCCGGGGGCCGCAGGCAAAGCCCCCGCGGGTCACCGCAAGGCCTGAAGAAGGTCACTGTGAGGCTCAGCCGACGCGGCGCTTCCCTCTGCAGTCGGTAGCTGATGAAATCCCAGAGGAGGCCCTGGCCACGGAGACGGCTCCTCCACCAGCCCCCAGCCCCTGACCCGCAGCCCTTCCCGGCCTGGCGCAGGCGACACAGCAGGATGCGCCGCCCGGGTGTTTTTGCAAGGCATCTTAAAGCCAGATTTCTCTGGAATTCGGAGGAGACAAGTGGATGTCAGGCCAGCTCACATGGCCCCTTCTACACTGCAGGACAAGGACTTGGTCCGGGGCTACTGCCCGGTTAAGCCAGGTGCCCGCACGGCGCCCTTCTGCACCACGGAGGGCAAAACGCTCAAGTTTTGTTTCTTCTTTAATAAAGGAGTGGGAAATTTCCACTGCTTCGACCAGGAGATGCTCTGAATATTTATGTTATTGTTCGCTGATTGAAAAAAAAAAAAAGAGTGCTATAAAGGAACATATTTGGTGACCCAATTTGAGTGGCTCATTACAATTAGATCAAGCTAATTGCCAGCCTTGTATTTCATTTGGCAACTTGTTAAGCTAATTGAACAAAATAAAACTAATGAACAATTATAATGAAGTTTATAATTAGACCATTGGAAAAACTCAGTGTGAGAATATTTAAGGCATAATGAATGTTCAGGAGATTTAGGGAGGGGTGGAACGGGAGGGATCAGGAAATCACGCCACGCTCTCCCACCAAAAGGCTTCTTCCCAGGATTTGAAGTCCTTGGCATGTTATCTGTTCCCAAATTACGTCAACCTGGTGCTTTCCTACCCATTCATTACATTAATGCCCTTAACGCACACGCATCGCGCTTACAGCGATCCCAGAGACGGGAATTAGGCTGCTGGCAAGGCAGCTCCGAGCTGGACACGACGACACAGCCCTCCTCAACTCCGTCTTCACAACGGGCAGAGTCGCCCTTGAGGACAGGTTTTTAAGGCCAGAAGTGAAAAAGAAGCCGACGGGAGTTCCCCAAGCCCCGACAGGCTGGTCTGTCGCTCCCACGTACAAACCCGCGTTCCCAGCTCAGGAGCCAGAAACGGGGGACAAGGGGAAGAGCAACGCTCTCCGCGGGATTACAGCCGCCTTTTAAGAGTTATTTGCGTCGCATTCGGGTCCTACACGGGGCTGAATAAACCCATTCCAGCTTCCTCTCACCCCTTGCTGCTGAAGCACAGAGGATGAAATACCGTGCTAAGACGCAGAGCACCTTTCGGAGTGTCAGGCTGCAAGGTGAAGCAGGTACCCAGCGAAACCCAACAGAATCGTCACATCAGGCTCCGCGCAGCCTAAAGACCTGCTTTCCCTCCAGTTTCTTCATGAAAGTAATTATCCCATACAGAGCTCCGTGGGAACTGAGGGTTTGCATCGGGGAATAAAGGCAGAAGCTCTGAAACGAGGGAGACAACGCGTTCACCCTTCTCCCTCGGCCGTCTGGAGCTTTCCAGGACTCCCGCGCTCCGAAAGCGAGCGCCAGCGTTCAGCTGGAGCCCGGGGTGCCCAGGGCGCTGTGCGCGGGGCGGGAACGCAGCACGCACCAGCCGGATCAGCCGAAGGGCGGGAGATGAGCAGGATCAGCGCTGGAGACGCCAAGCAGCCCGGCAGCGGTCGCACACACTCCGGCCACCACCGTAACCCCAGCCCGCGGCCCCAGCGGCGTGCCTCTTCCCATGCGCACTGCGGCCCACCTTGCCCAAAGATTCAGACAATAATGCGACTGAGGGAAGAGTTTTATCTTTATGAGCTGTTGAGATGTCTGTTCTCCCTCCCCAGTTTTAATTCCAGCTGCATTTACACCGTCGGAACCGGCTGCCACAGTCGCCGGCTGATTACAGGGTTCACCAGGGGAGCGCCAACATCCTGATGTCAGTCAGCTCTCGGGCACTCTCCGTGTTCCAGCCTCACCATCAACCTAGTCTGGGGCTTTTCTGCAGGTGCCTTTTCATCTGTCGTCCCCCAGGGCATCCTCCCCCAGCCCGGGCAGGACAGCGGTGCTCTGCCTCTGGCCCAACAGCCGCAGGGGCTGTAACCCCGCAGCGGACAGACCTGGATCATCTCATTGCACAGGCCCTAGCAACAGCCATAGTTTTGTCCATGGCACACAATTCACGAGCAATCCCTCTCTGTGCTCTCCCTGTTGGGCAAAACGCCTGGACCAGAGCAATCCAGCTGTTCTCCCCCACCCCAACTGCCCCCCAACCCCATGCCCACCAGCAGCGTTCAGCAACACTGTGTGCCATGTGTGCACCGAGGACAGCAGGCTGACACGCGTACCCCTTCCCCCCGCATCCCCCCAGCTCTTTCACCACTTCCCAACAGCCATGAGGGCCCCGCGCGCTAAAAGCTTACGTGTGTACACGTGCAGGGGTTTAGTGGGCTTGGGCAGGGCACTTCCTTCCCCATTTCCCTCCCCACGTGCGTGCACACCCCCCCAACAACGAAACGGTTCAGGAAAGGGGAAGAGGCCCTGGAGTGACACATGAAATGTGCGGGGTTTGTTCTCCTGATGCAAAGGCCTGGCGAGGCTTCCAATGGACGTGGCTCTCTGGGATCGTGGAGCCTAAGAACCTCTCCCCCTGCTCCACACGCCTGCATTAATTCAGGAAGTGTCACGTGTCTAACAGGGTTTATTACACACAAGGAGGCGGCAAATTAAAATTCTCAGTGGGGATCCCAGTTGCACACTCAAGGCCACCCGCTCCGGCCGCCGCGAGGCGCAGGTCGCACCCGTTGACACTCCGCTCACCTCAAACCAAGGTAGCCAGACCAGCACAAGCCCTCACCCTTTTCTTTACGCAGTTTACTTCCCTTCAGCTTCCTCACAGCTAAGAAGCGCTGGAGAGGAGTACATCTGGTTTGGAGGGAAACAAGCAGGCTGCCGGGGAAGTTAGTCACAGCCGAGTTCCTGCTGAGCTGCCACGGTCCGTGCCCAGCCCAGCCCCATCACCGGGGTGCCCACAGCACCCGCTGGGTCCCACCAGCCTAAAATCCACCACAAAGGAGGGATACACACCTCCTCACATCTGTGAGCTCCTAACCTCGCCCTTCCCTGGGCATCAGAAGGTGCCGCAGACGGGGGCAGAGCTCATGAGAGGTGTAACGGGGCGGTGTGCCGACTGGGCCTCTCCTGCTCTGGCTGCCCTAGGAAAAGCCCGAGAAACACCGCTTTTGGGAGATGGAGAAAGCCCACCATGCTGAGCTGGGGCTTAGTGAGAGTGGGGCTGCTTGAACGTGACCCTGCCTCTTCGAGGTCAAGAGAAATTTATCCTTTAAGTGAGACCAGGCTCTGCATCAGCTCCAAAATGCATTTTCTGCAGCACTGAGAGCACCTCCCAGGAGCGGGCGTTCAGCTGCTGGGTCCCGAGCCCCCCAGCACCCAAGGGCTGGGCTGAGGAGCGTCACCACAACCTCCTTCGGCCTCGCTTTCCCCTGCCCCACACGCACATCCCCAAAAGTTCACAGTGCTACCGATTCCAGCTCCCACGCAACAGATCCCTCCCCCAGAGGAGGGTGTCCAGACATTTTCCGTGTCACCCAGCCCTGGAGAATGGAGTGTCACCCAGCCCTGTTCCCATGGCATGCAAACCAGACAGGGAGAAACACTCCTTGGCAAAACACCGGCTGGAGAGCAGCAGGCTGGTGTTAGAACCCATCTTTGTAGAACTAAAACTGACAACGCCCAGGAGCCAACCCATCAGCGGGACCAGCACCCAGCACCAACCACTTCTTAAACTCCCCTTAAATCACGCCAGAGGAGGGAACCAAAGTGACAAAGAGATTATTTCTGGGCTCTGCGCAGACTCCTCATTAGCGCTGTGAACCTCTACATGTATGCTTTAATATGCTGCTGTAAACCAATTAACAATCCTGGAGATGATGGTTTTTCCAAGGGACATCATCGCTTCAGCCGGAATCCCAGCCTGAATGCTGATAAGCCTCTTGAACTTTGCAAAACCACTTGTCAAAAGCAGCAAGATGAGAATTCGTTAAGGTCTTCTAATTAAGAAGTACAAGGTCCAATTAAGCTTTCACTAACACGCTACATAACCCAGTTAAACAACGGCATGCCGAGGCCTCCCACCCCCACCGACGCCAGCTCATGGCTGGAGTTCCTCTCCGACGGGTGGTGTGGAAGGGTTTCTCCGGCCGTCAGGAGCAATGCCGAGGAATTGTGTGGACAGCTGCAGCCTTCTGCATTAATACTTTGGGACATCTTATTGTTCCGCATCCGAAATTGTTCCGAGACACTCTGACTCACTAATAGCATTTCAGAGCCTGCTTCCCTCTCCTCTGCCTAACAGATTCACTCCCACTTTGCACACAGATCATGTCGAGCAAGATGCTCAAACTGATGTTGATTATCTCATTATCTGAATCTAAAAGGGCCCCTAATTCCCAGCAAGGAAAATGTGTGTGCTCTCATCAGCTCCCAGGCTGCGGCACTGGCCTGTGGCCACGCTTCACAGCAACCCGCACCCCGGAAGAATGCGACACATGACACGTAGCTTCCCCTTTCTACAGAAGATGTAGAAGAAAATTAAGTTGCATCTTGTTGCTGTCTAAGACCTGGTTATTTAGGAGCTAAAAATATCCTCCTCGGGAAGGGAGAAAGATGAACCAAGCACTTTCGGATATCTCAGCTCTGTAGGATGGGATCCTGGCAGGAGACAGGCACCTCGGGAAACCGGCTAAAAGGTTTAAGTGGAGGAATCGCTCCATGCAGAGATCAAAAGGTGACCTGTAGGAAGGCCAAAGCCTTCACGTGTACCGAAACGCCTGCGATCAGTCACCAAGGTGGACAGAGGGCAAGCGCTCAATCGAGTGACCCTGCGGCAGAAAGGGGAGTGCAGGAACAGGAGTGATGTGTTACTCCAAACGAGGCTTCTCCCAAACCAGTGTCTGCTCCACACTCCCACCCAAGCAGAGCACACGGAGCAACTTCAAGCACATCAGCTGACAAACATCCCTCCCTCTCCCCCCTCACCCCAGCTCTGGTACCTCTGAGCAAGGAGACCAATCCCAGAGCATAAGGGCCTGATCCCGTGCTGCTCCTGCCACACCACCGGCCCACGCCAGGAAAGGCCTCCCTCTCCCAAACCTTCTCCCTCACAAGCCTGTTGGGCACCCAAGCTTCACCCACTCGGAAGGTGTTTAACAGCTCAGTCTCTGTATTCTCCCAAACACCTTCCATGAAGATCCGCCTGGACGCCATCTCCCTACCGACACCAAAGCCCAAACTCCTCAGCGCTGACCAGGCCCAGCTGGTACGCTGAACCCCTCACTGACGCGCTTTCAGCCCCGTTTGCCCGTGTGACTGACTGCCCCACCTGCTAGGTGATGCCCTGTTCAATATGCACGTGCTCAGCCGAAGGACAAGAACGGCCCCAGGGAAGCTGCATTCCATCAGGCAATTACCTGTGCTTTTAAAATCACCCTGTAAGTAATTCACACAACCGATTTCTCTTGCACATAACAACAAAGAGTTTTATCAGCTGGGCCCTGCTTGGGCTGCCGTGTACCAGCTCATTTTATTTCCTTGAGAACCACCACTAACCAGGGAAATTAATCGAAATCATAAGGCGGTGGGAGGGGGGAAGTACCTGCCCTAACAGAGCTGACACAAGCGCGTTGCTAAGAGGGGAGTGATAAAGCAACATCCCTCAGTGAGTCAAGGGCAAACGGGCCGATTCCATCACGTAATCCAACAGTCCCTCTCCAATCCGCAAAGACCGAGCGGGAACAGCGCCCAGCCTGAAGTACCTCTGCTCCCAGCTTCCTCGCTGTTGAGCGCTTGCCAGAGCCCAGGGCAGCTCCCAGCATCAGCTCCACTGGCCACCGAAATCCACGCACGCACCTTTCCAGGGAAAACACTGAACCCCGAATTATAAACAGGCCACAAAAATGAAGGGGGCTACACACTCCAGGTACAGGTAGTTCCACACCGACAGCCCCAAGGCATCATGTCATTGGATAAAAACACCTGCGGTAGGTCAGCTCCATCGGCTCCGACGCATCCCGCAAGGGTTACCCGCTGACGCCTGCGGAGCGTCAGAGCCTCGGTGCTCAGGGGCCTGTTGCCAACGCCATAGCACGAGCAGACTGCCATGCCATTCCTTACCCTTGGGGCCAAGCCTTGATGCCACCAGTTTGCAAGGACCCCCTGAAACCACATTTGATGTGATTACCCTACAGCCAAGCCCTGGAAAGAACAGGGCTAGTTCGTAACCCGGGATGGGAAAAGGAAAGAAAACCACGCGCTCTGCTCCTCCTCGGCAAACGGACGTCCTTAGCTCCATGCCAGGGATACGCTGAGCTATGGAGACTCTGCGCTACGCCCAACTGGACGTACAGCCATGCTCACAGCCCCGCGGCAGAATCCAGAGAAACGAGTCACTTGCCCAACAGGTAAGCAAAGGTAAACACAAGCTGGATGTCTGGAAGACAGGATTTGGAATGGGAGGAGCTGGTGTTCCCAGTCCCGCCACAGCCTCCTTCCACGTGCAAGTCTCCTCGCAGCCTGCCTCTCCTCCTCCCTGGATTTCCAGGAGGACCCAGCACACCTGAAACTCAGGCCCTTGAAACCAGGAGAGGCAGAGAAAGGTCAGTTCTCCGCTCAGGACAGTTTGCACCACCCACCACGGTTTCAGGGCTACAAAGTCACTGTCAGCACACAGATCGATATATAAATACATCCTTGTTGGTAACTAGAGCCTGGGAAAAGCTCTGCAACATCTGACACTTGCAAGAGATCAAATTATAGCCCTTAACAACACTTTCTGCTGTGTTTCCAGCAGGATAAAGGCTAAAGAAAGCAGCCTCTAGGCACTGTGTATGTTCTTAATGTATCTGTGCTTCTAAACTATCTTTAATTAATGAAATATCCCCAAATTACTTATTAATAAGGATCTGTGGGCTTTGTAAACTCCAGACATTTTGCATGAATTAAAGAACAATATAATGAAGTTTTAATGAATACAAAGTCACAGTTAATGTAAAATTTATATATAGCATGCCAGAGGGGAAAGGAATTTCAAAGTACTTTTAATCATGGGTTATTGGCAGCTGGATGGCTCATTCCTACACTTCTCTAATGGGTGCCTGCTATCTCCATCACATTTGTCACACCAGCCTGGTACCTTGTCTGACCGGGTACAGCTCAGAAAGTCACATGGAGACCAGCTCATTTCGAGCCTCATTTGCTAACGAGGCTTCTCTGCATCCTGCAGTGAACATGGAACCGGTGCCCACAGTGACTGTGACCCGTCAACTCAGTCACCGACCACCAGCGAGGGGCCACTCCTCAGCTGCCTTTATCAGTCTCACTCGTGCAGAACCTTCGGCAGCAATATTTGGCACTCCGCAGCCTCCAGCTCACTGGAGCTGGCGAGCCCAGATCTGTCACGGGCTGGGGGAAAACAAACTGTCCCCA
Source organism: Rhynochetos jubatus (assembly GCA_027574665.1). Classification (NCBI taxonomy): domain Eukaryota; kingdom Metazoa; phylum Chordata; class Aves; order Eurypygiformes; family Rhynochetidae; genus Rhynochetos; species Rhynochetos jubatus. The sequence continues at coordinate 16,228,560 of CM050666.1, read as the reverse complement.
TCTGCAGCTAAACCCGGGCACAAGCCCCTAGGCGTCCTGAGTAACAGAGCACGCACCATGCGGTGCGGACACATCCCTGGTAGCAACTTCAGCATGTGACAACCCACAGGTTCTTACTGTACAGACACGAGGCACCTTCTCAGCGTGCTCCCTTCCGCTCCTGTTCACCTGTGACCTTCTCAACGGGCCAGCCATGCGTGCGTAACTAGCCGCGTTTGACTTCTCCCGGGCTCTGCATAAGGAAACACCACAGAACTTAGAGGATATTTCGTAGTGAGGTGGACTTGGAACAGAAACCATTCAAATCAGTAACAAATGAAGCTAAGAATTATTCCTATTCAAAAGAAAAGACAATAACTGAGTGAAAGTTGAAACAAATGTAATATATTATATATATATAAAGAATCAGTTTTAATTAACTATCAGTGCTGAACACATTCAACACAACTGTAAGGACATCCATGATTTTAATGCATTAAATACTTAACCCACAAAATTCAAATAGTGCAGGAGATACTGAAAGCCAGAGGTTCACGTACAACTACTGCAACTGGATTTTACGGAAAACAAACCAATGTTTTAGTGCTTCCACATTACGGCTCTAGTACGCTCATTACAGTATTTTTCCCTTTATAAACCGGAAGGATACAGAGCTACAAAACCTTTTAGTCTTTCACCTTCAACATGACATTTAGTAAAAAAAGTTATGAAACCCATCAGCTTCCAACAAACGAACACGCCGGGATCCTTCAGCTACCAAAACACGGGCTCATCGCCTCCCAGCCCGCAGAGGCCTTCAAAACCGGGAAGCAAAACGCTGTCTGCAACTGCAGTGACAGCAATCCAGAGTAATGACAACTGATTCCAGGGAAATAACCTGGAGTTACACCAGGAATAAGGAGCAGGTGACAGCCCCCTCACCCTCTGAACCCCCAGAAATCTCTCGACTAAAAGCTTAAAGCAGGAAGGTTACAGCCCAAAACAAAGCAGCAGTTGCCCTCGAGGGTACCGTGAGATTCTCCAAGACTGGAATTGCTCGGAGTCAAGTCAAACGGGTTTAGTGCATTATGATCTGGTTTATAAAAACATCGAAGTGCACACTACGTACAGAACACTCACGTTCCGTGGTCAAGTAGTTAAAAATCACTGTAAATCCCTTACAGGTGACCGAAACACATGGATTGAAAAAAGTTGCTAAAAATCCAGTTTAAACAAAGAAAGGGAACATTTTACGGAAAAACTATTCTATTCGCAACTGCAACTTCTGCTATTGGTGCTCCCATTTGATGGGCTGCTGATGCAAATCTAACCAGAAAGGATGCACTCATACATACAAAAATCAGAACAGGCAGGTTCCTCCTTCCAGGCTGGAAAAATCCAAGTTACATGGCATATTGAACCAATAAGAGGGAGCTAAGCTTCACCCAAGCCTCTCATAATGCACTTAAAGAAATATTTCTTCTTTTAAAAGAACCACTGGTATTAAATAGAGCTTTTTCTTTACATACAGTATTGGTATATACAAAACAAACACCGAACAAAGACAGATGCAAAACACCAAACAAGTGACTTCAGAAGTTCTGAAGCTCAGGAATATTTTGGTACAGGTCCAAAGTCTCTGGGTTTGAGAAAGCTCCGCGTAGAGCAACTTCTTTCCCTGCAATTATCTGCTTCACAGCTACTTCCACTTTTTTCCCATTTAACGTGTACTGAAAAACAAAAGCAGAAATGATAAATTTACCCTTTTCATGTAGCAGCTTTATAGAAATATTGAACTCCAATCCCAAACTCAACTGGAATTTAGCACATCTTCCCCTTCTGTTACACCCGAGGCACCAGCACCTCTCTTCCTAAAAGTCACTCAAGTAGATGGAATTCAAATCAAGAGTTTGTGATTCTGGTTTATCGCTCCTACTCGGCAATGCTGCGAGAGCATGATCAAGCTCCTGCTTAAACCCATGAAGCCAGATCAGAATCATGGTATAAACCACGAGACTTCTGGTGTTTGTGTTCTGACACATCCAATTCTCAAACAACGTTTAGTTTTCTAAGGGTGGGCTCAAAGCCTTATTCTTTTCTTGGGATCACTTCATTTCTGACTAGTACAGCTGAGCAAGGACAATCTGCTCCAGTGTTAACAGGAACTTTCCAAGGCCCACTTTGGAAGGCAACTGCTGCTTTTCTAGGCACCGAGGCTTTAATCCCACCTTCTTCTGGGCTGGTATCGCCAAGAACTTTTGGGGGACGACACCTTTAAAAAGCTGAGCTCCAATCATCTCCTCAGTCTTGCCTGCCTGCTCTGGGAACAGAAGCCACACTCACTTTACTACTGGACCTGCTGACTGAGCAAGCCAGGCTGCTCCCAGCCTCCAAAGCCACTGAAACTGCGGGACTCCAGACACCCCCACTTTTCACTGGAGAGCTTTCAAAGCTGGCTAAGTGACCCTCAGCCCAATACACTCTTGCAGTATGGATCTTGATATTAAACCAAACTTTTCCTTGTTACAACTACTGAAGTCAGGTGTAATCCTGCCCTCCCGAACCACCTCAATCAACCACTCTTCCTCCTCAATCAGCAGCCTCTCACAAGCGCTGAGCGGCCACCCCGCCGCAGCAGCCTGCAAGGGAGCTGCCCCCTTCCCAGACCAGACTGTGGAGCAAAGCAGATTTGTCCATCAGGAAACATCCCGCGGATGATGACCAGAATGCTCCCCTGCTCAGGAGCAGGAAGATCTGCACGCAGAGCTTGCGGTATGTTTGGAAGATGGTTTTTGGAGCTATCCAGGTGTTAAGTCCTCATCACCCCAGCTCTGCTATTCCCACAGCAACAATGCCAGTGTACAGTCAGGATGACGCTGTGCTCTCAGATGAGGATTCAAATGCCTGTCTAATAGCAGCAGATAGAAAGAGGTTTCCCCTCCAAATGAAACTTTCTTTGAAAGCTGGGAGACAGCTTTGATCACTTCACCCCTGGCATATTTACCTGAGAGGTAATTAAAATTCAGTTGAAGTGTGAACTAATTAATGATCTAAGCAGGCTTTCCTGAGGGGCAGCCCATCACCAGCCCCTCGCTGCCAGCTTCACGCTGTACCCTCAGGTGATCTGCACGGTTCACAAGTCCAACACACCACGCAGAAGCTAAAGTTGCAGCCCAGGAAAGCCAGACTCCATTCACGGGGGGGGGCAGGGGATTGGCCACTCCTGCAAAGCCGGCATGTTGAGCCGAGTATTTGCCAACAGCGGCCTGGAACGGGAGCAACTCAGCAGATCAGCAGCAGACCGCTGTGTGCGCACGGGGGCTGGCAGCCCCGAGCCTGGGAGCACTTCACCCTACTCCGGCTGTAAACAGGCACCAGCCCGTCAACTGACCGGTCAGAAGCATCCAGCCTTTTCTCTAGGCACCCCCAGGTCCATGCGCAGAGGGACTGGAGACAATGACATGCTGCACCCTGTTCTGCTGCTCAGAGCTGCTGAGGAGACTCTGGCAGCAGAGAGGCCTTGCAAGAGCTCCTACAGCAGGGAATAGCACTGTAGCGGAATGCAGCTCCCCAAGATCGAGCATGCTGAGAACCTCCAGCTCGGTAAGTTTCTCTCCACACCTCTCTCAAGCACCAAGATTTTATTTTAGCTGCTGCTACAGTTAAGACAGTGATAGAGCTACTTTTAAGTGGCTAAACAGATGTAAAAAGTGAAATGGTTTTATAAATTTGCTCAGTGCTCTCAGCATCCCCTAAGAATGCCATTTGAAACAGGAAAATAAACAAAATAATCTTATGGGTAGCCAGAAAAGCTGAAGTTAAATTACCTCTTTAATATTTTCCTTTAAAAGGCTTAATTATATATTACTGAGAAAACGCAATACACATTTATAAACCGAGAATGGGCATTTTTAGGTATTGTTAAAAAACAAAAACACGCTTAGCTGAAAAGGAGATGAAATGATGTTGCTAGGCAACCTAGACAAACTATTTATAAAGCTCGAATACACTTTTGAGATGCTAAAATTTCCACACATGTGGGTTTGAAGAGCAATGACAACTGCTCCTTAATTACTATTCAAGGTGACAAAGAAAAAAAAGTAGGCAGCATTTTCCATGACATACCGGAATGCCTTTGGTTTCGAGGATGAGGCTCGGAACGTGCCTGGCAGAAAGCGCTATGCGTATCGCGTCCCGAATCCTTTTGACCAGGTCCTCGCTGAAGGCGTGGTTTAATGCCATCTTCAGGAAGAGAATCACCCTCTCCTCCCCGTCTTTGTTGTACTGGGGGACACAGAGGCTGTCGGAAACCTCCTCAAAGGCCTCAACTGAAAATAAAGCAAGTCCTTATTAGCACTTGCATTCGTTAGCGTTCTGGATGTGTGTTTTTCAGTTTCACCAAAAGAAACACAACCTCCCTTACAGCTGCAAAGGTGACCAGACTGCCTGGCTAGTTACTCTGCCACGAGCTTCCCCTCTGGGTGCTCTGAAATTTTAACTCCTGCTCAGGTAAAAATCCAGGTTTAAGGTATTTAGCCCCAGGACAGAGTTTGCTATAACTTTTGGGACAGATAAGCTTTTACACTAAGCCATTTCCTTTGGCTTTCCTCACAACCACAGACCAACAACTAACACGCCTGATCACACAAGAACAAGGAGAGGCAGCAGCTCTTTAGGGCTCAGATTTGCAGGCAGTTTCACCACCTTCCACAAGGCAGAGCTCCCTTGACATATGAAGCTCAAGAACTTGTAATCATTAGGAAAGATACAATAAAACCAGCATCAAGAGCTTATCTTGGGGGAAAAAAGAAAAACCTCAGAAGTATTCTCTTCTAAATCTGCATTATACAATTAGTCTGTGCACCCTTATTATATGAAAACATCTTCTGGAGAAGACATCTCAACTGGTCATCTCCAGCCCCACAGATACTTCTGAAAAGCAACCAATTTCAGGTCTACAAAATAGAGTTTTGTTAATGCTAACAAGTTCCATACTGTCTTGAATTTGAAAACTAGCAAGTCTTATTACTTAATCCTTCCACACACCCTTATAATGCTCACATTTCAGATTTAAGGCAACAATGTCATAGCTGAAAGAGGTGGAAAGTTCATTTCATACCTATGTTATAGATTTCAGAGCTTCCGAATCTCACGCCATTTGGATTTAACGTGCCATCACTGAAAATCACACAAACAAAGCAGCATTAAAATGTGATTAGAGTTTGACGAGAAGAAAAACTGATGCGATGAACCAGGTCTCTCTACACTTCACGCAGTAAATACGTAGCCCCGTTAGAAGCAGAATTTAAGAAATTTGATTCCAAAAGGCATTTTGCTCAAAGGAATGAAGCTGCACAGAGAACCTCAACATTATTCATGCACTTTGCCTAGTACCTCCCCTTCCCAAAATGCACATGCACCACTGACAACAAAGCAGACCAAGAATCTTCGTAGTACTCCATACTGAACTGCAGGTTGTTACTGTCCAGTCCTACAGCTGGAACTGGCTTCACATACAGAGCCTCACGCCATGTGTCAGCTGAGCCGGTCTGTGACTATGCCAGGCACAGCCTCAAGGCATTCACCCAGCTTAGTTTTGAACAGCAGCTTTAAATGCAAGCAGGAAGTTCAGCCAGTCGTGATCACTAACAGAAGCACAACTCAACACCTGACCTTCCGTAAGTTCTGCTGTGAAGCAGGTCAATGGCAAAGCCAAGACGGAAGAAAAGTCTTCTGATTCACCACCCTGAATGTGCTGCACCCCAGCTCCCTTACGGACGATTATAAACCACGGAACCCACAACCAATCTCAATACTGTCTTGTGTCCACATGCACAGAAACAGGGCAGAACTTGGAAACAGGCTCCTTTCCCTCCAATCCAGCTGCTGTGATTAACCTAAGGTTGAACCTTAGGAAACCTAGAACCCTGGGTTTAACAAACCCAACATACAGCTAACAGGCACGATGGAGCATCATGTCTGTCGTGCTCCAAGGTGAAGCTTGCAAGTTTTACACTTGGTTACTCAGAACACTTCCCCCACAGTACTATACCTGCGACCCAGCATGACGATTCCTCCTGTTTTGGGATTAATTTTGCAGTAATCACCATGGGCCCAAATACCTATTAGAGAATGACAGAGGTTGGGCAACCGAATTCTTATTCATCCAGTCACAGCAGACACTTGCGTCATGTAGGAACTTACATACAACAACATAACATCTCAGATGTATTTAGAGAACTGCTCACAGCAGGTGTAGCAGTACTTAACTGCAAAAGGAATCCACCTTGCATTTACTACAGAGAGCTAGCAGAGACAGGAGTAGCTGACAGAGTAGGATCAAACCCTAGGTCAGCTTCCGATGGCTTGTTTGCATGACTGCACAGCATCCTTCAGCAAACAGATGAAGAGCTGCTCTGAACACCACATTCTGAGCAAGCAGGAGGTATCTTCCAAAGTAACTACAATCCCACCAGTCTCTTGCAGTCTCTCTGCGCAAGCAGCTTTCTGGGCCTGCACAGGAGACCTCAACAATTCCCTACGGAGCTCGTGCGCTTAATGCTCTTGATTTGTGTTAATGTGAAAACAGATTTGACTGCTCAGAGCTGGAATAACTCTTCAGTGCTGATGCCACTGCAGCAGCCTGCCACAAACAAGCCAATTCTACTTGGTTTCTTCTAAAGAAAAAGCAAGCCTCAGTTATTTGCACATAAGACTATTTTCTAACTCAACTGTTACAACCTTAAGCCCATTTACAACAAAAAAACAAAGGGGGTTGCAGGGAGCCTCTGGACCACAGTGATTTCAGTTTAACAACTGTGAGAGATCTACTTTTATTCCATTTATTGTTGTCAGGCTTACATGCAGACAACAACTTCCACACTCCCTCAGTCTTCCTATGAGGCTCTCCCGCTGCAGGCCCTGACTTCCCTCGTGAGCCCACTCTGTATCGCTGCTCTTTATAAAAAAGCTTCCATCTCCAAAAAGCAGCAGCTTAAGGTACTGCTCCTATAAAACCCCTACCCAGGCAGCAGCAGGGCGTTCAGCATCGTTGTACCACACAAGCCAGAGCTCTAGATGAGCAGAGTCCCCCACGATTAGCAGGAAGAAAGCCTCTGGCACACAGTACCTGTTCCTTTACTCTTACCACCACCGAGGGCTGCGTGAATGCGGAATATGCATGTCTGAGGCACCGTACACTTAAACCTCATGCTAATGAGGTAGCAGGTCAGCACTCATCCCTTAGGATTCGCTCCTCGGGCTAGGCAGGAGCAGCCTGGCAGAGGTGGAGTAGCACTCATTAATAGAGGATTGCTCCCTGACCTATTCAGCACTTGGATTTCACACTCGTGCCAAGCCGTCTGTCTGCACCACAGATCAGGCTGCTACAGTCAGATCTGCCTAATGAGAGCCGGAGCAAAATGGGATGGGAGCTTTCCAGAGACGCTCATTGAACAGATTTGGACCCACGTTCAAAACAAAGCACTAGAAAACAGAGTGAGATATTATGAAACATGTCGCGGAGTTCTCACCCTGGAAATCTAGACTGAAAGCTGCACCTGCTAGCACCTTGCAAGAACAAACCTGTACCTTCCATATCCTATGTCATTCCGAGCAATACCCGAAGCCCTTCATTACTTACCAGGGAATTTTGAAAAATAAGCCTTCCTGTACTTGTTTCCATTCTCATCGTTCCAGAAGTGCGTAGGCTGACAGGGAATAGGCTTGGTACACACCAGCTCTCCACTCTCACCCCAAACTGGCTTTCCTGTTTACAAAGAAAGAGGTATTTTCTGCATTTCCCTTCTGAAAACACAATAACAGAGCAAAGAACATCTCCAGTTATTACTGACATGCCAGATGCTCATGTAGATGTGAGATGAGCTGTGACTGGTGGTCTTAACAGCTTGTGTTCAATTCCTAATCTCATCCCTATCTTAACCTCAGCAGCTTCAGGAGAGTTACAGCACAGGATGGAAGCCAGCCTGGCAGCCACAGCCACACAGCTAATCAGCACACATGCCAGAGGCTAGAATTCGGCCCAGACATGCTTTAGCAGAGAAAAGGAAGAGGAGGGCCTTTTACCACAATGGCTATCTTGACTGGAGCCCTGTACAAGGTGTTCAGATGGATCCAGATCTTGTGGAAGGTTTCCAAAAGAAAATCACCCATGTAACAGCTCACCATTTACCCATCTGATGAATGAAACTCAGCTGTTTCTCTAGAATCCTCTCACTACGGCATTTCGTAAGCATGCATAACATTTTGGATAATGGTTACCTTCATCATTCCATGCTTCTACAGGCATTCCAAGATTTCTGGCCTGAATTTCTCCTTTGTAAACTGGAATTGTAACATTCTGACCCATGAAGCACGAAATGATATCTGTCCCACCTACAAGAAAAGAAGTCCTTTGAGAATACAGAATACTTTTTGGAGAAAGCAAAAGCTACGTGAGAACCCTAGAACAGCAAACCGCTGCCTTTGCCAAAGGCTTCAGATGCACAAGCAGCAGCACAGAACGGACAGTATTATCTGGGATGTTATGTGACTTACTGAAAGAATTCTTTCCTTACTTTGTAAGTCTTGATACACGTATGCCCTTCACGCACAAACATTCCTGAAGGCATAACTTTTCTTCTTCCAACAGTTTCTTTAATCTCATTTAAAGAAATTTCCATTTATATAAGAACAAGAAAATAAAGAGGCCCCAGTTTACAGATTTAAATATTTAAGATCACTTAGAAATGTTTTCTTATTTGTTTTCATTGAAGTAACCAGTCAAGCTTTCCCACTCACTATTTACTTAGCTTTTATGTTGTTCTCATTAGCAAGGGGGAGAGAGGAGCCATGCCTATAGGGTGAACAGTTATCTTAATAAAAATAGGTACTGTCAGAGTCCTTACTTAACTGGTGTATTTATAGTCTTTTCAAGTCTACTTCAAGGAAGTAGAATTAAGACACAAATCAATCACGTTGGCTTCACTCAAAAATAGTCTCCTGCATTTCAGACTGGTTATGTCTATGCAGCAAGTTCAAGACTCGCTGCTCTTACTACGACCGGTCAGAGGAGATTTAAGCAGACTTTAAAAATCAAACCAAACTGAGTTAAAAGGCCCTTTGAAAACGTCAGTTGTCATTACAAAGTGGAATGAGGAGCTCGGTGTTGGACCGTGTGAGTAGAAGCGGCCTTACCTAGCACTCCTCACCACAAACTGCACGGCACGGGAGCTTGATACTCTGCCAATTATATAATTTACAAAAATTCTGTCTGCAGTGCCAATTAGTTGGCACAAAAGAACTAAAATGGGAACATGGAACAACCTCTCCAAGAAGTATTTTCTGCTACAGTCAGCTATTTGCAGAACAGTACGTTCGGTAGGTTAACAGACTCCTTGATCTCACCCTGCTACCCCTAAGGACAGTCAGTCAAAACAAATGATCCCACTTAAAAAGCTAAAACCCAAAACATCCACCGTATCAGAAACATTCCACCCAAAAGCCTTTGAGCGTACGAGCTTCATTACAGACACTGAATTATGCAGAGAATCTCTGCACTAAAGAGACGATCGATTCCAGTTTAACCGTAACAAGCCTGAACGATCCAAGGCTTCAGCGCCCCAGAGACACCGCAGCAGGCGGGCAAGGAGGAGGTGCACAGGCGAGGAAGAGGTGTAAGAAGATGCACGCAGCACAAAGGCATCACCTGAAATTGATCCCAGGAGGACACTGCTTTTTATGTGCTTGTAGACATAGTCATAGCTCTGAGATTTGAGCGGTGATCCCGTAGACAGTATGGTGTGGAGCGTTTGCAGATTGTGTGTTTCACCTTAAGGCGGCAGGAAACAACAAGACAGGTAAAGGCAGAGCTTCCACAAGAGTTTGTAACTATTTGTCAGTGCCGAATAATTACGGAATGGACTGTGTGACAAGATACAGGGCTGGAACAGCAGGAGGGAGGATAGAAGGGATTCAATAGCTTAATGAAGCTTACATGGTTTTAAGTTTTTCTCTTCCAGCACAGCCAGCCACTTTGCACCCGTTCCAAGGATGGTGATCCTAGAGGGGAAAAAAGTTCGAGTGGTTTGCATATTTAAATGTGCCAACATGCTAACAACCTGCGATTCCCACCGCGGCAAGCAGAGGCTGTTAGACACGCTGTACACTGATTAGCCAAGCAATGCAGTCCCTTAAAGCCTCCCAATGCACGGCACATCCTTCAGAGCAATCAGAATTAGTCAGATCACATGTAACTCCTGCGGCTTTGAAACTTTTATTTCCATCTTGAAATACGAAGCAAAGCTTCCCCCCTCATGGGAAACGTTCATGCACAGGAATCCCTCACTGCAGAACACCTCAGAGACACCACAAAGCATTATCACATTTACTTCATTGGTGGGCCGTAATTGCCACAGAGCTCTTGAACACAACTGCCTTGTTACACTCTTACATATAAAAATTTTGCCATTTCGAAGCATTTTAACAAACAAACTTCACTGAAGGCAGCAGCCAAGGATTTTCTTAGAACCCTCTTCAGTTTCCATTGGTGACAGTCTGCAAGTGCCTCACTGAACATGGAAACCGGCCTGGCAAACCGAACCGTTGAATTCCACCCTTGCAAGAAGTGTGTTTGGAGCTCCCCAGTACAACATAATTAAAACTTGAATCAAAGGCTGTGCCCCTTCCTACTGTACCGATGGAAGTGGTAGTCCAGCATCCCTGCTGACCTTCAGGAAACCCTCTTCCCTGCCTTCCACTAATTCCGTTTATATTACGGCAATAAACTCACTCAAGGAAGTGCAGACTGACGTGGGTAAGGGTCGGTCTGAGTGCTCATGGGCAGTACAGCCACCAGCAGAACTGCACGATCCTGCCAGCTCTCCTTTTATTCCAAAGGCAGGATGGAAGCGGAACAGCTCTTGCTCTAACACGGTCTCAGACGCAGAGAGAGGGCAGTTTCAGCACCCTCAAAGGGGATGTCTTCCTTTGCCATTTCAGTGGATGACAGACACAGAGGCTGCCACCACCCGGGTAGGGACAGGGACAGGCCATTTGCACAAACATCCGTGCGCAGCACAAGCCATCAGGTACCTGGGAACAGCACCGAGAGCTCACAGAAGTGCACTGCTCCTCCAGTTATGTACCACAACCACAGGAGCTATTTTTACTCGTGCGATATCTTACCTTCCTCCCATACTTCAGATTATCGCTTATTTTAGAGTTCGAATACATAATGCTCTGTATTTTTAAGCTCTTTGACACTTGCTCTACAGCACATGTAGAGCCCAGTCTCCTATTATTCCCTTCCAAATGCTATACAATTGGTGAATTTTGACAAATTACAGTGTGCTTGAACAGCTACTTGATGGATGTCCACTTAAGTGATTCTTGCATCGAGGTCTCCTGCTGTATGACACAAAGAGCACGCTCTCTGAAGGGAAGTGGGGTACATCTTCAGAGCAGTAAGGTAGCCTTAACATGAAGCCTTTTTTTTAAATGTGTAACATATGACAGAGCTGGGAACAGACTGCGTTATGAAGTACCACACAGATGGCCACCACTTTTAGCACCACTTTACAGAAGTGAGACATGCAGACACATTTCAGTTATCTTCACTTACTTTTGGCATGTAGAAACAATGCTTAAAAATAAGCCATGTTATTTCTTGAGTCTCAATTTTTGCCTGTTCTACCAGGATTTTTTTGGAGCAGTGGAAGGCATCTTAAGTTTGTGATTTTGGGGCTTTTTTTTCTTACTGGACAGATTCTGGCTAGGCACTAACCTTCATTTATAATAGCCAGAGACCAAATGTCAGTTTAAGTATAACATGTCACAGAAGACAGTAAAGTTTAAATTATTAATTATCAAGAGAAAGAAAATCAATCTTTTGGCATCCACTCTCCACCACAAGTTTTTGTTAACAACTACAAACTACACTAATTTCAACAGTAACGATTCAGATCTGTTCCTTAAACCAGCTGGTAAAATAGGAAAGTTAAAACAAAAACCACAAGTTTAACCAGTGTACAAAGCTAAAAAACACCACAGGGTTTTATGGCTGTTGATCCAATATCTGCCATTTCTCCAGGCTTTGAGAGAGGGCTCCGTCAGTATTTTTAGGTACAAAGAACTGTGTAAAACAATTAATGAACAGCTTGACAGGGAGAAATAGGCATTATAGATTAAAAAGGAAAATATGAAAAATATAAGCAACCCTGCTGAGCCTTTCCAATCAATTCATGTCTTTACCTTAAGTGCTATATTGAGTTTTATGTTGAGCTGCTTGAAATAAAGGATTCTTATTTTCTAAGTTCTGAGTGTGCTGAGAAATTACTCTTCAGATTGCTCCCAATTACTGCCTTTTGAAAAGGCTGCTCTTGAAAACTGACTATTGAACCAAAATTCTTTGTTTGCCTGGAATCCAAATACTTGACTCAAATTTGAAACAATCAGCTCTTTGTCTCTCCTGCTGCCTCTCAAAGACTGTTTCAGTACAAAACTTGAAGTAGTTCCACTCAAGGCTAAGCCAAAAGATGAACTACGCCACGCTACACACTAGCTTCGGACCAAGGGAGTGACACCTCTGATGAGGCTGCTTGTGTGCCGTCATCAGAAGAGCAGAAAAGACCATTACCCTTCCAGTTCCTCTTGCTTACGTACCCCAGTCTGTCAGTCAAGTCCCAGAGCACGTTTGGTGATGGAATTAGAGGAGATCCATCATACAGGACCACAGAAGCTCCTGTAGCAAGTGCAGACACCAGCCAGTTCCACATCATCCAGCCAGTCTGGAGAAGAGACAATACTGACATTAGTTTCTACCTTCATCAGCTGGCTGTCTGCTTTCCTGGCAGCTCCGTCACGGGATCAGGGAGCTGCTTCCTGTCATGTGCTGGTCGAGGAGCTACAGGCAACCAGAAGATGGACATGTGAAGCTTTTGGCAGTCATCTGGACCACAGCATGCTCCCTGCCCTTGTGCAAGAGGTGCTATCTCCCCCTCTGCTTTCCTTGCCTGGTTTGAGTGTGAAGGGACCTTGAAGCCCACCCTGCCATGGGCAGGAACACCCTCTGCTAGCCCAGGTTGCTCCAAGCCTCATCCTGGCCTTGGACACCTCCAGGGATGGGGCACCCACAGCTTCTCTGGGCAAGCTGTCCCAGTGTTCCCCACCCTCTCTGGGAAGAATTCCTTCCTGATGGCCCATCTCAATCTCCCTCTTTCCAGTTAAAACCATTACCCCTTGTCCTGTCACTCCCTGCCCTTGTAAAATAGCGATTCCTCCGTGGAGATACTCTAAGTTGAGTAGTATTGTTCAAGTCCAGAAAGGAACTCCTGAGGAAGGACACCTTCCCAAACCATTACAGTAACAGACTTTGGAATGATTCTTTACCACAGCATTAGGAAAAAACCCACCACATAACTGAGCTCCTACACAGATCAGTTTTATTCCCTTTCCTTTACTAAACCTGGAGTTGTGCAGCTTTTTTCCTCCCACCAAAGACATAACAGAAAAGCTCATCTTTGTTATCGTCAAGCCTGGCATGATGCAGGAAGGTGGAGCCTGTTTTGCAGATGAGGCAGATCAATAAGTCTCAGATACTGTGAACATCAGTTTTCCTCACTAATCAGATCAGAAACATTTAACATGGGTTTGACCTTTCATCAGAAAGGTCCCTGTTACATTTTATTATTCCACTCATTTGGGTTTTGTTTAACTCAGTTCAGCAGGACAAGGACCTGCAGAACAAGAATTAAAAACACAAAAATATACTTGCAGGAAAAGCTCTCCCATCTTTCTAAGAAAAATACATGGAAGCGTGTTTTTTTAAAATGCCTTAACAAGCCACACTTGCCGTTGTATAGTACATAATAATGTCATTGCTGGTCATGTTGCCATGAAGAATGTGTTCCTTCAGATGCTGTAATAGTGTGCCCTGAAAAAACAGAAAGAAAAATGTAAGTTCACACAAACAAAAAGCAAGACTCTGACAGCACATTAAGACTTGAAAAAAGACTGATGTCAATCCCTCGCAGGATAAACTCCAGGATTGGAGGCAAGTATTTCCCTTGAAGCTCAGCTGAAGTCAGTCCCAGGGCCTATCTACAGCAGCAATCACCTTCTTCGCTCTCACACAGCTTTCCAGCCCCTCATTAGACCTCAGCAAGTCCCACTGCACATCACCTGTAATCCACGGAATAACTAACTTCCTCCCCTTCCCACTCTGCCCAGCCAGAGCACTCCAAGCAGGCTGTAATTTTAGCAGCACACGTTTCCCAGTCAGATTTCCCAAAATGAGGCCTTTGACAGTTTCCTTTTCAGCACATCTATGCAGCCGGGAGGAACGAGGGACCTGGCACTGCTACCAACTGCAGCTACACCTTAACACGGTTTATGCAAACGACTTATCTATTACCATCTAGGAGGCAAAAGAGCTCATTATACACATCTCTTGTAAACAAAGCACTAGAAACGTGAAAAATCTCACCGCCCACAGCATCAATATTAACAATAACGTAGTTAAATATATTACTTCCATTTCTTTTGTTGGAAACGCCGCTGAAATACCTTTCCCATCATCATTAAAGCGTAACTTGTTAGGCTAAATAAATTTACAGACTTCTTGCCTAAGCCACTCCACTGCAGTGCCAAATTAATGTGGTGGATTTAAAAATCAAGATGGTTTTGGCATTTACGCCAGGAGTTACAGTGGAACTATTAAGAGCCTCATAAGCATGAAACAAGATTTATGTTGAGAGAAAGCAGATTACAGATAAACATTCGAAACGAAAAAGGAGAGTCATAAAACTGGCACACGCTTGGGGAGAAAAAGCGGAAAACATTAAATAAAAATAAAGGAGTAAATCTTATTCCCTCTTTGCAACTCAAAGGAACCAGGTCTGAATTCACCTCCTACTGTTCGACTACACGGAGCTGTCCCCACGCTGCCACCTAGCTAGCGCTGCCCTTCCCGACACCTAAAAATTAACAACCAAAATCAGGATTTAGGGACACTTAAGGTGTCCAGAAGACTCGCAGGTGTTAACACAGTTATTCCATATACAAAAGTAAGGACATCGCTTCCGCAGGGGAGCCAGAGGGCCACACGAAGGAGTGAACTCAAAAGCCAAATTCAATTAAAATAAATATTGGCTCTCTTTTTCCTGCATTTAGTTGGCATCAAAAGGAAATTTAACAATGACTTCAGGGAGAGGCTGTGAACTATTCCCCTGCAAAACCCAGTAGCTCTCGCTCTGGAGATGAGGGTAGGGCGCTAGAAGGCCACTCTAAAGAGCTAATGGCCCACGATGATCTCAAGTTTATTTATAGGACTCTCATGACCCTCAGGACAAATCCTAAGCATTTAGCATTTTATGACACAAATCTGGTAGCTGATAAACACTTACTGGCCTGCTTGTCCTCACTGGGCTTAACATACGGCTGGGGAAGTGCTGAGCATCTGGAGTGTCAAAAAATCAGTAGGCACTGCTGCTCCTGAGCCACGCTGTCGGCACAAGGGACCGGTGCTAAGCAGTTACAGTGCTGAGAGCAGCTACTCCTGGCTGCTGGCTCTGCTCTCAGACCAGCAGTGCCCCCTGCACAGCACTGAGTCCGAGCAGGAAAGCCCTCAGAACGGCTTGCCTACAGTGAACACGAGTCTCTAGCTGCGCAGCTACTTAGGCCCAGGTCTCACAAGTCCTTGTAATGGACAGAAATGAACTGACTAGGATTTTACCAAAAATTCTCTCCTTATACAGTTGGGAATACAGAATAACTGAAGAGGGGCCTGTACGAACAGGATAAGAAGCAGAACCAGCCTTTTTAGAACAATAATTACACACTAATGTTTTCCAATAAGCCTCCAAGCATCTTTCTGCAGCACATCCCATTGTTCAACAGGACACGGCTTTGCTTCCAAGGCCAGAAAAAAAATCACTCCCTCTTCGGCACTACTTTAAGTCACCTCGCGTGACCTGGCTTCATTACTTAGATAAGCTATTTCACTGTGTGTCAAGAAAACAGGCCAGGTGCCGAGAACACAGGCCAGGGCCATACTGCAGGTCACCTAATCCTGCTCATCCCTAAGGTCAGAACAGGAACAAAACTGCATTGAAGCACACTGCAAGTAAGCAATAATGCAAGTGTCTTTACTGAAATGTCATCTCTTCTTGCATTTTCAGTTATTAAAACCAAACTTCAGTTAATCTGAGCCTGGAAAATGAGACTGAGACCATAGGCTAATTCTGCCTTTGTTGAAATCAGTGAGAATCCTCTTAATCTTGTTTCCACTGTAATTAATAAGGCAAGAACAAACAGAGGAACCCAATCAAGTGTGCAGACGACATCTAAGGATTTCTTTGCATGGATTTTATTGTAGGTCGTATTCAAACTGATGGACACAAAGCGTGCAAGCCAAGGACATCTCTGAAGCAACAAATTGCTTTCAGGCCAGAGGCGTTAGCACCAGAACTTACAATCACCCTGCCATACAGAACTCCAGAGCTGCCCAGTGGGAACACAGAATCCTCATAAAGCACATCCATTTCAAACCTTCCCAGCGAGGATGGTTAGTTGGTACCTAACCTCTAAGGTGCTGTATAAACTCAAAGGAGGATTCAGATGGAAAGAAGAGGCACAATTAAGGGCAAGCTAAGTGGCCATACAGATAACAGGAGGAGAAAGAAAAATCCTGTGGTCTGATCTACATCTGTGTTTTTCACCTCCTTCCTGTTTGTCATGCATCACTGAACAAAACACCCGTCCTGTTTTTGCTAATCCATCCTTGCAAGCACTTAGCCAGTCTGAAGCCCGAACAGCTTCAAAACAGCTGTCAAACTTCAAAACACACCTCCTCCTTTCTTCTTCATAAACACAGGCTTTGTGTCCCAAAGGGCCCATTTTCTATGTCACATGCTGCCTGGTATGATCTCCTACTGATAATACACAAAGCAGAGTGTTTACAGGCAGCATGGGATTTGTCCGTGGGCAAATCCTCCAGTCCTTGCCATCAGAGGCAAGAACATCGACACCATGGGTGTAACATCAACACGATCCTGCCCTCGGGCTACCCAGACACCTCCATAGCCAGTCTCACAAGATGCTGATCCTGACTTCAGAGCAGGAACAACGGACACTGGCTAAGATTGTGCCGTTTGATTCATCCGAGTTGGTACAAACGTGCCTTAAGGGGCAAGAGCTCTGCCCTTTATCAGGGACAGTAGTAAGGGCAGAGGGAGTTTCAACACTGCCTGACTGCTGGAGTCCCCTTCTGACCTTTAACAGGGCGCCCAGAACAACTTGTAGAACACGAACAGGAAGAAAGCATGTGAGCACGGGGGACTTTGGCAGCAAGGTTGTACATACCCTCAGTCATAACAAGACACCGCCTAAAGCAAAGCTTGCGCACAACCCAAAGCCTACACCCACAGAGAGCTAGCCTCCTGGCTTCCCTCATTAAAAAAGCTTGATGAGGGTGACATGCTCTGAACTGATAAATGTAGGGAGTAAAGTTTAAACTCTAGCTAATAAACCTGCAAGCTCCCTATGGGCCTTAGCTTGACAGTGTCCCAAAATCAGTTCCAAGCACCCAACTCAAGATATTTGGCCTTTTTTCTACCAGTATCAGTTGGGCCAGTTCTGCCAGTGCTTCTGTGCCCGACACTTGCGCCAAGGAAACAGCCGAAATCTGGAAGGTCTCCACACCAATCTCCAAACCAGATTGCTTTATGTCCTTATTAATCCGTGTTTGCTTTCAGTCAAGTACAAACAGAAAGTTTCACTGCCAGTTACTGAAAAACTGTCAGCAATCAATTCTTCCTTAAAATACATTAGGATATGATACTGTTAAAGGAAAAATATAACCCAGGCCCTTTTACATAGGGGGTGCAGCTCCAGGAGGGAAGACGTACCCCTGCTGAATGAACCATGCATTTCGGTGCCCCTGTGGTGCCTGACGAATACATGATGAAGAGGGGATGGCTGAAAGGCAGCTGCTCAAACTCCAGCTGGGGGGCCTGGTCTCCTTCCCCAGTAGCAAGGAAGTCTTCTAAAAAGACACTGCGGGAGAGGGGAATAAAGGAACATTTCAAAGTTTGTTTTACATCATTACCCCAGCTCATGTATGTACCCCAACTCACCTCTGTAGCTAATGTTTCTTCTACAATAAACTACATACTCAATCTACATATATTATTTTTATTCCTAGTCTTTCTACTTTGAATTGCTAATTGTTCTGTTTGAAAAAACCATATTAATATTAGGGTATAACAGCAAAATCGAGACAATAAAACTGCAAACTGAGCAGCTGCCAGCCTTAACAGCCCAGAGCAGACTCGAACAATTTGACCCTCACAGCTGAGCCTGGAACTAAACCATTTCCAGAAGGTATCTAGCATACATAATCCAGACCAGTAAGCAAGCAAAACAAATCATCTGTAAAAGAGTCATTTTAATTATTAATTGTTCATGTCTAGAACCCACTTTCTCCTCCCTACTATTTTCTATTGAATTTTGCTTTCATTCGAGAACCATCAGATACCAACAATGGTTTTGTAGACGTGAAACATCTGCAGTTACATCCTACTAGAGTTCCCAGTAGGAAGCTGGGCCACAATAAGACATCTGGCTAAATCCCAGCTTTTGCAAGTTCCAGAGGTCAGGCAGTTTCGACAGCTATCAGCACCCATCGCATCCCTGTTCGGCCAGGCACAGCTCAAGAGCTTCTATTACCTGTTTCGAATCTTAGAGATATCTATGGTTTCTCTTGATGAGACATATGGAATCACCACCACTTTTTTTATATCTGGAAGCCCTGGAACAAAGAAGAAAGTTATTTCCTACATTCAGTTACATAAACTGAAGGTCTTTTCTGTCTGATTGGACTGTACAGTGTCATGCACTAAGTAACAGAAATAATTAGGATGCACCAAGTATTGGATATAGTTTTAAATGTTAAAAAAACCCAGAAGACGAAGCTGTTACCTAAGATACGATTTCCTCAATACCACCAGTCTTAAATACATGTGTAAATCTGCAAGCTTTAGTGCTGTGGTACCTCTTCATTTGTCTTCAGCAGCACCTCACTGGGCTTCCAGACCAGTATCGGTCCCTGTTATATACTTACGTAAGCCCCCACTACTACTGCTGACTAATTTATTATGAAATATTTAAGCTACACTAGAAAAAGCATTAGAATTACACAAGACTGGGTAGTTTTTACTCAAAAAAGTTCTGAATTTCTAAGTGGCCACAGAAACACTGTAAAAGAGGAAGGACAGTGTCAGGCAGCCCCAAGTGTCACTTTGGATGCTCACAGAAACCAGGATGGCAAGCAGTGAAATACCTTTTACCACGCTATGCAGCTTGTCCAAGTGGTTATGTTCTTTGCCATTGTATACAACAGCTTCAACAGAGAAGATTATCTTAGGATGAATTTGGGAAAATCTGTCCAGCACACCCTAAGGACAAAGACAAACACAAGTTTACTTCATAGCTACCGCAGGAAAACCTCCTGGATGCTAAATGCAAATCAGTTCAAGCAAGGAATAAGGACAGGAATCAGCAGAACGGTTACAGGACTGCCTGCTTGCCTTGCACGCACTCAAGATCTAAGTACGTTTGTCACAATCTGTGTCATAACCCCACAAATACATCAACAAATAACAACAGACCACCACAGAGCATCATTCACTAATGGATCGAGTTCACCGAGCTGAGTAAGCCATTAAAAATTCACCCTGAGAATCAGACTTACCAACTCACCTACAGAGGATGAGCACCTGAGTGACACGAGCGGGAGCACACAAGGCACGCGAAGGTCCCTCAGGACCCTTACCTGGATGCGCAGGCGAGTGCTCTACCTGCCCACGCAAACTGCCCCCAGCGCTGCTTTGACAGCGCACCGGGAGTTCGGGGGTCTGCCTGGGGGGAACTGAGAAACACCCGTCTTCTGGACAACGCATTTATCGTATGGCAAGGTGGCACTTCACGTGAAGTGGCAGCTTTATTCTGCCACCATTAACAAAGGAAACAGTACCACCATTTTACCAGAACAGCTGGGTATTGAACACACACACTACCAACACCACACCACCACGGCTCCTTCAGAACCTCTAGGGCAGGACACATCCAAACACTGAATTTTGAGGTGTCTCCTCCAGCTTACACTGTTGTCAGGAATTTACCACCATTATTATCACACCTGAGATAAAAACCCTTCTGGCATTCATTTTTCCCCAGGTACACTGCACGCAGCAGCCTACCAGAAACGGATCTTTTTGTATTCACCAGCAAGAAGCAAATCCTTTTAGGAAAGCTTTCAGCACACAGTAATGTTCAGCTCTAGCTACAGCACTCGAAACGTTAAGAGCTACGAGATTACTCGGTACTATAAAATTGTCAGCTAACTGCTCAAGAACAATCTCCTAAATCATGTTGCAAAAAGTCAGTCACGTGCTTGTTCCTGCTGACTTTCTTTATTCCCCTGTCTCCTGCTTTGTCCTCTGCTTTGCAGCCAAACCGAGAGCCAAATTATCACATCAAGAGACCAACACAAAACCATCGCAATCAACGGATCTGTTCAAATCCTCTTTTCCCGGTCAGGGTTGCAAGGAAGCCAACTGCAAAAGTGCAGGGGTGCTGTCCCGACAGCTTCTCCCTGTGCTCCGTTTGGGAAAGCTCACTGAGACCAGAGAGGGTACAGGGGCACGACTGTGCGTGAAGATGCAACTGTCTGAATGTCACTGAAGAGCTTTCTCTCCAACCCCCTGGAGATCCATCTCCTTTTCCCTGTTTCCATCCTAGGAGAACAGTGACAGTGCACTGACACGCAGCTTCAGCCATTAGCTCAGCAAAAACTCCAGAAAGATTCAGTGGCAGAAGCCGCAAACACGTCAGCTACAAACCCAGAAACGTAGACTTAATCAATACGTGAAAGTTACTCTCTAGAGGAAGATGAGATTAAATCCCCCGCTATCTTAGGTGTGTTATCATACCAACTTTATACCACCTCTGAAGAACGGGCCCAGCAGCCAGACTACACAGAGCACGCGTGCACACACGTGTGCATACACGCTCACGCTAAGCACAGAGCATGCATACCCCATACAAAGGGTACTCTAAAGGAATGCTCAAAACTAAGAGAAGCGTGAAGAGATGACTCCAATTCTCAGCGTTGTACTAAATCCTGCTAACACACCCAGTTGGATTCATTAGCGCTGGCAGGATCAAATCCCACAGGGCAGCTTGGTGTGATACAAAGGGAATACAAACAGATGGAACATGTAATTGCTACACAGGAACTTTAATCCAACCAGATGGCTCAGCAAGGAATTGCTTTCACAAAGCTCAGGTATACCAGCTATGGCTCATTTATCCTGAGGAACCTCCAATGCTGTGCTAGAAATTGGGCGGCACCCCAAACTCCTCTCTGCCCAGAGAAGCTGTGGGTGCCCCATCCCTGGGAGTGCCCAAGGCCAGGCTGGATGAGGCTGGGAGCACCCTGGGCCATGGAAGGTGTCCCTGCCCATGGCAGGGGGGGGTTGGAACTGGGTGAGCTTTAAGGTCCCTCCCAACCCAAACCAGTCTGGGATTCTGTGAATGGGGCCGCACCGACTTCGCCAGGGCTCAAAGGTTCCTCACACAGTTGTATGAGCAGAGCCTCTTTTTAAACTTACACAGCCAACAATTTCTTATGCACAGGCCAAAGAGAACCACTTCCCTATTACTATACCTCAAGGCATAACGGGGACCAGAGAAGTGAAGCCAAAGCTGCCAGTGGCGTTCTGCGTGGGGGGGAGCTCACTGCTCCCAACAGCAGACTTCCTGAACGCTTCAAGTCTTCGGATGCGCGGCGTTCAGAGCCTGCCATGCGTAGGCAGCTCTGAAAAGTGACATTTCTGAGCTTCACAAAATATACACACAATTGGATTTGAAATGCAGAAAACTCTACGCTATTCCCCAAAACAAAAATCTTCATTTATGTTCGCAGGACTAATGCAACTGCACAGAAGGAGGAAAATCTTTCTCTTAGGGTGGAAGCCAATATCCCCAAGGGCCTCTGCTGATCTCTCTCAAGATTTTAAGGCTTGAATTCATGCCAACACATGCTGCCAAGCCAAAGGAGAATAAATTACATCGATAGCACTGCTGCTCCAAATCTGAGTTTCATTAAAAAACTGTAACAAAAAAGCTGGGCACTGAAAATAACAGTACAGCAAGACGGACAGAAACCATAGCAGGACTAACACAAGCAAAATGAACAACCTTCCCCCAGATGAGAGACCACATCACACCGCAAAGAAAATACTCCATACTGTCATTTTCTGAGCAAGCAGAAAATATTTATAGAGCAGATTGATCATTACATGCTGTAACCATTTTTTTTTAATCATTTTTCCTCCAGTGATACACCCTCACGTGTAAGAAAGCGGAATGCTGCTGCCCTCTAGTGCTGGCCCGGATGTGACAGTGCCAGACACAACCAGCTCCTGGGATTAAACACTGACATCGAGGGTACGTATTACTGGAACTTGGCATTTTCAGTGTTCTGCAACGCACAAACAGCACATCCTCCAAGTGCCTTCCTACCAACTTTTAGCCAGAAGAAGTGTTCAACACCCAACAGTAAGTGGGTTGTACCTGTTGCTGCTTATAATGCGTGCTACAGACTTCCCAAGGGAAGGAGAATGCGCTCCCAAAGCCCCAGACAACTCTTGCACTGCTGCTCATCTAATACCCTAAGAGTTCACCAAGGCTGTGGATTCTGCTAGAAGATCCACCAATGGTGAGATAGAGATACTCAAACTAGTTTGCTGAAAGTCATGCCTGACAACTGAAAGCACGGGTATTCAGTTTGTGGTAGCTAGAAAAACAAAGCTGGTGTACTCGGCTGAGTCAGGAGACAGCAGCAAGGCTGATGTGAACAGAGTCTGCCACTTCAGTTTATCACCCTCGCATCTGTCCAAAGCACGATGGCTTTTTCTGGAACACGCCTTAATACGGCTACTCACATTAATGCCGAAGTCTGGTGAGGTTGAACTCCAGATAGCACCAATACTTGCAGCCGCCAGCATTGCTTCCACGGCATGTACGCTGTTTGGTAAGTAACCTGTGGCAGAATTTGGATGGTTAGAGATGGAAGAAAACCAAAAAGATACCAAAGCTTACAGTAAAATTAATGTATACAGTAGCCCAACAAAATGAAAAACCCCGGACTGAAGCACCCTTCAACTCCAAGTTTTCCACACAATCATCATGTCCTCCAAAGTGAAATAAGGAATTAGAAAAATTCTGTTTATGAGAACAGTTATCAGTTTTCATACCTACAGAGTTCACCTCAATTCCCAAGTGTTTCTGCTTTTAATTAATGAGTCTTATCCTGAAAGACGGTAGCACGCTGAGGAGAATTGGGAGAGAGAATAAGTTCATGGACTGCCAGGGTACAGAGAGACTAAATACAGGGGAAGAGCCCAGGTCCACAGAAACAGAGCCTTTAGGTGGAACCAGAGTCTGGACAGGAAGTTTATAAACACTCGGTACAAAAGCAAAGACTCAGCTTTACAAAGCTGTACTTTTTCTGGGAGGCACTGCCAGAACCTCAAACATAAACAAGCAAAACCAGTGCCTCAGCTGATAAGGGACTGGTACAGCAGAGCAAGCCCTGGGACATTCTCACACAAGTGTGGCTCGTCAGGTTTACCTCATTAGCTTGCAGCAAGATTTCACAAGGCGAGTCCACTTCATCAAGGCACACAGAAATTCGTGTCAAGAAAGGCAGATTTTCAGCAGCTCGGTTTGAGTAACTCTCCAGAAGGCACTGGGTGATGGAGATGACTCAACTGATCAGAATCCAACCCACAAATTAAAACCAAAAATGTGGAGTTTCAGATCATCCTTTTCAAGCAACCAAAAGATGTCCAAGTACTTAAAAGAAGGCACATGACAGGCCTAATTGCAGTACCCTGATACCTAATTAGAATGCAGACTTTGAAAGCCAGCTTGAACAGCAACAAAAAGTGCTTTCCAACCCGCTGATCTGCAGGACTGCACTGCAGGTTGCAGTGCTCCACAAGCATCCATCAGACAGCAAAACCCCAGGAATTTCTCAAGGAAAGATACTCATGGATGTGCTTTTCAGGGCAGGAACTACAATCACAGATCTTAATTTCAATTTCTGTTATATCACCTTTACCAAGCAGGAGGGGATTGAGCTTGATTTTTGTCAGTTTGTCTACACAGCTTCAACAACCCACCCTTTTTCAGCTTTGTGCCAAGCAGATTTTAAAAGTAAGTCTTAAACCGAGATTTATCCTCACAACTCAAAAAAATCAGTTTCTCAAACCAGCTTGACCACTTCCATTGATCTATAAGCTGCTGTGTTTTGGGGGTAGCAACTTGGAAAACAGCACCATGACTTACACCCAACAACTTCTTGAAAAAGCCACAACTGTGAACAAAACCCTCAAACCACGGTAAGATAGAAATTATTCCCTTTAACTGCTTAGTTTGTGGTGTTGTGTTCAGTGAAGCTCTGAAGCCCATGAAGCATAAAGCCTCACACCCCTAAAGGCGTTATTGATTTTGCTATTTTTCCCTTAAAGTCAAGGTTTATGATTCAAGGTACAGTAACACAAAGTTTTAGTGCTTTTTCTTTAAAAGAAATCTTCCTCCCTGAACAATAATTTGAAGTTTGAAATGTATGAACCGGGACAGACTAAAACATCGTTGTGTGACAGAAGTTCTTTAACTGATGCCAAGTACTTCCACTGAGCATTTCTTGGATGGGACTGTCAGGGGGCCAGAGTGCAATGAAAACTAAAACATGTCTCCACGCTTCAGGGCAGTTATTACCTTGCCAGAGCTTAGAAACATCAGCTCTACTATAAGGCAATCCCCCTCTTCACCACTCCTACAAAGTCCTCAAGGCAAGAACACAAGTCTCTGCTTATTACTGAGAGCCAGACAATTACATCATTACCTCCATTCATCAGTTGGCTTTGAGGTGGTGTTTGCGTTTCAGGGGATAACAGCCAAACTGCCCCAAGGTGTGAAACGTGCAGAGCAACTTGGCATTTCTGTCTCTCTACGCAATCATCACAGGCAGCCGGCCTGCTCACCCAGATAACCCCCAACACCAGGGACTGGAGTACAAACACGGTTCTGTTCTGGAAAGAGATCCTCCGAACAGCAACGTCAGAACTCGCGTTGCTTCTCAACAGCTCCCAACTCTAAACGACACAAACTGCTTCTCCAATCTGTCATTAGTCTGTTTTATCAGTCCATCTCAGATTAAAACTGGGTTCTCAGGAATAAAAAATGATTTCTCTCACAGAGATTCTGCAAACCAGTAACAGACCTGTCACGTGTGTAAGACTCCCTGCATTTGTCTGTGCCCCTTAAGATACCGACCCTGTAGGCTGACACAGGTCCTAAGTGGCTGGAACCTGGTAAACAGGAATGTTGCTGACAAAGAGGATGAAAGATCCAACTTCTTTAGCTGGATTCACAGCAGGGGTCACAGAACAGTGAGCCACGTACAGCAGCACATTGGCAGAGTTAATTTGAATATTCATCATATGTCTGTTCATGTATTTAACTGAGCCTTCATGTTCCTTGATATAACACTGCACCTACAGATCAAAACTGGCATTTCTCAGCACGGGTGAGGTCTACAGAGGGTCCTTCGTCTCTGCATCTCAACTTATCCCTCTTGAGGCCAGTAAGAAGAGTGGAAGCTACCTTCTGTTACGAGAAAGAGAATCTTCATGCCCTCTCTGATGAACTAGAAAGCAATTGAACACAGGGCTCAAAACACAGGAGTTGGGAACCCAGAAACTAGGAGTCCAGAGTATGACATACTCCTAGCAGCGCTCCTCCCAGCTCTTAAGTATCTAGAAAATGCCCATGAGGACAGAGAAACAAAAACTTTGCCATAAAACCTGTGACAAATCTGTAAGCAGGACAAGTGATACCTTAAAAACACTGTGTGGATTATTTTGAAGAGGCACTAACAGCCCAATCTGTTCAGGACAGCATCTTCTGTCAGTCACCGCTTATTTAATCTAGCATAGGCTGAGCTTAAATTTCAATTTGTTGATTTGCACTACAGTACTTCAACAACACTGTAGTCAAAAAGTTTCTGGAATAATCATGCTGGAAACTATGTCAAAAGTCTCATTTTTGAGTGCTGAGAACATTCCCTGCAAGCACACAATGCCTTCATTAGAGTACGTGTGTACTCCGAGGCACCCAAACACTCAGTCATCCAAAATTTGAACAAGTACACACACAAGCTTGGGCCCTGCATCACAGACTCCATTTGAGCATTGAAAGAATACATCATGAGGAGGGTAAACAGGGAGCTGCGACCCAAACAGCCTCTCAATGGCTTACACTAGTGATCTACGCCAGCTCCCAAACTGAAGTCCAAGACCAGATTTCTAGTTTGGTTTTGATGTCAATACAGCATTTCACACTCCTGCAGGACTTCAGAGTGGTCATCCTGCCTAACGTTACTGCAGGCCAAGACTATTAGTAACATGCTAATCTCCTTACAAAGCTAGCTTTAAAACCCACGTAAGCAACAAGTGCTAATGCAGTTACTATAGATAAAACACCAGCTTCAGTGTAGTTCATTGATGTTCTGTGGCGGATTTTGTGTGTGAACACATGGGGAAGATCAGTTTGTTTTTAACTGCAGACCTGTAATAGAACAAAGCTGGCTACAGGGATAGAAGCAACCTACCCGGATATAAAACCACAGATACTCCCAGTTTGACTTCACTCCTGCTGCAGGCAGTGTTATTTGCCAAACAGACAGCCAGGGGGAGACCAGCAGTCCTTCCCAGTTGGATCTGTGCAGCTGGGATTAGGCATCCTATCCGTTCCTTCCAACTGTTCAGGCATCACTGACACTATGGCAAGGCCCCTTCTCAGCAGGGCTGTTTCACCACACATCTGCTCCAGTCACTGGTAAATGCCATCTCCTTAGTGACAGAACAGGAAGGATGAAATCCAGCTGGAAGAGTGCTGACAACCCTGCCTGTCCACCCACACCCACCCACCTCCCGCTGTACCGTACTACTGCTGCCACGGTGCAGTCCCGAGGCGTACTGAACAGACTGCGGGATACGTTAAGGGCAACGCAACGTTAACATAGCCTTTTCTGAGAGGCCGCAAAGCAGGGAGATGATATTTACAGGAAAACAGTGTTAATGATCTAGTGTATAGTTCCAACAGCTCAAGAGGAAGCGATTTTAAGAGAAAGCGGCGAGAAAGGGCATCAGAACCCCGCAGGCTGGGTAGGTGTTAGGCAACTATAATAAAATTAATAAAATATCCCCCTTCTATTTGAAAGCTGCTTTTTCAGAAGCTGTAAAAGCACGCCCTGTGTCACTGCTACAAGCCACATGAAGCATCACCCTTCCTTCCACCATCGACTATAAGTACTGGAACAACACAGGTCCCGGTGGATTTTAGGAAGCCCTGGTGAGCCTGATCTTTGGAACCATCAGTGGGTGTACCACTGCCGCTTTCCCACCCAAAACTTAACATCTCTCCCCCATTTCAGTTTGGGATTTGGAGAAAAGCCTGCAGCCCCAACCTCCATCTGATGTTACAGTTTACCTCTTCCAAGGGCTGCCAATATCCTCTGGCATAGGAGAAACACATGCAAAAGTTGAGATCCAATTTAAAATGTGTGTGTTTATATATAAAATCGCTGGATTTCTTTCCCAAGGAAGCTGTCCCTAGCCATGGGCTGCTGCCCAAGGCAAAGCAATCTGTCAGTCAGGAGACCGGGGCTCCAGGGGAAGGGAAGAACTGCACCACAGCTCAGCTGATGGGAGCTGATACGGGTTCATCTGGATGGAGATGACAAGGAAAAGTCTCTCACCAGCCAGGGCGAGAGGGCACAGCGGAATAAAGGAGAAAGTGAGAAATTTCTCAGAAGAAAAATACATATGCGAAGACTCTGGATAACTTTAAAAGCTCTGTTTGAGCCCAAAAATGTACTGTGAGTCAAGGAAACAAAGAAGTTGCCCACACTCATTAACCTTTACTGTTATCCAGAGTGAAGGGCTTTGTAAGGACTCCAAGCACAAAGCAAGCCTGCTTCCACAAACAACTGCTCGTAAAGACACACTTCAACTGCAGTGCTCAAGGGGCCCGGCACAGCTACCCAGTACCTGCAGGAGCTGAGCAGAAAGGTCTCTGCTCCGCGAGTGCCAGATGGGAAACCCGGGCACAGGAGGTGCAGAAAGAGGCCAAGAGACAACAGAGCTGGAGCTTCCCCGAGTGATGGGAGCTTAACCAACAGAAACTCAGAGTTGCTACCTTCTGCAAGCAGGTAAAAAACCTGTATAAATAAGCAGTACCTAAAGCATACTATTTTATTCCTACACACTTCTTGAAAATATCAGCTATGATTTTTGATTTACTTAGAAACAAGGCAAGGCACCTGCCAGAACAACAAACAAGGTTCAGCAGTCAGCCAGCCTCCAGGTCTGCTAAGTAAAATCCTGTCATTAACCAAGAGGAACTGCTGACGTTATACTAATAGCATTATTAGCACCACTGACTAGGACTGTATTTCAACAGCACATCTTCTCCAGCTACAGAACACACCTTACTCAGAACTGCTCAGCTGAGCACAAAACAGCATCGTACTCCATCTTTCCAAAGACACAGTTCTAGCTGGGTTTGATTAGAAGAATTCTAGCAGTGATAACCAGGTTAAACAGGACCTTGGAACACAAAACAATCTCACCCAGATCAAACTAAAATTCAGAATGTGTTCCCATTAAACATGGCTGCACCCGGTAATACTTAAACCTTAGTACTGTATGTTACCCTAGTGAGCAGTATTTTCTTCCCAGAGATTAAAAACCTCTCATTTAGCATCTGACATCAATATGCAGAGTCTAAAAAAAAAAAACAGACTTCAACCCAAGAAGTAGGACAGCAGCAAAGAACAGCAGGCTTCTACCCACAAGAACACCGGAGCTACAGCTGTTGCCGCTGTCCTTCCCCATCACGGTGTGTTCACACCCAGGACACGGAAACGGTCCCAGTAATTCCTCCTTTGCACTGCCACTACTTTGCCACAACACATCTCCCCATATTATGGGATCCAAAACTGGTACAGCCACTTACGTACAAGATGCAATCCCTCAGTTTGACATACCCAGCAATACACACAGAAGGAGTGTTTGAGACCTGTTACGACTTGTTTACTTGCAAAAGGAATCGTGTATTAAGTACCTCTGAAACAGAGCATTTGAATTGGTTGTGTACATCAGGAGAAATCCCACTGCAAAAGCCAGAAGAGTGCCTTCTGCCTGCCTCACGATGACAACACATTTACAGGAAGCACTAGAAGGGGTCAAAGCCTGACTAGGACTTGGATGGGTTTCATGTCCAAGTTTCCAGTTACATGCATAATTAGCAATTGTTTTGCCAGTATCTTGGAGGCAGCTCTTTAAAATACACCAACCCACTTCCTGTGTGATGTGCAGAGAGGACAGGTGGTAAGAAACACTACACGAGTTGTAAATACTCAGACTTTGTGGAGTGTGAGTTTTCCCGTTCATTTGTTTGGTTTCAGACAGAGGCCATTGCTCCTCAACAAGGTGTCAGATACAAACATAAGTGTTGAGACTGAAAATGAAGACAGAAACAGTGTCTTCACTTGGCCTTCAGTCAGACAAACCTTCCTGACTTTGCTGGTTCATACCCAATTAAGGATTTAGTTCTAATTCTCTGTAAAGAAGCCACCAGCTGCAATAATTAAATGTTCAGTTACCAGTTCCTTAGAATACTCATACCCTATGCATGAAATAAGCTCAAGTATATTGTATATTTGTGGGTTTAATAAAAATAATAATGCATATCCTTTCGCTACTGAAGACACGGGTTTGAGTTCTGGTTTGTAACACGCAGAAAAACCAAATGGTTTCATCACTATGGGTTTGCATCATAAGATTTTACACATATTTAGGATAAGGGCCAAGTATTGCTGAAAGAACACAAGATTCCAGTGGTGAGAGGGATACACACATCAGCAGAAGTACCTGGTAGGAGTGGAAGTGCTTCAAGGATTACAGCTTGGACTTGCACCACACTGACAGAACTCAGCCTAAAGTTACTGAGCACATGAAGTATAGAGGTGAAGCAGCTCAGCTGGAGGACCAAAACCAGCAGTTTGGCAATAAGAGGAACTCCTTTCTATGCCTGGGTTGTATAGTGTACAAGCCCTTCACAGGACAAAACACTGATTCTACAGAAAAACCCCAGATAACAGTCTTATGACAGGAAATAATGCTCTAGAAATTGGTGAGTTACTGAGACGATCGCAGGGTTCTAACTCCTAAACGCCACCTTGGTGTGACTTGGCTTCCGGAATGGCGAGCAGGGACTCTTCCAGTACTCCCAGAGCACCAGTGGCAGACGCACCAGTCCCTTCCTCCAGCACTGCTATCCCCAGGGCACCGCAGTACCTGGGGCCGGAGGGTCAGTACCTGCCAGCTGGCACCACAGCCACCAGCCTGGGACCCTCCTGCCCATCACTGTCCCCGTGTGAGCTTGCCAGACCGTGAGTCAAAGCTTAGATAGTTGCAGAGTCTCCATCCCTTCTGCTTCCACACAGCGCTTGTGAAGCGGACCTTAGTGCAGCTATGAATGACATTTTCCTTCCCCCTCCAGTGCTAGAAAGCTTGCAGGCTAATCCAGGTTCCTTCCCTGTGGAAGCGTATTTCATACAAGTGTAAATATAGCAGCATAAGAGCCCTTTCTTCAGAATGTTTCTGTGAAAGAGTATTTCATATTCGTGTTTCTATAATCTCACCTACTCACTTGCATATTCCAAGAAAAATTTCACCTCCTGTCCTTTAAAAGAAGTTACTCACCCACAACTCTGTCTCCAGCTTTCACTCCCATCTTCCTCATGGCTGCAGCATACAGAGCTACAGCTTGTCTCAGCTCTTCAAAAGTAACTTTCAAGATTTCTTCCTTGCCCTCCTCTGAGGAAAGAGAATTAAAACCACCAGTCAAAAGCCATACACTGCAACACAAGTACAGTCCAGTACACACAACTGATCATGGAAGGAAAATTGGAAGGAATTTCCACTAATAGCTAATACTTTTTGCTTTTCAAGCTCCTCTTATGCTTTTCTTGATGGGGATGAAGCATTAACCAGCGGTATTCAGTCAGCAGGCACCAGGACAATTTATAAGACAGGAACCTACAACTGCAAAAATGCAAATAACTCACTGGAGGAAGGTGTGCTCTCAGAGCATTCGTGGTACACGGATTGCACACACCAAGGCTACTTTAGCATGGAAAGAACCACCTCTTCTTCCCTTTTTGTTGCGTTCTCATTAGGTCTAGGAGGCAGCAGCAAGGTGCCAACTTTAGGTTTTGTTACAGCAAGTCACTGTTGACTAGAAAATCATGCACATACAGCTACTAAGGCCTGACTTTCAACACGCTTCTTCAACATCTGCGTTTGCCAACATACCACAAAGCAAATAAACCAAACTGGACCCCATTCATCCCTGAGAAGATCTGCAGGGTGGTTTTGTACTGAGTGTCTGATGTTACATAAGCTGTTAATAAATCATTCCTGAAACAAAATGAACAAATCTAGATGTTATGAAAGGCAAAGTTTGTCACCTTAAAGGTCCCTTCCTACACTTCTTCAATGTGATTTCTGTAAACCATGTTGCCCTGTCCTGGTTCCAGTATCCAGCACTTATGAACACTCATATACCAAGGACATCGCAACAAGGACTACTGTGTGCCCTGTACAGCAGGGCCCTGCAGAACAGCCACCACCAGACTGATTGCCTTAGGCAGGGAACTGTTAGTTTTCACTCTTTTGCCTTCTTGGACTCCCATCCCAGTAAATTTAGACCTGCATGGAGCGAAAGAGCAGGCTGTGATGGGAAGCAACACAGAAGTGAGTGTAACATGTAGTTCGTAAGCTGAGGAGGGGCTGCTGAGATTTTGTATTCCCAGGAAAGGAAACGGGACTCCTTTCTCCGTGATTAGTGTCCCAGGAAAAAGGGAGTCACATTAAGAGAGTCACAGTGGGAGCCAGTGACAAGTGAAATGGTTTATTTTCCATTCCTGTGCCCTGTTACACCCACAGATCATCCCTAGCGAACGCTGGAAGCTGACACTGACCCAGCAGTGAGGGGTTAACGACAAATACTCTGACTTAAGAGACCTTAAGAAGCTTAAATACAGCAGAAGGTCATGGAAAGAAACACAGGTAGAAGTCTGTTCACCACAGAAGTCTGCTCACATACACAAATCAAAGACATCACTTCTACATACACTAAAGAGTTGACTTGCTAATCAGCGTTTGGCTTTCAGTTGTTGCACAAGGTGTACTTAACTACACTGATTTTTTTTCCCTATTAGATAATAGGTAAGAAGCTTCTCTAAGTTTTTTTTCTTGTTCATAAACAGCTATCAGAACAACACCAATACACATGTAATTCAAAAACTGATCTCCACGCATCAGCAATCAGAAACTGAGACTGTTAACACCTACACAACTGATCTATAGTCCTGTATAACCTTCCCTCCTGATGAGCTGTAAGACTGCATTGTTTATCGTGGAGATGTTAAAGCAGCAACACCGCGTGGTCAGTCTTACGTCCAGCAAGAGGGAAGCTGAGAACACAACTCCCTAAGGAAGCACTCACCTGCACAGAAGCTAATCCCATCTAACAGATTAGAAGCCTTTTATTAACGTTACCAAAGCCAGCAGATACAGGGAAGGGACTTTGCCTTGACATACTCATAGGGCAGATGGTCATACCCAGATTTTACTAGACAGTGTTTTGGTTATACTGGAGGAGATCGAAGCTGGAGCATTAGCGCTCCAGAAAAGCGAAATCCCAAGTCTTCCATGCACGTAACCATCTTCCCTTTCTGTATTGTCAAAAGCAGAGTTAATTCCTACCCACCCCCCCTGCAGCCCTCAGTATTCTGAGGATGAAAGGCACAGGATGAGCGGGAAGGACAATATCAAGCAGTGCCAAAATACTTCCTGAAGGCAAGTGGTTGTGGCAAGTGTAAACAGCTCCAACACCGAGCACCGCTGAACTCCACCTGATCTCCGCCACCTCAAGGTGGCTAAGCACAAAGTACTTCATTTAGCTTGCCAAGGATTTTCAGAACTAGCTATATTCCCAGAGCATCCTGTGCTGGTTTTTTGCAGAGCTGTACCAGATTCTGCAGCTACTGCCTTCACTTTCCGCTCTTCTCCCCTACCCAAGCCAGCTTCTTTCAAGGTTTATAAAAAGCAGAGCTGTTTGACAAGGCCCAGTGCTGTGACCTATAAATACAAGCCATTAACTCTTACTTGCTGCATACAGTGCAATCTTGTCATTGTCCTTGTGCCTCAGAAGGTTTTCTGCGTAGTTCAGGCGGCTCCCTTTGAACCATTCCGGGATATCTGCAACGCCTTTGGATGGATCAACCACCTAAAAAAAAAAAAACCACAAAATACGTGCCTGGAAAACTGCAGCACAGCTTCTTTGTCAGAGCGCTGTACAGATATCAGCTAATTAATCCCAAGCTCTTTATACACTTTATCAGGCAAGACACATTTCTCCCAGCTTACAGATGGCAAACAGGCACTGGATCCTGTAATCACAGGCCTGGAAAGATTAATTAATTATTTGTCAACTGTGACAATAAAACTAGGAAGTGTTCCATGCTGACAGTTCCACCTTCGGGGCAGCCTTAAATACACCAGTGAAGCAAAGCACTATGGCTCAATCCAGACAAGCCAGGTGCAAGCCACACCATGTGCTGGGGTTTGCCTCTGGGAACATCCTGAGCCAGGGCTGAGGCTACTGTAAGCTCTACCAGGGCTTGTGCTCCAGCCTCCCTCCCACAGAAATCCAAGCAAGGAAGGTGCCTGTTCCTCCTAGCATGGGTCACAAGGCACAGAGACCACCACCAGGAACTCGGATAATGGTGATTCAGAAGAGCCCTGGACTGAAGCAGAGAACTGTACAGTCCAATGTAACTAAAAAGGTCAAGCTTTTTATCCCAATTCTCCATTTCCTAGAAATAAGTTATAGAAAACATCTGAGTACTCCACAGCCCCATCCCGAACGCAGAAGCACTGCTGTGAACCCCTACAGCTAACACACACCAATACAAACCGAGTGCGCATTTTACCACACGATTTGCTGTTTTCTAGAAAGAGGGTCCAGCCACCCCACAGGCCCATATTCCCTATTTAGGATTAAGGCATGAAGAACTGGGAAAAAGGTACAGAAAGAGCATTCTTTCAGACCAAGCAAAAGGCTCTTCTGAAAGCCAGACAGAACTTCAAACAGCTCCCACTCCAGCAAACCTAGTGGTTTCGTGCCTTGGGATGTGCAGTGTCTGTGTTCCTGGAGGCAATAATCCCAAAGTTAATTTTTACAAGTTAAAGCTCCTGTGGAAGTGCTCGACTGTATTACTTCAAATGAGTTTTCTGAAAGTGGGAACTCAAGTAGCTTTCTTTGCTCCTAATACCTAGCTAGAAGCAGGTTATCACATTTCAACTCAGACTGCAGAAATACTTTTTCATACCAACACGTATTACCGCAGGAATTAGAAGCCACTCAGAACTGATTCACTACTGACTTCCTCAGCTTGAAGAGGAGAGCAGAACATTTTCAGCATTTTCCAGGACAAGAGCTCCTATAACCCTAGTTCTTCCTGCAGGGGAACACCCCTTCAAAGACCTCCACCAGCATAAGGTTCTGGACTCACACCTGATGCTCCATTATTTCCCACTTGGGTAACACCAGTGACTCCCAGTCAAGCCCAATCTCTCTGGCAGAGAAACTCCAGGTTGGATAATTTTTCAGTGGAAGATCCCAGCTGTAGCAAGTCCATGAAAACACAGAGCTCTGCAAACCTTTCCCTTCATTCAGCCCCAACAGACACTCAGCAAGGCTACAGGAAAAGGCAAGAAGCCCAGCCCACGGTGCTGCCGAACACAGCCCTCATCAGTGAGTAAGGCGTTACTCCTACTGGCCAGCACCAAGGCACACAGAGCCAGTCTGTGGGGTCAGGGGAGCGTGCCAACTCTCAGCTGTACTCCCATGCCACCAGCTCCCCTTCTGTAATGGCCCTTCACAGCAGCTCATCAGTGACCACTTCCCAAGCCTCGGTAGCCACAAATAAGCATGACACTAGCCACGTCCTCTGTCCACACCTCTACTGCCTTCCCCTCGGTGATGTGGTTTGCTAGCTGCGCTAGCACCATGCATCATCACAGCCCAGAGATTCTGCTCACCCTAAGCAGAGACTGTACCTTCGAGAATCAATCTCCCCCTGACCATGAGACAGATAACCCTTGGGCTCTCCTGTATGACCCGAAGAGCAAAATAGCATGCCTCATGAAAAGCCAGGAGCAGACACTACCAGAACCCTGAAAGCCGCCCCTCTGCAGGAAGAGCCATCGCACGCTTCTTGCGGCAAAGAGAAGTTTAGATTACACCCCTCATTTAAAATCAACAGTGACTTGTAACTTGACCTAACAACACTAGTGCTGCCATGCCAGCAGCGCTTTGTATACGGCCAGCACGTTTGTTCTTTACAGAAGTGACATGGAGATCCACTGCCAGAGAGCGACACGAGCATGTCCGCATCAAACACTTAAAACCTTCACTAAGTTTAAATAACACAATGGCTGCCTGCATTAGATACACAACACTTTATTGTTTTCTTGGAATGACCTGTGAAAGTAGAAAAGTGTTTCACTGGCCACCAACAAAGGAGTCAAGTCTACCTGGCAAAAACACCACCTTTTCCTCAAAGCATAATGCTTTCTTCCAACAGGCTGCAGGGATCCAGTTGTAAGACATTTCAAACTTGTCTGTTCTTTAGCTAGCACAGAGCAGCCCAGGACTGTGAGCAGCCGTTCCTCCTGAGGTGCTCACAGCGAGCCAGCGTGGGGGCTCAAAGCTGAGTCAAGCCTTGAAGTTGATGCTGAGGGAAAGTTAGAGGCAAACAGCAACCACTGAGTCAAGTATCTTCTGCAACACTTGCTTGACAGCTCTCCTGTTTTAAGGCCTTGCATCACAGCAAGATTCTACCCCTGTAGAATACACACACAATGGCTTAGAAGCTCACAAGTAGTCTAGTTAAAGCCTTCCTCAACAACCCCAACTTCTTGCTTCTCATCCTCAGGAAACAGTCATTTTTAGGCCACCACTGCCTGCTTCAGGCTCCCTTCCAGTTCACCAGCCATTGGCGGTGTCTGAAGGGACAGGCTTCCTGGAGCACCAGACCTGTAAGGCAAGAGGACAAGAAGTGTTACTGTCCAGCTAGTTCAGTGCAGCTACAAGACTGCAAAACAGCTCCTCTGAACTACTTGCTCAGGACAATTTGCCTTCACAGGGAAATTCAGAAAGACAGCCTTGCTAGCAGCACAGAATATGTAGGGAAAGTAGATGGTATCCAAACCCGGCCAGGTTTTCACTACCATCGTAAGACTAATGGCTTACAGTCTTCAGACCACATACTTCAAAAAGTGGTTCTTACAGAACTAAGAAGTTTAGTTCATGCCGAATTCACCCTGCTAAAAGGCGGGTCACATGAAGGCACCTGAGCATGCAGTTTCATGGCAGGAGGAACCGCTTGATCTATCACAGCAAGCGGCAAAAGACACTCACCAGTTCCCTCTGCAGAGCTGCCAGGACTCAGAGTGTTCCTGGAACAGACGGCCCCCAGGGATTAAGACAAGTCCAGTCCCCTCTCTGCTAAGTCTCAGGAAGGTTCCTCTGCATCAAGCTGTTGAAGTCCATCTTCCTCAGGCGGAAAACCGCAGGGTGACGCCGATAGCCGACTCCAGGGCTGGACAAGGGCTCTAGCTTTGCCCTCCGTTTGCAAGAGCCTCGAAGTCACATTTATCTCAATGCAACACCGTGGCACGGTCTGGTATTCCCCCCGCGACTGCGCTCAACCGCTACCATTCCCTCCGGTATTTCCAGCCTACACCTGACAGCAGAGACGTCCATAACCAGTTCTACGAAACCGGAGCGGAACAGATGTGCTTATGAGGAAAGCTGACCTGGTACATAAACGTGAACTTGACTGCTCGCCAGCATTTACAAAATCAAGGTGATGTTCTACCAGCACAACCCTGAAGCAGCAGGCAGTTACTGGTAGGCTCCTCACAAGCAGCCAGGGCTGCCAAGGTACGCAAGAGCACACAGCTACAAGAACACGGCAGCAGAACTGCTTCAGGCAACAGAACTCGAGGATTTCACTGTCCTCGAGCGTATCAGCAATAAAACACCATCCACCACACAAGGAAATTCAGGATTATACACCTGACGGATTCTTCATAGCACTTGCAAAGGTTCCGGGAACAGGTCAAAAGGCTGATTGTAAAACTGGTTTCTCTCTCCTTTGTGTTGCACCCGACTAAGATAAATACTGACTTACCTCATCATACAGGCGAGAGCATACGATGTTACTGTACTTCCAGAATTCCGCCCAGAAGTCCGAGTAGGATTCCACTGACCACTGATATAAGTCATCGTAGTTGGCTAGAAGTAAGAGATGTGTTAGTTACATAGAGAACTACAGGAATTCAGATGAAGTACAATTAGGGATATCCCAGATAAAGACAACATGTGGCTACAACAACCAGCAAGGTAAAACTGCTCCCAGTGGAACACTTCTCCGTTCAAGGCAAGTGACTGTGGCATCGACCCACATCTACCTGAGCATTTGACCAGACGGCATCACCTCACCCAACTGAGCAAGTCATTTCCCACCACGGAGACAGGGACCTTCACTAGTAACTCTGTGCGACATCTACCCACCCCCATCGGCGCAAGCCAGGACTAGAGAGCAGGACAGAGTCCTGCGTGCCGACACGTCCACTCCCCGCCATAGCATGGTGCTTTCAGGAAGACTGGTTTATCTCTTGCTTTACGAGAAGAGACATTTGCCATATGGTTCTAGTGCAGGACCAAAGACCTCTGATTGCAGGGTAACACAGAGATTAGATGCACTCATTATCAACCTGCGATATCAACAGCTCGCTGACAAAGGAAGCATGTGTGATTCCTCAATAAAGGCAAGTGTGACAGATAGCAGCTTACCTTTCCATGCTAAAACAGCAAGAATGAAGTCAAACAAGACATTTAGCAGGCAGATATTAAAACCACGACCTGGCACTGAGCTGCTCACTTCCATGTTTCGGTTGTGGGACAGACAAAGTAACCCAAGGAACACATACCAAAACCCACAACTCAAACTGAACACTGAAATTCAGCGTGCAAAGCAGTTTTAGGTCTGGATAACTGAAGCTGATGTCTCATCACCAGCCTAAGAGTGACATTCCCAAGTCATGCCCATGCTGTCTGAAGTTGCGCCAACAGCCAAATTAAGTATCTGCCACCAGTGTCAGTGGCAACAGCTCTCTGCTCTGCCAACTGCGTGTCCTATTTGATGCGTTCAGCTACACACTTGGAGTTGTTTTCTCCAGTTATCTTTGGTCTGTCATCCTGCTGCCCAGCTAATTGCTTCAGAAGTCTTCTCTGCATCCTCCTCCTCCTACAAGGAGGACATCTTCCAGCTTTGAGAGGAAGCATTCAAAGCCAACTCCACACTGTTACTCACACTTCATCACCAAGCTGTTTCCCCACCCAGCCTGTCCCTTCCACGTCTCATTCCACTCAATCTTCCCATCAATGTGAGACTGCTCCCTAGGTATTACTGACAGAGGAGGAGCAGAGACTTCTCCCTAACTCAGCTTTGCCTCAGTCTCAGCCTCCTACATGCCCTTTCTCATTCTCCACCCAACTGACTCTTCACTGTCCTGTACACTGCCCATAGGCTGGTGTGGGGATAAGGCCAAATGCAAGTCCTAGCTTCCATCTCCTCCTTCAAAACCCAGTTGCAGCACATGCCCTGAATCATCTGATAAACGTGAAAAGCTGCAGTCACCACTAAGTTGGTTTCTTACAATGTAAACAGTTTGTTCCATCTTGTCTACGCAGTTTGTCCCCAAGTGAGCTTTACCGTGTGAGTGCTGGGGGGCACAGGCCTGCTGTTCAGCAACTCTGCACCGCGTCTCGTTACCGTGTTGTCGGGGTTGGACAGAGCCATGCCGCTTGAAGTTATCTTGCCCTTAGCTCTCCTCAGTCAGTCCCCATCTTGCGGTTACATAAACAACCCATTCTTAGCTGCTGAATAGCACACAGACCAATGAACCCAAGATCAAACCTAATGGAAGTTGACAAAGGTTTCTATATATGCACAGGAATCCACTTTCAACTGGAGATAACCACTCCAAGATGGGGGAACAAGCAGCCGAGCTGGAACCGCATTCCATCTTCATCACAGGAGTACTGGTTACGTGACATTGCTGCTCAGGCGACAACTGGAATCCTGTAGTAACTTGCTTCCTGTGCAGCAGGGGAGGTAGGCGCTACACATTTGTGTTCGCACGTGAAGCGCCCCAGCAGGCACACTAACGAGCTGGCTTGCCCACAGCGTAGGCTCCCAGTCCAGATGCACAATTGCTTCCCCGACACGAACTGCCAGAAGCACGAGATACTCCTCCAGAACGTCTCCACTTAGACATCTATGGACTGACAAACTTGTCAGGCCACTTGCCAGAAGTACTCCCTCCATCAGGCAGAAGCCTACACGAGCGCTACACAAGCGACCTGGTCCCCAACTACTTGGGGAAAACAGCGTGCGAGACAAGCTGGTCAGAAAGGGAGGGCCTGACCCCCACCTGCACTGAAGTCCCACGGGTCCATGATGTGAGCAAACCCGCACAACCTCAGCCACTGACTCCTGACACCCTAGAGACAGCACCCACGGAGAAACAGAGCACTGGGTTGGAAGACACCACTGGGGGTGCAACCCCCCACTCAAAGCATGGCTAAATTCAAAGCTGCCAAGTAGTTTCAGAGTCCGAGGACTGCACCCCTGTTCACAGCCGTACAGGTACTTCTGAATGGGCATGAAGCAGAGCTTGAAAAGTCTGGGCAGATGCACAGCAGGCAGCTTGGCTTCCACCACTGAACCAACTTACACATCACCTTTTACCTGCCGGCAAGCTTAAAAAATAAAGATCTATGCTTCAGAATCAAAGATGAGAGCACAAGCCTGGCCTTAACTCCGGTCTCACACACAAGTGCTGCTGGAGCACCACGTTAAGGCTCACCCTCAGCTCCCAGCCACGGCAGCAGCCATGCCTCCTTCCCCCACGCCGAGTCACTCGGGTACCGCCGCTCCCCCCGGGAAACCCCTGCGAGCAGGGCCTCAGTGCGCCCGGGAGAGCCGGCAGGTACCGGTGCCCGGGCTGCCGGCCAGCAGCAGCACCGCGGACAGATAAGGCTGTTTGCATTTCACAGCGGCGCCTACCTTCATGCTGAGCGGGATGCTGCCCCGGCGGCCTCCGCACGAGACACCGGCACAGCATCACGCACCCGGTGCCCTCGAGCGCCAGGGGTGCCCGGCCGCCCCGCCCTGCTCTCCGGGGCAGGGGCAGACGGACGGCCCGCGGCCGTAACGCCAACCCCGGGGACGCCGAGCCCCGCCGCCCCCAAGGGCCTCCCCGCCCGGGCGCTGCCCGCCCGCCCGGTGCTCACCCAGGCGGAGGCCGCAGCTGCTGGCCACGGCGGCGCGGAACCGGTCCATGTGGGTGTTGCGCTTTGTGTCCGGCTCCCACATCACCTCCGACTCCATGATCTCGGGCTCCCGGGACATGGCGACGGCGACAAACGGGCGAAGGGACCGAGCGTGCCTCTCACAGAGCGCCGACCCACACACCGCTGCCACAGCCCCGACTGCGCGGCCCCTCCTCCGGGCGCAGCGCTTTAAGGCCCTGCGGTGCTCGCCTCACACGTAACCTTCCGCCGCAGGGAAAAGAGTGCGGGCGTCGCGCCCCGCCCGCCGAGGGGGCGGCGAGCCCGGTTCAGCCCCGCCACCGCCCCGGCGCGTGGAGAGCGGCGCGGGGGGGCCCCGGCTGCCGCGGGGGAGCGGCGGGAGGCGTGATCGGCAGGGCCCGGCCTGTCCCTGAGCGAGCGCTCTGTCACCCCGGCGGCAGCGACCCGGGGCGGGGGGGTGACCGCGGCCTGTCCCCCGCCCCGGGGCAGACCCGGCCCAGCGGCCTCCGGCCCGGCAGGAGCCCCCGGCGGGGTTTAGCGGATTTAGCGGCGGGTCCCGCCCGTGCCCCCGCGGCGGCAGGCGTGGTGCGGGGCCGCTCAGAGCCCCCCGGCGTGGGCCCCGGCCGCCCCTACGGGCCGCCAACCCCGGGGGGCAGCCCTGGCTTCACGGTTTTCAACGGTTCTCCGCAGAGCTACCGCCGCTGCTGTATTTTACTCATCCCAGAGAGGGCTGAAAGCCCTCGCTGACAGATCCTTGGTCCGGTGGAGGCCTTTCCCCACAGCCTCGCTATCTCTTCCACTTAGCGACGCTCTCTGCCTACACATCTCGCGCCCCGGATTAAAATCGATTGCATCCCTCCTCTCCAAACCTTGGATCGACGGTCGCGATGTCACAACGGCCCGTTTCAGCCAAGGAGTTACGAAGTGCTGGGGAACGATGCTCAGGTCACTCTGTCCGCATGCTGCTTATGTAACTGCCATTTCCAAGGTCACCCTTTGCTGTTGAGTCATGGAAGACTCAAAAGAGCCGAATTTGATGGTAAATTGCACGGGCGGACATGAAACTGCAACATACCGACTGGCTAGTAGCATCCTTGCTATAGACTTTGGATTTTCGCGCCACTGAAATGCAACTATTTGCTTAAATTTGCAGGGCATGGCAACCCCATGAGCCCTGAGATGCTCTTTGCCTCAGGAAAGCCCCTACACACAGCATGGTTTTCACTAGCTCCCCAGAGCCTCCGAGAGCCTGCGGGTGGAATCAGGGCACCTTATCTGCCTTTACGCGCCTCCCTTGCCCTGGCACGGCGCTCTGAGGTCAGTGGAGTGTGAAGCCCGTGTCACGGACACTCAGCCAAAGCCATCAGGAGGGACGCTGGGCGCCTGCTCCTCCGCCCGGCCCCCTGTACCGCCACGGCCTGCGGCAGGGAGAACAGCCGCCGGCAAACTCCGTCCTCCGCACGCTCACGGGAAAGAGAACTTCAATTTTTTGCCCTTTGGGCTGCTTAGGCCTTTATTACGACGAGGAAGGTTAACCGACGTGGCCGTGCAGAGGGGCGCGGGGCGCAGCGCGCTGGGTGCAGCTGGCAGGGTCAGAGTTCAGGAGGGGGCTGCCCCACAGCCGGCGGACCACTGCCAGCAGCCCCTGCCCCCCGCGCTCGTTCAGCCCCGGCTCAGCTCCAGCCCGTCCTGTCCCGGGGCGCGCAACTGAGCTCCTGGTCAGGCTGGCCCCAGTCCTCCGACCATCTCACCCCACACAACGACCTGGCCACCGCCACGGCGGCGCTGACACGCTCCCAGCGAGCGCAGCAATCGCTATGTTCCCGTGTTTACCTCACTCTCGTTCCATGCGGCCCCTCTCCGAGGCACCCCCCAATCCGCGCCCCGAGGAGCCGCAGCCTCGGCGCTTCCCGCCATCCCCCCCCTCCCGGGAGGGTGGCGGTGAGGCCGTGACCTGCCGCCGCCCCACCGGCGCCCTGGGACCGGGCGGCCCCGCGCTGCGGACGGATCCCGCGCGGCGCACGGCGGTCGCGACGCCGCCGCGTCTGATTGGCTGCCGCGCGCCTGGCCCCACATCAGCCCAGAGCCCGCTCTCCTCACGGCTGGGCAGACGGCGGAAGAGCTGACACCATGAAGAACCAATTGGACCAGAGGTTTCTCAAGCCCTCTTCTCTGCCGACCAATGACCGTCCGGATGGGAAGGAGGTGTGCCCAATCGCGGGGGAGCTCTCATCCGGCTCGGCGAAGGGGTGGGGTCCCGCCGTGAGTCCCCTCAGCGCTGAGGCGCGCCCGGCGCGGCACCTCGGCGAGGCCGAAATCGCCCGTTTTGAAGTGAAAAAGCAGCAGGAAAAGAGCAGCTTTCCCCCACCCAAAGCAACCTGTGTTTCTAAAATGAAAACGCGCTGCAAGTCACCTGAGAAGGGACCCAAAAATCCTCTCTCGGAGCTCAGAGGCATAGTTCTAAACGGGCTGACCCACTTGGTGTTCGAGGAGGAAATGGCGCTTGTGAAACCCGGGCTTTTAGGAAAACCTGGCAGCAGTTATTAACGGCACTTTCACTGGTGCATCCTTGGTGAGAATCAGTCACGGCTCCATGAGGCTTCTCCTCCTCCTCCAAATCGGATTTTTCTTCTGTCAAAAGCGACCTTGGAAGGATGGGGAGAAAAAGGAGGAAAATGAAACATGGCTTTAATAGGAAAATGGGCATTTTGAGGTCTGCAGTGAGCACCGAGAATAGTTTGAAGACCAGGTTAGGATGGCTGGAGGAAAACAGCCCGGGTAGGATTAACTGGAATTGGCTATTTACATATCGCTAAGCCTTGCTTTACACGTACTCGTGCTAGCGGCAGGTTATAAAACACATCATGCTGAGGTTAGATTAGACTGGGGCCTTTCAAAAGATGCTTCAGAGCCGACCGACAGTGGCGCTACCTGCAGTGCGGGCTGTGAGGTCACTAACCTGCAGTCAGCCTGCGAAATGGAAACGGGTGACGAAATGCATCAGCCTGTGA
This sequence comes from Rhynochetos jubatus, assembly GCA_027574665.1. Taxonomy (NCBI): domain Eukaryota; kingdom Metazoa; phylum Chordata; class Aves; order Eurypygiformes; family Rhynochetidae; genus Rhynochetos; species Rhynochetos jubatus. The sequence goes on along the minus strand of CM050666.1, from coordinate 16,184,923 downwards.
GATAAAAGTTTCGTAACGGTACCCCATGGCAATCCGTGCGGTGTGCGCGGCCTGACCGTGATCCATCGATCCAACACCCGGATTAGGAAATCGAAAGATGCTGGGAAGTTTTTTATGAACGCCCCTATTTTCAGGGTGGCCGCAGCTGGGTGATGGGTCTGTGTGAGAAGAAAGACCTTCCGGCTCGTTTGCCATCCATGATCTCTGCAGCCTCTGCGTGGTGTCGGGAGTACGAGTATCCAGAATCAACATCAAAAGCATTTGTAGAGAGGGAAGAAGAAGGAAAAAGGACAAAGGACGGAGAAAAGCAGCAGTGACACGTTGCAAGAAAAGCCTCAGAGCTGGCAGCAAAACATGGAGGGAAAAGGCCTAGCATGACAAGAGGTCACAACGGTCAGCTGTGGCAAGCTGAGGCTGTGAGATGAAGTAAAGACAGAGAAGTAAGGGCCAGTGAGGTTAAGGGCTGCTCCACGTCCACAGTTGGCTTTCATTAAGCCTGTGCCTTTTTTTTTTAAGCATAAAAATGCTTTAAAAAGCGAGAACACTATGATCTGCTAAAACATTGGCATCCAGAAGACCCCAATTTATTCTAAATACTGTTCAGATTGTTGTTAAAACCTTACATCTGAGTAAGACATCTCACACCGTTTCTAGCACCCATCAGGAGACAGAAAAATACATGCTTGTGTACAGCAAGACCCTCACCAGAGGATCGTTCTAGAAACCTCACCGTTGTCCCAGTTAAGGAGTTCAGTGTGGCTGAGATCAATACGCCAGGCCATGATGCAACGTATTCTTTGAGCAGAGGCGATTTCATTTATTTGAACGAGGAAGGTGAAACGCTGCGTAATTTCATAAGAGCTGTGGATTTGGAGAGATGAACATGCCTGAAATAGGCTCAGGGAGACAGGTCAGGAAATCAATTAAATACCAGGGAAGATTCCCAAATTATCCTGACCTGATGCGAAGGACAACGCTGAGCACAGGCTTCCAGAGGCCTATCATGCTAAAGCAGGCCTCCGAGCCTCTGTAAAGAACGGGTGGATGGGAAGAAACAACGAGCACTCTGCTGAAGTGATTTTGAGGGGGATCCCACGACGGAAACTCACATCAAGAAAGAGGAATCGGCAGAAACAAGACCTGTCGGACCAGCAACAGCACAAGGGGACGCAGGGAAGGCCGCGCCAACGGGAAGCAAATCGAGGAATCATAAACGGCACAGAAAACAGGACGTTACGGCTGGGTTATTGTACCGCGAGGTTCTTCACGTGCACGGAATGCCCCCGAAGCGGACACTGCGGTGTGCGGGGAGTCTGGGCACAGCACGACACCGAGGGTGGGCACCAGAAACCGCGCGAGAGCCTCAAAGATACCCGTCGGCGGGGAAGGGTGCGAGAGACTCCAGGGGCACGCACAGGTCTCACCGTGTCAGCAGTTTCAGGACCTCCTTAAAAGAGAGTGAAACCAGCGTTTATAAATATAGAACGAATCTATATCCCACTGAAATGAGGGAAGATGCCGAGTGCCTTCCTGGAGCTGGGCCAGCCCTTTCAGGGCCAAATTCGAGTAAATGCTAAAAGGTCTCGGCCGTCCTGCTCAATGTGAGAATAAGTGGCGTGGCCCGACTAAAACTGGGGGAAAAGCCCCAACAAAGCCGTCCTGTGTCCTAGACGTCTGCTTGACTGCGCAGCAGCCAGGCTTAAGCCCAGCCAAAGTTTGAACATCAAGGACACGGTGTCAAATCAGGGGGAGATACCTCAAGCTATTGCCGCGACTGGAAGAGCCGCTGGCCGTGCCCCTGCCTCCGCGGGAGCTCCCCGGGCCCGGCGAGGGAACGCAGCACTCTGCCCTGCGCTTCACGGAGCGCCCGCCTGCGCCCGGCGCGGCCGTGGCCACGGGCCGCCTACACCTCCCAGGCCCGCCGAGGAGCTCTGGGGAGGGTGTCAGCATCCCCCCACACACACCTTGAAGTTACCGTTGGGCAACTCCAGCGAACTTATCGGCCCAACTCACGTCAGCACTCGGGGCAGAATCTGCGATTCTGGTGTTGCCGTCGCTGCGTTGCTGTCGCTGCGTTCCCGTCTCGTCTAACTCCTGCTAATTAACGAGGAATCGCAGTGCGCTCGGAAAGAGGTAAAGTACTTTTTTAACTTCTCTCCGCTAACGTCCCGCTTGGGTTTCACCACCCGGAAGGACCTGCTAACGCTGTCGAATTTATACTTCCCAACCGGTCTTCCGTTGACCGGGTTACTCGGGAAAGCTCACCCTGTCGGACGTGGGAACGCGTGGATCGCAGCACAGGTTTCTCCAGACACGCGATTCTTTCAGAATCCCTCGATCCGAAGGTGACGGCCTGTTGAAAAGATGTTGATTTTTTTCATGTTTTGCCCTTTTTTTTAGACATTAAATTTCCACATTCCCTTTATCACTTGCGGGTCGCACCCGGGCGTCCCCGCGGAGAGGGAGGCAGCTCGCTCTGGGTTGGCGATGCGCCCTTGAGGCAAAAAAAAGCCCTATTTCAACCTAAATTAGTGTTTTCGGGTGGCAATCAAGTTGCTGCGCCGGGCGGGGGAGGCGGGGACGGTGGGCGGGGCACCGCAGGTGCCCCGCCCACCGTCCCCGCCTCCCCCGCCCCGCTCCTCGGCGGAGTTCATTGCGCGCCCGGCAGGCAGCGCTACGATCGCGGCGCTGCCTGGCGCGGGAGGCCATGGCGGCGGGGCGGCTGCCGGTGGTGCTGCTCCTCGCCCTGCTGCTGGCCGGCACGGCGGGCCCCGGCGCTTGGGCAGCTCGGAGCCGGGGAGCCGAAAAACAAAACAGCCTCCGCCGCGCTGCCAGCGGGTTGTACCAAGGCGTCAGCGGCCTTTTCGGCGAGGACAACGTGCGGGCCCTGCAGAAGGTAACGCGCCGGCCGTTTCCTCCCTCCCCCGCCGCACACACCCTTGGTTTCCTTTCCCTTCGCCCTTTCTCCGTTGCTCCCGGGGGTGACCGGGGCCGGGAAGCAAAGCCCCGCGGGAGGTCACCCCCTCCGGGAGCCGTGCTCGGTGCCGGCCCCGCGGCGGCCTCGCCTCCTGTGAGAGCCCGGCTGCGGATGAGGCGGGGGGGAACGGCGGGAGCGTTGTTTGGGGGAAGAAAGCAGGAGGCGAGGCTTGACGTGGTGCAAACCGCAAAAAATATCAAGAAATCGATAGATAAAGGTTATTTGAGGTCCAGGGCAGCCTGCTCTGCGCGAGGAGCCCTGCACCTGGAGTACGGTCTGTCTGCATCAGCAGAGCATCCTGCGTGCGTAGGGCCGCATGTGAACTTGGAGGGGGTAAGGCGCGCAGGCAGACGGACCTGGGCTGCCCTCTGCTCCTCGCCACTAGGAGGAAGTAAGAAATGCTTTTAAACTGACCTGCAGATACGTTTGGGGACGTCTCTCAGTTGCTCAATAAAACTCTGCTCGATAATTTTCTGATTTCGTTTACCACTGTCCATCGCTAGTCATCGTGTTGGCTTTAAACTTCTGAACAATAATACAGCTAATAAAGTGCATTTTTAAATCCTGTCAATGTATAAACGTACATGTCAACATACCTAGAATAAGGACATTTGTAATAAGTAAATTTATGATTCACAGGGTTAAAAAAAAACTAGAGTTATATCTTTTTCCCTTGAGGACTTCAAAATAGTCTGCAGTTCTGCAATTCTACTCATGACTAGTAAGTCTCAAAGTGTGCTTAAGGAATTGAGGATTCTTATTTTTTTAACTTTGCATTTTATTTCTCAGTTTTTCTCGAGGCTGACAGAGAGGTTTGTGAATGGGGTGGATGTATTAATGGACACATTCTGGAGAATATGGACTGATTTGTTAGATGTTCTTGGAATTGATGGTAAGTGTGGTGCCTCTTAAGTCTTGAACTATTATCAGCCTGTGTCAGTGTTTACAAGCATTGGCCAAGTGGGAAAATAATGACATTTTCTTATGCCGGACATCCATCAGCGGTATCTCTCTCCGCTTCACACGCCTTTGATATTGCTATTAGTACCTTCCAACAAGAGGACTGAAACGAACCGTTCCATTTCTCTCTCTACAGGATGTCTGTGAAACACGATACGAGTCAGGGTTGGTTTCTTGGTAGCGTCGTTCAGCGGGTGCACACGGCCAGGATCTGTGCAGGGAAATAAAGGACTAGAAGTAGGAAAGGTGCTGTGGAGAGCCTCTAGAATGTAACTTTTACAAAGCAGGATCTTGCCTTAATGTGGACTTCGACCTCAGGCCCTATAGTAGTTTTTCTTTAAAGAACCTTTAGCACCTTTACTTGATAGTCGTTAATTCAATTGCTTCGCTGGAGCCGAGCCAGCGATTTGACAATGGGCCGTCCAGGGACGGATGAGCTAGCGTTGCCCCTTACTTGAGAAAGCACGGTCCTGCCCCGGCTGCCTGACCCTTAGAAGCGGCACTTGCGGTTTCACCCGTATCACTTTGCCATGTGCTCACTAACAGTGTGTACGTTTTCCTTTGTTTTCTGCAGCCTCCAACCTGACTCATTATTTCAGTCCAGCAGCAATTGCCAACAACCCGACCCGTGCCCTCCTGCTCATCGGTGCCATTTTACTTGCCTATTGGTTTTTATCTCTCTTCCTTGGATTCTTCTTCTATCTCCTGCACATGCTGTTTGGTCGCTTTTTCTGGATTGCGAGAGTTGCCCTGTTCACTCTCTCGTGCGTGTACATCCTCCAGAAGTACGAAGGCGACCCGGAACACGCAGTCCTGCCTCTCTGCTTTGTTGTAGCCGTCTACTTCATGACGGGGCCGGTTGGATTTTACTGGCGAAGAAACAGCAACAGCAGCCTTGAGGAGAAGATGGACCACCTCGACAGTCAGATCAGACTGCTGAACATACGTCTTTCTAGGGTGATTGAAAACCTGGACAGAGGCAGCGAGCAGTGATCCGACCCCCGTAGACCACTGTACACCAGCTCTAGAGAATTCCCAAGCACTGTCTCGTTCGAAGTTACAAAGCAACAAAACATCACATGGTAAAAAGTGGGCAAAGTTAGAACTTTTCATCATGTGTAAGACTAATTTATCTAGGTTATACACTCAGCCATTACACTTGTAGGAAAGAAACAAATTTAAAGAATTCCGCTGTATATTCAGAGTTTTATCCAGTACTAGAATTTTCTCCGTAGGTAAACGCTTACTTTTACAAGCATTTAAAAACATCTTTTGTAAGGTTTTTATAGGAGCAAATTGAGAAGTCTTTCAAATATTGAAATTGAGCAAAACATATGCAAATTTGACACTTAAAAAGTGAAAAAGAAAAAAAAAATAATCTCAAGCTACCAAACACTTCCACTGAGAAGCAACTGCTGCGGGTCCGCTCGGGTTTTTTTTCCAAGTTGCGAATGTTTTTGCGTTGTTGTTGGCTTGTTTCATTGCCTTGAAGTTGCCTTTCATAGAGTATCAGATGAGGAATTTTCTGGTATCCGGGCCAAAAAATTCAAACCATAGCTTTTAACAGGAGATGGGGAACGAGGGAGGAGGAGTTTTCATCAGTCTGAAGTCCTTAAATGCCAGTCCGACAGGAGGCAGTGGGAAGCGCACGTGTGGCGTTCCTTCGTTGCGGTTCACCCGGCGAGCCTTAGTTTGGCGTCGGAAGGGAAATGGGTTTTCCTGAGTTGTCGGAAAGGGAGGAGACGTAGCGTGGCAAATGGGCGTTCGCGTTTGATCCTCACAGCGAAGCATTTTCCAAGCATAAGCGCATAGAACAAAACGTGATTTTTAATCTCAGGACCCACGTACTTTCTCCAAAAAGGCAGCAGTTAAACGCTTGCAAATGTATTGTTGCTTAAAGCTTTCTCAGGACCAATGAGCGGCAATAAATTCTCTTCAGGAAGATCTGGATTTTTTTCTAAAACTAATAGTTTTATAGGAGCTTTTCGCTTGGAGCCTGTGTCCTCGCTGCGTTGTGTTTGGGGAGAGTGAGTCGCCTTAGGGGCAGGGTGTGTTAAACAGTCGTATTCCGAAGGGAGGGAGGAGCTTTGAAGCCGTTTGCTTTCGCAGGATTCTGTGTGTAACCTTGGAATGACCAGTTTGGTAGACAACCACCGGCTGGGTAGGGATGGCTGAAATGCCGCGAAGCAAAGGCGACCTCAGGGAAGAACGTCCGCGCTGCGTTTAGCTCGGGAACCTGCAGCGTGCGAAGGGAGGAGGGAGGGAACCGTGGCGATAAGCACAGTGTTGATACGCTCAAACGGAGCGCGGCTGTGCCGTAACGCCTCAACGTACGAGCAAAGGAAAAACGGCACAGAAATGGGTCTGTGATGGGGACTGGCTGAAACGGGCGGGGAACAAATGGGAATAGTGATCCGGGGCTGTTGGCCTGCCAGGGCCGGCTCCAGCGGTACCGGCCGGGGGCAGCTGGGCACAGCTTGGTCTTCAGTGTCTTCTTCGCTGGGTAGAACTTTTGCTGGATGTGACGCTTAGCTGAATGTAACCGTGGGGTGGGTTTGTCTTTCTCTCCACGCTGAAGTTTAATACTGTCCTTGAAGCGCGTGTTCCCCGCCTGACCCCTTGCGGGCTGTGCGTGGCGTTTAGGTGTCGATGGCCTTTACTCCAGACTGATCCCTCCAGCTCAGCGCTGGTGAGGTTCACGTGCCGTTGGCGCTGTTGTAACCCACCTCAGTTTCTTATCTCGCCTGTAAATCCCCCTGCACCCCATTTTTCAAGAAATAGGCATTTAGAGTTGCAAAGTACCTGCTTTTCATAACTTAAAGCTTTTCCCGTGAAGGCTGTGGCAGCAGTCCGCTTTGTCAGGCTGGAAATGTCAATTGCTGTACATTCCTTTCTCCATCGAATCTCGGAGGCTTCCCGTCCGCTCCGCTTTCCCGGCTGTTGTGCGCAGGGGTCTGGGCTAAAACACCGGCTGGAAGCGGGGGTTGATTAGCAAAGCTTGTCGGGTCTTTCTGCTAAATCAGGCCTGAGGACCAAAGCCTGGCGCGTGTGAGCGGCTCCGCCGACCTCAGTGGGACTGCGCGTGACCAGTTCGGCACAGAGTGTATTTTACGTAATCCGTATTGAATGATAAAGATGGTGAATCGTTTATATATATTAAGAGTTGTCTATGATGAAGATTGCTTTTAAGATACTATATATAAACCTTAATTTGGATCCTAGTTTCTCCCTGTCTCATTGATCTTAGTTTTGTAAAATCAGCCCTCCTGTATTAATAATCTTACTTTTGTTCACCCTGCTGCTTGAAAAAAGGTATTTTTGTATTTACTTGCATCCCGTGTATAGCAAAATGTTATGTGAAAGGTGGTATATAGAAAATTGGGAATTTTTAATCAGTATTTTTCCCAGCGCTCAGTTTTCATGTTCGTCAAATTCAGAAGTAATGGTTATTTTTTTGAAGCACAATCGAATCTTGAATGTGTATTCTTTAAAATGCTCTGTATTTTTCAACATGCACTGTAGTGAAAGCGCTTTTGGGACATGAATGTGGTATTGTATTTACTCTCGTTCGACTTTTGTAAATACCTTTTACAAATATTTTCCATACCAAGCCATCTCCTTTATCCCTCGAGGTTCTTGCTGGTTTTTAGAACTCACTCCAGAGACTGGTTGCGCTGCTTTTGTACTGCCGTTGACAGAGGTGTCTCCTACGAAGTCACAGAGATGCGGAGGTGGCGCCTGGTCACCCGCGGCTGAACTGTGACGTGGAATTGGACAGACTGGCCCGAAGTGGGGGCAACCCCCCGATCCTGCGGCTGCCGGCCTGTTGCGCTAACACCAGGCCGCAGCATCGGTTCTCTCTGCGCCGGGCTGGTGCCAGCTGCCCGGGAAGTGGTGTGGCGGGCCCGGGGCAGCCGGCGAGGGAGGACACCCCATCTCTCCGCTCCCCAAAAGGCTCCCTCCCTCCGGAACAGCTCCCGGTTACTGACCTTCCCCTGCCAGCGGCCACTGGGAGGGACGTGGCCCTGTGTCACCAGCTGCCAACCGGCTAACCCTCTGGGCTGGGCTTCAGACTGTCCGCTATCAGAGATTCCGGGAGCGTCTTCGGTGTTTTAGACTTTGTGCTGTAAGACCTAACGTTTGACGCTGCGGTAGTGTTTTCAGTACCTTCGCGTTTTCGCAAAAGTAACGTCGGTAGCAGTTTTCTTTGGCAGTACACGCCTCGCCTCTCGACAACCGACCTGTCCTACCCGGCACGTGGAGATTTCAGCAGCGGTTGTTGGGTGTCGGAGCGCAGCGTGGTGTAACTCGGTGCCGTGCGTGGTAGCGCGTCCGTCACGTCGTGGTTCTGCTTTTGGAGACGTGTCGCATCGTTAGCGTGGAGGTGGCTCGCTATCAGCCTTGGCTCGTCGGTGGTGTGGCCGTTCGTAGTGTGATTTGCCTCGCGTACTGCTCCGTCTTTGGCAGCTAATGACCTAAAGGACCCTCCGTTCCCTTCGTCTGGGGAAAAATGAAGGTTGTACTGTATCCGCATGTATCTTAAACTTCTGGATCATTCCAGCTGGTGACAGCACGTGGAGAAGGGATCTCTTCCTCCCAGCCGGGACTCGGTTGCTGTGGTGGCACGCGCCCTGGGCTCCGGTGGCCGGTGCTCTCCCGCCCGGGTTGGTGCCGCTGAGTGTGGTCTGGTCTGAGGAGATGGCGTGCGCGCGCTCCCGACCCACGCTCCGCGGGGCGCGACTGGGCCCGCCGGTCCAGCGGTTCGGAATACATCGGACTGACTCCACCGAGCTCTCCACGCCTTCGTTGGTTCCCGGCCCGCCGCACGCGGGGGGCAGTGTTTGTGGGCGCTTTCACAGCGGGCTGCGGTGTTGTGACAAAGCTTGCAATAAACGCTTACTGAGACTGCACTGAGAATCCGCTTGCGGCCGCGACTCGGCTTTGTCGGACGCCTCCCGGGGGGGCTGTGAGGGGCCCGGCGGGGCTGTGAGGGGCCCGGCGGGGCGGGGGGTGGCGCTGGGCCGCGCCGGCCTTACGGCGGCCCCGAAGCGCTCTGCGCCTGCGCACGCCGCGCCCTCTCCTCGCGAGACCGCGCGCCCTCCGGAAGTGGCGGCCGCGGGGAGCCGCACGTGGGGCCGCGGAGCGCCGGGCCGGGCCGGGCCGTTCCCGCCGCCGCCATGGGCCGGGCGCGCCGCCGGCACAACTGGAAGGCGCGGCTGCAGCAGGGCCCGGCGCAGCCTCCGCCCGCCGCGCCGCCGCTGGAGCTGCCGCTGGAGCTGGGAGGTGCGGCGGGGCTGGGCCGGGGTCTTTGAACGTTACGCGCGCGGCGGCAGGCTCTGCCGTTAACGTTGGTGGGGTGGCCGTGGGCACCCGGGTGGGCGGTACGGCGCTGTCCGTACTGCGCTTCCGCTGGAAGCGTTAACGTTGGTGCGTAGCGGTGCCCGGTAGGCTTCGCGTTACCAGCTCCGTCGGAGCACGTGCTGCGTTCGGCAGCGCGTCGCTAAAGCCGCTGCGGGAAGTTTTTATGTCGAACATTCGCATTTTCAAATGTCACGTAAAAAATCGCTTTCGTTCTGCTGCTTTTATCGCTCAAACTTGAGTAGTACGGATTTTAGTGTCAAAAACTATTTAACGTCAGGGGCAGGAGGCCGGGGGTCGCCCGGGGCGAGCTGTGTCCTGGGCTGCTCCGCTGCCCCTGACCCTGGGGCAGGTAAAAAAACGGGCAAAATTGCGTAGTGCCGTTACGTAAGTGAGGGAAAACAACCCTCGCGGGTACAGGTAGCACAGGGTTCCCCAGTTCCATGGTCTTTTGCCTTTGCTGATGATGTGGGACGGGTTTTTTTTTGGCTGGGGGTGAGGGTCGTGTTTGTTTAAAAGGGCTAAATCGGGCGAGGTTTGCGATACGGCTGTCGGGCAGTGAGCTGAAAATAATCCTCCTGGCACGGCTGGGTAACCGAGCTCATGCTTTCAGATGAAGCAACGCTGAAGGGAATCGATGGAAGCAACGCCCTGGTCCTGCCAGCAAAAAAAGCCAAGAAGGAAAAAGTTGCCTGTGTTGTGCAACAGCAGAAGAAACCCCTGAGCAAGAAACAGAAGAAAAACCTGCAGAAGGTTTTAGAGCTGAAGGAAAAGAAAAAACAGGTACGCTGCTGCTTGTCGGGACTCCAGCTTTGTGGCTTGTGGCAAAGCGAGCGTTTAATGTCGGTGCGTGGAAAGGGTTGACGGCACGAAGCGGCTGTAGAGGTTGCCCCTGCGCTGCGACGCTGGCAATCCCCCGTACGCAACGCGACCGCATTGCTGGTGGGAAGAGCCCGCGGTGGAGCGAGCGCTGCGCCGGGCCAGGGAGTGCGGTTGGGACGTGACCTGTCCGGGGTGTCTCGGGGACCTGCAGACGCTCAAGTTTAAAGAGTTTATGCCGCGACAGCGTTAGGTGTCCCTTTGCTGGGCGTTTTGGCCAAAACACGCCCCCACCCGTGGACTGCAGAGCATAGCCAGGGTGGAAGAGCGTTCCCCTCCCGCTCAGTGGGTCAGGCGTTGCAGGGACGCGGCGCTTCTGGGTGCCGGTTCCGGTTTGCCCCTGACCGAATCGTGACGTACGCCGCTGTCAGAGTGAATGGCGTGACGTAAAGCGTTCTGGGAAACACGGCGTGAGCTGCTTTGTCCTGCAAAATCCCAAGCTCCAGACACCCCAACTCTGCTACTGCTGCTGCTTCTGCACTGTTTATTGCCAGCTCTTGTATATGTTCTGCATGCAAACACAGCTTTTCTGTCTCCGTAACAGCGTCCCAGGCAAAACTCCTGTTGGTGGTAGTGTCTGAATAGTGGCATTCACAAATGACCTCGGTTTTTAGAGGTGGTTTGAAACTGCTGCTCTCTGACCTCATGCCAGCACTGTCCCACCGGAGGGAGCTGAAAGGAGGCTCCGGTTGCTCCAGTCCTCGCTCCAGCGTTTTAGTTCAAATCCATTACCTTCGCTGGTGGTTGAAGGGAGCGGCTGAGCTTGTCGCTGCAGCGATGAAGGGTCAAGTCCATGTTTTTCTGTGTTCGCTCTAGTGCAGGGCCGAAACCTTCATCAGGGAGGAGTGACCACGTGGAGCGGGAGCGTCTTTACGATTTCACAGCCGGATTTGCCGGCTCGTGCCCTTTAAACTCAAGCGCAGTTCTGGAAGTGAAACGGTTTCCCGGGGAAATAAGCAGTGGTTCTGGTTGTTTCTCCCAAATAGCGAGCTGAGTGGCTGAGCAAGCTGAATGAAGTCCAAGCTTCCGAGGCAGAAATGAAACTGCTCTACACCACCTCCAAACTGGGCATCGGGGAGCGCATGTATCAGGCTAAAAGGTAAAGCCTTATCTGGAAAGAACCGCTCTGGTTTCTCGCTGTGGTTGAAAACTTGGCAGCTTCTTCACTTTTTTTTGCCCAGTTTATGGGGTTTTTTTTTTTGCTTCTTACTGCATACAGGTTCTTCAGAGGGGATGGCGTGAAATAGTGGTGCTGTCTGATAACACAGCAGTTGTTCTAAGGAGAGGATGCGAGTTAAAATAACCTGGTCTTCCCTTAAATGAGAGGCGGGGAGGGTGACAGTTGTATCTGCACACTCTTACCGGTGATGCTAAGCTACACAGTCGGTGGATATGCGTCTGTTCTGTTGTTTTACTGGAAACCATCGGCTGCTGTGGTCCTTAGTTGCTGCGTTTCTCAGGAGCTGAATTTGGCAGAAGCTGAAATAAATTAAACTGCAAACGTGTCTGCTCAATAAATGAAGAAGCACCAGCGTAGGGAGTGGGTAGATAGGGATCCAGCGGTCAGGTGTCTGAGGCTTTACCTGGCAGAGCTGTGAACTCTGGGAACGGAGATCCTTGGGGACTGGGTTAACCGCTCTCGGTAACCTCCTCTGGAAGACGTGTCTAGCTTGAGGTCCTGGAGAACCTTGTCCGAAACGTAATTCCCATGTGGATGTTTTGTTCTAGGGTGATACAGGAGCCAGGAACTGTGGTACCCGGGAAGATCAGGAGCATCAGCGGTGCAAACAAGAGAAGGCACAGCTCGGATTCCGAACCGGAGCCTGAGGAAGAACACAGTAGCTCCGAGGAGGAAGAGCAGAAACAAGAAGTTGAGGATCACTCAGCCGGTGACGTGAATGCTGCTGAGAAGCCCAAGGATGGCGCGAGGAAGGCAGAGCCTGACCAGCAGCCGGCTGCTCCTGCTGCGCCGGTTTGCCAGGCAGCCCCCCCCAAACTGCCCCGCAAGCCTGCTGTTTTCATCCCAGTGGACAGGTCTCCTGAGATTCAGGTGAGGCCCTGTGAACGCTGAGGGGGCTGGGAATTTTGGTGTCCTGCATCAGCTTATGTCGCTGCAGACACTGGCCTTACCTCGTGCCTCCTGCTCACGCTGCAGGGCAGCAGCGCGCGCTGGGGCCTTGTTCCAGCAAGCTGTACGCGTCCGAGCTTACAGCCCGTCTGATCTAGCAGGAGGAAGACTAGTTTTGTTGCAGGGTGGAAGCTTCGTCTCTAGTTTTAAATACAGAATCTATTAGCACGCTTCTGTCGCTCTTCGCTGGGAAACCTTGGGAAGCCACTTGCAGCTCTCCGTTACGCCGTGTCCTAGGCAGGGCAGGGCAATTTTACCCCATTTGCTGTAAGTGGGGTGTTGTGTAGAAATGGGGAAAGCTCTGCCCGTGCCTGAAGAGACGAGACGGAGTTGTGCAATGAGATTTTGCTTGAAGTGCTGCCTCCGTAAACCCAAGGGACCCAAGTTTTGCCAGTTCAAGTGCAGGGCTTGCCAGCTGCTTTCTGGAAACTGCCCTGGTGACTTGGACGTGCTGGTGTGATATCAGCTGCCTTAGAGCTTCTTGAGCCCCAGAGCTTGCAGAATTCCCGTGTGGGGTTTATAATCTGCGGACGGTAACAGTTTTCAGTCCTGGGGAAAACAAAAAGAGAGCGAGAGACAAAACAGTGCAACTAAACCACGCGGTTTATATTATTTAGGAAGCAAGACTGAAGCTTCCAATCCTTGCTGAAGAGCAAGTGATCATGGAAACCATTAACGAGAATCCCATTGTCATCATATGTGGAGAGACGGGCAGCGGCAAAACCACACAAGTACCTCAGTTTCTTTATGAAGCTGGCTACGCCAGGTAGGTGTCATCTTTTATTTGCAGCACATGTAGTTGGGAGGGTTCACGCTGAGCTCAGTCACTGCTGGTATCGTTTCTTCTGATATGGCTGAGCGGAACCTGAGCTTTCCTGTGCCGTGGTACTGGCTGTGACGAATGGGCTTGTAAAAATTCTGAAAGGGTAACACTGGGACTTGCAAAAGTCTCTCTAGTGGTGTTCAGTGAGCTGGGGATCGCAGAGACAACATCTGGGGAAGGAATTCCAGTGACACACGCATCTCCAGATCAACACACGTGTGACAGAGGGGTAATCCCAAAGCTTCCTTTCTGCCTTTTCCTTCTGACTAGAAGCGAGACTGTGGGAGCAATGCTGCTTCGGAGGCATTGTGCGGGAATCCCGTTGCCATCGTTCTGAGTGTTTCTCTCTTTCCAACAAACGGCCAAACACCTTTCCCTTCCTTCACCCTTCAGTTCCACCGGGGCCATTGGGATCACGGAGCCTCGGCGCGTGGCCGCAGTGTCCATGTCCCAGCGAGTCGCGAAGGAAATGAACTTGTCTCAGAGGTGAGAACAGAAGCCGAGACCTTGCTGGGAAGGTAACGCTGACGTGCTGTGTCAGAGACTGAAACCAAGATGCGTGTTGCTGCTTCAGACTGTGGCACGGAACTGTGGAAAAGTTACTTACAAACTCCTCTGTGGGGTCGTCTGTTAAAAAACCCGCAGATTTGTTCCTCCTAATGGTTGTAAGTCACTTTTCAGAGAGCACCTTGCGGAGGTGGCGTGTGGGAAGTCATCCTAGTTTGTCTCCAGGCGTAACAGGGACATAATTCCAGCGACCTTGCTGTATACCCCAGCTGCTGGCGTTTTGCGTGCGCTGGGCTCTGGGCAGCCGGCGGTGTGCTTTGTGTCTTGGCTTGGCACCAGGTCTTAATCCAGTTAGGCTGCTCCTGCTCTGAACGTGAGTGTTCTTTCTCCCGCTGTTTTCCTCACAGAGTGGTTTCGTATCAGATCCGGTACGAAGGCAATGTTACGGATGAGACACAGATCAAGTTCATGACGGACGGTGTGCTGCTGAAGGAGGTTCAGAAGGTAGGTGGCTGTCCCCAGGGTTACAAACAGGAAAGTGTTTTGTGTAGCTGGGGAGAGCGGCCGGTTGCTTTGCGTGGATGTGTCGCCAGCCTTTCAAAGCAAGATCCCTTTTAGCACCAGAGATGTATTTCATCCCCACCCTTTGTATTCCTGCCCACGTCCCTGCACATACAGTGATGTTGCTGTGTAAGATGGGGGCAAGGAAGAGACTCTGGAACTAGGCCGCTTCCTGTAGGGTAAGGACATTAAACTGAGCTCAGGTGTGTGGGAGAGACCAGAGCTGTGAGGAGGGGGCGTCAGTGTTTCTGTAGAGTCAGAGAATCCCAGGCTGGTTTGGGTTGGGAGAGACCTTAAAGTCCACCCAGTGCCACCCCCTGCCATGGGCAGGGACACCTTCCATAGCCCAGGTTGCTCCCAGCCTCATCCGGCCTGGCCTTGGGCACTCCCAGGGATGGGGCATCCACAGCTTCTCTGGGAACCTGTCCCAGTGCCCCCCACCCTCTCCAGGAAGGATTCCTTCCTGATGGCCCATCTCAATCTCCCTCTTTCCATTTAAAGCCGTTAAGCCATAGGTTGTCTTGATTAAAAGATGCCCTCAGGTGAGGCTTCATGTGGTGGAATCAGTCTCTCTTCCCAGGACTTCCTGCTTTCCAAGTACAAAGTCGTTATTATTGACGAAGCCCACGAACGCAGTATGTACACGGATATCTTGATAGGCCTCTTGTCTCGCATCGTGCCGCTCCGCGAGAAGGTAAGGGAAGCAGCGGGTCTGGGTAAGACGTGCTGGGGAGGGGGGTGTTGGGCGGAGGGACTCCCACTGCCCGTTGGAAGCTGCGTGTCTCCTCGGCCGCGTGACACGCTGCTTTTGTCGTCCCGGATTTTGAGCGCTTTGGTGCCAAAACTGGTGTCCAGCCCCGCCGATAGCTCCGGGTTGGTGTCTGTCCTGGAATGATGCATTTGTGTCCGCGCAGAAAGGGCTGCCGCTGAAGCTGATCGTCATGTCGGCCACCCTCCGCGTCGAGGACTTCACCGATAACAACCGGCTCTTTTCTGTCACCCCTCCTGTTATTCAGGTACCGTTCTCCTCGCCGGGGTCTGCGGCTGAGCGGCGGAAACGCGGCGAGGGGCTCCCAGTGTGAAACCGCTTAAAATCAGGGGCGCTCTCCCCTTTCCAGTCGGTGCCAAAATCTTCCAGATACCAATTTTAAAATAGTTATTTTGGTTAGATTATGGTTTCTTTCGGGACTTGGTGTTTTCTTCACCCTTTCATCAGAAAGCTGCCCCGGCAGAACCTAATTGTCTTGGAAAGCGGGAAGTTACAGTCCAGGAGAACTGGACAGCCCCAGTATGAGCTAGTGATCTGAAAGAGAGAAAGGTTTTGGGTTCTAGCTTGGTTTTGTGGTGGTTGGGGTAGACAGCCTCCCGTGGGCCTGGTGTTCTGCAGGTCACCAAGATCTGACCAGAAACACGGGGTGAGCTGTTCCGGTTCTGCCGTGAAAGCCGCGATGGTTGTGCGGGAGTGAGCAACCCCCTCCCTGTGTTTCCTCTCCAGGTGGACGCGAGGCAGTTCCCTGTAACTGTCCATTTTAACAAGAAAACCCCGCTGGACGACTACAGCGGGGAGTGCTTCCGGAAGGTGTGTAAGATCCACCGGATGCTGCCCCCAGGTAAGGGCACCGCCCAGAGCCCTCGCACCCAGTGAGCCTGAAGTTTTCGGGGGGTTTTGGCGGGGAGGGGGAGGTTTTTGCTGGTGGTTTTGTTGTGGGGTGAGGTTTTTATGTAAGTTGAACGTGGGACTGCGAGGATGTGCTGTGTGCTTTTCCTTGGAAGGTTTTTCTTGTGGAAATTCAATCACGGTTAGGTTAGCGCGACGCTCCGCTAGGAGCGGTAGAAGGCAGGTGCGCTCAAACACTGCTCCTGCTGTTACTGCGTGGGATGTTCGACCTGTCTTTCAGCGAGAACAAGGTCTGAAGCTTTCCGAGGTGAAATGCCTGTGCTGAGGTTGAGAGTGATTTCTTCTCTTGCAGGTGGGATTTTGGTGTTTTTAACAGGCCAGGCAGAGGTCCACTCTCTCTGTAGAAGGCTAAGGAAAGCCTTCCCGTTCCAAAAGAGCAGCTCTGCAGGTAATGCTCTACAGCAAAGGACTGATAAACTTTGAACTTCTCCCACTGAGAATGAGCTTGCTTTGCACCTGGGAATAAGAGCTTTTGTTTAAAACACCTAAAAACAAGGGCTGAGGAGAGGGCGTTTTGTGGCTGGTCTTGATGATGGATTTTTAAGTTCCTGCTGTTGTGAGGTTTGTGTGTACAATCCCTCCCCGCTCCCCAGGATCCACAGCGTTTCCTCACTTACTCTCTAGGTTGTGAATTAAAGTGGAAATGCTGCTGCTCGTTGGTGCCTGGTTATTTTCAGGGTAGTGGAATTGCCTAAGATAACTTCAGAAGGTCAAATTCTGACACAGCTCAGCTAGTTGTCTCCTAAACCTCAAGGTTTTGCTGTGGGTGCTGCTGTTGGGCCTCCCTACGGTTCCTAAATGGGGCTGTAACATTAATCCTGTGTGTCATCCCTGGCCCCTCTGCCCTCAGTGCCACTTCACACTGTGACACTTTTTGAAGCCCCAGAGGGGAGTGGGGCCAGCCTCTCCCCACTGCCTTTTCCCAGAGGAAGGCATGCTCAGCTAACTGATCCCACTGGCTGGTTTTGTAGGGGGAGATGATGACAGAGAAGAATCAGTGGAAGAAATCAGAAAATTCAAGAAGTCGAGGAAGCGGAAGAAAGTTCTGGTAATGTGCGATGGCTAGAAATCCTGCGGGAGGGGGAGGGAGCAGGTGCCTCCCTGCAAAGCAGCACCCCTGCCTGGCTGTGTTCCTCAGGGCTGGTTTAGACTAGGTGAAGCCCTGTAGCCTACGTACGTCCCCCCAGGAAGTCCAGCGACTGCCTGTGCTGGTATCGGCTGCACTGTGAGCAACAGACTGCTGAAATCTGCCCCTGGGTATCACGGGCAGATCGGTTCCGCTGCGTACTGGCCGTTAAAAGTTAATGGCAGGGGCTGCAGACTTGCTGGCTCCGGCGCTGCGCCTCAGCTCGCCGATTGTTACCCAGAACCGGGACTGGTGCCTCAGGACCAAGGGTAGTGTTTGCCTTCCACCCCGGGCCTACACCCGCTTCGCCAGCAGGAGATCCTGATGTTCCAGGTGTGCTGCCCGCTGGCACGGCCTCCTGGTCGCTGAAGGGGCCTGAAGTAAAGAGATTTGACCCGTTCCTGCTGTCCTCCAAGCGAAGGAGCTTGGCTCGGCACAAAACACTGCAATTTTGGCGTTACTCCCCCCTGGCTCTGTTATCAAATGTCTTAAAATACAAATGAAATACCTCAGTCCCTGTGACCTTCAGGGCAGCGACCGCTGGGAGTCAGCGCGCAGCTTCGCTTTCCAGGCGGTACAAATGCTGTTTGTGTCCCCCCCCTAACGCTCCGTGGTCGTCTTTCCTGTCTTTCTCAGACACTCCCCAGAATCGATCTGGACAGCTATGCCGTCGTACCGGTGGATGAAGGAGATGAAGACAGAGACGCTGACACCGATGACGATATCGCGGGGTCCGATAGTGACCTTGACTTAGGAGATGGAGACTCCGAGGAAGGTTTGGCACTTAAGAAATGGGGATTCCGTCTCTGCTGTCACCTGGGCCGTGCGTGACGTAAGCCGGTTGTCCTTCGCTGCCGTAACGCGGCAGGGCTGTGTCACGGGGAGGGTTTTCCGCCTTCAGCGTTGTACCAAGCACATCACTGGTTTCAGACAAGCTGGTGTTTGTGAAGCCGTCGGGGCTGAGCCAGGACGGTGACGTTCCACGTGTTTAACGCTGTTGGTGGGTTTCCTCACAGATGAGAAAGCGGATTCGTCCCTTCCACTCCACGTGCTCCCGCTCTATTCCTTGCTGGCGCCGGAGAAACAAGCACAGGTAAAGGACATGGTGGCGCAAGGAGCGAGTGATCCTTAGAGACGTGTGGTCGTCGTCGAAGGTCACGTGTGCTTTGTGGGTTAAAATTCCCGCCTCGGGCTGTCCATCGGTGGCGTTGGACTTGAACGGCCCTGTGCCTGGCGTCTCCCTAATGTTCCTGCTCAGCAGGTTGGGAGGGCTGGAGGGTGACAGCCCTGCAGCACCTAGGGGTAGTCACGGCCCCGGGGCGTGTCAGGATCCCACTGCCACAGACAGTTTTTGCAAATTCTGGTGTTCCCAGGGCTTTGGGGGTGGCAGCGGTGTGTAAACACGATTCAGCACTGGTGTCTGCTCCTCCTGCAGCCCCCGTGGATGCTCCTGAGGGTTCCCTGAGCTGGGCAGAGCTCCAGGGCTGCAGGCAGTTACATCTTGGGTGTCACCTGCAATGCCGTACACGTTGTCACCCCTTTGCGACCCATCCAGGTCGGCTGATGGCCCCTTCTCCGTGCTTGGCAGGGCATTTCACATCCCCTTCTCTGTGCTTAGGGCATTTCACATCCCCCTCTGTTCCTTGCAGGTATTCAGGGCTCCTCCTCCTGGCACGAGACTCTGTGTTGTAGCCACCAACGTGGCTGAAACCTCGCTCACCATCCCAGGCATCAAATACGTGGTTGACTGTGGAAAAGTCAAGAAACGTTTCTACGACAGAATCACCGGGGTTTCGTCTTTCAGAGTCACCTGGATATCCCAGGCTTCGGCCAACCAGCGGGCGGGTCGGGCTGGCCGGACAGAACCAGGGCACTGTTACAGGTCAGCTGCCTGCCGCGGGGAGGGGTGGCAGAAACAGAAAGCCCGATGGGTGTCAGTGAATTTGGCAGCTTCCCTCGTCCTGCTGCCCCTTGCGCAAGGAGCTGGTGCTGCTGCAAACATTCCGGTAGGAGAGGTGAAGCCAAACACGAGCTGTCACTGGTCATGTTGGACAGTTTGGCTTCTCAGGGGCCTTTCCTCTTGCTGAAAACCCTCATTTTGGTGGCTAGAGCAGCATGGGTTCCCCCCCAGCCGTTTTGTGGATAAGGCAGTATTGCCCCAACCATGTACATAATGATATGGTTATGTAAACAGAACCCACAGCTGCCTTTTTTTAACCCCCTTGCCAATTTTTCATGCCTGTCTTTTGAGTTAAGGTTTCTTTCAAGTCTCTAAGCAGCACTTCTGGCTCACTAGGTTATACTCTTCAGCGGTCTTCATGGACTTCGAGAAATTTTCTGCTCCAGAAATAACAAAGCGACCAGTAGAAGACTTGATTCTGCAGATGAAGTCACTGAATATAGAAAAGGTGAGGTGTGAATTGGCTTTGTACTACAGCGCTCATCGAAGCGGTCACCCCTGGGAGCCAGAAACAAACACAAACGGCTTTTATCGGCACGGCTTGAGGCTGTGCCTTGCGTTAGAAATTAGGGTCCTGGCATTTGATTTTGGGTTTGCAAACGGCAGAGGCTGCTGTGAATGCCACCAGACACGTTTGTCCAGGCAGTAAGAGCTTTCTTACATTCTTGGTAGTTAAAAAAGCCCTCTCCAAGAGCTGCCTGAGCACTTTGGGAAAGCACAGAGTTAGGCCTATAGGCTGCCTGCCCTAGGCGGTGCCTGGAGTCAGTGGTGACCCTGGTATTCCTGTTTCCTAATGTTTTTGTTCTAAGCATTTCCTCCCATTATATGTCCTTTCCTCTTGCTCCTGGCAAACATCCTACGTGTTTTCCTGTGGTATGTGCAAGCGGAGGGGAGAGTTTCACTCCCTTACAGGACTTTTTACTGCATTCAGGCTCTCTTTTCCAGTGGGAGCCGTGTCAGTGATGTACTGAGGAGCCTTTTCCCTTGGTGTCCGTAGGTAATCAACTTCCCGTTCCCGACGCCACCTCCGGCAGAAGCACTTGCGGCAGCTGAGGAGTTGCTGATAGCCCTGGGTGCCTTGAAGGAACCCCCTATGACAGGAAGGTAACGTCTGGGGTCCCCCACTGCTGCTTCCTCCGCTGTCGAAGCAGCGGGCACTGCTGTCCTCTGGCTTTTCCATCCCAACACCTGAGGGTGTGCGTTCGTACAGCGCCTGCCGCTGTGTGACAGCCCCTGGTTCTCTTGTGTGTGTTTTACTGGCCCTGGGCGTGTGGGCAGAGGGGGCTGTGCGATGAGCGAGCCATGCAGGGCAGCTGGGAGCTGCGTGAGGGGGAGGAATCTCTCCTCCGCCCTTCGGGACCAGCCCATAAGGAAATGTGAGAAAACGCGTCAAGCTAATGGGGCTGCCCAGCACGCGGGCTTGTTCTGCCGCAGGAATTACTTTGTTACCTGACTTTCCCTTCCTCCCGCAGGCTGAAGCAGCAGCTGGCAGCAAAGCTGAGTTGCCCTATTAGTCCCCTGGGCAGAGTCATGGCCACTTTCCCTGTGGCCCCCCGCTACGCGAAGATGCTGGCGTTAAGCCGGCAGCACGACTGCCTGCCCTACGCCGTGACCATAGTGTCTGCCATGACCGTCCGGGAGCTCTTTGAGGAGTTTGACAGGTGCGTTGGCCTCAGGTCCCTTCGCGGGACACGCCTGACGCCTCTCGTGCTCGAGGCCTCTCTGCGCGTAAGCACGAAGCGCGTTTAGGCTGGTTTGTGTTTCTTTCAGGCCGGCAGTAAGTGAGGAAGAGACGGCGAAGCTCAGGGGGAAGAGAGCAAGGCTTTTGCAGATGCAGAAGCTCTGGGCTGGGCAGGGGCCGATGCAGAAGCTGGGCGACCTCATGGTGATGTTAGGTATCGCAGACGGCGCTTTCCCCGTGCTCTGCCTTTCTATTCTCCCCGCCACCCTCAGCTCTGTACAACCAGGAGCATCCTGTGCTGTAGGACTACGTCCAGCAGCCTGTTTTCTAGGCCCTTCCCTGGGCATGCTGCCAGCATCCCAGGCGAACGACAGTGGGAACCGCGACGCGCGCACTGGCTGCGACGGAGCTGTCCCGCGCTTGGTTGGACCGGGAGAACTGGTGGGCTCAGTCCTTTTCTCTGCCTGATTCTCCACTTCCAGGAGCTGTGGGGGCCTGCGAATATGCTGGGTGTACCCGAAAGTTCTGTGAGGAAAACGGGCTCCGATACAAGGCCATGCTGGAGATCAGGCGCTTGAGAGGGCAGCTGACGACAGCAGGCACGTGGCGTTGCCGTGTTTGTTCCCTTTCTGGGGGGTGACAAATCGGCTGGGCTGTTTGGGGCAACCTTTATTTCTGTCGAACCTTGACCCGCCCATTTCCCCGCAGTGAACACCGTCTGCACTGATGCTGGTCTCTACGTTGATCCAAAGATGAAGCCCCCAACAGAAGCTCAAGCGACTTACTTGAGGCAGATTGTGCTGGCAGGGCTGGGGGACCATGTTGCCCGGAGGGTTCAGGCAGAAGAGCTCCTGGATGACAAGTGGAAAAATGCCTACAAGGTAAACGGCTTGGTCTGGACTGGATTCCTCTTCCCTGTGTGGCAGGAGGACGCGCCCGGGCTTCTGTCTGGGTGCTGCCTCGGGCCTGCGCATGCTGGCTCTCTGCAGCTTCTCTCTATAGAATTTGAGTTTTCAGCGTGGCAATTTCCCACTCCTCACATAGGAATTGTTGTAAAAGAGCTAAGAAGTCGCTTTAGTCCATCTTGGAAAGGGCTCGATGTCTCCAGAGAAAGTGAAGCAGAAAATTAGGGGTTATTAAAACCCACCATCGCTTAAGGAAACCGTATAAACGTGATTCTGCGTGAGACTGAAAGGAGATGCCATCGAGAAATTGGACTGCCAGTGACTCGTCTGACTCTGCTTTGACCCTCTGTGCTTCCTTACAGACTGCTCTCCTGGACGACCCCGTGTTCATCCATCCAAGCTCAGTCCTCTTCAAACAGCTCCCAGAGTTCGTGGTGTATCAGGAAATCGTTGAGACGACAAAACTGTATATGAAAGGTGAGAGCGCCGCGTCGCTGCCTGTGCGGCGAGGAACCCTCGGCAGCGCCTTTCCCTTGCTGCGGCGACAGCGCTCTCCTTGCAGGGCGGTTGTGCCTCCTGGGATTTAGAATCACAGAATTATTTTGGTGGGAAAAGACCCTTAAGACTGAGTCCAGCCATCAGCCCAGCCCTGCCAAGGCCCCCGCTAAACCCTGTCCCTGAGCACCACGTCAGCTCGTCTCCTAAATCCCTCCGGGGATGGTGATTCCCCTCACCCCGGGCAGCCCGTGCCAATGCCCGGCAGCCCTTTCTGGGAAGATATTTTCCCTACTGTCCAATCTAAACCTCCCCTGGTGCGACTTGAGGCTGTTTCCTCTCGTCCTGTCACGTGGGAGAAAAGACCAACCCCCCCTCTCTGCACCCTCCTTTCAGGGGGTTGTAGGGAGCAGTAAGGTCTCCCTGAGCCTCCTCTTCTCCAGGCTGAACTCCCTCAGCTCCCCCAGGACTTGTGCTCCAGCCCCTCCCCAGCTCCGTTCCCTTCTCCGCACACGCTCCAGCCCCTCAGGGTCTGTCTTGCTGGGAGGGGCCCAAACTGACCCCAGGATTCGTGGTGCGGCCTCCCCAGTGCTCAGCATAGGGGGACGATCCCTGCCCTGGTCCTGCTGGCCACACTGTCCCTGATGCTGGCCAGGATGCTGCTGGCCTTCTTGGCCACCTGGGCACACGCCAGCTCATGTCCAACAACTGTCAACCAACACCCCCACGTCCTTTCCCACCGGGCAGCTTCCCAGCCCCTCGTCCCCAGGCCTGGAGCGTGGCAGGGGGTTGTTGTGGCCCAAGGGGAGGACAGGGCACTTGGCCTGGTTGACCCTCACACAGTGCCCTTGGCCCAGTTTGGATCCTTCCGCTCTAGATGTGTAGAAGCATTGGCCTGGTGTGCTCTTTGTCCAGCAGAGCTGGCTGGAGCGAAGCTCAGCGTCCGGACCGGTAGCTCTGCAGCGGCGCAGTGGGCAGTCGCTACCTATTGCTGGTCTCTGTGCAGAGGAACGGGGAAACGTTGGCTTGGAGAACGAGATGGGAGTAGATCTGTGGAGAGGAGATCCTGGCCATGCTCGGCAGGCGGCAAGCCTGTGCTCAGGTGTGTCTTTTCCCTTCCCAAGGTGTGTCCGCCGTCGAGCCCGAGTGGATTCCTGCCCTGCTGCCGCCCTACTGCCACTTCGGGAAGCCTCTGGAAAACCCTCCTCCGTCGTACTGCCCCGAAACGGGCCGAGTGCGGTGTCACAGACCCAGCGTCTTCTGTAAGTGCTCGCGAAGCCTCGCTGGGCGGTTTGGCTGAGAGCTGCTCTGTGGTTACCGCGATGCTGCTTTTAACGAGACTCAGCCAAGCAGAGAGGCCAAGCCAGCTGGGGTTATTCAGGAGCGTAACAGCTCCGCGGGTTTCGTAGCACGTAAATACCAGCATCTTCCCGTCGTGGGGTGTCTTACACCCGCCTGCTCCTCTGTGAAGGAGCAAGGCCGGCTGGGATGGCAGCGTCCTCCCCACTTCCAGCTCCCGTGTCACCACAGCTCCCGTGGAAACATACCCTTCCTCTTGGGGCGTTGGGGAGACTCGGTGTGACCTTTCCTTGCAGATCGAGTCAGCTGGCAGCTCCCCGCGGTGGAGGTTGATTACCCAGAAGGGCTTGATCGCTACAAACACTTTGCCAGGTTCCTGCTTGAAGGGAAGGTGAGCGCGTTCCGGCAGCGTTCCTGCCCTGGCCTCACCGGGAGGATTTTAGCCCAGTTCTTGGCCACGTGGCTTCTTTCTGGGCACGCGTGCGGGCCCATCCCCGTAACTGCCTGCTGGCCGGGGGAGTTCGCTGCACTTGGTGGGGCGGGGAGGAGCTTTCGAATACAAAATGGCCCGAAAATCAGCATTTGGGTGAAAGAGACCCCCAGATTTCCGGGTTTTGCAAAGGATAAAAGCCTTGTGTGTCCCCTCTGAAACACAAGCCATCTGACAAGGCAGTGAGGAGCAGAGTGGCACGGAGACATGGGTGGGAGAGGGGGGAAGAGGATATGGGATGGCAGGCCATGGCAGCCTCAGTTCATTGATGATTGTCTCCACAGAGCAATGCATTCACCTTGTTCGTTATATTCTGACAACGTTCAGGTCGTTGAAATGCTGAGTTCCTACAGCCGGTGTCTGCTGTCCAGTCCCCTCATAATGCTGAAGACCTGGTCCAAGTAAGTTGTGAAAACAAACTTCAGCTGGTCTCCACCGAACACTTTCAGCTGCCTTTAAATTAAAAAACCCAGCGCTGGGAGGGGTGTTCCGGGTGGTGATCTTGGCCGTAGCTGCGGGGAGAGGAAAATGAGTTTTCTTACCGAGAACAAGGGTGTAGAGAGAGAGAGCTGGGCGGTTGGTTGTAAGGGCCGCGTGGAAGAACACACACAGCGGCTGCTCGCGCTGACCTCGGGCTGCTTGCACGGGTGGGCTGCTCGCACTGACCTCGGTGAGCTGCTTGCACAGGCAGGTGGCCTCTGCGGGCTGCTTGCATGGACAGGCTGCTCACGCTGACCTCTGTGGGCTGAGTGTGCTGACCTGTGAGCGGGCTGCTCGCACAGGCGGGCTGCTCGCGCTGACCTCTGTGGGCTGCTCGCGTGCCTACGAGGCCGTCAGAGGAGGATTTCCGCTTCCCGCGCTTTCCGGTGCAGCTCGGCCGGTTCCCCCCTTCAGTTGTTTTCAAAAGCGTATCTCTGCATCGGGGGGCCGTGCATCTCCCCCCGTGTGCAGCCTTTCAGAGCCGCTGGGTCTGAATTCGAGGGTTGGGCTGGGCGCTGTGACCGTGCCGAACTGGGCTAACGAGCGTTGTGTTGTTGCACCTTTGTGTTTTGGACCGACCCAGACTTCAGCCCAGGACAGAATCCCTCCTGCAGGCTCTAGTGGCAGAGAACTGCGATCACCGCGACGCTCTGCTGGCTGCGTGGAAGAAGAATCCCAAGTGTGAGTGTGCTGCTGGCGTGACC
The DNA here is from genome assembly GCA_027574665.1 of Rhynochetos jubatus. Lineage (NCBI taxonomy): Eukaryota > Metazoa > Chordata > Aves > Eurypygiformes > Rhynochetidae > Rhynochetos > Rhynochetos jubatus. The sequence goes on along the minus strand of CM050666.1, from coordinate 16,159,912 downwards.
GGTGGCGGTGCAGACTGACAGTACCTCAGGCCCGGGGGGCGTCTTGAATTCCGGGTTGAACACGGACGGTTTCACCTGATGCACTGCAAATATTGGCTGCTTTCTTACCAGAGACACTAGCGCTCTGCCTTGGGCCCCTGGGGGGAACGGAGTTCCCCGTGCCTCAGAAAGCACCATTTCCTTGCATTTTAAGAATCGTTTTCCTGTAGCTCTGGTCACGGTGAGGGCGTTTGGTTTGGGCCTTTGAACAGCCTGGACTCTGGTACGCTGTCCGTGGGTACAGGAAACATTCTTTGCCAGGGAAAATCGGATTATGGGGGTTTGGACAGAAGCAGCTGCAGTAGAAAAGAAAAGCCCTCCAAGGGGGGTTGCCAAGGTAACAGGGTGCCCTGGTCCCCAGCCTGGGCCCTGAGTCCGTAGCCACTAATCACTCCTCTCTCTTGCTCCAGATTTGCTCACAGCCTATTGTCAGTGGATCCCCGAAGCCATGCATGATGAGCTAGCCAAGAAGTGGCCGCCGGTAGCCCTGTGAAGGGCCTGACTCTTCTGGTGGACTCCTTTTCTCCAAGGTGTGTCGAGAGCTCGGGCATCCTTGGCAACCTGATGGCACAGACAGACTCGCTGTCAGCGACACCTTTCTGTGGGCGGACTGGGTGCTGCTCTGGTTCCGGGGCAGCCCCCTGCGCTGTCCTGCGCTGTCCAGGGCCCCACCGGCCGCTTCACTGGTGCTCGGGAACGTGGACGTTTGGGTGGTTGTATCCGGTCTTTCACCGGTTGAAGCTTCTCCTTGGACTACGTTAGTCTCGCGGGCCGTAATAAAGACGTGTCCTGCGTGCCTGGGCTGGGAGCAGCGCTCTGTGGGATGCTGCCACCAGCAGGGTGTCACACCTCCGGCCCCTTCCTCCTGGCGGAGGGCGGCGGCTCCCCTCCGCCCTGCCAGAACCCCAGAGACGGTTCCTGGGGGGCGGTCCAGGTGGTCTAATGAGCGACGGGAAGCTGCCAGCTGCTAGCTGCGCAGGAAGAAGTGTTGGTAGTGTGGAGGAGAAGGTGCCTGCCCTTCACCTGAGCTTCCTCCCCGGCGAACCCTCTGCTCGCGCTGGTAACGGACGTGAGCGGGTGTGGGCACAGACCACCCCGCGCTCCGGGGCGAGCCGGTGGGACCCCAGCACGGGGGCTGCCGCCATTCCTGCCCCCGCTGCTCCCAGGAGACGCTAAAAACACCCACTGCCGGGGAAAGGTCCGTGTTTGGGTATGGGCCAGACGGAAACGGCCTCTTGTGGCTGTGCGCGCCCCGGCTCCGGTGAGGGGTGCAGCAGGCGCTTGCACAAGGGAAGAAGAAAAAGGCCGCGATGGAGCCTGTTCCAAAATTGAACCGGGGCCCCTTCGGGAAACCGGGCGGGAGAAGGCGGGAGCCTCACCCTTCCCCGGAGAAGAAAAAGGTATCGTGTGGAGATGCCGGGGATTGAACCCGGGGCCTCATACATGCAAAGTATGCGCTCTACCACTGAGCTACATCCCCACGCTGCCCAGTATTACCGCGTGGCGGCTGTAGAGGCTGCCGCACCCCGCCCGCCAGGCCCCGCGGACGGAGCCCCCCGCAGCCCCTCCGCCCCGGCAGCGCCCGCGGGGCACCGCGAGGGTGCGGGAGGCTCCGCGCTGCGGGGGGCGGCCGCGTTCTTGGAGGGGAAAGCGGGAGGAGCGGTGCGTGTGTCCGTCCTCGTTAGTATAGTGGTGAGTATCCCCGCCTGTCACGCGGGAGACCGGGGTTCGATTCCCCGACGGGGAGGCCGCGTTCTTTTGCCGCCCCCGCTGCCGTTTTCCCCCCGCGCGGGGGCGCGACCGCCGGGCTGCGGGCGAGGGGCCGCGTCACCCCCCGGGGTGGCCATCGGAGGGCAAGGGAGAGCAGTGCGAGCTGCTTTTTCTGCCGGGGAGTGGGGCCCTGCGCTCTGAGCCCCCTCGCCGCTACTGCGGCCCGGCGGGGTGCCTGGGCCCCGGGAAGGCCGTGGGGGGCAGGCAGAAACCGGGGCCGGGGGCGCGCGGGGCGGGGTCCTATCCACGGCCAGCGCGGGGGCCTCCAACGGCCGAAATAGCTCAGTTGGGAGAGCGTTAGACTGAAGATCTAAAGGTCCCTGGTTCGATCCCGGGTTTCGGCAGGAGCATTTTGCCCTCCGCGGGTGATGGCGGGTGTTTTTGCCGTGCCGCAGAGCCGGGCGGGACTGCGGGCTCCGCGCCGGGCCAGAGCCGCTGCGCGGGTGTCACCGCAGCGCCCCCGCGCCGGGGCGGCTGCTCGGGCATGGCCCGACCCGCGGGACACCTTCTGTCGCGATGTCCTCGTTAGTATAGTGGTGAGTATCCCCGCCTGTCACGCGGGAGACCGGGGTTCGATTCCCCGACGGGGAGGTGGCGGAAACTTTTTGCCTCTTTACTCACTTTTTTTCCCGCCACGGTTTTTTCTGCCGAAGGGAGAAAACGAGCAGTTTTGCGTGTGCGTCCCCAGCGCGTTCCCCGTCTTCCGGCCATAGCACTCCGCTCTGTATGCCTGCCGCACGCCGCTGACAGCCCGGGCGCCACGCACCCTCCGCGCCCGCGCAGCTCCCTGCCCGCAGCCCCCCCCCCACCCCGGATGCGGGGCGGGCGCGCGCGGTGGGAGCGCAGGGAGCAGGCCGCCCGGCAGAGCGGGGAGCGCGGGGCACGGGGATGTAGCTCAGCGGTAGAGCGCATGCTTTGCATGTATGAGGTCCCGGGTTCAATCCCCGGCATCTCCAGGAAAGCTCCTGCTCTTTTTCCCACCCGCCACCGTTTTTTTCCAAGGTTAAAGTTGCCACGTCACGTCAAACAACGGACAACTGCACCGGTGCCCGGAAAAGCCCGCGGTGGCAGCTTCCCGGTGGCACACAACGGCTTTTTTGTCACTTGGTTCTCCTCAGGACTGTGAAACGCGCCGGACTCCCGTGCGTCTCGGGGTGTTTCACAGCCGCGCTCAGGCCCTGCGGACGCGGAGCAGCCCAGAAGGAAGGTAGCGCCGAACCCTGAAACGCCAGAGGCAAAGGGACGAAAGCGGGACAGCCCAGGTGGCTGCACTCACTGGCCGCGACGGGGCAGGAGCTTTTCCCAGGCTCCCGGCCGGCTCTGCTGTCCTGCTCCGGCCGGATGCCCAGGGCAGCCCTTGGCGGCGTCACCAGGCTTCGCTCGGCGCGGGTCCAGACGCGCTCTCGGAGAACAAGCTTGCTGCTTTCGTCTCCTGGGGCTGGCGGGGCTCACACGGCTGGGTCTCGCCTGGGAACCTGCTCAGAGCCGAGGCCTGGAAGGCACGGCACAGCGGGCCCCAAGCCCACGCGGGGCTCGGAGCAGCCTCTGTCTACACAGCGGCGTTACCGCCTGCGCTGCTCGGTGCCCCCGGCATCTCCCGCTCTCTGCTGGGGAAGGCCGACCAGCGACGGACGTGACGTGTCCCGTCAGAGCGGCTGAAGTGCTCCTTGTGCTCTTTATTCACCTGCGTTACTTCCGGTTGGTATGGTCAGCCAGACGTTTGGCCTCAGCGCCGGTCGGCGTGAAGGTCCCCGTTGCAAACAGAGAGGACAGGACCTCTCTGGCCGGCTGTGCTCCTGGGGTGGACACGGGAACACACGGGACGGTTCCTGCCCCCCAGGGTCTGGAACAACAGGCACGACGTGGCAGACTTTCTGGCACGGGAAGGCAGTGTTTGTCCGCAGAGAGGCCGTGGTCTGTTACACCAACATCCTTCCCGCTTGCCTCGAAATCGTAGCCTGGGTCACTCGCACAGACGCTCTCGGCGAAGCGCGGCGCGGCTCTGTTCCCGCCCGGCACAGCGCGGCTCTGCAGACCCGCCAGGCGTACTCGGGCTCTCACGTTTGGGCCTTGCGACCTGCCCACCCTCACGAGGGGAAGAACAGCGCCGCGCCGTCCTCGTTTCTTCCCTTACGCAACGCCGTCCTCTCAGAAACGCGTTGCCGTGCGCCTTCTCAACCATTTTCGGAGCAGTCCTGAGCGCTCGCTCTGTAACTAAAAGAATAAGCTTAGCGTGATGACCCGCCTTCAGAGGCGGGAAGACCCAAATCTGAGGGGCTGTTCCAGCCTTTACGTTCGTACAGCTCCAGGTGCGCACGGTGCAAACCACTGAACACGGTTCTGACCTGACCAACCAAGACTGCGGTGGGATTTTTTTCCCCCAGCTAAAGAACCCGGGTGTCTGGGATCGTTATCGCTACTGCAGCGCCGGCTTTTCGTACAAAGGCACGGCCCAGGGGCTGAGAAGCTCCCGGCGCGCTGCCGGCCTGCGAAGGCTCCGTGTGTCGGGCAGACGCAGGCCAGTTTCCCTCAAGCCAATCTCAAAGCTGTCGCTGGGCCGCCGCTCCCTCCCCGCTGCTGCGCAGCCCGGGCTGTTCTCTGTGTGCGCCTGGTGGGCAGCGGTTCTCCTGGGGTGCTGGCAAACGCAGGGTTTGCAGGCGGATTGAACCGAGCGTCATCGCGTGAGTCTCGCCAAGCCCCGTCTCCTTCTCAGCTGAGCCCTTGGACTGCCGCGCTGAGGTGGCACGGGAGCCAGCTGAGAGTGACAGATGTTACCACAGAGTGCTCCCTCAGTGAGAGCGGAGTAAGAAGTAGGCATTATTATTACTCTTCCTATGGTTGACGTTACCCCAGTGGCAAGGCCTTAGCCCTGCGTTATTAACTCCATTATCTCAGCGGCTTACTCCGCTGTATGTGTGCCCATCTGTACGCGCGGGTGAGACTGTAGAACTCGGATCTCTATCCATCAGGCCTTTATTGTCCCTCACGTCACCTCTCAGGCCTGCCTGCCCTCCATCCGCTGGCCGGAGCCTCCTGCAGGCCCCTGCCCTGGTGCGATCTCTGCCCTTCAGGCTGCCCCAGCCCCGGTGGGCATCCCTGCATCCCACTGCACCGTCCCCCGTGGGCATCCCTGCATCCTGCTGTTCTGGCCCCAGTGGGCGTCCCTGCGGCGGCCGGGCACCGCCCTGGTTTCCCGGCGCCTTGCTCTCCAGGCCACGGTGGGCATCCCTGTGTCCCTACAGCAGCCGGGCACCGCCCTGGTTTCCCGGCGCCTTGCTCTCCAGGCCACGGTGGGCATCCCTGTGTCCCTACAGCAGCTGGGCACTGCCCTGGTTTCCCGGCGCCTTGCTCTCCAGGCCACGGTGGGCATCCCTGCATCCCACTGTTCTGGCCCCAGCGGGCATCTCTGCGTCCCTGTGGCAGCCGGACACCGCCCTGGTTTCCCGGCCCCTTGCTCTCCAGGCCATGGGGGCAGAGGGCCTGGCAAGAGCCCGCCAGGCTTCCCCTGGGCCAGGCGCAGCGGGTCTGTGCCCGCTCACACCAGTGCCGGCCCCGGGGGCCACCACACTCCCCCGCCGCTTCTCTCCCTCCAGCACCCCGAAACACCCCGGGGACTTCTCTGAGGCTTCCTTCAGCCTCAAGCCACGGCCCCTCCGGAGCCGCCGCCGGGGGCAGCGCTGCCCCTCGCCCTGCCCCAGGGAAAGGGCCAAACTGGTGCTTGCGAGCCAGGGACGCCACTGCGGGAGTCTGAACCCCTTCGCGCGGCCTCCGACGAGACGGCGCAGCCCCAGTGGCGTCCCCGGAGCCCCGGGCTCGGCGCGCTGCGGCAGCGCAGGCCACCCCGCCAGGCCCCGGCCCCGCTCCGGGCGCTCCAGGCCGGGTTTTCCCGCCCGCTCCCTCGTGCGCCAACCGCCGGTCGAAGCACTGCGCTAACCCCTCCGCGCCGCCGGGCCTCGCTCCGCCCGCCCGGCCGAGCCGCGCCGCTGAAAACAGTGCGCGGCGGAGTGATCCGAGGCGCGGGGCGGGGCGGTATATAAGGGGCGGCGGGCGGCCTGTGGCGCAGTTGGCGCTGTGTGACGCGGGTGGTGCGCTGTGCTGCCGCTGTGGGGAGCGGGTCCCGCGGTGAGTGCGCCGCGCCTCGGGGAAGAGGGGCCGCGGGGCCGCCTGTCCCGGCGGCGGGCCCGGGGCGGCCGGGCGGGAGATGTGTGCGCCGAGGGGACAGGACGCGAGGCTGGAGGAGCCCGCGGGCGGCCGGGGGCGCGGGCCGGGACGTGCCGCTCCCATTAGCGGCTGCCCCGCGGGCCGGGGGGGGGGGGGGGGGGGGGGTGCTGCAGCGGCCAACATGGCGGCCGCGCAGGCGCAGTGGCCCCTCAGCGTGGCGGTGGCGCACTCCTCGGGCGGGAAGGGGAAGGGCGGGTCTTATGGTGTGACGTCACAGCGTGGGGCGGGGCGTGCTGCTGGGCTTTGCGGCCGCTCGCCCTGGGCAGGAGTGGGAACGGTGCCTGAAGTGCGGGGGTTCCCCTTCTTCCAGGGCAGGATGCAGATCTTCGTGAAGACCCTGACGGGCAAGACCATCACCCTGGAGGTGGAGCCCAGCGACACCATCGAGAATGTGAAGGCCAAGATCCAGGACAAGGAGGGGATCCCCCCGGATCAGCAGAGGCTGATCTTCGCTGGCAAGCAGCTGGAAGACGGGCGCACCTTGTCTGACTACAACATCCAGAAGGAATCCACCCTGCACCTCGTGCTGCGCCTGCGTGGTGGGATGCAGATCTTCGTGAAGACCCTGACGGGCAAGACCATCACCCTGGAGGTGGAGCCCAGCGACACCATTGAGAATGTCAAGGCCAAGATCCAGGACAAGGAGGGGATCCCCCCTGATCAGCAGAGGTTGATCTTCGCTGGCAAGCAGCTGGAAGACGGGCGCACTCTCTCCGACTACAACATCCAGAAGGAATCCACCCTGCACCTCGTGCTGCGCCTGCGTGGTGGTATGCAGATCTTCGTGAAGACCCTGACGGGCAAGACCATCACCCTGGAGGTTGAGCCCAGCGACACCATTGAGAATGTCAAGGCCAAGATCCAGGACAAGGAGGGGATCCCCCCTGATCAGCAGAGGTTGATCTTCGCTGGCAAGCAGCTGGAAGATGGGCGCACTCTCTCCGACTACAACATCCAGAAGGAATCCACCCTGCACCTCGTGCTGCGCCTGCGTGGTGGGATGCAGATCTTCGTGAAGACCCTGACGGGCAAGACCATCACCCTGGAGGTTGAGCCCAGCGACACCATTGAGAATGTCAAGGCCAAGATCCAGGACAAGGAAGGGATCCCCCCTGATCAGCAGAGGTTGATCTTCGCTGGCAAGCAGCTGGAAGACGGGCGCACTCTCTCCGACTACAACATCCAGAAGGAATCCACCCTGCACCTCGTGCTGCGCCTGCGGGGCGGTAACTGAACTGGCAGGTTGTTGCTTGCCTCCAAGTAAAAGTTTCTCTGCATTTGTTCATTCCAATAAAGCTGTTGCATCCCCTGAAGCCGGTGTCCCGGGTTGCGTGCAGCTGTGGATGTCGTTAACCGGCTCCAGCTCTCTAATAAACTATAATTATGTAGCTTCCACCTAGGAGGGCGTTGCCCCGCTGCCTTACACAAGGCCTGCATGTGCCTGCCGAGCGTCGCTCATCCTCCGCCCGCGGCTTCCCGGCGTTGTGTAAGCGCTCTCATAACCAGCCCGAGCTCCCCGCCAGGCGCAGGCCTTGTGTAAGGGGGGTGTGACGCGGGGCTGCGGTTGTTTGCCAGCCGAGAGGCTCCGGTTGTGCTGCTGCGCCCGGTAATCGCGGGTCCTGCCCCCGGTGTTTTTGTGTTGACGGAATAACAGCCAGAGGGCAGTCCCGCAGCCGGCACCGGTGGGTCACGGCCCTGGGAAGCGTATTCGTGCTAGAATCAGTGGGTTTGGGTGGGAAGGGACCTTAAAGCCCACCCAGTGCCCCCCCGTCACGGGCAGGGACACCCTCCACTAGCCCAGGTTGCTCCCAGCCTCATCCAGCCTGGCCTTGGACACTCCCAGGGATGGGGCACCCACAGCTTCTCTGGGAACCCATCCCAGTGCCCCCCACCCTCTGCGGGAAGAATTCCTTCCTGATGGCCCCTCTCAGTCTCCCTCTTTCCGTTTAAACCCGTCCCTCCCTGCCCTTGGAAAAGGATGGAAGGACGTTCTGTAACTGGGGCTGGCCTGGAATCCGGGATGTGCCTTCGCTCCAGCCTCGCACCAAGCGGAAACGCTGCAGCAGTAACGAGCTGGAGGGGAAGTGGAGCAGTCCGTGCGCTGGGATAACGTGGCTAACGGGGAGCCTCGGCTGGAGGATCTCCTGGTGAAGTGGATGTTGCAGGATGCGGGGCTCCGGAGCGGTTAACACCCTGCACCGGGGGGCAGGAGATGGGGTGGGGGGGAGGCTGAGGGGTGAAACCCCCAAACACCCTGAGCAGAGCAGTGGGAGTTGGGGCAGGTGCCTCAGCTGATGGGGGTGGAAGGGTGGGATAGCGGGATGTGACGCCCATAACACGGCTCCTTAATCCTTCCCGGCGCGGGGAGTGGCGGAGGAGGCTTTGAGAGCCCCGTGGCCCGTAAGGAGCGAGCTTGGCTGGCCGAGATGGGCACCGAGAGCAGCCCACGGCGGGGCAGGGCCGGTGCCGACGGCTCGCCGGCGTGTCCCAGGGCGGCTGGTGCCGGGCAGGAGCTTGGCGGGCGATGCCGGCGCCGTGCGCCCCTCGGCCGCTGTGGCTCTACCCTCGAGTGGGGAGCCTGGCGGTGGCGTGGTTTTTCCGGAGGCGGTGGGGCGCCGCGCGGGCCGGCGGCCCTGGGGCAGTTTCGGGTGTGCCGTAACGGGGCTCCCCGGGCGTGGGTGTCGCAGCCAGCTCAGCCGTGGGGCGCTCTGCCGCGTGGGCAGCTGCTCTGACCTAAAACGGAGGAAGCCGCGGCCTGGTTGTGTTTCCACGGCTCCTTTCTCCGCCTGCCGGGGAAGCTTTGCCTTGGAAATCAAAATCCAGGGAGGAAAACAAGCGCGAGCGGCTCTGTTTGGGGGTGACCTGGTTGCCCGGGGGGAGCGGCGGGGGGATGTGGGCACGCTCAGTGGGTGACGCGAGTGGCCGCAGTGCTGCGTCGTAACAGACTCTTTTATTTTAAACGCCACAGTGTGAAAACCACCCTCGCACGTGCGGCACGGCCGGGAGGATGACCCTGGTGGACGTGCCCCGCCGGGCCAGGCCGAGGAGAAGCCCGCTACATGCGTCGGGGCGCTGCTCTCCGCAGGCCGGGCCGGGCTCGGTGGGCGCCGAGGGCTCGTTACGGGGCGGCGCGAACGTGGCGGCGTTGGATGAGTCGGCAGAGCGTTCCCTCAGCGGTACCGATGCCTTCGGTTCCGAGCACCCGGCCGCGCCGCGCGTCCTCCTGCCCCGCTCTTCCCTGGGCCCAGCGCGGTTGGCAGGACAGTTCCTTCCGCGGGCGAGAAGCAAGGCCGCGGGCGGAGAAAACTCACCTACCTGAGGCTGACGAGAGCGATGGCGGTCGGTGTTCCAGCACGGCCACGGTGAGCCGCGCCCTGCGCTGTGCCGGCCTCCGCGCGGGGCGGGAGCCGCCGCCCGCGTCCCCCCGCGCCGTGCAGACGGGGCGCCGCGGGGGGATGCGCCCCGGTCTGTGGGGGCTGGAGCTCGGCCCAGCGGGCGGCTGGGGCAGCGGGAGGACGGCGCGTGCCGCTGATCTGAGACCGGCCGGCGCAAACCGGCCGCGAGGGCAATGGCATCGCCCCCGCCGTGTGCCTCCTGCCGGCCCCCGGGCGCAGGTTGGGGCGAGGCTTCAGGCCCCCGATTCCCTGGAAAACGGAGGTGGGCTGGGAGGCGGCGACGGACGTTTTCTCCTCGGGGGGAGCCTGGCGTTGAGCCTTGGGGCGCTGGGCGACGGGGCAGAGCCCCTCGCAGCCGCCGGCCCTCGCCCCCCAGCCCCCGGAGCCCCGCGGTGACAGCAGGTGTGCGGCCCCCCGCCGCCCCCGGGGGTCACCGGTACGGTGTGTCCGTGCGAAGCCTGTTGTCCGCCGCGCACGTGCGCGCTGCCCGCCCTGAGCCGCGGGAGGGCTGTGCGCACGCGGGGCCGCGGCCCCCCCCACCCCCCCGGCTGCCCGCCGCCAGCGGGCGGGGCCCGGCGGGACCCGGCGGGGCGGTCGCGGTCCCGCTCCGCCCCCCGCCCCGTTCCGCCCCCCTCGCTCCCCCGGGCCAGGCCGTGCCGTGCCGGGCTGGGCCGGGCCGGGCCGGGCCGCGGGGGCATAAAGCGGCGGTGGCGGCGGCGGGGAGGCCTCGCTCTGTTGTGCCGCGCCATGGCCGCCGCCCGGCGCAGGTTGTCGGTGGGGCTGGGGCTGGCCGGGGCGGCCTGCGCCCTCCTGGGGGTCTGCCTGCTGCTGGTGGGACCCCTCATCATCAAGGACCAGGTCATCAAGGTTAGCGGGGGGGCCGGGGGGTGTCCGCTGCGGGGCCGGGGGCTCGGGATGGGGCTGCGCGCGGGGCGGGGGCGCGGGGGGGCCGGGGCTGGGCATGCTTTCCCTGCCTGGTGTCATCCCGGGAGCACCGGGGGGTCCCTGCTGCGGTGTCACCCCGGACGGCTTCACCTGGCTTGGGATGCTCCGTCCCTGGTACGTGCCTGGCCCGAGCGGGGTCCCTTCCCCGGTTGGAAGGGACCGGATCCCCCCCTGCGGGGCTGGCGGTGTCCGGGGGGCGACGCTGGGCTCCCCCAGCCCCGCCGCCCGCAGCCCTGAGGGTTCCTTTCATGCAGGCTGCCCGGCTCAGGCGCGCGGTCCTGGGATGCTCTCCACGCTGGCCGCGGGACGGGCGCCGTGCTGGGGTGCTCCGAGGGAGCCTGGAGCAGCCTTCCTCATCCTCTCCTGCACCGAAAGCCCAAGGAGCCTCCCTGAGCCTGCCTTACTCACAAGGGAGGTGCTGAGGCTGGAGGGGTGTTCGTCCCCCCCGGTTAACGTGCGGGGCTGTGGTTGGGGTTGTTGGTCTGTTCTGTGGACCAGTGCTCCTGCCCTCGCTGTCGGGACACCAGTCACCCTGCTGTAACGAACCAATTGGCTCATCCCATGGTTAGCCAAACGTTTTTATCCCTGCCCGAAGGAGATGTGCCCCCTCCGCCTGGCATTTCTCCGAGCTTGCCCCTATCCGGGTCACCACCTGGAGATGTGCTGCTGCGGAAAGAGGTCAGTAAACACCCCGTAGCCAGCAGCCGTGGTTACGTGTGCCACGGAGTCTGCCGACAACAAACTCCTACGTGAAGGCATCCTCTGGGAGTGCTGCTGGCTGGGCAGAGCCAGGCTGTCCTCTGGCACGAGCAGTAAAGTCTGTTTTTGTCCGCTTTCATGGACACCAGGAGCTGGCACCTGCAAAGAAAAGGCTGAACTGTCCCCGCAGAACAACTGGCATTTGGTGCAAAACACCTTTCTGCCCTCTTCCTTTTAGCCAGTCCTGGTCCTTGCTACCCAATTAGCTAATTCCTAATAGTTTGCAGTGCAAACAGAAGGTGAGGAAAGGCCCAACCCTTGTTCCTCCTCGGGTCTCCCTCCAGCTCAAGCCCCTGGTCTCCACATCTTCAGCACGACCCAAATGGCCCTGAGTTCTGGGGAGAAATAGCTGAGTGCAGATGTCTGCGGTGGGGAGAGAGATCCAGGGTCTTCTGAAGGGAGGCTGGTCTGCAGGGCTGGGCAGGTGAGGCTGGCTTGCCAGGAGCTGTGTGGAAAGCCGAGATGGTGTATCCTGTTGGAAAAGCACTTTGTGGTAGAAAAGGGTGTATCTTTGGGGGTATCTTTGAGCACGGTCAGTAGGGGAAATGGAGGACTTGGAGCCACGCTTGCCGAAACGCAATCTGCATCGGCCGCTGTCCTGGCAGCCGGGCTGCCTGCGGCACCAGCGCTGCAAAACCAGGGAACGTTGCTTTTCTGGAGGCACGTGGAGTGGACCTGCCTAAGAAATGAGCTTTAACACGGTGAGACTCCGTTGACTCATCTTCTCCGTTCCTTCCAAGGCTTGTGCTGTCCCTGAAAGCTGGCAGAAGGCTGGTGGCACGGTCTTTGCTGTCTGAGCAGGGTGGTGAGGATGTGGGGGATGAGGTCTGGCACTGAGCTGGTGCTTGCACGCAGCATGGCTGCTCCTCTCCGTCCGAAGAGAACCTCAACTCTGGGTTTTACTGAGCAGGGTGACTGAAACCTCCCTCCTGGAGAAGCAGGATTTGGGCACTGGTGATGGAGCTGCTGCTCCGGTCCCGTCTGGAGGAGACAAGCAATAGCCAGTTCCTGAGGAGCAAAGATCAGCCAGGTCAGGAGGAGTCAAACACCTCAGTGGCACTTTGTGACCCATGTCAGGGAAAAATATTTCATCTTTTTCATTTATTATTGTTTTGACCTACGAGGAGCTTCATTCTAAGGCTGCCCTGTTAAGTAGATGGTGCTTCGCAGCACCTGTGGGGTACCTGGAGCTGCTGTGCCCAGATGGGAGGGGGCTGAGAAAGGTAGCAGGGAGCTGGGATGCAGCTCCATCTGATGGAGTACTTATTAGATAAATCAATGGAAATCCAGGGAGTGTAAGACACAACAAGCAAGTAAAGGAAAGCAGATTCAGACTCTATTGGACACCCAGGAGTAGGGATTATAAAGCAGGGTAAATAACAGAGTTGCTCTCGTCCTCCAACGACTTCTTTGCCCTGAAATCCTTGAGGCTGGCAGGATGGGGGCTCTCGGCCCACCAGAGTCAGGTGGGCAGGGTTTGCGAGGTGGGTGACGCTGCACCCTGGGGGTGCCTGCTCAGGGGTAGGGCTTGGGGAGATCTGAGCTTGAGTGAGGGGCTTGCACAACCCCGCAGCTTGCGGGTGGCACAGCCCAGCCAGGAAATGGTTAAAAGAAAGATGGGGCGTTTTGGGGAAGCCTCTGGCAGCTTGTTTTCCTCTCAAACCCCGGTGGCAGTGGATTCATGCCGGTCAGATTGGGCTGCTCCAGAGCAGGAGAGCTGTTGTGGGGCCGCTGAGCTGCAGCGGGATAATGCCCGCGTGCCTTCACCGATTAGTGGCTCAAACCCGCTTCCATAAGCAGGCCGGGTTACTTAACCACAGCGAGGGCTCGCAGAGGAAGCGAGATTATGGTGGAACACGCCCAAAATAAATGGCTGAGAGGAAACGGGCTCTTGTCCATAACGCAGCCCCCGGGAGGCAGGGAGGGAGTGGAGGCAGATGTGCCCAGATGCCAGCTCCTGGGCTGGGGAGTTGGGGAGGGCTTAAGTCATATTTGGGCTCCTGCAGGCACTTCCCGGCAAGTGGGACAGTGATATGGAAACCACAGCTGTGCACTGATTCTGAACCTGCCTTAAACCCGACAGTCGCTGCAGGTGGCAGCCGAGACGCAGCAGAGGTGTCCTGCGCGGTGCTGTCGGGATGCAGCCGGGTCCCGTCCTGGCTCTCCATCTGCTTTTTTTGGGAATTTAGCAGGGCCTCCGCGGTGCCACCCGAGCAGTTGTGCAGGGGAGTGTCACATCTCCCAGCCCGTGCCCGCATCTGGCTGCGTGGAGCTGCCAAACCTGGCAGGCGAGCGAAGGCCTGTGGGGCAGGGTTGTTTGTGCCAGGCAAGGCAAACATGCAGAGCTGTGAATAATTCAGTGCTGGCTTGTCTGGCACAGAGCGAGCCTCCAGCGATCGGAACAGCTCCGAAATCCTGTGGGTAGGATCTGGAAAACTGAGTCTGAATAAATAAGCCCACAGACATCTTGTGGCATGGACTTGGTGCTTCTGCATACATAACGAGTTCCCGGTTTAGATCTGGCTCGGGTTCAGTGTGCATAACACGCCTGGATCCTCCGGAGAGTCCCTGCTGGAACTTTGGCTGGGCCTGACATGGAGCTGAGGGTGGCTGTGCCCAGCTGCAGCCACCGAGCCCCAGAGCTGTGTCTCCTTACTCTTTCTGTCCCTTGCAGAATGTCAGGATCGACCCCAGCAGCATCTCCTTCAACATGTGGAAGGACATTCCCGTTCCTTTCTACATGTCGGTGTACTTCTTCGAGGTGCTGAACCCCAAGGATGTTCTCCAGGAAGCGAAGCCAGTGCTGAACCAGCGTGGACCCTACGTGTACAGGTCAGGTACCGTTTGTGGTCCAGCTAGGCGTGAGCCTGGCCACCTTGCTGCCTGCCAGGCTTCTGGCTGACTCCTCCGGCCGCTGGGCACGGCATTAGCTTACTTGGCGCAGGTCCAGCGCCATGGAGGATTTTAAAGCGACCCGAATGTGCTCTAATTGCTCTGATCTTGCTAAAGCCACACACAGACCTCTGGCTGCCGGGGTGGTAAGGCTGGTCTGTGCTTCACCAGGCTCAGCCCCATCTGGGACCTGTTGGGCAGCCAGACCTGGGCTGATATGGTCCAAACACAGGCCTGAGGGGCGTTGGTGTGGTGGTGGGCAACCCTCCTCGGCAGAGGGGACTCGTTTCATCTTCACTGTGCTTTTAAGGGTCCAGTTCCAGAGCTGGGGTCACCCCAATATCAAACTGCATGGCTTGGCCTAAGATCTTCTATGTAACGTGGAACCCAGGAGCTGCCTGACACGAATGCTCCGCTCAGGACAACCCACGTGGAGCACCAAAACTTGCTCGGGTCCGCCTACAGCCTGCCCAGCAGGGCTGGGTGTGTTTGCTGTGGCTGAGGAGGGCGGCTCAAGCCCCAGATGCTCCTCTAGACCCAAGACACGAAGCGACGGTTGACGTTGAGTGTGTGAGCTTACCCGTAAATAGCGATATTCAACACCCGAGTGCCTACACATGTAGGCAAAGTCAGGTCAGCAGCCTAAGCAAGCTCATGTGGGGCGATTACTGGTTTAATCCAAAGCTGTCTGAGTGGTGTTGGGGGAACCTGGCAGTATGTATGTGCCCTTGTTTCCCCTGGGCTTGCCAGGTCACACCATCAGACCGTGTGGATTCTGTATGTTGTGATTGCATCAGTCCTTTGGCTTGGCGAAAAGGCTTCGCTTACCTTAAAGAATTAACAAAGGGGGAAAGCTTAATCGTGTCTTTGTGTTCCCACTGAGCAAGATTAGTGCCCTTCCCTAACGTGGGCCGTAAAACAGAGGCTCCACAATGAAGGACTTTGTTTTTGCCAGTGGGCTGAGCTTTGGCTTCCCCGGGAGCTGTAACCGGCTCGCGATGCTGGGGACAAGCTCGAGCTGCTGGGGAGCCTTGCAGCCCTGCTGAGACCGGGCTGGGCAGCGTGCAGGAGATGGCATGGCCCCGAGCCCCAGGGAGCCGTGCTGCTGTGTGGAGGGTTCAGCTGCCCTGGACCTGGGAGCTGTTGGGGAGCTCTGGGGCAAACTGGCGTGGGCTCATTGGTGGGGATTGTGCCACCTTGTTTGGTCCTCCCCTGTTTCACAGGTTGTTTTGGCATGTGGGTTGGTGTAGGTCTGTTTATCTGGGCGTCTCTCTGATAGGGCTGGGCTTTTCAACGGCTGTAGGCGAGGTGACAGAGGGGATTGATGTCCCGGACCTCTCATCAGCTGGGAGGAAACGCTGTGCCTGCAAGCTGCTGCAGAATCCTGTGTGTTGGGAGCCTCGCTCCCAGGCTGCCGTCTCCTCCTGCTCGACCCCAGCCCTGGTCGGGGTGTGACCTGTTCCCTGGCACGCTGCCTCCCCTGCTCTCCCATGGCTTTGTGCTGGGGATTGATCTCCTTCTTCCGCTCTTGCAGCGAGCCCAGGCCTGTGCAGCCCATCCTTGCTCCACGGGCATTGCAGGAGCAGGTTCTGATGTTCTCTCCTATCTCTTTGCAGAGAATTCAGGTATAAAACGAACATCACATTCCATGACAACGACACAGTCTCCTTCCTGGAGTACCGGCAATTCTTCTTCCAGCCAGACTTGTCCAGCGGCAGTGAAGAAGAGTACATTGTTGTGCCAAACATCTTGATGATGGTAAGAACTTGCTCCCCAGATGGGTATCAGCTTCTGAGCTTGTGGGGAGGGTGATGATGCCCAGTGCTGACTCCGAGCTCGCTTTCTTGTCGGGCTTAAGGCTAATCAAGCCGTGTTGAGCTTATAAAATGTAGTTTTCTGCTTTCTGGGTGTTGGTTGTCGTGTTGGGATGTTACCCTTCCAAAAGCAGAGTGTGCAGGAGGGGCTGGCAAAGCACCTGGGCTCGAGTCTGTGACCTCGTCTGAAATGAAGCCTGAGGGCCCTCAGCTGCTTTCTTCCCAACCTGGGGATGAACGGTGAGCCTCCGTTTGTCCAAAGGATTTCCCTAGGGCTGTGGCTCGGTGCAGTGGAAGGACCTTGCCGAGCACTACAGATGCGCTGCTTCCTCTTGGGTGAAGATGGGGCTCTCACCTCGGGGTCATTTTCTTCCCCAGGGAGCGGCTGTAATGATGGAAAACCTGCCAAACATTGTGAAGCTTTTACTGAGCGGAGCCCTGGCCAGCCTGAAACAGGAGGCGTTCATGAACCGGACAGTGGGGGAGATCATGTGGGGCTACGAAGACCCTCTTATAGAAACAATCAATACCTTTGTTCCTGGCCTGATCCCTTTCAAGGGGAAATTCGGCTTATTTGCACAGGTAAGTGAACTGTTGGTTGGCTCTTGGGATCGTGTCCAGGCTGTCCCGTTCCCAAACTGGAGCAGCCCCGTGGTGGTTGTGTAATTGTATTGTGGTTGTGTAACAGTGCCTTACTTCTCCCCTCAAGCAGAAACGCGTGTGTTGGAAGCTGTCGCTGGCAACTGAAATAAAAGTTCGGTAGCTTCCGGCGTGAAGCAGCCCTGGAGCTGACGAGGCACGCAAAGCCACTAACGTGGTGTGGTCTTGCTGCGTGTAATGGATTAAACCCGAGTTGCTTCTCTCTGCAGATGAACAACTCCAACTCGGGACTGTTCACAGTGTTCACAGGCATGAAGAACGTGAGCAGAGTTCACATGGTGGATTTGTGGAACGGGCTCAAGAAGGTGAGCGTTGGGCCGCGAGCCTAATCTGGGGCGTGACGCCTGGCCGGAAGCAAGATAAACTGAAAGCTCTCGGTACTGTTGTAGCTCTGGGTTGTAGGTTTGAAGGCAAGTTCCCACAGAACTTCAACTGCTGTAATGTCTGCTCTAGCAAAATGCCAGAGGGCAGCTGTGTGATAGGAGGGTTGACACGAAGCATTAAGCTCAGCTCATCAGTGCCCCTTGGACTCACCTGAAACACTGGTGGAGCTGTTTTTTTTCTGGTGGCTGAAGTCCCAGGCTCCTGTGGCCTGTGTTCAAGGTGTTACTGAAATATCCTTGGTAAAGGGGCGCTTATTCTTCCCTTGTGGAACCCCACTCCTAACGAAAATCAGCTGAACCTACAGGTCAGCCACGGCGGGACCACTTGGGACAGGGGATCTCGTCCTGTTTATCCATTTAATTGTGCAGATATTTAAATGGGAAAGAAGGATCTTGGAAGGCCTTCAGGCTACCTCGAGCTCCTGTGGAAGCAGTGTAGTGTGGTGGACGTCCCGTGCAGGGGTGGAAGCCACCCCTCCAGCAAGAGCGCCTTGTCCTGAGCTCTCCCCTCTGCATCTGTCCCACAGGTGAACTACTGGCGAAGCAATGAGTGCAACATGATCAACGGGACCTCAGGGGAGATGTGGCCACCGTTCATGCCCCCAACGTCCCTGGAGTTTTACAGCCCTGATGCCTGCAGGTGAGGCCACAGCAGCCAGCTTGTCCCGGTGCAGGTGGCGGGAGGTGTGTCCTGCGCACACAGGGCACTCGGGACGGTTCCTGGAGTCAAGGTTCAGCCACTTTCAAGCGTTGTAGTGTCCGAGCTTTGCAAACAGTGTCGTTGTCTCATTAGCAGCGTCCTGTGGCATCCATAAATACCTTCCAGATCACTGGAGAAGCTTATCTTGCCCGTGTAGACTGGTCGTTTGCTCCTCCTTCAAGATAAGATAGGGGAAGCGAGAGGGAAAAGCTGTGAGTTTTCATAAGAAAATGCTTCTATAACCATTTGTGGTACTATTTCAGCTGAGCAAATTTGCAGAAGTGATGTCAGGGGTGGGCACGTGCCACCATTTCCAGGCTGCTAAGTGTTTCTTGCCGCCTCCTTCACGCGCTGTTGTGCACGCCTGTCCCTGTGTAAGACACCCCGACCTTAGCCGATCACACAGGGGTTAAAGTACCCTGCGGAGCCTGCCTGTGTGGAACACCCCCGAGGCTGGCAGGAGGGGAGGCCAGGAGGCAGGGCTGGCCCAAAACCCCGTGCCCAGCTTGGGGAAGATAATGTTAATGCAGGCTTTGTAGATAGTGCTGCAGAACAAGCAAGTTCTGCTGCTGAATGGAGAACGATGACCTCCTCCGTGGAACACGCAAAGTCAGCTGAGCCAAGTATTAGTGCAGGAATCCCTCTGCATGAGGGACATCAGCAAATACCGAAATGACCCGGAGCCAAGGACTTACGGGGATGTTTACCAGCACTCAAAGCTTAAATACACATACCTG
The DNA here is from genome assembly GCA_027574665.1 of Rhynochetos jubatus. NCBI lineage: Eukaryota > Metazoa > Chordata > Aves > Eurypygiformes > Rhynochetidae > Rhynochetos > Rhynochetos jubatus. The sequence goes on along the minus strand of CM050666.1, from coordinate 16,141,597 downwards.
CTTCTGTAAAACTAGAGAAGCCTTGTAGGGGACAGAGCGTGTTTCCAGGCACGGCGTGAAGCAAAGTGGAGGACACCAAGCTTGGTTTCTGGCTGGTGCAGGAGGTTCTCGCAGGACAGTGCTGTGGGGGGAGCGACTTCCCCTTCACCACGCAGTGCTGCCTGTTCTCCCCAGACCTGCCTTGGTCTCTGCTAGCCCAGCTGGTTGGGAAGAAGCCTCAAACATCACCTGATGGACTAAGAGCACCTCTGCCTTGCTGTGGGCAGGGCGTGGGGTGGCTCATCTCCTGTGCTGTTCGCACATTAAGCACAGTGGATGCAGAGATGCAACTACCTGCATGCCCCTGCAAGCTAGGCAAGGCTTCACCCTGCTGATGTGCTGCAGCAGCCTCTGCTTCCGTGCCGGAGGGTGAGCACAGCCGAGGGGCATGTGTGTAACTGCTGAACATGCCCCGAATCCTTGGTCCTGGTGACAGAAAGCAGCTGTAGGAATAAGCATCCCCTTGGCCTGCCTGGGCTGTCTGCATCCCTGCAAGCCTCGCTTGGGTGTGAAGGGAGCAAACTTCCCTCCTGGAAACCTGCATCTACCGTGGACATCTGGTAGCAATAATGCAGCCAGTTGTATCAAGAAAAACCTTGCTGTGTAATGCAGTGAAATTTTCCACTCCCCTGGCCGCTTATATGGTGGAGTTGTGCTGCAAGAGATTTAGCCAGTGTCCATCCCCTGTGACAGAGCACCTTGGCGCCAAGGCTTGCACAGAGAGGGTATTATCTCTTGGAGAGCAGCCCTGGGGATTACTGTGTGCCTTTAAACAAATCTCCTTGGGGTACTGCAGACAGACTTCTAAGCCTGTGGTTTCTCTCCGTAACTAGCCCTGACCAACCCTTTATCTGTGCTTAAAACATAGAAAGCAGATGCCTTAAATACTCATTCCCCATCCAAAGCACTGCTCCGAGTGTTTATCTTGATCTCAAAGTCTATGTTATGTTGCAACCACATCTTATCCCATAGGATAAGAGCCCAATTCTGGACTGGGAACCTCTTGGCTAATCCCAATCCTTCTCCACTGAAACCCTTCCAGATCCTTGACACTGGTATATGAGAAGTCTGGGAGATTCAAGGGTGTGCCCACCTATCGCTTTGTGGCACCGAAAACTCTCTTTGCCAACGGTACGGACTATCCGCCCAACAAAGGCTTCTGCCCCTGCATGCAGTCTGGCATCCAGAACGTCAGTTCCTGCAGGCTGAGTAAGTCCTGTCCTGCCCGGGCTCTCCCTGCCATTCCGATATTAAACTTGTGGGATGTGGTGCAAACTTGCCTGGCTGGAAAATTGGCTCCGCTATTGCTGGAGTGCTAAAAGGTACCGCCAGGGTCTGTGGGCACGGCGTTCGCACCCGCGCTCCTGTGGGCCTCCCTGCAAACTGGGGAAGGAGGGGGAAAAAATGCAGATGCGCCAGGTCCTTTCGGTCCACAGCCCTGCAGCAGTGGTGTTTTGGGAATGCCCAAGGATACTGTGGGAGCATTAAGCCTCCCGGGCCGAGGAGGGAGCAGGCAGGGGAGCAAGGGTGGGAAGGGGCAGGCCATGTAATTGCCAAATCAAACGTTAACTTTGGACGCTCGGCGCAGGTCGCGCAGGAGCGAGTATTCAGGCTCAGTGTCCTGACCTGTGTCAGGGTACAGCGAGTGGCCGTGGCGTTGCGTGGGGGAAGAAGGTGGCTTAAACACTGGGTCTGAACCCTCCTGGAGCAGTGCAAGAAGCTGCAGGGTGGAAAGGAAGGAGCTTTCTGCTTGGCAGCAACAAAGTTTAAAAGCCTGTTCAGAGCCAGTGCTGCAGTGGCTTAAAAAAAGTCTGGGGTGGGTTTGGATGATCTTAAGGCGTCTCTGATCTCGCCCAGATGCACCGATGTTCATTTCCCACCCTCACTTCTACAACGCCGACCCAGCCCTGGTGAACGCCGTCGAAGGCCTGCACCCCAGCGAGCACCAGCACGCCCTCTTCCTCGACGTGCACCCGGTGAGTCGGGGGTCCCCACCCCGCAGAGAGGTCTCACTCGCCCTGGGGGGCCAGCCCAGGCTGAGCTGGGGGGAGCCTGCAGCGTGGCGGCCTCGCTCTGTGCTCATGGCACTGGTTTGAGCAGGTTCCATAGTGCAAAGACTGGTGAGGACACGTGCAGATAAAAATATCAAAGCCATAAACTAATAAATAATTAGCCTGGCTTCTAGAGAATTGCAGAACTAATTATAAGCATAATTGTTTTGATAAGCACAGTCCAGTTCTTTCCACTGACTCAGGTCCATAATGCCAGGAGGGCTATCTAGCAGCAGCCCAGTTACACCTCCCGTCCGCAAACACGTACCGCCGTGACTGGCAAAGTCCAAAGACCGCGCTTTGGCCGTCGTTCTGGGGCTGGCTGCTTCTGCTCTCTCAACTTGCCTATTGGCCGCTCCTGCGTGGGCCTGTCGCAGCGCTACGCTTCGTGTGTGTCTCCGAGGGGGACGTGGTGATGAGCTGGGGCGTCTCGGGCCATCGCCGTCCTGGCTGCTGGTGGGCAGGGGCCTTTGGGATCGTCCACCCACGGCCCGTGGTGCATGTGGTCAGACCTTCCAACCGTTCAGTGGTGTTACCTCAAGCAAGAAACCAATCCCCTTCTTGAGGCAGCATGTTCCTTATCTAGGCATTGGGCTCTCTCTGCTTTTCTTATCGCAGTTATGGAAATCTAATTAAGTTTATTGCAGTATCAAACATCTTCTGATAACAGTACAATTAACCGTATCTTTATCTAGCTGCAGCCTGCTGAGTACAAACGGGCAGTCCAACAAAAACTCTCTGCCCTTAATGTGTTGCAAAACTGCAGTGTCATGAGAAACCGGTGCCTTCACGGGTGTCTACAAGGCCAGCTTTAAGGGAGGTGTGTTCCTGGTCGTGGGGTGTTGCTGGACAGCGGCTGGCCGTTCCTAGTTACGAGACACGTTTTGGCCTTCGCCGTGCGCGTGAAGGCTTCGCGCTGATGCGTTTCCCTCCTGCTGCTGGTAGGATGAACAGCAGAAGAGGCTCATCCGGCTTAAACCCACTGAGGTGGCTTTCAAAAGACCCTGCTTAGGGAGTCGCTTACAGGTTGCCTGTGCTACTGGGCAATTTGAACTTGTCTGGGTTCATCTTTCCCATGCAGATGACGGGCATCCCCATGAACTGCTCCATCAAGCTCCAGCTGAACCTGTACATCAAGCACGTGTCTGGTATAATGTAAGTAGTCACCTTTTTAGGGACAGCGGTCTCCTTGAGCAGACCCCTGCTGGGGTCACTGCAGGGTTCACGCTCCCCAGAGTGGAATGGCTTTAAGGCCACCGGCTGTCGTGGTTGCAGAAGCCAGCTGGCTCGTGGGGTGGGATGTCAGCTATTCCGGTGACCTCCAAGTGCCATCCTTCAGTGACCTCCAAGTGCCTCTGCGCTTGGCTCCTGCAGCGTTCCTGAGCTGATAGATGGGCTGTGTGTCCTGGAGAGGCACAGGGGCTCAGAAGGCGTCACATCCAACACGGAGAGGCAGAGCACTCTGCCCACAGGGTTCACAGTTGAAGCCTGTGTCCAAGAGACGCTGAGCTCTGTGAAAGCCAACCAAAGGGCTGTAACGAAGATGTGGTGCCACATGTCAAACACGGACGAGGGTGGGAGTGTGCACTTGCAGCTTTGGCCGTAGCGCGTACACCAGCAGACGAACTTGGCTCCTCTGGTACCGTGGAGGTGACAGCAATGTCTCGGAGCCCCATGAAGTTCCAGTTCACTGAGTTCCTGTCCCTGGAGCCCGGATTTGGGATGGCACTTAGTGCTGTCGTCAGACGGTTAAGCATGAGCATAAGCGGAAGCTCTGCTCTTGCGTGAAAGGCCCAAGTTGGACCCGGTCTCTCGGGGGGGCGCAGCTCGTGGAAGCATCAGGAATTGCTGCCTCCTTACACTGGTTTCCTGGCCATTATCAGTCTGCCAGACCTGTCCCTTTCGGAAGAATCTTGACATTGGTTGTGGCCTGGTCAACCAGAAATCTAAGTGTGTATTTCTTTTTTTTTTTTCTCCTTCCCCCACCTAGGCAAACAGAGAATATTAAGCCAGTGGTCCTGCCGCTGCTGTGGTTTGCAGAGGTGAGCTGCCTTCCTTGACCTCATTCTGCAGATCCTCTCTTGCAGGAGCAGGGAAACTGCTTCCCCATCGCCCAGGGCTGGAGAAACTCCACTTTCAATAAAGCGTTAAGCCAGCCTAAGCACCAACAGAAGGCTTTGCAATACTTGGCTGTGTCATTAATCCCTCTGAGCTGAACAAACCCTGCACTATACTTGGTAAACCTCTGGCTCTGCCCTAGATGTGGGGTTAAATAGGGCCTGGAACAGAGCTGCCAGCACCCCCATGCTCGTGTGGGGCAGGGAGCGCAGTCTGTAGCTGTGTGCATGTCCAGCTGGCTCCAACTGCTTAGTAAAAGCTTTTAGCCTGACGGAACCTTGCACACATCCCCTAATCTGTGCTGGGGGGTGGGGGGGGAGGAGTTGTGCAGCTGGTCTCTCAGCCCTGGGTGAGAGGGAGATGCCACTGACAGCTTTGCTTTTTTTATTTTTGAGCAGAGCGGATCCATCGAAGGCCCAGTCCTGAACCAGTTTTACACCAACCTGGTGCTGATCCCGTCCCTGCTGGACTACCTGCAGTATATCTTCATCGGGCTGAGCGTCCTGCTCATTATCTCAGCAGCTGTGCTCAGGGTTACGAGTCAGGTAAGAACTTCCAGATGTCTAATGGGGAATGCTGTTAGTCAAATCAGACTGAATCAGATGATGTAGATTGGGCTGACAATCTAACACTCCTGAGGAAACATTGGCTGATGCCACGAATCACATCCTGATGGTGCCAAGTGCCAGCACATAGCAGCAGGACTTGCTCGGCCATCTAGAAATTGGGCTGTGAACAGATATGTGAAAGCGCTTCTGGCCATCTGCGCGCACAGCAGCGATGGAAACGGGTTCCTGTAGGAGGAGGCATTTCTCAGCTCTTCCAGCTAATCAAAGAGCAAGCTCATCAGCCCAGCCTCCATGGAGAGGAGCAGGCCTGTGCCGCTGCACAAACCTCTGCGGGGTCCCAGCAGCTCTGACCTGAACAGAGCCCTCCCGAGCGGACGGAGCTGCTCATGGCAGCTTGTCCACAAGCGAAATGCAGTCGCTGTGCCCTTGCAGAGGGGACACAGACACTGCGGCTGCTTCTCAGCCCAGACTGGACTCTGTCTTTCCCTGGAAACTCACTTGTTTCCCTGCAAACTGCTCCAAAAAAGCTCTGGAAGTTAAACCCTCAGAGTCTTTGTGCATCTGGGCTTACTGAGAAGTGAAGAGCTTTGAAACTGCCGGGAGCTGGCGCTGGGTAGAAGCTGGCCTGCGATGGGGAGGGCGGTGGGGCTGCCCGGCTGGCACACGGGCCTGGTCTGAGCTGTAAGCACAGAACATAAACCGGCTAAAACACTCGGTGGAGATCTGTGGCTCCAGCTCCAAACCGTTCATCTGATAACACTAAGCTCTCTCAAAGCTTTAGTGCTTGAAGGAGAGATCTAGCTCCCTACCCTAACCTGTATCAAAGCAAGCTTATTTAGTTTTGTGCTACCGTCAGATGGCTTGAGCTGGCTTTAAAGCTGCAGCAGTGAAGAGGCTACTTGTGGGGATAAAAAGGTAATGCTTAGGATGAGAGCAGGCTCTGGGGAGGGCACGTGTGAGGGGCTGCTTTTGCTCAACCTCCTGTAACTGCCCGTACTGAAGTGCTGATGCAAACCCACTCTAAGTAGCGCCAGGGTTCTCAGAGTATCATGTAATTGGATTTTGACCAAGCCTACAACTGCTTAATTGACTTTAACCACATGATCCCAAATCCCCTTGTTCCTCCGCAGTTCCCCGCAGGGTGGGAGTGATGCTGGGGCTGAGGGCCCAGCGTTAAACCCTTGCTGTGCTTCCGAGATGGTCAGGCTTCGAGTGTGCTGAACCTTTCTGCTTCGGCAAGTGCAAGTGGTTGCTGGGAAGCAGAATTTTTAACTCTGCTGCGTAGCACCAGTAGATCTAAAAATGTCTATTTTCTGGGCAGCTATTTCCAAGACCTTAGGCAGCCCCGGCCTGGCATTTCCTCACCCTGCTTTGTGCAAGCCTTAATCCCTGGTGTCAGAGAGCCTTAACTGTGCCAGAAAGGGTCAGGAAGAAAAGCTGGGTTTTAAAATCACTCGAGTCAACCGAATATCTGCTTGTGAACTATCCCAATCCCAGGAGTAAGCCAGCTGTACTTGCGTGCTCAGCCAAAAGCGTCCTGAAGCGCTGGAGCTAAAAATCAATGGCAGGAATTGCCTGACTACCTGCGAAGTGATTAAAAAGCCTCAATGACCTTATAAATCTCTAAGGAAGCTGTGCAACAACACATGAAAGCCTCTGCCTAATGAATAGATAAGAGCTCGTAAACTGAAAGACAGCAATTTGCAGCCAAGGCGTGTTCCTCATTTGATTGAAGCATTGCTGATCTAGCGATGATTGCTTAATCGTGCGCAGTCCTCCCTCCTCAAGGCCCAGGCAGTGTCAGAGGGGACACTCTGCGGGGGTGTCGTCGGCACCTCCTTCTGTCTGCCAGCGTGATGTCTCCCTGAACCCCGTGCCTCTGGCTTCTGGAGGGAGCAGTGTGCTCTAAACCCAGCCCAGCTGAGGTACTGTGAAACGCTTAAATCTCAGTCTGGTGTGGAGTGGAGCCAGTTTGGGATGCATCTGTTGGACCTGCTGTTCTGAAAACGTGTAAATCTGTAGGGGCGTAAACCGTGCCCAAATGCACATCGTAGCTCTCCCCTGCTAATATGTGGCCTGAAGCCTGCATGGTTTCATCTGAAAAGGCCGCATCCGAAAGGCGAACAGACCATTTTAAAACTGGCTTGACGCTGACCAAAATCTTAACTAGGGCTTAGTTTAACCTACATCTTGAAATCCTCATTAATAACTAGATTCTAGTTAAACAGTGATTAAAATCTCCTCCTAAAATCGGAACCCTTCGTGTCCAAGCGCACCATAAACTAGCCTGATTGTCTTCTAGGAAAAATGCTCTTTATTTTGGAGTAGCAATAAAAAGAACTCAGACAGTAATAAGGCCAACCAGGCCGCCTCTGCCAAAAAGCTGCCTCCGGTTAAGGGGACGGTGTTGCGGGAAGCCAGACTGTAGGTGGGTACCCAGTCAAGGTAACACACTTCTCTCTCGTCCTGATTTGATTAAGTTTTGCTTAAAACCAATCAAACGGAAACGTTTACTGTCCACCTCGACCAGATGTGCCCTCTTGGCAAGCTCTGATACAGCGATGTTGTCTCCTGGCTTTAGTCAGGGCAGTTTAGATGCTTTAACGCGCACTTAACCAGGCTGCAAGCACACGCTCTTGCTGTTTCTCCCGGCGTACCTGAGCTGCAGCCCTGATATTATCAGCAGGGGTCAGGTGAAAAGTAGGATTGGTGTGAGGAAACACTCTTCTCACCTTTTTTCCCCCCCCCTCCACCCAAGTGTTTGAGGTCCAGAGGTAAGTTTTTAAATGAGTTCAACTCTTGGGGGGTGACAGGTAGTCAAGTGGTGGGTGTCACTCCCCCTGCGTGCAGGGAGCCTCGACGGAAAGGCTTTCCGGAGGGAATTTCTGATGTATGAAATATCTGGGTTTGTATTACAGGATCACAAAATCACTGAGTCGTTGAGGTTGGAAGGGACCTCTGGAGGTCATCTAGTCCATCCCCCTGCTCAAGCAGGGCCATCTAGAGACGGTTGCCCAGGACCATGTTCCGATGTCTCTTAATATCTCCAAAGGTGGAGATTCTCCAACCTCTCTGGGCAACCTGTGCCGGTTTTGACAGTTTTCACAGTAAAAAAAAAAACAAACAACCCCCCAAAAAGTGTTTCCTAATGTTCAGATGGAACCTCCTGTGTGCGCCCACTGGCTCTTGTCCTGTCCCCTGGATACCACGGAGAAGAACCTGGCTCTGTGTTTACACCCTCCCCTCAGACACTTGTGTACACTAAGATCCCCCTGAGCCACCTTTCCTCCAGGTTAACCAGTCCCATCTCTCTTGACCTTTGCTCACATAAAAGATATTTCAGTCCCTTAATTGTTTTAGTGCCCTTTGCTGGATTCTTTCCAGTAGCTTCATCTCTCTTGTCCGGGGAAGCCCAGACTTGGACACAGCACTCCACCTGTGGCCTCTAGTAGAGGGGAAGGATCATCTCCTTTGACCTGCTGGCACCACTCCTAACGCAGCTCAGAACAGTTAGCTGCCTTTGCTACACGGGCACGTTTCTCGCTCATGTTCAACCTGGTGTCCGCCAAGACCCTTGGGTGCTTTTCGTGGAATCATAGGAAAGGAAGGACAAGACCTTTAAGCTGATAATGTCCAACTGTAAACCCAATGCTGCTCATACCACCACTAAACCCTGTGCCCAAGCACCACATCTACACATCTGAATCCCTCCTGGGATGGTGATTCCACCACTTCCCTGGGCAGCCTGATGCCTGACAACCCTTTCCATGAAGACATTTTCCCTGCTATCCAATCTAAACCTCCCCTGGAGCAACTTGAGGCTGTTCCCTCCTATCCTATCACTTGGGAGAAGAGACCAACTGCCACCTGTCTGCAACCTCCTCTCGGGTAGTTGTAGAGAGCGATAAGGTCTCCCCTGAGCCCCCCGTTCTCTTTTCTGCCAAGCTGCCTGGGCATTGGGTGACCCTTAGCGTGGGGTGGTTCTTCTCCCGGTGCAAGACTCTGCACATCCTCTTGTTGAACCTCATGAAGTTCCTGCCACCCCGCTTCTGTCAGGGTCGCTCTGGAAAGCAGCATGGCCCCCTGTATCAACCACTCCTCCCAGTTTTGTGTTATCAGCAACCCTTCAGGTCGTTAATAAAGATGTTAAATAGGATTGGACATGATGCTGACCCCTGATGTACACTGCTAGTTGCTGACCTCCAGCTAGACTTCATGCCGCTTCTCCTGGCCCTCTGGGCCTGGCTGCTCAGCCAGGTTTCCATCCACCTCACTGCCTGCTCTTCCAGCTCGTACTCCATAGTTTCTCTAGGAGGATCCTATGGGAGACAGTGTTGAAAGCCTTACTGAAGTCCAGGTAGACGATATCCACTGCTCTCCCCTCATCTACCAAGCCATTCATTTCATCCTAGAAGTTCATCAGGTTGGTCAAGCACGATTTCCCCTTGGAGAAGCCACACTGACTGATCCTGATGACTTTGTCCTTCACGTGCCTGGAAACGGATCCTTGGATCAGCTGCTCCAGCTCCTTCCTAAGGACTGAAGGGTGGCTGACTGGCCTGCAGTTCCCTGGGTCTTCCTTCTTGGACATCAGGATAGGGGCGATGCTTGCCTTTCCCCAGCCTTTGGGCATTTCTCCCAGGTGCCAGGATTGCTCAGAGGTGCTGGGGAGTGCCCTTGCAGTGGTACTAGCCAGCTCCTTCAGCACTCGCGGGAGCGTCCCATCAGGGTCTGTGGAGTTATGTATGTCTAAGCTGCTAAAGTATTCTCTGACCTCATCCTTTTCCACTAAGGAAACGTCTTCCTTGCTCCAGACGTTGCCCTGGTCTGTGGGGTCCCCTGCCTCACGCCCTAACAGGCCCACATGTCCCCATGTCTTCTTTTGCCACCTGTGGAGCAATCAAAGCTGTTTGTGTTGTCTCGGACGTCCCTGGCCAGGTTCAGTTCCAGTTGAGCTTTGGCTTTCCTAACGTCATCCCTGCATGCTGGGAGAGTGCCTCTGTATTCCTGCTGGGTTACCTGTCCCTGCTTCCACCTTCTGTATGCTTCCTTCTTGTGTTTGATATGGTCCCCTCTCAGCCTTCTCTTCTCCAGGCTAACCAGCCCCAGCTCTCCCAGCCTTTGCTCACCAGAGGTGCTCCATTCCCGTGGTCATCCTCTGCTGGACCCTCTCCAGTAATTCCCTGTCTGTCTTGACCTGGGGAGCCCCGAACTGGACACAGCACTCCAGATGTGGCCTCACTGGGCAGAGTAAAGGAGGAGGAAAACCCCCCTCAACCCGCTGTCCACGCTGTGTTTAATTCCCCCAGGACACCACTGGTCTTGGGCACAGGGCACATGGCTGGCTCATGGCCAGCTGGTTGGCCCCCAGAGCCCCCAGGTCCCTCTGCAGAGCCGCTTTCCAGTGGGTCACCCCCAACCTCCTTGAACATCCTTAGGTCCCTCTCCGCCCAACTCTCCAGCCTGTCCCCGTGTCGCTGTGTGGCGGCGCAGCCTTCAGGTGTGACAGCCGCTCCTCCCAGTTTGGGGTCATCATCACGAACCTTGCAGTCCCTCCGCAGCACCCAGTCCGGGCCCCCAGCAGGCAGTGAGTGTCTCTAGATGACAGGTCAGGTGGGAGATGGGACCCTCTGTCCCCAGCAGCAGGGAGTCACCTCCTGCTCTCACTTGCCACTTCCTCCTGGGGGGTTGCATCATTTAGGGTCAGGGGGCTCGCCTGCTTTGCTTGAAAACATATCTGCCTCCTCTTTGATTTGGAGGGTGGTGAACCTATTTTGGTAAGCCTTTAGGCAGAGCAGGAGTCTTCCTCCTGGTGTCAGCCTTCACCTTCCCAGAGGCTGCACTTACCCCTATAGTGCGGTGGGTGCTGTCTGTGCCTACTGAGGCTGGGGCCGGGGGGTCTTCAAGCTATTGTGTCCCTGAGAAGACCCTCTCCCTTTCGTCTTCCCTGAGCTGTGCAGCCTGCTGACTTTCACAGAATCATAGAATCACAGACTGGTTTGGGTGGGAAGGGACCTTAAAGCCCACCCAGCCCCACCTCCTGCCATGGTCAGGGACACTCTCCACCAGACCAGGTTGCTCCAAGCCTCATCCAGCCCGGCCTTGGACACTCCCAGGGATGGGGCATCCACAGCTTCTCTGGGAACCTGTTCCAGTGCTCCCCACCCTCTCCAGGAAGAGGACTTTGTCCCATAGCACCTTGCCTTGGTGACACAGCTCCTCAGGCTGGGTGCTGGGGGGGTGTTACAGGTATTGGTGGGCAGGAATAGAGATAATTTCATTTCATTAGGGGAGGGGATGCAAACATCTTCCATTTAAAAAGCCTTCAGAAAAGGGATCTTGGCCACGGGAAAGGTTTGGGGCATGTGTCCCACGTGGGGCTGCGGTGAGACCTGCGCCGTGTAAGGACTGGGCACGGTCCCCGGGGAGCGCACGGCTGTAACGGGTGTCCTCTCCCTCCAGAGAACCGCCGCCGAGAAGAGCCCGCGCCACCCCGCCACGCCAAGCCAACCGCCCCCCTCCTCCGAGACAACGCCGCTCCTACACGACGCTGGCACGCTGAGCCAGGACGCTGCCGAAGCCTGAGCCGCCGGCCCCAGCATGCTTCCCACCGGCACACCTCAGTGCTGAGGGCGAGACCTGCTCTGGACCCCCAGAGGTCTCTGGAAGGTGACGTGGTCTGGGCAACTCAGCGGAGACCCTGCGCACCACGGCAAAGCCACGGGACAGAGCTGCTGCGCCAGCACTCCCGCGCCGAGGCACAGGGGACATCACCCAGACACCCACACGGTGTTCAAGAACCCCTGTCCCCGCGGGGGCCGGCGTTTGCCACAGCCCCTCTCTCCGCGTGGGCCAGCGGGAAGGAAGACAGTCGCTGGCTGTTCCGAGAAGTGATTTTGCAATTTAAAGCTGCTTCTTGCTAGGAATCAAAGACACTTTAATAGGAGCCTTTAAAATAAAGGAGGTTGGTGTACGTAGCACTGGTGGGATTTAGTGATCTCTTTAAAAGCCACCGCTCGTCTCAGGCGAATGGCGCTTGCCGTCCTGAAGCCACTTCGGGTTTTATTGCCACTTGATGTGAGCGGGCTACGCCGCAAATCAATGCTGCGCGCTGTCGCTGCAGCCGTGTCCCTCCCAAAGGCTTTCCAGGGCACCTGGAGCCTGCCCGGCGTTGCTCCAGCCTTTGTGTGTGCTGGGGAGTACAGGGGTGACTTCTGAAGCCCCAGTTCTGGGCCACGACCTTGCGCTGCGGTGACTCCAGTGCAGGGCCCTTTGTCTTGGCCTGCTGGCTCTCTCCTTGCTTGAGGGGACTGAGCGAGCCTTGCCGAACCCTCGGCGCCGCGGCTGACCCGCCACTCGCCTCGAGCCTTGCCGAACCCTCGGCGCCGCGGCTGACCCGCCACTCGCCTCCTGGCAGACAGTCGGCCCCGCTGCCCGCTCGGCCATCCAGGGTCGGCTCTTCTGGCCCTGCACCATCGGTGCTGGGGGGGCCATCGTGTCGCTGCCCGTGCTGCCGGGCCGCGGGAAGGGAGCAGGCAGAAGCTTGACCTCGAGCGTTAAGGAAGATACTTGTGCTTTCAAGGTGGAGGAAGCGGTGTGCAATCACCATAATGACAGCCTTAGTAGGCCTTGATTAAAATACTGCAGATTTCTGAAATGAGGCCGTGGGGGATGTGGGGCTGGATGTTAACCGGGGCTGGGGGGGCTGGGGTCACTCTTCAGTGGGAAAGAAGCCAAAAGCACGGGGATATTCTTGGCTCACGACAGATCAGTAGTTGTCTCCCACACCTGCCTTCCCTGCTTCCAGCTGGGAACCAGCGTAGCCGTGCGGAGAGCCAAAAGGGCCAGTGCTGGCGCAAGGATAAACAGGGTGGGGGGTCTCTGGTCTCTCTTGGGCCAGAGCACTTGCTGCACTGCGTACGGCCTGGATTCTGCCACGAGCTGGAAACCGTTGCAGCTGTCGGTGCCCTTCTAGCAGGGTAAGCAATTGCCCTCTCACACCCCTGTCCCTCTTGCTAGGCAGGGCGAGCGCAGGACGTAAAACCGACACTGTGCTGCCGCATTCCTGACCAGCTGCGTGCCGTGTTTCATCGCGGAGACAGCTGTGATGCAGCCCCGGTCACCGAGGGCCGCAGCTCCCCAGAACTCGGTCCAGGGGCAGAACGTGCCCCTGCAGGTGGGATGGCACTAGCCTAGTCCCTTCTTGTGGCCAGTACTGCTGGATCATTTCCGTGGCGCGGGCCCTTACGGAGCGTGATGCTCAGACTACAGCCGTAAACCCTCCCCGGCCTTGAATCCGGAATTAGCCCTCCGCCGCCGGCTCGCGGCCAGCGATGCCCGCCACGGGCGCAGGGCAGAGGCGCAGTGCCGGACCGTAGGATGCTCAACCCAGCGGCTCACACCAGTAAGACCCGTGTACTGGGCGATGAGCCAGAACTGCCCTTGGGCTGGGGGGCTCGAGACTTCACGACGCCGGCGCTGATTGCGCTGTGCGGGCGAGACCCGGTAAACGCCGAAATAGCGGGTTTGGCACACGCGTTGGGCTCCTCTTTGCCAACAGCACGTCGCGAGGGCTCTTTCAGGGCCGGTCCGCGTGTTGCAGTGGCTTTGCCCTGGGGGCCCCGGCTGCCCGGGAGGGGGTCGCGGGGGGTCTCGGCGGTGCCAGGCGCGGCCGCCAGGGGGAGCTGTGGAGCTGCGGAGGCGCGGGACCGCGCTGGGACCGCGGGCGCGGGGAGGGGGATGCAGAGGGACCGGCGCACCCCTCACCCCCCCCGGCAGCAGGCCGGGTTAGTCTTCTGCGTTCTCCCAAGGATTTTAGTTGGGAAGTAGCGCCACCATCCCCTTTTTCCGTGCCGGCACGGCGGCGGGAGGACGGGGCATCCTCATCCACCGGACAGCAGCGCAGTGGGGGGGGGGGGGATCAGAGGGGCTGGGGGCTTCCAGGGGTTGGTACCTGCTTTATTTTCCCACCCTGTGCGACAGCCACCGCCGGCCCCTCGGGAAGACGGAGTCAGGATACCACAGCTTTTATCAAGGTGCTGGAAATGCCACCCAGGAGCTGCTCCTGCTCCCTTTCCCCAGCCCTATCCCACCGCTCCTGGGGCTGCAGGGCCAGGGTGGGGGCTCCAGCCCTGCCCAGCCCCTCCTGCAGCAGGAGCAGCCCCTGTTATCCCCTCCACCTGTGCCCTGGTGCTCCAGGTGCCCATCTCCTGCTGGGCTGGGTTAAAGCCCCGGCAGGCAGGGGATGCTCTGGTTTGAGCCTCAGCAGGGCTGTGCTCTGCTCTGCTTCTCCTCGCACCCAGCTTTGCTCCTGAGCACATGCAAGCTCTGGTCCCCCACAAGACTCTTCCAGCAATGGCAAACCCCTCCGGTGACGCAGGGTGGTGAGTGCGGCTGCTGCTGTGGAGGCTGGGGGCAGGTGGGTCTGCTGGGGCGGAGCTGTGGCTCTTTTTGCTTCAAGAACTCCAAATGCACAAAAAAAGAGCAACACGTGGCCGATGCTGTTGCAGTTACTGGGGTGGTGTCGTGATGTTTGATGGGGAAGTGTTTTACCTTGTGGCAGCTACAGGGGACCAGGCGTCACGGGCACGCGGGGCTGCAGGGCCCAAAGTCCAGCCGAGAGGTGCTGGGAGGGGGTGAAGTGGATTGTGGCGCCTGGTTTCTTTTGCGTTTGGCCACACTGAACCTCTCTGGGAGGAGCTGGTTGGAGGGAGGACAAGCAGCTCCTGCGGTTTTGGAGGGGAGCCCGTGCCTGGGCGCTGCGGGGTTTGCCCGTGCTCCCATGCTGCTTGGGTTTCATCCTGTCTCAGTCGGAGAGCTCTGCTGCGTCGCATTGTGCTGCAGGGCTCGGATTCTGGTCGGATGCGTGAAGCTTAAACCAAGCATCCTTCCCGCGTGTGAGCTGGGGGTTCAGCCTGCATCCCCCTCTCTGGGGTGCGCGTGAGGGATCTGCCCTATTTTAAGCCCTTCCTCAGCCTGACACCGAGCAGAAAGTGTTCTTGTCCTCTGCGCCGCAGTGCTGGCACGAGCGGTGCCCGGCAGCCCTGGCCCTCGGCCGCTTGGCCAGCGCGGTGCTCTGCGTGGCCGTCTGCCGCCCTGGCCGCCGGCCAGCCTGCCTGAGCGGTGCCCGCGCTGCGGGGACTGCTGCCCGCATCCCCTGCCTCGCAGCGCGCCGGGGGGCAGCGTGCACGTGCCTCGGGACCCACGTCGAGCGTGTAGTCGTTGTGGAAAGCAGATGAGGGTTGGGTGTCGGTGTTAAACTTTATGGTCTTCAACGCCTCGTTTAAAGAGTGTCACTAAATGTCCTTCTACCTCCTGCCTGTGAGGACACGGGAGATGGGTTTCGTTGCCTCGCCAGGGTGAGGGCTGGACCAATTCTGGGAAAGAGCCTGTGTGTGCACGAGCTCCTCCACCCAGGGCTGTCGGAAATTCTCCTGCCCTTCAAAAAAGGAAGGAAAAAACCATAACATGCTCCCTGCTTTGAGCAGTTCCTTTTATGAGCGCGCTGCTGTGTCCTGGCAGCGAGAGCCATGGCGTAGCCCGCCACGCAGAGCAGTGGGATGCTCCCTTTGGGATGCTCCCCCCTTGCTGCTGTGGGCATGGGGCTCCCCAGGTCACTCTGCCAGCAGCTTCCCAGTTCCCGTGCGGAACCCCGGCTCTCTTGGGAGACCCAGAGCACGAACCCGTATCGAGTCCCTGCTTCCCTTCCCCATCGCAGTGTGCATCCGTGTGGGGTGGTGCCCAGTGGGGAGGTCCCGCTGCCATCGGGGCTGCGGGGCTCAGAGTGGTGACGTGCAGCGGCCTGGAGCCAGGGCTCCCTGCGCCCCGTGGCTCCCTGGGAGCGCTCGTTTTCTGGAGCAAGAGAAACAATTCCTAAAAAGGAGCAGTCAGATGGAAAATTGATACCAAATGGTGGTATCAGTCCCTTGAGGAATAAGGTTTGATCTCTCAACCCATGGTTCCTGGGGGTTAGGACACAGGCACACAATGCTATTTTAGAGGGATTTAAAAAAAAAAGTTAATTATTTTCCCTTTTTGTATAAGTTCATGGTTTTCCCAGACACGAGCTGGCTTCGGGTTTGATGCTGATGGCACAGGCTGCCGCTTTGGATGCGTGCAGCGTCTGCAGGACAAGGATGGTCTGTGGAGCTGTGCCTGGCCCTGCTCCAGCTGCTTGGCTGTCCCTGCTCCCTGGCCTTCCTCCTGCAGGGCCAAGGACTGTCCCCGGCACCTGAACGCTGGACGGGGGGTTTGCCAGCCCCACATGGACCTTGTGCCCAGGTAGGGGCAGTCCTCCGTGGGCAATAGCCACCCTGGGGGCTGCCTGCCTGGTTCCCTTCCCATCCCCACTGTCTGCCCCTGTGACTGCAGATGCTGCTGCTGAGCACCTTTCTGGAGGTATTCAGCTGAATTTTTGGGCTTAATAACATTGCTTGTAGCTGCACTGCTCTGTTAACAACCTCACCCCCTTATGTGACCCACCTGCTTTCTGTCTTTGCCATCTGAACTGGCCTCTGGACCTGCTCCTGTGGGAGATAGCCTGCTGAGCCACCGGTGCTGCGGGCAGGAGGCTTCACCTCGTGCCCGCAGGCTGCGGGGCCGTAGCGTCCCGCTGCTGCATGTGGTGCTGAGCACGGGGCATTGCGCGGGCCTGGCAGCCACGGGGAGGGGGGAGCTGGGCTCTGCGACTGAGCTTCCAGGGAAGGAATTTCCAGCAACTGCAGATCCCACCCCCAAAGACAGCATTTCAAGGGATTACCCTCTTCCGCCCTCGCTGCAGACTTCCTCTGCTTTTCCAAGTAAGTCTCTGGCTTGGGGCCACGATGTAGAAAGTGGAGCGGAGCAGGTCCATGGGAACGTCGGGGGCTGGAGGCCGGTGCTGGCCAGGTTCACACTGCGTGGCTCTTCTCTGCATCAAGTGCCCCTAAAGATGACACTGAGCTGCTCCCGCTTGGCTGTCTCCCTTGTGAGCGCCGTTCTTCCAGCGTGCTGGATGCCGCGAGGAGCAGTGAAAACACCTTCGGCACCACCAACAATAAATGAGGGTGACGAGGGGTTGGTTTGAGCCCTATTTTAGCAAGCAAGGGTTCCCAGCGTTGGTAAACGAGTCTCCAGCCTCGCAGGGCTGCGCTGGCTCCAGATGTGCTGAGCATCGTGGAGTGGCGGTGGGGAGATGCCCTGCGGGGTCTCACCTGCCCCTCCGATAGCCAGCTAGCCTGTCTGATCCCACGGGATGCAGAGACCAGGGGGCAGTCCCTGCCTGCAGCCAGACAGCCCCGTGGTTGCTCTTCCCCTTCTCCAGAAGATGCTCTGTGCACAGCACTGATCTCCATTCCCGCTGGGGATAGCTGGGGGGCTCTGGCCAGGCAGACAGGGCAGGCAGCGATCACGTTCCCTCCTTGCAGCGTAAACGGTGCCCTGGTGCCTGCATCCCCAGGGACATACCTTGTGGATTTTCTTTGGCTCATAAATATTCTCCTGCCCTCCCCAGTGCCCTTAGCAAATAAATTGCCTGAGGCTTCATTTCCCCATTTCAAAGCCCCGTGAGGGAAACCAGAGGGTTCAGCAGCCGGGGCTGGCGGGGGGGAGCTCACATACCATCCGCCCGTTTGCATTTCATCTACCCCGTCCTGCCTTCAGCAATCCTGGAAGCCCGGCGGGTTGCAGGCCCTCTGCATGCCTGTAAGTCACTGGGGCATGCCCCATGCTGGAAACGAGCGGGAGTGGGAGCAGGAACGTGTCCCACCCCTTCGTCTGACCTGAAACGTCCCCCCGCCCCAGAAAGAGCACCCTTGTTAAATCAGAAACGCAGCTGGCTGGGCTGGGGGCGTTAAGGGTGGTGGGGTGGGATGGCCCGGGAGGTGCGTTTCCACTGGGACTCGAGCAGAAGGATCGCCACGAGGGGCAGCTCCTTAGGGATGGGTTTGGGGTCCTCCAGGACATGCACCTTGGCCTGGGTGCTTCTGGCTCCCCTGTGCCTGCAGCCCCCAGGATGTCCCTTGGCCATTCATCAGCGGGGGCTGCCCAGTGGCTAAATGCAGTCACGGCCACGTGCATCTTCCACACCTCCCATTTCCCTGGGAGTCTCCCGGGGTGCAGAAGGAGCCCTGTCCCATGAAGTAACCCTGCTGCATCCCCGGGCCCCGCCTTGCAACGGGGTTTTAAGCCATTGAGCTTGTCCCACAGGCTCTCCCTGTAACAAATCACAGATCATCCCCCCCTTCCCCATCGCCTGCCCCAAAGGTTGCTGCTGCTCAGCTATGGCCTGACCTTAATTATGACACAAGAGCAGCCGGAGCGGGCACTAGGGGCTGGTAATTGGCTTTCCAGGGGAGATTTCAGCAGGGAGAGTTTAACGCGTCCGTGATGGAGTCGCTCGGTGCCTGGCGTGCGTTAGCTCAGCCTGACGCAAGCCCTTCGCCAGGACCAAAATTCAAAGTCCCGGGTGGCTCCCCGCTTGGCTAATCAAAGCCTCGAGGGCTCACAGCTCCCCTGGCTGCGCCGGGATGGATTTTAGCTGCTGAGAGCAAATTCCAGCGCGGGGATGCTGAAATAAAGCAGATGGGTTGGTTCTGGAGGTCAGAGCGAGGGAGAGGATGTGCTGCCAGGCATCACGTGATGGAAGCACGCTGACTGCTCCAGCAGCTGTCAAAAGCCTGAGCAGATGAGGCAAGGTGCCCAAGGAGCGCGCAGGGATCTCATTTACCTGGTAATTAATGGAAATCGTGAAACAAATCAACACATGCTCCCTGCGGAGAGCTCCACGCTTCGGTTTCAAACCGCTGATGGAGAACCGGGTAGAGCTCGGGTCCAAGAGCAGTCAGTGCTGCCGTGGAGCTGAGACAGGACTAGGTGCCCACCGCCCCATCACTGACAGAGCTCCTGGTTGTCTCAGGGGTGTTCTCCCCCCGAAACGCGGGGCTGTGGGACGCCTGCCCCCACCTCCACGGTGCTGTCGCCGGCAAAGGTGCCTTGACTGAAGGCTGCAGAGTAGGAATGAAGATGTTACGGTGAGCACCAGACGTGCCCTTTTGTTTTCTGATGCGGAGAAAGCTCGTCCCAGTCTGAAGTGCTGTGCCATTTTTTCTTGCAAGTTAATTAAGTTGGCTCAGTTTAAATATTAAAAACGCTGCTCTCTGGTATGTTCCTCCTTCCGGAGCAGCGGCGTGCCGCTCTGCGGTGCTGCGGGATGGGAGCGGCCACGCTTTCCCTGATGCAGGGGTTGAAGTGCTTTGATTCCCTGTCCTCTTGTTTATTTAAATGGTTTTGCCAAACAAAATCTCGCAACCAATTAATGCCAGTCAGACCTGCTGACAGCCCCGGCTGCTCCGAGCTCCGCGGCCTGAGCCGTGCACGGCAGCGCCCGGGCTCTGCCTGCACCTGGGTGCTTCCAGGGAGGGCAGCTAACCCCAAAATAGCAAAGGCGAGTGCGTAACCCACCTCCTCAGTCCCCTCCTGCCAGCAGTTGGCAACTGGCATAATCCCTGAAGCATAAGGTTTGTGATCCCTTCCAAAAACTGTGTTTGAATGCTAACTATGTTCTGAGGTGTAGAAAATGCCAAATCCCCTTTCAATCTTGCTAAAAATCTCATTTTTAAATATGCAAATGACCTTTCTGTCTCTCTAAAAAGCTCCCTGCTTCTGGAAATTATAAAAAAACACCCTAAAACACTTGTTACTGGATAAAAACGTACAGCCCTTGAGCTTGTGTGAAGGGTGGAGCTCGCCTGGCTGGGGTGGAGGTGGGTCAGGTAGGGATCCTGCCCCCCGACCCTTTGCAGGCTGGGCTGCAGTGGATGGTTGAACTGCCATCCTGGATACCCTGACAAGAGAAACTGCACAAACGCTGAGGAATTGGTGGGCTCTCGCTCTCCCTGATATCGCTCACATTATAATTAAGAGATAATGTCAATAGAATAAAACATCGTCTCAGGGTAATGGTCTCCTGCTGCTACAGGAGTGTCAAGGCGAAGTCAAATCATTTATCAGAAATAGATGTTGAGGCAAGGCTGGGACGTTTGTTTTCACAGCAAGAGGCATTAATCCTGGGACAACAATATCCCAGCGCTTTTATTTCTCCTGCGCCCGGTGATGGATGCCAGAGCATCATCGCGCCCGCGAGCCGCGGGTGCGGCTGAGCGATGGGCTCGCGTTGCGGCGTTATTGACCAGGGGAGATGTGACTTGTTGAAATACGTAACAGCGAATCGAGGAGCGCTGGATCGTGCGGGTGTGTCAGTAAGTGTGATTTTTATTTCTAAAGGTGAATGGTGCCGCGTGCGTGTGCTGGCTCTGCCGCCCGGGCTGCGTTTCGGGGCTGTGCCTGCCTTGCTGCTGCAGATGCAGTTCCTTCATTGAGCAATCTGTGGCTAATCTTGGAGTCTGCTCCCATACCCAGCCCGATCTCGTACTGCTTGGGAGGATTTTTGGGGTCCCCCCCTGAACAGTGGGGCCGGGATGGCACAGGGCTGAGCACCTTCCTGGCTTTCTGCGTTTCTTGAAGTGCTGCTGAGCATAAGTACCCACAGCCCAGTCCGTGGATCCAGGTCCTTCGGCAGAGGCTGGGGCAGCCTCATCCCCACCCCTGGCCCTGCAAAGGGCTGGGAAAACTGGCACGCTGCCTGGCACGACACCCGCTGCCTGGCACGACACCCGCTGCAGCCGCTGCTGGGGCTGGGGGGATGAGCAGCTTCTGCAGCAGCATCCGTTTGCAGCAGGAGAAGCTGCAAGGTCACCACCTGCAATCAAAGTCAAGTGCCACTTAGGCTTGAAACAAAGTCCTAGGACGGTGTCTAAAAGCCCTTCCAGATTTTGTTTTCCCCCTGGATTTGTTAGCGGAGGGCATCGCGCGTTTGGGCTGCAGAGGAATGCGAGTCCTTTGTACCGTCTCCAAGCGGCAAACCTGTTTTTGTGAACCAGCCGCCGGTACCTCGTGCACAGAAGGTGCCTGCTGTCACAAGCACGTTTGGGTCTCGTGAGCCCCCAGCCCCCTCCTGGGGACGGTTCCCTCCGCCAACATGCTCTCCACAGCTCCATGCCTTTTGCAGGAGAGGCTGGAGCGTAACTAACTGCATTTTGTAGGCAGGGTGGTCCTGGGAAGCCAGTTGGAGCTGACTGTTCCCTAGGGCTGCAGTTAAGTTGTCCCCGAGCATTGCACTAGTCTGAAGGGTCCAAACGGGCTCCAAGCCCTGGGTGGCACGTATCCGGACCTGCTGGGTCACCTTGTCCTCTCCGCTCCCCGGGCCGTTAGTCTCCCGTCGCAGTATGTTGCACCGAGATGCCATCAGCAGCTTGGACATGGGACAAGGATGGGGATGCGTGTGGACTTTTGGGCACAGGCTCTGTCTTTTGAAGCTCTGGGTGGTCCTGGCCTCGCTGCAGAGCAGGGGGAGCCGCTCCCTTCCCCCATAACTGCCAGTGTGCATGGCCACCTGAGCCTGGCCTGGCAGCGAGCCGGTGCCCGCGGCACGGACGGTGCTGGCAGAGGGGGCAATGCCCTTGCTGGGTCTGATCCACCCGCAAACAGCTTTCACATGCTCTGTCCCCGGAGCGATGAGACGCAGACTCGCTGGGGTTTGGTGCGTTCGCAGCTGTTTCTATCCCTTTCCTCTGTAGCAACTGCCCTCACGGTGCTGCTGTGCCCGATGCTCAGGGCGAGCAAGTGTGTCCCACTGGGTGCATGGGGATGGCGGCTCAGCTGGGCCGGGGGCGTGTTTCGGACTACGCTTTTCTCTTCTCTCTTGCTCGCTGGCCCTAGGAAAGGGTAGGGACCATGGAAAGGGCTCTCTGTTCAGAGGAGCCTGTGCCATCCCACCGTGGCATGGCTTGGGGCATGCTGGGGTTGTGCTGCCCAGCAGCTGGCACCAAGATACCCCTGCGAGCATCACCCCTGCGAGCATCACCCCTGCGAGCATCACCCCTGCGAGCATCACACGAACGGCTGCAGCAGAGGAGTGAGACCAGCTCAGACTATTACAAGAGGGGACCAAGAGGCACAGAGTGACATAAAGGGCCCTTAAAAGGCCTGGAAAGTGTCCAGGGAGAGCCCGCCCAGCAGAGCTGCTTCGGGGGCAGCCTGGCCATACGGTGATGGTGTCTTGCGCAGCCAGGCATGCCAGGACGAGCTGGAAGAGCCAAAGTGTGTGTGTCACGGCATGCTGTTGGGCAGGATGTCAGGGAGCTGCGGTTTGGGAGCCAGAAGGGTGCTGTTGTCCCCCTTGCCTGGGTGCACCGTTTGCATTGTGCTCAGAACTGGCCCAGAACCTGCTGGCTGCCAATACAGGGCCATTGGGGCATGTTTGGCTTTAATAAAATAAAATTAATCAATTTAGATGCCCAAAATCATGGGTTTGGTACATTTGTAAGAGCATAGTGGAGACAGAGAACTAGTTGTCCAGTGGGAATTGAGGGCACTGAATCAAGAGCTTATAACTATAATTATTCTTCTGTGTAGCATCAGTCATGCTAACTAAAAAAGAGAGGGAAGAAACTGTGCATCTTCGGGGCTGGTTTAAAGTCTGAGGCCAGAGAGGCTCAACTTGTTTGAAAAAGGACAATTTCCATCACTGCCTACTCACCCTCGGGGGGTGGGCACTCAAGAAAACCCCAGGAGAGAGCCTTGGTGTGTAGCTGCCAGCCCCAGCCCGATGCACAGCAAGCTCCCGCACACGTCGTGTTATCCTGGCAGCCGCAGCTCAGCCGTGCGGTGATTTAGCTGGAAAATGATTCACTCCAAACGAGGGAAGCTCAAGGGCATCACGAGCCCCTGGAACACCCTGTGCCGGGCATCGGAGAAGCGCGATGCACTCAGGGTCTGGGCGTGCAGTCCCACTCCTGCCCCGAGGTCTGGTCCTGCTGCAAACACCGAGAAAGACGTCAAGCTGCTGTGTGCAGGGAAATAAATCACGGCATTCCTTCTCCTGCCCGGAGCACCAAGGTGCCTTCTGGTGCGGCGTCAGGGGAGGCAGAGAGGCGGGCTGTGACTGCGGGTGCGTGCTGGGAGCGAGGGGTCCCTGGTCAGCGTGGCCTTGGGGCGGGTATGACCGGGAGCCCTCACCCGAGAGGCTCTGCATCCCCTCACCTTCGCTCTGTGCCGCAGCAGGACCTGGCTGTAAGGTATCGCCGCTGCCTGAGGGTGGTCAGAGAAGAAGAAAATAGGTGGAAAACTTCAAATGATGAAGTGCTTTGAGCCAGACCTTTGCTGTCAGTGTGAAGCAGCAAGCCCTGATTTAAACAGCCCCTTCAGTAACTGACCTACACCGAACAAATCCGTTTACAGTGTCTTGTTTCTCCTCACTGTTTAACTACCAGAGTTCAGAGACGATTCCTTAAATGTTAATGGTGCAGGAATTTGGAAGCTTTCCCGGAGCTGCTAGGGGAGCCGTGCAGGAATATGTCTGCTGTGCCTGTGCACTTCAATTTCCTGCGGAACGTCAGGCGGGCTGTTCTCGCCTCCTGCTTCGTAATTAAAGTGCTGAAAGACCATCACTCTTTGAGGCTGATCGTGCCCAGAGTCACCCCGGGCGAGGTGCGGCTTTGTGCCTAGCTGCGAGGGGGCAGGTTGCAGAGAGGCGCCGTCCTAGCCGGTTTTCATCCTGCTCCTGCGGTCCCACAGCTGGGATGGGGACCGAGGACCGGTCTCTGTACCCCAGACGGGCTGTTTGATAGATCCCACCGGACTTGAGCCCACGTCTGACCGCTGCTGCATCCCTTGTGCTGCCATCTGTGGGCACCATCCGTGTGCCCACTGCTCAGGGGGCAGGCTGAGGGGGTTGCCCCCATCCCTCGAACAGCTCGTTGGAAGGATTGGCGTCAGGAATCTGGCAGGTGAAGGCTGCAAGCCATGGATGGGGGCCTGGCTGCTGGAGAAAGTGTGGGCTGTACCTGAGAGTGTCAGGATTTCTCAAGAGCTTTTTTTTCCAGGGAAGCTGAGAGAATTGGGATGTTCAGCCTGGAGAAGGGTCTGGGGAAACCTTATAGCACCTTCCAGTGCCTGAGGGGGCTACAAGAAAGCTGGGGGGGCTTTTCCCAAGGGCAGGAAGTGACAGGACAAGGGGTGACAAGTTTAGATGGAAAGAGGGAGATTGAGATGGGCCATCAGGAAGGAATTCTTCCCAGAGAGGGTGGGGAGCACTGGGACAGGTTGCCCAGAGAAGCTGTGGGTGCCCCATCCCTGGGAGTGTCCAAGGCCAGGCTGGATGAGGCTTGGAGCAACCTGGTCTGGTGGAGGGTGTCCCTGCCCATGGCAGGGGATGGGACTGGGTGGGCTTTCAGGTCCCTTCCCACCCAAACCGTTCTGTGATTCTAGGAGTGTAGCTTTGTGCGTGCTGAAATCTGGGGTTCCACCACAGCGGCGCTCAGGGCACCGAGCCGTGGGCACACGATGGTCAATGTAAATGCATCGGATACTCGGGGCAGCAGGGCAGAGCCCCATGCCTGGAAGAGCAAAGCCCCTTCATCAAACCAAAGGGGTGGCCGTGCCTGGGGCTGCCGGGGCCCGTGCTGAGGGATCCTTTGCCGGGGTCAGCTCCTGGCTGCGGTGGGACAGGTCCTGGTTTGGGAGCATGGAGCCAGCCGTCAGCACCAGAGGAACGTGCTCACCACGGACATTGCTGGTGGACTCCAGGGCTTTAAAAGGAGCCGCGAGAGCTGAGCTGGCATGTCCTGCTGCTCTTGCGACTCAGCTTGGATGCGACTCCTTCCACCGTCTTGTTAAGAACAAGTGCTTGGCCCAAGTTACATGGCAAATTTTGACATGTTAAAAATTGATACCTTTCTCTGCTCATAACTTAAGCTGTCTAGTTTATCAGAGACATATGGAAAGTTTATTACATTCTTATTACAGATCCAGCCAAGTGAGCTGACTAATGAATGTGATTTTTAGTTTTTTTTTAAGCTAGGACTTGGCATGGGAGACCTCCGAAAGGGATAGCTTTGGGTTGAGAAAGACATCACCACAAGATTTTCCCCCTCTGGCCTAAGAGTTCAGCTTGGCAAAAGCCCCAGCGTGTGGGATTTGGGGGTGGAAAGGGAGGCGCAGGCGGAAATCAAGGGTTTGTAGAAGATTTATTGTGTTGCCCCACGATGACCCCAGCGGCGTCCGGCAGCGCAGGGCACCCTTGGTGCTGCCAGCTCCTGCCCTCGTTGTGGGGAAGGAGCATGGACTGCCAGGGTGGATTGCACAAATTCCTGGGAAACCGTCATTTTGTGGCTTAAACCAAGCTGGGGTTTATTAATGAGTAGGAGGGGCACAACTGTCCCTGGGACCGGGTGAGTCCCGGGGGGCCGGTGGCAGTGAGGGCTGCAGGGGTGCCAACCCACACGCGGTTTTTGGGAGCTGAGGGAAGCGTTAAACCCTTTGGAGGCTGCTCTGGGCGAGCCCAGCCTGGTGCCAGGTATGAGAGAGTGGAAACACAGCCTCCCACTGGCCGCCCTCCAAGTCCCGCTGCCGGGGATGCTCCCGTGCTTTGCAGCAGGCGCGGAGCTCTCGTACCCTCCCCGTCCCGGTGCTGTGCAGCAGCCCGCACCCAGAGCAGCCCCCTTCCCAAACCCAGGTGCCCATCTGCTGGCATTTTTGGGATGAAAATGGTGTGTTTCTGTATTGTTGACGCGTTGGGACTTGTGAGGATGGCCGATGTGTGCCTGGCCCATCCTCCCTGCGTCCCCTGGCTGCGCCTGCTCCGCTCCTCCTGTGCCGCCCCATCCCTTCCAGTCCCAGGTCTTGGAGGGTGCAGCCTCACGCCTTTCAGAGCCGGTGCCCGTTTCACACTTGTGCTTTCCTGCGCTCGAAAGCTGCTCCGTCCCTTCCCGGGATGCCCTGGTACCCCTCGTGCAGATCTCCCTGGGTCTCACGTGTGAATTTTGTGTTTGCCCTTGGAGAACCACTCACTCCAGCCTTGGGCTCCTGTGGCTCACATATTCAGTTGGTTAGAGCTGATATTATTGTTGGTTTTCCACTACTCAAAATATCCGCCTGGCTCCGTGCTCTGCTGTTCCGCAGTTTATAGTGTCCGCGGGGACTATGACAGCAGCACTGCAGAATGCAAGCTGGAGTTTTACTGTCCTGCCTTGCATAACGCAGAGATCCTCAGGCCAGCTCCCATGCTCGTCCCGCTTTTACAGCTGGGTTTTCAGGGCTGGTTGTGTCTCTTGGTGGCTGTTTGCCCCCCACCTGCCCTTTTGCATCTCACGCGCTCCGTGTTTGCATTTCTACCATCTATAGGCAAAACCTCTCCCTCTGACTCGTGACTTGGTGCTTTTTTACCCCCCTTCTGCTAACCTTGGCATCGGTCCCTCGCGCTGTAGGCGCCCTAGGGGGTAGCGCACACAGGGCGCATCTCTGGGAGAGGTTTGTCTCTGCAGTATGACAGGGACGAGACTTTGCTGGTTCTCCTCCTTTAACGCTGTTTTTCCTTCCATATCTACGTTTTGCTTTCGTGCATGTAAGAGGAGTATTTTCCCATGGAGCCTGGTAAATCCTCTTTCCTGCAGGCTCTGCTCCTTCCCTGGGTCTCTTTGCAAACCACGTTCCCCAGCTCCGAACGCGTTGGTAGGTCCTGGCGGAGCAGGAGCTCGCCCTCAAGGAGCCAGGGGTGCGTATCACACCGGGTTACCTCCGCAGCCCTTTCTCCTTACGGCCGGAGCATCGGCTGAGCCTGAGCTTGCTCTGCTCTGTCCCTCAGCCCAGCTTAGTGCATCTCTTAGACTTGGATCCTCACACCATCTGGTGCGTTTTAGCGATACAAAGAGCTATTGTTTGCTCCGGAATCCTTGTTCTGGCGAGGCAGCTCTGCTTCTGGAGCACTCCACGGGTTTTCCAAGGGTCCTTCTGCTCTGCTGGCAAGTGCAGGTGTGGTTAGAGCAGCCTTTGTCCCTGCACAGGTTTTCTTTCCTTGTTTTGCTCTGGCTAAGCATAATCCTCACGTTCCCACAGTGAGCCTGCCCCGAGAGCTGCCTCCCTCCTTCGGCAGCAATGGGACGCGGGGTGTCCCTGGCTATCTGTCTCTTCCCAGGAGCAATATTTTGAGCTTTGGGCTTGAAGTCTTAATGTCCTTTCTGGCGTTAAATCTCTTAATGTCCTTTGGCATCAAAGCCTTCCTCAAAGTCAGGGTCAAAACACAACGCCCAAAGCGTGTCCCTTGGGAAGCTACGGGGACAGGAGAGCAGGGGGTTAAAAGCAGAGCCCTGTTGCCAGCTGGGGACGCTGGTTCGTGACAAATGTGGCTTTTGCATTTCCCTCTGCAAATGAGCCCGTAGTCAGCCTAATTTCGGAGAGAGCCACCTCTGAACCCGAGTGACTGGGAGGAATTTCTGCGGGCAGCGGGCGGCTGCGGCTGGCGGGGCTGTGCCAGCCCTTGCAGGTTTAATTTGTAAACGCTGACACATGGCATTTCCTCACCGTCTCGTTGGGAAGGGCGGTGTGTCTGCCGGCACTTCCAATTTGTCACTGTCAGGACTGGCCCCATCTCCTGCTCGTCTCTGAAATGTCTCCTGATCGGTGCCGGGGAAGTTATTGGCACATCATTTATCATTCAATATTACCAGAAGGGTTTCTTCTGCAAGCATCCCCCGGCTGATTATCCAGCCTGTGTTCGGCAGCGCTTCCCTTCACCTCTCTCGGTGTCTGTTTGGTGCTCTGCGGTAGAGCCGGGGAGAAAAACCGCCCTTGATGCGGCGTCTCCTCCATCGAAAAGCCTTGATTGAACAGCCAGCCGCGGCTGCCCAAGCGCGGCACCTTCCTACAGCCCTGCTCCTGCGGAAGATGCTGCCTTAGGGGCTTTGCCAGGACTCTGCCTTCCCGCTGGCATCTCTCAGGCAGCCGGGAGAAATGTTTCCCCAGACCTTGCCCCTCTCTATGGGGGTGAATCAAGGCCACCAAGGTACCCGCTGCCCGCAGATGGGGGTGATGATGCAATGGGGCTGGCGCTGGGGTGCTGAGCCCCTGTGGACAGGTGTTTTCTGCATTTCTCGTCGTGGTGGTGGCAACCGTCCCGGCGGATGGGTGCTGCGATGTTGCGTGGCACCCGGGGGGCAGCAAACCTGTCCCCAAAGGCTGCCGCAGGGCAGGGACACCCCTGCAAAAGCCGGGGGCAGAAGCCACAGCGGCTCTGTCCTGGTTCAGCCTCCTCCAGTGCAGAGGAAGGGGTGATCCTGAGGGTCCCAACTCCCGCTGGTGTTCAGCAGGATCCGGGGTCTGCAGGAGCACTGCGTGGGCCGCGGTACCAGCACAGAGGAGGCAGTTGACTTGCATGGGGATTTTACCCCCTGCAGCCGTGCTGCATCCCTTGCAGGGATGGGACACGCTCCCCCCCAGCCCCTCGGCTCACCCTCTATCAGCAGCCGCTTTCTCCTGCTCCTCCTTGGCCGCAGCTGTGCAATCCGTTAAAACCCCGTCTGGCACCCAGGCTCGCACGGGGCAGCTTTCCTTGGAAGGTGGCTCATGGCTTTATAGCTCTGCTTTATTAGAGACATCAAAGTGATTGCTGTTGTTGTTGCTGTTTTATGAGCCAGACTTCAAAGGATGTAATTAGGCAGACTGGGCAAAGACCTGCTGGTATCTCGCGGAGGACTGTGGAAAACCCCTTCCCGTCAGAGCCTGTTCCACCGCCCGGCTGTACTCCTGTTACTTTGATTGAAAATTCTGATTTTTGGGGAAGAGTGCAGCCAAGCAAGGTCTTGGGTACCTGTGGTCATTGTTGCCTTCCTTGGCTGGACACCCTCATCCCCCATGAACAGCGGGAACGGCTGTGGAAGGCACTGTGATGTTGCCAGTGTTGGGGGATGGCTTCAGGGGCAGAGGGGATGAATTTACAGGAGACAAAGGAGCTGTTGCTGCAGAGTCACCTCGGGAAAGTGCAAAAAGGCTGGAAAAGGGATGTTGTTCCTGCGAGATGGAGGCAGTGCTCCTGCTGCAGGCAGTGCTGGGCATGGCTGCGCCTCGGCTCTGTCTTGCCCCATGTCTTCTCTCCAGCTGGGTTTTGGCTCTCTGATGAGGTCCCTGGGGTGGGAGCTTGCTGTTCCCTAAGGACCTTGTACACAAGTCCCGTCCCAGCTCAGGGAAGGAGGGATGTGGGGCAGGTTCCTCCTAGCAGGGCATCCCAGGAGTGGTCAGGCACTTCGGCAGACATCCGTGCCAGGTCCTGCACATGTCCTCCCAGTCTCAGGCTGTCTGGGAGATGGTGTTGTATTCACAGCCTCCTCCTTTGCCGTATCGCCAGCTCCCCTCCCTGTCCTCTGCAGCTGAACACAGCAGGGACCCTGCCCAAAACCTGCGCGATGCCCTCACTGGGTGAGGGGCTGGTTCCCATCACTACGCCGGAGCGGTTGATGCCGTTCTGGGATTTCAGTTTAATTGCAGCGGGATTGCGCTGCCAAGAGTTGCTTCCCAAATGACGGCTTTCCCTGTGTCCCCCATGTTTTCTAGTGCCAAAGTTCCCCTAAAAAATCCCCGCCAGCTTCCCGATTTCCAAAAGCAAACCAGGGGCATGGGGCAGCTTCCCGAGAGGTGGCAGGTCTCTCCTCCCTGGCTTCGTTCCGCTGCCCGTAGGCGTGGGGAGCAGAGCCCTTCGTCAGCTCCTGTACACCAGGAAACTCTGTAAGTGTCTGGGAAGACCCCACAGCTATATAAAAGTTCTACTTGTGGTTCATTTCCTTCCTATTCGGGGATAGGCTAATTTGAGAGTATGCGCTGAGCATTAATTACCTTCCTTGCCTCGGTTTCCTATTCAGACATCCTTTCCCAGATGACTCTCTGCTCACTCAGGTCCAAGGCCATAAAAGCTCCGCTATTAGGAAGGGAAATATTTTACATCAGGGTTATACCGTACGCCCGAGGTCGTCAGGAGTACAGCTGGAGTGGCAGAAATACACACTGTGCTCCTTCCTTCCAGCGTGAGAAATGAATCAATAACTCATCGATTGAAATTAAAATGTCTGCCTTGCAAAATGCCTCCCAGCGCTAATATCTGCAGCCCCCGTGTTGTGCGAGGGCGACTGGAAACCCACCGCCCCTGGAAAGCGGGCAGGGATCCATCTCCGCTAACAGCAAGCGATTGCTAACGCCCGGAAAAAAATCCCGCTTTCCCTTCCCCTGGAAGGATCCAACAAGGTGAACTTTTGGAAATTGCCTCTCCTGGCACATGAATTATGTATCGACCGGGCGGCGGTCAATATATCTGACTTCCTCACGAGGTAATTAAGAATAAATGTGGGAATTGAGGCAGAACTGTTGCCCTGCGCGGGAGGCGAGGCTACGGAGCCGGCTCTGACGTGAGTGCCTTCGTGGGGGGGATGCTTCAGGGATGAGAGTGAGAATGTTCCCCATTTTCCATAATTCACAGGATTATTTGCTGCTGCGGTGTACCTGTGTGTGGGGTGAAACGAGCCCGGATCCAGCTCTCCGAGCCTGGATGGGGTTATTCCCCCCAGACCGTTGGGCTCGGAAAGGGGAGGGAGGCCGTGCACTTTAACTTGTGCCGCCTTGGGTATCCTGGGACGATATCGACCTCCATTAAAAAAATCTGAGCGTTCTCTCCACTCCAATCTCTTCGTGCGGGCTAATTAAAAAGCAGCTGTATTAGCGAACACATTTACAGTCATTAGCAAATAGTCAACTAACTAATTTTAAAGATTTATGGTGTTGGCAGCAGGTAAATGATGGTCTTCGGAGAGTTTTCTCCGAATGGTCTGAAAGTAAGGCTTGTTCCAGCCTCGGGGAAGCATCAAGGAAGTGCATCGAATGACCGCAAGCTGTATGTGCTGACCGCCTCAATAAGGGATTTGGCGCGGACTTGTAGTTTTAGCCCTCGGAAAAGTACAACAGCCTTAACAGCAGCGCGATGGCTGCGTGTCCTCTCTACCCCTCACCTGGTTTGCTCTGGGATCTGCCGTCTCCAAGCAGCTCCCGAGGCCCCGGGGGAAGGATTTCCTCCTCTTACCTGGTTAGGGAGAAGCTGTGGTGTATTAAAAATCAGCGTGCGACTGTTGTTTTCCAGATTTGGCTATAAAAACCTGCTAGCCTCCAACCGTGACGTGTATTATGGTCTCGGTTTCGCAGTTAGAATAATGTTTAGGTTGGCAATGAAAGCCCTGAGCGTCCCTGCAGAGGACAACACGCTTGCTGCACGCGGGAAATTGCTTGCAGCCGCCCTGGTCTGTATTTCTCCTCTGGGCAACCCTCCCCACCTGCACAACAGCCCAGCGCAGCCTTTCCCCGGCGCGGCCGAGGTCTGGGGAGGTGCTGCGGGTCTGGATGAGACGCGTTGGACGGGCAGAGGGTGCGGGGTGGCGTCTCCTCCAGGCCTGCTCTCTCCAGGCATGGTGGCAGGGGGACGCCGACAGCTGCCCCGAGCTCTCAGGCCGGTTGCGGGTCGTGTGTGGGCTGTTAAACCCCCGCTCCTGGCTTTTCTCCCCCAAACCACGTGTGAGTCAGAGCGCCGAGGCTAATAGCGAAGAGCTCTGGGTCCAGAGGAGCCGTAGAGGGTCCTAATTGATTGAAGACGACAATTCCCCTAAGGGAGCCGCGGGCCCCGGCAGTGATTAGTGCCGGAGCAGAAACGTCGCGTTATTTAAACATAAGATACTTGAGCACGCACACAGAATGGTGTTTGCTGTAGGTTCCTTCCCTCGCTGGAAGGAGCCGTTATTTACTCATGCGAGTGACTGCGGGGTGTGTGGGAGCTTCCTCCCTTTCTCCTGGACCCATACGGAATATAAATGACCACGTTTCTCCTTGGCAGCAACGACTCCGTCCGAGGGCTAGCTTCCCTGCATGTGAACTGTTAATTATAGGATACATTTATATCATTAAGGTTTATCTGCAGTCCTTCCCATCCCCCTGTTAAATCGCTAATGCACCTCGTGGGGATTAATTCCCTGGGCTCCCCCCCTTCCTGCAAAGGCAGGAGGGACACCCATCGCTGGCAAGAGCGGGGCTGTGCCGGGCTGGGACCTCCGAGGATGGCCCAGTGGAGCCGAACGGCTGATGGGACGCGGCGCTGACGCTTTTGGCTCGCTGCCTGCCAAACCCACTGTGCTGAAGCAACGAGAGGTGGAGATGGAGGGGTTCGCTGGGCGAGAAAAACACGTGGCATGGGTGAGGGGCTCCGGTGTGAGCCCCGCTGCTGCTCGGGAAAGGCTGCTGCCCCCCTTGCCTTAAGGAAGGGGTGTTTTCGGGCTTGGGAACGTGCCTGGCTGCAACAGATTAACTAACCAGCGTGTTCACCAGGGAGGATGCCTCGAGGGATGCACAGTTTAGCTGGCAGTGGGAAGGGCTCCTCTCTCCCCCCAGCTGCAATTAAGCTCTCGCAGCCTGAAGCCGCTGGGGTGCGGGGAGGGGGATGGACGGCAGTCCCAGCAGTCCCCCAGCACCTCCGGCTGCTGGTTAAGCAATTTGTATTTCAACTACCCATTAATTGGCATAAACCCTGGCAGGGGCTGCTTCCCCATCCTCCTGGGATGGGTACGGCCTGTGGGAGGCTGCGGTGGAGGCTGGTCCTCGCTGCCGTGGAGGCTGAATCCTGCTTTTCTATGGAAATCCAAGGGCTTTTCATGCTTTTATTTTGGGGTGCCTAATTTCTGATGTTCCTCTGAGGGCTGATGTGCTTCCCAATGCTGGCGTGGGTTTGGGATGTCTGGGGCTGGCCCCCAGCATGCCCTTGCAGCAGAGCAGGCTGTGAGAGTCTGGAGATTCATCGCCCAACTTTATATTCATGTGGTGCCTGTGTATCTTGAATGACAACCCAGGTTTTCCTGGGTTTAGAGGACTTGTCTATGGCTCTGTCTTTTCTTTCCATAACCGCTGACGGTGGATTTCTGCCATGCCTGAAAACCTGTCCACAGAAGAACATTAAAGGAAGCAGATTATTTAAGACCTGGCAGCATGGGTGGGAGAGGTGGCAGAAGGCCAGATCTGCGTTTTTTGGCCATTCAGCTGCATATCGTGCTTAATATAGCAGGTGATATCCTCAACCTCCCCACGAGTTCAGGGCAAGAGCCAAGAAACGGAGAAACTGGTTCTTGTCAAGACGGACTTACTTTTACTAGGTAGTGCCTTTAAATGTGTTCCTCTAAATATGGAATTGCTCCTGTTGCGGGACTGCCCGTGGGAGATGGCAGTCACCAGGCAGAGGCTGCTCCTCCTTTCCTCCCTTTCTGTGCCGCGGGAAGGCAGGACGTAATGCCTGGTGGTCCCACGCCTGTCCGGGCAAGAGGAGCTCTCGGGCACCCTGGATGCTCTGCCCTGGCTCCTCCGTGGGTTGGAAACACTGTCTGGGCTTGGAAACAATGACTCTGGGTGTTTTCCCAGCTCTAGGGTCTAGGTCGTAGGGCCAAGCTTTGGAAAATGTCTTGTTGATCACTGGTGGTGTGAAAAACCCCAGATCCTCCAAAAACCTGCTTCCTTAGGTATCCCCTTAACCCCCTTTTGGGTCTGGGCTGAGCCAGGGGGACCCAACAAGTCAGTGACCCAGACAAGCCACTTCCCAAAAAGCCAAAGGCAAATGTCCTTGGACTTTGGGTATTTGGAGGGTTCTGATACCAGATCCCTGCCTGTCCTTTAGAGGATTACTCCTATGCTGTGGAAAGCCCGTTCCTACAGCCAGCTTAACTCCTTTAAAAGTTTTGGCACTGGGGTCTGCCAAGCGCTCCACGTATCATCATTTCCACACGTTTTCCCCATCCATAATTCCACGTAAGAGTTGCACCTGGGTGCCAAGGTTTAAAATATTCCTGCTTGGCACACGTGTTGCAGCCTGAGAGCCGTGAATGTTCCGGAGGTGACGGCGATACGGCAGAAAGCACGTGGAGCAGCGAGAGGAAACCTAATGCATCAGCCTCCAGACTTTCCATCCGGAGCCGTGCCTGGGGCTTTTCCAGGCTTGGTTAATTGGAGGGAGGTGATGTTTCCTGAACTGTCCCCAAGGCCTGAATTCAGCCCCTGCCTTCCTCCCTCATCCTCAGCTGATGTCTTTATTTGGGGAAAGCCGGAGGTCAGAGGTATCCCTTAAATCCAGCGCGACGGCTCTCCCCACCGCCTTTTCCCCTCCAGTTTGGAAAAGGCGGAGGAGGGGGCTGGAGGGCTCGTGCTTTAGTTTGTGTCTCACTGTGCCTTCGCTCTATCTGTGCCTAAAACCCACAAGTTCTTTTCCACATCATAAGCTTCTCCCTTACTCAGAGCAAGCTTGTCACCCTGTGGGCTGCACCTCGTGGTCTGTGGGATGCTCCGGTGTAAATTGGGGGCTATTTACACCCCTGTCCAGTGGGGGATGCCAAGGCAGTTGTTTTTCTTAGGAATTCAGAGCAAAAACTGCCCCCGAAGAGCCCAATACCCCCACTGAAACCACGAGCCGGGCCGGGACCACTCAAACCAGCCCCGATGGTTTCAAGGTGCTCCGTGGGCTCTGCTTTGGCATCGCCGCGGGCTCCGTCCCGGAGCAGCGCTGGCTGCGAGGTCTACGCAGGGTTGTCCCTGCTCCCATCCTGCTGCTGCCTTCTGCAGCCGCATCAGGAATCCCGGCACTTTCAATTTTTGGCCAGCGTGCCCAAGGACCCGGGGGGCTTTCCCTGGGGCAAGAGCTCAGTCCCGCATCTGCAGCCTTTAAATAGGTTGATTTTCAACATTAATGGGTTTTTTGGAGTTGGGATTTTTTCTGCTTTCAGGGATTCATGGAATTTGCTGATTGGAGCAGCTGAATGAGGAGCTGGAGAGTTAAAAACGACTAAAAGGGGGTGGTGGGAGCAACTCCAGCACCGATGCGCGGATGAGGCAGAGCCCCAGAGAGAAGGACAGGAATTTCCTCTGTGCAGCCCAGAGCGGGACTGGCCCTTCTGCTTTTTAAATCATTGTATGGTGGAAATGACCTAAAATTCACAATCCCACAAGGTACAGCGTGGGGGGAGGAAGAGAGGGAGGCTGCTGGCGCCCGTGCCAAGAGGCCACGGTGAGAGGCAGCCCTTCCCATGGATACGAGCCAGGAGGAAGGGGGGTGAGGAGCGCAGGCTCGCAGCCGGGGTGACCCCGCGCCAGGCAGGATCCGGCCCGGCGCTGCTCTGCTCAGCAGTTCCGCGTGCATCCCCTGTTTCCAGGCGTTTCCAGGTTGGGATTTTTTCCCCCTTTTCCACAGAACCTGAGACTTCCCTCGTTTTGGCTGGGGCTGGGAACTTTTATCTTCGTTTCTGTCCTTGAAGAAGATGTCATCGCTCCAGCGTCAGCGCAGGAACATTGCCTTCTGCGTGCCAGCACTTGCCGTTCCCGCGGAGCCTCCTCGGTGGCAGCCACTGCTGCAGTGGGCTTTATTTATTTATGTATTCCTTAATTTCCTGAGACTTTCTGAGGCTGAGCTGGGAAGGGGGGAGCTGCTCTGTTCACCAAATGAAGCCTGTGTTTTGGGGTAGTTTGGCAGGGTTGAGGTCGGGTCATCTCCACCTCTGATGGGACCCGCGCGGGCGCGTTGCTGAGGGTGTACTTGGGGGCTGTTTCGTGCCCCAGCTTTGTCTTACCGCTTAACCCCCACCTAAGAGAAATAACCAGCTTCTCCCCGAAATGATGCTCCTAAATACAGCTTTGTCTCCCTGCTGCGCGTGGCTCCGTGGGCTGAGCATCTCCACGAGCCATCCCACCGCCCCGCTATCGCCTCTGGTGATCAATCGTTCTTTAGCAACCACGTCCCTGTATATTAGCGTAACGCGTCGCAACATCCGTGATGCTGATTGACTTAAGGGGAGGTTTCCACTAAAACTGGGATTGGATCACGCGCGTAAATCCCCTTTTCCCACCCAGAGGTGTTGTTACGGGCGGCGTGGTGGGTGCTCTCCCGCTGCGCGAGGCTTTACCCAGCCTGAGCGACTGGGGAATTAAGGTGACAAGGGAAGATGTTGCAAAGCTTGGTTAGCCAGGAAGAAGGAACATTTCCCTCCCAGATGGGAAAACCCCCACTTTCTACTTGTCTTCAACTTAGGATTTTGCTCATTTATCTCTGTAGAGAAAGGATCCTGGTGGGAATACTCATCGTGCTGCGTCCCGCGCGGTACTGGGAGCACAGCTGGAGCAAAACGGTTGTAGTGGGGGGGTTTGTTTATTATTTTTTGCATCCCTGGAAAGCTTGGGAATATCCTCGTCTGCATCTGGGGAAACGCGGGTCAGGGATGCTGACTTTAGGGCACGGTGTGAGTTCCCATCCTGCGCCCATGAGACTTTCGTGGCATCAAGAGCGCCTTGGTCCTCTCCCTGAAGGGGAGTTTCCCTCCCCGGCCTGGGAAGCGGCATCGGAGGTTTTCCAGGCACTTGCAGAACTCCTGTTCAAAGGTGCTGTTAAAGGGAAAATGGGATTTTCTGTGAGCAGCCCCGCGTGCGACCCCTCCATCCCACTAGGGCAGAGCGGCGGGGGAGTTGTGGGAAGTCCTTGTTAGCCTCAGGGGGACTTTTCTCCTAACTTTGGGAGTGGTTTTGCTGGCTGGGGAGATCTGGAAAAGGATTCTCAGGGGAAAAAGAATGTTTGATGTTAATTTAGTGCATCATTTATTAAAAGGAAATACTTTGCACGTCAAAAGCTTGAATTTAGAAACGACAAGAAAGACTTATCTGACCATAAGATCTTGTCAGTGCGTTATCAGACAGCGGTGGGCGGCCCAGTGTGAACCCGGGCTCTCACCAGGGTGGTTGTTTCCATCCCTGGCCAGGGAATGAGATAACTAGCTTTAAAAATAACCCCAAAACCCAAGCTAATAAAAAATCAACATTTAGTTTGGCCTAAAAGAGGGAAACCTCTCTCTTTCATGAGGCCGCTTAATGCCCGAGACGCTGCCGACCTCAGGGGGGTTATTTTTAGATGATCCCATTCTTTTAGGCTTCTTTCCACCAGAGTGGGAAGGGGCCATAAAGCAGGATCTACCCCCAGAGCATCGCTGGGCTGCTTGGGGGGGCTTGTTGGTGCCGCTCAAACCCATCCTGACCCGTCTTCACAAGGGCAGGAGGAGAAGCAGACGCCGTG
Source organism: Rhynochetos jubatus (assembly GCA_027574665.1). NCBI lineage: Eukaryota > Metazoa > Chordata > Aves > Eurypygiformes > Rhynochetidae > Rhynochetos > Rhynochetos jubatus. The sequence goes on along the minus strand of CM050666.1, from coordinate 16,104,836 downwards.
ACAGGCGCGTCGGTGAGCTGAGAGGGACGGTGCACGGGGCAGCGTCGCTTGGTGGATTGCTGCCCTGGCCTTTAAGTTATTTAGTTGATGGTTTTGGAGTGGTTTTCTTTAATTTATGGAGTTTGTGTGAAAGGGCATTGAATTAAAGTAGGGTGTTGCCAAATCAGCGTGCTTTCCTGAAAGCTTGAAATGAGTTCTCGCTTTTTTCCGCCTGTTAGAAAGAAATATTATTATTTTCTTCAGAGGAGGGAGAACAAAAAAATCTATAAATTCCTGGTTTTAATCTGAAACTAGAAAACCAAAATAATTCTCCTTGCTGCTGGTTGTTGTGAAAAGTCTCATGTGGGGACGGGGAAGCGTCGCTGCCCTGTGCTGCCGGCGCGGGTTGCCCTGGGATGAAGCTCGCGCCGTTGTTCACGTCAAGGGGATGGAAATCCTGGCCGAGAAACTCTCCCCGTGTCCCCCCGAGACCCTGGCATGCTGTAATACCCTGTATTTAACCTCAGAGCCCGTTTAGGCTAAGTAAGAGCCTTTTTATAGGGGATGGGATAAGTTACCCGGATTGCTTGCCTTTACAACGGTCATTAACGTTTGCTGCTGGGCTGTGACGGGGTCCCGTTCTGTCGCTAGCCCGCTGTCAAGTCCCTTTACAGGGACATAAGCAAGCCCGGAGGGGCTCTGTGGCCGCGCTGGCCCAGCCCTGCTGGGGATGAGCCCCCCAGCTCTGAACTTTCTGGAGGGATTTTGGCTCCGCAGGTTTCTGCTCCCCCCACGGCCCCCGCCGCATGGAGCCGGCTGATAAAGCAATAACTCAGCTTTATTGATTATGTCAAAGGCAGTAATTCAAGAAAGCTATTTAAATTCACGAGAGTAAGCTATCGCAATTATGGGTGTCTGCGGCGGGTTATTAATCATTTTTGTTACGGCTATCAAGGCGCGAGACAGACAGATTCGGCGAGGCTTACGTGAGCGCCTGCTTTTCAGTAACGACTCGGGTTTCGCTCGCTTCTTGGGTCATAATGTGGAATGAAAAATAAGCCAGCTGTGCTGTACCTGAACCAACGTGCACAGAGCTGCACAGCACGTTCCTGCGGGAGCGGACACGGTTCCGGTATCAGTGCACGGTCCGTTTAACCCAGCCAAACCCCAGCGCTAGCTCCGCGCTCCCCTCCCCTTTATTTCTCCGGCGTTCTTCCTGCTGAGACTTGGGGCAATCAAGTTATTCCTTGCGGTATTTGCCTGCGCCTAAGTGACCGAGAGGCTGAATCCAGACCCCTCGCCGCGGCCCGTGCTCTCGGAGGCTCGCCGGATCGCGGAGCCGGGCACACTCCCTGGGCTCTCACCGGCAGGTTGCACGTGGCCGTGTCACTGTCCTGAGTGGGTTTTTGGGTCTGAGCCTGCGTGTCCAGCCCTTCACATCACCCTCTGCCACCCAAATCCCCATGTGTCTTCCCCATCTGCTTTAGTGATGCCGCCCCCCTGCCCAGTGTCCCACGATGTGCTGCAGCTCAGGGCAGTGGCAAAACCACCTGTGAATTATCCCGTCTTGCCAGGAATAGCCAATAAATTAGAGGAAATTTAGGCAAGGGGCATAAAACCCAGTGAAGCGACAGAGAGCATGTCAGATGGACAACGATTAATAAGCCATTGAGGACCCGTGTGGGAAGGGGAAAGTCGTGTCACCGGAGAGCTGTGAGGGTTTGCTGGATAGGGCTGGGGCACTGGGGAGGGGAAGGGTCAGGGCTGGGTCTCTGGTGCTTTGGGTGTTTTGGGCGGGGAGCACCCCGATCCAGGCGATGCCACCGCCCCTAAGCCGACCTGGGGCCCTTCCTCCCATCTCCTCGCTCAGCGTCTGCTGCAGACGGATGGTTTGGGGGCTGGTTATTGCCGTCCAGCTCTTCCAGCCAAGGAAGATGGGCTTTTACACCACTCCTTTAAATGACCACTTCCCTCTGGTTGCCAGCGAGACCCCGGAGCTGACAACATGGACCGGTTAAAGCTGGGCAGCCTTGGCTGGTGGCCAGCCCCCATTTATACCGTGGGCAGGTTTTTTTCTTCAGAAAGGCAGTTAAGCAGAACATTTCTCTATAAAAAGCTGCAAAAGAGATCAGAGCAGCTCTCCCTCTCCCCTTCCATCTCCTTTGCTTAGTGACCTAGAACTAAATGTTTTATTATTAGAAGGGGGAAAAAAAGTTATATATATGTATATTCAAGGCAGGTCTCTGATACAGGGTTTTGGGAGGGCTGCTCTCTGCAGCAGGAAGAGGTGATGCTTGCACGGGTCACCTGCTGAAGGGGACAAGGGGCCTGAAGCATCTTCTCCAGGGGATGAAGAGGGGTGGGGTCCCTGTAAGCACGGAGTCTGCTCCCTGTTTTGTCCGCTCCCTGCTGAACTGGGGCTTTGAAGCAGCAGCTTGGGTTTGGGAAGGTGAGGGGCTGATGGGGTTCAGCCCCCCGGTGGGGTGGGGTCCTCTGAGGAACCAGCTCTGGGTGTCCCATAAGGGACCAGCCCTGGTCCCCTCTGGGCTTCTGGTGATAATCCAGGGTTTGGTCACTTGTCTTTTGTAAAACCAGGGGGTCAGGAGGCACAGGACAGTTGGGAGACGCTGTCCTGACGGACAAGCGAGCCTTGTCCTGGGTGGCCTGAGCTGGGGGACCTAATGTCCTCCAAAATGCAGCAACACCCCATCTTGGCACAATCTCTTTCTCCCCTTCAAAGTTGTGATGGTTTTGATTAAATTCCTCATCAAATGTTTATTTTGCCTGAAAGGAAGCTTTTGTTCTCATTCTGGGTTATAAAAACTTCAGCCGAAAGCACTTAATTAAAACTGTATTTTCCTGCTCTGTCCGTGGGGAGGTTGTTTCAAGGCGTGGCGGTCCGGTGGCGTGACAGGGTGCCAAGCCTGGACGTGTGAGCAGGGAGGGAAGCGACCCCAAAAACATCTGCAGCAGCATGAACTCTCATAGAATCATGGAATATCTCAAGTGGGAAGGGACCCATAAGGATCGTCGGGTCCAACTCAGCCGTGAGCGAGGACACGGGACGGGTGACAGCAGCGTTCTCCGGGAGGGACGGCACTGTTTCCCCTTTGGGTCTAGTTTGCTATTGAAAGAAGAAATGGAATTGATAACGTGGTCACGTCGGCACAGGTTGCCAATGGGCGCGTGACCATGAGCGAGCAGAACACAGGGTTGAATCGAAATGAAAGGTCTCTTCCTAGAAGATGCTCGTGCCGTTAGTCACGGCCTGGGCGCAGCGTCCCCGCAGCTGGGGAGGGCTTTGGCTTTCCCTCCTCCATCAGTATCAGTTACTCCGTGGCTGACAAACGGGCCCTTCCTTGGGCTCTGCCTCCGAATGCTCGTGTGCGTTCGGATAGCTAAAAACAGCAATGGAGAGGCGAGATGTTCCCCGCCTTGCTGAGCGCGGGGTTTTGTATTTTGGTTCTATCACGTCAGCTATAAATGGCTATTAGGAAATTCTCCTGCAAGAGTCAACGTACCAAATGCTCTGGTTTCTGTCCCAGTTGTAGAGCGGCAGCATAGAAAGAATTAATTCTGCAGCAGCAAACGCCGGGCAAAGAGGGTCTTCTGGGGCAATTGGGCTGAAAATGTAGTTGACGGTTGCCTCGTATTTGAGGGTGCAGAGCCCGCAGCCCCGGCAAGATGCTGAGGATTGCCATGTGCAAAGCAGCTGTTAGGGTTGACGTGTGGGTACCAGCTTCGTTTCTCTTTCTTTGGTGTCATGCGAGACGAGGCCGAAACATCGCGTACGGTCTCTGCTGCGCCAGATCTTGAGGTGTTAAAAAAAAGAAATTAAAGAAAAATTACTGCACACAACCCCCGAACAGTCTGTTTGAGGGGGAAGGCTCACCACGCACTTAACACAACCTTGCTGGCAGCGGGGAAGGGGATGCAGGTTTGTATTTCCCATAAAGAGGAATCTCGTACGCTGACGGGAGGCGCAGAGGGAGGGCGAGTCCCTGAGCAGCCCGGGGTGGCCCCGCTGCTGGTTTCTGCTGCCGGCAGCCGCCCATCGCCGTGCCCAGGCGATGCTGGCATATCCGCTGCGACACCGCGTCTTCCCAGGCGTGAAGTTCGACGAGCGATGGCTGTTTGGGTGGGCTGAGGTGTCCCCTGGGGGGTCTGTGCTGGCAGGGGGCTTCAGCCAGAAGGGCTGCAGGGAAGAATACATGCTGGGGGGGATGTGGTGTCATCCCTTGGTGGTGGGAGAATTTCCAGTGAACGTGTGATGGGCAAACTGGGGCAACAAGCCCATCTCCAGCGGGGACTGGCTATCGGGAACAGAGAGTAGTGCAGAAGAATGCTGCAGGAGACCTGATGCAAGGATCCCCCTCCTCCCTGACCCCTTCCCTTCTGCCTCTGAGAACGGATGGGAGAAGTAAAGAGAGCGGACTATGCTTTAAGCTGAAAACGGTTAGAAAAAACAGCCCTGGGAAGCAGGTTTCTGTGGTCTGTGGGTGAGGTAATTGCATCAGCACAGGGCCCAAAACCATGGGGATTCAGCCCAAGGTGAATGACTGGGCTCCATGGCCCAACTTTGTATTTTTATTGCCCTCCTGGAGCTCTGGCAGCATCGTGGGGATGAGGAGGGACTTTTCCCAAGGGCAGGGAGTGACAGGACAAGGGGTGATGGGTTTAAACGGAAAGAGGGAGGTTGAAGTAGGACATCAGGAAGGAATTCTTCCCTCAGAGGGTGGGGGGCACTGGGACAGGTTCCCAGAGAAGCTGTGGATGCCCCATCCCTGGCAGTGTCCAAGGCCAGGCTGGATGAGGCTTGGAGCAACCTGGTCTAGTGGAAGGTGTCCCTGCCCATGGCAGGGGGTGGGGCTGGGTGGGCTTTAAGGTCCTTTCCCACCCAGTTTGGGATTCTGTGAAAGGGGTTTCAAAGGAGCTGTTCATCCAAAAAAATGCCGGGCTGGCATCCAGGCACTGGCGGTGTCTCCGGGCACCTTTGGTGGCTCCAACCACCCCATGGCACATCCCCAGGGCTGTCCCGTGGGTCTGCGTTCCAGCTGGTGCCTGCATCCGCGGCAGCACAAGGCGCTTTCTCTTTGGCACAGCGACGGGGTAATTAATTTCGGGGCCATTGTGCTGCGGTGGCAGGCTCTGATTTATAGCCCAGGGAACAGCTTCTGGTTCAAAGTGCACATCCGTTGTGTTAATGCTCCATGATCTTTCCCCCCTTGAGGAAACGGCAGAGAATTAGGAAATTATCGCCACCAGACTGGGCTCCCGGTGCTACCGGCACAAAGTCGACCGAGCCGCTTCCCCTCCCTGCAGGGAAGAGCAGGGCTGTGTCTTCCCCACGGATGGGGCTGATGAGAGTGTGCATCGCACAGTTCCCGTGCCCAGCTGCTGTGTGGGGTCCTTCATCCTCCCCCCATCTCTTTTTATCTATTAATTGTGCTGCTGAGAGGGGCTTCAGGCAATGAGGGTGATGGGACAGGCTGTGGCAAAGCCTGGTGGCTGCCTGGCTCCTCTGGGGCTTTCCAAAATCCTCCTTTTCCCAGAGGAAAAGGCTCGGCAGGGCGGGCGGATGGCGAGCTGCTGTGCAGGGTATCGCCCATCCCCAAACGCCTCCTGCCTGAGGTTTCGTTTGGAAAAGGATCGTCTCTGCGCTCGGGTGACTTGGGGTGATTTCGCCGTTATCCGACTGTCCCTCGGAAAGCAGCTGCCTGGTTTGTGCTCTCCCCGACCCGCAGCGACAGCAGCCAGGGGTCCCTGGGAATGTGCTGGCCGCTTTCACTGGGTCCAGCCATCACTTCCAGGGGAGATTGGTGGGCTCAGACCCTGGGCCGCTTCAGCAGGATTTGGATCAACCCCAAAATGTTCAGTGCCTTGGACAGGCGGGCTCCGCACGCTGCCGGGCTTTCTAGGTGGTATTCTAATACTAATAATTAATACAGTGATGTATATAATCCCGCGCACGGAGAGCTGAAGTGTTCCCCAAAGCTTCTTTGCACCATAAACCCCCTAATCAAATACAGAAGAGATCCCTGCCCTCTCCATAGCTTTAATCCTGCTTCTCTTCCAGAACTAAACGGCTTTAAATTCCTCAGCCCCTGGTGTATTCAGCTGCAGAGGCAGAAAACTTGGCCATTTTTAAATCGTCCCCTAGTGCCAGACCAAATCTCTCCAAACACAGACTCCGTAATCCCGGCTAATTTACCAAAGGTGCTCCTGAATGCTGATTTTTTTTCCCCCCATGCTGCTCTCCTGGATCAGAATTACAATTGATTGACTATAAAATGATAATTGTACACCGGGAGCTTTGCGTTGTGTAAACACCCTCAATTGATTCCCCTGCCCTGCCGATTGTGAGATTCTTTCCACGGCGAGCTGGCGCTGTCCGAGATCGAAGCGATGATGCCTTTTAAAAACTTCCCTACCATGCATGGATTTTCTTGTTTAAAGCAGGCAGGGAGCGTGCCTTCTCCACGCGGGGCTGATGCTGAGCGGCAGAAACTCTCCCTGAAAACGGGAGGTGGGAATGGAGGTTTCCCAAGGGCTGTGGCTGGAGTGAGCCCGTCCCAGGCATGGAATGGGCATCTGGAGATGCTCCTGCTGCTGCAGAGGCGGTCACTCGCACAGGCATGTTGGAATGGAAAGGACAGGGGATAGGAATGGATAGGGTAATTGCATTGGAAGGGACCTAAAACCGTCACCTGGTCCATCTGCAATATCGCCCATCCCTTCGCAGGCCGGTTCATCCAGGGCTGCCCTCCCCAGGAATCCCCTGGTTTTCCTCCAGCCTCCCAGTGCCAGCGCGCAGGGGTCTATCCCGCACTGCAACAGCGATTTCCTCTGCAGAAACAGGCTCTTAGCGTTAGACGTCTTAGGAAAGGCTCGTTTGACGCGGGTATTCTGGCTATAAAAAGAATCCCACAGCCGTAGCGGTGCAGGGGGAAAGCCACCCTTGGATTTCTTGACACATCTGTATTTTCAGTCTCCTGCTTGGAATAGGAGAAAGTATTCCTGCAATGTCTTTGGACTTTGATGTGAGTTCACATTTCCTGTATCCCAGGGAGGGCTCATGCTGCGAAAGGCATCAAGAGGCACCCCCAGACGGCCAAACCATCTGGGAAACCCAGAAACCTGGACTGAGCTGATTGGAAAACCAACTTCCCGTGGCCGGCCGTGCCCGGGGAGCAGCCACGGTGGGTGCTGAGCAGCTCCGCAGCTGCTCCGTCCCGGCGGGGGGAGGAGAGGTTGTTCTCCCTCCTCTAATAGGATGTCAGCGGAGCACTCAGAGGACCGCTCAGCTAAATTGATATTGCAGCAGCATCGTTCATTTAGGTGCGTGTGAGCAACGGTCTTTAATGCCCGTTCGGCGGGCGCACGCGCGGCAGGGGGATGCTGCGGTGCGGGAGGACCGGCGACGGCACCGGGGCGGCAGAGCCAGGACTGATGTGGAGTTAATGCACCCAATTCCCGGTGTGACCCTGCTGCTGGGCAAACCAAAGCGAGGGCAGAGCCCTTCCCCTCATCCCAGTCCTGTTTGCTCAGACCTCGCAGGCTGATGCCCATCCGTCTGTCAGCCGTGGGGAGCTGGGCGGGGGGAGGATGGACCTTGGGGGTGGGTGTCGATGTTTCAAAGCCCCCCCAGTGTGCTCGATGGACTGAGCATCCTGCATGTGGGGCCACAGGGGACGATGCTGCTGCAGAGGGTGAGCAGTGGCTGTGGTCTGGGAAGAGAGGGCCAGAGGGAGAGATAATTAAAAAAGGAAGGTGAGTAGGTAATTAAGCCTGGCTTCATCACAGTGCCCAGGGCTCGCACCCGCTGGAGGCTGTGCCCTGCTCTGCCCCACAGCGTGCAGGGCTCAGGGGGGGTTTGCTGGGCCGAGGGAGCAGGATGGGGCCGTGAAGGACCTCTGGCTTCTTCCGAGATGAAGAGTGCCACTGTCGGTTTTGCTATTTTTTAACATTTTAAAGGTGCCGTGCATGCCCTGAGGTGGTTTCTGTGGTTTCTGTCGGTGGGTGACCGCTGGGCGTCCTCAGGAATAGCGCCAGCCTGGCGAGGCACGGGAGGCTGTTGGGGCAGGCAGGGGTATCCCGGGAATGCCAGCACAGGGCTGGAACAGCGGCTCCTGGGAACGCTCAGGCTGACTCTCCCCTAAGAGCAACCCCTTACGCTTCTGAATTTTTGGAAGCCTCTGCTCCAGTTGTTACCTTCAGTATTTGTTGGATGCCTTCCATTTTTTTTCCCCCAAGCTTCTCCATCCAAATTCTTCACTGTGTTATTCCCCTCAGGATCATGTTTGCATTTGGCAGGGAGGGAGCTGGCTTGGTAAACACAGACCTTGGCGAAGTGAAGCCAGAGGGATTGCAGAGAGCTCTCTGCACCTTGAAGCCAGCTTCCTTTCTGTCTTACCCACGTAAGAGGCTGGCTATGCACAAACCCTGGCATCCCGCTGGCTGGCGATGCTCTCCTCCCTGGAATTTTCCCTGCAGGAGGCTGGGAGGAGCAGATTGGGCTGATTTAGCGATTTTGCTGGCTGGAGGAAGGATATTATGTTTTAGCAAGGGCATGTTTGCCCAGGTCACTTTGGAAGCCCCACATCGGTGTCTCCCATCCTCTGCTTTCCCTGGGAGTGGTGCAGAAGCTCCTTCAGCAGCGCTGGGAGCTTCCCTTCGGTGGGCAGATTTGGCCGAGCGGCAGCTGCCTGTGGGGCTGACGGGCTGTTCCTGCTTGGCTGGGGTTTGGTGGGCTCCCCAAGCCCAGAGACCAGGTTCTGCAGCAGCACCCACGTCCCGTGCACCACACGGGTGGGACCTGGGCACCCGCAGTGCTGCTCCGGGGGATCCAATCCATCCCCAAGCTACGTTTTAATTCAGCTTAATCAAGGTGAAGGTGTTGCCCGAGTGTCTGGGCTGCAGGAACCTGTGCCAAAGGCACGTGGAGCTGCTCCGTGTACATTTTAAAGCAGCAGAGTCCATCCCCGCAGCACTGCGGAGTTCCAGGGTGCCCACTCAGACCCCCTGTGGGGTCCGTGAGCCCCAGCATCCCATCTCAGCCCCGTATTAAGCAAAGCCGCTGGGCTTGGTGGCCTTTGGGGCCCTGGCCTTGGCTGGGGAGAAGGATTATGTCTGGGCTCAGCTATTTCTCCGTGTTCTCAGAAAAACGTTATCGCCGTAGACAAAACAAACTGATTTACGCACTCGGTCCTTTGACTGCTACAGCGAGTTTGAGTATGTGGCTGGTCTGGTTTTCCTTTCACCTCCACCAAGTGACTCATCCCTGCGTGCATCTGCTGTCCTTATTTCAGACTAATGATTCATAATGACGGTAGCGCGCGGGAGCGAAGGGAGAGGGGCAGGATTGCTGCCTCCATGGGGAGACTCGCTGGGTGAGTCACGGCAAGCTGCCGGGCAGGATGTGGCACGCTGGGCGCTCCAGCTTCCCAGGTAAAGAATGGTGACTGGAAGGCGGCAGGAGGCTTAGCCTGCCCCGGCGGCGCTGGCATCACCCGGAGCCAGGGAGCTCCGGCTCCAGCCTTCGCCCCTTCCCAAGCCAGTTATTCATCGGTGTAACAACTGAAAACCAATCTTGTGTGGCATTGAAGGGCATTTAACCACCTTTCATGAAATATCTTGGGTTTTGATCCCTACACACAACCCGTTGCTTAATCCCACTGCGGGTGTGGTCAGCACGAGGGGGCCATTGCCCCCCACGGCCTGTCTCCTGTGGGTTTGGGCACCTGGGGGGAGCGGTGTCGGTGGCCTGGCCGTGCCGGAGCTGCCTGGATCCCACCGCAGCCCTGTGCCGCTGGCAGGCAGGTGCTGGCTGGTTCTGGTGTGGGCATCGGAGGGGCTTGCAGGAGCTGCTCGGGGGCTACTCACCACCCAGGCTACGTGGCAAATTGAGCTTGAATATAGATTTTTTCTGTTCATTTATTCTGGCCAAAAAGTCGAAGAGAAGCCACAAGCCGCAGGAGGGGTGTCCCGCAGCGCAGAGCTGGAGGGGCAGCCGCCGAGGAGCTGGGTGCATGGTCGGTCCCAAACCAAGGCCACCTGATGTCCCGAGGATGGAGATCCTTGGGACATGGAGATCCACCCATAGTGGATCTGAAATGCTTTGGAGCAATAAGGTGTTTCTGAAGCCGTCATCTAATTTCCCCCCAAATTGCCCCATTGCCAGCCCAGGAGTGGGAGACCCCCGGGGGTCCATCTGCTCCTGCACCTCAGGGAGGCGGGACAGACCCGTGCAGGAGTGGGAGGAACAAGATTCCAGTTGCCTGTCACAGAGCGGCTTCCCCAAGCGGATAACCCACACCTTGCAGGAGGCAAAGGCGAGGAGCTGAGTCAAACTGTGGCGTAAGCCTTTCGGGCTCACTGTGGTTGTGGTGGGGATGAATTTGGCCCGGAGATTTATGTTCAGCTGCATTGAGTTACCAGCCATCTGGCTCCGTGTGCCGTAATCCGCGCCTTCTCCAAGCCCATATGGAGAAGCAATACATTTTTTTTGCTGTATACGTTATTTTCCCAGAACGTTTAAAACATTTGAGAACCGCCTCCTGTACTAGCAGATAATACAGAGCAGTGGCACCGGAGGTTTTCCTGGGGGAGAATTTATTTCCCTGTCTTAGGTGGCTTTAAAACACGATCCGGGGAAATGCAGAGCCGGGAAGGGAGCAGTTGGCTTCATGTCCCGTGCCTGAGCTGGGCAGCGGAGGGGCTGGCAGCACGGACACTGCCTACACCCACTGCCTGATGCCAACAATCTAATAATAATGTATTTTTTACCCTTCCCTCTCCCCATTTGCAAGGATTTGGGGACTTCAATCCCTGCCCATTTGCAACTTGCCTGCCCCTAGATTAAATGGGGAGGTAGCGCCAGGCGAGGGAATGCACGTCAGAGCCCAGGGTCAGCCCAGCCTGGAGAGGGGATTGGGGGCACCCTGGGCAAAGGGAGGGAGTCTTTCTCCATCCAACCCCCTTTGTTGCACTCTGCAGCTCCGTATCCCCGTGCCCTGGAGCCGAATCGGCCCCTGCCAGGGACGGGCGCTGCCTGGGCCGGGTGCCTGCCGGCAGGGTCAGGGTGTCTCAGCCCTCTGCACTGCGGTGGATGTGGCAGAGCGTCGTGAGTGTCATTCTCTGAAAGGCAATAGCTCCAGACAGGGCTCGGATAAAGACCAAGCATTTAAAAATATGTTTGTGGCGTAATTTTATACCCAAAATACACGGTGGTGCACTACACGGCTTAAGTGCGAGGGAATGATTTCGTATCACTTGGAATATACGGACAGCTTAGCTTATGAAATGTATAACTCACCCGGCGTATGGAAAACCAATACGTCTTCCATATGGGCAACAAATCAGAGATGATTATCCTCAGGGAAAAAAAATGGCCATGCTGTATTGAGCGTTTTGACTTGGAGTAGATGCAAGTTTTCATTCCTGCTTCATGACTAAATTTCCTAAGCTGAACAGTCACATAAGATGATCTCACCCCCTCTCTGTGCCGTGGCGCAGGTTTGCTGAGTGCCTTGCTCTGTGCAAGGGCTGGAGCAGGCTGGTTTCTAGCCGGGGAGGGCAGTGGCAGCGTGGCCAGCAGCCCCCGGGTTGCGCTGGCTCAAGGGCGAAGGGCGGTCGGTGCCGTGGCTCCAGCACGATGGAGTGCACCGTGTCTGCTGCGGTGAGCCAGCTCGGAGAGCCGAGGTTTGGTGATGGGGAGAGGGTGCGAGGTGGGAGCCCAACTCCCACAGAATAGCCAAGCCCTTGGCTGAAGATGCCCAACCCGAAAAGCAGGAAAAGCTGGCAGCGCCCCGCTCGCCGCCTCTGGTTCCGGCATCCGGGGGCCACGGCCGCTCGGACACGGTTCCTCCGCCTGGTACCTGCTTGTAAATATGTCAAGCTCAGGAGATGATCTTGTTACGGGAAGATTATGCTAATGAAATGTTTCCTGAGATCAAACTCATTTTGTGTTCAAAAACATTAAAATAAATATCTTCTAATTGAATCCTATAAACGGTCCCCTCCTGATAATGAGCTGCTATTAATTATAATTGAAGGAAGGCGGAACGTAAACACAGCGTCAGCGCCGAGGGGGGGGCGATGGCACGCCGGGGTGGCTGCGGCTCCACGCTGCCCATCCCTGAGGGGTCCCAACCTTCCTCCTCCCATCCCTCCCATGTCACCAGGGCCGTGGTCCCTGGCATGATGCACGGAGGCTTTGCCAGGTGTGTCCCAAACTGCCTGGGAACATCCCAGGGGACCCTCCTTGGGGCTTTGGAGAAGAGGGGAAGCCGACGCGTGCGCTGAGCTCCGGCACACGCCGTCCTGCGGCCTTTAAAGTCTCAGTCCTTTATTACTACTATCACTGTTATTATCATTTATCCTCCCATAACCCACGTCCCTGCCAGGCACAGCATGTGCTGTCCAGCCAGGGTGACCTCATCCGCTTCAAGGCAGCAAACGGGCATCTGAGCGCAGCCAAGGAAAATTTACAGGAATTCATCTGTCAACAGGGACGTTTCCATTTAATAAGCGCTCGGTTTGAGATCGCATTAGCCCTTCAATTATTTATAAGCTGAAATTGTACAACTTCTCCGGTCGGGTCTAAAAAAAGCAGCAAATGTCTTCTGTTTTCCCCCAACCTGAGACTCAGCGGAGCCAGGGCAGGGGTCCCCAAGGGGCGATGGGGGTGGCAGCCTCACGGGGCTGTCCCCGGTGCAGAACGGGGAGGGGTTTTGGGTGCTGCGAATGTGGGCTCGGCAGAAAAACTCACCAAGGACGCTTGGTCCTTGGCTGCTTTTTGCAACGGGAGCCCGTGTCCATGGCCTGAGGTGCCCTTGGAGGGGCTGGAAACGGGTGCTGGGGGCACCCTTGGCACCTTCCTCCTTGTTTTCCCCTCCTTGATGTCTCTATTTAAAGCGCTGCTCCCTCCGGCATGCCTCTTCCCACGTGGTTGTCCAGTGAGTTGGTAGGTGGGCGGCATGATCCGGGCTGGGATTTGCTCTGCCTGCCAGGCTCATGCCCCTGCCCCTCGCTCCGGAGTCACTAACGGCCTCTGCTTTTACGTCGCATCCGCTTGCAGGGATTAAAAGGGAATAATTAAATAGCCAGCAATACAGCCATCGACAAAATCGCGCTGGCAGTGGTGGGAAAACAGTACCACCAGAAGGATACAGCGCTCTGCTGACTGGTCGCAGTGAGCAGGGATCGTTCGGCCGGGGCGGGCTGTGCCCACGGAGCCGTGTGTCCCCCGGGCACGCCTGGTATCCGTGCATTTAGCTGCTGTGAAATCAATGAGAGCGACTCGGGTTTCCAAGCTGGAGCGAGCTGGCTATTAGGCAGCACGGATGCTATATTTAAAAATGTGCTCATCCCTGTGCAGGCAGGGGGATGGTGGGGAAAATTCCCCAGGAAGAGGGATCGCAGCCCCGTGGCTCGCTGCCTGCCCCGCCGCGGCGTGCCTGTTGCCGGCAGCATCGTGTCTCCGGGGTCCTGCACCTCGGGTGTTGGGGGAGAGGGGGTCCTGCGGCCCGTGCATGGCACCGGCCTCCCAGATTTTGGCAGCAAGGGCTGCAGGGAGTAAATCCTCCAGCGCTGCAGAGGAGGAGGCTACTCAGGGGACTCACACCCCGTTATAACACGGGGGACCTGACGGAGGTCCTGGGGGGAACGCAAGGCGGCGGGTGTGATTTCGGAGGTCGGCTCGATGTCACTGCAGGTGTCTGCGACACACAGAGGAGACCCTTTGGGCTGCCCCATCGTTGGATGGTTTCATGCCTTGTGGGGGGATTAGGGGCTGGGAAGGAGAGGGCCCAGGTGGGAGCACGTCCCGCTCCTCCATCGGGACGCTCAAAAGCCTCTTTGTGCAAGGATCCTTGTGATTAGAAGTAAACATTTTGCATCCTCTTGGGTTGCATTTTGCTCTGTCCCAGTATTGATCCAAACTCACTGCCAACTTTTGCACTGGGTCTGGGCACAAAATAACATGATCTCCGCTACCCCACGGTGCTTCCTGGGTACTTCCCGTTGGACTCCGCAGCCCGTGTTTATTTTCCTGGCAGTGGGAAGTGGAGGCACTGGTGCCTTTGTCCGCTTGTGCTCCAGTCTGGGGTGAAACCTGTCTTTCCGGGGCACAGGGATGGGGGCAAGCGGCTGAAGCAACACATGCCTTTGTCTCTGGAGGTTGGTAGGGACTCCCCTGCTGGTTTATGGCTGGGAAAGCCAGTGCTGATGTGCTAATTAGATTTAACACCCCAGCTAGGAAAGTGGTAAATTACCCAAGGCGTCAGAGTATTAACCCTGGTACGGGGCTGGGATTCTGCCTCCGTCCCCGTAACAACCTGGGAGGCGTGAGCTCAGTGTGGATCACCAACACAGGCTGGGAAAATCCTGAGGCGTCATGGTGTGCATTAAGCCTATTGGTCTGCTTTTAATGGCTCTTGGTGCAAATTATGGAATCACAGAGCGGTTTGGGTTGGAAGGGATCTTAAAGTCCATCCAGTGCCACCCCCTGCCATGGGCAGGGACACCCTCCACCAGACCAGGTTGTTCCAAGCCTCATCCAGCCTGGCCTTGGACACTTCCAGGGATGGGGCACCCACAGCTTCTCTGGGAACCTGTCCCAGTGCTCCCCACCCTCTCCATCCATCTGTAAGGGGGAAACTCTCCATCCTGCACCCCTTTCCATGCCCCTCGGTGACCGAAGGTAGCGGGGGGAGGAGGGCAGGAGCCGGTGCCGCTCACACAGGTGTCCATCACGGTTATCCCATGGGGATATCATCCCCATCCACCGCTCAGGTTCCTGCCCAGCTCTCAGAGCTGCCCCAGCTCCCGGGTGGAAAGCACAGAGACCCTCCCAGCAGGACAAACGAGATGTGGGGGTGTTTTAGGAGCACATAAAATCCCCTCATGCACTGAATCAGCTGCTCGTTCCAACAAGATGTGGCGGGGACGGTAATTGTACGTTGAGTGCTCTCCGGTTGATTAAGAACATATTTATTGAAGTTTATCTGCTGTAATATGTATGAGTCTCTTATTAGATAATTGCTAAACCTCAAACACCTGCTTAACAGATCATATATATAACCCATTACATCGTTGTTAAACCACACTGGTTTTAATTCATCAAGCCCGAATGTGGAATCCATTCTAAATTAAATTCGTTTTGAGGCACTTTAGGGGAGACGCTCCCCCCCTTTCCCTTGTGCACAGGGGAGATGACACCGTATTACCCGACCATGTCCCAGGACAGCGCTGTCCTCCCGGGGCAAATAAGCTTTTGCGTTGGGCAACAAACTCACAGGAGGTTCAAACCCGGCACTCAAGCGTTTTCACAAACACTCAGAACTCCAAAAGCTCGGCGTTAAACCCAGGGATGCCGCCGCTGCCCGGTCCTGCCTGCAGGTATCCGGGCAGACAAGGGCAGGGAAGGGGGAAGGTGGAGTGCGAGGGTGCGGGTCGCTGAGCCCAGCACGGAACGGGGTGGTCTCCACGTTTCCTTTTGCTCTAAATCAGCGAATCCCCAGTTCAGCCCCAAAGCGCCGCTGACTCCCCCTCGCCGGGTGGTCCCGGGCCCTGGCACAGACGAGGCACGGCCCCGCGGTGCCGCACGCGATGAGACGCCTTTGCTCGCGCGGTGTTGATCCTTTGTTTTCTTCCCTCTTTATTTAATTGTCCTGCGGGGGAATCGCGGAGCGCCCTTCATTTTGCGATGCAGAACTGGTGTTGACACGCTTATTTATTAAATGAGTAAAGGTAAGGCCCTTGGAGACGCTGCTTAAATAAGGGAGAGGTCTTGCTGCTGGGGTAGGAATGAATAAATACCCATCGGGCTCTGGTTGCCCATTTATTTCCATTCTGGTCCCGGAAAAATTTTGCCGCCGCAGTTATCTGTGTGGTTGTGCAGCAAAGCGGGCGGTGAAATTCCAGAGCCTCCATCCCACCCTAGACACATCCCTGCAGAGCAGCATCCCTCCGTCCCGCCGCAGACGCGCGGCCTCCATCTCCATCTTTGGGGGGTGTCACGGGGAGATGTTGAAGAGCCGAGTGATATTTATTATCAGCGTCGGGCTGCCGCCTCGCATCCCCGGCGCGGGGTGCTTTATCCACCTCCCCTTTTCCCGGAGCAGGCAGTTTGCTGTGTCCTTCCCAAAGGTGGGTCAGCTCGGGGCTGTTTCTGCCCTCGCCCCCCGGCTCCGTAAGCAGTGGGAGGGCCGACTGGTACCCGGCTTTGCTGCAGCCCCTGCTCGTAGTCAGCCAGGGCTTCGGATGCTTTATCAAGGGTTTTGGCTCCAAAGCCAACATAAATCACACAGTTGGCAGGCTCTCCCTTTCTGTCTCTCCTGTTATTTTCTGTTCACGATAAAACAATGTGGAAAGGAAGCACGCAAGCCAAGGGGGAGGGTGAGAAGAAACAAGATCCCTTATCTAATGCATGCCTGAGCTGCTCGAATGTTTCTGTATCAGCAATTATTTTGCCTGGCTTTGGGTTTTCACAAAGCTCTCGAGTCTTGCAAACGCGCTCTGAGCTCACGCTGGCAAAGCACAGCCCCGGATTCTTCCCTTCTCCCTGAATCCTTCAGCAGCCTCGGGACGAGACCCGTGAAACATCTCACGGTCGCACCAACACCGGGGAAACCAGGTGGGAGCAAGAATTCGCCGGGCTCTGGGGAGACGCTGAGCATCTCCAGCTCTGCCCCGGAGCCCCCAGCGCTGGCTCCACTTGCTGGATTCCTTAAAAACTGGGCAGGATCAGGCAACTTGAGGTTCCCGAGTGCTGTGAGGGAGGGTGAATATATCCCATGCAAGAGACTGCAAGGGCATTATATGTTAGGGCATCGCACTCCGCGTGGGCTGGCGCCGTGAATGTGCGTTACAGGGATGACTTCTGTACGCACGCGGCCCAAGCGTTCCGAGCGTGAGCTTACCTCCTTGAGAAGTGGAAAGAAAAGAGAAAAAAATGCCCTGCTAGTGACAGGAAAGGAGAAATATCTCCTCATCTGGGTGTGAAACCACCTTTAAAGCCGTACGTGCCTGCTACGTTCCGACCAGAGCAATACGCGGCGCTCAGGAAAGCAAACCCCCCCGAGCTCTGCTCTGGCTCTCGCGTTCATTCTGATATTTTTAATATCGCGTCCAGACAACGGAGCCTGTCGCCCACTCTGCGGAGCGTTCATTTAACTAAGCCAATTTAAAATGTGTAACAATTATAAAGAGATGGGCTCCGATGAGTCAATTTGTCTCGAGTGTTTTCTAGCTGAACTTAATAATATTGGAGATGTGAGAGAAATGGGAAAAAAATGCACCCTCTGCGTTCAATTCTTTTGAGAAGCCGAAATACCTAATTCACTCCGGCAAATGATAAATGTTCCTCCCCTCTTCTAATTACATCTTGCCTTAGTCACAGCGGTGTGGAGTAAATCTCCTTTCGAGACCACGCACATCACAGAGCGTCCTCCTGTACAAAAATAAAGGGAAGAAAACAGAAGCTCTTGATTGGATTTTTTTTTTTTTTTTAAGAGCAATTCATTCTGCTCACACAGGATCTGGAATTGACTTTTCGTGCTGCTAACCCCCGTCATTGTCGTTCCTCTTTCATGTGTCACGTCCTGAAAACCCCCTGATGCTTCACTATAAAACAGAGGGTCGCGGGGTGGGTGTCCCTCCGCGGAGTGATGGGCACGGGCGGGAGGGCGAGCGCCTGTGCACGCGTGGACTTTGGTGTCGGTGGTGATCTAATTGCTGGGACAGGCGAGGGGGTTGCGTTTCCACACCCAGAAGATGTGCTTTGCTGGCCGGCAGCGCCCGCGGTTCAACGGGGGTGCGGTTCTTCCCCCTTATTTGAAATTGGTGCTGTTTCAAGGCACGCGTCAACAAAACTTTCCCAATTAACAGGAAATTCAAATTATCCAGCCAATGAGGATCCCAGTGTAGGAGTCATTTTTGGCTCGCTGGCTGGGCTGCCGGGGGGGGGAAACCACTCGAACCCCGCCAGCACCCCAGGAGCGATGGCCTATGTCCCCCACGCAACCTCAGTGGCAAAGCCCTGCACGTGGGCAACCCCATCACCTGCAGATCTGCCCCCCCACTCCAAAAAATCTCCCATTTGCAGTTTAAATAGACCTGCTTTGGGATAAAATGCCCTTTCCAGGTGTCATTTATCTTCCTAATCCCTCACCTGCCCGGAGATCGGCTTCGTTGTATTGTGATTACAAAATGTATCAGCTAATGCACTATTTTCATCACATTTGAGTGAGTTCATTGCCCCCCCCCGGGGGTGGGAGGGGGGTTTACCATGA
The DNA here is from genome assembly GCA_027574665.1 of Rhynochetos jubatus. Taxonomy (NCBI): domain Eukaryota; kingdom Metazoa; phylum Chordata; class Aves; order Eurypygiformes; family Rhynochetidae; genus Rhynochetos; species Rhynochetos jubatus. The sequence goes on along the minus strand of CM050666.1, from coordinate 16,086,564 downwards.
GAACTGGCTTCCCCCGCCCTGCAGAGATGAACTGGCAGGAAAGAAGTGACGGATTTATTTAATTTTCCGCCCAAAAAGGTATGAGGGAGGGTTTGCCACCAGCTGTGGGCTGAAAGTACCGAGCAGAGCGCAGGGAGGAGGGGGGGATCCCCTCCCTGGGGCTCTCGGCCACATGCTTTCGGTCTGACCTTTTTTGCTGAGTGTGGCCGCAAATATGAGCAACATCTCGTCTCGAACGGGTCTCCTGGAGTGGCTGGAAGCTGGGATTTACGGCTGGATTGAGCAGCAGGTTATAGGGGAATGGCTGCAGCAGGTGCCCATAAAGCGGTCGGTGATGGAGGGAGGGGAAAGCCCCCTGGCCTGGCCACAGGGGAGGTCATCCCATGCCAAAGCAGGGGTTTCTGGCCTGGAAAGCAGGGCCCCCACGCTGGACATTGTCCCCCCTCCCTGCTTTCCTTGGGGCTGAGTGGCTCTGTGCACTGTGCAGAGCATCCCTGCTCCCCCTACCCTGCGGGGGAATAACCAGCATTCCTCCAGGAAGGAGAAAAAAGGGAAAAGAGCCCTTTTCCACCGCAGCAGAGGCTCAGCATCCCTGTCCCCGTGCACTGCCAGCCCGTGCCATAGCAGGGCAAGGGGCCCTGTGCCACCCAACCCGCTCCAACGCAGCGACCTCCGCTCTGCAGCCGGAGACAGAAAAAGAGGTTCAGAAATCTGCTCAGGAGTCTGGCTCATTAATACCCTGCCCAGAGCTTTTAACAAGTAATTAGCTTTTGTGTTGCGCTTCCCAGTCAGCAATAAATAAGCGAAGAGGGAGATGGAATGAGGGTTATGTGTGAGCCACGCTTCTGGAAACGGCTCCTCTGATCCTGCCTGTGGCCACTTCACTGGGTCCTGGGGCTCGGCCACTGGCCCCTTGGCATGGGGCTGGGAAGAGGCACGGGGATCTGAGCAGCTCCCCTTGGATTCTGTGGCTTTGGTTTGGTGGCCACAGTGGCTGGGGACATACCGGACCTTGGAGCTGCTCTGCTCGATGGGAGAGGTGGGAACATCCCCGCTGCCACGTGATGCCACCACGCCGGGCTCGGCATGAGCTCGAGTGGGGATGGCGGGGTCAGCCGGCGATGGTCCAGCACCCCCCTGCCCACGGGACGTCCCTTCTCCCACCGCCGTCCTGCCATGGATTAAGCTGGGAGTGTAAATGTGCCAAAGCTGCCGTTGCTGTTTGTCTTGTTTGGTCTAATTACGCCAAGAAAGTCATTATAATTTTATGCTCTTCGGATTAACGTTCTTGCCCAGGGCACCGTAATTAGTGTATGGTTTGCAGCTTAATGATTCTGAGCACAGTCAGTGCAAACTTCCTAACTGTAAATCAGGGGGCTCGGGACGTGGGGACTGACGCGAGGGCTCTCCTCACGAAATGAGCATTTCTCTCCCTGTCCATCAGCTGAGCATCCGGCTCCACGGCACCCTTGAGCTCTCCCTCCATCCTAACGCACCCAAGATGCTGCTGAGGGATTGCAGCGAGCCGTGACCCTCTTTGGAGTCCAGAAAGCCTCTCCCAGGGGGTCTCCTGCTTTGTGGGGACTCTATGGGGGGGTCCTTAGCCCTTCACCCCCTCACCCCAGTGCTGCTGCCGAGCTGCCCTGCCCCGGGGAGCACACAGCATCCCCTGGCCACCCAGAGAAACGGGATCCAGTGCATCCCGGGAAGTTTGCCCAGCTCTCCCCGAGGAGCAGGCAATGTGGATAATGATAATCTCTCCTTCAGCCCAGCTATTAGTCGCTTTAAGGATCTTTTCTTTCTTGATATTATTGTCAACGGTGGCCAGGGATGTCCGTGCTCAAGTGGAGCATCTCACCGTGCAGGGCTGGGTTTGGGGGTGCCGCAGTCCGGGACTTGAAGGATGGGGGCACCTCCACCCTTTCCGCGGGGTTTATGGACGTTTCCAGCAATACTGATATTCTTGATATTTTAAAGAAGCTCCTCATCCAACACGCTGTAAACCTGCATTTCCACCCACCTCAGATCTTCTGGCAGGGGGCATCAACGGAGCCAGAGACCCCCCACTCATCCCTGGCGTGCGCTGTTATCCTCCTGGTTTCTTATTTATGGCCCGTTGGGCTGGCGATGAGCTCAGAGCCCGCGCGAGACGCCGCGCGCCCAGACTGCCATCGGCTTCGCTTGACGGATTGTTTGGGTCGAATCAGAAGCTCCCGGGAGAGTTTCACAATTTCTTTTGCACTGGGAGATGTCATTAATTCGTTACCAGATGGTTAACAGAATCAGGGTGTCTGGCTTTAACCGAGGGACGTTCCCGTGATAAATGTCACGGCTTTCCTGGCGCACAAGTCCAGGGGAAGGTTAACGAGCCCCAGCCCATCGCCCGCAGCACTGGGCGTCTCGCCGCTACGTTCGGTTTCCACGGCGAACCTCTTGCAGCTGGGAGCGATCCACAGGGAATCCTGCCGGGGGAATGCCACCCTCCTGGGGCACTCCGGGCCTGCAGAGATGCTACGCCCCCTGCCCCGACACCCACTGTGCTCACAGCAATATTAACAGAGGGGTAAAAGGCTGCTCCTAAAGCCCCTCCACTGGCCTTTGCTACGCAGCACGAGGACCAGTGCATCCCAGTGCCGCATCCCCGGCAGCCGGGGGAGCGTTGGGGCGGTGTGGGTGCTGCTGTTCCTCAGGGACAGCCGAGCTGCCGTAAGCGGGTGGTGATTTGAAGCCTCCAGCAGTAGAATAACTCACGGGGAAGCGCGTGTGAAGAGCAGCTATTGGATTTTGCGCCGGGGCGATTAAATTTTCATGCCATTTTTGCAAGGCTGTCTTAAAAACAAAGCGTTGCCTAACCCAGGGAAGGGTGCCCAGGAGGGAGAGGCATCTCACTTCGCTGCCAGGTCTTAACTCCAGGGTCTTCCCTTTCATCTGCCAGTGAAGATGGACTCCCCGGTGCTCAGAGCTGGGGTTAGCTTGTGTTGGTGGCCCCACGGCTCTGCCAGCTCCTGGCGCTGGGGCACAGCGGTTGGGACGCGGGATGGAGAATGAGCTCATCCGATGGAAAGGAGCCAGCCTGCACAAGTGGTGTGGAAGCATTTTACGCCGTTAAACAAGCCATGCCTTCTTGTATTCCCTTTTTTCCCCTGGTGTTGTTCTGCGGCCGGGGAGCTGGCAGGGCCCTGGGGATGCCGTGTCCGGCAAGCAAGGGGCTCCTGACTTCTGACCCGGGTAGCCCCATGGCACGGCGTCAGTAAGGCATCACCATTTCTCTCTCTCTGTGGTTCCCAGTGGCTGGAGAATTTTTCTCCCCTGCATTTCTCCGAGAGTTAGCCCTGTGCTGAGCTCTGCTGTCTCCCATTCCAGCCTGGCTGCATTTCAGGAAACTAATGAAGTGCTGATTTTCTTTAATTGGCCTCTCAAATTTGCTGATCACTCGCAAGGATCTCGGTTTAAAAAGAAAGCCATTGGTGCGGGGTTTCACAGCCAGCGCCGGTTTTGGTGTAGGAGCTGTGTTTTCTGAGCTCGTGTTTTACCGTCCCTGGTGCTCACCGGGTTGGAGTCCTTCGCCCGGTGAGGGATGCACAGGGGTCAGACTGATTTTTGGAGGAGCCCCGGTTGTTGTGGCTATCCTGCGGCCCAGCCTTCCTCGGGCAGTGCCAGCACAGAGCCGGGTGTCACGGTGGTCCCCAGCCCTGATAATCCCACGGGAGCTGCTGGAAGGTGGAATCCCAACCCTGGGACGCAGGGCTGGTGCCGGGTTGCGGTCATCCACACGTGAGCCGGAGCAGAGACGTCGGGGCACGGATGAACCGGGAAGCTCAGAAAGGATGAATCACACTTGAAAATACACCAGAGAGAGGCACTTCACGTCAGTGATGAGCTGTCTCTGCGCTCGCCTTCCCGATGCATCCAGAGGGACATCCTGCCCTTCACCGCCGAGCCGAGTAATTGGATGAGAAGGGCAGTTAGCAGTTCAGGGACGGCGGCAATTGCAACCCAGCACTCCCGGCTTTGGGGAGAGGGGGGCTCGTGTCGGGTGCCTTGCACCCCCCGAGTGTTGTCCCTTGCTGTCCCCCGGCTGTCAGCGTGGCTCCCACCCATCTCCAGGGCACGTGGATTTGGGGTAGCGCACCGGTGTGTTTTTGCCATAGGAATAATGCTTTCATGGGAGAGGTGCGGCCGGATCCATGGATTCTTGGGAACCTGTTCCTCTCCAGAGTGAGCATCGTATTTGGGTAGCAGCATCTTTGGGAAAGGGCAGGAGCTGGGGGCGTTGTGTCCGCTCTGAGCTCAGTAAAGCCGCGTTCATGCCACCGCCTTGGGGCATCCCGACTGGCTGAGGATCGGAATCCGAGTCCTGGATTTCCTTCACCGCAAGTGCCTGTGCTGGGGAGCGAGTTTCGGGAGGAATCGGGTGGGAGCTCTGCCGGCTGAGCAGCTGGAGCCCAGCCCTGGGCGCAGCTGCGGGGAGTTAAGTTACTCAGAATTACATTTTTCTGTGGTTCCCTCATTTGAACGTGGAATAATGTGGATATTGTGAGTGGAGCCTGCCTGGGAGGGGCTTGTAGAACCAAACCTGCGGGCGGGTGCACTTGTGCTGGGGTGGCACTTGGCTGGGGGGTGATGGCACGGGGTGTGGGGTGGGACAGCTGGTGCGAGGGCATCCGGCCACCCACGAGGCTCGGATGGAGGCAGGAATTCTGCCGGTCACTGTGCAGGGAACGGAGTCTGGGATCAGAAAGCTGGATGCTGACTTTACATGTGGGGCCAAAACGGGAGCAACCCCCAAAATATTCCTTGTGGGTGCCTGAGAGGGTTTGGGAAGAAAGGAAACATGGAAATATGTTGCCAGGGATGCCCCAAGCTGCTGTGGAAAACAGCACACACCCAGCCAAGGGACACGTGAGCCACCATGTCTCTCACCCAGCGTGGGCAGAATAGGAGCAATAACGTGTCCCCCCACTAGCCTCACCCCTGTCTCTGCTTATGCAGGGGAAGCCCTGGTCCTCCTCGGCGATGACCCAAGCACCCAAGGGTGCCAAAAAGCATCCTGGGGTGCGTTTGAGCTCGTGCGCCATCAGGGATGGGCACTGGCTATCCCCACATCCCGGAGCATTGCTCTGGCCATCCTGTCCCGTGTGAGGTCTTCCTGGAGGAGGCCACTGACAGAGGGGTACCTATGCATTGTCCCCACGCGCGAAGCAGGACAGGCGTTCACAGCGCCCCCGAGGGAATCGGCACCTGCAGGGGTGTTGGCTCACAACAGAATGGTTTGGAAGGTGGATTTGCACAGCTGAATCTCTGGGCTCTTGTGCTGCACGTGCAATGGCCCAGTGTTCCATCTGTCGGGCTGCCAACCCCCAGACCCGGACAGGTTCCTCCGCAGACAAGCCGGGCTGTGCTGGGGGATGCAAAACCCCGTTCACAGGATGCTCGGCATTGCTGTCATTCCAGAGATGCCTGCAAGGTTTCCACCAGAGAAAAAGGCAGCGTGTCAGGGAAACCAGCACACACAAACGCTTCCCGTTCCAGGTGGCATCCCAGGCTTGTTTTAACCACTCGCTGCCCGTTTTCATCCTCCTGCCAGCGCAGAGCCCACGGGAGGGTCCTGGGTTGCGCTCGGTGGTGTTGAGCTGGTGGGATGTCCCCGTCCCGCTGCTGCTGGTCACCTTCATGGGCTGTTTCTACCCTTGAACGGGGAGGAGGCCCACACGGGGACACCAGCGGGTGCCGTCCCCGTCGCTTTGGGGAGTACGTGGTGGCCGCGGGAGTCAGGGAGGTGCTGCACCCTGTCACCCAGTGTCCACAGCGCAGGGTGCTGGGTGAAAGCTCTCCACCCACTCTGGCCACCATCTGCAGCTGGACACAGGGCAAGGCTGGGTTTTCAAATTCCTTCTGCCACCTCCTGGATTCCCAGCCGCTCCTTGTTTCACAGCATGTTGGCCGTGCTGCCAGGGAGCCCCCCGCTCCCCCGTGGGTGCCATGTGTGTCCATATTACGCTCCCAAAACTTTGATCCTGTTGAGTGCGTTTCCCAAATATTTGTGCTTTTCCCTGTGCTGCATCCCATAAAGGTCCTCGTTTTTAAGGGATCACAAGATGGATGGACGTGATGGATGGCTGTGCCCAGGCTGGCACCAAGGGGGCAGGGCAGGGCCACCAAGGCTGTGCCAGGGGACCACGGCTTTGGAAACAAACGCAGCATCTTGTGTGTCCACCACGGGCAGAGCTGCGAGGTGGGGAGGAGGCTCCGGTCCCCACGCAGAGCAAGTGCTACCACTTCAAAATTAAATGCAGTTGCCATAGAAATATTAATTGGGAGCAAAATCTGAAGATGACGGTTAAGCAGAAGATGGAGCGTTTCGGGGAGATGAGGACAGCGATGAAAATAGAACAGTTAAAAGGAGAATTCTTCAAAGGAAGGATCACGTAGGTGAATATTTAATGCACAATCAGCAGGTCACCACGACAGCCTCACTTTTCGTATCGTAGGGCGAAGGATGGGAAGTGCTTGCTGGAGGACGGGGTCCCTCCACTCCAGCCAAGGTCACCGGGCACCAGAGGGTGAGTCTGAGGACAGATCCTGCACTGGCAGTGGGTCTCTGCTCCCACTGGCAGCGAGGCCGGGGTGAGGAGTCGGTCGGGTGCCATCTGCCCCCCAGCCTCTGGGCTGCACATTAGGTCTGGGACCAACATCTGGGACTCCTCCCGAAAACACTGGCATGGAGGGCAGGGAAAAGCTCCCAGTCCTGCCCGGCAATGCAGGGGAAGCGGCTCTTTAGGTCCCTTTTGTCCCCAAACTGTTGCTTGGCCTGAGTTTTCTGGGGCCGTGGCTGAGGGGTTTTGGGTGAAGCAGGGCTGATGCAAGGCAAAGGGGTGTCCAAGTGTCCCACAGAGCTAAAGTCCTGCTGGGATGCTACAAGGGGTACTCAGAGCTCTCCAGGGAAGGATGAGCCACCTCTTGTTGTGGTGGTACCTCACTGGTGGGGAACAGGAAAAGGATGTTAGCGTAGAAAAATCACAATTTATTTATTTTGCCCAAAATAAGCAGATGATAATAGCAACCAGCTCTCCTTAAGGCAGACTTGAGTCCAGCGAGAAGGGGCAGCTCCCTCCTGCATCCCACCGGGGCCCCTGCTCTGCCAGCTCCAACCCGATAAGCACCGGCTCCTGTTTTTCCCGGAGAAGACGGTGGCTTTTCCAGGCTGTTACCAGCCTCTCATCCTTTTCCTCCCTCTGCCTTGGGAGGGTGTGTCCTGGGGACTGTGGTGTGGGGATGGGGATGGGGACAGGGGTGGGGATGAGGATGGGGATGAGGACAGGGATGGAGCATCTCACGCAGGGCCACCATGGTGGAGGTGGTGACCACAGGCGATGGGAGGAAGCCCAGGCCCTGTCCTAGCACCCTGCCCGGGCAGCAGCACGGGGACGCGGCGTGGGGCTGGAGGGAGTGGGGCGGCTGCGACCTGGCAGGGAGCAGCGTCTGCCTCGGCACATCTATCTCCAATGATCTTTCCACTTAAAAGGAGGGAGGATTACAATGAAGCCGTACTTTTCCCATGAACCACCTCCCACTGTGTTACGCTCTGAAGTTAATTGCAAATGAGGAGATGGAAATGGCTTATTTTGACTTTCCTTAAACAGTGCTTCATTGATTTTTTTTTCCCCCTTTTTTTTCCCCCTGTCTCGAGAGGCAGGCCTGTATCTATTGGAAAATAGCAATTATTTCTGTAATTCCCTAGAATTAGTGGAATTAGTTGAATGGGTAAAATCTGAAGCGAAAGGCTGATTAGAAATACACTTGAGTTGGAAGCGCCACGCGCGTTGTGGTGGAGCATCGGGCGCTCCTCCTCCATCCCTGGGCACGGCCAAGCTCAGCGAAGGTACCTTGGAGACCAGTCAAAGATATCTCAGGTGGGAGCCTGTACAGCCACACCTGCTGGTCCCGGGATGCAGGGGATATGCACCGTTGCCTTCAGCAAGTCACCGCTGGGCTGCGGACGTGCCAAGTGCCGGCGGAGGCAATGATGACACGGCTGAGGATGGGCCCATCCTTCTGCTTCCCAAAAAGGAGGAAAAAACCCACCCCAGCCACTTTTCCTGAATGAAATTGGAGTGGCTCATCACGGGCGCGTCCTGCAGCCCATCCAGGTCTTGGGATACTTGGTTCTGCCAAAGATTTGGGGCTCATGGTACTTCATTAAAAAAAAATCCGAATGATCCTGTGGTATTTTTAATAACTCGCTGGTTTAGCTCAATTATGAGAGCATAATTAACTTGCTGAGATGAAACAGGAGATAAACCTTTGATTTTTTTTTTTCTTGAAGGATGCTGCAGATAGATTTTGAACTTTGTATTCAATTACTTAAAAGAGAAAAAAAATTAACAGGTTTCTGATGAGAAAAGCATACTGCCTCCTTCATAAAGAGAGATTTATTAAGGATAGTGCACGAGTGTACCTCAGGGCTCAATCATCTACTGGTTTTTTTTTTCAAGGGGTGATTCAATTACTTTAAGATGTGTTGCCTAAAAGAACAAACCGGGCTCTGTTACTTGGCAAATTAATCAAGTTCCTTTAGCGGTTTCTCTGGGTTAATAATTTCATTTAGGCGGCCTTCTGTTCTGTGGTTTCATCCCTACCAAGAAAACTCTTAAACGGGGCGGGGGGGGGGGAAGTGCTATTTATTTTCTGTACGAGGCTGCCGACGCAACGGCGGCGGGAGAAGTTTTCCCGAAATCGGCTCGCTCGGAGGTGCCTGTGAAAGCAGCAACTGGTTGGAAGGTATTAAAAAAAAAAAAAAGGCGTTAAGGCTAATATTTTCAGGGTGTAAAAAGGCCATTTGGATCTGTTATCATCTGTGAAGGGCTGTGGGTTTTATTCGCAATTACCGCGAACGGCGTTGGCTGGCTAGTGCGAGCCAACCCTGAAAATGTCACCGCTTTTTAACACGTCTTTCTCTTGAATATTCATAGCTCTGCTGCTCCACGTAGATAAAGCGCAACAAGAACAAACAGGACTCTGCGAAACTGGTGCCCGAGCGCCGGCGTTTTCCCAAAGCCCTGCCCTGGGTGTGGGAGCCCGTGCCGGGATGGATGCTGTCCCTGCCCGCAGTGTGGGCGCAGCATCCTTGTACTGGCACCCGCTGGTCCCGTGAAAACCCCCATGGGCCGATATTTGGGAGTTATCCCAGCGGCATTTCTTGGTAGCTAGGCATCTCAGTGGATATCCAACTGCTGAGCGCAGAGGGTGGGGATGCTCAGTGGAGACGGCTCCCCTGGCACAACGGGGCTCTTCCCGAAGCCCCTCGGGGCGACTTTTGGGGAAAGCTTTAGGGCTATTTTCATACATCGTGAAATGTCTCTAAAAAGGGTGTGCGCAATCCCGTTTTATTCTCCCGGCGGTTGGTTATCAACACAAAAATCCTCGAGCCGTGGCTTGGGCTGCGTCTCCGTTGCATGAACCGTGAGTGCAGAAATGCCGAATTCCGCAGGTGGCAACGTTCTGGCGGAGGGGAGCGATGCACACCCGGGGCTGTGCTGAGGGCTTAAACACCATCCCACACCAGCACAGAGCAAATACAGACCCTGGAAAACCACTCTGGGGAAAGCAGAGAGCCCGGGCGGGCGGACGCATGAGCCCGGCCCCGTTAGCACTAACGAGGCGCTTCCTTAGGGTCTGGCTGGGAAGAGCCTCCCGCCTGCCCACGGCTGGGACATGGGTGCTCGTGGCTTGCTGCCTTTCCTTTGGGCAGGGTTCAGGCGCTGACCAAGCTCAAGGGAGGGACCGTAGCTGTTCCCAGAACAAGAGGTCATCTGTTTTCTTTCAGGGGATTTGGCTCCGATTTCATCATTTTGAAGAACAGCGAGGCCCTTTTATCTGCGGGAAAGGGCTTTCGGGGAGGGGGGTAGGCTTGTCTCTCCCTTGTGTGACAACTCATTTTAGACCCTCACATAAAACCTGAGATACTCTATGGCTTGGGAAAGAGCCCTCTGAGGCAGAGCGGGGGGCTGAGAAGCCGTTGCCGCCCCCAGGACCAGGAGGGAGCCGGCCACGCTCCACACTGAGCACCCCACCGCCTGCGTGGTGCTGTGGAGAGGGCCAAATTATCCTTTTTACCCTTAATTTTCCCTGCAGCGCCTGTACTAGCTCCTCCCAAGGCCACAGCACCTGGTACTGGTCTTAGCCTCCGCCTCCCAGACACATTTTTGGTTAAAAATGGGAATGCCGGCAAGCTGAGGTGGGATGGATATTTTTAAAGCAGCGGGCAGACTCCGCAGAGCAATTATGCTCCAGGTTCCCAAATAGCCCCGAGCTTGGTCACCGGCCGAAAACGCCGCGTGGTCCGTTTATCCGGAGCTGGCGTGGGTCAGGGAGTTCGCAGGCAAGCTGAAATGTCGGGATTAGGCACAGCAGGAGCGCGAGCGGGGCTGGAGGGGCCCCTCGCCCGGCTGCCCGCGCCCACGCGGGAGGGAATGGCTCCCAGATGTTACACAAAGCTCACCTTTGGGAAAAAAAAACGTATGTCTGATCTTATGCTCAGAGCTCCAGGCAGCAACTTTCCCTTCTTCCCAGCCTCCATGCAGACAGCAGGCTCTTGGAGCTGCCCGTGGAGCATCTTTGGATGGGGAATTTCTGTCGTGCCTGGGAACTGGGGGCTTTTTGTGCTGTTCATTGGGGTAGCCTCAAATAATTCCCATTTGTGCTGTTCATTGGGGTAGCCTCAAATAATTCCCAGGGGTTTTTATGCTTTCCACTTACACTGAACGCGCTCACCCTGTTGCTTTGGTGCCTGGAAAAAACGGTGACTTTTGAAGGCGGTGCATGCTCCGAGGTGCTTGGACACAGGCTTCTGGGTGCTGTGAATGCCCAGAAGGGTGGTTCTTCCTGCAGAGGAGGATATTTTGGGAACAAGGTGTTTGCAGGGGGCCATGGGCAGACCGGGACACTGTGAATCCCGCAGCATTCATCGCTGGCTCCGTCATTTCTCCCTCCACTTTGCTACAAGGGTTGCTTTTCCCACGGGAGCAAGGGAAGCGGTGACCTTGCTTTAGTTATCCCTGTCCTCTTCCAAGCAAAAGATTCCAGAGTTAGACATGGCACTGCATGGAGACTCAGCTCCACCTATTCCCCTCTTTAATACCTGTTTGCATCTCTGGATGCTCCGGGCCCCAGGTTTCTTCAGCTGCCCATCGCTGCCCTCTCCCCAGCCGGCTGTTGCAGGCAGGAATATACATGGCACGGCCCTTCCAGCTCTTTTGCTCCAAGGCTTTTCAGACATCCAGGGGAGCTGGGTGTCCTGCCACCGCCCTGTCCCCCCTCAGCCACTCTCTGCCTGCCAGGCGCTGGCTCCTGCAGTCTGCGGGAGGATTTATCGCTGGGGAAATGCAGTGCTCCGGCTTCTAAAAGTAGGGCATTCGCTTGGCAGCTCGAGAAATAATGGGAGATGGGTTTAATTATTCCACAGAAATGCTCAGATTGTGCGGATGCCTAACTTAGGTTTAATATAATTAAGATAACTCATGTCTATAAACATGTCTGGGGGTGAACCTGATGTTCGAGCCGTGGATCCGAGCCCACCGTTTCCCTCCCCGATTCCAATTGGAGCTTCAAGTGTCCAAGGACAGCAGGGATGTGCCCAGGCTCAGCCTCATGCCTGACCCTGCCAGGCACCGCTGGGCCCCTCAGTTCCAGTCTGTGGTACCGAGGGAGACGTTTTTCCCCAGTTTCCGGCTGGTTTTTCATGCGGATGCTGGGAGGCAGCCGGGTTCCGCGCTGGGGCACGCTGCCAGCCTCGGTGTTGGCATCGCTTGTGCTTGATGGAACAGGAGAAAGAAAAAAGCCCCTTTTGCTGGCAGTATCAGTGCTCTAGGGTTAAACTGGGCCTTTTTCTTCTTTTACAGAAAATCGCCCTTTCCTCCCGGGATTTGGGACTAGCCAGGCCACCCTGCCCGGGGCAGTTTCGCCGCCCAAATGCTGCTCCCAGGGCAGATGCTCCGGGTCAGCTTTGCAAGGTGAGCGCCTCCTTGGCACGGCAAAGTCAGGAGCTCGTTAGGCACTAAATAGCTGAAGTGCTGCCTTGTTTTTCTCCACTTCCACCTCCCCCTGGGCTTTCTCCTACCCTGCTGCGCACCGCTTTTAACACCTTGGAATGCCCCCTAACACCCCTGGAATGGTTCGTCAGCCCAAAGTATGGAAGCTGGGACGTTACTCGCTAACGGACACCTTGGCCGGGGTGTCTGGAGAGCCGGCGCCGAGAACCACTGGGCAAACCCCAGCCCCTCTCCTTGGGGGGTGCAGCGTCCCTCTGGCACCAGCCGGTCCCAGTCCCCATCGATCCAGGCTGCGATTAATCTCATTTTTTAACGTTGACTTCCCAATCCCGTGCCGCGCCGAGGTGAACGTGGGAACGACACACACCACTGCGGAGTAATTAGACCGAACGCGCGCACACACACACAGAGGCGCAGCAGTACTGATTTCTGCATTAGCATGATAATGAATGTTCTCACTAGAAGCTTGTAATTATGTTTCCTCTTCTTTTCCCCTCCCCCTGAAAGTATAATTAATTATGAATAGAGCCAGAGTTTGACGCTAACGCTTTTTTTTTAAATCCCTTTTGGTTCTATTTCTGCCCTATTAAAAATTTATGAAGGAACCAGATGTAAAGACATTTTCCCAGACATTTGCTGCTATAAATGCAATAATATTAAAAATAATAACAGGAAAAGGCAGGAGGGGACTTTGCAGAAGGGTTTCTCCCTTCTTCTTCAGGCCGTTGCCCGAGTAAGATGCTGCATTTGCCAGTCCAAAGCCACGGCCCATCTGTGTCGTGGCAGCTTGGCACTGCCAGTATGGAAACATGGAATCACAGACTGGTTTGGGTTGGGAGGGACCTTAAAGCCCACCCACTGCCACCCCCTGTCACGGGCAGGGACACCTTCCATAGCCCAGGTTGCTCCCAGCCTCATCCAGCCTGGCCTTGGACACTGCCAGGGATGGGGCACCCACAGCTTCTCTGGGCAACCTGTCCCAGTGTCCCCCACCCTCTGCGGGAAGAATTCCTTCCTGATGTCCAGTCTCAGTCTCCCTTTTTCTGTTTAAACCTGTTACCCCTTGTCCTGTCACTCCCTGCCCTTGGAAAAAGTTCCTCTCCATCTTTCTTCCCCCAAAAGTTGAGCTGCAGTCAGGGTGGATCCGGGGCCCCTTCTCGCCCCTCCAGCGCTGTCCTGACAAAGCAAGGGCCTCCCCAGTTTGGATGTGCCGCTCTGTGCATGAATCGGGAAATTCTGGTTGTGGAGTTTTTCCATTTTAAGATATTTGGTATTTTTTTTGAGATTGAGAAAACCATGTTTCCCTCCCCTGTACCCACTTAAGCTCCAGAGAGAGCCCTGCTCTGGGGTGGAGGAGCATCTTTTAACAAAGGACAGAAGCTGTGCATCCCAGGGAGCACCCAGGAAAAGCAGGGCAGCAATCTCCCAGGCCCTGCAGACAGGAGACGGACAGAGCGGCTGGCAGGCGGCCGGCTGAAATTTGGTAAAATCTGGAGAAAACCCCCCAAAACCTCCACACAGCCCAACTGTTGCTCGGGGGTCGGTAGTCTCTAAAACCAAAAAAACCCCAAATATCTTTCAGCTCCGTGCAAATTCCCTGCACGACGGCTGCAGCAATTCCAAGCCCTGCTTAGACGGGAGGAGCGGTTGCCGGGGCACCCAACCTTTGACATCTTAATGAGCCAAAAGTTCAAAGGGAACTCACCAGGATTATTTATTTTCCCCCCCTCCTTTCTCAGAGAATTCAACTTTTCATCTCCCTCCCCCCAAGCACGAGGCAGCCAAACGGGGATAACAGATGAGCCTCTCGCTCCACCTGAGGAGTTCCAGCCGCAATCATCCGGCTCCTTGTAGCTCCAACGAGCCGGGGAACGCCGGCGCGCTGGAGAGGAGACGCAATTAGGCGCAATTCAAGAGCAGCTCATCAGTTATGTTTACCAGACGGGCCAGCTCCTCGGCAAGCAAAGCTCCGCAGAGCTGGACCGGGCGGGAGTGTTGTGTTACTGTCTGAAACGCTGCTTATTTTGCATTTTTTTCCTTAATTTTGTCATTTTATTCTGAAATTTTTTATTTGTCCTGCAAACATCTCATCCGTGCAGGACCCTCTTGTCCAGGTTTTTTTAGCGTTTGGTGTTTTCCCTTCCCCGGGGTTGATGTTAGTTGGAGGGAGAGGAGCACAATGGCCCCTTTTATCCTGATCTTTCCGCCTGGAACAGATGGGAGAGTCCTGCCCGAGCCCGGATGACGTGCCACAAGGACACGGTAACAGAGGGGACACTGTGCCTTCTGCCGAGCGAGGGGATAAGAGTGTGTGTGCGCCTGGCTCCCACCAGCTCCGCTCGCTCAGCCCACCAGGCAGGGGTCACATGAGGAAACTGGGGGGTTCGGGGACCCCCTCGGAGAGCTGGCACGCCGGGGCAGGGGGGGCTGCAATGCTGCTGCAGGGGATGGTGGCTCTGACTTGTTCTCAAGCCACGGTCTGCTTTCTGCCTCAGCCACCGCCTTGCTGGGAGGTTCTGCCCACAGGGAGGGAGCCCACCCTGTCCTGAGTCCTCATCCCAAATAACATCTGGAGACGTGGAATGGAGCAGGTCAGGAACAAGCTACGGCTCGTGGGGGAGCTGTGGGTGATGCTGCGCTCGGGCTTGCTCCCCGTGGAGACCTCCTAAATACACAAACGGCACCGAAGCACCCGCTTACCTACAGGAATCCCTGAGGAGACCACCGAGGCTCCCCAGAGGAGCACTTCTGTATTCCTTATTAATGAAAATCATCAAGCGGAGGGCGAATTTAGGTGTCAGACTCTGGCAGTGCTTCCCCAGCCATCACACGCCAGAAGACGGGAGCGAGGGTTACCCGCAAGCTGCTCCATAGTGTTTTCATGGTTTCATGCTGGTACTCTGCCCAGCAAAACACCCCCACGCCCTAAAGCAGCCCCCCCCCCCCCTAACTTTCAGGACCCAAAGGGGATACCAAAACTCCCAGGGCAGTGTCATCTGGCCTGCGGGGCTGGGTGCTCGCCTCCGGCAAGGCTGGAGCCGAAGCAGGCGGGTCTGGGGAAAGCAGGGCATGCTCCTCTCCGCAGGGAAGGATAAAAGAGCTATTATGGAGGTGCAGGCTCTGCTCAGGCTCACGCTAGGCTCCTCGCGAGCCGAGGGTAAAGAGCTGCTTATGCTGGAACATAAAAGCCAGGAGACAGCGGAGTGCTATAAATAGGGCATATAAACTTTCAACTGACAAGGCTCTGATTTTGTTATTGTAAAAAAAAGAGAGAGAGAGGGAGAAAAAGTGCCTGGATGGAGCTGACAAAGAGGGAAATACATGCAGAATACAGGTTTGTTCCCAGAAACGCGCTTATTATAAGTCAGATGTAGTTAGAGCTATTACTTTAGCTTCAAATGAATGGAAGGAGAATAAATCCGCCTTTGTGCGAGGCTGCCTGCAAATAGCATCTCCCTCTAGCAAACCTGCAATTGTGTTTGCATGAGACGTTTGTTAGAATAAATGCAATTTGAAGAGAAAAACAGTTCACACCTACGGCAAGGGGAGGCCGGGGGAGTGAATGGCAGGAGGAGGGCGAAGCAGAGCGGGCTCGGTCGGCACCGGGGTGAAGCCTGCGGCACTGGAAGGGGCTCTTCCGGGGTGGCGGGGGGGATGGAGATCCTGTGAACACCTCATCCTCCGTTCCTGTCCCCACACATTGCATCTTTCCACCCGTCACCCCAAACCACTGAGCTGCTTTCAACCGTTTTCCTGCTTTCTGTCCCCAAAGGATGGTGTGATTAAACACAGGTTTCCTACGGAAAGGATGGCGCACACTGCGGGTGGGGGGGAAGCGCCCTCCCCCGCCCGCGTGAACAGTCACACCATCACAGCCTTTGGGATGAACCCCTGGGGTTTGTCTGCAGCTGTGCAGGTGGGACACCACGGGGATGGGCGTCCCAGGAGGGTCCTGGTGTGCTGCAGCTGCAGACCCCAACGCTTTATCCCTTGCCTTCTTGGTGAGCCGGTTGAAAAAGAAAAGTTCTTCCTTAAGAGCGTTCGATTTTTCATCTTGTATTCCCAAATAACTTTCTCAAGGCACTGAAAATGCTTATGGGTTTTCTTATTTTAAAGAAATACAGTTTTTGCCTCCCAGAGCACGTCACCACCCCCTTCTGCCCCCCACCCTACACGTCTGCAGCGGCTCTGGGGAGACAACCTGCAGGGGTGGCACCTCCGGGGGCTGCTTGGCACCGCGTGATACCCACAGGCATGTCTGCATCTACTGGCTTCACCAGAGGCAAATTGTGTCACAAATGCGGTGGTCACCTGCGCCAGGGCTACAGCGCTGGTGGATGAGGGAAGAGCAACTGATGTCATCTACCTGGACTTGCGCAAAGCGTTTGACACAACGTCCTTGTCTCTAAGTTGGAGAGACGTGGATGTGACGGATGGACCGCTGGGTGGGTAAGGAATTGGCTGGATGGTTGCACTCAGGGCGTTGTGGTCAACGGCTTGATGTCCGAGTGGAGACCAGTGATGGGCAGTGTTCCTCGGGGGTTGGTATTGGGGCCTGTGCTTCCAACCCAAACCATTCTGTGGTTCTGTGGTTCTATGAAAACCAAACCCTGCTATCCCTGCGGGGCTGGAGGCTGGAAGCACAGGGAGCCTTTCTCTGGCACCCTGTGCCAGTGGGTTATCCCTTCCCACAGGAGTTATTGCCCCAGGGCCATGTCAGTTCCCTAAAGGCCACTGTGGGAACAGAGGGAAAGGGCAGAGTGACACCATGGACTGAAACACCAGTGAAGGGGTACATGAGCCCCCCAGGAAAGGGGCCGCCCCACACAGACGCATGCCAGAGCATCGCCTCCAAAACACCGCAGGGTGGGTGCAGCCGGGTTCCCTCCTCGCTGCCACCGGGAAGGCTCCCACACCGCCGACTGTGAACGAGGCAGCATCGTCGTTACAAATACGCTCCAGATCTCTTCCAAGGAGGAGGAAAAGTGCCAATACGACCAAAAATATGCAAAAGATCAACTCTCTGGTTAGAAGTGGCCTGGCTACCAGTTTCAGTCTCAGGCGTTTCGCTTTGCTGTGGGGAGCCCTCATCGTTTTCTACTGTTTTACTCATAGCCAAAAATATGATGAAACCAGAACTGAATGTGTTTATTTCGGTCCTATTACAGTAAGCGTCATAAATTATTCACCCATGAGACTCAACCGCATTTCTTACTCAAAAGGAGCTTCCTTTTGTCTCAGGGGCTCAGACCTCAGACCCTCCCTGGGCTGGTGGTGGACCTCAGGGCTTTCCCACCCGCCACAGTCCAACACATGGGGACATCACCGCTGGCTTGTACCGGCATCCCCAGTCCCCTGGACCCAGCTGTCCCCCTGGGAGCAAGACTCGTAGGTGGTGTGAGAGGGGGTGGCGGGGCAGAAGCAGGTTTTGGGGCAATTGCTGGCGGGCAGGGGGGGGACCCCCATCACAGCACCCACACACCCCGAGCCCTAGCACCAGATCCTTCTAGAAATGCGTGTCCTAGGACAATGTCAGTCTAATCAGCGCCCTCTTCGTTAGCAGAGACCTATAATTAGAAGCAGCAGCCAGCCATCTGCTTTTATCTCGTCACATCACACGGTGCCTCTCCACTGTCCTTTATTGCCGGCCATCGTTTCAGATCAGCGTTTCCCTCCACCCCCAACTGTGTCATCTCTCACTTTCATTACTGCTAATGACCGGCGCTGGCAACGCTCCGTGGCGGAGGGCAGCGCTGGGAGCGCTGCCGAAACCCAGCCCTGGTTTGCTGCCCCTTCTTGCCTCCCATGTGGTATTTTTGAGGTTCCCGGCCTTGCCAGTGGACCTTCCTGAAATGCCCTCTGCCTCGTGCCAGGCAGCCATGCTGAGAATAGGAAAACATTGGGGAAAATGAACCTGAGCTTCAATATTTTGAGTTTTTTCAGCTTGTGAAACGCTTTCCCAAGTTTCCCGTTGCATCCTGCTCACATCATCCGCCAGGACATGGAGAGGATGCCCTTCTTGTTCCCCAAGCGGCCAGGGGCTGCCGGGCAACAAGACCTTGGAGGAAGGAAAGGAGAGAAAACCCCCTTTTTACGTATCTTTACATTTGGTGCCTAGACAAAAGCGTAAGACATATAAATGGATTAACAGCCATGGTTTATTAGCGCCCCTTAATTCACTTCACAGGGCTGAGGGAAAAGTTATTAGCAGATGTATGGCCAGTAATAAGCTAATTATAACCCTGTCAGATCAGAGATTTGAAGAGGTGGGTAGTTTCGTGTGTGAGATAACTATAATTGTCTGTTAAAGATTATGAATTAATATTGATTTAATAAAGCTGTGGCCATTTATTTCTGGGGTAGAGACCAGTTAGCCATCCCATGAGCTGCCCAAGGGCCACGGGGGCACCAACCCATCTGCCAGAGGTGAGGATTTGGGGGGTCAAAATGCACACGGGACCTGTCGCTGAGCCTCTGTCCTGCCCGTCTGTGTTCCCACCGCCGGCTTGGATGGGTACGGCTTTGCTTTGCTTCTCCAAACCGATTTGGAGTGAATGCGTTCACTCCATCCGCTCTATTAGCATTTCTGTGCCAATTATCGAAATAACGTGGTGGCCATCCCTTGCTGCTGTCTCGACGCCTGGCATTGGCAGCCGGCAGTGCTGGGGAGCTGCGGGTCCTTCGTTGCCCAGGAGCGGGGTGCCGCGGGCAGGAGGGGAGGCAGCATGAGCCTATCCACCCCCCTTGGTTTGCAAACGGCCCCGCTGCCATCCCCATCGTGGGGCAGAAAATAGCATTTGCACTTACACCATGAGTGCACGTGCTGCTTTTAGCTGAATTTAGAAGCTGATCCCTTCAGGACAGACAGACCCTTTTGGGGTCCTGCAGCCCCATGGACCCCATCTGCCCCCGACACGTTAAAACCTGCAGGCAGCTCCAGCACCTCTTGCAAGGAGCCGCTGCGAGCGGTCAGGTCTGCTGGTGGCGGGTGTTTCGGGGAGGCCAGATGGGGCGTTACTGACTGCCAGGCCCTGGCACGGGGCTTGCAAACCCAGCTCAAACCTGCTGCGGGGAGGGAACGGGGCAGCTGCTCAGGAGTGCTTGGCCTGGCCCTTTGGGAGAGGGAGCCGAGGAAACTGCCGGAGAAACAGGAGAGATAGAACTTCATGGCCGTGGTCAGGCCTGGCTGGGAAAGCAGCCACTGCAGCGTGCCGGGATGCTGGTGGGGGTCCCGTCCCTGCGGCAGGCTGATGCACAGCGCTGGGATCACCCCCACACCTCGGGGATGAAGGCAGCCCTGGTGCTGCCTAGATCGTTTCCCAATTTACAGCCTCCATCCAGGCTCACTTCAGTATTCCCCCCCTCGGCATGTAGCTTCAGGATATTCCCATTGCATCATCTGTTTCCATAAACCTCTGCCAGCTTGAAGACAAGCACGGAAATGGGCAGGAGCGGTCGTCTCCTGCAGACGGATGGTGGCTGTGGGGAGCTGGTGCAAGTCCCCCATGCCGCCAGCCAGCTCCCTGGGCTTTTCCTTTCCTCCTCCTCCAGCCTGGCAGGCAGAGGTCTTTATTTTGGTGTTTTTTCCAAGACAGATCCTTTTCCCCAAGGTGAACTCCAGCCTTTCACACCGCCTAAGTCCCACTGAATTCCTCTCATGCCCGGAGCAAGTAAAGGCAGGTCACCGGGGCGGTGGGAAGGCGCTTTGGAGGGAGCCACGTTGCATGACGCAGGGCAGGGGTGCAAACGTCCTGCTACCCCTGCTCCTTCCTGAAGGTCTCCCTGGTCCCTCTGTGGTGCTGGGGGGCCAAGCCACCTTGTCCTCACGACGGTACCATGGGTCACGTGTGGTTGTGGAGGGTAAACCCCCGCCGTGGTTTTTGGTCCTGGGGGCAGATTCTCCCATAAAGTCATTTAGGGGATGACCGAGTTGAAAGCGGCTCGCTTTACACGTGACTACTGTCCCTGAAGCTTTCCATGGGAGGGGGGTTTCAAAGCCAGGGTGGCTCCTCTTTTGCATCTCACTTCTTTTCCTGGAGGAGTTTAGGTGAACCCAAGCCAGAAAATACCCCCATTTTTTGCGTTTGTGCCGGGCACAGGGCAAGTTTAGTGTAAAACGTCTCAAGCATCTGCGGCAGGACTCCAGTTTTCCACTGAGATCTGGAATCTCGGCTGCTGCTACGTTTCAGGGGCGCGTCGCATTACCATTTTATCTGATGGAATAGCTATCAACGGCAGCTTCGAAGTGAAACGCTACGGAAAATCTGTGTAAGCTATCTGCAGGCTCCCAGCAGATATACTTTGATTACAGCGACAGCCCGGCTCTGTCTCCTGTGCTTAATGTGTGTGTACGTGTCCGGCTGCGGCACGGCGACCGGTGCCAGCTCTCCCTCTGCTCCCTGGTGCTCGAGGCAGCCTCGCCGTAGTCTTTGCTTTTGTGAAGCCGCAGCTCCCAGAGCCTTGGGATGCTGCCACAATCCCATCTGTGATTTAACCGGCACAAGAAGCTTCCAGCTTCCACGATTGCAGGGAAAAAGCTTGAAAACACGAAGCCTCGAGGCTCCAAAAGCCAGAACCCCGTGGCAAAGAGCGCGCCATGGCTATCCGATATTTGCAAGGCCATTATTTTATAGCCAAGCTCATTGTTCTTGCTTTGAAGGGGAAGGGGTTTGCTTTCCCGAGGCCAGCAAGACCCTACAAACGCATCCAGCCTCTTGCATTAAGGAGAGGCACATGTTCCTCGTTAGGAGGTTGTTAAGGTGAGGATGATGAAGACAGGAACTGGGCTGGAGGGGTTCACCACTCCGTCTTGAACCACACTGGAAGTCACTTAGCCCCACAACACTGGGCTAACCGTTATTTTGGGGTATTATTGGGTAATTTGGGTATTATTTGGGATATTTTGCGACTACTGGGCACAGTGGTTTTGCACCATGGTTTTGCAAAAGAGAGTTACTGGGGTCTGGTAGCTGGTAGTTACAGATGGCCAGGCTGCCAGAAGATGTAGAAATGCCCTCAGAAATCCTCCTCTCTCTTGGAAGAGCAAGGCCGCAGTGAAAAGACCATATTCACACTGTGATACCAGCCCAGCGATTCCCTTCGGGACCGCAGGAACACGGGCAAAAAAATCCATCTCTGGCAGGGTATTCAGTGTTGCTGGAAAGTGTGTTCAACCCTAAGGGGTTTTTTAATATACGTTTGATTATAATGTTGTTCTAAGTTCACTGGAATCTAAAAGCCTGGCTCCTGGCTCCTGTAAAATTAATGCCTTGAGTCTTTCTGCCATGGTACAGGACTTTCCTTCCTTTCCTGGAGCGAAACATCACGCGTATGAAAAAAAGCAGCTCAAGAAATACTAAATGGCTGGAGCAAGGACGGCCTGCAGTGCAACACGGATAAATCCCGTCCTTTATCTTCCAAGATAATCGCATCTTCGAGAGGGAGATTTCAGCTGCTGCTTTGCTTCCCAGGATGCTCAGCCTGCGAGATGAATGCTCACAAACGGGGACCCGAACCCCATGGAAGGTGCTGCCCAGCTGCTGCGGGCATGGGAAGGCAACTTTTCCCGTTTTTCCCCCTTTTTGAGGTAATTTGACTCGTGCTCCTGATGTTGACGCTCGCACCGAGGGTGCGTCTGTGCTTACGTATCGAGCCGGGTGACCCAAGGAGCCTGGGGCCGGGCCTGGGAAAGCCCCTCTGGCCCACGGCGTGCAGCCGTACGGGGCCAAGGAATGCCGCGAGCTGCCCGCCCTGCCATCCCGCTCCTTGGGAAAAGGCCGCTCGTGGAGATGCAGGAAACGAGAAACAGCGGAGGGGCAGGGTGGCAGGGAGCCCGTTCTGCTTGCTGGAGCAGGGCGGGAGAAATGGGTGTTTCCAGGATGCTTTTCCAGCTTTCGGGGTGCCGCATCACCCGCAGCAGTCGCTTCTGACACCGGTCAGAGCTTCCTGGAAACAACACCCTTGGGGAAAGTTTGTGACGTGTCCGGGATCGCCGCGCAGACCCTAATCCAGGGAATGTGCCTCGTGGAGTCTTGCCCTGGAGAGCGCGGCCTTCCTGTGGCAGAAGCAGCGAGGTTTCCTCGCCCTGGTGCCACGGGGCGGCCGCCGGCACCAGCCTCCCGGGCTGAGGAGACTTTCCCCATGGCAGCCTTCAAGAAAGCAAGTGGGGCTAGGCCCCCTGCAACCTCCCATCCGGGCGCCGGGTTTGAAGAGGCCACAGGGGGGTTGCCGGGTGAAAAGCCCTGATTTTCCCCAAATAAATCACTAATGGCACCCCGTGGCATCACCGCGGCCTGTGGCACCGGTGAGGCTGGGAACACCGACACAACCGGCGGCACCAGTACGGACGGTGACAGTCACACCGCCGGTGCCCCCGAGCGCCGCTGCCGGGGGCCCTCTCTCCCTCCCGCCCGTCGGGGGCTCGGCGCTGCGCACGGCGCGCGGGCGGTCCGCGGCCCCTTTAAGGCGCGCGGGCGGCCCCGCCCCGCCCCGCCCGGCCGCCCGGCGGCCTGAGGGACCGCCGCCGCCTCCGCCTCCCGCCGCGCCGAGCCGAGCCACGGCAGGGCCGGGCCAGCGCTGCGGCGGGCGGACCCAGCGACGACAGACCGACCGGCCGACCGGCTCCGGGGGGCGAGGGGGAGCAGCCCCCATGGCTCTGGATTTATAAACACGGCGCAGATGGCGGGGCCGGGTCCCCGCGCCCGGCGCTGCCCCGCCGGAGGCCAGCAGGGAGCGGCGGCGATGCGGGACGGCAGCTGCCGCCGGGATTAGGTGAGGAGGGGCCGCCCCGGGCGTGGCGCTGCCGCGGGACCCCCCCGCTCTTCGCGGGGCCGGGCCGGGGGGGCGCTCCCGGCAGGTAGGGCGGCCGCTGTTACGTAAAGCCGGGGCCGTGCTGCGGCGCTGCCGGGGCCGGGGGAGGGGGAAAGTTTGTTGTGGTGGTCTGTTTTTCTGGGGTTTGCCCCCCAGGGACGGCGCCGCGCGGGGAGCGGCGGGGCCGGGGGCGCGAACCAGCGGGCGCGCCCCGTGCGCGGGCCGGGGGGCACCCCACGGGCCCTTTTTGACCCCCCACCCCTTCCGGCCTTTCTCAGGATTCTCCCCGTTTGGGTGTAGTTCTCGGCCCTCGCCCCACGCTGGAGCCGGTGGGTTCGCGCTGCCGGGGGGAGCCCGGGGGGGAGCCCCATCTGCACCCCCGGCCCCGCGCACCCCCCTGCTCCCCACGAACTGGGGCTGGGGCGGGGGGCCGGGACCTGGGCACGGCCGAGCTCGCTTGGCTGGCGGCGGGGGAACGTGACGGGGGCTGAACGGGCCGGTGTCTGCGGGCAACAAGTGTACGTTCGCTCGAGCCCAGCCGCAGCCTCCGGAGTGACGGCTTTCTTTTTGCTGTCGATTCTCAATTTCCTGTTCCCCGTCTCCCTCGGCCCTTCCTCCTGCTCCCTTGCCCTGACAATGCACAAAGAGCAGGCTGCAGTGGGTGCAGGCAGCTGCCTGCCATGTGGGCTGCTGCCAAAGCCACTGAAGCAGCAAAACCTCCAGGACTGGGGCCCTGGGGCTCCGTTGACCCGACAAACCCATCGCCCGGGAGGCTGTGGGTGCCCTCCTGCCCGCTGCCCGGGCTGGCGCTGCTCCCCGGGCTTCGTGCTTCGGCTCAGCTCGAGGGTTTGCCCGAGGAGGGTGATGCCGGGGGGCTGGGGCTGGGGCGTCTATGGTTTGAAGCCTTTCTGCGACCTCTTCCTCGGTGTTGGCGCGAGTGGAAGGTCCGCGCTCAGCCGGAAAGCGGCAGGCTTTTTTTTTTTTTTGCTGAATCTGGTGTTTTTAATCTGACTTTGGTGGATGTGATGTTGTTCTGCTGGTATTCCTTGGCTGCGTGGGGTGAGAGCTTTTCCGTTTTAGCGTAGGGTTTTATCGGCAGGGTTAAGTTTGGTTTGCAGCCTGCTTTACAGATAAAGGTCTGATACTACAGTAATTCTTCAGGGGAAAGAATGTGAGTTGTGACAACCGGGTGAGTATTTCCATCTCTTTTGAAGGTGGCAACAAAACTCTCTGGGCTTGTCGGGTGATTTTTTGGGACGTAGCTCAGCCGCCCGTGTGCCTGGCTCTGCGCAGGAGCTGTGCCTTGGGTGGGGAATACGGTAAACAAGGCTCGCAAAGCGTTCCGGGGCCGAGTCCCAAGGTGCCACGGGAGGGAAGTTCTGCCTGTGAGGTATTTTACAACTTCAACTGAGTAAGTTTCAGTATGAGAGCGGCTCTTGCAAAATGTGTGTAGTTTATTGAAAGCAAATGCACTCAAACCCCGGTTTGTTGTTGCCAAAAGGGAAAAAGTAGAAGCTATTTTTGGTGTGAGAGGAGATGGGGCACGCACGTGTCTGGGGCAGGAAAACACTGGTACTTTGTTCTTCTGGTGGTGGTTTCTGTTATTTAGCTGCGTGTTTCTGCCAAGTTGCAAAACGTACCTGGTTCTGAAAACCCTGCGGAGGTCAGGGCTGGCTCTGCGGAGCCGGTACCGGGCCCGTATGAGAACGCCTCCCACGCCGGCATCTCCGGCGCTGGAGAAGTGGGCGGATGCTTCTGGCTTCGCACCTTGGAGTGCCAGGGAGGTGACTGGCATTTTTTCGTGACGGGATCTGGACTGAAACCATAAACCTGTTTCACGCAAGCCATGGAACAGCTGCTGCTTGGCACTACCTCTCGCTTGCTAATGGCCGCGGTTGGATTTGCCCCAAGTCGCCTCGAGTGGAGGTTGTACCGGTCCCCGGAGCAATCCTGCACTAAATCCAAAGAGGGTTTGGTTCAGGCTGTGTTCACGTCTTGCAATTAGGAGCTCCGGTCCGGAAAAGGCAGTTGTGTTACGGTTGGCGGCGGAGGCGTGCGTGCGGCTGTGCCGATAGCTACACGTGTTGAGAGCTCTCCGTCTCATCTCCCCGCAGCTCCGGGCTGCCCTGGCTGGAATTGGGTCATAGGAGATGTCTCCATCTTCCCTGGCGTGGCTGTAAATTACGTGCCCCCTTGCTGGCTCCTGGTGTTCCTCCTGCTGCTGGGTGTCAGTGGCCTCTGCTGAAATACAGCCCTGTCCATCGGGTCATCCTGGGAGAGACCTGCTGGAATTCAGCCATAACTTAGGAAGGTGACCAACCGTTACCCTCACAGCGATTTGGGGTGGAGGAGGGTTACCATCTCTCCCCAGTTTCTAGATGGGTGTGTAGGAAAGGAGGATTAAATCAGTAAATTCTCAGAAGTGGGTGATGGGGGCCTGATTTGAGCAGTTGTGAAGGGTTTGGGGTGCATCCCTAACCCGACGGCTCGTTCTGACCAGGTCACTAGACACATCTGAAAATTGAGGCCGGGGAGGTTACGTGAAGCTGGATGTGTCAGAGCAGGTCTGCTGGAGAGCTGGCCAAGAGGAATCTTTCCTCGCGAGTGCTTTGCCCGTTCGGCGCGACGCCCCGCTGCTCCCGCCGGCAGAGTGCTGGTTCCCTCCTGGGAGCACCAATCCCCCAAATGCAGGGCTGGATAAGGGGTACTCGAGGATGGAAACCCAGGGCAACATCTGCATAAAGGGGCTGTTCTCCTTGTGCAGCCGCGTTTGTGCGAACCGTGGCTTGCCTTAGCCTCGGAGAGATTCAGCGGAGGGCAGGGTCGGCTCTAATGGAGTTAGAAATGAGGTACGGCAGCTCCCGGTCGCCTCTGTGATTACTGACTGAGGCTTTTGCAGCTGCCGAAGGGTTCGGGCATCCTGAGGTCATGGATTCTCAGCGAGGATGCTGCGGTGCAGGCCCTTGGTGCGTACGACCTAGGAAAGGTGGTGGAGGATTGCTGCCTGCGGCGGGATTTGTGCTGGCACGCGGGTGTCGGGGTCTCAGATTTGCCCCGAGATGTCGAAGGAGTAGATCTTTGCGTCAGCAGAAAATGGAAATGTGCATCGTTTGATGAGCGTGGCTAGAGCAGAGATGCTTCCTAAAGAAAGGACTTGGGCGGGGAGCTGGAGCTCCAGGACAGAGGGCATAAAAATGCCCCTAAGACCCTGGTCACAGGGAAGGGAGGGGTCTGGTAGGAAGGGGAGGAGGACACGGGCAGAAGGAAATGAGCGATGGCAGTTTTGGGAAGTGAACCCTGACCTGTGCACGAGGCAGCAGCGAGACTGTACTGGGAATTGAGAAATCTGGGTTGCACCCCCGGTCCCGCAGCCCACCCCACTTCTGACCTCCCTTCTCAAGGCCGCCAGTTCTCCCTTCCCAACAGCCTGCCTCCGGCAATGGGGGGGGTCTTTGGGGTGGGGGCTACCCCTTACAAACGGTGAGGAGGGTGCCCAAGGGTGGGTGTTGGGGTGTCAGGCAGTGCCTGCCGGGTGGCTCCGGGGAGGCTGGTGGTGGGTAGCGCTCTCGGGCGCTTTATAGCTGCGGAGCGCTGAGCAGGCATTAACGAATGGAAAGGATAGCAGCTTTGTCTAGTTACGGAGCAGGGAAGTTAACTCCAAATTAACTTTATGATCCGTGAAACTGAAGGTTATTTAAAAAAATAATAACATAAGTGGAAATGCTGAAGTTTTCCAGAGTCGCTGAGTACGCTGCTTGTTGTTTAATGCCTTGCATTTTTTCACTCCCAGCCTGTGTTTTTGGCTCGGGAATAAATTACAAGCAATATCAGCTTACGCTTGGATTTGAACCCACATTACTCTTAGTCAGCTGAACTATTTCCCCTTATCGCTGCTCCCATAATGTTTATTTTAGACCGGATAGCATCATGGCTTTTCTGCTGGCTGTAGGGAAGAAGCCAGTCTTTGAAACCCCCAGCACCTCGCAAAGAAATGATCTCAAAGCCCTGAACGAGGCACAGCTTCCTTTTCCACCCAGAGCGTAACGCAGGGCTGGATCCCAGAAGGGTTCGTGGCGTTCAAAACCCGGGAGGCGGCAGATGGATGAATTGCTGACAGATTTCAAATGCTGAGACAAACAGAAAGCGCCGGGACGCGAGGCCAAGGCAGGAGGAAGGCTGCGGGCGGGGGATGTTGTTGTGGGCAGGAGGTGTGCAGGCGAAGGCGGACTCCAGCGGGATCAGCCTACAAGGGGAAGGGAAGGTCTTCAAGAAGAGGGATGTGTTGGGGACTGTGTTCCCACCGCAGGGCTGGGAGCCCTCCGTGACCTGGGCCGGTGGTGGGAGGAGGAGGAGGGGGGCCAAAGCCAGCCGGGGCCAGGAGGAGCAGGGCTGCCCTGGGAGGAGACAATGTGGGGTGGCCCCAGTGGCTTCCTCCTGTGGGCAGTGGTCCGAGGGAGAGTGCCAGTGCCCGGGGAGGCAGGGGACCGTGCTGGCATTGTCTCCTGGCAGAGCGTGTGTCCAGGGAGGGAGAGCCGGCAGGATTTCCTCTCTGCAGCGCTGGCTCCCGGGTTAATAACTAACCAAGCAGTCTAGGTTTATCCTTTCATTGTGGAAGAGAATTATTTACATAATACCGGCATAATCTTTATTTAGCACAGTTTCCCTGGAGGGACACTGGACAGAGACGCAGTTTCGGCCCAAACACGAAAGTTAACCCTTGCTGTCCTGGCGAGTGGCCTGGGCACATTGGGCCCTGCCTCTGCAGGGAGCTGCCTGCGAGGTGAAGACTCCGCCAGTGGCGTAACCATCTGCCATGTAGGGTTTGGGACCTTTATGTCTTCTAAGCCTTGTTTTCTGCAGGCTCTGGGCTGGGACTCCGTGCTGGTACGCAGATGCTCCTCACCAGCTTCCTGAGCCGCACAGTTAAGGTTTGCCCTGCACAGGTTGGGGCAAGAGTGGTTTGCGTTGAGCTCTTCCGTCTCTGTGTTAAAGAAGGCAGAAGGAAAGAAATGTGTCAGCCCGTGGGTGGAGGGTGACAGGATTTGGGGATGCTCCTGGTGCGAATCATCCCATCGTCTGCAGTCAGTCCCTGAGGATGCGCTGTCTCCTGGGGGGGCAGGTTTCATCCTCCCCAGGAGTGTGTAATTGTAAGTCTGGAGGCTGTGGTGGGTGTAGGAAGAGCTGGGGTCTGACCGTTGGGGTACGGTGTGGTGAAGGGCTGAACCCCCGGGCTGGGGTCGCAGCGGGAGAGCGCCTAGGTGGGTAGGATGGCAAGCGGAGCTGAGCTTTCCAAAAATCTGGCTGGACCTCCAGGCATGCCGTGCTGGCTGGGGAGGGTGGAGGGTGTCTTTCCCCCACGCCGCGGGATGTGTGGGCTTCTAACAAGCTGTGGCGAACAATGGAAAGTTGACTTTCTTCTGAAAATATTTTAAAACCTTATAAAATTACTCCAGCAGCTACGTTTTTATGGGACCGGGTCTCAGCTGCGTGGTACTTGATCCCCTTCATAAATAGCTCCGTCCTTGGCTCCGCGGACTTCCCCAACACGTACGTCCCAGCGCCGCAGGAACGCCGGTTAGCACCTGGTTTATCGGTGGCAGCACCTGGCTCGTGTCGCAGAGGCACGCTGCAGCTCTGTGTAAGCGTTTACTGCCGAGCCCGCCTGATGTTGCAAGGAGCTGGTTTTGCGAAGGCTGCGAGTCCCTCCGGGTGCTTCACGCCGGATTAGCCGGTGGTCCGCGGACGGTCCGGGCTGGATGCTGGCATGTGACGGCCTCTCCTGGCACCCGTGCTGGTGGGCAGTGCCCATCC
Organism: Rhynochetos jubatus; assembly: GCA_027574665.1. Lineage (NCBI taxonomy): Eukaryota > Metazoa > Chordata > Aves > Eurypygiformes > Rhynochetidae > Rhynochetos > Rhynochetos jubatus. The sequence goes on along the minus strand of CM050666.1, from coordinate 16,057,894 downwards.
TGTGCCAGTTTTATGCTGGTGATGTGGACGCTACCCCATCAAGACCAGGCTGGATGGGGCTTTGGGCAACCCGGCCTGCCGGAGGGCGTCTGGAGTTTCTCCTCTCTGGTGAAGGGGATGACTTTTTCCCTTTGGAAAGACTTCCCTTGATCAAGCCCTTGTTTTTCTGCTGGTACCGTGTCGTCTAATTCCATTAATCAACTTTTCAAGCCCCATCTTGAAAGCGGTTATGGCTTTTTTTTGGTTTTGCCTTTGCTGCAGAGTTTCGAGCTCGTGCCAAAGGCTCGGCTTCGTTTCTAGGTCACGGGTCTGCCCTTTCATTTCCCCCCCTCGCGCTGAAGTTGGCCGGCTTGTTTTGATTTGGTAATATGTGAGGTGGTGTCCGCAGACAAAACCAGGCAGGCCAGTGAAATTCATGTTTCCCTGCAGCCTTGTTCCCGGGCTGGGTGAGAATAATAATTTCCAAATGCTAGAGCAGAGGTGATTAAAAACTGTCAAAGAAAATAAAATGCAGCAAAGTCTGCCTTGCAGGAATCTGTGTATCCAGTGGTTCGGGAAAACTGTCTGAACTGGCAGTGGAAAAAGCCTTAAATATTCTTTCTTAAGGCTGTCTACTCTTAAATAAATGTCATTTTTGTGGGAGGGGCTGATGGGGCGGCCCAAGCATATCCAGGAGGCTGGTGTGCAGGGGTCTGGGCTGGTAGCACGGCCTCTGCGCTCACTCTGCAGGGCGGTTTGGGATCCCGAGCCGCTCCCGGGATGGTTTTGCAGGGATCCCGAGCCGCTCTCGGGATGCGGCACAGGCAGCAGGTCAGTGATCTTAGCTGCGGCTGCTGAGCGTGACTGGCGAAGGGAGAGGGTAGAAGGCTTCTCCGCAGGGATGTGAAGAGCTGAAAACCCTACCGGGGAGCAGCACGGTGTCTGTTCTTGCTCGGAGCGAGTCCCAGTGCTTGTTGTTACACGGAACTGCAAGGCAGTGGATGCTCAGACGTCTTTATGCAGCTCCGGTGTGGGGACCGTGAGGCAGTTGTCATGTCATCAGTTAGATGCACTGAGCATCTTTATTTTTGGAGCGAATGATCCTGCTGACAGCATGTATAGGAGGTGTCAGCCAGCCCTTTTTTCTTCCTCTCTGTTTTTTTTTTTTCCCCTTCATTTATAGGTTTTAGTCTTGGCTTGGCTTTGCTCTCTTGACAGGGTAGCTGCTGAAAAATTGTGGGTTTGTTTGATTTTTGATGTCTACGTGTCTTGGGATGCCACGGTTAGAGATGCACATCAAGAGCTGCTGCGATTTTAGTCCCGGACGCAGCCAGCTGCCAGCAGCGTTCCTGAGGGCTCCGGTGATGGGCCGAGCAGCGCTGCAGGGTGTTGGGTTTTCTGCAGCATTATGAAACACGAGTAGAGGGAGATGTCTGTGTGTACCTTAAGGGCTGTGGTTCTGTTCCAGCTCTCCCGCTGTGGAAAGCTAAGGTTTGCATCTTCCCCACTGAGGCTGGTGCTCGTGAAACCTAGAGCCCTTCTGCGAGTGCCCTTGAAGTGCCAACGGCAGTTGGAAGCTGGGAACGGGGGGTCGGTTTGCCGGAGGAGTCGTGCTGCGGAGGCAGACGGCGTGCCAGCTCCCTGGTCGCTCCTGCCGAGGACGCCGTGAGCTCTGCCGTCCGTTTCAACGGGACACAAGGACTTTAAGCTCCATCTGTGGCTTTTTTTTTTCTCCACGTGTTCCGTTGAGTTGTGCTTTTTGAACGTCTGTGGATTTCTTCTCGGCAGGAGGCTTTATTGCCCGCACAATGTGTTATTGTGTTTGCCCTGCTCTAGTTCCTCGTTTGATGCGGAAACACCTTGAACCTTTGGCTGAGTTGGAAGAAGGGTGCGATCGGGGCTGCCGCAGGAAAAGCGTGTCTGTGCACGACTCCTCGGCCTTGGGTTACCCGTTGCTGCTGGAGGCTTTGGACGTGTTTGCCTGACGCAGGCACTCCCCGGTGTTTTCATCAGGCAGCCTGCACCTACTGGTTTTTTGCCTTACGGAGGCTGATTCCTTGGGTGAAGAAGGCTGTAGCCAGAAAGAAGTGAGCGTTCACGCTTTGTGAGCTTCTTGAGTATTTTGGCAATGACTCCTTAGGCTAAAATACCCACTGGGAAGGACATGGCTGAGAATGCTGCTACCCTGGGGCCTGGTCCTGTCTTCCCTCATTCCAGTTTTGTAAACTCGAGGAAGGTGCCCGTGCCGTTTGCAGTCGGCTTTAGGAAGCCTCTCAGCCGGCAGAGAAATGTCTAAATAAATACAGCAGCTCTGCCTTGCAGTCGTGCCAAGTCAATTTAGTGTGTATGTTGAGGAGGCAGAGCAATTAGTTACGGAGACAAACGGGTTTTCTCTGTGTTCTGCGCTCTCGTCACATGGCTGGCTCCAGCCTTACGATAAGCCTAACAGTGAAATCTGTGTTAACCGACCAATTAAGGCATCTGCAGAGCAAGGGAGGAAAAAAAAGAAGCAGCTTAACATTAACCTGCTAAGAAAGGAGCTGAGTTGTGTCTCTGAATGGCTTTGGGACTCTCGAGCAAGGGTGATGTCTTCTGCCCTTTTCCCAGCCCCTAGCTGACTTCTTTTAGGGTGGATGTCTTCAAGGCCAGGCTGGATGAGGCTTGGAGCAACCTGGTCTGGTGGAGGGTGTCCCTGCCCATGGCAGGGGGTGGCACTGGGTGGGCTGTAAGGTCCCTCCAACCCAAACCAGTCTGGGATGCTGTGCCTTCAGCGTATCCAGAGGAGAGCTGACGGAGAGGGAAGCTGGTTAGATGCCATCCTCTGCTCCGTGGCGGCTTCTGCCAGCATCAGTCGTGGCTCAGTTAGGCCCTTGAACAGAGAGGGAGGGGAGGGCCCTCTTCCCAAGAGGGCTTAAAACTGCTCTTCTGATCTTTGCTGAATTGCAAATTGCGATTTCTCTCCCACTTCCTTCCCAAATCTGCTGCTCTTCCCTTCTCGAGGTGGCCCTCGGTTTTGCGTGGAGGTGGCCCTCGGTTTTGCGTGTGTGCTCCTGAACGCGTGTGCCACGTGGGGCTGTGACTGCCAGGACGCTGATCAGAAAGGGGCAGAGAGTCCCTAATGACACCGTATTGGCTTGTTTGGGAAAGGCTGTAACTCTCGGTGGTCTTTTCCCAGGCCCTGGAATAGGTAAGCAAGGTTCAGTTGTATTTGGCGTGGCGTTGGGAGAGATGGACAGCTTTCTGTTGCTTCTTTGACAGGCGGGTTTTCAGTTTTTAAGAGGAAACAGCATCTTTCTTCCTTCCGCCACTCCAACCGAGCAGGAGCCGGGTGAGGGCACGTTTTGGGTGCGTTCTGTTGATTTTCATGTGCAAATGCATCTTCCTGATGTGTCATTAACCCGGTTGCTCTCTGGTGCTATTTTTAGCAGCCGTATGATCTATGGACAAGGAGCTCTCCCAGTAAGTGTCTGTAAGCAGCGCAGCCGAGGGGGGAGGTTGTGCACAGCCTGGGGTGTCCGGGGGCGGTGGGGTCCTCCCTGCCCTCCTGGGGTCCTGGGGGAGCTGGACATAGCTCCCACACAGGAAATCTGTGTAAACCATCGCTCTTCAGTTCCCGTGGCCATGGTAACCGACTTGGATACATCAAACTTGACTAATTAACCTAATGCAGTCATTTCCAGGCTGAGCCTTTCCCCTCGGATTTCGGAGCAGAACTCGTGCTGTCTGATCCGCATCCAGCCTCCGCGGCCAGCGCTGACTTTCCCAGGGTGGTTTTTCCAGGAGGTTTCTTTACCAGCTCCATGTGAGCTGTGGACAGTGGCTCTGGTCCACCTCTATTGCTCTGCGTTCCCCTCTCGATTTAAAATACCCCAGATTCCCAGGAATTAGGGGAGGAAGGTCCCAAACTCGGATGAAAAGCTTGCTCGGATCCCTCCTTAGGCTGGCTGAGGTGGAAGCGCATCCTCCTGTGCGTCTCTCCGTTTTCTGTACCGCGCTGCAGGATCTCTGCCACCCCGACTTCAGCTCCTTGAAACCAAGCAGCACATCCTGGAGACGTTGGCTTTCCTCATCTCAGCGTACTCGTTAAAGGCATCGCACTGTTTCTCCTGGGTTTAATTATTATTTCGGTGATTGGAGCCGCCGACTGCGGCAGGGGCGGCTCAGCCTCAATCACAAACCCTCCGGTGCCAGGCAGAGCGGGGCAGGCAGTGCTGCCGTTCTCAAGTGTCTTCCGCAGTCCATCTAAACACCATGTGATCCGCTCTGTTGGGAAATCTGAGGAGGTAGAAAGCAATTTCTGGGATAAACCTTGTGAGTGCTTCTCAAAATAGCCCGAAAGCAAGGTTTGGCTTCGCACAGCCGCTCTTGGTCCTTGAGGCTGGTCACAATTTGGGGTGGATTTCTAAATGTTGCTAACCTCGATCTCCAAAAATCACAAGAACTGTGATTTTTTTTGTTGTTGCCTTTGGGGCACTTGAACTTAAAGGATTTGCATTTTCCTGTATTTTCAGCCACAATTGTAAGTACTGGGACCTTCCGTGCTTGTGGTTTCAGCTTGTTCAGACTAAATCACTGCGCGGTTGATGACCTCCTGTTTGACCCTTCGAAACCTCTTGGGCCGCCCGCAAGCAGACGTGCTGGGAGAGGAGCACATGAGTCTCCCGAGCCATTACGCTGGTCAGTCATTGACAGGGACTCTTGTTTTTCTTCCTTTGAAGATCTGCTTAATCACTGGCATCGCAGCCCCCGCAGCGCTAGGCACCCGGGGGGGGGTTGGCTGGCTGCTTCCCGTGAGGTCCCGGGTGATGCGGGAGGGGTTTTAGGGAGTCCGGTGCTGTAAGCAGGTTTTACCGGGGAAGAGATTGTCATTGATATCCCTGGGATTTGGCATCTCTATAAATACACGAGCCAAGCTCTATTTAAGCATGTAGGTTCACGTCGGTTCAGTTGTCTGGGAAGAGGGTAGGGAGCATCCCACGACCGCAGTCCTTCCGTGCGGTTTCTGTTCCCAGCATCAAACACGGATGCCGATGAGGTGGACCTTGCCGAGGGTAAATCCCTGTGAATGCTGGTGTGGCTGTCTGGAAGTGGCTGCTGGGTGCTGCTCGGGTGACCGAAAGCTGGTGAAGCAGTTCTGAGATCTCAGCGCTCTGGGTGGGTTTTCCACCCTTCCTTGCCGTGACACCCGTGGGTGACACTGAGCATCTGGGACGGGCTGCACAACGGAATTTGACAGCTGAATTCACACAGGAGAGATGAGAATTGCTTGGTTTTGTTGGGGAAAAAATATCTGCTTCTCTCAAATGCTTGTGACCCTTCCAGCTCGTGGCTTGGAAAATGGGAGAAAACTGATAGCGAGGGCTGTCCGTCCGGCAGATGGAGAGGGCTCCTGGCTTTCGGAAGGCGTTTTTCATGAACTTGCTGTCCTTCGTGCGTTTGCAGATGTGTCAGTGGGACTGAATTTCATTGGCAAAATTGTGGTTTGAACGGCTATCCTGGCTTCGCTCTCCACGGGCGGCTTTAAGCGGGGTTTCCAGGAGCATCCCTGCTCTCCAATGGCTTTGGCCATCCGCTCTCCCGTGCCAGCCCGGCCTGCGGAGATGGTGTCTCCGTGGAGCAGCGCGTGCTCGGTGCTCGCCGGGTACGGAGCCATGAAAAATGTTGTTGGGATGACAGTGATTTGGGGGAAGCCCTCGAAAATCGTTTTCTGCTGGTGGATAGTTCCAAACTATTTCCCTCCGTGCCCTCCCTCTTCCCCAAAACAAAAGAAGAGATGAAAGGATTCGTTAGGAATTATTCACTCGGCTCTGCCGCCTGCCTGGGATGTGGCTGTGGACGTTCATCCCCCAGCTCGGGCAGGGTCAGGGGGCATCTCCCCGGGGAGGATTTGCTGTTGCCTGAATTGCACTCTGTCATTATCCCGCTGGATAACGAATGCGGTGGCCTCATTGGCACTGCCTTCAGAAAAAGCACGGTCATCCGCATGCGGCCTCGAGCCCAGAGGTGGAAACGTAAGGAGAGCGGCGTGGAAAACCTCGTTTTGTGGGAAAGAGGCGGGACGGAGCCGTGCGGTTTGGCACGGGGTTTGCTTGCTGCGTGATGCTGGACAGGTGTGTAGCCGCTCTGGACCTCGGCGTTACCTTGTCTTCCTTGGGACGGGGGGCACAGCCAAAGGGTTTAAAGGGCAAAACCCCTTCTGACGGGGTGAAGCTACTTAGATTTGCTCCTGTGTTCTCGGTGGGAAACGTGGCGTGTTTGTGAGACAGTCTGAGATCTCTTAATGAGATTGAAACCGTTTTTTTTCCCCTGTTTGTTTTGTTTTGTTTTCAAATAGGTTTCCTGAAAGAAAAACATACATATCCCCCTGAGCTAATTGGTGTGTGATTTGAATTCAGCTGCTGCCTTGGAAGAGCTTTTCCAGCAGCTGATCTGAAAACAACCTTTCCCACAATATTGTGGGTTGTCAGTCGGTGCTAAAGGATCTTGAAGTTGCTGGTGGGGAGGAGGGAGATGCCTGTTGTTTGATATGCTGCATCTTTTGGTTCGAGTGCCATAAAATACCCAGAGAGGTGTGAAAAAGACCCTAATGGAGAGGCCGTTGGAGGGATGAAAGGCTGGGTAGCTGGAGATGAGTAGGGAACAGCTGTGGGTGCTGGAGCCTGTTGGGCTGGCTGAGGGAGGGGATAGACCTGGAGACAGTTTACATTTTAAGCATCGATTTCAGATGATACCCACCGCCTCCTGCCTTGATCTTCTGGCAGCTGCAGGCTTAGAAGGGCTTGAGGCTGTGCCCTTCCAGCGTGTGGTCTCGCGTCGTTGCGCTGCGTGGGGGTGCAGCCCTGTGGAGTCAAGGATTAAGCTTCAACCCTTGGTCTTGGTTGCCTTTAGGCTGAGCCGGTTCCCTGGAAGATGCTGTGATGAAATCGCTGGCCCAGGTAATTTGCGTCCTGATGACAAGCAGCAGCGAGGAGAGCAAGAGTTTGTGTCTCTGCTTATTGCTGTCATCCGTCTTACAATCAGTTTATGACACGGCCTTTTGTCTCGCAGCGCGGTGTGCGCGGGCGCGTACTCGAGCGGTTCGCAAATACACCCCGTTGTATTTGCAGTTGTATTACGCGGGATCGCGTCACCACGTAACGACTACAGGCCGTGATGCTTCACCTCTGGATGTCCTGACGGTTCGGTTCAGGAGGAGGGTGGTCTTGGCGAGTTTAAATCTTAGCTCCGAAGCAGGGTAATAACTGCCTGAAATCGCTGTAATTCTGCCACCAGTGCTGAAGGATGCAAAATTATCCTGTGCTGTAATAAAAACATACAGCTGCCTGGAAAATTCTTGTTGCTGTAATCCAGCACAAAGTGTGTGAGGCTGGTTGTGCATCAGTTTAATTACTTTTGGGGGGCTGATCCTCTGGATCCTTACCGCTGCAAGAAATCCCCCTGGGAAGGGCAGTCATCCCTGCGCTGGCGTTCAGCTGGGCCGTGCAGGACCCAGTAGCTCTGAGCATTTGTGAACTGGGGCAGAAGTGGAGCCCTTTATTCAGGCAGGCCTCGAACTGGCCTATGTTATAAATAAGTTATAAATAAGTACGTGGCTGCCTGCTTTTGTGTGTGTTTCTTTTTTTAAGCTGAAGGCAACCCCTTAAGCTCTTTTCTGCAGGTCTGTTCAAGCTGGGGCATGGGGAATTCCTAAGAGGATTATCATGGTTTACTTGATACAGAACTTGAACTTGAGCAATGGCTTATCTTATCAGTGATAAAAGACATGGAAATGAAGTTTACGTAACTGAGGAGGCCTTGAACGTGGCTTTTTTTTTTTCCCCTGCTGGAATGGCAGATCTCCCAAGTTCTTCTCTGTTGGCAGTTGCAGTGTTTGCTGTTATCTGGTGCATTCTGCCTGGGTACCACCGGTGATAATTCATTTCTAGCGCTGTTTGGGGCAGTTCTCCGAGAAAAGGGAAGGCAAGGGGTGGAGGGGAGGGCTGCGGGGCTCAGCAGGGGAGGCTGAGCACGGATGCTTCTGCTGCAGAGCTTGGTGTCTGGGAGAGCCTGGTGCGGGTCACGGCTTGTCGCAAACTCTGCCTTACGCAGAGCTCGGTGCGTCCTTTGAAGAGCAGGAGAGAAGGGCTCGCTTGGAGTGCAGACCCGCTTCACCAGTGGACTGGAAGGTCTTGAAGTTGTGAATAAACTTGAGCCTGAGAAGCAGAAAAGGCCTGGAATAGGGAAAGATGCTGAGTCTGTTCCCAGTGGATTGGAAAAAGGAAATGAGTGGGGAGGACGAGGATAATCTTGATGGCAGCCAGTAAATAAACACAGCCAAATGCCTGCTGCTGTACCCCAGCCTCACCGACCGCCCGCTCTGACACGGGGTGGGACACGGTGTTCCTGCCCCGGGGGGGACAGGCAGTGAAGCCCCTGGCTGCCGACAGGGCTGAGCATGGGGGCACTGAGCCACTGTCTCCCCCCACCGCCCCTGCGGACCCTGCACGGGGCTGGCTCTCGTGCTTTGGAGGGGGACGTGATGCTCAGCAAGCAGCGCAGTGCCTGGGCGTTAGGAAGAAGAGAGGAGGCCTTGCAGCCTGCCAGGTTTCCATGAGCTTGCTTGCCCCGGTGTCCTGCATCTGCCTCGTCTGTGCTACAGGGAGGAATGCTATTTTTTTAGCTCTCGCTGCGGCAGCGCCACGGGGGTCCGGGCAGCGCTGTGTGTCCCGCAGAAGGACCCAGCAGCCAGTCGAAGGCCGTCAGGCTGACCGCACTCCTTGGAGGTAACCTTTGGGAAATGCCCACGCTGAGCTGGCTGGCTCCGGGCGCGTACAGTATTTACACCACGCTCCTTGCCTGCAGCTGCCGTTGTGCTCTGCCACCTGCCCGTGGCCTCATGCTCCAGCGCCACTGGAGCTGCTGGCTGCTGGGCTCCCTGGCAGCATCCCGGCACGCCGGAGGGGGCTGTCGGCACCAGCTCTTCCCCTGGGCATGGCACACGCGTCGTCTCCTGAAGAGGTGCTTGTGGTGACGTGCTTCTGGAGCCTGCGGTGAAGCCAGCACCCAGTCTTCACGCCAGGGGAATGGGCCGATGAGGAGTGTAGCATGTGCACAGCAGCTCCTGCGTGGGAATTACATGGGATCAGCTCTTCTGTCCAAGCAGGTGACCTGCCCGGGTGACTGGGTGGGGTGGTTAAAAGCTGAGCTCTGAGATTTGAAATTTGAATTCCTCGGGTTGTTCTTGCTGGTGTTCCTCCATCCCACAGCGGGGTGGAAGTAAGAAAAGGTGATGGTATCTTGTTCTGGTAAAAGACAGCGCTGAGCAGCGGCACCTGAGATTGTGGTGATGGAGCCGGGGCTGTGTAGGCGTGGGACGGCGGTGCCGTGCGCCGCTTGCCACGGAGGAAGGCTGGCTATTCTCTCTGTTTCCCGGTAGAGAGGTTGGGAAAAGTACGTCTGAAGGGTGAGATTATGGGATGTGCTTGGCTCTGGCCTCGCTCTGCTGCCCCGAGTTGGTGGCTGGTGTCTTCAGCAGACAAGGCGTGACGTTGCCTGCAGCAGCTTGGGTTCAGTTGCCGGAGCCGGTTCAGCGGCTTGATCCACCCACTCTTTCCGCCGCTGTTAGTGCGCAGAGTCGCGCGTTCCCTTGATGCTGAGGGATCAGCATCCCTTCAGCAAGGGATGAGCTGTGATCCCTCCCTAATAGATCCGACATGAAGGGCAGAAAACTGCCATCCTCTTGGGTGCAACCTGAGCTTGCAGGTGCTCGGGGCCAGTGGAGTGACGCTCCAAAGCCCATTTTGGCATGTGCACTGCAGAGTGGGAAGCCCTCCCTCCCTGCTACCTTGTGAGCACTTACTGGGTTGGAGTGGAACCCACGGGGGCACATTGAAATCCCACTTTACTTTTAATTTCCAGGAATACTTATTCCCTGCAAGGCGTGGGGTGACTCATTGCTTGGACTCGCTCTGTGGGGAAGAGGGACGGACAGCCTCAGACTGGGGTCCCTTGGCTCTGCATCCCCTGCCCCTCTAGTGTGGGCTTAATTTCCCCAGCGCTGCAAATACTTCCCTAGTGCCCAGCTATCAATTGAAAAGCAGTGGGGAGGTCTGAGAGGGGGGGATGGCGACGATGGGGAATGACTGGTGGTCTCCATGGCAACCCACAGACGATAAATGGATCAATGTGCTCTCCTGCACCGTCTGAAACTCAAGCAGCGCTGGCTAAATCTGGGGGCTGCCTTTGCCTGCCATATCCTGCTGCGGGGCCATTAGTGTGAGGCGGCTCGGCACGAAATCCTTCCCTGCGGTGTGCCTCCGGTGATGGGCGCTTGCCGTGTGCGCTCCTGCGGACACGGGGTTGCGCTGGAAACCTGCACTTGGCCCCAGAGACCTGCAGGGTTTTGGGTGTCTTTGGTGCTACAGTGGGCAACTGGCCAAGCATCCGTACCCAAGTCGCTGGGATTTGGGGATGGTAATGAGGAATGACTTCTTGTTTCCCTTTCCACCACTTCTTACACCTCCAGCTCTTTCTGCACAAGCGAAGGGAGATTTATGCTTCCCTTTCTGCAAGTCGAGGGCTCAGGGTCCTGGATGGGGTTTGTGTTGGGGGTGGGTGAGGGCAGCTGCCTTTGTTCTCGCTTCTGGAGGTGCGGATAAACAGAATCTGTCTTCCGAGCTGCTGCTCCGGTGTTTCCGCAGTGGTCAGATGTGCTTAACAAAAGAAAATATTGATCTTCCTCCTCTAGGTTTCATAAAAACTTATCTTGGTGTGAAATTCCCAATCCGGTGTCTTTGAAACAAGTCTTTCCAGAGCCGAGGTCTCGCACGTGCTCTGGAGTCGCACCCGGCTCGGGTTCAACCAGAGACCCCCTGGTCCTCAGCCGGGAGCAGGGGCTGGTGTTCCTGGGGCCAGTGGAAGGCAGTGGCCTCTCGGTCCAGCCGGCGTGCCCGCAGCGCTTCCTTGGTCCCCGCTGTCCTGGGGTGCGATGGGATAACCCCCAGGTGTGGTGAGGGTCTGCGCTCGTGATGTGCGGCGCTGCCCGGCCTCTGCTGCCCAGCATCCGGCCGCGTCTGCGCGTTTCCCTTGCAGCGGGGGAAAAGGTGTTGCTTTCCATTTTCCGAAGGGGCCCGGAGAGATGAGTTGCTGGGGGCTGCACCCGAGGCTTGTGATGAAGCTGGAGGACCTTGCAGAGCTCCGAAGTTGGAGTTCTCTGCTCAGACGTGTATCCGAGGTGGAAACCGCTGTCTGTAGGGTTTTTTTCACCTTGATTTCCAGATGCCTTTCAGGGAGATTGGAGGGACTTGGATGCCTCGGCCGAGGCTGGTTGGGCAGGGGTGCGGGTGCGTTTCGTTCCTAATTGGTGGTGGTGTGTTTGTAACGTGGTTCGTGCAGACGGGGAGCGCCGCTGTCCGTTGGTTCTGCCGGCTCTGCCTATAACCGGCGTGCCCTGCGGAGCGGAGTGGCGTGGTGGGCTGTGGCACCCCCCGGCACCCGTTTCTGAGCCCACGGCTGCTCCTGAAGGCCCGGCTGTGGGATGGTCTGGCCGAGCGATCCAAGCCTGTAATTCTGTGTGGTGCATCGCTGAAATGTCCAAGGAATCTGCCATCTCTGTGGCCTTGCGAATAATTCATGGGTCTGTGGATTCCGAGTGCATAAAAATCAATAAATCTTCTTTCTTTTTTTATTTTTCAGCAGCAGCTTGGTTAAACTCTCCCATCCTTCTGCGCTGCTGATGTTGAAAGGCCGTGGCGTGTTCCTTACCCGAGCCGTGTTTTCTTTTGGCGGCAGAATTGATCCCGCTCTTGCGCAGAGCTGTCTGCTGCTGCTCTTCGCTGGGATGTTGGGCTCGGCCCGCCGCGGGAGAACAAGCTCCCGTGAGCCTTTTCCACGCTCTTGGGGCTGTTACAACTCCTGTTGCGGGGCAAAGCTGCGCAGCTTGGAGAGGTCGAAGCGTTTTGCTTTTCCGCTGGAGCGCGGTGGTCCCAGCTCTCGGGGTTAGGGCAGCAGCATGGGGCTGATTCTGCCAGCGGAACTGCGGCCCCATAGCCCGGTAATTTGGATATGGATATGTTAATTTATTCCTGCAATTTCTAGGCCTGTCTCTGAACGCTCTGATGGTCTTTGCTCCCTGTCAGGCTCGGAAACGAAGCCTGAAGTGTTCCAGGAACAGCTGTGCCCTCTGTGCTGGGTTATTATCCTTTCAGAATTTAATAACGTGACACCCCTTTTTACTGGATAGCGTGTCCTTCCCTCTAGGAACAGATCGATAACAGACCTTGTATCTGCCATTTGGATGTAATTGCTAGTGTCAGCTGATGTCTGGTGCCGTTTCTCCAAACAGCCCTGGGAAGCGCAATGGGCTGCGGGGATCAAGGATTTCTCTTCCAGGCTGGTGCCGCACCACCGCCGAGAGCCTGGGGTGGAGATGGCTTCCATGCTCTTCCCGCTTGCGTTTTGGGATACGTGGGCTGCGTGCTGGGGAAGGGGGAGGAGAGAGGAAGCCCTTAAAGGCAGTGGGATAAGTGGGTATGAGGCACGATGCTGTGTTTGAGGACTCCAGGGAAATCGGAGCTGCCTGCTCGGCAGTGGGCTGGGTTCGGAAAGCACGGAGATTTCGGGGTTAGTGCAGTGGAGGACAGGTTCGGCTTTGCCTGGGGAGAAGGCAGGAGGGCTCTCCATTGCAAACAATTTATTCTTCCTGAGTCTTTAGGGTAATTGAAGAGGGTAATTGCTGTACTTTTCATGCATCTAATCCATGGGCTGCCTGGGGAGGAAGGAGGAAATGATTCAAGTGCAGTGGGGGTGGTGGTGGTGTGTGTTTACTCCAGGGCTGCTCAGCCCCTGCCTGGTCCTCCCTCGTCCTTAGAATCACTGCATCCCAGACTGATTTCGGTTGGGAGGGACCATAAAGTCCACCCAGCCCCACCCCCTGCCACGGGCAGGGACACCTCCCATAGCCCAGGTTGCTCCCAGCCTCATCCAGCCTGGCCTTGGACACTCCCAGGGATGGGGCACCCACAGCTTCTCTGGGAACCTGTCCCAGTGCTCCCCACCCTCGCTGGGAAGAATTCCTTCCTGAAGTCCTACCTCAATCTAGCCCCTGTCAGTTTAAACCTGTTACCCCTTGTCCTGTCACTCCCTGCCCTAGGGAAAAGCCCCCCTCAGGCACTGGAAGGGGCTCTAAGGTCTCCCTGGAGCCTTCCCTTCTCCAGGCTGAACACCCCCAACTCTACTTGGGTTTCCTTCTCCCTGGCTGCGGGGACCCTTTGCTGGGATAACTGGTGGGTTTCATAGCTGTTGGGAAGGAGAGGATGAGCTGTGGGTAATCTGAGGACTGTTTTTCAAGGGAGCAGTGTTGGTTTTTTAACTGAGTGGAGCTGAGGTGAGGTTTATGTGCATGGAAATACGGTACTTGGAAAAGACAGGAATGTAGTAACTATAAAAAGTCTGCAGTATCTACAACTAAAAAAAATACTTTATAAATACTGCCTAGCAGCGGGGTTGGCCTGTGTAATCCTACAAGGAGAGAGAAGCAGAGTGATTGATGGTTGGCTCCATCCTGCTTCATCCCTAGGCACAGAGTGCCGTATTAAATACGGTCGCCTCTTGGTATCGCAGCCTTAACAGGAGGCACGGCATTAAGTTACGTGTCCGTGTAGCTGGCTGGGGGAGGTCCGTGGGATGGCATTCCAGCCTCCCTTCGCTCTGGGGCAACACTCCCATAGAAGGAGTCAAGGCCAGGCCCTCGCTCGTGTATTTGTTTAATCGCCCCGTCTCCAGCGAACACGGACCTGCCGGGACACGCCAAGCCGTTTCATTAGGAATACCCCGTGCCCGCTTTCCTAGCCGAAAGCTGCCTGCCATCAGGGGCAGATTTGTGTTTATTTATAACACCTGCATTCGCAGCGCTGCAGGAATCATCTGGGGAATGGGATGAGTACCTAAAAACCCGGAGGGCGGGGGAGTGTTGGGAAGTCCAAAACCTGCCCTGTGCAGCTGCGTGTGCTTGCACCAGCCGGAGCCGTGACCCGCGGTTGGCCTCCATGCACTGCGCTTCCCCCTCGCTTTCCTCCTTTTTAAAATTTTCATTATCATCTCTATTTTTGTACCCAATTAAACCGGGAGGTGGAGGGATGGGAAAGCAGAACAAGGCAGACGGATATAATGGGGCTAAATCCTCCCCAGCTGTTTTCTCAGCAGCCATCTCCCTTACAATCCCAAGGAAATAAATGCTCCTCTCGAGGGTCCTGGTGGTTAATGATGATTTGAAGAGTGCACACAAACATCGCCGCAGATGCAGCCCGCCCGCGAGATTCCGGTCGTGCAGGGAGCCCTGGGACCGCGCTCCGCTCGCATTCAGTGCGACGATAAATCATTCATAGCCTCAGCAAATGCAATTCCCGGCCTCGCTCTGCGGAAAGAGCCCAGGACGCAGAAGAAAGCCTGCGTTTGTCATCCTCGGAGGACGAGGGGAGAGCTGGGAGGACCGACATGGAAGTGATGGGAAGGGCTTGAATGCACGGGGGCACAAGCAGCTCTGGGTGGGTGGTTTGTTTGGTAGCTGTCCCAGGGTGATAAAGGGAGAATAGGGATGTGCTCCCCTCGTGTCCTGACACATGGGAACTATTGCTGCGCGTCCGGCCCTTGTTCTGCAGGGATCTGGTTGCAAACATACATCGTGATGCCTTGAATGTGGCTCTTGTTCGGTTGATAAGGGAAGAGGGGAAGAGGCGCTGAGGTGGAGAAAAGGGGGACGTGGAGTCCCGATTGTAGCTGTGTGAAATGCGGGCTCGCGAAGGACTCCTGGCTTGCTTTATCGGTTTGTTCCAGCCCAAAACGTGGGCAGCAGGTTGGCTGGCCGGAGCCAGCTGAGGCTTGGAGAAGCAGCCTTTCCCAGCGCTGTCTGCAAAGCAGGCACAAGCGACAGCCGTGTCCACTCGCGCTCCGTACGCTGAAGCGGGTGTCGAGATGGAGCTTGAGGGAGGAACGGGACCTTGTGTGGACACCAAAATCTCAGTGCGTGTTGCTTTGGGCCTGGTTTGAACCCCCCAGCCCTGGGAACAGCCGCGCTGCTCCCCCCGCGCAGGCAGTGTTGGCTGGTCGGTATTCCAGCCCTAATCCCCTGGAAACCCCAGGCGGGAGGAATGCCCTTGGCCATTAAGGGCTGCCAGCTCCGCGCCGCGCTGGAAGGGGGGTCACTGGGCTGGGATAACTCCGTCTCTTGCCGTTTCAGACACCCAGCCCCTAGACTTGGCTCCATCTGTGCACTGATCTGCGTTTCTGGGTATGAGTGTTGCGCAGCGAGCTACTACAGCAGAGGGGAAAACACACATGCACCTACACACGCTCTAGAAATATGTCAGAGTCGGGCTTGCTGAGGAGCTGGAGCCCAAGCGTGACCTACTTTGGGGCTGTTATAATCTGCAGGGTAATGCCCTCTGGATTAGATCAGTGTGATCCTATCAATTTGTGCTCCGGGCTGGAGGAAGCATTGAGTGGCTTATTTTCCCTGTTTGTGCATGAAATGCGGGAAGATGGTTTGTTTTTTTTTTTTCCCCCCTCTCCTAGCACCCAGACGTGAGAGCAGAGGAGCTGTGGCTGGTGGGTACGGCAGCCTGGGCTCTGCTTTTCGGCTCTCGGGCTGTGCCGAGCACCTTGCTGGGGGGCATCGGCTCCGCGGCACAGCAGCGTCCGCCCGTTCGTGTGCGCTGGATGGGGCTGGCTGGCGGAGGCTCTGGTCCTGTGCGTGGAAGGATGCCTCAGCCCAGCTCCCCAGGACCCTTTTGGTACTGGGCTGTTTCAATCTGTTTGTTTGGGTTTGTTCTTTTTGTCTGAGAGATGCTATAGTAGAACGTGAGAAATTCTCCAACCCTGGCCTTCCCCCTCTTGTCACCGGCCGCTGTTTATGTAGGAGCTAGAAATCGTTAGTTCTTTCCCAGCTAACAAATTGCTTCCAGAGCTCAGCAAGGATGTGCATATCCACAGCAAGGAGGAAATAAACAGGGAGGCTGCATTTAATTTCGGCGTCTGCCAGAAAGGGGGAACCCGGCGCCTGCCAAGGAAAGATTTTTTTTTTTTGGAATAGAGGTGCACCACGCTGAATTTTCCAGGAGGCTTTCTGAAAAGAAAGAAGCTGGAAGGGAAATCAGGCTTGCTGTGATGAAGAGAGCTCGCTCCCCCTTGGCTGGGGGCTTAGCCTCTGATCGCAGGGGTAGCTCTGCCGTGGGTGATGGGCGGGGGGGCGCTTTCCGAGAGGCTTTTCTCCCGTCTGCAGTACCTGGCACAGCAAGAGGAGCGAGGAGCCGGGGGTGTTTGGTCCACTGGCGTGAATTGTTCTGCCAGACTTCAAAGGGACGTGGAAATACCTAATCTGCTGCTTTCAAGGGGAGGAATAAAATATTCTGATGGATTCTAAATGGGAGCGCATCGCGGTGCCTCTTCCACTGCTGCCTTTGAGCTGCTCACTGATCTTTCTGATTGGGGTAATGCGGTGAGGAAGATACAGTATTCCCTCGAGGAGAGCAGCTTGTGAACATTACTGTTCAGTCAGCCTGAAAAGCTCTATTACAGGCAGATTTAGACCCGTCTTTGTGTGCTGAGAGGCACAGCCTGGCTTCCTGGAGCAGGCTTTGTCTGGAGGCCAGGTGCATGTTGGGCTGGATTGTGTTTACCCTTTTTATCTCTTCCCTGTACCACTTTCACCTGCTGTCTCAGGGAGGGGGTTAGAGCAGGCTGGGTTATCCGGTTTGCGGGTCCCGGCAGCGGGGTACCCCTCCCGCGGGACTGCGGCATCGCCTGCTCGGCCCACGGGCTTTGGGCTGCTCTGCGGGCACCTGATGATGCCCTCGGTGAGGGGAGGGGGTGGGTTTGCAAACAACCTCGCTGCTGTTGGTTTTCTTGGTCCCTTGCGTGCTCAGCCCGGCACGGCGGGTTGTGCCGGTTGCCCGTGGGACCGGAGAAGTCTGCTGTGTGTGCGTGGGGCGAGCTGGGGGGGCTGCCCCACTGCAGCTGTGGGCTTTCCCCGTGTGTGTGGTTGGGCTCAGTTGGCTGTCACTGCCCAGTTCTTGCAGATGCGGTCGTTGGGTACCAAAATGGGAGGGTTGTGCCTGATGTTGGATGCTGCCTTTGCAATCTTGTGTATTTCCGTGCCCTGGTACTTGAGTTTCAGTCCCGAGAGCCTGGTCTGGCAGTGACTGGGTGCTGCGTGTGGAAAAATCCCAGGAGGGTCTCTGTGTGTTCCTGGGAGCTGCTGAAGACAAGCAGCGGAGGTTAGTCAGGTGGATAAGCCAGCAGCTCTGTTTAATGTGCTGCAAGACTGTCTTCAGGGTTTGGTCTGCGTTTCCCCAGTTCTGGAATAGCTTGCGCTCATCCAGAGGGGATGTCATGTAGGAGGTTTTGGAACACTATGAATATGGAAAAGGGAGAGCATTTCCTAAAAG
Organism: Rhynochetos jubatus; assembly: GCA_027574665.1. Taxonomy (NCBI): domain Eukaryota; kingdom Metazoa; phylum Chordata; class Aves; order Eurypygiformes; family Rhynochetidae; genus Rhynochetos; species Rhynochetos jubatus. Next base: position 16,040,495 of record CM050666.1, on the reverse strand, counting down.
CACAGTACAGACTGTTCTCCATGTCTCGGCTACGCTGGTGTGTCTGAGCATCCCTCCTATCTCCATCGGTGAGTTCGCGTCCCTTGAGGAGTTTCAGCGTGGCAGTTGGGATTCTTCAGCCCATAGATCCCGCTCTTCCATGCTTCCCTGCCGTGGGCACGTCTCAGGTGTGCTTTGAGCATCGTGCTTCCCCATGGTCCTGGGAAATCCACAGCCTCCCTGTCTTGCTCCGCAGAAGCAGCACGACTGGAGACAGCTGTACACGCGGCTGTGCACTGACACGCTGCGGGGTCGGACTGCGGCAGGAGTTTGAGGAGGACGGGTCTCTAAGCCTCTCATCCTGCAACAGGGGCAGGAGGCATTCCTTGGAGACAACCAGGGAAATCCATCGTGGGGTGGGTTTGGTGTCCTGGCTGCTGAAGGAGAGCGGGATTGATCCCCTTTGTGGTGTTCCTGGGGTCACAGCCTTTCCCGTGGGGGCTTGAGCTGCTGCCTGCGGAGGGCAGGGATAGCATTTTGTGGCTGTTCTTTGGGATCAGGTCCGTTGGGGTGGGAGAGTGCCTTCAAGGCAGCTTCACAGCTGTGGGAAAGCCCTGGTCACGCCAGCAAAAGCAGCTCTTGGAGATGTCCAGGCTCTGGGAAGTTGCTGTCCCAGAACACGGCCGGTGCGGCAGAGCCGACTGCCAGATCCGGCTCAGCTGCTGGTTTGGCTGCCAGAGGAGGTGATGCAGAAGGAGAAGGAGGAAAGGAAAGTTCCCTTTGAAAAATCGCAGCGACAGCGGGAGAGCAGCAAGGTTGAGGACTATTGATTACACGCTTATCCCGGTTTCTTTGTGCCTCGGTGCGGAGCACGCTGTGTGGACAAAGGAACCTGATGCGGTGATCTGGGGATGGCGATGGAGCCGGGTCTGGGAACTGACGCTGCAAAGTCTGATCTGTCTGGGCTTGACCAAACTTTGGCAGAAATCCCAACTTCTTGGAGACAGTGGAACATCCCGATGAGACAAGCTTCCTGGGAGAAAGAGCTTTGCTCTTGGTATGGCACCTAGCGACGGCAGCTAACGTGTGGGCTTACTGAGCACCTCTGGAATTTTGAGGATGTCTTTGTGCGTCACTGTGGGAATCCGTAAAAGTCCTATTTGTGCAGTTGACATTGCAAAATTTAAAGGACGGTTTATGTAGCCTTGCCCCTGGAAAGAGATAGCTGGCTCAGCAGCTGCGCGCAGCCCGGCTGTGTTGCCACACGGTCTGGGATTTATCCTGCTTGTAAAATGCTGCGTATGAAGTATCGCTCAAGCCCTGCAGTGCTTATCCCAAAGCCACTTGTGCCACATTCTGATCTGGGTATATCCCCTTATCTTTCAGTTTTCTGCTTTGAGTGCAATGCAGATTAGCTGTGGAGAACCTCCAGTCCTTTCCGAGGTGGGCAGCAGTGGCTGTGACCCATCTTTGGAACTGGGAAGCTGAGAAGAAGCATCAGGGTGGCTTTACCTGCTCAGAAGCTGGGAAAGCCTGCGGTGCTCTTCGAATTCACGCTGACTTGCTGGTGATCTGTGTCGGTGCCTGTTCCTGAGTCGGGGTGGTTGGCAGCGTGGGGTGGCTTTGCTCCTCTGTACACGTGTGATGATGCCTTTGGGTGGGGGCACTGGGACAGGTTCCCAGAGAAGCTGTGGATGCCCCATCCCTGGGAGTGTCCAAGGCCAGGCTGGATGAGGCTGGGAGCAACGTGGTCTGGTGGAAGGTGTCCCTGCCCCTGGCAGGAGGTGGCACTGGGTAGGCTTTAGCATCCCTTCCCACCCAAACCATTCCATGATTCTGTGATTCCTGAAGCCTGGCTGTGAGTGCTGTGTTCTCTTGTAACTGAGCCCGAAGGTGGGCCCTGCAGGGCTTGGCGTTTGAGGGTGTTTCTGTCACCTTAGGGCTGTGCAGAAGCTGATCTCTTGCCGCAATCCCCTCCTGGTGCTATTCCGTGGCCGTTCACGTGTATGAGGGAGCTGGGGGCAGCCTGGTCTGGAGAAATGCCCCTTCTCCCTTTCAGGAAGGAGAGAAGAGCCAACGTGAACCACAGGAACGAGCTGGTGTCACAGGGCAGTTTGGCAGCTGTTCCTACGTGGGCTTTCCAGCCGGGAGCCCTGGGTGTCCCTGGGCACAGCACGGGTCCGGTGGGTGTAGTCAGTGTGACCAGGTGGTGGAAGCAGATCGCTCGGACACCTCGTGCAGAAGATACCAGGGTGCCTTGGGGAGAGCGTGATGCAGGTCGGAAAGCCTGTGTGTGGGACGGTAGCGGCCCGCTCCTCCGGGAAACCCAGCGCTGGTGATGCAGGTGGCGCATCCGCTCCTGAGGTGCGTGGTGTGCTCTGGGAGGGTGGGTGATCCTCAGGGTGTTTGGGAGCGTGAATCGTGGTGGGTGATGCAGCTCCTCTCCCAGGTTTCCGACGAAGCTGGCTGTGTCCTCTACGTGTCGCTGACCGGCTGACACTCTTGTGTTGATTTGGAGTGGGAGTGCACACAGCAGATGCCTGTTTCCTTTCAGAAAGCCTGGGGGTAGTAAAGGCCTAATTAGCATTCTTGTGCAGGCAAGTCATAGGGAGACTCGAGATTTAGGTTTTTTGGGAGAGAGAAAACAACAGCTTGCTGGAAACGGGGAAGCAAAGCGCTTGATGCTGTGGTGGAGGGAAGGTGGCGTGGCAGGGGTGGTGGGAGCTGTCGGGTACGTGGTGCGAGGGCACGGCCTTGCTTCGGCGCTGTTTGAGCGGTGGGTACGGTCAGTGCCCTGTGGTAGTGCCCTGTTCTCACCTTGCAGCCCCCCGTCTGACGGTGCTGTGGTGGGGAGCCCCGTCTCGGGGTTCCTGCTTGGTGGGGAAGGGTGAGCTCCGCAACGCTTGGGCTGCACCGGCCCGTTGGTCGTCGGCCCAGGGGTCAAGCGGCAGGTTGCTTCGTCCCTGCAGCCCCGTTGCGTTTGCTGTTTTGGATGGCTCTCCTTGGAGGTGATCCAGGGATAAAATCCTGGTGTGAGGCCAGTGATTCCCAAAACGTTCATGATTGTTCTTCCCTGTGCCCTCTTGTCTCTGAAGGAGAATGTAGATGTGCTTATGTTGGCTGGGAGAGACGCTCTTGGAGAGAACAAATTAACGTTGAAGACGTTGAACCTCCGGTGTACAGCTAATCACCGTATTTCTGCATTTGCAGTACGTTCAGTGGATTCCATTTATCATGATGAAGTTTCCTTGAGCACAGCGCGCTCGCTGGTCTTCCAGTCCTCTGCCTGAGGCGCAGATGCTTCCATTAATTCTCTGCCATTATCCGCTCAGGTGTCCTGTGTGATCCAGCATGCTTAATTTCATTCTACAGAGCATCAGCTCTTCCGAGCTGAACTTAGCGGTGTGATTTGCAAGCATCATAAGGGAATGAATCTTTCTTTGCTGGAGATAACTGCTTCCTGAATTTCTGTTCTATTTGTAATGCGCTAATAACCTCCATCCACCAAGTCCTGCTCAACTGCGTGTGTCCCTTGGGTTTCTGTTGAACCGGAGCGTTCCTTCTGTTATCGTCGCGTCCAGAGCCCGCTGCGGGCTGGTTGTGCTTGGTGCTGCTCCAAGTCAAGTTGTCCAATGCGTTTGGCATGCTACAGGCTCTTTGAAGATCGGTGTGGTGCAGAGCTGCAGCAAATTCTTCCAAGACATGGGTGTCAGAGGCCTTGGGAAAAAGGAAAATGGCTATTTTTCCATAGGCTGAGCACGTAAATCCAGGGGATGTGGTGATGGGTGTGGTGTGAAGCTCTCACGTAGAGTAGAGATGATTATATGAAGCTGACTTGAAACGGGCCGGGTTTCCGAGCTGGCCTGCCTACAAAGCGTGACCAGGGGCAGAGTCTCTTTGGCAGCGGGTAGGCGGACAGGAGAGCTTTGAGAAGGCTGTGCGGTGGCTTTGCAGCTGCTTGATGCTTTTAAAGCCTGGCGTCACAGATGCGGGGCTTTGGGTGACTTTGTCCGTGGGTGGAGGGGCCGGGGTTCCCCTCGGCTCTGACCCCCTGGCATCCTCCGCAGCATCCCTGACATCCCCCCCGATGCACGGATAACGGTGCGCAGCAGCATCTCGCCCTCGGATGCCTGGTGATGCATCGGTTCTGCCAGGCTGAAGTTGTTTCCCGTAGCCTGGGTCTCCAGGCTGGAAATGCCCGCCTGTCGGGCCCTAGAGCTGGACAAAACCTCGGGAAGCTCACGGACGGAGCATGTGCCCCTCGCAGCAGACTGCTCGCGCAGGGAGGCGAAGTTCAGAGGCCAAAGCAAACACGCGTTGGCCAACAGAGAGGGTGAGGCAGGGGAAAACGCTGTTTGTCTGTCCGCCGGTCTGTTTGTTACTGGGCCACTCCTGGGGTCTGACGCTGAGGATCCAGCTCCTGACGAGGCCGTGTTCGGTACGTACTTGTTAGACCCCTCTGCCAGCCGTTGTGCTGCCTTCTGCCCGCAGACACTGCACGGGCTGGTGAGATCTGGGGGTCTCTGCTGCCCTCGGGGTCTGGGGCTGCTGGGAGGGGTGAGCAGGGCTGCGTGTGCTTGCGGGACTGCAGCGGGGCTGAGCTCTTCCCTCTGGGCTCGGACAGTGGTGCTGCTCAGGGCTGGGTACGAAAGGGCTCTAACGAGGCTGCTGGCACAGTCCCGTTGCCTTGTGGATGTGCCCGTGCGTAGGGATAGCTCTGTGTCCCGGAACAGCGTGAGGGGGCACGGCTGGATGGAACGGCGACCAGGTTGGACTTGTGCAACTCCCTCTGTAGTCCCCGTGTCCTGCCTTTGGAATGCTGCGTGGAGCCATAGACCGCGGGGGTCTGCAAGGCAGCGGGAGGAGGGCTGTGTAACGACGGACCCGAATATTTCATTAGCTAATGATGTTCTGTAATTTAATTACAAGTATCTTGGACTATCTAGGCAGTGGGAGGAGCGTGTCTTTGCCTCCCCTCAAGCCTTCTGCAAGGTGCATTCCTCCGTTTGCGTTTGTTCCGTGAAGGCGTGTTTCTGTCGGGTTTTTGGGAAAGTCTGTTTCCTTTTGAACGGAGTAACGATAAGGCACGACACTCGAGCCCTTGGTGGGCAGAGCCTGTAACCCTGCACGCGAGGGAAGCTCTGTTGGGGCTCTGCCTGGCGTTTCAGCGGCGCAGAGTGTTGCTGACTATTCTTACCCTGCTTTGCATAGGTAATTAATTCGTCCCCTACAGTAATTTTTCCGTCGTGGTAATGCAGTAAATGCCAACCTACGTGGTGATGTGTGAGTAAATGTGAGAGGGCTGAGATGGGTGTGTAGAGAACGCTGTGCGCTGAGCGCTCACAGCAGGCCGTACAGTTCACAGCGTATGAGGCAAATAGTTCACGCTCCGGACAATTCCTGCCCTGAGCCCTGATGACATGAGCACGACGAGTGCGTGTCCCACTTGGAAAATCCCTTTTTTACAGGTGCTTCCGTTTAGCCTTTGAGTGGCCAAGTTTCTTCCATTTGGCCCTTGAGTGGCCAAGTTTCTTCCACTGGGTGAGCGTTTTTTTTTGTTAATACAGACGGAGAAATTGAGGCTGTGGCCTTAAGTGACATGCTCCGGGAGGATGTTACCAGAGCAGAGATCCGGCGTTTTGTGGCTCTGCATCTTGCGCTGCCGGCCAGCCTTGCGGAGGGCGCGTAGGTGGGGTACCCGGGGACACCCCGGCTCTGTTCCTTGGGGCTTCCAGCACGAACGCCCGCTCTGCCTTTTGCCCTCAAGGGGCAGAAGAGGCTGGCTGCCCGCGAGGAGGGCAGGGCTGAAGGGGGGGCTTGCTCACAGCCTGTACGGAAAGGACACCGTATGTACCGGGATGGAGCCTGTATGGCATCTGCAGCGGGGATCAACCTCCGTTGATGCCTTCCCCGCTGCTGTTAGGCCTGTGTTACTGATTCCTGTGGTTTTCAGAAGTTGTCCCGCAAGAAGATGTCTGAGGGTCGTCTTGGTTTTGTTTCTGCTTCTCCAAATGCTTTCTGTCTTTTAGACATCCTCTTTGTCATTTCTTCACAAGCAGAAGTTTCTGGTCTGGGTAGTTTATATTTAAAGGGGAAAAAACCCCAAACCAACCAGTTGAAAATCAACAAAAAGGCTTCTGTTGTGCGTGCGTTTCTTTCTTTGTGCGCAGGGTCTTTCACTGCTCAATTCTAGACGGTTGAATTATTAAACTTGAAAAGCATCTGCTCTTCAGAAAGCGTTCAGCGTGCTGTAAACACGACGGATAACAAGGCAGAGCCTAATCTAATTGACACAGCTCTGCTGATGTTTGTAATACGGGTCTGTGCGAACTCTTCTGTTGCAGTTGTGTGGTTTATGATTTGCTGTGGGGTACCCGGTGAGTGCTTTTCTGGAGCCGGCTCCCGCCTGCTGACGGAACGGAGAGTCCCTGGGCTAGCAGGGAGATGAAGGGCTGGTCCAGGCTCAGCCAGGGAGTGATTGACAGGGGCTTTTTTGGATGTCTCGCTGTTCCCCAAGAGCTGCAGCCACCTGTGAATGTATGTGTGCCCTGCAGGGGCTTTGGGGACCATTCCCCGGGCTGGGGACCGGGGCTAACCCGTGCCTGTGCCCCTCTCGAGGGCTGTTCTGGCAAGGCGGTTGTCGCTTGGAGCTGGATTTGTACCTGGCTGGCTGGCACCTGTGACACAGGGGGGATGTAGGGGACACAGGGGTGCGATGCCTGTGGCAGTTTGAGGGCTCAGTGGCTGTCCCCCACTATAGGGAAGGCTCTTGGCCATGTTGTCTTCATCCCTGCACCCACTTCTAGACCCTTTTCTGGTAGGGAGGCACGGAGGGACCGATTGATTTGCACCCAGGAGTTCCTCGATACGGGGTTGGCTTTCTGTGTGCTTCCTCCTCGGTGCCTCTGAGCCTCCTTTATTGCTTTTTCAAGCCTACGGATGTGCAGAATAAGCAGCTCTGTCAGCAGCTGCCTGGGCCCGAGCAGTCCTACCTTACAGCATCCGAACCTCTGCTCCGAGCGGCTTCCCCCCCGCCTCCTTCCACCCCACCGTGAATGCCTAACCAGTACAGAGCTGATGGTGGTTGGGAGGCCAAACTGGGGTGGAAAACTTTCCCACATGAAACGCGCTGGCAGTGCCAGCAGAGATGGGGGCGAGAGCAGACGGCTCTGCTGTGCCAAAGCACTCTTTCATCTCTTTTCAGCTCTCCCCGTGAGGGGTCCTGGCTCACAGCACATAGATGCCTTGTGCAGATGTCTTGGCTGGGGAAGAGGTGGCCCCTTTTCCCTCCCAAGCAGAGCAGGGAGATATAAGCAAGCTATTGATTTGCTTGTAGCCCAGGCGAGCCGAGCCAGGCTCTGCAGTGCGTTATTGAGCCTGGATTAGGGCTTTGTTACTGAAATAAAAAGAAAAAAGGAAAGGAAACCCGCTGGAAGTAGAGGTGTTTTTCCATGTTGGTAAGCAAACTGGGAGCTGGGTGTTGTTTACCTGCTGGTTATTTCCCAAGCAATGAGAGGCAGGGGCAGCGAGTGGATGAAGGCTGTGCTTTGCCCTGTGCAGGAGGGGAGCGGGGCAGCCCCGGCAGCTGCCGGCTGGGATCGGGGCCGGCAGCGAGGGCTGTCCCATGGAACGGTGTGGCGGGAGTCCAGCTGTCCGTGGGCAGGTGCTTTTCCTGCTGGTGGGAGTCGTGGTGAGCTTGTGCGTGGAGGCAAGAGGGATGCCAAGGAGCATCTTAATCTAGTCTTTTTACTGAGCGCTAAATTCAGCCTTGAAGGCTTTTTCCCCTCTGGCAAGCAGGTATTTTTGAGGAAAAGCAAATTTTGGGAACAGCGTTATCTATTTCCTTGGTGCTTTCCCGGGAAAGGCGTCAATCCTGGCTTCGCCCTTCCGTTCGCCACCGTTGCGACACGATGCTTCCTTGCCACGCTCCGGGCGCTGCCTGCGTCACCCCGGTGGGTTGGTTAAGGAGCGGGGAGCGATGGCTGCGGCGTGTGCCAGCATGGACGAGGAGCACGCTGGATAGTGTTCTGTGTGGGGAGGGTTGCCAGAGGTCTGCAGCAGCCGGCTCTGCATGGAGGCGTTGAGACCCCGCTCTCTAAATGTGTTAAAGCTGAACAGCGTGCGGTGGGTGTAAGCATGGGGCTGTACCGACTGCTTCTCCTCGTCCTAAAGGCTGGAAAGCGGTGCGTGCCCTGCAGCCGGTTTGGCTTTTCTGGGAGCTGGGAGGTTGGTCAGAATTAGTGCCTGCTGCTCGTCTGGGCTGCCCTGCTGAATTCACACCGTCCTCTGTTATCTGGAGGAGCAAGGTCGCTGTGGTACCGCCCGAACGTCAGCCGAAGGGTTCTCCGCTCCGTGCCTGCGCGGCGGCCGGGGTCGCCTCGCACCTGCTTTGCTCATGTGCGATGGGAGAATTGCTCCTTGGACCTGGGGGACAAAAAGAGCTTTTCTGCGTGTCTCCAGTTGCTAGAGAGCTGTCACGATCTTTAATCTTAAGGTGCAAATTGTCCTTGCAGTGTTTTTCCCGGGGAAAAGCAGCCTGGAAAGGAAGTGGAGCTATAAATGAGCCTGGCTGGGTTTCTGGCTGGGTGTTTTGAGCGAGGCGGTGCTCTCCTTCTTGGCTGCAGGCCGGGCGTTCAGAGGCAGCTTGGCAGAGCCGTGCTGCGTGCTCAGGTACCCCCAGCCCCCCCGCCGACGCACCCGTCTACACGTGTCGTGGCTGAGCCCGTGGCCCCGCTTGCAGCCGGGATGCCGTCACGGCCGTACGTGCGTCTGGCCTGGTGCAGGTCGCCCGCGGGCTCGGAGAGCCCAGCCTGGTTATTGTAGCGCTGTTCAGCGCTGCGTCGGAGCAGATACAGCCCGGTTAAATAAATAAAGCTACCGGCCTGCGTTTCCTGTGCCCGTCAATATTGGAATAGTTGTAAATGGTGTGTTTTCCCCTGGTCACTGACCTATAGCTTATTCCGTTATTGACTGCCGGGTTACTGGCGCTTTGTATTCGGTGGCGGAGTGAACGGGGAGGCTGGAATCGTTTGGCTGGGGCGGTGTTGCTGGGCAGGAACTCACGTCTGGCTGACTCAGAGTGAGGTGAAAGTGTACCCTCTGGCAAGGCAGAGACTCATTTATCTCCACCTCCCCCCCTAATAAACGGGTTAAGCAGCATAGTGCAGTATTGATCCTGCTTTCATCTGGCGGCCCGGGGCCATAGCCGTTACCTTTGTGCCGCATTCCGGCTGCTTTCCCAAGGATGCCCTACATTTTCTCTGCCTCCCTCCTCTTGGTGATGGATCCTGCTGTGGCTGTGATGGGTTTGGCTGGGGGATGCTATCCCGGCACGGGGCAGGGCCCTGTGGTGTTGGTGTGTTGCTGTGAGCAAAATGCTGGGTGTTGTGGCTTGGTAGCAAGCTTGTGTTCCTCCGGGCTGCCCGCTAGGAGCTGTCGGCCTTAGGTGGGGAAGCTGGTCCTAAAATAGCCGCAGTCGGCTTTTTCAGGTAGAGTAAGGGCTGGCCGAAGACCATGCACACCACCTTCTGCTATTACCGGTGTTTGAATCGCTGCCGAGGTTACTGGCTCACTGATTGCCCCTCGCTGGGCTGGGAGCAGTGGTGGGGCTCTGCTGATGCAGGGACTTCGTTAAAACTAATTAAGTCTCCTGGAGTGGACAGGGTTGCTGCTCTTAGCAAGGTGGTACTTTCTGAGAAGGACCTGATGCTTCCGACTCTTGCTGGCGTCTGAATTGCTGTGGGTGATTTGGCAACAGCTGGATCCGAGTCCGCGTGCTGTCCTGGATGTGCTGCCCGCTCTGCAGATGTGGGTGCAGAGGAATGATACACCTGGGAGTGTGTCTGTTAAGCTGTGTTGGGACTGAAATTGAAAGGGGGGAGATTGAGATTGGATATAAGGAAGAAATTCTTCCTGGGGAGGCCCTGGGACAGGTTGCCCAGAGAAGCTGTGGATGCACCATCCCTGGGAGTGTCCAAGGCCAGGCTGGATGAGGCTGGGAGCAACCTGGGCTAGTGGAGGGTGTCCCCCCCCATGGCAAGGGGGCACTGGATGGGTTTTAAGGTCCCTTCCAGCCCAAATCAGTCTGGGATTCCATGATAACACCCCGTAACATCCTCCTTGCAGTCTCCATCCTGACTTGCATGCTGAAGGGCAGGTTGTGTTGTCAGGGGAGGAGGGTGTTTCACTGTCCCTTCCCCTTTAAGCATTTTTACCGAGGTTGCAGGTCCTGCCTGGGACTGCCTTGGGCTCTTTGGGGTTTTTTTGCTGCTGTAGAAAAGTAGCTTTAATACACAAATGCTTAGAAATGCTGTTCTGTGTGATCCATTCATATTTCAGGTTTAATGAGAACTTGATCTTTGTTAGGAACTGATTTGCCTGTCTTGCTTTTGGGCGATGGGGGTGTTAAAAAGGCCTTTTTGTGTGCTGCCGCTCAGCTTCCCAACCAGATGCATCCATCATCTTCAAAAGAAGCGGGGGAGAAGGGTGGCTCATGGGGTTGGTATTTGGCATCCAAATAAAGAGGTGTTCTGGCATGGGAGCAGAGGAGCGCTCCTCACGGGGCTCCTCTCGTGTCACTGGGATCTTCAGGGAGTTTCTGTCAAAGAGCCGGGTCTAGTACTTGTGTATTTTCTTTTCTGCAAGGGGATTGGTGAATAACCCGTTTCCTGGTGTCGGTGGCAGGGTAGGCTGGTGCGAGAGGTAAATGCCTCTGGAGCGCAGCCCAAAAATTGCCTTGGATAGATTAAACTCTGAAAGTAAATAACGCAGCTGCTCTGCGAACCTCCGGCCTTACGAGGCAAATAGTTGGGACTGTGTCAGCCCCGGGGTTACGTGGCGCGTTCAAACGAGGTCATGTCTGTCGGTAGTGGTGGAGAGAGGCTGGGAGTAACCCTTGAACCTCTGAGGAACCCCAGTCTGAAGAGCTTTGGAGAATGGGAATTTTGGCACTTTGGCAGATGAGATGAAACGCTTGTCGACATTTGTCAACATGTTGTGTGCAGGTCATAAGGTCACAGACTGGTTTGGGTGGGAAGGGACCTTAAAGCCCACCCAGTGCCACCCCTGCCATGGGCAGGGACACCCTCCACTAGCCCAGGGTGCTCCCAGCCTCATCCAGCCTGGCCTTGGACACTGCCAGGGATGGGGCACCCACAGCTTCTCTGGGAACCTGTCCCAGTGCTCCCCACCCTCTGCGGGAAGAATTCCTTCCTGATGTCCCGTCTCAGTCTATCTGCTTCCAGTTTAAAGCCGTTGCCCCTTGTTCCCACAGCCTGATGTCTTACCTCCAGGGTTTGACCTTTAAGTCTGGTCCTGCTGGTTGCCTGGGGTGGAGAAATCCCATATGGGTGTTACGGAAAAAGCCAGTGCCAGCCCCTCTTGCCTGCGCCGTGCCAGGGGTGTGTGTGGAACACAGGCTGGTCCTTAGGAAGACCAAGACAGCAAGCCCCGTGTTTATAATCACCGGTCAGTCTTAACTTTGTTCCTTGGCTTCCAGGCGGTGCCAATTCCAAAAATAAGGCAAATGCTGTGGTGGCCTTATCCAGGGACCGGGCTGACGTCAGCGTGTGCCTGTCTGTTAACCTCACTGGACTTTGGGTCAGGTTTCTTCGAAGGCTAGGCGTTGAGAGCAAAGAGCCAAAAGGCTAGCTGGGGTCACTCCGGGGAATCATCACAGGACGGTTTGGGTTGGAGGGACCTTAGAGCCCATCCAGTCCCACCCCCTGCCACGGGCAGGGACACCTTGCGCTAGAGGACACCTCCACTCAAGCGCAGACGAGGGGCAGGCGGTGGGAGCCGAGCCAGTTGGGAAGGTCAGCCCAGAGGGGGTGGAAGGCAGAGGGGTTTTGCATTGCCCTCTCTGTCTTGAGCTTCTCCTACAGAGCTGCAGATGGACCCCTTGATGTGCATCTCCCTTGAAACGTTTATCTGCATGTCCTCGGGGCGCTTGGAAAATCTCTGGGGGTGCCTAAAAGGGCCGAGGCACCAGTGTCTGCACAGAGAAGGTCAGCACGACACACTTGGGTTTATTTTATCCTCAAAAAAGAAGCAGGTCCTGAGCAGATGGAAGCTTGGCGCGAGCGCTGTGTGCTGTGGTGCTTTGCTGCCGTCTCCCTGCGCAGCTGGGGAGACGCGGGATGGAGTTCGTGCTCTGGAAGGACCTTGGTCGGCCGGGGCCACGTCTTGGTGCTTTGTGCTGTGGAGTGCTCTGTGCCTTCGGGGCTGCCTGGAAATTCATTGCAACGCTCGTGACGCAGGAAAATCCAGATTCAAGCCTAGATCTGCAGGTTGTGTGCGTGAAACGCAGGCTGGCCAGGAAACGCGGCTTGGATTTGGAGCTCCGCGTAGCCAGCAGAGGAACAGCAGCGACAAACGCTGGGTTTACTGAGGAGTAACGTGAATTTGCTTTCTGCTGTCAGCCGCAGGAGAAGGGTGACGCTCACCTAGCGTGGCCTTAGGAACCGCAGCACCTCGCTCGTTTGCTGCCTGCAGCGCACACCGGCGGGTGTCTGCCCTTCACGCCGCCTGTGCTCGTCACCTCGCTGTCTGAAGTGTCGTGGTGCCCTGCTGCTCTGCTCCTTTCTTCCCCTGCGCACGTGCCGCCTCCTCAAGGCCTTTTGGCACCAAGGAGAAGGCAGCAGTAGCGCTTCCAGCTGTGAGCATGTCGTGGGCACGAGGCACGGGCATTGTGCTGCAGCCGCGTGGTACATGCGGAGAAACACATCCCTGGGTAAAGCAGCTCGGGTTTGTGGGGTGTTTTCTCTCTTCTTTTTAACCCAAAACTTGAAATCCACACTCTGGGGAGCATGCAACTGCGTGTGCCTGTTAGCTGCGTTCCCCGCTCCGGCGTCAACTCCGCGGCTGGAGCTTCACGTTCTTAAATGTCAGCGATGAGGTGTTAGAAGTTCCCCCTTCCTGCCGGGGGAGGTTGGAAGAGGCCCCTGAGAACTGTTTGCCGTAGGAAATGAGAATTGCCAAGATCCTGTGTTTTCCATGGAGTCTACGTGATCCCTTCACCTTGTGAAGGATGGAATAATCCCGGCGTTGCGGCTTCAGCCCCGTCCCTGGCCAGGTAGCGAAGCCTGGTCCTTCTCCTGATGCAGCGATTAGCCTCTGCTGCCGTCCTCCGTGGAGACGGGCTGACAGCGGTGGCTTTGCTGTGAGACCGAGCCCCCGTCCTGCTGACGGGAACTCCAGCACTGACAATTCTCCGGTGCCGTGCGAATCGTCTTCGCGTCAGCAAACGCGTTGCGCTCGGGGGAGGCTGCGTGCGAACGAAACTGAAAATTGGGTTTTCTTCTCCCTTGGCGTGAGGTGTAATTTTGAGCATCTTGAGCTCCAGATCAGCGTGGGGTTGTGAGCTAGACAAGGCTTTGGTTTTAGGAGAGCTAGCGGGAGAACTCATCCCTTCTGCTGACGCAGGCTCTCCTCGGAGGCTCGGTAGTGACTGTGGTTATTAAAGCTGCTGACTACGCGCTGGCTTTGTGACAGGACGGCTCGTCTGCGTGGCAGTGACTCCAGCCCTTCTGTTCACCAGGTAACCTCAAAGCCCCTACCTGTGCATCCGTGTCGTTTCGACTAACCTGGAGATCCCAAAGCGCGCACATAGGGTACCGTCTGTGCTTAAGGTCGCCCCCCTAAGCTGCTGAGGTTTCTTCCCGTGTGTTGGCTGGAGAAAAGGATGTTGAACTCTGAAGCTCTTAAATTATTTGGGGGTCTGGAGTTAATTTGAAGTGTGAAAAATGGATGTCCCAACGCTGTTGCCAAGATGTTGGTTCCAGGGCGTGCGAGCGGCTCGCCTGCGCAATGGTGAGCGGGGCGGTTGCACAGGGGACGGAGGGACGCCCTGGGGTGTTCCTGGCTTCGTGCTGCTCCTGGCTTCTTGTTCTGCTCGTTTTATGGCTGCTCAGAATATTTGGAGCAGTTTGATTTAAAGAAGAAACGTTGAACTGAAGAAGGAATTAAAAACACGACAGAGGATGATGCCGTTTCAAGCCGGTGTCTACACTGTTTCACACCTCTTACTCCTCTCAGTCATGCGACCCACAAACAAACAAACATGCGACCCACAAACAAACATGGGTTTTCTGAGACAGACCTTGCTGTCTCAGGCATCTTCCTCCCTACTGCAGGTGACTTCAGGGATCTGCTTGAGGTGCTGTTTCCTCCCTCCTGTTTTTCAGCCCTGGTGCCCCATCCCTTTTGGTGGGGCAGGGAGTGGAGACTCCTGCTGCGGTCCTCCAAGGAGGCTCCTGGAATTGCCTGGGTGAATATTCCTTCAGATATAAGCAAGGAATTCTTCCCGGAGAGGGTGGGGGGCACTGGGACAGGTTCCCAGAGCAGCTGTGGGTGCCCCATCCCTGGGAGTGCCCAAGGCCAGGCTGGATGAGGCTTGGAACAACCTAGTCCAGTGGAAGGTGTCCCTGCCTGTGGCAGGTGGTGGCACTGGATGGGCTTTAGGGTCCCTTCCCACCCAAAGCGTTTGGTGATTCCATGATTCTGTGAATGCCACCGCGGCTGGGGTGGGACCGGGAGGGATGCGGCTGCCTGATAGGGTAGAAAGGAGGATGGATGAGCTGGAGGGACCCTCGGTTTGATTTGAGGGACCCTCGGTTTGATTTGGGGTGAGAGGTTCAGTTTCGGGTTGCTGACCTCCCCCAGCCCCAGAAGTGTTGCCAGAGCAGTTGCTCGCATGACCTTGTTTGATTTCTGTCCTGGCCTGGTGTGTGGTGCGCTGGAAATGCTGGTTTTGTAAAGGCATCTCGGATGGTGAGTGAAGTGCTGTGATAGACACCCCCAAACCCTACAGAGTATTATTTTTGGGTATTTCTCAGGTGAAAAAGAATCGTTTGGCAGCTGTGCAGGAGGCTGCTGCATTGCCTGGTCTGCACAAGTACTAATGAGGATGACTCTTGCTTTTTTGGGGTTTCTTCAGATAGAAAATCGAAGGCAAGCCCCCTCGGGCCTGGTAAATGCCTCGGTCACTGCAGAGGTGCTGAGTGTCAGGGGAGCGTGTGGGCTACAGCCCGCACGGAGCCGCTTCCCGGACCGTGCTCAGGTGCGTTTCCCGCAGCGGAGGGGCCCAGGGCGGTTACCTGTGGTAATGCAAATTGAGTGAGCAGTCCTGTTAAATAAGCAATGAAGTTAGCGGGGGGCCTAATTAAGTTAAATTCAGAATTGTGTGTGGATGACGCCTTTCTCATAATTGCTGTCGGTGTGTCACTGGGGTCCTCCCCGGCAGTTTCCCCTTTCTCAGATGGGTATGTGGGTACCAGAGGGATGTGCTTTTACCCTTCGGCTTCCTTTGGCTCCTTCCTGATGCTCCTGTGACCGTTGCAATGAGCTCTGTGGAGGGAATTGGCGTGATCTCAGTCTCTGCTGCTTATGCTGTGGGTGAGCCTTGTTACCCCCCCGCCTCCCCGAGCGGAAGCGTGGGAGCAGAAGGGTCTTTGGCAGAGCCCGCAGAAGCCAGAGGAGCCCGGAAATCCCCAAGGACGCGGTGACTGATGTGACTCGGGGACCGGCACGGATGGGCGCAGTGACCTGAGCGGGCCCGGCGCATTTCATGCCCAGTTGCTTTGAAGGGATGCTGATCATTTCCAGCATGACCTGCTAATTATCAGAGCAGATGAAAGCTTTTGTTTTTATGCTTTTTAAGTCCTCCTCCCCCTGCATGTCCCCTTCTCCCTCCTCCTTCCCCAGGTCCTTATCTAAGCTAATCAACGTGACACAAACAGCCAAAAAAGCAGTGTTCTTACAGCAGCTATTAGCCAGAAAGGAGACAGCAGGCGTTTGGAGCCCCTCGGGAGCGACTCGCCTGGTATAACCCGTCGCTTTTAATGGCCAAAGCGAGAGCTGCAGGCTCAGAGCAGGGAAGGTTTCAGCTCCTTTCTCCTGAGGCCCCAACACGCGGTGACCTGTATCCTACGGGGTGGATGTTTTAAGGATCTAAGAGTGGATTGTCAGCAGTGGTGAAGGGTTTCTCAGGTACCTGACACAGCCCTGATTAAAAATAAATATCAATATCTATGTATCTTCTGCTGGTGAGTTTTCACAAGTCCAGGACGTAGGGCTGGGTGCTTCAAGGACAGTCTTTCCACCCCAAAAAGGCCTTATGATGCTGATACCGTCTCTCAGCAGCAGCAAACCCAACTAGGGGAGGGGAACAGGAGTTTCTGTGGTCACGTCAAGCTGGACACGTGGGTTTTCCACCCGTATTTGAAGATACCTTTCCAGAGCCGGTGGGGTGGATTATTCAGAGTTCTCTGCTCCGTTTTAGAGGGACACGTGAAAGTTGGGCGCTGACGGAGCGGGCTGAGGCAGGCCGAACACGCGCTGCAGCTGCCGGGGGTATGTTGGAAGGAAGCTGAGCAAATGGACACGATGTTTAAATAGTGTGTCCTGAATTGCTTTCATTTGGTTCTTGTTTTGTAAGCCATTGGCTGGGTTTGCTGTCCTTTCAGAAATCAGCAGCTTCTTATGAAATATGGAGCTGTTTAAAAACAGACAGCAGCTGCTCCATCCTTGCGTCAGCGCGGGCTCGGCAGAAGGAAGGGGAATGGGAGACGGTTGTTTCGCTGTAATATTCTCCCCTTCGTTGCTGGTGTCATATTGTGTTAACAGAAGGTCTGATCAAATATACACCAGGAAAGTAAGACTTAATGTTTCTTTGTTCTCCTGGAATGGTGCTGGGAGGGGCGGGTGGGGGGAATGTTTGAATGAGACTTTTATTTATGTGGTTCAGATAGCTCGGCGTTGCCTGTGTCGGTGGATATGTTGTTCTGCTCTCGTTTCTTGGGCTGCTCGCTGTGTTTTTAGCTGGGAAAAGTCTTTACTTGGTTGGTTGTACAAAACCTCTGCTATGTGATACAGAAACCTCTGGGGGGGTAAGTATTTAGCGGGGAGGGTATGCTCTGTTCACACTGACTTCCTAACTTGTTTTAAACTCTGTTTTTTTTTTTTTTTTAAATCTCAGCCAGATTATTTAAAAAATAAAATGAAAAATGAGGAACATTGTTGCACAAGAACTGGAAAGAACCCAAAGAGTTTGCTTACTGTTAAAATTGCGACATGGCTGGAAACATTTGGTAAAGAAGAATTAATTGCCTGCTGTATTTGTGGTTTCCTGTTGAATCTCAATTTCTAGGGGAGGTTGAAAAACCCATGGATGTTTCCTCAGATTACTAGATAGCATTATACCTTGTGTGCATGATGAAAGACCTTCAGCAGAACGTGCCAGATATCCATGGCTTGCTAGAAAAAGTCCCTCCTGTCTGGAACAGGGCTGTGCTCTCCTTTTAAGATGGGCGGTTTGAGCAGAGAAGACATGCAATGAAGTTTAGCTCGGTCGGTTAAGACTCAGCTTACCCTTTTCCAGTAAGCTGCGCTGGAGGAAATCCAAGTCTAGGTACTGTCTGGAAGTGAGTTGGGGATCGGGACAGGATTTCTGAGCAGTTCCTTATGCCTTCGTCCTTTTGGTAAGGATCTGCCAGCACGGACTGGCTTCCAATCCGAGAGGTGCCTGAAGGATGCTCCGGTGGTCCTTAGCCCCCAGGTAGTCCTTCTGATGAGCTTGGAAGCCATGGCAGGGCTTGTAAGGGAGGAGGCGGGGGTCAAGCAGTCCTTCGGCAGAGGAAGGGCTGGTTAAAGGTGTGCCCTGGCCCACCTTGCAGGATGTTTTTGATGTGTCTGGGTTGCAAAGCCAGAGTGGGCAACAGCCGGATGAGAGAGAGGTTTGTGTTCCGCATTCAGGTTTGCAGGGATGAGGGAGCTGATCTGGTATCATCCTGGGAGCCGGAGCCGTGGTCAAGGCAGAGCACTTGTCCAGGTACCTGCAGACACCCCTCTGTGCCGCTCCCGCTTCATCCACACGTGGCAGGACCCTGGTAGCTGCTGCCACGGGGAGGCACCGCCACGGCCGGTGGCAAAGCCGGAGCTGGGGCTCCCCTTGGGGAGCACGTGGCTGGTACAGGGTCACGCGTCGGAGGGCCTGGGTGGACAGGGGTGTGAGGAGCGATTGCAGAGGGTGGTTCCCTGGCCTGCGGCGTGGGGAGCATCGGGGAGCTGCTGGGTGAACCCCACAGCTGAAGACCTCGGCTCAGAGGAGGGCAGCTCTCCTGTGCCCCCTGCCCCCACATCCTCGTCGGTCACGCGGAAGATGCTTGTGTACACGAAAGTATAGCTTGTGATGACACAGGGCTTAAGGTTGTGAAACCTTCGAGGCTCCGCTGGGTATTCCTGTGGGAAGGGAAGAGTTATCCCTCGGATAACGTCCACGGGGAAATAGTTAATCTCATTAAACACCGGAGGCTGTTTTCTAAAGCAGAGGCGATGGGGGAGTGTGGTTAACCATGGAGAGCGGAGACGGGCTAGAGCTCGTGAAGGAGACGTGTACGTGGGAGTTCGTAGCTGCGTGTCAGTGTATCAGAGCTTTCGTTTGAGATCGCGGAGATCAAAAGGAGCCGCCACGGAGCTACGCCGCTTTCGGGGAGCTGAAAGCCACGATTTGGGGTGGATGTTGGCCCCGCGACTGCAGGCGCCTGATGTCTGAGCGTGCTCGGTTGCTTAAAATCTGCTTCTGAGTGCCCGGAAACTGGCTGAGCGCTGGGGTTTTTGGTGTCGTTTGAAATGATGAAAAACGTACTTAAAAAG
Source organism: Rhynochetos jubatus (assembly GCA_027574665.1). Classification (NCBI taxonomy): domain Eukaryota; kingdom Metazoa; phylum Chordata; class Aves; order Eurypygiformes; family Rhynochetidae; genus Rhynochetos; species Rhynochetos jubatus. The sequence continues at coordinate 16,021,865 of CM050666.1, read as the reverse complement.
TGACGCTCATCCAATCCTTTAGCTTTCTGGAAGTCCCCCTCCAGTTCTCACTGTGGTGGCCCTTGGGCCGTTGGGAGTTAAATTTTCCTTTTGACTGAACTGTGGAAACGATCTTCATTTATCATTTCCCAGTTTAGCTCCTGTATTAAAATTACAACAAGGCTGGGGTTTATTTTTGTCCTGTGTACGTTTATCTCCCGCGTATCCTCGTGTCTATTATTAGAGTCCTGCTCCGTTGCTAAACAAATTGGCCGAGCTCTGGGGGACAAAACAGCGAAGCATATGACCAGGCTGCGATTCCCCTCCGCTGGCGCGGCGGCCGCGGTTACCCGGCAGACGGCGTGTCGGCCTGTAAGTGGGAGGAGGTGGATGTGGGGGGGATGCTCCAGCTGAAAATAAACCGAAAGTCTGGGGGGGGCTGTTTGGGAAAAGCCTGAACGGCATGGCCGGGGTACGGCCCTCTGGGTTGGTTTTCCTTTTTGTGATGGGGTATTTCTGCTTCCGACTGAATGTGGCATCCTCGAAAGGAGGGCTGGTGTGGGGTTGGTTGGTTACGGACTTACCCTTTCCCGAATTGAAAGATAAATCGGAAACTTTTGATGGGTTTCAGCCAAATCCCCGTGGCTACCGCTTCGTCTGGTCGGTGGCCGGACACTTGCCCTGAGCCTAGCTTTTGGCTTGCACAGATTTGTGCTTCCGCTGGTCTTGCTCGCCTCCTGTTCCCACATCCAGGCTGAGCTAGTGATGTTTTTTTTGGTCTTTCTGGGATTTGCTGTGTTTCGTGACGTAGCTGTTGAGTATCTGACCCGTGTTCATTCTTCGCTTGTGGCGTCTGTGTGGCCGCGGCTCTCGCAGCTCTGAGGAAGCTACTGGGGGTCCCACGCACTGTAGTTGTGGGCCTTTTCGATCTTCTTTCATAGCCGCAGCGGTGTCTTTGGCAAGGACTCAGCCCAGAGCTCCCTCAAACAGAGGGGCCTTGCTGGTATGGCATGGCTTGGGGTCAGATTCTGGATTTTGGTTTTCATTCCTTCCAACTGGCTTCCCTAAAAGGTGTGATGAAATACTTCCCCCGCTCCCCTCTGGGGTGTTTTTTCCCCCCTTTCGAGCTATTTTCTCACCCGGATTTTCCTTCTTTCAGGGCTGCTTACCATGTGCTGGTTTTGGGTGTGCAGCCTTGGCTCTGCTCTGCTGACCTGGCGAGTCCATGGGATACTCCCCCACCGGACTTCTTGGTCCGGTTGGAGAGGCGCTGCCTGGGAATGCCAGCTTTCACACGCATCCCTGACCGAGTCGTCTTTTTCCGCCTCCTCCCTTCGTGTTCCTCATCCAGCATCCTTCGGGTCCTGCGTACGTGCCACGTGCTGCTTGTTTTGCCTGTGTAAGCAGCATTTCTGAGCCCGTTCCTAAAGCCGCGCTGGCCCGTGCCAAGCTCTCTGTGCCGCGGGCTCCGCTAGCCGAGGCAGGCATGCCCAGTGTGTCATTCTGCCCCGGGCCGGGTGTGTTTTGAAGGCTCTGGCTTGTGGAGAAGGGGTTGGCGTAGCCCTGGCCGGGCAGCTGTGGGTGTGGGAGGCTGGGAGCTGTGTGCCAGGGTCCACGCGCAGGACTCAGTTGCCGGAGCGATTTGCTACTGTGGCCGCAGAATTGCTTGGCAGGTGGGGGGTACAAAGCGGCTTCCACTTGTTGTCAGGCTTTTGTCGTTTTTTTTCTTTTGTTTTTCAATTCCATGAGCTTTAAAGCATGCCCGACTGAGCAGTTTAATTAGCTGTGGGAACTGCTGGAGACAACTGGCTGGGATTTGCTGCAGACCTGGCTGCCCTTTTCATGTCTTCGGCGCAGCGGAGCTGCTCTGAGCAAGCAGACAGGAGTGCCCGTGAAGGTAGCCCAGATAAGATGTTATCGCCCAAACGGAGATCAAAGGGACCGTGCAGTTGACGGGTGTGTAGGCTGGCTGTGCTTGCTGGTGGGAACTGGTCCTGGATGTGGTACCCCGAGCTCCCCGGGGATGCTCCCGTGGGGCTGGGGCCCACCTTGGGCACACAGAGCAGTTCTTGCCGGGGCTGTCCCACATGTTTTGCACCCATCCAGGTCCCCTTCTTGCACGCCTCTGCCGCAGGAGGGACTGTTGGCATCCACTGCTTCATGAACTGTGCTCCAATCTGGGAATCCTTTGGTTGTCTTCCTCTTCCACCACCTTGGAGTGTTTCTGTGGCTGTGAAACTGCTCCCAGGAGGAAGACCAGGGTGTTGTTACAGTTATATGGGCCTATGGAAAGGTGGAGGTTTGCCATGGTCTGCTAGCACGTGTTCAGAGGCTGCAACTGGGTGATATTCCCGGAGAGTAGCCCTGAAATCCTGCTCCCCGTGCAGTGCCTGGAGCCTCCCCTTGACTTTGAGGCCCAAAGTTCTTCAGCCCAACTCCTTCTCCCACTCCTGTCAGGGTAGTCGTCACGGCTGGACCCTTTGCCGTGGCTGAAACGTGCTCTGCAGGCTGCGGGCGCTACCCGAGTGCCGGTGGAGGAGCTGGAAGTGCTGCAGCCCGCTCCTTCTCCAGAGAGCGCACAAGTGCGGACCCACCTTGGAGTACCGGAGGTTGTAACGAGGTTCTGGCTTGCGGTTCCAGCTTTATTAGCGATGACCGAAACTGGTTTTCTCATGTGTTTCTCTTGTGCTCGTGGTGATTTTCTGTGGTCAAATCTGCCGCCTTTCCTGTTTTGTCCCTGTGCATGAATGGATTGTGTTTGGAGTTGGCTTCCGCGCTACGGTCTGCTTCGTCCTGGCACCCGGCGTTGGAGGCGATGCGGTCCGTCCGGAGCCTGCACGTGATGCGTCTACAAGGCTTTAATCGGCTTTGAATTGATAAAGGTCAAGCATGTTACGGCAGAAGGTTCATTTCAGAAAAGCATCCTGTCAGAGGTGCTGTTCGTTATTTTCTTTAAATCCTTAGATTTGGGGTTTGAGAGGGGAAAAAGCATTAAACGATATCTTCGAGCTGAATAAAGAAGTCAGTATTGAATGTTTTAATGTCTTACAGATGCAGCGGGGTTGCAGGGTTTTATTTTAAATTTAACAATGGGGGTTGGAGCGGCTCCAGCACTGTAAAGAATAGCCTCTTTAATTAAGGGTTTAAGCTGGAAGAGCGTGTGTAGTGTGATGCCGTTTTAAAGTTTCAGCGGGGCTTTGTAGCTGTAACTTGTTACTGCCCGTCTTGGATCGCACATCCGCGTGTCCGTGGTCACGGAGGGGCTGCTCCTTGCCCGGAGAAGGGAGGTTGGTCTGTGCAAGGGTAGCAAGGCTTCTCTAGAGCTTTTAGCTCTCCCTTTTATTATTTTCTCTTTCCCGTGGCTCCTGGTGCCCGCTTGGAAGGCTCAGCATCCTTGTGGACGCGCGCGTCTGGCGCGTTATGGCCAGGAGCAAATACCGTCTCTGTGTTTTCCCAATTAGTGCTTTTTAATTCTCAGGTTGGGGTTAGGGTGTTTCGTGGCTGCGCTCTTAGGTGTTGCGTTGGGAAGGAGGCTGTGGAGCACACGGCGGGAACCTGGGGTTGAACGCGGTCTGCTCGGGCAGGCGTTCCCGCGTCCCACCGAGCTTGTGTGGGGATAGCAACGCGTGGGACGTAGCCGTGTGCCCGCAGCTTTCGGCAGGGCTAGATCCCGTCCCTGCGTTTTGGTTCCCTGTGGCTTGTTGGCCCGTTACTTGCGGGGATGGAACCCTGAAGATTCCCCTTTAAACGTTGTTATTCTCCTGTACCAAATGCAAGCGTTCCAGGCACGTGTCCCTGCGTTCCCATCTGCCCGGACGGCATTGGGATGTAAGGTGAGGGCTTTCCTCCAGCCCCTCGGCCCGCGGGACCCGGATGGATGCCCCGTGCCCGTTGTTTGTCCCCTGTGCGTGTCTCTGCCGGGCTGCCCGCTGCAGTTAATCACCGGAGACGACGACCGCTGCTTCTGGCCATCTCGGACGCTTTTGCCAGGGTTTGCCGCATCCTTGCGCTGAGGCGATGGCTTGTTGTTTTTTAGATAGTGGCTGTGAGAATTAGGCTCTTCCGTGGCATTAGTGCAGCCTCGTAGCAAAGGCTGAGCAGCTGCGAGCCTGCCACGTCCCAGGGAACCTTTATGGTTTGCATTTAGAGTCTCCTGGTATGTTTATCCCCATAAAATAATTAATTGAGCTAGAGCTCTAAGCGACGTTATCACCTTTGCACATTAAAAAATCATAATCGTGCTCTCCGACTTAATGAGATTGAGGAAGAAATGTTCTTTTTCTGTTTGCCTCCCGGTTGTCGGGTGTTAAAGACTCCCGCGGGTCGTGCGTTCAAGCCTTTTCTCGAGGTGGCGGGGCAGCGGGCTGCCGCGTGTGGAGGGCTGGCGGGGGGAGTCACCAGCCACCGGCGCAGAGCAGGAGCCTTCGGGCTTCCCAGAGCCTTTGCCAGGCTTGGAGCCGGATCGTGAAGGCTGGCAGCGCTATTCTGAGCATTGGGAAGGGAGCTGACTGTGTTTGTGTGGTGGCCCTGGCTCTGCTGTTTTTCAATTTTCTCTTTAATTTCTATTGTTTTCTCTGCTTATTTGCTAACTTGCAAAATTCGGCAAAGGGCAGAGGATCTCCCAGCCCTCGGGCTGAGTTTTGCTCCCAAGCTGCAATGAGTCGGCACATGGCAGCGGCACTCGGAGCTCCCGTCGGAGCTGGGAACGGTTGGCGTGATGGTCCTGATGGCTTTGGGGTGTCTGGGGTCTGCGCTGCGGGGTCACCCTGGGCAGCTTCGGGTGTGTTTTAAGGGCAAATAGGAACTTCCCGTGCTCTCGGGAGCTGCTGTGTGTTTGTGTTAGCTGCTTGTTTTGGGAGGAATTGGTTGAAACACAATCACAGGGCTCCATAACTTCAGCAGTCTTCACTGCACCGTTGACCTGAGGGATGCCTTGAGTGTCCTCTGCTCCGCTGGCTGGGTGTGTTGGTGCTTTTGGCTCATTCAGCCGCGGAATAAGCCCAAACGGTGCGTGGCAGTGCCCTACGCTGGCACAGGGCATCTCGAGTGCAGCTGGTTCTCCAGGACATCCCTGCAACTACCCCGAAAGGGCGGATGAGTTCTCCCAGGGCTTGCTCGGAAAGTGGGCTTGGACGACGTCTTTGCTTCCCTGCAGCTCTGCGCATTGTGCACGGAGACCCGCAAGCCTCGGCGCTGCCTTCCCATGCGAGAAACGAGAGTCGCACGCAGAGGTGTTAGCTTGGTGTCTGTTTTCTCTTCAGCTGGGCTGGTGGAGAGGAATACCCTCCTGCACGGCTCACCGGAGCGCACGGAGCGGGGCAGACCCCAGGTGCCGAGTAACGCACGGGGATGAAACCGGAAAACCCCAAAGCCGCGTGTGTGGCAGTTCCTGCGGATGCTGCGCCGGTGGGAAGTCAGCAAATCCAGGCGACGGGAGGCGCTCCCCGGGAAGAGCAGCGTCCCCCGCACCCAGCGACCCCCGGCTCTCCGTCTGGGCAGCGCAGGGAGGAAAGGGTTAAAGGAGGAGAGGTTGTCGAGTTGGGTTAGCCATCAGATAGCTAATATTTTAGAGGTTTTTCAGAGCTAAGCTATAAAAAGGCCTTAGCAGTATTTCAACTTGCCCATTGTCTGCTGGAAGCCAGCCAGCGTTGCCATGCCGACGAGGAATTATTACTTGCTGCCAGAGCTGGAGGAAAAGCTCATACTTTTGGCTTCAAAACAGGAGGGGTGGACTTATGTAATCCAGTGTGTTTATAGGCTGAGACTGGCAGGAGCATTGAGAAATAATTACAGGCTTTCCATTTCATTTCCAGCTTGGTTTTAAGGCTGTGTGGCCTCTCTTTATTTATTTATTTTGAAGTTGGGAGGGTGGCGGCTAAAGATGCGGGAGGTGCTGGAGGTGACGCGGGGATGCCGCTAGGTAAGCGCGCATCCCCCTTCTTCCCTCCCCGGACGGCTTTTGTTTTGGTGGCGGTTTTGTCTGGAAAGCTAAACTAGGCCACAGCAGAAAGAAGTTGCTTTGGAAAACTGGGACTTGGCCCGGCGACACAGAAACGGTGTTGAGTGCCGGAGGCTGGGAATCGGCTGCCCGGAGGCGGCCGGGCGTTTGCCGGCGGAGGTGAGGCGCGAGGTTTTGCGAGCCCCCGCTGCGTTCTGGGGTGGTTGTACCCCTCCGGCCCTCCTCGGCCTGGAGCGTGTGTTTTTGGAGGGAGGGTAGCAACAAGTTAAAAAGGAGAGAAGAAGTTGGTTTTGGGGTGTTTGTTTTTTTTTTTTTTTCTGAAGATCTTGATCTCGCGTGTTGCTTCGTCGGCTGGAGAGGGGGTTTGTCGGAGCGATCCAAGCGGTTTTGCTGCCGTTTTGTGCTTTCGAGAGGTGAATCTCAAAGTTTAGCCTGTAATTACTGCGGGTTTGTTGGCCCCGGGAACAGTCGGCAGATGATGCTGTCATTCGGGTTTGCCTGAAAAGCGAGACTGACGTCGGCCAGGCCGGTTCGCCGCTGCTGGCTTTGGGCTGGCTGTTGGGAGGTGCCGCTGGTAAACCGCTCGCAGAGCGTGGGGGTCGGGGGTGTTGCTGGTTCTGAGGGTCTGGTCCCGGCGAGGATGGCTCTGGGGCAGTGGGAATCCCTTGATGGGAGATGGGAGGACGGTGCCGTGGCCGCGCGGCTGAGGAGGGGGATGCTGGCGGTGGGATGCGGGTGCTGGAGCCGGGCAGCTGCTGCTCCGTTTGCCTGCAAAAATGGGAACGTCGCAGCTATGACTTTGGAAATCTCTGACACTGGGTCCGAAGACTGGATGAAACTCGTTTCAGGGGGAAGAATGCTTTGATACGCTGCAAGCTTGCTGTGGAGGTTAGAGGCGTATCGAAGCCGCAGAGTGCATCCTCCCCCCGATTTTCCTTCCGTGCCCAGTGTCCGACTGGGGACTTGTGTTCTCAGTCCGTGCTAACCCCTTGCTGCTGTGGCATGGTGCGTACAGACTCAGTGTTCCCACTGCTGTGCCAGTCCGCTCCGGAGCGGGGGCCGGTGTTGGCGAGCCTGCTTACCTTGGGATACTGCACTTGGGGACAGTTACAGTTCCATAGCAACATTTTGGGCCCTGGTCTGAAATACAGGGGTGCCCCAGTGGAAGTGGTGTAGGTGAGGGGCTGTGGAACGCACACTGCAGGGATAAACTGCTTTTTCCCCCGTTTCCCACAGTTGCTGAGTGTGTTTGGCAGCTGTGGGCAGACACTTGGGAGAGCGGTGGCAGGCTTGGAGTAGGCAGTGTCCCTTGGAACAGCCTCGACTGGCCTTATCAGGGACAGGGCTGCGCGATACAGAACAACTCAGTAATTTAATGAGCCATCACACTGCTCTAGCTCCTACCGCAGGTGCTGTTGGACTCAACGCAGAGTTAGATTTGTTACTGCAAGGCTTTTTTTTCCGCCTTCCTCTGGGACTCATGCCAAGACGAACTGTATGTTCTGTTCTTAAGAGCTATGAGTAATGTATGTGTGAATCTATAACATAAGTAATACGAGTACATAAAATGTGCGAGTACGCGGGATTCGTGTATCCGCGTCTCGGAGCGCGGCACACGCGCGACGTGTGTGTTCAGAAATAGGGCGCGATACGTGTCTGGGCACATTAATGACGTGCCTTGCAGTTACTGCTCCGCGGAGCCCCGTCTGATGGCCCGGTCCCAGAGCCGATCCGAGAGCCCCGTCGCCAGCCGCGGTTTGCCCACCTCATTGCCCTTCTGGAGGAGTCGCTCCCTGCGCTTGCGGGGCAGTCAGCCTTAACGACGGTGAGAGGAGACGGGTGCGCTGTAGCCCGATGTTCCTTGGGTGGGCGTCCCGGGGGTGCTGGGGGGGCTACGCCTTGGAGCTGGGGATTGCGCTCTGCACCACCCCGGGTAGGAACTGCTGTACGAGCGATGCACTCCAAGGCAGGCTGCTGCTTCTAGTGGGATCTCTCTTTTGCTTTTTTAGGTTAATAAAATGGGCTTTCTCTCATAAATTATTTTTTTAATGTGAAAAACGAGAAGGTGGCAAGTAGCCAACTCCCCTGCCTCCCCCTTCCCAGCTCGATGAGGTCATTGCCTCTTAAAGTTTATACCACGCACTGAGACGTGGCTGGAGGAGCGGGAAGGCAGCAAAGGTCCCTCGGGGAGCGTGGGGGGGATGAGCGCCGGTCCCCGAAGCGAGCTGGAAGCGATGCCTGAGCAGGACTTATGCGTGGGGAGGGGGCCTGGTGTGGCTCTCCGGGAAGCCTTGCAGGATGCAGGGTGGAAGGGGTCCGTGCCTGGCCCCCGCCATGCTCCAGGGTGGAGTGGGGGGTGGGACTGGGCACGCGTGGGATGTGGGTCTGGAGCGTGGCTGTGCGGCTCGGTGTGCTGCCGGCTGGAGGGAGCGTGCGGAGGGCTGCGTGTGCGCTTCGGCGAGACGTGATGGGCAGCGGCTCTGGCACTCCTCGGCTCAGCACGCTCACACATCCATCTGCTTCTCCTTGGGAATTTCCTCAGCGCCGTGTTTGCCACGGGGTTGCCAGAGTTCATGACCCAGAGAAGGATCTCTCCAAGATCTTCGTGTCCCGGGCCCAGTGGCTGCCTGGAGAAGTTCTGGGACCTTGGTGGTTGTTTTGTTTTCACCCCCTCGAACACCACGCTGAGCTGCTTGGGATTTCCTGACCTGTTGTTTTCTTGCCTGTGTCCCCCCCTCGCCATCCCCGTTTCACTTTCCTCGCAGTGGAAGCGATATGGAAACGGGAGCGCCCGGAGCACGAGCTATTCCTTGGGGCTCTCCTGGAAGATGCAGGATGATGCCTTTGGAGGGCTGCGTGCATCAGCTCTGCCAGGACGCTTGGTGGTGGTGGCCTGTCTGTGGGTTTACGGTGGGGCGCTGCCCCGAAACATTTCATTAGGTGCTGTAATAATTAGTAACTGCAGTTGTGTAAGAGCACGTTCGCTGCCTTGTGCCTTGGCCACGGTTGTGATTTTGGCCGGAGCTTGCGGTGCCTTGCAGGGCTGGTCAGCGTGATGGTGCTTTATCCATCTTTTTCTTGTCTGGCTGCCCGGTCGTTGCTCTGGGGAAGTGCAATGAGCCTGTTCCGTGTGATCCCATCCTCCGAGCTGGCCTCGAGGGGTGTGAGCCCTCAGTGAATTCGTGCCGTAGTCCAGAAACCACAGAGTTGCTGCAGCAGAGAAAGGGGCTGTGGAGAGGGAAAGCGAGAGATGGGCGGCCGCTCTGGTGTTACTGCCTGTGACAAGCCCGTGGCAGCAAGCACTGCGCTGGGTGGAAGCGTGGGTTCCCTTTGCAGGCTCGTTCCCGGTGTCCCGGTGCGTAGGGACGCACCGCCCCCCCATCAGCAGTGGGTTTGGAGGTGGGCGGCCGTTCCCACCACGGGCTGCACGGTCGATCGAGGCAGGAGCTGTGGAAAGGTGAGGGAGCGGGACGGCGGTGGGAGGAGGCGGCTGAGGTGTCATCTGCGCCCGTGGAGGTCTGGGAGCAGGGAATGAACACCAGGACGGGCGGATCGGCCGGCACCTGCAGTGCTCCGCAAGGAGAGCCAAGGCCTGGGAGATGCTTAAAACAGTGAAACTTGGAAGTTGCAGTTCGGTCAGGGCCTGTCCGTTCCGTAGGCGTCCCGCTCGCCGCCACGGCCCCTCGGCGACACCGCCTGCGCACGGCTTTGTGCTGCTCCTCAGCAGCCTCCCTGGCTTTTTATTCTTCCCGTCGGCACGGTACAATCGCTCCTTGTTAGCCTATCTTGCTCTTTCCTCTCTCAAGGAAGGGAAGGAGTGAGGGAACCAGATCTGATCATTCCGGTGAGTAGAACTGTTCCCCTGAGCCCTTTATAACGAAATAAAAAGGCTCTCCTTCTCTCCGCTTCGCTTTGAGTACAAGCACTTTACCCTCTTGGATTCCCTGCAGGCTCCTCACACTGCTAAAATTGAAACATCAAGATGTCTGAGGCAGCAGGAATTACCATCAGTGTTTTGACACCTGGAGGTACAATTTCTATTAGCTTTTATATAAAAACAACACCAGTTTTGCCAACAGAGCTCCCGTTAAATAATGCATGAAGACCCCGCTCCCGACAGGAGGGATTTTTCTTTCCCTTTCCCGGACTCTTGGATAACAGCTCAATTTCGGTGACCGTTGGGGAAAAAGATCCGCACGTTGGCACGCGGATATATAGATATATACGGGGAGACACGTGCTTAACTCCTGGGCAGAGAGTCAATTATCCTGTTTGCTAATTAACGTGGAGAGATGGGGAAAAGCAATTTAAGGTTGGTCTGTTGAGAAGGTTTGGATGGTGGTTTTATTTGTCGGAAGCAGTGGAAGGCAGTCTTCTGGAAACCTTTGATGGGAAATAAGACTGCTTTACAGCCTCCCAGTGCCTGGGGGGGGCTTCTTCCAAGGGCAGGGAGTGACAGGACAAGGGGTAACGGGTTTAAACGGAAAGAGGGAGATGGAGATGGGCCATCAGGAAGGAATTCTTCCTGCAGAGGGTGGGGAGCACTGGGACAGGTTGCCCAGAGAAGCTGTGGGTGCCCCATCCCTGGCAGTGTCCAAGGCCAGGCTGGATGAGGCTGGGAGCAACCTGGGCTAGTGGAGGGTGTCCCTGCCCACAGCAGTGGGGGCACTGGGTGGGCTTTAAGGTCCCTTCCCACTCAAACGGTGCTGTGAGATGTAATAAGAGAGACCCTGGGAGGGTCCGAGTGCTCTTGGAGAGGAGCGCAGCATCACCACAAACAGCAAATGGGTAACTTGTGTTTTTTGCCTGGATGATGCTCGTCGTCAGGCATATGCTCTGTGCTCGCTTTTGGGGGAAATGAAGTGAAACAGAAGGGCACGGCACATGGAGGTGGCTGCTAATACCGAGAATCAAAGTACAGTTTTGACATCTCTAACCTAATAAGCGGTGCTGCGTGCGAGAGCCTGCTTATTTTCCTTTTCACCATGAGATGCTTTGACAGAGGAGTAAAGTCCCATTTTGACATTTCTGTCATTTTAACTAAAGAGAGAGATTACAGTAAATTGGATTAAGTGAAAATCTTCTTCAGATGTTTGTGGTTGGGGCTGATTTATGGATAGATGTCGTTTGAACGTCATTCTGCATTTTTTAAGCATCTGCTTGATGGTTGCTCTAATGCCGCTGCTGCAAGCAGTCCATGCAGAGGAGGGGAGGCTGTGAGGCAGCTACCCGTGACAGATCCAGCGCCGGCACGGGGACAGCAAAACGCTGCCCTTCTCGTGTTCCCAGCCGCATAGTGCCAGAGTCTGCGACGGCTGCTTGGTCCTCCCTTGAGTTCCTGTTACTAAACTGGTGTTACTTCTCCTTAGAGTCCCTCCTAAGGCTTTTCTAAGTAGTTTTTCCGTCCTGGAGAGATGGGTCGGCACGCGCGTTCCTTGTCACGCACTTGGCAAGTCTCGGGGCTCCCGTTGCCCTGCGACCGGCGCGGGTGTTCGTTCGCGCAGCGCCTTGGCCGCCGCCTTGCAGGGTCCCTCGCTCCCGGTGAGTCGGTGCGCGCGACCCTTCCGGCAACCAAAATATTCCCGCGAGCACGTGCTGGCTCGCTAACGTAGCAACGGCACGTGAACTGTGGAAAGTCCTCGTATTAAATTAACAGTTCAGTATACATGTCCTTCGTGGCTTCCTCCCCCTAAGCTGTTCCGAAGCTGCTGGTGCCATTTGGCAAGCTGCATAATCTCTTGTGGGTGATGATATAATCAGCACTGTAATCAAATCTGCCAGTGATGTCATGGATGGAGTAGTCTCTGGTGCAGCGATTAGGGGGATGAGATTGAAGCCTTTGTGCAAATGGGAAGCTGGGAAGGCCGCATCCCTGTGGTGTGCACGTACGGGTTCGTGTCTGTGCGGAGTTTCGCAGTCCTGGGGCGGGATGGCGCTGCCCAGGTGTGACAGGGATGGAGCAGCACCGTCGGAAGGGGACCGCGTCACATCCCGACCTCTCGGGGTCAGTCGGGCAGGGATGCTTCGCATCTTCCCTCCAGACTGAGCCCCGCTGTTTTGGTTCGCGGCGGCTCGGTCCTGCCTGGGTTTCCCCGGGGTTGCGGTGTTGTGTTTTTGGCATCCGTGCTCCGCCGCGGTGCTTCGCGTCCCCCTCGCAGTTAAAAGATTCTGCGTTTCGTGCTTTGCTAGTGACCCAAAAGTGCAACTCTTAAAATATTTTCTATGTTGTTTCCCGTGATGCGATGATTAGTGGAAGATCACACTACCGAGGGGAGATAAATTTGTAATCCTGCTTAGTGGCTGATCTTACCCTGGCCGAGTAGCTCTCGTTGCATAAGGGACAGTAACCCGAAATCATCTTTAAACCAACGGACAGGGTGCCTTTCTCTTCTCCCTTCGCACACGAGTGTGACACAGACTTCTGAATCGGCTTGAGGTTTGGTTTTCCTTTGCCATCGGAATAGCCCTTGATAACCTTCGGGTTGTTGTGCCAAGGAGAGCAGCGGTGCCGTGGGAGCTGGGTTATTTAACATGTCAGCCTGCGTGTCAAACAGCCTTCCCTGCACCCTTGGCAGCCTGGCTCGCTTTTCGGGAGTGCTGAGAGGTGTTTGCAAAGGTTACCTGGCACCAGTGACAGGGAGGAGCAAGCCAAGAGCCTGATCGCACCCCATGGCAGGGAGGTTTAGGAGAGAGGCTGGAGTGGGAGCCTCGAGGGATGGCTGATTCCCTTGAGAAATGCTACATGACCTGTCTGGGGTTAAGAGCTCCACCTGAGGATGTGGGGCTCAGTGTGTCACCCCCCCATCTGCTTCCAGAAGGGCCCCCTTGGAGGAGAGACCGCAGGCTGCCCGTGTGTGCAGCCACAGAGCACGGGTGGGAATGGCCGCTCCCAGGCGTCGGCTCCTCTTTGTGTCACTGGAGCAAACTCCACTTCCCATTGCAGGCCAGACCTGGAGCGTGCAGTTCCCGAAATCCCGGCTGCTCCAAGCTGGGGGAGACTAGGCTGGATACAGCCCCAGGCTGCTCAGGAGCTTCCTTGCTCAGCAAGCATCCGAGCAGACGGATGCCCTCTCCTTCCCGGCCGCTCAGGAGCGGTGGGATGCTCGCGGGGGATGCTGTGGTGGGTTTGCAGGTCGCGGGGTGAGCAGAGCTCACCAGCCGTGCCGTGCCGTGGGCAGTACGCTGGAACAGACGCTTCCTTCCCTTGTGGAAGGTGGTATCCCCATGGCTGGCGGTGCGGCGGGCAGAGGGGGGGTTTCTCTCTGGTGTGGGTGTGTCGGTGCTGCCTGTGATGGACTATCCCTGTGACAGGCGCTGAATGGGACCTCCCGGGGGAAATTAGCCTGCAGCTTTTGACTGTGTTAAATACTCTCCAGTGCCATCCCGAAGGAGCGGTTTTTAGTGCTCTGCAGCATTTCAGCTGTATTTTTAACATCACCTCTGTGAGGTGTGACCATGTATAGCCTATATTTACCTTAAAGTCTTCCAGAGATAGTTAAGAAATGCTAGTGTGTTCTGTTCTTCAGGTCTGTAGCACGGTGGATTCTCACAGGTAGATGAGAACCTCAGCTGGAGATGGTGCAGATTATTACCTGTTGTCACCTGGCACCGGGATGGTGACGTGATCTCTCCCTGCTTCCGACGGGGAGTGAGTCTGTCTTGTGCTTGCCCGAGAGCAGAGCCCAGATCTGGGGACCGGCCAGCGATGCTCTTGCTTCTGCCCAGAGCCTGCGGACGCGGTCCTGGGGAGCAGTCTGACGGAGCCTTTGCCGGCAGGGAGCAGAGCCCCGGGATGCCGGTGGCTGTTAACGCAGATCCAGCTGACGTAGTTCCCTGCGTAGGCCCTGCGTTCCGTCTCCTCCGTGCTGAGAGAGCTAGAGGTTGCAAAGGGAGGAGGGTGCTTTGATTGGAGGCACGTGATGCCAAATTTGGATTATATGGAGGCTGGGGTGGAGGTGGGGAGAGGCTGCCCTGAAGGAGAAGAGCTGGCCAAGCTCTGCATCCTGCTTTGTGTCTAGAAGTGTGGTGTCTGCCTAGGTTTTCATAGAGTGCCGGACTGGTTTGGGTTGGAGGGACCGTAAAGTCCACCCAGTGCCACCCCCTGCTGTGGGCACGGACACCCTCCACTAGACCAGGTTGCTCCAAGCCCCATCCAACCTGGCTTTGCATTTTTTTAACCAAGTACCAACATCTAAAGGTAAAATCTGCAGACAAAATGACGGGGACACTTTTTTTAAGATCCCTTGTCTTTGTTCTTGTATAGAGGTGTTTTTTCCATGAGCTGCTCAACTTTCCGTTTGCTCGAGCTGTTCGGAGCTGGCTGCTGGGCTGAGCTGTGTAATGGGATATCTGAATCGCACCAGGAAACCTGCTCCAGCTTAAGCAGCCCTGATTGAGACGCACATTCGGCCAGGCCAGTACACACTGCTGCACGGAGACATGAAAACTCAATGTCTGATTGGTGCCTCTTTTGCTGGGGTCAGTAACCGCGGCCGAGGGATGCGCCGGTGGGCGACGAGTTGTGGAGTCACAGACTGGTTTGGGTGGGAAGGGACCTTCAAACCCACCCAGCCCCACCCCCTGCCATGGACAGGGACACCCTCCACTAGCCCAGGTTGCTCCCAGCCTCATCCAGCCTGGCCTTGGACACTGCCAGGGATGGGGCACCCACAGCTTCTCTGGGAACCTGTTCTCGTGCCCTGATGTCCAACTCTGTCAGAGCTCCTGTTTGCCGTGGGAGGTGATTCCCAGCTGATGGCTTTGCACTGGAGGTTTCCCTCATGGTTTTCCTTCGTTTCTGCTGTGTGGCTGAAGGGTGAGAAACCATTGAAGCATCAGCCCCAGGCTGGGTCGGTGCAGGGTGGGGGAGGTACCTGCTTGCGCCTGCAGCAGCGAATTGGGCCAGTGAGTCAGCTTAGGGATGGCTTCATGTTGGCAGCTGAGGGTTGTTGTTTTTTGTTTTTTTAAAGTAGTAGTAATTATTAAGTGGCTTTGAGTGTTCAGGAATTGTAAAACAAGCTGAACTGATAGTCCAGGGACTGGGCACTTTGCTGGAAAATGGGTCAAAACTCGCCCCTCCCTCTGGTACGACGGGGTAGGGAGGCCAGGGGCTTCCCAGCCTGTTGTGCTGGTGCTCATTGCTCCCCCGTGGAAGAGCAGACCCTTCGAGATGTGTCCTCTCCCTGTAGCCTGGGTTTTGGCCACCTGTCAAGGACTCCTTCAAACTAGCCCAGGGACTCCCAGAAGCCTGTAAACGTCACCCTGGAAACCGTCACTCCCAGCGCAGGAGAGGTGAGTTGGAAAGGGTGTGAGCAGGTTGCAGCATCCCCATGTCCCGATCTGAAAGCCAGGGTCATCCCTGGTGTGCTTTGGCGGGGAAGCATCGCAATCCTGTTTGCTCCCTCGCCTGGGTTCGGGGATCAGGGATCCCCATCTGCGTTGTAAGCCTTGTCCGTGGCATTGTAACCCAAAACGCGGCCCCTGCAAAGCGCCACTCGCCTTCGGGTGAAGTCGGGGGGAGCTGGAGCTGTGCAGGGCTCCCCCTTTTCAGGGTGAGCCCCCCCGCGGACGGGGGAGGGGTGGAGTCCCCTTTGCATCGCGCTCGCTGCGTGCCAGGGCTCCTGCTGAAATGGGCTGTTGGTTTTTGGACGGGGGAGCTTGAGAGGGGGACGGAGGGGGTGGAGGTGATGTTCTCCCGTCCCCCTTCCCTCGTCCAGCCATCTGTGAGGTGCTACACGTTGTGTGCCAATGCTGAGATGGTTTTGGTGCCTCTGGGGAGGTTTTGCCTTCGTCTCGCAGCTGTTAATTACCTGGACAAGGAGAGCGGGACGTACCCCCTTATGGCTCCTACCTCTTAGCCCCGGCTCTCCGGCAGATCTGCCACGAGCTAATGAGCAGCTCCTTGTGCTGGGCCACCAGCGAGCTTCAACTCCTCCTCGCTTCTTCTGGGGGGAAAGGAAGGCAGCAGCGCCGTGCGGGAATAAACGCCTGGAACCGGTTATTAACCCAGGCTGAAAACTCACTTTCTCCGCTGGTAACTCCCTGGGGCACGTTAGGAGAGGGGCTGGCGGAGGGTTCAGAGCTGGTGTTTGACAGACGATCACGAGCGATCGAGTTAGCGTTGCTCAAGTTCCCATCCTGCTCCGATGTGCCGGGGAAGCACAGCCACCGCGTTGCAAACCCGGAGTGAAATGGGTTAGTTTGAGGCAGCTCCGCTCCCAAGCGACTCCCTCCTTTAGTGATGTTTTATGGCACAGCTGCATAGCATCTCATATATTTTTGAGTACCTTAGTTTACAGGTCATTTAATTTATTTGCAGGCTTTGTTTCGGTTCCCTAGGGTAATTTTGTTCCGTTGCACGTCTTCCTACGGAGGCATTAAATGGTGCGGTTTGTCACAATAGTTCAGCTTTGATGCTGGCAGTCGGTGCTCTTCAAAGATGCTTCTGTGAAGTTTAGACTCCTGAATCATTAGAGGATCATGAAAGAAAAGGAATAATTTAAAAGGTGAAGATGTTTTGTCGTCTTTGAAATTGGGAACGTGCGAAAGGAGAAAGATGTTTAGCGGTACAATCTGCCTGAAAGAACTCGGGAACTCCACAAAATGAATTCCCCTTCTTTATTCAGGATGTAAATAATCGAAAATGTCACTCCTGAGCTGAGTAATTTGTTCAACAAAAGGATCTCGAGGAGATGACTCTCCTGGCTTTCACGAACGCGCCCGAGACATCAGAGGACCTGTCTGCGCCGCGATGCGAGCTGAAGGGTTTGAAAATCAAATGAGCAGCGTGTTCGCTGCGAGAATATGTAAAGGGATCTCGCGGGTGCTTTGTCATCTCCCCTGCAGTTTGAAAGGCTGGTTTGTCTGGGCAGGCTGGGGTTTAGGTGGGCTCCTGGGAGCTGCGGCTGGGCGTCGGGAGGATGTGTTGTTGCAGCCGTGGTTGCTAACGGGCTGTCTACCGTGGCTAAAGCAGCCGTGAGGGTGCTGCAGCGACACTGCGCCTTGGCAAGGGGTTGCTTTTTTCTTGCTTTAAAGGTGCTTGTGTGGGGGATAAACTGAGATGAGAACAGCGTAACCCTTGCCGGGTTTAAGGCCGTGTTTAATGTACGAGGTGGAACGTAGGTCATACGGTGTGGGCAGAGAGGGACCGGGGAGTGACCGGGGGTCGGAGTGGGCAGGGAAGGAGCTTTGCCCTGGGACAGCCTGGCTGCCCGTGCCCTGTGGTGAAAGTTGCCCTGGATGCTGGGTGGACGTGGCAGCACGGGGTAAGTGTTGGAGCATTTCAGGCTTTGGCAGAACAGGAGGAGGGGTTGGGTTGTGCCTTTGCATGGTCCATCTTGCCCCAGCAGATGGGCATTTGGGTATCAGCTTGGACATTTCTGTATCTGGAGCTTTGGGCCGGGCTTCCAACAGAAAACGGGGCGTTTTCAGCGTTTTTCCATCCCTGGGCCTGTACCAGTCAATTCTGCAGGTTCGCTGTTGCTGGCCTGCGCTGGCTTTCTTCTTTCTGCCTCTGTTTCGGCTGCCTGACCTGTGCGCTGGCCTTTGGCCATCACTCCTCGAGTTCCCTGCGCTGTTTCCCTTGGCAGTCCCCCTGCCCGGCTGCGTAATCTTTGGTTGTCTCCAGATTTTGTCTCCGGGCATTTCCATTTGTCTTTGCAGATCATCTTCAACAAAGGCCTCGCACGGGCTAATTTGTTTTCTGTTTCCAGCCTACACTTCAAATAACTCCTTTGTCTTGTGAATGGCCCGTGCCTGGATCCAAATCCCACCTCCCCCTGTTTTTTAGCGTGGGTTTCTTTTCTCGCCGTTCCTTGTCTGTATCCTTAATTGACGTTATTGTCCCTCTGGGGCATTAACCAGCCGGTCACTGTGGGCTGTGTCTGGCCGTGCGTGATGCCGTTGTGCAACGGGAACGACTCTGCCGTCGCATCCCTGCCGCCGGGCTCGCCGTCCAGGTGGTCCGTGGGTCGCCTGCAGGCTCTGCTGCAAAAACCAGGAGGTACTTAAGTTGTTTTAGTTGGTAAGGAGGAGAAATCCAACTGGGAATAGGGAAAGTAAAGGGAAAGAGGCATGTTACAGCAGGATTTGTGAAGCAAAGACTTGGGCCAGCCGTACTGATGCTGCCCTGACGCTGGAGCTGTGGCCAGGCTGGCGCTTGGCGCGTGGCTTGTGCGGTTTGGTACGACGATGTCCCCGCGGCCGGGGAGTGACAGCTTCTGCAAAGAGAGATGGGTCTGTCGAGCATTTCAGCACAGACGTGCCCCTGGGAGCCATCACAAGGTCACTTAAACCGTGTGGAGTCCATTGCCTAGTGGTGTCTGTGGTGGCTAGGTGGGACAGAGCTCTCGTCTGCTCCGAGCATCCCGATTCTGCTGCCGAGGGTCAAGGTCTGACCGAGGGCTGTCAGCGGCAAGAGTTGCAGCACGCAGCATTCGCTTTTGGCTGACAGAGTCATCAGGCCAAGGGCAGCCTGTCTGGCAAACCTGCCTTTCAGAACACAGCTGGGAGTGGGACTGGCAAGATCCAACCCTCCAACCTTGCTCCGTGTCGCTGCGGTGCCAAGATCTGTACACAGATGCTGGCAAAGGTTATCTCGGGGCAGAGCTAAACATGGGTCCCATGCCCAAAATAGCTTGGAGAGATTGAAAAGGAGAAAGACAAGCGGCAAATCCTGCTTTGCTGGTTTGGGCAGTGACAGGAGCAGGGCAGAGAAGTCACCTTTTGTCACGGATCAGACCCGGTTCTGCGCGGAGCCGTGTTGCCGTGGGAGAGCTGATGAGCCTGGAGCCTTCTGGCGAGGAGGCAGCAAACCAGCCCGAGGGTCTTCAGCTCCTGAGCTTCTGCCATCCCCTCGGTGTCCTCAGGACCGGTTGTTCCTTCCTACAAGGGTATCCTGCCCTGAGCAGCTCCGGCAGTCCTGCTTTCCTCCTGAAAGGACTTACCGGCATCCGTACGTACACAAATATTTGTGTGTCGTGTCAGCTGTCTCCCAAGAAAACGTAACGCACGTACTGATTGCAGAAACCCGTGATGGTTACATCGCGGTGCCTTTCTGGGGAACCCGTTTTCATCACATCTTAAAGGATTAGTGGCAGCGAGAATAATTAAAACCAGCGTGGGTACATCTCCGACTGCTTTTCAGGCCTGGTTCTGATCTGGAGCTGTACGGCACATCCGTGCCGTTACCGGCCCCGGCACGGCTGCTGGCACAGTGCTTTCTGCTGTGCCGCACGCGAGTCTGCGCCGGGGTTTTCAGCCTGGTGGGTTGGTTGGGCTCTTGGAGGTGAATGTTACAGCTTGGCGTTAGTTAAGCATGATAAACAAAGGTCTCCTTGGCTTTTATTTCAAACTACGTCAGTTGACTGGAGGTTATATACCGTTTTTCCTCTTTGAGGAGGAAAATTGCCACGTGTTTAGCATTCGAGTAAAAACAGCGTGGTGTTTTTTCCCCAAAAGGTGCGTCATTTACTGTAATTATCCTAGTTTTGTTGTCAAACTCAATCCAGTGTGCCACGGTGAGTGCCAGCAGCGTTGTGCTTTTGTGTAGTGTGGTGCTACTCGTCGTTGCCCTTTACTGAGGTCTTTTGCAGTCGTTTTGTGGGCTGCATCCTAACGTTCTCTGCAGGCCATCCCTGGTCCGTAGACCACAAGTTGAGTAACGTTACTCTGGGCTTAGGAAACCACACGTTCTGTTAATCTCATTTCAGCACGTCCATGCGTTGGAGCGGTGTGTTTGCACTGGGAGCCTTCAAAGCTCTGAGGATGGGTGAACTGGTATTTTCAGGGGAAAATGGGGTGCCCCATCACTGGCTGTCTTCAAGGCCAGGCTGGATGAGGCTGGGAGCAACCTGGTCTGGTGGAGGGTGTCCCTGCCCATGGCAGGGGGGTTGGAACTGGGTGGGTTTTAAGGTCCCTTCCAACCCAAACCAGTCTATGATTTTCTGGGAGCTGGCAGTGTCTGGTTGTTCTCGCCTTTCAGATGGATAACTATGGCAACGCGCCCACGTTTGTCTCGTGTCAGCGGCAAACCTAGGACCTCACCTGGGAGTTCCGCTCTCCGAGGAGTATGGAGCCGAATGGGAGGGTTGGCTCTAACTTTGAAGAGCAACAGGTGTGTTAAGTGACATTCATTGATTTATCTTTTGCAAACCACTTTAATTGCAAAGCCTTATTTTGGACGTGTAGGGTTTTTGCTTGGTCGTGGCTGTATCGGCCCAGGGGCTGGGCTGAAGGACCGGCGCAGGAATGCGCATCCCGGTGAGCGTGATGCTGTGGATCACTGCATGGCGTTGTGAGCTGGTCTGTGCCCGTCCTCGGGGCCGGATGGGCGTCTGCTCGGCGCTGTGGCCTGTGCCCGAGCTGGCGTGCGCTGCTGGGAGCTGGCATGCGTGTGGGCAGAGCTCTACCGGTGCAGGCAGGCCATCAGCAACCTGCCCTGGCTTGTGGGGTGCTCTCGTGGTGTGAACTGGGGAGAAATGATGGGGAGATGGCTTCAGATGGGAAATGGCACATAACAGGAGAAGCAGGGGAGCTGGAGGTGGTGGGTTGCCTTTTTGAAGGCTGCAGCAGTGGGGACCCTGGGAATCTGCCAAACAAGTGGAAATAGGCTCCTGCTCCCGCCCCCTCGGGAGGTCCGTGTTATAGCCCTGGTGCTGGGAGTGCTGTAGGCTCCAGCTTTCCGCTGTGCCCAGTCGGAGGCTGTAAATCTCCTCGTACCTAGCGCGGTGATGGCTAACGCAGGTCTGCGGATAAACCCGTCCCTGATGGAGACTCTGACCGGGGGGGAAATACTTTTCCTGTGAGACAATGTCTGTTGTTCCTCATCAAAATCAGTTGGGAAAAGTGGGAACCAAACAGTTCGATCTTAAGGATTTAGAGAGTCTGGCTGCACTATTTCTCTTTCATTTCCATCAATCTGCTCCTATTGTTTGTGTTCCTCTCTTAAAGATAATTAATTAAGGGCTGCTGCTGAGGAGGCACCCCGGAATCTCTTGCTGGGGGTGGGTGGCCAAGCAGCGTCCCAGCTGCACTCAGCTATGAACCAGCACGTCCCCAGCAGGACGTCACACTCCCCGTTTCCTCCCCATTGGGAGCACCCCCAGCTCTGCTGCTGGCTGGCTGGGGACCCAGCACCCTCCCCGGAGCGGTGCTGGGCTGGACGCGCTGCAGCAGCCCCTGTTCTTCACACACGGGGCGTAAAAACAGGCTGGAAGGCGCCTGTGGAGCTGCCCCGGTGCTTTGGGGACCTGGTTCGGCTCCAGCACGCGGTGCAGGGCACCCAGGCCTTGGGCTTCCTTGCTGCTCCGTGGTTTGCTGGTGTGGAAGCCATGGGCAGTGCCTTCCCCGTTTGCAAGCACACGGTTTTCACTCTTGGCTTTCCGTGGGCTTCTTGTCGAGGCAGTGTCGTGTCATTGGAAGGGAAGGGCAAGCCTCGGTGGCCGTGGCAGCGTGTGGCTGGTGGCTCGCAGCAGCGCGCTTGGCGCGGGGCTGTTCTGGGGCCCCCTCTCCCTTCACCCCAAGCGTGCTCATCCCTCTAGTAGAGCGATAACTTCTTTTTCTGGTTGCACAGGCAGAAGGAGGAAAAGCTTTTGAGCTCTTTGAGCTTGACACGGCGTGGCTCTGCACGCTGTGCCGTTTTAAAGCTGAACTTCTGGTCTGAAGAGTTAAAAAAACTGCGTTTCTCTTGCTGTAGACCCTGCGAGGGCAGGGTCTGGTTCTCCTGCTGAGCTTCCAGGGAAGCTTTGGCTCGCTGAAAGCTGCCAAAGGCTCTGGGCCCCCCCACTTGGAGCGTGTGTAATAAATGTGCGTGTATATCTCCATATATTTACGTGTGCTGATTCACTCTTGGGCGGCTGCGAGGCAAGATGTCCAGGTTTGGATCCCTTATTAGGAAAGTACCGGAGGCTTCCGCAGGTCCCCGTGAGGTTTTGGAGCCCACGGGAGCGTGGTGCACATGGCCTCTGCAGCCGCGGGGAGGGTTTGCCCCTATGGAAGCACATGTGGGCTGCGGGAGGGGGAGGGGGTGCCAGGAGGGCGAGCGGAGCGGGTGTCGAACCGCGCTTTGGGTGGGACTCGACCATTCAGATCGCATCCAGTCGGAAGGAGGGGAAGTGGAGTAGTCATACTGGAAGTATAAATCCGCGCCGGGCGCTTTCTGGGTGCCTCTGAATTCCCCTGCTCGCGCAGGGGCTTTCCTGTGCCGGGGGTGGATCGCACCGATCGCACCGAGCGCGCCGAGCTCCTGCGTTGGGAGGCCGTCCCCGGCCGGGATGGGCTGCTGGTGCTTCCCGGCAGCAGGGTAGCAGGTAGGGTGGGATGTGCGGGTGCAGGGCACGGGAAAGTCCCAGCTGCGCTGCAGGGAGCGAGCCGAAAGCAGGAGGGGACCTGCTTGTCGCTCCGCTCGCTGCCCCGAGAGCCAGACCTTGTGCGCTTGCCCGTGTGTGACGTGGGAGAGCATCTGTGCCGAAGGCGACCCTCGGCCGGAGCGCGGCGGTGCCCGAGGACGGCAGACGTGTGGAGGCCTTAGTGGGAAAGTGCTGAAAACGGAGTTTTGTAAAACGTGGCCTCTCGGGGGGACCCCTTTGGGCCGCGTTCCCCCTGCCGCGGTTGCCGGCTGGGCCGGGGACCGTTGCCTCGGTGCGGCTGGCAAGCCGTGCGTGGATGCCGTCACCGGCGAGGGGTCCTGTGCCTGCCTGCAGCAGATAGCAACGGGGTTATCGGCGCGAGCTGATCTGTGGTCTCACGGGAGGGGAAAACAAGAAAAACTTCCTCTTTCCCTCCCTTCCCCACCCCCCTTTGGTTTCATACACGCCAGCTGCTGCTGCGTTGGCCGGGGCTGGCCGAGTGCCCGGTGCAGCAGAGACCCTGGGAGTGTGGGGAGAGGCTGCCGGGGGGCTGGTGGGGCTGGAAGCATTCCCTGCCGAGGAAAGATTCGGATACCGCCAAAACCCTGGCGTGAATCCACGCTGGAGTGTTCCCGCGCCGGGGAGGAGGCGTGCAGAGCGTGCTCAGCGTCGCGTGGGATGGAGAAGGGGTCCTGGGGAGGGAGAGCCGGGGGAGTGGGGACTCAGCCTGGGCAGGACTGGGCCTGGCAACATCCTCTGTGCCCGGGCCGCAGCGGGAAGATGCGTTTTCTGTAACAAACTGAGAATAACGGTTAACCCCGCGGATGGAGGGGGCTGGCCGCGAGGTCGGTGCCCGCTGCCCGTCCTGGCACGGATCAGGGCTTCCCTCAGGTGGCCGTGAGAATGGCCACGGCTGGGAGAGGAAGGCATGGAAAGCACTTGTATGGGGAAAGGGATGGGCTGGGGAGGGGCCTTGTGGCATTGGACCTTGTGTTGATGTGCCAAAACTCTTAGCTTGTGTTTTTGGGAGCTGTCACTCCCCCAAAAACTACCCGTCTGCAGGAGCGTCGGAGATGTAGGTGCACAGAGCCCAAATAAATTGCTGGCTGTTCGCAGGCCTGGGGCTGTGGGAGGGCCGCCTGGGGCAGTCGGTTGGGATGGGTTTGGGATAATCAGCCGCCAGACGTTGGGTTGTTGCATGGGACCGTGGTCGACTGAACGCTAACCCCCTGCTTTCCTGTTCGCTTCCAGTTGTTGCGTGCCGTGGAGAGCACACGCATGATGAAGAGGAGCTCTCGGCTCTCCTAATCCTTCGTCGGTGATTTGGAAGCAGTGACCTCCGCGCCCTGCTCTTCCGCCATGTCTGGATCCACGCAGCCCGTGACGCAGAGCTGGCGTGCCGCCGAGCCGCGCTATCCCCCGCACGCCATGTCCTACCCGGTGCAGATCGCTCGACCGCATGCGGTAAGGCAAGAGGGTTTCCTTCCCTACCTGCTTGCCGGCCTCGGATGTGGCTGTTGCAGAGAAATCAGACCGTTTCCGTGCCTGCGGTACGGGATTTCATCGTTTCTGTCTCGTGGGATCCTCTTTTTGTTTCTCCATATGGTGCTTTTGGCTTTCCTGTCCCTTTCCAGGCTCTTCCCAGCACTTGCCATGGCAGTGCTCATGGCTTCTGGGCACCCGAGTCTGCCTTCCTGGCAAGGGCACCCTTGAATGGGTGCAGCACCCAGTGTGGGGGGAGAGGGGAAGGGTGACATCCGCCTGGCGGGCCTCTAGCCCTCTTCAGCTTGGCCTTTCTTTGGTGCTGGGTTGCAAGGCAACTGGCATCCTCTTCTATGTGCGCACTTTCCGTGCCCCAGCGAGCTGCTTCCTGGCTCCTCGCACCCACGGGAGAGCTCTCCTGAATTCCAGGCGGAGTGCCGGGATGAGCCCGCTGCCTGCCCTGCCATCAGGGACCTGCCCCTCTCTACGTGGCGTTCTAGGCTGGTGGTGGCACTCCGGGGGGCAAGGAGAGAGCTGAGCTGCTGATTTTTTCCATGTTACCCATCCCCACTTTGTCTCCCTCTTACTTTGACCGGTAGCCTTGTCTCCTCTGGGATCGAGGCGTGAGCTGGCGATGGTTTTTGTGTTGGCCGTGTTTTGTTGAAGGCACTGGAGCTGGCGCTGGTTAATTCACCCGGATTCAGCCTCTCCTCTCTGTGCTGTGTCACTCGCTCTGTGCTTGCTCATCCTGGATGGGTGAATGTTTTAGCTTTAAACCCTGAACGGAAAAAACTCTCCTTAGTGGAACAGCTTTAGTCAGCTCAAGCTGCTTAAATGAATCTTATTAGGTGCTGGAGTGTGGCACATGCTGGTAAGGCTCTTCGGAGCTGCTTCCTGGGGGTTACAGCGAGGTGGCCATGGCCATGCGTCATAGAATCCCAGACTGGTTTGGGTGGGAAGGGACCTTAAACCCCCCCAGCCCCACCCCCTGCCACAGACAGGGACACTCTCCACTGGACCAGGTTGCTCCAAGCCTCCTCCAGCCTGGCCTTGGACACTGCCAGGGCTGGGGCACCCATGAGTCACACGGGTTGGCGAGGAGACCTTCCCTGGGGCGACGCTTCTGACGGTGGTGGCACTGAAGGGTGAAACTCCTGCTGTGCAGGCTTTAGGGTTTGACTTGAAAGCCTGGAAACCCACAAAGTGTCGGTGAAGGGCTGACATTCCCTCGTCTGCCCTCTCTGGGCTTCGGCAGAGCCGGCGTTCGGAAAGGCTTTGGAACGGAAAGGTTAAGGAGGGCGCAGGCCGAGCTGTTGGCTGCGTTAGGCGGCTCGTCTGCATCGCCCGGGGCCTGCGTGCTCCTGCACAAAGCAGCTCTTCATCCAGGCTGCGAGACACGCTGACCTGCGCGGTTTGCGGGAGCGTTGCTTCCATCGGTGCTGGCGCGTCTGTTTGGGAGGCGGGACAGAACTGAGAGCGTTCGCCTCGGAAAGAAATCCCAGTTCCCTCTGTATCGGAAACCCAGGAGGCGAGCAAGCTCTGCGGCGCGAAAACAGACCAGAGAAACCTCGGTACCTGGAGATGGAGTTTAGGAGAGCGCAAAAGGCTCCAACCGCGGGGTGAGTCCCCGTCTCCTGCAACCCCCTTCGTGTCGCGGCAGCAGAACAGCCGTGGGGGCCGTTGATGCGAGCTGGGGGGAGCTCCGTGGCTCTTTGCCTGGCGTGAATGCTGGTTTTATTCTGCCCTATTGATGTTGGAAGAAGTTGCTGGTGTTTGCTTCCAGCAGCTATTTTTACAGCCGCCCGTCACCTTCCGAAGTGACGCGATACCCGTTAGGTGTCTGGATGCAGGAGAGCTCCGCGCAGAGGTTTTGGTTTTGGATGGACAGCCCAAAGGCTGCTCCGGGCAGGAGCGTGCCAGCCCGACGCCAACCTCTCCTGGGGAGGGAGGGCAGCGTTTCTGCAAGCGTGTCCCTGCACGATCCGCCCTGCCACCCTGGGCCGTTCGCTGCCCGGAGCTGGAGCCTGGAGCTGCTCGCCGGTGGGATTGCTGGGGGAGCACAGCCCCGTTGCTTTGAAGTTGCTGTTGAATATTAAAAGACAGCGGTGTTTGCTTGCATGTCTTGGCCAGGTCACTTTGGTCACGGGGTGTGTTTGCACAGCGAGAGCTTGTTTGGAAGACAGCGAGGGAGGCCAAAACCAACCCGACACCGGCATGCCTTGCATCTAATGAGATTTTGGTTCTGGTTTGCTGCGTTCCACGACTTCCTTTCCTGAGGAGCGGGAGTTTGTGAGCCTGGGGATCCTTATCCTGGTGGTCAAACACCCTGGCTGCCTCCTGGGCAGAGCAGGGCTGCCAGTGCGATAGGAATAAGTAGTCACAGTGCGGCGGTGACAGTCGCAGCCGGGGAAGCGCGGCGCGGCAGGAATGCTGAGCTCGGAAACGAGCCGTGACGTTATTTGAGGCTTGGAGACGCCTTATGAAAAGGGATTGGAAGATTGCAGCTGTTGGATTTCACAGATGAGGGAAGGGAGAGGGGATGTTGGGAAGGGGCAGAAGGCGGCAGAAGCAGGCTTGAGTGTCTTCTCCCTTCGTGTAAAACCTAAGGGAGTATCCAACAAAACTGGGGGGAAAAAAGACACGTTTCAAGTGACCAGACGGAAATACGCTGTGTACATAGGGGCACTGCCTCCCGGCAGCGTGTTCCAGGAGCTACGGCTGACTTTGGAGCTGGCAAAGAAGATCCGGTGCCGGCCGAGCGGGGAGGTTTGGCTGGTTTGACTGGGGTGCCGGCTTTGGGCAGGGCTGTGAAGCCCTGGGCCCGGTCCAAACCGAGCTGTGACGAGCAGTGCAGCGGACAGGCTCTTCCGCAGGGTGGGTTGGTCCCCATCTCTGTCAGGGTCTCCTCCTCCTCCTGCTTTTTCTCCTCACTGAGAGGCATCTGGTCCCGCCAGCTGTCAGGGAGGCTGGATGTGGGAATGGTGCGATGTTCTGTAATGACCCAAGGTTTAATTGCATCTTCCTGAGAAAGGACTTGTGAAAAACCCTCGCCAAGCGTGCAGCTTTGTTAGGGAAGCGGCAGGCTTGGTGCGAAGGCTCTGGTCTGTTTGTAGGTAGAACTAAAATCGCCAGTGATCAGTGTTTCTTGGGAGCGCTCTGTGGTTCTTGGCCAGACGGCAGGAAAACCGTCTTCCAGAGTGCTGGGCTGCAGTGCTGGGGTGCGTAGCCGACTTCTGTCGGGCCCAGCTTGGGGCAGGGAGTTGTTGGAATGCTCGGTGACCTTTAGCTGAAGGTGAAAAACCGCATGGCTTACACTCTTGACCTTCTAAGGTGCCCGCGGTCTGTGCGCTCTCAAAGGAAACTTTCTTGTGAGGTTTGTTCATTTTCAGGCAACCCGTAGATATTTTCTGTCAACAGATCAATTTTCCTGCGCAGTGTGTGTCCCCCTTTCCTTGGAAAGCCTCTTTCTGATCAATATTCCCTGGGGACAGAAGGGATCTCTCCCGTGGATCCAGTTTCTTGCTGTGCCCTCCCTGCCCGTCACCCTTCCGTTAGGGCCCTGACATTTCAGTGCTGCAGGAGTGATGGGGGCTGGGGTCCGGGCTGGAGTGCACGAGGGTGGTAGCAGCTGCAGGAGATGCAGGGGGTCCTCCCGTGCCACCTCTCCCATCCGGGAGCAGCTCCGTCGCTCCTTACACTCCCTGTTGGCAAAGCAGCTCTTGCGCAGGAGCATCCCGCGGATCGCTCGTTGCTCTTGGCCCGGGATGAACGGTTCCTTGTCTGCTCAACCGGAGACAAGAGGCTGGTGCAGACTTGCGTGGCGGTTCGGTGGCCTGGCCAAATGGCCGGAGAGGATCAGCGCCTTCCCTGCCCAGGCTGCTCCTCCCAGCAGGACGAGTCCCAGCCGGCCTCCGGCCACGGAAGGTGCTGCAGGGAGACGCTGGCTCCTCTCTGGTGACGCGGCCAGCGTGGCAAGGGGACGCCAGGTAAGCCTGCAGAGCGGCAGCGTGTCTCGCATGATGCACCCGAGGCGCCTTCTCTGCCGTGTTGGTTTTCCTTGGAGTAGTTATTCACACTTTTATCTGCTGGAAGCGAAATGCCAGCCTGTGTCTCTGTGCTCCAGGAACTTGCAGAACAGAAGAGTTTACGGTGCCAAATGCTAAAATCCCCCAGGCTGCGAAGAGCTGTCTCCAGCCAGCTCCAAGCACAAGGAAGAGCCTCCTGCTCCCAGCTGCGTGGCTGAGTGGGGCGGTTCATGCCAGAGATTCGCATCCTGAACTCTGCCTGCCAGGCTCCAGCTGATGTTTTAAGGGATGACTGGAAAATCAAAGCGGTACCTTGGAAATACGGATTCTGGTCAGGTCTGTACGTCTCCCTTGACGTACCTTGAGGTTCCCAGGGAGGACTGTGTGAGCAGCTCAGCGGTGGATTTGGGAAAATTGGTTTTCTGCTGTGGAACGGGGAGAGCATGGAGGTGAAGCAGGACACCTAATTCTGTGCCTGGGGGTGTCTCTCCCCTTGCCAGGAAGGAGCTGGCTTACAGCCAGTTGATGCAGAGGGTGATGCTTTGCTTTTGGTTGATCTCAAAACTGTAGATCCACAGGGGAAGAAAAAAAAGGTTTGGCAAAGGTGGAGAACCCAGTAAAGCCAGTTCTGGAGCCTTTGCCTGCCCTCCTGGGCTGCCTCTGCCCGCGTTGCCCCACCAGCCCCCGCAGGCACGCTGGGGCGTTCGCTGGTGGTCACCGTCACCACGTTTATCCAGAATACGGAGCAAGTCGAGTTCTTTGGCCTGAAGGGTTTGCTGTGGAGGTGTAGGGAAGGGTAGGAGAGCGCTGCTGGGGGACGTGGGAAGGCAAAAGGGTCCTACGTGGACCTGTGGATAGGTTATGGGTGTTGCGTGGGAGGTGGCAGAGGACTGTGGTGCAGAAGAGACGATGAGCAAAATGACCTGGTGCTTGTAAGGTGGGAGTTTGGGGTTTGCTGTGTGAAGAGCTGCTCACCCCGTGCGGGTGTTGGTGGCCGCAGGCAGCAGGGCGCCAGGCGCGGGCAGCGGAGGGAGGGCAGACGGGTCATTCCCAGCTCAAAGGCGCCTGGATGCGACTGGGACAAACGTCTTGTGATGGAGCGAGGCTGAAAAGCAGCACTGTAATGGATGTGCCGTGGCGTGGTGGGCACCTCGGGCTGCGGCGAGAGGGCTGGCACCGGTCAGATGACCGGAGAGCCACCCCCCCCGAGACGTGCCTTCTCCATCAATGGCACATTGACATGGGCCAGCTCAGCGCCGCCGACACCGCCGCGACGCTGGAGAGGTGGGGAGGGGGTGTCGGGGAGGAGGCGTTCCTGGGCGGCCGGGATGGGTGCGGACGGTGCCGGTCACAGCAGCAGAAAGCGCTGCCTTCCAACAGGGGCCAGGCGCAGTGCGGTCACCTCCTAAAACAAAAGGCCAAGTCAGCAGCTTCCGAGAGATGGATGGCAGCGATGCTGCGGCGGAACAATGAGGGCGTTTGTCCTCTCAGCACATGTTGCATCCCTATAGGCAAGACAAAAATGCGTGTGCTCAGCCAGGTTCCTGACTGACTGTCTCCAGCAGCGGAGCTGGTCCTGGAGCCGCTGTTCGGTTCACGTGTCTTCATTTTCTTACATCTGCAAGTGAGCTCCTCGCGGGGTTTTGGGGAAGGAAGTCGGGCAGGCAGCAGCATGCTTGTGGACAGGCTGTTGTGGTCGATAACCGCCACCTTTTGCACCTCTGTGGAGGTTTTCAGGAGTGGAGGATGAGCTCCTCTTGGCTGGCGGGGGGCAGTGATGGTGACGGGCTGCATGCCGCGCTGGTCCCCTTGTGGCCTTGCGCTGGGTCTGGACCTCACGCAGTGACGGCTCTGCTACCGCCCGCTTCCTCCCAAACCTTCCTCCTTCCTCTTACCTGCATCGGCTTGGGGAAGGATGGTGTTCTCCAGGCGAAGGCTGAACAGTACGTTTCTTGGTCTGCTGAGCTGCCAGCGCCGAGGGCATCAGGCACCAGCTTTTTATTGATAAAATAGGTCCCGCTCGCTGCTGGGTGAGCAAGATGTGAAGCAACTTCTCTTTTCGCAGCCCAGGCTGTGCAGCGCAGGGGTGGGGGCATCCCTGTCCCTGGCAAAGCTGGCGGAGCGGTGACCGTGCCGCTTTGGCCGCCCCGTCTGGGACTGGATGGTCCGCCTGGCTCGCGGGGGGCTACCCACTGGGTCAGGGGGCCCAAGCAGCAGCTTATTGCATGTATTAATTGCTGGACGGTCCGAGGCCCTTGCAGGTTTCTGGTGGGGATACACTGTTGCGTGCTCCTGGGGGCATGGGAAGCTCAGCCCCGGGGTGGCTTTGCAGACCCTGGCCGTCCGGTCAAGTCTTGGCCACTGTGTTGGCCCCTCTGCCGTCCTTGTTGTACAGGGAAAAGCTCTGGGCATCAGAGGCGCGGGGCGTGCTCTGATTTGGGGAACCCCCAGGGAAGAGCGGGAGGAAGAGAGGAACCCTAACCCCAATAGCTTTGGATGGCGGCCGAGGTCCCAGCACCATGGGTGTTCCAGCTGGGAAAGCTGTGGAGGGAGCAGTGTCGGGGCAGTGCCGTGCTTCCCGTGGGATGCCTTTGGAATCCCCATTGTCCCTGGAGCTGTGGGCTTGGTGGTTCTCGGAACCCTAACCATAATAGCTTTGATGGGGGGGGCGTCTGCGTAAAATCGGTGTTATTAGTTATTCGTGCTGCACCCGGGGCTGCTTCCAGCATCTCCCATCCTCCTCGCTGGAAGCCCGGACCCAGGGCGCAGCAGGGAAGCGGGAATGCCGCGAAAGGGAAGCGAGAGGCAGAGGGGCTGCGCCAGTGCGTGCGGTGGCTGCGCGGTGGGTTCCCGAGGTCAGCGGGGAGACGGCAGGTTTTCCCGGAGACACTGTGGTTGGTGAGACAGCAGGCTGAAAGCTTCAAAAATGTTGAAAAAAACCTTGAAAATTGTTGAAAAAGCCCTTGAAAAAGGGCTGTTCCGTGCTGCCGAGGGCTGTTCTGTAATATTGCCTCCTGGCTTTAGACAGTTTAATTAGCATAGCTAAACGAGCCGGATAGACTCGGGTCATTTAGGGTCAGGGAATTTAGCAGGAAGGGGAAGGAGACGGCGCTCTCCATGCTCCCGAATCAAGGAGTAACACACAGACCTTGAGACAGGAGCGCTCTCCCTGGCTCCCTCTCAGCCCCCGGGCGGGGGTGGCAGGGATGTACGTGGCCAGCCCCCCTCGGGAGGATGCTTTCCGCACCTCTGGATGGACCCAAATCCCTCTTCGTTCTGCTGCGCAGAGGCTGATTTTGGTTCTTGAGCATTGTATTTACCTGAAGGTTGGCCTTGTGCTGCGTTGCTGTGCCGGGACCATTCCCGGCACCGTAGGCACTCGGAGTCTGCCTGTCTTTGGCGGTGCCGGTGCTGGCGCAGCCCGGTCGGCGGCTCTTTGTGGCGTGGGGCCGGGAGCTGCTCGGGGCCCGCTGGAGCCAGATCCCATCGAGGCATGTTTCTGGCTGTATTTAGGCAGAAAGCGGCTGTATTCCGGTCATTTTTCCCTGCCAGACCCTTCTTCCCCAGTCGCCGCAGCTGTCGCAAGGTCTGTCGCCTTCAGCATCGCTGTGTCAGGGTTCAGCTGAAGCGGGTTTGGTGGAAGGGAGAGGGTCTCACGCCCCAGGGGTGTGCAGCGTTCACAGGGGGTGCCGAAATCTGCCCCTGGGTACGTGTGGCTCCAGCTGAATCGCGGTGTGTACGCTGTGGGCACCCCAAACCTGCTGCGAGGGGCCGCGGGTCGCGATCCGGCAGCTCTCTGTGGCTCCAGCAGCGAGGTGCCTCCAAGGATGTCCTTAAAACGCTGCCAAGCACAACCGCGGCCCCTTCCGAAGGCGGCTCGTAAACCTTCCCGGCATTTGCATTTGGAAGCACAGTCATAGCTCACAGTGCCGTTTACTGTCGGAACTTTCTGAGCAATTAAACCACCCACGTCCTGCCGGGTCTCCCGTGGTTCCTTTGACAGTTCGTCCCAGGGCACACGGGTTTGTCCGTTTTAATCCTCCCCGCTAATTTTTCGGGTATGTTTTCCTCTGGTGGACCCCAGCTGTGATGTGAGCACAGCGGGGCAGGACAGTGAGGTGGGAGATGCCTGGAGAAGCAGGAGCTGGAGCCCGCCAGCCTCGCCCTCGGGCGGGAGGCCGGATCCCTGGCGCTGGGTAACGAGCTGCCCCATCACTGCAGGCCGTGCCAGCAAGCTGCGAGCTCCCTCATTTCCTGATGGGCTTAGAGGAGGAAAAGGCAGAGCTCAGCTGAGTGTGGGCAGGGGGAAAAGGGAAAGCAGATGGTTCTCAGGACATGCAGGAGCCTTTTTTTTTCCTCAAGGGTAGAGCCTTCGAGCCTTCCAGACGGGTAATTCTTGGTTCTACACCCACAGGAGGTGACGGTCCTGCTTGCGGGCCGTTGCTGTGTCTTCCCGGACATGGGGTGTTTGTCTTGTAGGTGGGTGTCAGGAGCTGCATCCTGCCTTTTTTATTTTTTTGGGTTAAAACCAGGACAAGTGTGAACACGGGGAAGCTCGCTGTAGGCAGGGATTCAGCTTTTGGCTGGGGTGGTGAGAGCTGAGGGGCTCCTTCACCTCAGCTGTCTGGTGGTCAGACCCATAGGATTCAGTCTTGTAGCCCCGCGGGACCTCCAGCAGCATCCCAGGGGATCATTCTCCTCCTTACAGTGGGAGCAGAACATCCCCATGAGGATGAGGAGGCACAGTCCCAGGACAGACCTCTTTGGGCCGCAAGAACCTGTCGCACCCCTTGCCCCAGGTCTGAAATGCCCAGGTTGGAGTTTGGGCTGGCAGAGGTCCCTGGGTCCTGGCCTTTCCCAATGCCGGGGAGAAAGGGACCTCGTTCCAGACGCCGGAGCACCTTTCTGGGCAGGAGGAGAAGCGGTGGCCGTCGGACACCACCGTTCCCTTTCCTCCTCCATCTGATACTTGGCGTTTTCAGCTTTTGTGTGAGTGTGGGGTGGGGGATCTGCTCTTCCTGGCTCCCCTGACCAAGGACCTGGGCTGAGACCCCCACCCACTCCCCCAGCTGCACATGTCCATTTCATGTATGGATTTATTATTCTGAGACCCTGAAATGTTGTCTTTTCCTTTTTGGGGGAGTTGGAGGGGTTTTTGTTCGGTTGAGAACCATTCAAAATAGACTCCCAGGTGGGGTTGGTTCTTCTGACCTGAATGGGTGTCAGTGTTACCAGGGATGTTCTGTGGCAGAGCTTTCTGTGCCATTGCTGAAGGTCTTAGTTAATTAGATGATTAGTCTTCTGGTCAAGTATCTATCTGCAAATAAAAAATAGCGGCTGATTGTAGCTGCTGAAATCCTGTCGCTGGAATCAGCCCGTGGCACAGCACAGGAGGGCTTCTTATTTAATTAAATTCAGGAACGTACTGTACTGTACTCTCCAAGGGTCAAGGAACAAAAGGGATGGACACGTAATGAGTTCCGAACTGTCCTTTCAAACCCCTTGAGCTCAGCCCAGGGGAGCTGTGTTTAAAGAGACGCTCTGGAGAGAACACTTGTGTCTCCTCCTCCTGCTTTTTGAATTCTCTTTCTTCCTACCGCTGCGTGGGTTGGTGAAGCTGGAAGCAGCCTGTGCCTTTCCCTGCGGTTCTTACCCGTTCTTCCTCTTGGATTTGAAGTGGCCATTGGCAGGTGAACTCGTAACGCCTTCCAGTGCCTGGGGGGCCACAGGAAAGCTGGGGGGGCTTTTCCCAAGGGCAGGGAGTGACAGGACAAGGGGTGACGGGCTTAAACGGAAAGAGGGAGACTGAGAGGAGACATCAGGAAGGAATTCTTCCCGCAGAGGGTGGGGGGCACTGGGACGGGTTGCCCAGAGAAGCTGTGGGTGCCCCATCCCTGGGAGTGCCCAAGGCCAGGCTGGATGAGGCTGGGAGCAACCTGGGCTAGTGGAAGGTGTCCCTGCCTGTGGCAGGGGTGGCACTGGGTGGGCTTTAAGGACCCTTCTGGCCAGGCAGTCCCAGAGACCCCTGCAGGTCTCCTTGGTGGCTGGGCCAGCTTGCTGGGCCCCGTGTCAGGAGCCAAGCTGCAGGCAGGACGGACTGGGGGCTGAGCTGCCATCCCGACACGGTGCGGGGCCGGGGGTTACCGGGAATCTTTTTGCAGGGGAAAGCACTGGACTGCATGGTCCAGCACCCAGTGCTGCAAAGGAGGACTGTCTGTAGGGGCTTTTCTGTGCTGCCGGGGTTCACTGCGTGCTGGGAAGCTGCCGCCAGCCTAACGAGCTCCTCCGTTTGTTTCTGCAGGACGTCGCGCTGTTGGAGTACCAGCATCATTCCAGGGATTTCGCTTCCCACCTCCCGCCCGGGTCGATCATGCAGCCGCAGCGGCGGAGGCCATCCCTGCTCTCCGAGTTCCAGCCAGGCAACGAAAGGTACGGGCTCCTTGCCTCCCCCAAGCCCTCTCCCCGCCAGCCTTCCCAAGCTGGCTGTGCTCGGTTTCTGAGCCCCTTGTCGCTTCCCTGTGCTCACGTGAGCAGCACCTTTGCTTTCTGGTTTCTTCCCTTGGATTTTTGTGCACTTTAAAGACATCTTAAAAACACCAAACAGTAAAAACCCCACCGCCCGGCTTGTGTGAAGCTACGTGTCACTGTGACCGGTTGCATCGCCTTCCTGCAGTGTAGAAAATAAAGCCGTGCCACCGGTTTTGGTCTGTGGCTCCTGAGACTGGAGGGAAGAGTGAGAAGAGGTTGTGGGTGTCCCATCCCTGGCAGTGTCCAAGGCCAGGCTGGATGAGGCTTGGGGCAACCTGGGCTATGGAAGGTGTCCCTGCCCGTGGCAGGGGGTGGCACTGGGTGGGCTTTACGGTCCCTTCCAGCCCAAACCAGTCTGGGATTCAGTGATTCTGTGATTTCCACCACACGTCTCCACTTCCTCTTCTGCCACTCTTCCCACTTCCGTTGTTTCTGTTTCTCCTTCCCCTCACAATTTTCCCCAAGCTGCCTTTTCTCCCATCCACCCCCTGCACAGCTTTCCCCACCTCACGGCTCCCCCCGTGCCGCTGGCCGCTCTTGCGGTCCCCCGTGAGAGCCGGCACTGTTCCTGGGTGCTGCCCAGGGGTCACCCTGTGGCTGGGGATGCTGTAGAGGCTTTAACCGTGGGAGCTGCTCTGCTGTGGGTCTTTCACTCCCTCTCTGTTTTGTCGCAAAGTGCTGCTCTCACGGTTTCTCTTCTGCATTTGATGCTTAGTGGTTTTGAAAAAAAAAATGGCCTTGAAGTGAAGTAAGAGCCTTGCTGCAGTAGGTGTATGCAAAGCATCTCTTAAAACGCTTATTCCTTAGAATAAAACCAGTGCAGAGTGAGAGATGGATCTGTTCCTCTAAAATCACAATTGTCTGGGGGAGGAGAAGGAGCTCGGGGTGCTGGACGCACAAGGGTGTAGGTACATTCAGGACCTTCTCGGGATGGGTTCGGCCCTGCTGCTCGGCAGAGACAAACCCCTGAGGATTCGGAGGCGGAAAGCAGCCTCTCAAGTTCGGTTTGCATTTTCCCTCCTGGCTGGGCTCTGCTGGGTTGTGCCTGTGGCACCCGCCCGTGCAGAGGGTAACGGGGCTTCTGGGGACGGGTCGTTTATTGCAGCGCGTTGTGTTCCCGTGCCGTGATACCCGAGTGCAGAGGAGCGTGGTTGAGTTGGAAGGGGTCAGATTCAGCTAAATTTGGGGAGATGGGTAGAGAGGGCCCAGCAACATGCTCCTGCTTGTTGTTCTTCACACGACGTACACTTTGCAAGATGGAGAACCCCTTCTGCTTTCCAGTAACGTGAAGGTTTTGAGGTCTGAATATGTTATTTAAAAAAATGTGTCTTGGTTCTTCCATATAACTGAAAAACCCAACTGCAAGCCCTGGTGGCTGCTGTCCCCCAGGCCTCCCCCAAGCATCTCGCTCTGCCTTCAAATGTTCCCAGCTCCCCAGACTGATTTTTGTGTTGACAAAGACGTGAACGTGGGTGAATGTTGATCGGGGTTATCGGGTCGATACACATCCAGGGGCTTACCGTGGTTATTTCCCTTTGGCCTGAATGGTGGAGTTTTGGCATGCTATAACAAGATTTTCTTTAACAGACCCAACTTTCATCCCTTTTCCCTGTAACATCTGAAAAATTGGAATTTTTGCAGGAATTGTGCTGGGCAATAAAGCTAAAAATACCGCTTCAGTTGGCATCTTGTGCCCATATGCTGGGATAGAGACTCATTAAGAAAACCGGTTGGGCATCTGGGGGTGCGGGATCTGCAGAAACTTCAACCCAGTGCAAATAATTATTGAAATTGTTCAAACTGGGTGACACTGGTCCATTTTGCAAAGCCAGCTACTGTTTCTCTGCATCTTGGAGCACTACACTTGTCTTCTGGCGCTTTGCTTTTCATCCTTGGAGGGGAGGATCTGCTCTAAACCAGCACCAGATGCTGGAAATGGGGCCCTGTGGGTGTTGGGTGGCTCACGTGAAGGTTCCCTGGGTGCTCAAGGGCCAAGACCCTGGGTTTTCTGGAGCAGGCTGGATTGGCTGTTAATGTCCATCCCAAAAAAATAGCTCGGATGGGTCGGGCAGGATGGGGAGAACCGGTTCCCGAAGTGTCACACCTTTGGGGGCTCCATCCTTCTCCTGCATCCTGCCTCAGGCAGTTCCGCAGGAGATGCCGGAGTCGCAGCCCGCCCTTCCCAAGTGCATCGGCCTTGGGCCATCACCGCGCCGTGGTGGATGGGTAGAGGCTTGAGCTCCTGTGCAGCAATTTTCTTGGGAGAAGGAAGGAAAACTTGAGC
Source organism: Rhynochetos jubatus (assembly GCA_027574665.1). Classification (NCBI taxonomy): domain Eukaryota; kingdom Metazoa; phylum Chordata; class Aves; order Eurypygiformes; family Rhynochetidae; genus Rhynochetos; species Rhynochetos jubatus. The sequence goes on along the minus strand of CM050666.1, from coordinate 15,985,262 downwards.
CACTCTGAGTCTGTTCCTGTTGGGAAAGCTGTCCCTGCCTGACTGCAGGGATGTGCGCCTTTCCTTGCTGGATTTTGGGTAGCAGGCTTTTTCTTGGAAGGATCCGCAGACTTCCCCTTCGCTCGCTGGGTTGGCTGTGCCAACTGGCCGGCGGGAGCGCGGAGAGGTATTTCAGGATCTGCTGTTGGTACAAGTCGTACCGTGAATACTTGCAGAGGAATGTCCTGGCAGGGTGACAAGGATTAGGGTACGGGTTTTTTTTTTCTCTTCTATATATATTTTGGTCCACAAAAGAAGTAAGAAAAACTGGGTTGAGCGTTAAATGGCAGGTGCCAGTGGGGTGAGGAGCTTGCAAAATCAAGGGACTGGGTTTTCCTGACGTCTTGTGTGCGTTAGGACTTCGGAGCAAGGTTCCGTAGGAACGCAGGAATGCTGGGGTGGATAATGGCTTCTCTGGCAGAAAACGAGGCCGTGAAGAAGCGGCATGCATGTTAACGCAGCATATTCCGCCTTGATCCAGAGGAGGATGAGTCACTGTTTTCATAGGAGATTCCTTTCCCAGTTCAGGCGCCCGTGCTCCGTGCTCGGAGCCGTTCTGCTTGGCAGGCGTGAGGAGTTCTGCCCGGTGTCGGTCTGATCTACGGCACTTGGGACCCGTTAAGCAGCTGCTGCGTTTCTGCAGCCACGGCCGTGTGCGGTGCAGCGCCAGAGCGGGCCTAATGACCGTGCTGGTTGGATGTGATTAATCCTGCTGGCGGCGGAGCCCCGGGAGCGAAGGGAAGCCGGGACGGTGTGCGTGACCGCTGGAAATCACGTGCAGCTCTTGGGCTTCGTCTGTGCTGGGCCAAACGGCACCAACCGCTCCCGCGGTAACGGTGCGACCGAGCGGATTTTATTTATGGTCTTTAATTAAGTTTCCATTTTTAAAGGTGACCCTTTTCTCCGGAGCGAGCGGCGGTGCGGCTGAAATCCCTGCAACCGTCCGTCTTTGTGTCGCTCCACACTTGAAGTGGTGTTCTGGGAGCTGCATTTCTGTTTTGTTCCCCCTCCCCATAAATAAACGTGGGAAGGGCGGAGGCTGGAGGTGCTTGGCAAGAAGCCTTGTCTCGCATGTACCCCTGCTCCGGTGTGGCCGTGGGCACATCCGCACGTGGGCACGGAGCGTGACCCCGAGGCTCCAGAGAGATGTGGGACACTGGGATTTGTGGAATGGGCCAGCGTGCCCTGGCTGGGAGGTGTGAGGGGGATCCTGGGCTGTGCCATGGCTGGGGTGGAGGGTGGAAGAGCAGGAAGCAACCTTCCCACACATTGATTTGGGGGGAGGAAAGGTGCAGCAGGCCTGGTGAAATATGGGATGTCCCTGAAGCCACCCAGGGCTGTCAGGAGGGCTTTCCCTGGGGCTCCAGGTTTTGGATGCCTGGAGAAATCACATGGAGGAGCTTGGGGAAAGACACAAAAATTCCTTCTCTTCCTCTTGAGTGAGGCAGTGCCAGTGTTAGCGGCGCGATGCCGGTGCGTGGCACGGTGGTAAAGCTCCTGTCCATGAATAATTCAGGCTCTGTGTCTGGATCTTCACTGTGCAAGTCTGGAATAGAGCATCTGCTCTCATCTCAAGGGCAGTTGGCTGGGGGGTTGCGTGGGGTGGCTGAGGCACGGCCACCTGTGGCGTGGGAACACGCGGCCAGAGCATCCTGGGGATGCACGCAGGGACACCTTGGTCCTCAGTCAGACCTTGGGAGGACCTGGGAGCCCTGGGGCTGGACCACGCGGTGAGCTGAGCATCCCGCTCTGGGCTGTCCCACCCCCTGGGCTTGCGAGGGCTCAATCCTGCTGCCGGCAGACGTGTCCGGGGGTGCGGGAGCTCCACCTTCCCCACCCACACAGGCTGCTCTGCCCATGGCCTCTGGCGTTAAGTCGTGATGGTGTTTCTCCCTCTCCGGCTACGTGACAGCGGGATATATCGGCTGTACGTGCTTTCCCAGCTGCCAGGTTTGCTCCTACAACCCCCCGGTTTCTCTTTAATGGGCCTCAGTTTGCCCAGTCTCCCCCTCTGGCTCTCATTAGCCGTCAGGGAGTTGCTGAAACCTCTGACAAATCTTAGCGCTGACTATAAATAACCCACTTCAACGCCAGTTTTCTGTATCGCTCGCTCTCAAAAGCATTTTATTGTCTGTACCTGTGGGGGATGGAGACTTTTTTTTTTTCTTCTTTAAAAACTTATTTTTGGAGACAGTTTCCCACCCGCCCGTCCCAGCCAGAGGACATAAACAGCGGCAGCAAGGCGATCGTTTGTCTTGGTTCACCTTCCAAGGGACAGCGAGAGCCAGTTTTCCAGCCTGGCTGTGGGGTTTGGCACCGTGACGTGGGGAGTGATGTTTATGGATGGGAGCAAGGCCTCGAACAGGCCCTTGCTGGGAAGTCGGTGGGAGCCGGCTCGGAGTCGCTGCCGGTGTTTTGAGCCCTTGGAGCGGGAGATGTGTCAGGCTGGGTTCGCTGGGTGTTGCAGAGTAGGGACTGTGTGTCCCGCTGCTCGCTGGTGGGGAGACGGGAAGGTGTGCGGAGCCGGGAGGGTTGTGCTGCTGAGGAGCCGGGCAGTGTGCTCCTGAGCTGGGTTGGCGGGGTGGGAGAGCCCGCTCGGACCTCCCGAAGGGTTTGTACTTGCCCATTTCCCTGTGATTGGCTTCAGCCAAGTGAAGATAAAGGTAAGGCCTGTCCAGGTCTCATCAGGGCTGCTCTGACAAGCCCCAGGGGCGGCTCAGGGTGTTCGATGCTCTCTCCTCTGTACCTGGCTAAGCAGTCAAGCCCTTTTTTCAGCCCATCTCCTGCTCAGCTGGTTCTGGGGTGGGTGTAAGGGAGCAGAAGATGTTTTCCCAGTGACCCGCAGGTGCTGGAGCGAGCTGCAGGTGCTTTGCTCTTGCTGTTGGATTTAATCTGCTCTCATGGCTTCCTAATGCCCTGGGATTGATTCCTGATGTTGAGGAATCAGCTGTGGGAGGGGGTAACGCGGCTCCACAGCTGGCACAGGGCTCGTGTTGGTGATCAGGTCGGTCCTAAACCCGAGGTCTCACCCTGGGTTATCTCGGGCTCCTGCCCGAAGCAGAGCTGGGGCAGACCCTGGGCACAGCTTGGCTGTGCTGGCGGGTCCCAGATGCTTGGAATTTGTTTGGGGGCTGTGGCGAAGGGCTCCTGGAGAGGACTAACCCATCCTGCTTCCTGAGTGACGCTGGCGCTTGGCTTATTTTGTTTAGTAACACCTAACCCCAGTGGAAGGTGTCCCTGCCCGTGGCAGGGGCGGAACTGGGAGGGCTTTAAGGTCCCTTCCCACCCAAACCGTGCTGTGATTCCTACGGTTCTATGCATTAAAGAACACTCTTTTCCTTCAGCCAAGTGGGAATAAACCCGCCAGGTGGGAACCACTTGGAAGACGCAGCAAAACCCCAAAGTGGGGGTGCGGGCAGGGTTTTTCAGGACGGACTGGTTTGGTGCCGGCACCAACATCCCCGCTGTATGGAAGCCGGTTTTGGGGAGCCGTGTGGGTGTGAAGGGAGAGGTGTGAAGGCTTCCAGCGCTCGTGTCTGCAGCCAGGACAGGCTGAGCGGGTTGTGTCGGGCGAAATCTCCGGAGCAGCTAGAAATTTCAGTGGATAAAGTTAACAGCGATTCCAGTGGATGTGGAAATGGAAATAAAATAGCACCCTGTAAGGTTGCAGCTGCTTTCCCTGGCATGGCCCCTGCCTCGCTGTAAGTGAAGCTGAGCGTTGCGCTTATCTTGAGAACACGTGTATTTTTGGGAGCGTAGCAGTTGTGCCGGGTTGCGTGGGGCTCCGGACAACTGCAGCGGTCTCGGAGCTGTCCTGTGTTAATTAGCAGCTTCTGGGTAATAAGGCCTTAAAAAAAAAAAAAGGGGGGGAAAGAAGTGAAAATAAATACATCTGATTCTTAATTGCCTCAGTACCGTGGAGTCTTGGGTGTTGGAATATTTTAGCACCTGCCCAGCTCAACAGTTGCTTATTGTTCCCAGTTTTCACGGCGGAGCCCGAAGTGCCGGCGCGCAGCTGCGGGCAGGGAGGGAGGGATTGCACGAGGGATTGGGACGAGCCAGCAGGAAACTCGAGTGGTGCCAGGAGGGATTTCTGGGCTTGCTGAGAAAAGTTGAGGCTCATTCGGTGGGAAGGCGTTCGCAGGGGAAGCGAGCTGTGCCCTGGTGCCGATTTAAGGGCTTGTTCTGCCCTGAGAAGTTTGCCGCGCCAGCTGTGCCTTCGCTCCCGTAGGCTGGAATGGCCGAGGCAGTGCCGGAGCCTCCCTGCTCTCCCATCCCTCTTTTTGCCAGGGATGAGCCGGATTCTGCTTGTGTGTCAGCGGCAAAACAGCTGCCCGGATCCCAGCATTGGACACCTCTGCTGCGCGCCTGTGCCGAGCCCACCGCAGCCGGGCTTCGTTCCGGCTGTTGATGTTTAAGTAGAAAATAACACAAACCAACCTGATGTAGCTTCTCCGGCGCAGGGCTGAGGTTGCTGCTGCCAGGGGGGGGCTTTGCTCGGAGGGGGTGCCCCTGAGAAGTGGCTTCCCTGGGTGCTTTCTCCCTCTGCATGTGGTTCCAGAGCCATTGCCGCTGCTGGAAAGGCTCCCGCTGGCTTCCGAGGGCTCCGGGTCCTTCCTGTTTTGTCATCCTCTCCAAGATATTTAATTAACGAGGTGAAAATGAACGGCAGTGTTGCAGTGTGTGGGCGGGGGCCAAGCGATGTGCGAGACCCCCATCTTTTATACTTGCTCTTGACAAAACACATCCCCCCGCCGCTTCCAGTAGCTCCGAGGGCAGTTTGGTTGGTTTGGTGACTGGGGAGGACGCTTCACGCAGCTCAGGAGAACTTGAACAATCTTGTTTAAGGGAGAAGGAGATAAAAGCCGTGGTTTTTTCCAAGCTTGGAATCCCCTGTGCTTCACTTGATTCTTATTTTTTTAAGATGGTTCTGCCTGAAGTGTTAAAAACGCAGCCCTGGAGCTGCTGCGGCAAAGCCCATCCTCAGGCACGGTAAAAGCTTTAATGTGTTTTTATAGGATCCCTTTACAATTCCCACAGGAGGATCCTGCTAGGAAAAATGGAGCTACAAAAGGAGTTTTACATTTGTTTAAAACAAAGCAAACCCACCCCCAATTTCCAGGTGTCACTGACCACGCCGTATTTACAGGTGAAGGACCCCTGAGCCCGACGTGCCTTGTCGGGGCAGTCGCTATCACTGGATACAGCGCCCTTGCAGCTTGCCAGCTCTGTGTCGGAGACGTGCAACTGCGTGTGCCCGGTTTCTTTCCTCCCCCATCCTGGAAAAATAAATCCCGACTGTCTAGCCACGGAGGAGTGTGCGTTTTTTCCCCAGTGTATAATCTTTGGTGTTCCTGTAGGAGATGCTAAATATAAACGGTGGTGCAGGTCCTTCGACTAAAGCCGAGTGTGGCAGAAGAAGGGGCTGCGGGAGCATTTATGAGCTGGGGGAGAGGATTTCCTGAGGTTTGGCTTGTTCTGGCCCACGGGGCCTGACGGGGAAGGCTCGGACCCGCAGCCTCAGTCGCTTTGCCCAGCTGTAGGGCTGCCTGCCCTGCACGGGTGGTGGGGAAGGAGGTGGCAGCCGGACAGCAGGGTGGGCTTTTGGGTGAGGAGGACGGTGGTGATGCTGGACCCCATGTCCTGCTCCCTGGGAACGCTGGGTTCCACCAGCACTCTGGGAGATGCACAGTACGGAGCTGTGGGGCTGTGCCTCCTGCTCTGCAAGGACCGGAGAGGTTTGAGCCTCCCTTCGTGCCCCTTCCTGGGGATGGGGCAGGAGCCGAGCCCGCTGTCCTCCTCGGGTGGCTTGCAGTCCTGGAGCAGAGGTGGTTTGTTTTCTCAAGGCTCCTTTCCCTTTGTCCCCAGGTCTCAGGAGCTGCACCTGAGAACCGAGGCGCATTCCTATCTCTCTGACCTGAACAAGCAGTCGGACTTGGAGTTCATCGAAACCAAGAGACCGCGCCTGGACCTGCTGCAGGACCCGCTGCTGCGGCACTCGCCTCTCCTGAACCAGAGCCAGCAGGCAGGGACGGAGGATCTCTCCAAGGTAAGGGGCCGGCAGCCCGGGCTGCCGGCTGGGTGTGATGTCAGCGGTTTGGGATCGCCTTGGCTTGTGCGGAGCCACCCTTGAGGCTCAGCGCTGCTGGAATTGGTGTGGGTGGCGGTTCCTGATGGCATCGAGCAGTGCTTGGTGGGGCTGGACGATGCTCGTTGAGATGGGTGACCTCTTTTCAAAGCCAGAAGCGTATCAGTTCCCTCTGAGTGTTGTAGCTGTGGGCTTGTAGTTCCCGGGCTCTTGGATGCACCAGCACTATGGGGAAGCTGCGTTAGGGATGGGCACATCTGGCTGTTCTGGATGCTGTGCCCTGATTTGATTGTATCTCGACCTTTCCCTTATCACATCTCTGGGTTTAATATCAGTGTTTGAAGGGCTGGAGTCGGTTGCTGGTGGATCTTGGATATAATCTTCCTCGGGAAAGCCACCCTTGTCCTGGTCTTGTCTGACAAAGCCGATTGTTGACTTGCAGTTGTCCCCTCTGCTCATGTAATAAATGTTTTGCAGAGAAATCCCTTGCTTGTGTGCCCCTTTGGATGTCCTTTCATGCTCGGTTGGGGTGAATTGAATCTGATTTTTACCTGGAGCAGGGAAGTCTCGCCGGCTGAGCGGGCTGGCAGCAGCTGGCTCGCGCTGCCCATGCCAGCGCTGTGAGCACCGGGGGCTGACGCAGCTGCAGGCTGGGCTTTGGCCATGTCCGAGCCCTCAGGAGGTGGAAAGAGAGTCATAGTCCCGCCCTGGGACCACAGGATGCGTTGCTGTATCGCGGCGGGAGCTGACTGAACTAACACGTGGGCGGGAAAGCTCTCGCTTGGGAGCGCTGGGATATTCACACATCTCCTGTCCGTGCGGCACTGATGGGCCTCGCCTGAGAACCCTCTGCTCTGTCTCGAGTGAGCAGGACCTTTAACTCTGGGGTGGTTGAGATGCCAAGGGAGGCCTGGCTGGGTGTCCCGGAGAAGAGGGCTGCAGGGACTGCCGATTAGGAGTGGGGAGCTGGTCCTGGAAGGGATGGAGCAGCTCTGTTTGAACTCAGAGGCCACGAGAAACACACCAAACGCATCAGCTTGGTCTCCTTCAGCTCTTGATAGTGTTTTGCCTTGGAAAAGATGCCTCGGAGGTGCTGTGGCTCGTGTCCCGTATTTGCTGCTCCCTCCGAGATGCGTCCTGACGAGGGGATGCAGTGAGCAGCCAGGACTCCGCTCTCCGTGGCAGCGGGATGCGCTGAGGTGACTCTGAACCGTAGTGTGTACCTGGGGGATGCTGGGCTGGGTGGCTGATGGGGAAAGAAAACCTGTTGGCCACGAAACAAAAAATATCCCTCTCCAAAGACACGAGGAAGCCGGGGTGGCTTTGCTGTCCACATGATTTCCATCAGCAGCTCAGTTCTGCTCACCAGAAGACCACGTGCTGTCTCGGCTATTTGTTTCTAATAGGCAAAGCCGCTCCTGAGGCATTAGCGGGCGCGTTCCGGGGCTGCGTTTGCTGCTTGGTCTGTGACCCGTTTCCAAGAATTACAGGCATTTTATGGGGCTTAAAACGTTGGTTAATGAAAGAGAAAGCTGTGAGGTACGATTCAGCAAGACAAGATTATGCTTTTAGTGGAGTCATTTGTAGTTTCAGGGTCTGGAAGGGAGAAGAAAATGTGTTCCTGACTGGTGGGAGCCTAAGTGAGGCTGGATTAGTCGCTCAAGACTAGCAGGGGCTGTTTCCAGCATGGGTTTGATGGAGCGCACTGCAGCACTGGGCTGGTCTCGGTGTGGGTGGGGGCAGAAGGTGGGTCTGGGGTGTAGGACCACCGCTCTGAAGGTAGGCCTGCCTGTGCATCTTGGCACATTGGATTAATGGCAGTCTTCTGGGCTTGTTCTTGAGCAGTCGTGCTCAGAGTGTTTGTGGACGCGAAGGTGATGGTGAAGCAGCGGATCTGTGCGTTGCCCTGAGCTGTAGCGTGTTGGAGTTGTTCTGGGTGTGCTGGTCTGGAGGAAACGTCAAGAGGTGAGACTGGTCTTTGGCCACCGGCTCTGGACACGTGTGTAACTGGGCTGTTTAGACATGCAAAACTCCTTACTGACAACAGCTGAATTGGGCACTGGGCTCTGGTGGTGTAAATCACCACCTGGAACAGCAGATACAGACGATCCCGAGCGCCTCTGAGCTCCACGGCTGCTGTCAGCTCCTCTGCCTGGCTGATGGCACCTCCTAACCCCACCCCTTGCAATGCAGCCCCTTCTGCCAGCTAATCCCCGCTCTGCTCCATCCCTGGGCACACTTCCAGCAGCACTGTGGTTGTCCTGCTTGCTCAGCATGTCCTCAGGGGTTATTCTGCAAGCTTTCCTCCTTCCAGCAAGCGCACTGCAAGGTGGGTGCAGAGCCGGGGTCTTGGCACGGTGGCACGTGCGTGGCAGCAGGATGCGCGTCCTGGCACGGTGGTGGGACGTGTGGCACACGCGCGATGGCAGGGCGTGCATCCCAGAGCCGGAGAGAGAAACTTGCTGATCCGTCGGTGCCTGACGAGGTCACTCGGTGCGTCTCGGGGGGGCAGCTTTGCCGGCCGGGTGAGCTCTGTGGGCGAGATGCACCACGTGAGCCCGGCATTACTCAACACGCTGGCGGTTGCTCAGACGGAGTATCCCGGGAGTTGTTTGCTTACCCCTTACCCCATTCCACATTGCTGCAGTCACTGTGTGGGGAGGAGCTCAATTTACTCATCCAAGTAGCAGTGCTAGGGCTGCTTTTCCTGGTGATTTTGCAGGTGGAGCTAATTGGAGCTTCACAAACCCCTCAGTAAGAAGAGGGGGGGGTTTGCTTGTCTGCTCTGGGTGCCAGCCTGGCCGTCCTAGGGGATGTAACTAGCGCCGCAGCAACGGATGCGGCTTTCAGGGTACCTCTTGCTCTCTGGTCTTGGAGCCCTGGTGGAGCGGAGATGCAGAATCAGGTCTGCGGTGGTGTGAATTCAGCACATCCCTGAAAACTGCTCCTTACGTTGGGTTTAGGGGCTTTCAGCTCGTTAACACCATTCCTGCGTGTTCCAAAGGCCTTGTTTCGGGCCATGCCCTGTGCTCTGGCAGTCACCTATGTGGCAGATGCTGGCAACGCGTTCCAGAGTGTTTCCTGTGACCACAGCCAGAGGAGAGGTGGATCTCAGTGGTCTTTTACTCCTCCCATACCTCTACCAGATGTGGGGGGAGCTGGTTCTGGATGGCTGCAGCCTTGCTCTGGCCGAGGCCTGGCTTGTGAGGAGGAGGTGCTGTCTTCTCTCAGATTGGCGCGTTACAGCTGGGGGGGCCCAGCGTAGTTTTGGGCAGCGTGCCTTGAGACAGCAGCAGCTTTACAGCCAGATCTCCCTTGGTCTAGTAAAAGCCGTTACCTTTCCTCACGGAGCTGGAATTGCTCGTGTCCTCTAACGCTGCGTTTCCTTTCAAGCCGGGGAAGAGAAGGTTGTTTTCTTGCCTGCTTTGCCCCTCCTCAACCATCTCTTTCCCTGCTGTGATGCTGCAGTGCACATAATCCTGCGCTCCCGCCGCTGGGGGCGGGGGGGCAGTGACCCCCCCGTGCCCTCACTGCCAGCACTCCCTCCAGGACCGTGCTCCCTTGAGCCGGCTGAGGATAACCAGGCGAAACCAAGGCGGGACTGTGTTTTCCATCGCCGCAGGCCTGGATGTGAGGTTTGCTGGAAGAGCTGCCGGGATGCAGGTTTGCCGGGTACGCTCTTGGCAGAGAGACGGGAGCTTGTTCCCAGGACCCTCTGCTTTATTTCCGATAGACACAGTCACGGATGTCCATCACGTCAGAGCAGATACGAGTGGAACAGGCGGCTCTGGAGCAGGCTGGCGAGGGATGTGCCCGGTGCCCTGGCTCCGCGCGGACGTGCGACGCCGCCCGTAGGGACGGCGAGTGCGCTGTGTCTGCTCAAGCGCGCCTGCTCTCCCCTCCCCAGAGCCGGAGGGTTAGCCCTGCCTCTCCCTCCATCTCTTCTTATTCCCACTAGGCTTCCACTTCTTCCCACTCCTGAGGCTGCTTTTCCACCACGTATGTGGTTTGCAGCTCCTTCCTATAGGATGTGAGTCAGCCGTGCTGTGCGTTTCGGCCCCTCGCAAGGGCTGCCCGGCCGCGCTTACGCGTAGCCTATCGCTCCAGCAACATGCGTACGGGATCCGGGTAATCCCACGGGTGCGGGGCTGGGTGGAGGCTCAGGAAACCTGAACCCTGCTGCCATCTGCCCTGGCAGGCCGCTGGGCACCGGGTGAGTCTCTTCCCCTTTCTGCAGCTCAGATTTCCCCACCCGCGCAAGGGACAATGCCACTTCCCTCTTTGGTGGAGTAATTAACGGCAAGGCCGTTCGGAAGCGGAGCGCTGGGAGCCGTTCGGAAGCGGAGCGCTGGGAGGGCAGGGGGCCTATCCGAAGCTGAGTGCTGGGAGGGCCGGGGCTCAGCTTTACGGTGTTGAAGGTTTTTAATTCCATCCCTTTCTGCGTGAGTGTTTTTGTTGTGCTGCGGGCTGAAACCTGGAATAAGGAGAGGGAGGGGGAGGGAGTCCTGGACGAAAGAGCACCAAGGCCGGGAAATGCGTATGGGAAAGCAGAAATTAGGGCAACAGGGATTTTGCTTTGATGCACGTTAATGTAGCTTTAAGAGCAATTAATTGAAAAAGGAGGAATTAACACATTTCAAATGCCTTTTTAATGACGCGTCGAAGCCAGCGGCACACATGCCAGATCTCACACGGGCTGCCTGTTCCAGAGCCCAGTTTACAATAAACTCCTGGGAAAAAAAAGGCTGTGGGATGGAAAGGCTCTTGGCTAGCCCCGGCCGCGGAGCACCGAGGACGACCGAAAGGCCTTTCGGGAGCCCGGCTCCCTCCGCACTGTGCTGGCTGGAGCCTGGGCAGCACTCTTCCCTGGCAGCTGCTCCATCCCTCGCTGAATGTGCTGGCGGAGAGGAGCGGGAGGCCGGGACAGCAGGGTTTGCCCCGGCACGGGGAGGGATGCTCCGCAGCTTCCAGTGCTGGTAAATCACCGGTGGCGTTTGTGCTCCGTGGCTTTGTTTTGGGAACATGGATCGGTTGCTGGGATTAACCTCTCAGAGTTTCCAGTGGGTTGGTCTTGCAGTTATTAATGAAACTGGCTGCAGCTCGTGTTGACCTTGGCAGAGGCCCCAGTTGGCTGGGAGGTGACTGGCAAAGGCGTAATCTCTAATTGAGTAATCCGGTGCTGGGGGAAGGGAGCCGAGGGGGTGGAAAGGCAGCAGCGCTTTGAACTGGGAGAGCCGTGGTGCTCCAGCGGGTTGCGTGGGAGTGGGAGAGGTGCTGAGCGCGGCGCCCACCGAGGGAACGGGCAAGCAAAAGCGAGGCGGCATCTCGGTTCCTGCACCCCGGGCTCACTCTCGTAGAAGCCAGCCCTGAATTCCAGTGCCTTCCCGTGATTTATTGCCGTGGAACAATAGTGCCGAGGGGTTGGGGAGCGAAACGAAGCTGCGAGCATCAGCTGTCCCCAGGTGCATGTCCTCCGGTGGCCTCTGAGCCTGCGGCGTGGGTCGTGCTGGGCTCTCCCTTCCCCGCTGGTTGTTTATCCCTTGGGAAAGGGAGCTCTGGGCTGGCTACGGGGGCTTTTGGTGAATGCCTGTGGGCCGGGACCTGGTCCAGGCACCTCGGATGCTGCCGGTTTGTTGGCCACGTCTGGTGGGAGGGGGTGACCCACAGGATGCTCCAGCAGGGGGGTCCTGTGCAGCGACACAGCGCCCATGTAGAGGGGACACGCCGATGCCAGCAGCCTGCCCCTCGCTCCGGCTTATCTGAAACCCACGCGAGGTGCCGAGCTCTGTGCCGGTGATGAGCCCGGTGAGAGGTGAAATGCCACGAGCATCCTGCTGGGAGGATAATTCTCGCCCTGAGGACTGCAGGGTGCTCCATGCAAAGCCCACGCACTTGAGTGGCCTCCCAGCTGCGTCTCGGAGGAGCAGACTTCTGTGGAAGCGTCAGGTCTGAGCAACAAAACGAAGCGATTTCAGCGGGCACAGACGTACCTATGTCCTTCCTGCCTCTGTCCTCCTTCCCCCATGGAGACAGCAGCCGCTGGGCTATGCCCGTGGTCCTGGGGCTGCGTTGGGTGCCCGGCGGGAGCGGGAGGCCTGGGGTTGTCGGGTTCGGCAGCTGTAGGAGGATCCTCCCGCGCCCTGTTTGACATCCCGTCTGCCAGCTTGGGCTCGATAAAGAACCTGATTGCAGAAGTGATTCGGGGGGGAGGAGGGGGACGCCTTGCGTTAGGGCAGCAATGATTCAAAGCCGTTTCTGGGAAGATGAGGGAGATGTTGGCGTTCTCTGTCATACCAAACATATCTGAAAGCTGAAATATTTGCATTGTTCGCGTTGTTGCAGCGCAAACACTTCTGGCTGGGTTTCTCCCTTCCCCTGCTTTCCTCCCGGCTCCGAAGATCACGTCTGGATCGCGGGGGGAGGCGGGTGAGCGTGTGGCCCCCGCTTGCCTGGCAGTGGGCGTCTGGCTCCTGGGGCATGCCCAGACGTTCATCGCGTCGCCCGCTGCCGGGCGGCCGTGCCAGGATGGCTGCGAGGGCTTGTTGGAAGCCCGTGCCGTGCTCCAGCTTGGGATGGGGAGCCGAGGGAACAGCCGGAGGAGTGCTGGGTCTGGAGCGGGATGCTCTGTCCCATGCATGGACTCTTGTTTGCACACCGGGCGTGCGTAGTCCTTATGAGACCGTTGGCTCTCCCAGCCAGCCCTGGCTGGGGGCAGCAGGTAGGAGCTGTGACTGGAGACTATGGATTTTAGTCTGTTTTTCATAGAATCCCAGACTGGTTTGGGTGGGATGGACCGTAAAGCCCACCCAGTGCCACCCCCTGCTATGGGCAGGGACACCCTCCACCAGACCAGGTTGCTCCAAGCCTCATCCAGCCTGGCCTTGGACGCTCCCAGGGATGGGGCATCCACAGCTTCTCTGGGAACCTGTCCCAGTGCCCCCCCACCCTCTGCGGGAAGAATTCCTTCCTGGTATCTAAATGGTAAATCATTCTCCGTCTTTGAAGTGTTTGTACATGTCACGTGTATTTATTCTTCCTCCAATAGCAGGGATTCATGCATGCCCTGCTATCCCCTGGAATTCCAGGAGAGCAAACCTAGTTTGCCACTTCATCAGCCCTTGGTGGGACCTCGGAAACGGGGTGGTGTGGCCGGAGCTGGCACCGGTGTCCCATGCGTCGCGGCAGAGCTGGGTACGGCGCAGGGTGAGGAGGGCTGTGCCGGCCACTGCTGCCGCCCACCTGTGGTCAGTCTGATTTTGCACGTTTAGGGTAAAACAAAACCCCCACCTGGCATAAATGTCTAGGGATGGCTTCAGTCCTAGTACCAGGAGTGGTGTCCTGGCTATTTTCTTGTGCAGAACATCGCTCCAGCTCCTGCCAGTCCAGGCACGCGCTGCGACGGGGCGCGTGGTTCTTCCTGCTTCCGTACGATCTGGCCGGTCAGTGCGGGGGGCAAAGCGGCAGGAGGTTGTTACTGATTCGCACGCCCTTACAGCTTCTCACAGATTAATTCAGCCCCCCTCCTTGTTCGGCATCCCTGCCCACCCCTCCTCACCGAGAGCCTTCCCGGGAAGGGCGAGGGATTTGGCGGGAGCAGCTCGGGCGTCATCCCCGCGGATGTACAGCGCCGAGCACGCTTTTGGTGCTGTACTTTTCCATGGTTGTGAAACGAGCCCGTCCACGGATCTGACTCACGCAGCGAAAGCCGGCGGGTTGTAACACCGACCCGATTACCCGTGCGCTGTGCTTTGAGGAGGGGGCGTTCCGTGCTAAATCCATCCTTCCCAGCGCTGGCTGGAAAGCCGCGGAGGAGATGCACCGGCAGTCGATGGTGTTTGCTGGCTGCTGCTGGAGGGGGGGAGCGATTTCAGCAGTGGATTTGGCAGGGACGAGGTGCTGCTCGCTCTGCCTGTGGTGATGGAGCTGTAATAAACACATTGAACATGGCAACAGCCCTTGCTAAAGCTCCGTGACTGCGTCCGTGCTTCGTGGAGCCTCCTAACGCCACCCTCGGCATCCATAACAAGAGGAGCCGTTGGACGCCAAAGGGCCTGGTTATAATTGCTCGCTGAAAACCTCCTTTTTTTTTTTTTTCTTTGGACCCAAACCTGCTTTTTTAAACATAAAAACTCTTTGGCTGTGTGTCAGAGAGCACTCAGAGGGTTTGCTGGCTTGCTTCACCACGAAATGCTCTGCAGCATCGCGCTGCGCTGGGGGGGGGCCAAGGGGTGATGGACACCGAGCGTCGGGAACGCTGGCTGCCCGCTCGGAGAGGGGTTGTTTCAGGACAAGCTGACAGGCCCTTGGCTTGTTCTGCTGCTCTCGAAAAAATGGAATTCCAATTCTCGGCACCTTTTTCCAGGAGGATGAGGAGCGCGAGCGCGGCGGAGCCTTGGGAACGGGCTGTCGCCCAGCGGCAGAGCCGGCTCTTGGGGTGGGGGCGATGTGCTCAGTCCTGCCCACAGTTTGGTGAATCGGAAGCAGGAACCGGTGGGGGAGAAGCAGCATGGGATGGCATGGCCTGACCTGGATCTGGTTACTCTTGGGTCATCTGTCAGCTCCTGCTCCTGCTCCCAGCTCCTGCTCCCCATCATCCTGGCCGAGGACTGGCACCCCCTCTAACCTGCGTCCATAGGTTTTCCTGTGGGATGCAGGCGAAGAGCAGAGCGCTGTCCTCCAGCAGTGCAGGAGCCCCACGTCTCCCTCTCTGCTCCATGGTGCCTCCCCACACCCCATGGGGCTCCCCTGGAGCTGCAGCACCCCCTCCAGTGCCCGCTGCAGCCGGTTTCTCGTGCCGGGCACCGTCACCTCAGCCCGCACGGTAACGGTCCCCAGCCTGGCCCTCGAGCCACCCGCTCCCATCCCTGCCCTGGCAAGGGACACGGCTGCCTTCTCCGGCGCCATTCGCCAAGGAGCAGCAGTGATCGCTTCTGCCGTCCCATCCCACGTCGGATGCCAGTCTTTCAGACACCAGAAGCTACTGAGGAGCAGGCGGGTATGTGTACAGAGATAGATAGCGTGTGTTACAGCCGTGGCTGTGGTAGGAGGGGGATTTGTAAATTCGTGCATCCATCGATGTTTCATGTGTATATAATTTTTCACAGGTTTTTAAATAATTGAAAAGCCTACACTTTTAATATATATATATATACACATGCACACACATATATATATATATATATATGCTGCCTCATACTTGTAAGCTGTTTTTTCAAAGGCTTCTCTCTCCTGGCTGTGCAGTTCAGCGCTCAGCCACGCTGAGAACGTCTGAGCGAGGCGAAATACTGATTTGAATCAATCTGGGTGCACTCGGAGACATCGCCAGCGATCGTGAATACGGCATAATCGCTGATCAGAGTGGGGAAATTTCATCATAAAGGCCCCAAAAGGGAGGTTTATTATTGCTTTCTTCCAAATGCCTGAATTTTATTAGCTTCAGTCATTCTTGGCAGGGCAGTGGAATGGGATTTTATAGTTAGCAAAGGAAAAGTAAACACAGTAATCATTTCACAGCCCTGTGCCTGCCAAACCGAGATGGAAATTCCAGCCTTGGTGGGAAGCTGCTGCTTTGCTAACAGATAATAACAAATTCACTGTGGGCTTATTCTTGCTATGGGAGCTGAGGCATTCGGTTTTTCCCCTGTAAGATGCTGGCTCGGAGATGCCGGGGTGCTTTCCCTGCCGGGGTGCTTCGTGCTTTTCTGCAGGAGCAGCCCGGGCAGAGGTTTGCAGGTTGAGGGACACCCACAGCCGTCGGTGCTTCTCCCGCGCTGTTGTCGCTGTGCGGTCTGTCCTTGGTCAGCCTTGTCCTGATCGCAGAGCTGGGAGATGCTCGAGGCACCGTGATGGTTCTGGCACCCTGAGACTGTCCCTCCCTGCTGAACAGGGGGAGAAAAATACTGTGGCAAAAGAAATCTCCAGATAAATCCAGAACTCCCGTGAAAGGTTTGGTTTGTGTGTTTTTCTGGGCTCGTGGGGGCTCACGGCTGGGCTGATGGCTCACGGCTGGGCCAGCACCTGTCTGCCTTCCCTCCCACCTTCCACTAGCCCAGGTTGCTCCCAGCCTCATCCAGCCTGGCCTTGGACACCTCCAGGGATGGGGCACCCACAGCTTCTCTGGGAACCTGTCCCAGTGCCCCCCACCCTCTGAGGGAAGAATTCCTTCCTGATGGCCCATCTCAGTCTCCCTCTTTCCATTTAAACCTGTCACCCCTTGTCCTGTCAAGGGACAGCCAGGGCCACTGAAGGCACACGGTTTGAGGAGAAGGACCGTCCCCCTGGCCTGTTCTTTACGTGGGTTATAATTTTTTCAAAGCAGCTGTGAGCCTTGTTTCTCACTTAAACGAGTTTTCCAGCGTAGCCACGTCGAAACGGCAGTCGGATCGGCTTGGATTGCTGACGCCGTGTCCGTGTGAACGGGTGAAGCTCTCCGGTCACTCACCGGCGATCCCAGTCTGCTCCGGTGCCCGGTGCGTGTGGGACTCGGAACACGTGTCCGTGTGTGCCAAGACGTTCCCAGAGATGTGGAAGGACTTCGCTGATGACAATCGAATGTCCTGGGTTTTGGGGGCAGGGGAAGTCTTTGGAGAATTGCCATGAAGTCTGCTTTCCTCGCGCTCTCGGAATTTCTGGGTTCTACAGGTGGGAGGTACTGGATGTCCCGCTTTACGTACCGGAGCGCGGAGCCAGAATGACCCTGGAGACGCGAGAGCAACGCGGCACTGGATGCGGTTGGCGAGGGGAGCGCGGTGGGTGGCTGTCGGAGCAGGAACTGGTGTTTCCCTGAGGAGCTGCTGGAAGCGACGGGTCCTGGCACCCGTCAGCCCGTGCCGGGAGCCCCTGGGGGGAGGCTGGTGGTCTGGGCTTGGCGCTGTGTGAGAGGAGGTTGGGGTTGGTCCCACAACCACCCCAGAAATCCCCGGAGGACTTGCTTTAGCATCATTTCTCCAACAAGCTCCTTCTCCACAGGCGGCTCAGCTGCCAGCCTTGGGGTACAGTAATTGGGGTGATGGTTGTGCGGGGGGTACTGACTATCTTGGTGTCTTTGGGTGTATCTTGCTCGCGGTGGGGATCAAACAGAGCTGTCTTCGTCCCACCCCTCTAAGTGTGATGCCCCTTCAAGGTGATGTCAAGCCCCTGCTCAGCTCCATCCCCTCTGCCCCCAGTGGAGCCGTTGGATTTGCATGGCTGAGGGGTCCCTGCTCCTCCTTCCCCTTCCTCTGGCAAGGGGAGCGCGTTTAAACTGCTGAAGAGCGGTATTTCCATTTCAAAAGCTGTTCGCTCAAGTGCGTCTGGAGTGGGATTTCTCCCCCCCCTCCTCTCTGAATGGGAGCTTTAGAAGTCTCATTTCCTCTGCTTGATAACACCAGGCTGAGAAGAGCTTTTGTCTTTTCATTTCCCCTCAATTTTTTATTTTTAAATAAGCCAGGTCTGCAGAAGCTGCCGCGGTGGATTCTCCCTCCCCCGTGTTTGTCCGTGTGCTGGAGGATGCACCTGGTGTCGCCTGGGAACGAGCTGGAGCTGCCTGGGCTGCGGGGCAGGACCCGTTCCCAGTCTGGGGCTCGGCTGGGCAGGGGGCTGCTGCCCTGCGCCCACCCACCCGGGAGCACCCTCCGGTCACCCACCGAGGCTCCTGACAGCAGGGGAGGAGGTTTCGGAGATAACGAGGCGGATCACTGACACGGGGTCTGCCGGATGCATCAACAGTCCGAAGATGCTCAAAGAAAAGGTTCCCAGAATCTTCCTGGACGTTGCAGAAAGGCCTGTTTTCCTCTAAATTTGTCCTTGGAAGCGGCAGAGTTGTTTTGGCTAAAATACGCTATTTAGGGGGGAAAAAAAAAGCCTAGAAATGCCTGGAGCAAATACTCATCATGGAAAATTTCAGTCCGGAGAGCTGATGCTTTAACAAACGCAGGGTCAGCTGAAAATCCCGCCTTGGAGGCGAGGATGGCGATCCTGAAGGAGAGCTGGAGTGATGGGCTCCACTTGGCCCTGAGTAGACGGGCAGGGGGAAATTCATCGCCCCTCCGTAGGGAACGTGCGCGTTCCACGCAGTTACGGGAAAACACAAGGCGGTAACGGAAGCGCCAGGCCCGTGTGCCGGCGTAATGCCCCAGGCTTCCGTGGGAGTTCGCCTGAGTAAGGTTTTCTGGATCTGAGCCGTTATTCCAGGCTACCTCTGTGCCCGTAGGCCGTGTTTGCTGCCGCTTCCCCGCGATCCTGGGCTCCGGAGGCAGCATCGGTCGGGGATGGCGGCGCGGAAGGGCTGTTTGGGTGTGGGCGACCTCGCAGGGCCGGCTACCCGGGCCTTGGGCAAGGTGCCTGGGCAAGGTGCCTGGCCTAGGGCCCCCCAGCCCCGTCAGTCTGCTGGGGGGCAGGGAGGGGCAGCGTTTGGTACTGGTTTTGCAATGAAATTGCTTCAAGCTGTTGAAACATCGGGGAAGGTTTTTGACCTACTTTCCTGCGAGCCTTGAAATTGTTGGGATGTTTTCTGCCCCGGCCGCGTGGAATTCAGCTGGGTTTACAGGGGAAAGGAATTTCGTAGGCCCTCTCATAAACTCACGGCGTTATTTAATATGTAAATCCATCAATCAGCTTTGTCTTCAGACAGCTCCTTAGGCTCCAGCTTCGTGAATTCCCATCCAGAGCGATCCCTGTTTTCTTGTCCCCCCACCTGCGCGTGCCGTGGGGTGCGGAGGGAGGAGGCGGGCGATGCCGCGGTCCCACGCTGGCATCCCTCGGGCACCCTGTAACTCCACGTACTTTTCCCTGCTCTGGCTCTCCGACCGAACTTGTGTGTTGTCCCCGGGTCATGTGCAAGTTCAGAGATGTCGGTTTTCAGCCCTTTTGGCTTTTCCACCCCGTCTTGGGGCCGCTATGCCGGAAAGCGTGGGACACTTCCAATTAAAAAACCATCCTTTGGTGTGTATTATTTGGCCCTTTTAGGAGTTGTATATGCATGGTTCTACCTTAAAACCCGATGGATGGAGGTGCGGGAGGTTGTCCTGGGTGTGTGGGAGCACCCCGCGGCTCTGTGTATGCTGGGGTGTGCGACGCGGCTCGGCCGGGGGGTCTGGATGGGGAGGACAAGCTGCCGTCTGCTGCGCCACACGGACGGGATTTTGGGAAGGTTATTCCTTGGTGGAGTTCAGCGGCGCTGGCTGGCTCGGTGCTGCCGTGACGGGCTCTGGTGACGGAGGCATCCTCGCAGGCAGGCTGCCCTGATCCCAAGCCCACCCTTGGCTCATGGCTTTTTGCAGGGGAGTTGGTTTGAGCACAGTCTGAGCAGTTCAGGCCCATCGTGACGGCGGGCACACGAGGTGTGCGAGTGGGCCGGAACGGGAGAGATGGCCTCTTGATCCCTCCCGGTGCTCCGGCAGCAAGCGCTGCTGCCGGTTGGTAATTAGAAAGCGGACGGACTGCGGAAGAGGTGACGTGGCCATTCCCGAATCTCCGTCCTGGGCTCGGGGGGAGCATGGCTAACGACCTGGTTTAGAAAGGCGGAGGGAGACCAGGGCTTACCAAAGATGATATACAGGGCAAACGCCGCGGTGCCGTGCTGGAGATCCTGATGGTCATCCCAGGGGAGCGGCTCCGGTCGCTTGGGGTGCACCGATGACAGACAGGCGTGGATGGGGGTGTGTGGGGGCTTTGTAGCTCCACTAGTGCTGTTCTGCAGGTGCACTCGGGATCAGAAAGTCAAAATGCACTTTGCAGCAAGAGGTGGGTGCGGGTGGAGTGGAGTGACCACTCTGCTGCCTCCTGAGGGTGGGAAGCAGCCGAGAAAAATCACCCATCACGGAGGCTGGGCTGCACCCGGCCGTGGGTGCTGGGCTGACGCATGGCACGGCTGCCCTTCTCCATCCCTCCGACTCCCGCGAGCTCCCGGGTAGCATTGCGAGTGGGTCGGTAATGCAGAACAAGGAGGAGGCGGTGGTACAGGCTCCAGCGTGTCCTGGGACCAGGATTGGGGTTCCCACTGCCTTTTCTCTCGTGGATCCAGCTGCAGGTGTGTCCAGGGAAGTGGGATTTACCCGGAGATTTATCTGCTCTTCGACGGGGGCATCGACAGGCTTATCCTTTTCCTTCTTCCTCCCGTGTTGCTAAAGCTGCTGCCTAGCAGCGCGGAGCGGCCTTGCCCCGGTAACGTTATCCGTGTTGGCAGGACCAGCGTGCAGCAGCAGCCCACCCCCAAGCCTGGCCTTGCTCTCTGACAGGCTTCTGGGTGATAATTGTTTTCTTCAGTGCCAGCATCGACTCCTGCCGCGGGAAGGTTTCCGCAGCCTCTGCCCCCCGCGCGCCCGCCCTGCTTATCATCCAGATCGCATAATAACAAGGCCGGGGATAAACAGGAGCTACAGTAGCCGTTAGCCGTGTATAAACACAAATCGCACGGAAACGGTGTAATTACCGAGGAAGTATCAGCTTGAGTGATGCGGTAATTGCTTTCTCCCCTCCAGCAGGACTATTCCAGCTCTCGGGGCTCGTGCTGGCGTCGAAGCCTGTGACTCCGCGTTAATAAGGAGGATTTCGCGTTTCGCACTGCACTTGCTCGGAGCCTGGGTACGACCCGACCGAGGGGGAGGAATTTATTTGAGCTTGAGAGCGCTGGGAAACAGCGCGGGTTAGAACACCTCCATCCGTGGGAGAGCGCCTCGGCTCCAGGTGGGGTCTGGTCCTCGCAGACCAATTCTAAACCCGTTTCCGTGGTGTCGAAGGGCAGCTCCGTGCCCCGTGTAAATCTGGGAGCTCTGCCGCTGGGGTTTCACCGTGGCACCGGCAAGATTGTATTTTGCCTTCGGTTTTGGTTTGTCCTTCCTCTTGCTGCTTGTCGCTTCCTTGACGCAGAGAGGAGCTTGTGCAATGACGGCGGCCCGTCGCTGAGGTCTCGGGACACGGCCTCTGGCGCTGTAATCGCCTCCCAAGACCCCGTGACGGTGGCTTTGTGCCGTCACCTGCGGCCGTGCCCCTTACCCAGCTTCGCCGCTGCTATGCTTCAGGTTCTGCAAGGGAAAAAGAGAAAAATGCGGCAGAAACCAGGTTTCCAGAGGGTTTTATGCTAGGTGGGAGTTTAAAGATGCCCTGTCTGCGATATTGGCAGGCGTGAGCGTACCTTTTGCTCACGTGCACAGAGAAGGCTTTGTCTCCTGCGGCTTGGCAGGTGGCTTGCTTTCCTTTAGGAAAGCCTTCCCACCTGCAGAGCACTGCTGCTTCCCTTTCCCTTTCTTAATCTGAGCGAGATTCTGTGAGCACCTGATGTATCTTTACATTATCTCAGGGGCCTACATGTGCCTTAGGGGCCTGCGAGACAGCTGGGGGGGACTTTTTCCAAGGGCAAGGAGTGACAGGACAAGGGGTGACAGGTTTAAACAGAAAGAGAGAGATGGAGATGGGCCATCAGGAAGGAATTCTTCCCTGAGAGGGTGGGGGGCACTGGGACAGGTTGCCCAGAGAAGCTGTGGGTGCCCCATCCCTGGCAGTGTCCAAGGCCAGGCTGGATGAGGCTGGGAGCAACCTGGTCTGGTGGAGGGTGTCCCTGCCCACAACTGGGTGGGCTTTCAGGTCCCTTCCCACCCAAGCCAGTCTGTGACTCCATGGTCTTCTGCTTTTTATGGTTGCCCTGCTCCTCTTGGCTTGACAAAAAAACCCCAAACCCCCCAGCCTCCCCAGCTGCGAACAGGAAGCCTTCCCGCTGCAGCAGCCTGGCCGAGCTTGGCGTCTAATCCTGGGGAAGTAAAACAAGACAGAACCTGCTCTTTGAGATTCTCCAGAAACCTTTGATGTTCTTCTGGTTTCCCTTCTGAAGGGATGCTGGAAACAACTGGCTGAGCCTCCTGACGTCTCTGTGCTCCCAGGGCTGGATGAGCCGCAGTGGGACGGCGAGGAAGGGCCGTCATGGTGCTCCTTTGCTCTGTCCCATGGTGGTGGCAGTGAGAAGGGCCTCAGCGCCCCCAGACTGCTCCCATCAGTGGTTCTCCCTGGCTGGCTCCATGTCTCTTTCAGCTAGAACCGGGTTTAGCAGGGGAGAGGAGGAGGAAGGCACCGGTGAAGGATGCTGGTGTCCTGGGGCACGGCCGCCTTGTTGGGAAACATCCTCTTTTCCCTCCCCTTGTTCCAGCGTTGCTGTAGACAGTGTTGCCCATCCCTTATGGAGCGGGATAGGGCAGAGCTCATCTCAGCACACCCCACCAGGTAGGGATTACGTCCCCAGGACCTCACCAGCAGCAGGGGTGGGGGGCATGGGATGGCAAGCAGTGCCAAGGGGGTATCTGCACCCCCACCCTATTTCGCTTGAGCTGCCACACGGCCGGCGAGCAGCCCAGGACCATCACCTTGTGTGGCCGAGCTCGGAGGGGTCTGTGCCTCTGCACCCTGTCCCATCACTCTTCCCCGCAGGAGGGTCGCTGGGTACCCCCGGCTGCTCGGCCTTGGCCCTGAGTCAGCCTGGGGGGGGACACACTCAGCAGCAGTTGGTGCAGAACAAGGTCGGCTTTGTCTGCGAGCGCAGGGCTGTTGTGAAGGTGGGAGAGTTGCGTGCTCCCCTTGCTGGCCCCTTCCATCTCTCTGTTCCTCCCCAGCAGCTGCAGCGTGCTGGCGGCCTGGCTGCAGCTCCCTTCCTGCTCCATCCACTCACTGGAGTGATGATTATGGATTAATTACGGATACATTTTTAATTAAGGCATTGGGTAGCATCCTGGGTCAGGGTGGGCTGTTGGCGTGCCGTGATCCCGTCTGCCTACCCGTTTCAGCACCTTCATCCCGGGTTTTTCAGCAGTGGGCACGCTCACCCAGGCAGGCGCCTTGTGCTTGCGAGAGATGGGCTCCTTGGTTTGGGGCTGGAGAGGGGCAGGGGGGCGTGCAGGCGAGGCGTCGTGGCTCTGGGATGCTCCTGGGATCCCGGCTTGTGGGGCTCAGCAAAGTTTAGTTGCGTTGCTGGAGGTGAAGCTGAATGTTTTGGTGCATTTTCCTTCTGCCTCCAGCTTGTGGTCGTTAGTGCTGCCCCCCGTGACGGTGGTTATGCTCATCTCTCTGGTCTCTCATTTGAAGGGTCTTGTTGACCCCGGAGCTGCTTTACCTGGAATTTTTGCAGAAAGCTGATTTTCATCAGTTTGGTCTATCTTTATCTCCGCTGACCTCGCCTGTCCCCTTTTCTCCAGCACTGGTTTGACTCCCGAAGCTCAGAGCTCCCCTAGAATTTACCAAGAGGTGGAGGAGGAGTTCCAGGGAGGAGGTGTGGGGGGGTCCCCTCTCTGCTGGGGACTGCCCTCGTAGCCCCTTCTCACTCAGTGTGGGTAGTGCCACTGTCCCACGTGGCCGTGTCAGGGAAGGACACGGCTGTGACTAGCTCCCTTCTGGGAGAAGACGTAGCCTTGGGCTGGCTGCGGAGCCGTGGTGGGACGGTGCTGCCGGGAGCTCCTGAAGATGGATGGGTTTATCGATCCTGTCGGGATGCGGGTAGCGCTGAAGGTGGAGGAGCCTCTGAGGCTTTGGCAGGAGGACGAGCTGCTGTCGTGTCCCCACAAGACTAACCTGGGGCTCTCCGGAGGTCGCGGAGCGCTGAGGTGATGTGATCCGGCAGCTGGTGCTGCTTAGCCTAGCAGGATTTTTGAGGGGGGTGTGTTCCTGAGGGCTGGGAACGGGCCAGGGAGCTGTGGCAGCTGGCGTGGGAGGATGGGAGGAGGATCCTGTCTCCTGGGAAGGAGCTGACCTGGTGGTTTTGTGCTCCCCAGGATCGTGGCCTGCCTGGCAAACTGGAGCCCGTGTCGCCTGTGAGCCCTGCCCACCCTGATGCCGAGCTGGACCTGCTGCCGGCCCGGCTCTCCAAGGAGGAGCTCATCCAGAACATGGACCGCGTGGACCGCGAGATCACCATGGTGGAGCAGCAGATCTCCAAGCTGAAGAAGAAGCAGGTAGGAGGCTGTGGTCCAAGGGGAGCAGGTGTCCTCACCTCTGCGTGCTGCCTTACGCCCTGTCCTCGCCCGTGCAGGGCCGCGGAGGGGAAGTGGCAGTGGCAGTGCCACCAGCATGGGCTGTGTCCTTGCTACCTGCCGTGACACGGGGCAGCTGCCGCCATGCCAGTGGTCTGGGGCTGGGAGTTGCAAGGCAAGAGGGGGCTTTGGAAACCCAGTTTGTGGGCTCTTTTGCACATCAGAGTACCGTAAAGGGAGAAAAACCTGCCCTCGGTGACTTGCCATGCAAGCGGTCGGTGGCAGAGCAGGAAGCCTGGGACGACCGAGTCCTCCGCACAAGGTCTTCCGTTTTCCCTTTCCAGCTCTAGTCTCTCCCTGGTGCCGTTGCTGCCACTGTTGCGGTACCTGGCTGTTGAAAACATGGCTGCGATGCCCTCACGGCCCTTCCCATGCCTCCCACCCCTGTCCCCGGGGCTTTGGAGCTCTGCAGCCCTGAGCAGCATCTGGGCCAGCTCTGCTCAGGGCTGCGATGAGCCAGGGATTTGAATCCGATCGGCTCCCCGGCAGGATTGCCCGCTCCACGCTGCCATGTGTACAATTACCATAAACCCATTAAGAGATTAATATGACAAAACCTTGGGGGACGTCTGTGAAAAAACCCACAGACTTAAAGGCTTTCGCTTTCTAAAGCAAATCTCTCCTCCCTCCTCTCCCTCACTGCTTGTTTCTTCTCTTTGCTTGGGGCCAGTTTCTAAACCCTCTGACGGCTGCTAATCCCAAACTGTCTGGGAGGAGCAACCTCTCCTGCAGGGTGCCCGGCAGGAATTCGGGAATGGAGCAAAACCTCGCCTTGGGCTGCTGGAAGGGGTCAGTGTTCCTCGAGGATGGGCGTCCAGTTGATCTTCCTCCCCATCAGATCCTTATTTTCCCATACCAGATGCCATCCCTTTCTTTCCTGCAAGGCAGAGCAGGATATTTTGGGTTAGTTTTCAAACAATAGGGTTTCATTAGTGTAAAGGACGTGTTTTGTGTCTTGCTTTTTACCTGCAGAGATATCGGAGTGCTTAGGGAGAGGGAGCCAAGAGCGGACAGGGCCAGCTGTGCTGGGGAGCGAGGGACCTCCCTGTGTGCCGGCTCGCAGGGGCCGGAGGAACGTCTGGAGCAATGGAAACCACCGTGGTTCCTCTTCCCGTGTCGGTGGGAGCTGGGTGAAGCCAGCCCTTCTCTTCCTCGGTAGCTGGGGGCAGGCGTTGGTGTCCTCTCGTGCCTGGCAGGCTGGATGCTGGTGCGTGGTTTTAACCCGCACTGAGGAAGGAGACGCAAACCCTGGCCATTGCCCACTCTGGAGAGGGGCTTCCGGAGCAGGATGTGTGCCGGGAGGCGTTTCTTGGAGCTGCTGGTGCAGCTGACGGGAGCAGCGTGTGCTCCATGCTGTTAAAACCGAGCTGTCCTTCCCTAAGGAAATGGGATTTTTACTGTTGCTTTATTTCCTCCCTCCGAATGAATTTTACGATTCTTCCTCCCCACAAAAACGCTCTGCAGAGTGGAGAAGCAGGTGAAAGTGGCTGTTGGCAGTAACAGCATCCCCTCCTCGTGGCCTCCTTTCCCCTCCGGCAGGATCCTTCCTGCGCCCTGTCCTCCGCAGAGCTGGCACGTCTGGGAGGAAGCATTTTCGGGACAGGGTTCTTGTCTGAGATGCTCTGGGAACGTTTTGTCCATCTGTGCATCCGAACTGTCGGTGCAGGAGAAAGACGAGCGAGGGAAAGCGATCAGCCTGAAACAGATACAGCTCCTGCAGGAACGGGCGCCGGAGCAGGGGAGGAATTGCACGCAGCCGGATTATCCTAATGCTTTTCCCCTCTGGTTTTGGGAGGCCTTCTCAGGGTCATTCCATACGTTTGTATGGAAAGGCTGTGCCAGAAAAAACCCATCCGGCCCCAGTCCACCATCTCTTTGTCGGATATTCCAGAAATGCCGAGGAAGGCTCTGCCTGGGCTTCGCCAGAAGCGAATGCCTTCGGGAAGCTGAGAACGCCCCCCCAAACCCTGCGCGCCCCTGGCAGAAGGCCACCTCCACCAGCCATCCCCCGCTCATTCATGTGCCATATGTGCTTCAATCTCTCGCCGAGTCCTCTCTCCCTCTCTTCCTGACAGGGAAGGATAATCCTTATGCATTTATTCCTGGCAGTGGTACCGGGGATCTGAAGGAGAAATAAACTGCTGGGCTGCTCTCCTGCGAGGGGCTCTCCGGAGTACAACACTCCCACCTGGTGATGGAGGTGGAGCTGCCTGGGTGGAAGAGCTCCAGGGTTTCCCCTTCCATCCAGCTCTGTTCTCCCCTTGGCTCCTTGGAGGTGGTTCTCAGGGATGCCCAGTGCCTGGAAGCCTTCTCCTCTCCCGGATGCAGGTGAAGCATCCCGGTACCCGGTGCACGGCTGCCGACCACCGTGCAGCGGCAACTGGGTGCGTGTAACGACCTTGGCTTCGTCAGGCAGGTCCCCTTGGCGTGGGGACCGTGACATTGGGGGTGGGGTCTTCCTGCAATGTCACCCGCCTTCCTGGCAGTGTACAGGCTCCGATGGCCCCTCCACAGCGTGTGGTCCACCCAAGGACTCTTAGCTGGAGAGGGCATCTCCTTCACTTGGAAGTGGGCCTGTGGATGCCGTGGGAGCCAGGGCTACAGCTGCCGATGGCATCTTCCATCCCTTCGACATCGCTGCGCTGGCTTTCGTTTGGGAGAGGAGGGGGCTTCCAGCCTGCTGCTGGGAGTGGGGAGGGAGAGAGTGTGGAGCCGTCACGACTAATCTCTTGTCCCGCTTCTCTCCCTGTAAAGGTCACAGGCTCAGCCTGGCTTTTGTGGCAGACCTTTCGGAAATCCATTTTTCCCGTGTCTGGGAACCCTGACCTATTTTGCTTTGCCATTTCCACAGCTGCAGGGTGGCTGTCGCGGGCTGGACCTGCTGCGCTGGGGTGTGCTGCCTGCCGACCCTGCCCGCGTCCGTCCTCCACGCCCGGCCCTTTGACAGCGCGCGGTGTTACGCCACAGGGACTAGAGCTTCGTTCTCCACTGTATTTCAGCTATAATTAGATTTGTATTTTTTTTTCAACGAGCTGCTTTTAATGAGCCTTTGCTTACTGGCAAACTTTGATTTCCTGATACACCAAAACCCTCTCGTCTGAAATCGCTTACGACACACCTGACTGCTGTGCAGAATTGTGGGTTTCCAGAACAGTGTAGCCACGTTTCTGCCTTTTTGAGTTTTTTTTTAACCCATATATTTTCCCCAAGAGAAGCAGAGGATTTGACTGATCCCTTTTGTGGCTCTGTCTGTGGAGGTTTTGGAGTTTACCACCTGGGAGCGAGGGTGCGTGATGGGGTGGCTCGGCCGGCCCGAGGACACTGCGCAAGGTGCCTGGAAGCGCCGCCTCGTGCCAGGGCTGATGCTGGGCGCTGCCTCGTAGCCCGTGGCTTCCCGAGGAGCTCCGGTGGCCTTTGCGGGGAGCTGTGCTTTGGGCCACGCGGGAAATAGCCATGGCCGAGATGAGAAAGGACCTTTTGGGCTGTTGTGTGCGTGGTCGGAGCCTTCGCCAGCGTGGCTCTTTGCAGGCAGGATGGATCCCTGTGGTGCCAGGGAAGGCTGATCCCTCTCCAGGTGCAGACGGTGCGAGCTGGCTGTTTCCCAGCCATCCTCACCCCTGGCTGGAGTAAGCCCCAGGTTAAGGCCCTGACATGGGTACACTGATGCCGGTGCGTGGAGCCTGGGCTCCCTGCCCTCTGCCAGAGCCAGCTCCCTGGCCAGGATGATGCTCGGCTGCCTGGTGATGGTGGCTTTTTGGGACTGTATCTCCGTGTTCCCTATACTGCTGCTTTTCCCTGTATGGGAAGAGTCCTCTGCCCGTGGGGATATGGAGTGTGAGTGGAGTCCACAGCTTCACCTGCTGAAGCACCTTTTGTTTAAGGGGTGTGAGTGGCCATTAGGCACTTCTGTGTTTTCCTGGCCTGTATCCTATGGGACAGGGATTGCTAAGGTCAGCAGCAGCCAGAGCAGGGACACTCTGAAGGAGGAATTAGGTTCCTACTACCTCCTTGCGCTGCCAGACGCGCTGTATCCGGGAGGACTGTGAAGTGCTTCTCTCTGGTGCAAGCCGACTGCTCTCAATCCCAGCTGGATTTTCTTCCTCGTAGGAGACTCGCTTGGTTTCCCCTTGTTTCGACAGGGGATGCTTCAGCTGCAGGAAACAAATAGAGAGATTTGGAGATTCAGGGCCAAGCAGTGAAAAAGTGATAGTTGGATGTGCTGGTGGAGCCGCTCTTGGGCTCCTGCGTGTTCCTGACAGGAGCAGGAGTGAGGCTGGGGATGAGACACACACTGTGGGCTGCCTTGTCCCGGCACCGGCAGACACGTGGGGCTGGAGAGGATGGAGCGGTGTATTTTGCACGCGGCGTTTGTGCTTCAAAGCCTAGATACCACGGGATGTGGGGCTGGGCAATGCTGTAAGGACAGTAAGAAAGCAGAGAAGCCAACAAAAGAGCTTCTCGGCACTGTAGTCCCTTCGGGCAGGTCGCCCTGGGGAGGCCATCCAGCCTTTCTCTTGGAGCCTGGGCTGACCTGCTGGTTTGTGCTCAGGACAGCTTGTCCTGTGTGATGGGAGGAGAGGAAGGGTCCCAAAGCTGCCTTCCCAGGGGAGCGTGGAAGGCAGCAAAGCTGTGCTGGTGCCCTCAGCAGCAATTCCACTGCCTGCTGGGGTGGCGGGAGCCGCGTGGTGTGTCTCTGCTGCAGGTATTTGCAACCCGAGTGCTTGGGCTCTCTCTGGAAGTTCACCGAAGGGTGTCTTGGTGGCCTGTGTCCGAGTGCCGTGCTGTCCTGTAGCCTTTCCTTGCCCTCCGGAGCCCTGCATGGCTCACCTTGGCCGAGAGAGCTGCAGCGTGCCCAGTCACGCCAGCTTTCACGGTGGTGTTGCCACCCTGCCGTACTCACTGGCCCATCCGGCTGCACGGCGCGGGGGCGGCCGGGGCACCAGTCATTTCGTCGAGAACAGTCATCCCGAAGCATCTACTCCCACCAGTCACTGGAGCATAAGGCGGAAGGTGGGGAGCCTTGCTGCTCACCCCTCGCTCCCTGCAGCGTGGCGGCAGCTCCGGAGGCCGGTAGCAGCAGGGAGCTGGCTTGGAACTGTTGTTCCCCTTAAGGATTTCCAGTCAGATCGTTATGTCCAGCCTCGAGCCCTCTCCGGGAGGCTCGTTGGAGGCAGATCCTCACCCTCCATGCCTAAAAAAGCCCCGACCCACCATCACGGGGCCGGGTGCCGGGGCAGGACAGCGCTGCGCTTGCGTGGCAGGGGACGTTACGCCGCTCTCCTCCCTCTCCCCGTCCCTCCGCGGCCGGAGCCTGCCCGTGTCTCGCAGGAAGCCCTCTGCTGTGGCGGTTTCTGCCTGGGCCGCGGCACCGCGGAGCCCATCGTGCGGATGGGGACGGCTGCGTTTCTCGCTGTGACTCACCCTCCTCCTCCCCCTTCTCCTTCCACAGCAACAGTTGGAGGAAGAAGCAGCCAAACCACCGGAGCCTGAAAAACCCATCTCCCCCCCTCCTATCGAGTCCAAACATCGCAGCTTGGTGCAGATCATCTACGACGAGAACAGGGTGAGTCTGGAAACGGGCGATCGTGGCCGCGGCACCCTGACGCGGGACGCGGAGGGTGGTGAGGGGTGGGTGGGGGACTCCCTGGGGCGAGACCCTTGGGGTGGAGGCCGTGGGAGGTTGGAGGGATGGAGCCCCGACGGGGACGGTGACGACAGAGGGCTGAGCCGCGAGGAGCTCGTGCCAGTGCCTGCTGAAGAACCTGCCTGGGGGAGGGGGTGGTGTTTCCTGCCATCAGCTTTAGATTTGAAGCGTTCAGGAGATGCTTCGGAGCCGTGTCTGTTAATAGCTTGTTTCGTGCTCTCCCCGGAGAGCGAACCTGGTCGAAAGCTGCCTCAGAGGCTGGGCTTTGGCGTGCTGGGGTGGGCTGCACGGGTGGAGAGGGACATCATGACGCTCCGATACTGACCGGCCGGCTACGAGCCCTCCCAGCTGCCCCTGAGCCCCCCGGGGCTGGAGCAGAAAGGACGGGGATGCAGCCACGGCTGGATTTGTGGATATTTGATGCTGTAAACAGCATTAGCAAAGGTCAGGCTGGCGTCCCTGGCCCTGCGTCCCTGCCCTGCCTGCTCATTTCTCGCACTCGGCCGTCGCCTGTGCCTGGGCAGAGACGGGTTTTGCTGCGTGTGTCGGAGCGCCACAAGGAAATTGGGCGCTTTGGTAGATAATCAAGCATATTCATTTTCATTTAGGTGTTAGATAAAAAGGATGATTTTTGCATAAAAGGAAAACTACCAGTCGCTAATTGCTTTGAATTGCGAGCCCTGCGATTTCACTGGGAGCTGCAGAAATCCAGGTGCCCGGCTCCTAAACAGGAAAAAAACCCCCCGCCTACCCTGCGCTCCTAGGCAGTGCAATTTTCCTGGTTTTTCCCTTTTCCAGCTGCTTCTCTCCCTGAGCAGTAGGGAACGCAGCGCTGGCAGGCTGCTGTGCTGGGGTGGATGCGTTTGAAGTGTTAGCAAGCACGTGGGTGATGGCTTCAGCCCCACGGCCCCACCAGGTGCCCTTTCCAGGGCCTCCCGTGCAAGTGGTTGGGTTCCAAAAAAGGAGGTTTCAAAGGTTTTTATCCCTATTTCCTTGAGCTCCATCGTCCTCAGACACTCGTGTAGCTGGACCGCGTTACGAGGGGAAGAAGATGATGCTGAGGCAGGAGGGAGAGGTGACCTGCATCCCCTCTGCCTCATCGCAGACCCCCTTAGCTGGGTCTGGCTCAGGGCTCGGTGTCCTGCTCTGACACCTCTGGTCTCCCCGAGTGTCCCGTCACCTCCCCTGCAGACCCAGTCTGCTCTCGGAGCCTGCGCCGCGGCTCTGGGCAGTCCCTCGGGCTGCTGCCCTGTCCCGTGGGTCACGGCAGAGCGTGGGGAGCAGGCGTGGAGCTCAGCATTTCTCCTGGCGAGCGCGCAGCCGTAGTACCTGGGATGCCGTTGAGTGCGGCGCTTGGAGCTGGTGGCCTCCGTCTGTCAGTGTGCCCGGCGTCGTTCCCACATGCTCCTCGACGCCGGGCTGCTGCCGGGAGCGTTTTGCTGTTAACCTGGGTGGTGGGGTGCTTGGCCGGCAAGGGTCACGTCTGACCCCAGGTACATGTGTGGCCGCAAATCTGGCTCCGTGTGCGCCTCTGCCTGATCCGTGGGGTGGGTAGACGGTGACTCTCCCCCTGTTCTTGTCAAGTCCCCTTGTGCACAGCGTGTGAGCCAGCCCGTCTGGGGGTAAGGGACTCAAGCCGAACTGCCCTTCCCTTTTCCTTGATAGGAACCATAGCAGGCCAGAGGGAAGTTCCTCCTTTGAGGATGACGTGATCTGTTTGCAGGGAATGGCCAGTCACCAGGGCCTTGCCGGCCGGTTGTGCTGGCTGCAGCCGGCCGTGGAAGGACCCTGTTAAGTACCGTGGCTGGGAGGTGGGTGCCAAGCCACGGGGGGGTGTGCTGAGCCCTGCCAACAGCATTTCCTTGGTCATGGCTGCAGTAACAAGGGTGGGATCCAGGATGCAATTGTCCTAAAGGGCATCCCTGGGCGCAGCTTCCAGCCTCTCCCTGTCGTTGGGCACGTTTGGGATGCCTTTCGGCGATGACTGCTCTTCCCTTTGGGGAACCCAGTTGGGGTTGAGGGTGGAAGAGTGGCTGGTGGTGGGACATTGGGTTGGCCTGATTCCCTCGCCCTGCTCAGCTTGTGGCTTGCTTGGGGGAGGCAGCACACGGTAAGAAATGCAAATAGAAGGAGGATATTCGGGTCTGGGGAAGAGGTGAGAGAGCGAAGCCCCCACAAGAGCTGGCAAAGCCCGGAACGATCTCTGAAGAGCAATACTGTGGAAGGGGCAGACAGCCAGCGCTTGTGCCGATCCCACAGCAGGTGGGAGGCAGCGGAGGGGCTCTCGCCTGGCTCTGCTTTGATTTTTCTGTGAACTGTGGGTCTGTGCTCCACCGAGGACAGGGGTACCGCTGTGCCCATTCCCACCGCTGCTGCCAGGCTGCGCCGCGGCCGCACACTGCGGGCAGTTATACCCCGAACAAAGGAGACGCCAGGAACGGTCCATGGGAGAGAGGAGGTTACGTGAGGACAGAGCAGCTAGGAACGCCGGAAAATCCAGTTAGCCAGCCATCCTGTGACCTACTTTCCTTTTGGCGAGAGCTGTGGCTTCGCAGGGGTGAACGGTTTCTAATTTTAGCGTACGGTTCATCGGGGAAGTCTATATGTCTTTCTCACCGCCGTGCCGGGCACGGATGAGGCGCTGGGATGCGGGTCGGCGCTGGCCTGCATCCCATTTTCTCAAAATCCAGGTTGGCTGATGCTAAATGCCCATCACGCTGCTGTTCCCTCTGGTGACCTACTTAACGCGTGTGATTGGAAAAGTTCCTTGGCGTCGGAGAGGATAATTGTGGAAAACGTGACCTGTAATCCCCTCCTGCCACACTCCGCTGGACAAGTAATTGATTTCCAGAGAAAAAACTGTACAGATTCTGCTGGGGAGGAGCAGAGAGAAGCCGCTCTCAACTGCGGTGAAATCCTGCCCCGTGAGGCTGTGGCTGCGTTCGGGAGGGTTTTAGGGTCATAGAGGGGGTTGACACTCGGGATCCAGGTGCCTCCTGCCCTGGGTGCGTGCCGGTCGGAGCCACTTCGTCTTGTCTCCAGAGATGGGCTGTGAAGTGGCACCTGAAAAAGTTCCTTTTGGGAAGTGTTGGCAGTGGAACAGAGGAAAACACGTGTAGGTACCTGCGCCAGAATTAAAACCGCAAGCCCTGCCGTTTCGGAAAGGCTGTATGAGCATGGAAGTTGACGTTTTTGTTACTACCTGAGGACTAAACTAAGGATCAGCGTTTTCAGGAGCAGCTGAGGTCTGTTTTCAAAGCTGCTTGTGGTCCGTGAAGGAACAGAATGATGTTTAAAGCAGCGCTGGGTGCCAGAATCACCAAGGTTGCCCCGAAAGCGCAGTGCTCAGAGGCCCGTTCCGGCTGCGCGGGTGTGGATTGGGGTGCGTTTGTGGGTCCCCGTCACCCCCTCTCCGGTCCCTGGGCACCGTCAGGGCGGTGCAGAGCTACCTGGGGAAACCAGGCTGTGTTGGGTGTGTCCTGGTGGCGCCTGGAGGCTGACAGGGATGCAGGCGTTGGGGATCCCCTAAATTAAACCTGCTGAGGGACCTTCTGTGCCTCCCCGGGGGGAGCTGAT
The DNA here is from genome assembly GCA_027574665.1 of Rhynochetos jubatus. Lineage (NCBI taxonomy): Eukaryota > Metazoa > Chordata > Aves > Eurypygiformes > Rhynochetidae > Rhynochetos > Rhynochetos jubatus. The sequence goes on along the minus strand of CM050666.1, from coordinate 15,951,928 downwards.
CCCTGCAGGGTCTGGCTCTGCTGAGGTGGTAGCTGTGTGGCACATCCTTGAGGGCTTTGATTTGCCCCTCTGGGATGTGTTACTGTGTCAAGAGAGTTTAGCCACCTCCACCTTGAGGCCCCTTATCCAGGGCAGCTCCTCCGTGCGTATTTCTAGCCGTGGCTTTAATTGCTGGGCCGTTCATGGGATTCCTTGCATCCATCTTCCCTGAAACCGGTTGAGCGTACCCGGCCTGGAGGATGGTTTTATGCCTTAAATGGCATTTCCAGGTTTGTGCTAAGCGTGGGGAGGAGTGCAGCGTTGGTGTTGCTCCAGATGGCTCCCCGTGCCTTTCCTGGGATGCCGGGCAGGCTGAGCTCTCCTTGTCAGGGGATGCTGCACCGCGGCAACCCTGGCCATGCCAGCAGCCCACCGGCGCGTGGCTTTGCTGGGTGAATTCTCCTCCAAGTCCCCATCAGCAGCCGTGCACGCCATCAGACGTGCTCGTGCCCTCTCTTCTGCGTGGAGCCTGTGCCCATCCAGCTCTGTGAGCCGGATCCGGGTGGTGGAAGCTCTCTGCAGACCCAGGTGTTGGAGCCAGGCAGGATTCCTGCTCGGAGGGCAGGAGATGAAAAGCAGCCTCTGTCCTTGTGTCAGACCTTATCCCTGCAAACAGCCGCACGTCAGCTTCCTCCTGAAACACTGAGCTCATTTATCGGAGCGGGAGAGGTCGTGTCAGGACGCGGCGCGATTTCCCCCTCTAGCACCGTGCCTGGGAGGGGACGCCGTGTGCTGCGACCCACCGCAGCGTGGCGAGGGCTGGATGAGACCCCCCGCCTCGCCCCTGCACGCCGCGGCCGCCTGAGCCCGTGCCTGCTCCGCTGTCAGCCCTCCGAAAAACTGGGCTTGACGCAGGGCCGGCAGCGGGAGCAGCCTCGCTGGCTCTTGGGATCGACTCGGTGGAAATCAATACGATTAAATTTTAATTCCCTTTCTGTCTCGGGTGCTTGTTCCTTCAAAAGGGCACAGCTATCTATCTAGAAATTCAGCATTATGCTGTAAAATTGGAATTCAAAGGGCTGTTTTGAACTTTTTCCACCCCCTGCTGCTGTTGTGTCTGTGCGGAGCGTGTTCCCAGCTCTCCCTTTACGCTCCTCAAATACCTTCATAAAGGATTAATGCCCCGTCCGTAAATAAGAGAATAAATAAATGAGCACTGTTAGCGTTGCCAAGTACAATCTGGCCGGTAGCTGCTCAAAGGCACCGAGTCTGACTCGGATCCCACGGGGGTTTGATGTCTGTAACTCTGATTTTTCCATGAAGCCCTGATTTACATTAGAAAGGGAAGAATCAGGCCGGCATCGCCAGCGCGGAGCCGGCGCCCTGAATCAAACCTTATCGGTGAAACGGCGTTCAAGCCGCGGGGTTTTTCAGGTTCCCGTTGGCATGGTGGTCGGGGTGTTTTCTGTCTGGCCAAGCTCGTGTTTTTGTTTGTGGTAACTTCGATTCGGGGGTGGCCTCACTTTGGCTCAGCGATGGCACGTGGGCTTTCGAATAGCCCGGAGAACGGGGAAGGTTGGAGGCCAGATGCTGTTAACACTCCAGAAAGGTAAAATGAAAACATTTAGCCTGAAGTCATTGAGAATCCTTTAATTTCTTCCTCAGATTTTAAGGAAATGGCTTTTTTGGTGGGTTTTTTTTTTGTTGTTTTAATGGTCCTGATGTCTCTTTTTAATGCCTGCGTCAGAATTTGGGAATCCCAGTGTAGGTGCACTGACATAGAAGCTTTGCCCACACCTAACCCAGACCAGACAGTGCCATGTCCTGCGTTTCCAGGTCCTAGAAATGAGGGAGGAGCGTAGACCCTGTGGCATGGCTCCAGCTCCCTGCTGGGGTGACTGGAGCTTTCCCGTAGCTACTCCAGTGCCGAGACGTTGACTTCTAGGAGCCTTCTGCGCGACGCCAACGCTGCATCCGCTGGGTACCCTTGTGGAGCATCAGCCCCTGGGCTGGGTGAGAGGGGCCTGGCAGGAAGCACCAGGGCTGGCCCATGCTGGGATTCAGGGAGATCCGGAACGTGCATCCAGGGGCTGCCACGCTTGGGTTGGGAGCACTGCGATGGCCATCCTGGGGGGATGCTTTCACTTCCCACGGTGCCAGGGCTCATCCCACCTGCTTTGTGGGGAGAGCAGTGAATTGTGGGGGTGCTTTGGCTCTCAGAGGGAGGATGCTGAAGTGTAAAGGGGAAAAAATTAGTCCCTGTGGTCGTAGGATTGACAACTCCATGGAACACTGGCACTGCCAGGTCGCGGATTGGTCCCGGCACAGATGTAGGGCATTAAAATGCCCGCAGATCACTGGCTTTCCTGCTTCAGGTAGGAAGGTGTCTGGCCTGAGGTTTCCATGATTTCTGCTGACTTCAGCCACACTTCTCCCTGGTTTTGTTCCTAACAAGGTCCGACTCCAGCCTGCACCTTTGCCATGCCGTCCCGCAGCTCGGGCTGCCGAGACCGGGGTTTCCCAGCCCTGTTTCTCCTGCCTCTCCAAGGGCTTTGCTTGTCTCCGGCAGGACATGCCTATCCCAAATGGGAACCCTTCCGTTCCCCGGCGCTGCTGCCTACGGGCGGCTATAAATAACCCCGGGAGCACGGTTCAGCTGCAGCAGCTTTGGGCTGCGTGGAGCTGCGGCTGGAGGCCGTCCAAGAAAATGCCGCCTCCTAATTTCAGATCCGCTTTCTCGAAATAACTCTTGTGTTTCCTCCTCTTCCATTTTTAAACTTGGCTTTAAGAAGAGTCCACGCGAAATCCCAGCCTCTCCCTCCTCTGGTTTCGGCCGCTGCCTTGGAGGGGGGGTCGGCTTGGCATCCCCGTGGGAGCTTGCGTGGTCAGGAAGGGGCTCTCTTGCCCCCCTCCCAGGCCTGTTTTAGGTTTCTTCAAAGGGAAAACAAGAGTCTGGAGTTTGCTTTGGATGCCAGAGGTGTTTTAGGTGAGAAAGGAGGTGTTCGTGGTCGGCAGGGAGGGTGCTGTTGATGACGGCTGTGACTCCCGGCGTGTTGAAGGAGCGTGAGATGGGTACGAGCGCGTCCTCCCCAGCCACGGTCTGCCTGCCCGTACCCCTGGGACATGGGCAGGGAGGTTTGGGGGGGGCAGATGCTGCTGCTTGCCCCATCAGCAGATCCCCTTTTGCATCCGTGGGCCCCGCAGCGACAGAGATGAGTGTTTGCAGTTCAGCCGTGCTCCTTGGGACACCTTGATCCCACCAAAAATGGACACGGAGGACTTCCCCTCCTCGAGCTGTGCTGGAACGTGCTCCAGGGATGCTTCTGCCCTTGGAAACACCCGTAGTTGGCCTGTTTGAGTGCAAATCCTAAATCTCAGAGCTGCTCTACCGAAGCAAAGTGACTCTGATGGTAAACGAGAGCAAAACTCGGCCTCGGGGCTCCAGCCCGCGCCCCGAACGCCGCTGCTCCCAGTGCTGTAGCAGTATTTTGGGACTCGGTGCCGAAAAGGGTCGTTAGCTGCTGGCTGTGGAGCGTCTCCACGCGTCTTGCCAGAAGCGACGGCTGGATTTCCTTCCTGATGCTTCCTGTTAAATAACAGGGATTGCAGGCACAGGGCGGGTTATTCTGTAGACGTGGGGCGAACCCTCTGGGTTCTGCGGGGTCAGTCACTCAACGTTCTCCTAACGAAACCAGTACTGGGGCCGAGTCCTAGGTGGCTGTGCCTCTGGAAAGGGAAGGATTCAACAAGGCTTCAGCAAAGCCTCTGTGGCCGTGCAGCGTGTCTCCCTGCGTCTGTCCCTCCTTCGGGATGAGCCCAGCGTGGTGGGAGCCTGCTGTTGGGTGTAACAGTCCTTCCCAAAGGTGCCGCCGGCTCTCGCCTCGGCCTTTCAGCAGCTCGTCGCGGTTCTGCTGTGACCCGCTCAGGGCAGCGAGGAGCATCGGCAATTACCGAGGGTGTCAAGTGTTAATTGGGCGCCTTCCACGATCGAGGCATCTCTGTGTATGTACGAAGGTGTGACGTGCTCAGAACAGCTTCCCCTCCCGATCTCTCCTTGTGGAGACGCGTGTCCCGCAGTCGGTTAACGCAAGACGAATTACGTCGCTCTCCTCGATTGGCCGCGTGCTCTGCCCGCGGTGATTCGCCTCTGGGTTGTCTCGTTGCGTTGTCTAAACACGGCGAACGCGGCAGCTGAACGTGCTCGCCCGTTACGCGAAGGTAATCGCATCGTACGCCCCGGCGCCGCCGGTTCCTCCCGTGCCGTCCGCCCCGGCTGGGGCGCCTTTCTGCTGGTGCCCAGGAGCTCTCCGGTGGGATCGCCTGCCTGGAGCTGGGGCTGCGACCCTCTGCCCCCAGTTACGCTGCCTGCGCTGAGCTGAGGTGCCGAGTGTCCTGGGTACACGCTGGGGAATATCCGGGTCGGCCGATGCTTCCCGGAAAGCGGTGGTGAGCCAGAGGGCGGTTGGGCAAATCACCCTCTTGGCAGCGGGTGAGTGTCTGTCACTCCCCCGAAAATCTTACCCCTGGTATAATTGTTTAAGGTTTCCACGTGCTACGGGGCTGATGTTCCTGGAGGTCAGCGGATTTTATAGCCCCTGGAGACCGTTCAGCTCTGTGTGGGAGTTCTCCATCGCATGAGGAATATTTCCAAGGGGCGGATCCGCAGGCAGCTCGGCCCGTTCCCGGGGATGCGGTCGGGCGCACAGCGGTGGAAATGCCTGGCGCTTCGGGGGCAGCCAGGCCTGGGGGCCCTCGGTGTCTCACCCCAGCTGCGTGTGCTGGGGTGTGATGCCCCCGTCATCAGCTGGAGCGTCCCTGGGGATGGCAGAGCTGCGTCTCTCCCGTCCTCGTGAACCCGTGGAAGTCCCCGTTACGGGAGGGGGTCTCACGTGGCAGAGGCGCTCGTGTTGCACGTGGGATTTTGTGGGGAGGGCACATAATGTCTCTTACGGCTCGGGGCACATCCTGGAGCTGGGGTCTCTTTGCTTTCCCTGTGGGTCATATGGGGAGCTGAAATCCCTTCCCTGCCTCAGGGGGTCTTCCCCCAGGGTTTGCCAGCCCTCCCCACCCGTGGGACTCAGCCCTCCCCAGCTCCCCACCCGTGGGACTCAGCTCCCATCGTGCAGCTCCAGCGGGGCTCTAGTGTTTAGTGGCTTAAAATGTTGAACGTGCTTCAAAAAAGGGGTGTTCCTCCCCCCTGTGTTTAAATCCTGGGAAGCTCAGCTCTGCCCACTGCTCCTTCTCCCCTGCTTTAGCTGGCTGTGGGTTTGCTCGGCCCCCTACCCCAAAATAGCTAAACCAACCTATTTGATTGAACAAACACCTCTGGAAAACCTGCCTGCTCTCCCCCCTTGCCGCCAGGTAGTTGGCTTTAGCGGCTCAGCCCCGCGGCCCCTCGGCGGCGCGCAGCCATCCGGATTTATTGGACTGGCGGTAACCCCCGCGGAAGAGCCTGGCTTTGCGAGGAAGTGCCGTTCCCCAAAAATGTCATCTTTTATTTAGGCTCCTGCTGCAGCCAAACCGTGTCTGTCTTTTCACGCCTGTTTAATTAGTAACCGCGCGGCCCCCGAGGCGTTCCCAGGGGGGTTCGTGTCTGTAATAAGCGCTAGGGAGCTTGGCCGTGGGTGGGAGGGGGGCGGAGAGGGGCTGCTCTGCAGCGTGGAGGGAAGCGAGAGCGAGACGAGGAGCTGAGGGCAGCTCAGATCCGAGGATCGTGTGCCGGTGAAGCAATGGATCCTGGAAAGGGCATCTCCGTGCGTGCCAGCTGCCCTGTGGAGGTGATGGGTGCACGCACCCCCCAGCCTGGCACCCAGAGGGGTCGGGGATTCGTGTCGCTTCCCGGGCAGAGCTCAGGTGCGTTAAAGTCGTGCCAACTTGAGTGGCAGAGCCCTTTGCCCTGGGGGGCTTTCCTGCATGTCCAGAGGCTGAGCTGAGCCTTTCCACCCGCTCTGGGGCAGAGGTGGGGTTTGTGGCAGCTCTGCAGAGGTTTGGGAGTGGGTTTTAGCTCGAGAGAGAGCTGGCGCGGAGGGCTGTGACCACGCCTGATGACAGAAATAACTTTTCTTCCCCCTCTCTCCTTTTCTCCCTGCAGAAGAAGGCGGAAGCTGCCCACCGGATCCTGGAAGGGCTGGGTCCCCAGGTGGAGCTGGTGAGTGTTACCCCTCGCCGCAGGGAGCTGGAGCTGGGTTTGGAGAGATGCCGGGGTGACGAGCGCAGCACGCTGCACGTGTCCAAGCTGTCGGGAGGGCAGCTGGGTTTAGTGCTCTGTCTCCAAGCCCCCTTCCTCATCTGGACTGGCAGTGCTCCGCGTTTGTCCTTTGACTCCAGGCTGGGAGAGTTGGGGGGTTCAGCCTGGAGAAGGGAAGGCTCCAGGGAGACCTTAAGCCCCTTCCAGCGCCTGGGGGTGCTACAAGAAAGCTGGGGGGGACTTTTGACACGGGCAGGGAGGAGTGACAGGTCCTGGCCTCAGTGGTGCTGCCTGCTTTGCTGGGCAGATGTTCAGCAGATGTTTTGCTCTTTTCCCGTGTTTGCTCTGGGATGCAGTTGTGCAGCCCCAGGGCGTAGCCTCAGCCGTGTGACCACACGAGGAAGGTGCTGGTTGTACGTAGCTGTGGCTGGGATGGTGCCTTCAGCCCGCACCCGGCCATCCCGCATCTCCCTGCCTGTGCTCGGCCACGGATTTTGGGTCACTTGCAGCTGATGCGGTGAAAGTCTGGGGATAAACTGCTGGAGAACCAGGGTGATGTTCCTGCGCTCGGACTGGAGCCACCCTCGTTAGGCGCCCAGTTGCGGATGCTGGTGGTTGGCCCTCTCCGGAGGGCAGCCCCGCACAAAACACTTGTCCTAGCAGAGTCCCGCGCCCCTCCTGAGGGACAGCCATGAGCATCGCTCTGCGCGTGGGTGCTGGGGGGGCCGCGGTGACGTGCCCGGGGCCAGCCCGCCTCCGGGGTCACTGGAAACCTCAGGGGTGAAGACTTGTCCTGCCAGCAGCTGCCTGCGCTTGGCTCCCCGGGAGGGCTCAGGCAGGCTTTTGCCGCGTAGCCGTAACAATTTGCAGCGCGCAGCCTGTCTCCCCCCGCTCCCCAGGCCCCCCCTTTCCCCTCGCCTCCCCCTTGCTGTATGTTCCGCAGCGCACTGCGTTTTTCAGTCGGTGAATAGCAGCCCCGCGCTCCGTGTTTATGGGGATTACGTCGCAAATGGCTCGTTCGAGCGCTGCCTGCCCTCCCACGGGCTGAGCAGGGATGCATCCCGACTCCAGCGGCGCTGCCGGGAGCCAGCACCCTCCAGTACGGCTGAGGGGCGATGGGTGGGCTCGGCGGGGCATGGGCACCTGGGTTGGTGTGACTCGGGGAGATGGGGGCCCGCACTGAGGCAGCAGCGCTTCCGGCGGGTTTAAGTTTCTAAATGTCAGACCGTACCGTTTATGCCTTCATTTTTCTTATTTATTCCAGCCATTATACAACCAGCCTTCAGACACCCGGCAGTACCATGAAAACATTAAAATGTAAGTACGTGGCAATAACCGGCGGTTTTAAATGTCAGGGCGGGCATGAGGCTGGAGCGGGGGGAGGGGGGGGGGCGTTAGCTCGCTGCCAGACCCCGCTTACAGCCCCTGGGAACAGCGAGCATCCTTCGGAGCTGCTCCAGATGCCTGGAGCACAAACCATCCCAGCTGGTGGGGGCTGAAGCATCCGATGGGCGCCGGAGGTGCTGTTGGATTTTTCTCACGGGGGGTGGATGCGGGTCCTGCCCGGTCTCTTGGCCTTTTCCCGCTCCCTTTGGGTGCTTCCTTCTGCGTTCCGTGCGTACGGGAGGGCGGGATGAGGTGCCGGGGCGCGTGTGCGTTCTCATGGGGGGAAGAAGGGGCAGAATGGGAGGTTGCAGTTCCAATTAGATTTCCGTGAAGTACCCCTTGAACGTCTGGTAACGACTGGTTCTTTCGAAGATAGCTACCGAGACCTGGAGATCTTCTCCTTGTCACCTCAGTACAATTGAATCATCAACCTGCGTTTAATAACCGCAGGGACTTGTAGAGCAGATACCGAGAATAGCGATAATTGCGATTATTGTTGGAAATTTGAACAGTCCAAACCAGATCTGAAACTTTTGTCTGCCTCGAATGAGCCGATAATTGCTCGGAGCTGCCTGCGGCGTCTGTGTGGGCCGGGCTCGGGCAGCTGGCGATAACCATCTTTAATAATCTATTAAGAAGAGTTAATAATACTTTGCTTTTCAGTGGTGTGTTAGTTGATGCTGTGGGGAGGAGGAGGGTTTGGTGCCGTGACCCCGCTGCTCGCCACTCGGTTCCTGCTCCACCCAAGGCTTCCTGTGCCATCCAGGCAACGCGCTCAGCGTCAAACAGCCGAACCCTGAGCCCTTCGCCCCCTGCAGGGCCCTGAGCAGCCTTGCTGTCGGTGCAGGGTGCTGGCACCCTGCGTGTGGGGGTGTGTTTGGGTGCTTGGTGTGATGTGGGTGCTGTGGGTAGACCCAAGGTGCTGCTGTGCAAGGCACCTCTGGGGCAGGGGAGCAGCATCCAGAGGAAGCCACGGAGATGCTCTGAGGGCTGGAGCCCCTCTGCCATGGGGGGAGGCTGGGGGAGTTGGGGGTGTTCAGCCTGGAGAAGGGAAGGCTCCGGGGAGACCTCAGAGCCCCTTCCAGTGCCTGGGGGGCTACAAGGAAGCCTCAGGGTGCTGGGAAACACCAGCTGGATGCACTGGAGCGCCAGGACACCCCAAGTTCTGCGTGGCCAAGGTGTAATGGGATGTGGATTCTTCTGAACAGCCTCACCCTATGCAGATGTAACCCTGATGAAAAAGCCTTCTGCCATGTGGCTGGAAAAGCAGCTGGGTTGGGATGCTGTTGGCAGAACCTCGCTGCGTGCTGGCTCCGTTGTGCCAGACAGGATCTGCTCCCACGGGAGGCTGGCCTGGATCCTCACACCGGGGCACAGGAGGCTGGCCAGGCCGGTACCGGTCGTAAATCCCTCTCTCCTTTGTCTTAAACGTCTCCTAGAGTGGGTTCTCTTCAGCTGTGTGTTTGCGAGCGTCAGTGGGAAGGCGTTTGAATATCGCAGAGCCGGGATTCCTCGATTTCTCCACAGCGATATTCCCTGCCTTGCACCGCTAGTTTAATTCTTCCTGCTTGTTTGCTTTGCTTTTCAGCTGGAATGAGCCACTTAGGCTGATAGAGCCGACTGGGGACTTACGGGGAGAATTCCTGCTCTTACTGTTACCCGTCTCTTACTTTCATGGAGTTTTATGGCCTGTCTCCTATTCACTACAGTTAAAATTAATTTCATGCCCCAGTTCATTCCAGTGTTTGCCGCTTCTAAAGCTTTTAAGTCCTATTTAGCCGCCTCGCTGTGCTCCGGTGCCCGTCTGCTCGGGTCCCTTTGGTTACCTGCGAGCGCGTGGCTTCGAGCAGACGTGGTTAATTTTGTATGCTCCAGCTGCCGCGCGGCTTGTGCCCAAGTCTTGACCTACCTTTGACGGGACCGTGCCCTTTCCATCTGAAATACCTGCTTGTGTGCAGGGGGCTCTGCCGCCCTCATCGAGGGGGAGGGGAGCTAGACGGCGCTTCGTGCCCTCGTGTTCGTAGGGACGGGGTGAGCGTTGCCCCCAGAGCTGGCTTGGCCCTTGCTGTTTTTCTGGGTGTGAATGTTTTGGCTTTGTGATGCACTGACAGGTTCCTTTGAGACGAGTTGCAGCCCCCTGCACCGCTGGGGCCACTCGAGTGATTCTGCATCAGCCGAGGAGGTTGCCAAGACCTGTTTTTTGTAGATTTTGCTGAAATACAGTGAGTATCACAGAGGACAGGTACTTGTGCACCGATTTAGCACCAGTGCATCTGGTCTAGGTCTCTTACTTCACAGAATCACAGGATGGTTTGGGTTGAAGGGACCTTAAAGCCCACCCAGTGCCACCCCCTGTCCCATGGGCAGGGACACCTTCCATAGCCCAGGGTGCTCCCAGCCTCATCCAGCCTGGCCTTGGGCACTGCCAGGGATGGGGCACCCACAGCTTCTCTGGGAACCTGTCCCAGTGCCCCCCACCCTCTCCGGGAAGAATTCCTTCCTGATGGCCCATCTCAATCTCCCTCTTTCCATTTAAGCCTGTCACCCCTTGTCCTGTCACTCCCTGCCCTTGGGAAAAGCCCCCCCAGCTTCCTTGTAGCCCCCCAGGCACTGGAAGGGGCTCTGAGGTCTCCCCGGAGCTTCCCTTCTCCAGGCTGAACCCCCCAACTCTCCCAGCCTTTCTTCCTAGGAGAGGTGTTGATGCACAAGGATGAGAGCTGCCCTTGTTCCCTGCCGTGGCAGTGATTGTGTGCTCGAGGCTGCTGGCACCAGAGGTACTAACCTCCTTTCCTCCCAGTGTTTGAAAAAATGACAAGATGCTGTTGGCGCGAGCAGGATCCGTTACCTGCTGTCCACCTGGGGAGAGGTTCTCCGAAGGGGCCTTCATCTCTGCAGCAGGACATTCCTGCTCGGTCAGCCATGAAAAAGAGCGCCGTAGGACTCTCCTCCCCCTTTCCCGAAGCAGTCATCTTGAAATCATAGTCTGGGGGATTTGTGTTTGGAAAACGCGATGTGCGCTCCTGAGCCTCGAGAAAGCACGGGGAAGGGGAACGGGAAAGCGGCGGCAGGTACGTGCGAGGTGCTGTTCCCAGGGTTTGCTGTAAGCCTTCCCGTCAGGAGGTTTAGGGGCTTCTGAACATCTCTCTTTTCAACATGCACGCCCCCTCCCCTTCCTTCTGCAGAGCAGAACAGCTTTCTGCTGAAAATCTAACAGCCATAGCTTTCCAAACCGCTTGTCGCTTTGGGAGACGCGAGCCTTTCTCGTTACGGGGTGCGTAAGGGTTGTAGTTTGCTTCTAAATTCACGGCGCAAGTCTGACGTACCACAAACGCTCTTCCAAACCCTGTCATTCCCCATGCATTCTCTTCCAGGTCTTCCTACTAGTGCTTGTAGACGTTTTCCTCATTAGACATGCACCCAGCAGCTCCCGGCTCATCCCGCTCAAGGTTTCTCATCCCTTACTGTCTGTCGGCACACGCGGGGGCCGAGGTCTTGCCTCGTGGTGGATCGCTAAGCCGTTGGAAAGCCAAGTACTGCTTCTGGGTGGGCTGTCGTGACGCACTCTGTACGCTCTCCGGTCGGTGCCCCTTGGCTGGTGTCGCCTCGGGGCGTTCCCGGTGCCCTCCTCGGGTGCCGTGGTTTGCACATCTCCGGTCCCGCTGGCAGCACCTTGGCTGGGGGTGCCGAGAGGTCCCTTCGTTCCTGACCCTGCACGATCGATCTCGCTGCCTCCTCCCCGTCGGTCTTTGCAGCTTGACCCCTACTTTGTTTGCACTGGCTGTTGCATGAAAGATGTTCGTGTGTAATTAAATACCCCTGATTAGTTTGGATCAACTAGCAAACCTCCTCCCATCTCGTCTCGCAGGCTGGGCCAGGTGCTCCGCGCCGCATCGCCTCTTTGTGTCCCCGGGAGCCTCATCCCAGGGCTCCGGCAGCGTCCCCACGTGTGTGTGCGCCCACGTCCCTCCGGGATGGCAGCCTCGGGAAGGGTCACAGCCAAGTCATTCCCGTGGCCCTGAGCCGAACGTGGGAGCTACGGGTTCTCGACTGGGAAAGCCAAAACGCAGACCCAGCCTGCGCCCAGCCCGTTGAGGCGGAAGCGGCTGCTCCCACGGGGCTCCCTTTGCTTTCCTCGGCCCGGGAGATGTATTTCACTCGGTGGTTTGGGGGCTGGCTCCGAGAACCCCGCTCAGGTGTGGGGGTCACCTGTTAGGTCCGTGGGATGTGGGTGGAAAGCTCTTTGCAGAATCACACCCGAAATCACAGGCAGTATTTGAACCCTGGTGCTGGTGGCCGGTGGCAGCAGACATCGTGTCGTGAGTTTGGCTTACCTCGTTTCCTCCTCCTGCTGCCGTGCTTGTGGGGACGTGCTGGGGGGGCTCTCGCCTGGTACCAGCGGTACCAGGGTTGGGCCGGTGCGTGGTACCAGGGCTCTTGCTGCACTTGTCCAGTTGATACCTGACCCCTGAAGCAGGGGAGCAGCCTCTGCCAGCCCGGGCTGCAAACAAATGGGCCTCTGATGTGGGAAACCCCCTGAATCCCCCCCAGCCTCGGCTCGCCTTCGCCCCACAGGGGTGGTGGAAGGAGATCATCGCCAGGTTGCTTCACCCAACAAGGGCAGGAGCCCTCGAGGCGCTTGCTGAGCAGCCGAGAGGAGCAGAAGCTCTGGGCGCCGTGTGCAGGGCCATGTCTCCGCGAGCGTGGGCGAGGACCCCCGCTTTGGGGGCTGTGTGGAGGCACCTCTGTGCCTGGGGTCTGCAGGAGCTCCCCAGGTCAGGGTCCCTGGAGAAGGCTGTGTGGTTGCTGGCTGCTCTCCCCTGTCCCTGCAGAGGAGCAGAGAAGGGTCAGGAAACGCTGCTCTGGTGACCACGGGGCTGGAATAGCTTTTGGCACAGAGAAGGTACCTGGACGGGGTGTCCTTGGAGAAGAGCTGCCGTCGGAGGGGAGCGTTAGTCGGGGGCTGCACTGAACTCGGGGAGTGGGACGTGCGTGTTGCCCGTGTCGTTGCTGGGGGACGCTGCGTGAAGCTGAGAGCCCACCATAAAGGAGGTCCTTCCTTCCCCACGGGCACACCATGGAGCTGCCGAGCCCACAGCCGTGGGGAACGTGGAACCGCAACGGGCTCCGGCGGGTAATTGTGGACCACGAGGATGGGGCTGGACCACAAGGATGGGGCTGTGCCATCTGGCAGCCCCTGAACACCAGCTCGCCAGAAGCCGGCGGGCTCCGTGTCCCGCTGGGTCCATCCCAGCGTGCCCTGTTTTAGGAGCGTGGGGCATGGCCAAGGAGAGGGCAGGGAGCTCCGCTGTCCGACCCGGCTGGAGTGGGATGTGCCGGCCCAGCAATACTTAAAACTGCCCACGAGAGTCACTGTTGCCCTATCCAAGCAGCCCTCATTCCTTCTGCCTGCCAGCTGCCCATTCCTTCTGCCTGCCAGCTGCCCCATTTCCTCACGCCTGGCTCAGGTCTCCATCCGTGACCCTTCCCCGGTGCCCCAGCCCACCGCAGGCAGGGAGCTGCAGGGGTTCCGGCTGCCGAGGAGGATGATGGAGCTCCGCACCGGCATAACAAGAGAAACCTTGAAGCCTGTTTATATTTATGGAGATTGTATTAACCTTTGAAAGGTTGACCTTATGCAGAAGAGGAAAACAAGATAAAGTGGCACAAACGTTTAGGGCACGAGGGGGGGTTGTTGTTGTTTTTAATCCTTTCGCTCCCTGATTACTGCAGCCTTGGCAGCGGGAAGCACATCGGCTTTCAAGGCATTCCTGGTCTTTGCAGCTGCAGAACCGTTAAGGCTTCGCCTGTGTTAGCACGTTGAAGGTCAGCCGTGATGCAGAGCTCAAGGCAGCCCTTGAGTCGGCCGCGGGAGAGCAGCTCATTCCCTCCGTTGGCTCTCCTGCTTCCTGATAACGCGTGCAGCAAAGCCCTGTCTTGCCCCTGGATGTTGCCCAGGCTGGCGTGGGGAGTGCAGGGGGCTGATGTTGGCCCCACGGGGTGACCCATGACCCCTGGCTGGGGGCCATCCCACCCACGGTCATCGATAGCATCACCCCAGTGTTTTCCCAGTGTGAGTTTCCATCAGAACTGGAAAAAACACACACACACACAAGGGGAATGTGCCGTTCGGGCACTGTCTCTGTCAGAGCTTGTTGGTGCAGAGCAGAATCCATGGAAGGAAAGCCATCCGAGGGGGTGTCCGCAGGAGGAACGGCTGCCTGCTGCCATGCCACGCTGGAGCCGGTGACGAAAGCTCGCCGTGGGCGATGCGAAGGGATGCGGGAGCGTGGGAGGAGCTGGGGCTCAGGCAGGCAGGGGAGCGCCTGGCGTGCAGGGCTGGCAAACGGGTGCTGGAGGCTGCTGGCCCAGCCTCCTCTGTGGGTCCTGAGGTGGATGCTCAGCACGGCACAGCACTGTGCCTCAGTTTCCCTGAGTTTTAAAGGCAAGTGAATGCTGTTTGCGCAGGGATGAGCATCTGCCGGTGCTGCCTGGAATTGGGAGCACGCGGGGAGTTGGAGCTGTGTGTCTCGAGCTGGGGATACTGGAGGCTGTTCCCAGCCCGGAGCTGGCGTTCCCTGTTCGTAGGAGGAGTTCCGAGTGCTGCTTGCTTGTGCTGCTGTGGGAATCAAGGTCTGTTTTGGCACCAGGGCGTTGAAGGAGAGGTCAGAGGGAATGAGGAGGTAGTGCCAGTCAGGGACTTCGTGTGTATCCGCTGCCTCTGGTAACTGATTGAGAGGGGAAAACAGAAGTTACAGAATCTGAGGGGTACCATTGGGACCGAGAATCAAGCCTGATGTGTTCCTTCCTTAGGAAAATAAGAAGAGGCTGCAAAGCTGAGTGTGGCTGCGCTGGAGGAGCAATCCTCCCTGCCCCAAATCCTTTCCTCTAGCAGCCTTACTTGGCCTGGGAGGTGGTGGCAGCTGAAGACCCCCCACCCGAGGAATTGCTGTCCTAAATAAACCTGCCAACCACCAGGTGCGGCACACAGTGTTAGGGGGTGCCCCCGGACCCCTCCTGCAGGTGGGCTGGGACCCCCCGGCACGCTGCCGTTGCGGTGGGCTGGAGGGTCTCGCAGGGCAGCACTTGCCATGGCATGGCTGTCATTCCCTATGAGGTTTAGGGATTTATGGGGGGTGGAGGGTGTTGTCTCCCCTCCCCGCTGGCCAGGCAGGGAGGGGGACGAGGAGGCAGCGTGAGTTGTCTCTCCATTCTGTAAAATCCTGCTGAACGTGCCTACAGAAGACTGTTAAGCTCCCAGTCGGTAATTACACACTGCAGCTCTGCCTGTTTTCGGGATAAAAGACTTTAGGGAACTCCTTTGCCCCGTCTCTGCCTTTTGTTAGGACCAAGCGCAGGAGCTCGGCGCGCGGGTTCACGCAGGCTCCGGGAGCTCGACAGCCTCTCCAGCTCCTTCCTGCTTCAAGGCTTCTCCTTGAGCCGTTATTCCCTGCTGTCTTCAGAAAGCAGAAGGAAGAAGCAGCCGGGGGGTGTCTGGGCAGACGCCGGGTTGGTTGTGGTTGCAGTGGCTCATTTCTCTCTCGAGGTCCCAATTCTGCAAGTGGCTGAACTTCTCCCGGTGGGTTCATTTGCAGCTTTGCTCGGCACAGCTCCAAGCGAGTGAGAGGGTAGGAGATGTGTGCTGCAAGCCCTGCTGCAATCCTGCCTCCTTAGCCCGCCTCCGAGCCCTGGGGGGAATAACCCCTTGGTTTACTGGGGTGTGGGCTGACACCTCCCGCGCTGCTGGGACAGGGTGGCCCGGGGCAGCCTTTGCTTGGTGGGTGCTGGGCCTGAGCTTGGCCTGAGCCCGCAGTTCTGGGGTCCCCACTGGGTTTTTGCCGACGAAAATAGGAAAATAATCAAGAAGCAGCCTGGCTCGTCGGCGAACGCGGAGCAACATCTGTCCGTGTTTGCAGGATCCAGAGTTCACGGATTTAGCTCTCAACCTTAGTCCCGGTTTTACCGGCAGGTGTGGGCGAGGCCCCTCGTGTCGCAGGGTTTGCTGCCCTTTCTCTGAAGCTGGCCGTCCCCGGATCACCACGGTTGTGGCACGGAGGTTGATGCAGTTCCAAACTCCTTCGGGAGCGTGGAGAGCCAGGCTTTGGATTTTAGTCACCTCATTAATCAGATCTCATTTATTTTTTTCCTTTGCAGAAACCAGGCAATGCGGAAAAAGTTAATTCTGTACTTCAAGAGGAGGAATCATGCTCGCAAACAGTGGGTAAGTGACTCCCGCCACCTTGTTTTGTACGTTTAAGGCGCGTAAGCCGGTACGTGAGGAAGAAAAGCAGAGATGTGCTGGTGCGCAGCACTTTGCTGTGGCATCTCCTGCGCTTAGAAGATCGTGGATGCCAAGGAGAGGTGCCCGATCCTGCTGCAGGCAACACCCCCCTCCCCAGGTACCCCCCGGCGAACACCCCGGGTTGGCTTGCTCACAGCAGAGCCCTTCGTTGATCTCAGAGAGCCCCTTCTCAGCGAAAATGTCCATTTTGTGAGTAATTGAACCCAAAGAGAGGTGTGAAACAAGCTGGCTGTTTCCCAGGAATGGTCTGAAGGCTGACCTGGCTCGTGCCAGCTGCCCGCAGAGCCGATGCTGTAGGGGTTTGGGGTTTACAACAAAAATGAGGCCCCGGGCAGTTGGTTTCCAGGGTGAGATGGTTCCAGTGTCCCTCGAGGGGACGGTTCTTGGTTCGGGTCAGGGGGAAGGGGGTTTGTTATGAGACCCGGAGCCGTTCGTTGCAAGTCCCTTGGAAACAGAGGAGAAAATTCAGGTGGGATTCACAGAATTTCATGGCTTTAGCGCTGACGGTTGCCTGCGGCAGTCGCCAGCGGGAGCTGGGAGGCGAAACCAGCACTAAAGGGGAAATGCCGACAGCAACCAGCGGCCCTGGCAGGAAGGTGGATTTTGGGGCGTCTTCGGGCAAAGGCTGGCTCGGCTGACGGGGCAGGACCTCCTGTTTTACGTGGAAGGTGTGAATGCGGGTCCTAACTCGGGGGTCTGCACGCTGGAGCAGGTTCTGGTGCCGCCGTTAGCCTCAAGCTGCCAAAGGTGCAGGTTTTCGGGGTGTCTTGGGTGCTGGTTTTGGACGGAAGTGCTCCGGCTGGGTTGGCAAAATGCAAAGCAGTCAGCCTGGGAGGTGATTTGACGGCTCTGCCTTTGAAAGCAGCTTTCAAAACAGACGTTTCCGAGCCAGCGATCGAGTTATGTTCGATCTTACGTGAATGAAGGCACGTTCTTTTCTCTCCTGTGCTTCATTTCCCTCCCTGTTTTGTAGCAAGCTTCCAGAAACCACGGATCTTACACTCCAAAGGGATTATTGTGTCTCCTGGTTGTGTCCCAATACCTGTTTGGTTAGTCCTTTCCATGGTAAAACTCCTTCCCGCTTTCTAGCGAGGGGCTACGGGGCTTCACACCTTCAGCACGACCCGGCGCGGCAGTGGGCGCTGCCCAGGGCACCTCGCCTGTGCTCCTGGGATGCGCATCGATATTCCCATCCTCCAAACAGGGATCGCAGAGCCTCGTGTGGTTTTCTTGGAACCAGAAGGGAACCGCCCGGGAGCCGCTTTCCGGTGGAGCCGCCGGTTGCTGCACTAAACCTGCTGTGAGCGGCGAGGCGCTGGGGGAAAGGGTTTAATTAGGCCGCAGGAGCACGGTTCCTAAAATACAGCTCGCAGCAGAGTCGCCTGTCATGCAAAATAGGTGAATTCCTGCCAGGCGGTTTATTCGGTGTCCTTGAAAGGGGATTTTTCAGTTTAGGGAAGCGTTTTGCCTATTCTACAAAATAAGCAACGTACGGTTGCTGAATTTGCACAGCGTTTGCTGATGCCGTTTGCGGAATGGGTACGCTTCGCTATTTTTCTGCCTGTTTTGTAGCAGACCCTATTTTTAGCAAAGCCCGTCGACGTGCCAGTGGTTCTTGCTGGCCCCGAGAGGAGGTAGAGGAGGTGCCGCCACCGAGCTCTGCCCGGCAGAAGGCACTTAATTGCCGTCGGAGGGGTGATGCTGCCGGGCGGGAAGGGAGCTGGGCTGGCTGTAGGAGGTTTCTCTCCATCAGCCAGAGAAACAAAACCGTGGGGCTTGCACAGAAATTGGACTGGTTCCTCCTGTCACCTCCGCTTTCCCCTCCCGAGAGCTGCACCGTTCCTTGGAGCTGCGCGAGCGTGGGCTGCGGGAGGGCTCGGCACAGCCTGCAAACTGCCTTTGGCTGCTACGGCAGCGTTACTAGTCACCCGTTTGTAGATACACGCGTCGGGTCCCGTTCGGCTCGCCAGCCCTGACGTGTGACTGGGAGGCTGATGAGGGGCTGGTGAGCCCAGGCGGGAAGGGGAGAAGCACCGATGCTGACGGACGGTTCCTCGGGAATGGAAATGCTTAAGGAATCAGGGGATGCTCGAAGAAGGAGCAGATCCTTCTGCTCCTGACCGGGAGCTGCTCCTGGTGATTAAGCTGTGAAGATCCGGGGGATGCTATAAGGTGCCCGCAGTCTCGGCTTTTGGAGGGAGCACGTATCCCAGCGGGACCGGCAAGTGCCAGACAGGGATGCTGCGGACCAGGCCCACTGCAGTGGGCGTGGAAGCTTGCGTGGCAGGACGGATCCACGGTGGGAAGGGGCTTTTGGAATGCAGACGCGAGTCGGAGGGCTGTGCTGTGGAGGGCTGTGTGGTGTGAGCAGGAGCTTTGGTGCTGCTGGCGTGCGAGCGTGCTGCTGGGAAACCCAGTGTTGCTTTTTCCAGCTGAAAATACCAGTTCCTCGAAAGGAGGGATTGCCGATAAAGATTTCATTGAGTTGTCCCAAAGAATGGAGGAAAAGGAAGAAAAAGAGCCGTCCCACCTGCCGCGGAGGGATGCGAGACCCTGCGCCGGCTCATTCCCTCGGAGCATCACAAACCCTTCAAAGCCTCGCAGCTTCGCCCCAGCACGTTTACCCCTTGTGCCGGGCTGTCCCTGGCTGCGCTGCGGCTGGCACACAGCACCGGGCACCAGCTGCTCCTGGCGCTGAGGCTGGATGCACTGCGCAGCTCGGTGTGACGCCGGCCGTGGGTTGGTGCGAGTGCCTGGCACTGGCAACGGGCTGCGGAGCTGCTGGCGCTCAGGGCCCGCAGCATGACCGACCTGCTTGGTTCGGGGTAACCCAGCTGCCTCCTGACCTGGGGTCAGGCATTTCTAGCAGTTTGGGGTCTTTATCTCTCCCCTACTTTCTTTTTTTGGTGGCTGAGAGCAAGATGAGAGCAGAGTGCATCTGGGAAGTCCAGTGCTCCGGTCATGGGGCGGTGATGACAAGAGATGGGTTTCTTCCCGCAGAGGGTGGGGGGCACTGGGACAGGTTGCCCAGGGAAGCTGTGGGTGCCCCATCCCTGGGAGTGCCCAAGGCCAGGCTGGGTGAGGCTTGGAGCAACCTGGTCTGGTGGAAGGTGTCCCTGCCCATGGCAGGGGGTGGCACTGGGTGGGCTTTAAGGCCCCTTCCAGCCCAAACCAGTCTGGGATTTCTTTGAGTAAGAAGGCTGAGCGTGGTGCCGAGTGTGCCGGTGCTGAGATGCCCGTTCTGGAAAGTAGCATGAGGGGCAGGAGGTGACCTGGCATTTGCCACTGAGTGTTTTGCAGAGCGACATGTGCTTTCGCTTCCTGATTTTGAGCCTAGAAGGCATTTGTTTCGCTCAGACTGAAACCTTCAGCCCCGCTCTGGTCACCCAGCTGCTTTCACGCGAGGCAGACACATCACTCCTGTCACCACCACGGCTGGCAGGGACCTCATCCTGTCCGTGGGTGTCCTCCCCCAGCTTAGAGGGTGGCCAGAGGAGGGAGGAGCAGTTTCAGGGGGTCCCTTCTTGCTCGGTGGCCTCAGGCAGGCGACTTGCCCTCTCCCGGTCCGTGGCCAGCCGTGTTGGAGCAGGGGAGGCTTTGGTTGCCAAATCAGGCGCCCAAGGTGGGAGGCGAACAAAGCCACGCCGGGCGAGATTCCTGGTTTTACCATTGTACGTTGGAACTGGAAGGGAAAAGCCTGAGGGTACCTGATGGCCTGCCTTGAGAATTTACCCATGGGTCAGTCCCAGACCCTGGCGCGCGTCCGTATCCTGATAAGCTGTGGTTTTGAGCACGGACGAAGGCCCGGAGGAGCTGCCCTTCTCAGGGCATCTCCTGAGCTCCCTCTCTCCCTCTGCCCTTTCAGGAACAGAAGTTCTGCCAGCGCTATGACCAGTTGATGGAAGCCTGGGAAAAAAAAGTGGAACGCATCGAAAATAACCCCCGGCGCCGTGCCAAAGAGAGCAAAGTGCGGGAATACTATGAGAAGCAATTCCCAGAGATCCGGAAGCAGCGGGAACTGCAAGAGCGCATGCAGAGGTTAGAGGAGAAGCGGTAGGAAGGGGCTGAGCTGGTATCAGACAGCCTTTCTCTTTATTTGGGGATGGGTGTGGGATTTGGTTGTGGGAGGAGTGGGCCAGTGGGGCTGTCGGTCCCTTTTCTCCCCGTCTAGCTGAAGCAGCTGTGCTGCTTTTTCCCCAGGGGTGCTCAGCACGGAGCCAAAAGAGAAGGAAAAACATGAGGAATGTGGTTGACCATCTCTCCTCTGCTGCCGATCTCCTGGCTGGCCACATCCTTGTGCTGGCTGCCTGGCCAGGACGGTGCTAATTACTGCCTAAATTAATTTAGTGGTGATTAATCACCAAATTCATCTGGTGATCTCCACCCTTCAGGCTGAAAACTCCCCATCCTTCCTGTTCCAGCCTGGGATCTTGCCTGGGGACACCTGTTATGGGCAGAACCCAAACCCTTTGGCAGCATCCCATCCCTGTGCCCCACTCACAGCCGGATGGGTCCAAACTCCCTGATCCGTGGCTTTGCTTTATCTTAGAGAGGGGGAGAAATGGTATCGAGAAACGTTTTAATGTTTTAATTCCTTGGGGCTCGTGGATGCTTCTGGGCCGGGGGAACGTGCCAGTGGCCGGTTTTGATTTAAAAGTTGCCACGGCATTTGCAGACCAGACGCGGTGGCCCGGCCCTGATGGCTCGGGGCTGGCACCTTTGTGCCATCTCTGCGGTGCGATGGGGAGGAGAAAATAATGGGGAGGGGGACACGGTTGGGTGTGAAACGTCCTTCTGTTGCAGCGAGGCAGCAGGTGGGCACAGGTAAGGAAGGTGGTTTGAGGCTCTCGACCTGTGAGCCCTAACCCCGGGGGACGGTGCTCTCCGGGTGGGAGGAAGCGCTGCCAGAGCCGTTCCCGCGGCGCGGGGTGGGGTGACCTGGGTGGGGTGTTGGGATACGGTCATTATGGAGGTCGACAAGGGGACGGAGTTGTCCCGTGTGGGGTTTGGTGCTCGTGTAACGGAGCATCAGTGCCTGAGTGTTTGGCGGCCCTTTCCCAGCAGGGTAGGACAGAGGGGCAGCGGTGGGCTCTCCATGTCAGCCGCACGCAGCGAGCACGAGGTGTCGGAAATCATCGACGGGCTCTCGGAGCAAGAGGTGAGCCTGGGTTGTCCTTCCTCCTCCTCTTCACCCCTCCTTCCACTTTTCTCCCCGGAAGCCGAGAGTGCCACTGGGTCCCACGGTGAGCTACTGAATCCCATCAACTTCAGGCTGTGCCGAGGGTGGGGAGGTTGCCACGATGCCTGACGCGCTTTCCGGACAGTATCCAAAGTTATTTAATCCCAGCAGCGTCTTTCCAGCCGCCTGGGGGATGCGAGAGCGCTGCGCAATGGTTCTGCAGGAGCAAAACACCCCCGGAGACAGTGGATAGGGTTTAGGATAGGGACTGCCTCTTAGGGATGTGAAACCCCAGCGTGCTGCTCGTCCCGGGTGGCACCCCACAGACACCTCCTGGCTCTGGGTTTAAACGGGAAGCGGTGATGGGAAGGGAAGGTGGGAGGGGAGGGGGACCAGTGCCCTGGCTGCCGGGTGGAGGGGGTTTTTATGTTCCGATTTGTTTTGAATGGGTCCTGCGGCTTGACACAAGGGAATCCTATGGAATGAATGGTTTGTCCGTGAGCCAGTTGGCCCACATCTTCTGCTCCATTCATCTTGAAACATCCCCGTGACCTTGGCGGCATTTGGATCTGGTTTCACAAGGGTTCCCGCTCTCTTGGCACGGAGGCGAGCTGCGGTGAACGGATGGCGTTTGGGAGGGGAGAGCAGCCGTCGCCCAGCCATAGCCGAGGTGTTTGGTCCCTGTGTGCCCCGGTTCCCTCCCTGCCCTGGGTCCCGGGTCATTGGCTCTTAGCCGGTGACAACCCCGAGGACACGGATCTCGGAAGCAAAGGGAAATTGCACAGCTTTGCAGAGGCTGTGGCCAAGGGGAGCGTTAGAGGACCCGACCTCCTGCACTGTGTGCTGCCACCCCACCCCGACAGCCTTCTGCTGAGCCCCAGCACTGCTTGGCATGTCTCAGTGGAGCCCGTAAGAGCTTCTGGCCCTTCCACGAGGTTGGAAGGAGCAGGGAGGTGAGAGCTCTGCGCCCTGGCACGTTGCTGGAGAGGAGGGGGGGCTGGCTGGCTGCCGGTGATGGACCCTGCCAGGTGAAGGGAGAGGCTCTTAGGTGCAGGCAGCTGCCCGTGGCTCTGCGTGGGGGATTTGGCCTTTCAGCAGGGGCCATCTGCGGTCATCGGGGTGGATGCTGTGTCCACCAGCTGTCCCTCACCTCGCACAGTGAGATGAGACCCCCCCGGGGCATCCGAAGTGGCCGGTTGCTAAAGGGGAAGCATCCTAGTGAGGATGGGAACAGGATGAATGAGCTGGGACATCTGTGTCCACGTGGAGGCCCATATTTGAGGAGGAGGAGGAGATTGGATCTCCTTAGTCCCAGTGGGGAAGCAGCGCTGTGCTGGGCAGGCCTGGATCGGCAGCTGGACCTGGCCTTCCCGGGTCAGGGACTGGGATTTATGCCCAACCAGCACCAGCCCAGATGACAGAGAGGACTGGAAGAGACGGTGCTGCTGGCAAGTGAAAGAGGATGGCCAGAGCATCAGGGCAGACCGGTGCTGGGGACCACCAGCTGCTCAGTCGAAGGGACAGTCCCAGGGACACACAAGACATAAAATCCCAGACTGTTTTGGGTGGGAAGGGATGCTAAAGCCCACCCAGTGCCACCCCCTGCCATGGGCAGGGACACCCTCCACTAGCCCAGGTTGTTCCAAGCCTCATCCAGCCTGGCCTTGGACACTGCCAGGGATGGGGCACCCACAGCTTCTCTGCCAACCTGTCCCAGCGCCTCACCGTTGCGTTGCCCACTCTGCTGCAAATACTTAAGGAAACCAGTGTGCCCAGTCCGCCCTCCTCGGCGTGACGCCAGGGCTCTGAGTGAAGTTTGAGTAGGATGGAGCAAAGGCATTGGGTTATGGCCCAGGCTGTAAGAGGAAAGAAGGGAATGCCGGCCCTGTTGTGGTGACATTCCCAGCATCCTGGGACAGCGTTAGGTCTCCAGTTGAAGGGACACACGACATGCCCCTCTGCCCACCCTTGCAGAACGCTTTCCCTCACAGATTGGGGTGGGGGCTGAACCTCCGTGTGACCGTGAGTGGGATGGGGGGAAGGGGTTTGCATTCCCCATGCCGTCGCTGCTTTGACTTATGTCTTGTCGTGGCCAGGAGCTGTTTTGCTTAAGTCAGACATTTCCACGCGGTATCTTAAAGCCTTTTATTTCCAAATGGAAGATTAATTGTTTCCCGGCTGCCAGCTATAGCCTCTTTCAGCGTTTAATTTCCAATTACGCTAGCAAT
Source organism: Rhynochetos jubatus (assembly GCA_027574665.1). Classification (NCBI taxonomy): domain Eukaryota; kingdom Metazoa; phylum Chordata; class Aves; order Eurypygiformes; family Rhynochetidae; genus Rhynochetos; species Rhynochetos jubatus. Next base: position 15,928,670 of record CM050666.1, on the reverse strand, counting down.
AAAGCTGTCTAGCGCTTGCTTTTGACTTCTCCTGTTCCCTCGCCCATCCTTTCCTGCTCCAACATCTGTCCCCTGCCGTCCCCGCGGTGCTGACCAACTGTTCTCTCCGCTTTCCCCAAAGAACCTGGAGAAGCAGATGCGGCAGCTCGCCGTCATCCCGCCCATGCTCTACGATGCCGACCAGCAGCGCATTAAATTCATCAACATGAACGGCCTCATGGATGACCCCATGAAGGTCTACAAGGACCGGCAGGTGATGAATATGTGGAGCGAGCAGGAGAAGGAGACCTTCCGGGAAAAGTGAGTGCATCCCATGCGCCTCTCCTTGCGCAGCCCTTGGGGGGGGCGAGATGGGACCCGTGCGATGCTTTGGCCGGGGCCCAGTGCGCAAAGCCATGCTTTTCCCTGGGAAGCAGCCATGGTCGCCACGTCACCCTTGGCCCAGGCACGGTGCGATGCACCTGCACAGGTACCTTGGGCCTTTTCCTGGGGTGCAGAGGTGTGGGGAGCTGCTGCTCGTGACGGGGCGAGAGCCAGAGGTTGTCCTGGTTCCGCATCCCTGTTGTATCAGCCAGGTTAGGGATAAAGCCAGGGAAGCTCCATGCTCCATGCACCGTGACTTTGTTTGGATTTACAAGCCTGTCCTTTGGTCACTGTGTGTCCAGAGGGATTCTTGGGGCTGTCAACATCCACCCCTCACCCAGAACCCCTCGGGCTGCAGCGTCCAGCCGGTGCCTGTCCCTCAGCACTCGTCCTGCTCTCTGTGGGATTTGCCACCAGCTGCTGTTTCCATGGATGCATTCCTGCTCAGACAAGTGATGGTTTGCAAGCAGTGCTTGAGAACAGCCTCAGTTTAACCCCTGAGATCACTTGGGAAGGGGTTGCTGATCCCTTCCCTGGGTGCCACCACGCTGTCAGCCGGGCTGTGGGTCCCAGCTATGCCCAGACTCCCCTGTATCTCAGCCCAGCAGGGACAGGGCTGTGTTTGCACGGAGGACCGGAGCATCCTCGCCGCTCCCCATGTGCCGTGTGTGCCTGTGGATGCAGAGCTGGAGTGCAGTTCCCAGCAGGAAGCGCTCTGCCCAAGCTTGCTGCTGTGGACGGGAGGGATGTGGGGGTACCTGGGTGTGCCAGGGCCACCTCGTCCCTTGCAGCCTTAGTCTGGCCTCCGAGCAGTTGTGAGACGGCTCCGTGGATTGCCAACAGGCCCACGGCCAGCCACGCTGGAAGCCTCTCCATGTCCGAGATCCCTCCTCTCCCTGCTCCTGACGGCTCCTGCTTGCAGCTGACATAACCAATTCCCAAGACAGACCGGAAAAAAGAACAAAACAAGCAAACCAGCTCCAAGCCTTGTGCAGAGGATAACCCTCATCCCTAATTAGCCTTAAAATGCGACACTCCAACCAGCAAGGCTTGCCCACAAATGACGCAAAGGCTAATTACTCGGTTGTTAATGGCGGGGCTGCGCCTGGCTAATGGGGATGGAAGAATCCACACCCAGCCCGTGCATCCTGCCATGCCTGGTGGTTTCTGTGTCATCACCGTGGGTGATGTGGAGCTGGAGGCATAAATACAGCAGGATTTCAGGTCTCTGTGCTGAGAGCCCATCAGCAGCCAGCTCCCCGGAGCTGTGGATCGCTGGTGAAGGAGCGGGGGGGGCTGTGGCACCCCTTGGTCCCGCTGAGGCATCGAGCCCCTGTCGTGCCAGGCACTGTGATAGCACAGCACCCATCCCTCATCACGGGGACAAGGCCAGGCCCGTGAAGAACAGTGGATTGTGGTTTGCATTGCCCTGATGCTGCGTCAGCATCCTCGATAACGTGTCCGGGGCAGCCCCATCCATTGGGCAGCCCCTGGTCTGGGCTGCCCCCTCCAGCTCTGTGCCACGATCCCGGTCTGGCTGAGCAGCCCGGCTGCTTTTCTTTCCCTTTTTTCTTTCCCCTAGTTTTTCTGGTTTCTTTTTCCTTGTCATTATTTATTCACGTGCCTTGGGGGATCTCCCTTGGTGTCTGTTACATCTGGGGGGTAAGATGTACCCTTCAAGACCCTCGATGGTAGAAAGGCTGCAGCTGAACATGGGATAGAGGCTGGGGACCCTGTCAAGCATCACACTCTACTGCTGTCCATGCTCCCACATCCCCCCATGTCCCACATTGTCACCCACAAAAGCCTCGTGCTGGTGGCAGCAGAGATGAGGTCCCTGTGCCCTGGTGACCGCGTTACGGTTCTTGCAGTGCCACCCAAACCGGGTGGGGGTCCTGCAGCGAGAAGGGTGTGGGTGACAGCACCCATGTCCTGCTGCTGTGGCTGGGGTCGGTCAGGCCCCCGCTGAGCTCAGCTCAGGGCCCTGACCCCCCCTTTGGCAGCGGGGCTGAGCAGCCAAGGCAGGGGGAGACGGCTTAGCCAGTGGCCCTGGGGGAATTGCCGGGAGGGCTGGAGGCACCGAGCTGCTCGCCACGTCCTGCTCATCTTACACCCACACCACGGCTCACCCATCCCGGCCGTTTTCCCCAGGCACAGAGCCGTCAGCTCCCGGGATCCGGCCGAGCCACCTGCGCCAAATGGGGCTGACTGGCCACTTGGCTCCCTGGGCGAGGTCCTGTGCCGGTGGCAGCCTCTCTGCCGGGGCCGGCGCTGCACTCCAGCCCTGGCACAAAGTCCCAGCTCACCAGGCTCCCCGCGCGCTGGTGATGCTCCTGCCGCAGGAGCACCTTGTGCCGGGGGCTCGCTGGCCTCTGGCGCTGCCCCACTGGCCAGGCGAAGGGATTTGTTGGTGGAGATGTTTTGGTGCCCAGGGACAGCTTCACCCCCGGATGGGTGATGCTCCCTCCCTGCCGGAGTCGCGGGCGAGCCTGCTGCCAGCTCCTCCACTTGCTGGGCAGGAGGCGGCATTCCTTGGAGCCGCTGTGCCATCAGGGTTCTGTTGAGCAACTCGGCAACGTGGCAACTCTGTGCTTTCTCCTGGGGTTTGGGTTTCCCTTCCCATCTTCCGCGCAGCAGCGGGAATGCCCCGGCTGTGCTGCGGGATGCTTGTGCTTGGCCATTGCTGGTGATTCCTCACCCTTTCCCTGGGAAACCCCAGGGTCTCTGCCAGGATGTAGATGCCCACTGTGCCCGTCCCGGTGTCAGTACAGGCGTGGGTGGCTGTGTGATTGAGCTGGGTGATGGGCAGCTGTCGGGCACTGCCAGCCCCCCCGCCCTCTCCCACCCCACTGTGAACATCCACGCATCAAAGCTCCCAACCAGCCTGGCTCTACTGGGCTAAACTGAAAATTCCTGTCTTTCTGGGAAGCTGAGCAGCAGGCAGATATTTTCTCAACCCCCTCAGTGCCTGGGGAAGCTGCCCTTGCTGCTCCGGGCACACAGGGGTGTCGGAGCAGGCACCCCCAATAACCCTCTCCCTCTCGCTCTGGCAGGTTCATGCAGCACCCAAAGAACTTCGGCCTGATTGCGTCCTTTCTGGACAGGAAGGTAAGCCCCCCCATCTGGCTTTAACCTGCCTGGCACCCTTTCCCCTCCATCATGCGACTCCCTTCGGCGCCAAGCAGCCGGCGGATGCTGGGTACACGTGGGTGGTGGGGGCTTGGAGCCACAGGCACGGTCTGGATGCCCCCGGGCTCCCCGTGGAGACAAGGGACTGACTTGGTTGCGGGGAAGAAAGGTTTAAAAAGGAGATGTGAAGGAACAGGGAGTCTGGTCCTGTCCTGAGCAAGGCCAGGTCCCTTCCATGGCTCGGGCTGTATGGGCAGGTCCTGGACAGACCCAGCCTGGAGAGGCAGAGATGGGCCAGGTGCTCTCCTGGGCAAGAAAAACTTGGGGGCTGCTGTTTCCCTGGCCCTTGGTGCATCCTCTGCCTGTCCCATGCAGCGTTTCATCACTCTGACCCCTCTGTTATGAGGAAGGTGGCCTGCAGAGCTCCCTTCCAGCCCAAATTCTTGGATTTCTGCATGGCTCAGGCTGGGAAGTAGGTTATAAGCCCTTGATTTCCCTGTGCAAAGCACCAAGCAGGGGAAGGCCCGCAGCAGCCTCGTGCTGCAGCCGTCGCTGTAGGATACCAGGCTCTTTCCAGCCTTTCCCGCTCGGTAAAGCCGAAAGCGGTGGGACTTGGATGATGCTCACAACCCAGCCTGTGTTCCAAGCTGTAAAATGTCTTCTAATTTTATTTGTACTCGTTTGTAAATCAGGCTGTAATTATGATACAGAACACATCCATTATCCTGTTGGAGAGAGATGCAAAGTATGGCTGAACGTAATGAATTAATAGATTTTTAAATTGCATTATAAAAAAAAGTAGTGATCTTAGCCCTTGGAACAGATGACTGTAAGTTTTTGTGTTCGCGTGCGCGTGGATAATCAGGGCTAGATTAGCAAGAGATCCAATTAACACTTTCAGAGTTGCAATCTGTTTTTGCAAATGGTTCTACTCCCTGCACGGGGGTAGGGGGAGCGCGGTGCACCCCGGGAGCACCCGTAGCACCCTGCTCCCGGGCGTGATGGCTCTGTGGGGTTGTTTCTGTTCATGCAACCCCGATCCGGTACGGGACGGCGTGACCCCGCGCCGCTGGGGCGGTACGGGATGGCGTGACCCCGCGCCGGCGTTTAGGTGCCCACTCAGCTCAGCAAAAGACTTTTCCACAGCCATCTGGGGTCAGTGCCCCGCTCCCCGCACGGGGTGCTCCGTGCTCTGCCCGCCGGCGGGATGCTCCCGCTCTCTCCTTTGGAAGAGCCGAGCCTTTCTCCCAGGGCGCTGCCCCCGTTCTGATCCCTGCCCGTGTCATTGCAGACGGTGGCAGACTGCGTCCTCTACTACTACCTGACCAAGAAGAACGAGAACTACAAAAACCTCGTAAGGAGGAATTACCGGCGGCGCGGGAAGAGCCAGGTAAGAGCCGGAGGAGCGCGGGGAAGCGGCACGGAGCAGCCCTCGGCACTCGCTTTCTCTGAGCATCCCAAATGCGGCTTCTCCCCCCTCCCCTTGGAGATCTTGCCTGCAGGCTGCGGAGGGCTTTGCTCTGCGGAGCTTTGCAGGATGTGCTGGGTTCTGGCGGTGGGTGTTTGTCCGTCCCCGTGCCAAGGGCATGGTAGCTTTAAAAAAATCAAACAGCAGATCCCAGGATGCTTGACCAGGGGTTGGAGCGGGAAACCTGGCCACGCGTCGGGAGCAGTGCACGGCTGCTGCGCCGGGGTGCTCCTGCCTTGCAGACTGGCCCGAGGCTTTTCCTACAGGAGGGACTTGTTCCTGTGGGCTGAGTCTGGGAGGAGAATGACTTGGGTGGGAGTCGCTGCTGGTGACGCCTGAGCAGAGGCATAACCTGTCTGAAGTGCCGGAGGGTGCCCGTGTGGGCTGGCAGATGGGACACCGAAGCTGGGGGAGACCCTTAACCCTTTGGTTAAGGGCCAGGCAGGTACCCAGGGCACCCCGAGGTGCCTGGGGGCGGGTGATGGAATCAGCCCTTGCCGTTACTGTGGCCAGGATACAGATCTAGGCATGACCGTGCTGTTGTTGCTGCTGATCCCACGATACCCGCGTACCCCGATAAGCGCTAACCCTTTGGGCAGGCTCCTTGTCCCCGCCAGTGCTCTCAGCCAGGGGAAGGGCCCGCTGGTGGATCCCCAGGTCCATGAGCGATTATCCACGTCCCGAGGAGGGTGAGGTGACCACGAAGGGAGTAGCTCTCCAGATAACGTAGGGATGGGGATGGAAAAACTGGCCTGGCCCGCGCTGCCGCTGACATCAGCAGCTCCTCACGCTGCACGGCCATAAAAAGCAGCGCTTGGGTCCAGACCCTGATCGGGAGGCAGATAGGTACCTCGCTCCAGTTCGATTTCTGCGGCATTAAGACATCGGAATAGCTCGCGCATGACGAATGTCATGGATGGGGCCCAATTTTCCCTGCTTTTTTTTTTTTTCGGAGACACTAGAGCTGGATAAAGCCCTGTTAGATTATCCAGTCCCTCTCCCAGCAAACACAGGGTGGTTCCCTCCAGTACATTTTTATAGTGTTTACCATGGTCTGTTTTGTTAGATCACAGCAACTAGAACACGAGGCCACATTTGGTTCTTGTTAGCGATGGAGACGTTCAGCGCAGCTCACGCTGGTCGCGATGTGAAATTGGGCAAGTAACAAGTGTGGAGGGAGAGAGGGACCATCTTACTGCCCTGCTCCATGTCTGCCTGCCCTCCCCCGCAGCCACAGACCTGCCGGGCCTGCCCCCAGCAGGTACCGTCAGTATTTTGGGGTTTACTATATCCAAAGCATCGCTAGCTGCGGGATTGCCCCCTCGCTTACGGGTCTGGTGCGGCCTGGGCAGCGGAGTTTGGAGCCTTGTTCAGCCTGTGGAAGGGGAATGGCTGCCATAGCAAAAGGCAGGAGTGTTTCTGCAAGCGAGGGGCACCAATATTTGTGAATCAGTAATGGGGGGGCTGCTGGGCACCGAAGGGAACGGGTCGCTCCTCCGCTGCCACAGACCTCGACCAGAACATGATTGATTTTCAGAGTCAGATCCCTGAGTCGCGGGGAAAGTGAAGTATTTCCTGTTACTCTGGGAAGGTGGGATGCTCAGACAAGCTGGAAGAGCCAAGGCTGCACGAACAGGAGTAGGAGAGAGGTGCGGGACGAGCTGCGCTGTACAATCCAGCCTGGAGCAGCTCTCCCCGGGATCCTGGTGGGATCCAGGGATGCAGAGTTCATGCTGCGATGCCTTCTGTATGTCGCTTGCATGCGTTGGCAATGAGGCTGCGTGTGGAGCAGCGCTGGAAAAGCCTGGGTGCAGGACCGGGAAGGGCACGTTGCTGCCAAGGGGGGACAGCGTAGGCTGGGTCTGTGCTGCAGGGAGAGGCTGTGCTGGGCAGGGAGTTGTTGCAGAGTGGGATTTCAAGGTGATGGAGGGAAGGATGGGGTGTTAGGAGTCCTGCCAGGAGCTGGCAGGAGCGGGGAAGCATCTCCCTTCTGCTCTTCGCACAGCGTGGTGCCAATGGGACCTGCTTTCCCAGACCAGGCTGGGTCAGCGTGCGGCTGAGCCGGCCAGCATGGGAGAGGTTAGATGCTGGCAAATCTGGAGCTCTGGGGTGGAGAAGTGCTCCTAGGGGGATTTTTCCGTAGGGAGTCTCCTGGGAGGCTGCTCACATGCTACCTGTGCCTGTGGAAGGTGTGCTTGTTTGGGAGTAACCCATCCAGGAGGCTCAGCCTTGGCCTCCCATCCTCCTGCTTGTTCCCAGGGCTCCTGGATTATTTGTGGCCCCATGTAGGTCCCTCATCCTGGTGCCCGTGTGAGTCGGGGCTGCGGCTGGGGAGCTGTTGGGCTGCCCCGGAGCCGGGGGCTCTGCCTTCACCCCCCACCGGTGTCAGCCACCAGAGACAGTGACGGGATGAAGGATGGGAGACACGGGACAGCCCAGGGATGGGCAGCATGTGGGGAGCACTGGGAGACCTGACGCTGTGTTCCCAGCGCTTCCCGTGCTCTGAGCAGGGATTTTCCTGCCGTTAAACCTGCAGAGTGTGATTTAATGGATTCAGAGGGACGGGAGGAGAGGTTGACTTCAATATGTGGTGGGAGGGGCGGATGAGGTCTGGTACAAAGAGCATTTCAGGTGGCCCTGCGCCACTTCTCACCCCCGTTCTCACGGAGAGGTTGGTGGTCTTATTTTTTCTCTTGGAGGCTGCGGGGAGCTCGAGAGCGAAGCAGAGATAATTACACGTAGAAATCAAGCTGCTCTGGTGTCAAGATGATCAGCGTGGCCTACTTATTCAAAGTCCATTACCAAATAAGAATCCCACTGCTCCCTGGCTGCTGGTCCCCTGGCAAAGGATATTCCTCATAAAGCTGCTACTTACTGCTAAAAATCGCCTGCCAAGAGCAGGGACTTCGCGTCATTCCGCTTCCAGTTTGTCCGACAGCGGAGCAGTCGGAGGCAGGGCACGCCGCCTTCCCCCGCGCCAGTGGTTGGGTGGCACGTGCGGCCGATGGGTCGTTGGGCGTCGTATTCGGGCTCCTGAGATGAAAATCCTCTCTGAACTGTTCCTCTGGGTTCAGGTATGGAAAATGCCATTTAACCCTGGAAGGGGAGGGGGAGTCCATGGGATGAGGAATAACTTCCCGGCGTGTAACTTCTCATTGGAAGGGAAAAAACCTCAGAAAAAGGTTTGAGTCACAGCAAAACGGTCGGATCCGATATGCAGCGTGCAGTAATGAGCATGAATTTGCATGAGCCGTAATGAAGGGCCCTTGTGCGGATGTGTCGCCGGGGGGGGGCTGTCACAGTCCTTTTCAGGGTGTTTCAAGGAGCATCTCTCTGCGAACCCCCCCAGTTGGGTAGCGGGGGGCACCACAGTGCAAGCGGGGCTGTTGGTGCCGCGTCCTCCGCTCTGCGGGCACGCTGCTCAGCCGGGCTGGAGGGCGGCAGGCATTGGGCGGAATCCATGCTGGAAGAAGCTCTTCCGGCGGCGTCATTCCACGCGGAGCGTGGTGGGGGGTTATTCCGGAGGAACTACGCTTTGCTTTTGGAGCAGCATGGCCCCCGCGGCAGCCGGTTACGCTTCCTGCAGCAGCGCCGGGTGCGTTCCTGGGGGAGAAGCTGTCCGGCTCCCACGCGGTGCCGGGATGGGGAGGAGGTTGGCCGTCCCGCCAGGCGATGCTCTTGCCAGTCAGCAGCGGCGATGGGCGGACGGAGGAGCCGCCCGCCCGCCCCGAGGATGACTCGGGGGTGGATGAAGTCATGGACATGCTGTCATGCTGGGCCCCCCCGGCGCTGCTGTCGGGCTGTCGGACACGCTCACGTATTCCCTGCCGAAAGGGCCCCAGCGTTAGCGCTGATGCTTTCGAGGACTTGCTCCCTGGCACCCGAGGGGGGAAGGGGGCCACCTGGACCCCCCTTCCTCTGTCGGGGAGCCGTGCCGGCGGGGCGGGGGCCCACGGCGTGACCTGGCCGGGCGGCCGGATGGTCCCCTGCCAGGGCTGACAGCCTTTCCCAGGCCCACCCTCTTCCCAGCCCCTGGCCAAAACCCAAATCGAATTATCCGTCCCGCCGGCTGTTCCGCCCTCCCCAAACGCAAACCATTCCCCTGCTGACATGGATAAACAGCCGTAGCCCGGGTTTTCATAAACAACCCGCTTTCTTTTTCCATGGAAGCGCCGTCGGGGCTGGCAGGGGCTGGGCTGCCAGGCGGGCGCTGTCTGCCCACGGCTCCGGGTCTCCCTGCACCCCATCCCAGATGCGGGAGCAGAGCACAGGCCACTGTTCAGCCGCACCCTGCCGTCGCCTCTCCTCCTGCTTCCAGGGTCGGGTCCGGAGCTCAGCAAACGGCCTCGTACACGTGCCTCCGCTAACGACGGGACTAATGAGGTGAATATTTAAATCGGGGAAGCCAACGCTTTTCATCCAAGCGGGAAGTGGCTTCTCGTGAGTGACCAAGGGTTTGATGACCCTTTCAGACGCAGGGAAGTACTTACCGTGAAATCCTGGTTCAGTAACGCAGCACATCGTACAGAAACTGCATGCGGCTGGTAAACTTCGCTCCCACAAATACCAAGGAATTATTCTGCAGCGTTTCGGCCTCGGCTGGTCGAGCACCGTGTTTTAGAGAGTGCCGAAGCTCTGCGGAGCGGGAGGTGGGATGTTGCTGCGAGGTGGCCTTGCTTGCTGTCCTGTCCCCCATCCTGCCATCCCCTCGGCACAGACTCTTGCACTTTAAATCTACATCTTGTAGCCCCAAAAACATCCAGTCTAAACCAGCTAGCCCCCAGAATTCTCAAAGGTGGTCCAAACCCATCCTCTTGGGAAGCAGCGGGCTTCCCGTGAGCACGGAGGGTCGTGCTGGAGTGTGTTTGGAGGCAGCAGGTCCTGCTCAGGAAGTACACAACTTGCAGCGAAACTGGTTTCTGTCAGGAATAGTAGTTGTTTCTGGGAAAACACCTGTCTCTTGTGCTTTTCCTACAGCTCAGTGTAGCTCGGGCACTTCCCAGGGCCCGGGCTCTGCAGCCTGTCCCATCTTTGCTAAATGCTTTCTGCCGAGGTCCGCTTTTGCCTCCGTGCCTTGGAACGGGAACAGGCAGCTGCCCTCTCCGGGGTGCCAGGACAGGCAGTACCAAGCGTGCAGTGGGGCTGGCAAAGGACTGTCACCCAGGGGCCACCGCTGCCCTGTCATGGGGGATGCTGAGCCCTGGGGTGCCTGCGCAGAGGTGAGACACGGCGATGTTCGAGCCGACACCGATCCTGCAGCCCTCCTTTGGCGCTTGGTCTGTCAGCCTGGGTTCCCATCGCTCCCAAACCCTCTCCCCCAGGTATGCCCCGTGAGGTGCATCACGCGCTGTGGAGGATTCGGTAGCCTTCCCGCAGCCCTCCCACCCCTCCGGGCAGCGTAATTGGGCAAACACAATGGAAACTCGCATTCCTGACATCCCAGCTGCAGTTTTGGGGGTGATTGAAGGAGAACGATGTGGCCATATTTGGGAAAAGAATCGATGGGTGTATTGCTGCAGGAGGATGGCTGCTCGGTCGCCAGGTCCCAGCGCAGCCTCGCAGGCTGCTGGCAGCAGGGAGGCCCAGGCGCTTGGAGCAGGGACGGGCACTGGCAGACAGGGACACGCAGCCGCGTCCCTCCAGGCTTTCACCGGCACGGGGTGCCCATGGACCCTTTGGCCACCGCAGCCAGGCTCTTCCGTGCAGCCTGACCGTCTCTGCTGTTGGTGATAACACAACAGTCACTTAGAAGTGACGTGTGCCCCCAGCTCCAGTTGGCCCCCGAGTTGGGACTCGTGTTTCTCCAGCAGCAGGTCGATGCATCCTGCTGGCGAGCGCTCCAGCACGCCTGCACCCATGTGAGTACTCCTTGGAGAGGGAGTTGGGATCCAGGCTGGGCATCACCGATCACAGCGGGGCCCTGCAGCATCTTCCTGGCGGGACGGGGTCTGATGGAAGCGGTTGGATTTTGGGATGAGTTGATCTGTTGCTGTGATCCAGGTTTGACTGGGGGCGGGTGGGAAATGCATCTCATCACTGCTGAGTTGTGTTCTAAAGCTGAAAATCCCACAGAAAGCTGCTTCCGTGAGGGTACGGGGCTCGCTTTGCCCCCGGTGCGGCTGCGGCGGGCACGGATGCCGCTCTGCATCCCGCGAGCCACCGACCCGGCACCTTCCTCTGCTGGCAGGGCTCAGAGCGGGGTCGGCATGCGGCTGGGGGGCTGCGAGCAGGGGGGAGCGGGGTAAAGCAAACGCCAGGGAGAAAACACATGTTCCCCGCCTGGGACAGAGCAGGGGCTCATGTCCCCCGCTTCCTGACATTGCGCTCTCTTCCTCTCGGGCCGTGTTCCTGCACAAGCCATCAGATTGCTTTTTAAAAACTCAGCAGCGACCCAGAAAAGAAACATTTCCTCTTATGGAAAAGCCCTCGGTGATTTTAAGGAGGGATCTGAGTGAGCAGGGTCCTGTAGAAGTCCCTGCTGTGCTTTGCTGGGATCGAGGAGCGGGCGGTGGGAAGGTGTCTGTTCCGGGTGGGCTGGGCTGGACCCCTGCCCCAAAGGCTCCCGTGCCCAACAGGCTCCCGATGCCACCAGGGATGAGGAGGGGCTCATCCCTCATCCTGGCACGTCCCGGCAGCCTGGGAGGGGGCAGTGCTGGCCCGCGGCCCCGCTGTGGCTGCTGGCACTTTGCTGCTGGCACCCGCTGCGTTCTGTGGCCTGCGGTGCTGGGGAGCCGCGCTGGCGAGCATGCCCAGGGCCCCTTGAGTGCTTCCCGGGATGCCCGGCGTTTTCCGTCTTGCCGTGCGGTGTTTGCTGGGTTGCTGAGCCTGTTGTCCACCGGCGGAGGAACAGCACAGCTCCAGGCCGTGGCGGTGGGGCTGGACCGAGCGAGCCCTATGCTCCCTATCGTTTTCCCTGTCAGATCTGAGCCTGGCCCTTGGATTTTTTTTCCGACTTGCTTCCACAGCCAGCAGCATGCAGCCCAGCTTTGGGGTGATCAAAGCCAAGTCGCCGCAGACATTCCTCTTCCTCTCCTTGTTGTTTTGGCAGCGGCTTGTTTTGCTCTGTGGTTTCTCCCATGAGCAGAGGGTGCCGCGCGCGGTCGTGAGAAGCCAGGCGGTGGGTGGCAGCGAGGGCCGAGGCATTCCAGACTGTCGGATCGGAGGCTCTGGGATACATACATGTCTTTCTAAGTCATCCTCCCAATCCAGCCGGCCGCCTAGGGACACGCGAAGAGCTGTTTGAAGCATCTGTGTGGTGTCAGACCTCGGTGGCAGGTGCCTCAACCTCTGCTGCGGCTTTGGGGAAGGATGCTCCGGGGATTCCTCGGGATGCGGGCAGTGTGGTGGCTGATGAGGAGACTGGTGCTTTGGGTGCTCAGCAGGGGTGTCCCTGCCCCGGCTCCTGTTGGTGTGACCTGCCAGCGGGAGTCCGAAGGGGAGTGGAAGGATGGATGTGGGTGGCGGAGGAGAGAGGATGCTCCCGAGTTGTGGCTGCGTGCTGCCAGCCCTGCTCCTGGCAGAGATGCTCTGCACAGCATCCTGCGGGGCTGGGGAGGGGGTGAGAGCTGAGTGCCGTGTCCTGCCGGCTGTGCCACAAGGAGCGCGGTGCGTGGTGTTCCACGGTGCCGGTACTGGACCCTGTGGGATGTTCCAGGTGGCTTCAGTGGGCATGGCAGGCGTGCCGTGGCTCCTGGAGAAGCAGCAAAGCAAACCCCAAGGTGTTCCTGGCTGGTGTAGCATAAGCCTTTTGTCTTCGGCTTATCTGGCCCTGGTTTTAATTTGCAACTCCCTGATTGCGTGCAGTGACCTCGGCCTGAGCCTGCTCCGCTGCCGGGGGCCCCTGGAGAACATCATAAATGCCGTCCATCTGAAGTCACCCGCGGGAGAAGCGAGGAGCCAGCATCCTGCGTGCGGGAGAGGCGGCACAGCCGAGCGGGCGCTTGGGGCTGCTGGAGGGGACAGGGCTCATGCCAGCCGGGCTCAGCTCCCTCTGAACCCACTGTCGAGGCCGAGGGACGTGGGGAGAGGGTTGGCATGTGTCACCGGGCTGCTGCAGCCAGATGCCTTCCAATGCAGCCCCCGGAGCTCACTGGGGATGGGCTTGAGCGGCACCGGAATGAGTTGCCTTGAAGGCTCCCTCTGTGCGAGGGCGTAGAGGGTTGTGGTTTGCTCCCTCCTGATTTAAGGAGCAACCAGGAGTCAGTGGTTTCCGTGGCGTTCATCTTCTGTAAGAGCCCCGGGCACCGTGCTGGCAGGTGACTTACCTGCTGGCAGCCAAACGGCATCCCCCGTGCAGCCAGCGTGCCCAAAACCTGCCCCCAGAGAGAGATATCACCCCCTGCCCACACTTGGGGACGGGCTCTCGCACAGTGCCATCACCGTGGCAGAGCTGGTTCCCCGCCAGCGTGTCCATTGGCAAGCCGGGGTTGCAGGAGCTGGTGGTCCTGGAGTAGGAGCGGTATTCCCAGGGATGAGCTCAGCTGAACACCACGGGGAGATAGTGGCTGTGCCTGTCCCTGGCAGGACCAGGGCCGGGGAAGCAAGCCGTGCTGGCGGCAGTGGTGTTTTGGTGCCTATTTTGAGGGTGCTGCGGAGCAGGGAGCGCAGCGAGGGCGCGGGTGCCCCGGTCGCAAGGTGCCCGGTGCGGTGGTTAACGCACCGGGATGCCCTGCGGGCAGCAAGGGAGGTTTCTGCGCGGGGCTCTGGCACGGTCCCCGCTCTCATCTCGCTGCGGAGGAGCTGGAGAAGGCAGGAGCAGTCGTTTTCCGGAGGTTTGCAAGTTTGGAAAACAAACAGCCCTGCGCCGTAGGTTAAGCTTGGCATCCTGGCGGATTAATCACGCTGGCTGCAGCCAGCGCTGCGAGCCCCGGTGACGAGAGCTGTGGTTTATAGATGGTGATTCATCGCCTCGACTGAGAAGCGACCACGTTATTCCAGCAGATTGCAAAATCGTAAGAGGAATGTTGTGGTTAGTTTACGGCTTAACTATGCAAATCGTCAGGAAGCCTTCAGAGCCGGAGAATGTAAGGCACCGCGCGCCCGGATGGCTGGGCGCTGAGCAGGGGCCGGGAGCTGGCGGTGGGGCTGTCTGGGACCGGCCGCTCGCGGGAGCCGGGGAGCGGGGAGGTGAGTGATTTGGGGGGTGAGGGGGGTCCGGAGCTCGGGGTGAGCGTGCGAGCAGGGTGCTTGGGAGGCGGGGGACACGCCGCCGGCTGGGATGGGGTTTCTGGCTGGTTTCACCGTCGCTGTGCCAAGGCAGCCGGCGTCTCCGGAGGGGCTGGGGAGGGTGAAGGTGGGGAGCTGCTTCCCCCACCTCCTCCTGCCCTCCCGTCCTGCTTCCAGAAGCAGGCAGTGCCTCGGCGGAGGAAGTAAACACAGTGGGAGGAGCTGCACCTCTTCCTTGCTGCCACGGCTTTCTCCCAGCCGGGACGTGCAGCGAGTTGGTCGGTTCTCAATAGGACCAGTGTTTTCGGTGTCCGGGACCTACCTGGAGGCCGGTGTCCCCCGAAAGTGTGCTTGGGAGCCGGACCTTTGGAGCGGCTGAAATCCCGGTGATGTGCCAGCCCAACGGAGCTGGCTGGGCAGGGTGAGCCGTCTCCCTCCAGAAGGGAGCCGGAGCTGGGGCGAGTGTGCGTGCCTGCCCGCGGGCCCTGGCTGGGGGTGGCCGGCGGCACACGCGGTGTCCCCGGGAGAGCTGGCAGCGCTCTGCTCCGCTCCAGCTGCTCCGGGGCCGGTGGGAAATCGGGGGGAGAGGTGAAGCAGATGTTTGTAATTATGGAGCAGCTCAGGCCGGAGGACAGGGAGTGTGCGGGGAAGGAGGCCGCCCGTCCCCATGGACGTGGAGTGGGATCAGCCTCTCGCTCACACGTCCCGCGTGAGATTTTGGTCCCGGGGCCTTTTTAAATAAACAGGATGTGTCGGCAGCAAAGCCAAGCAGGAGCAATGCTGGGGAGGAAGGATGGCCCTGCCCTCTGCCACAGGCATCTTCCCCGGCCTCGGGCACATCCCTTCACCCTCTTGTGCAAGGTGGGGAGCACGTACCTGCTCTGCCCCCGGGAAATGGAGTGCCTCACCCCACGGGAGGGCAGGGAGGGTGGTGGAGAGAGAAGTTTAAGGACACTGCTGGGAGCCGACCCACCTGCCCGTCCACCTCTAACCAGGGCAGCGTGAATCAGAGGGAAACGTCGGCTGGTAATTCGGGAAGCATTTCCTGGCCTGTCACGCTTTGGGATGGCGTCCCGTCCCTTGAATCATCCAGAGCTGGTCCACATCCAGCACTAAGAATAGCCTCCTCGCGCACCGCGGGGGTGGCCGTGCGCCGGGGGGTGACTGGCCGGCTTGCGGGTTCCCAGTTGTCTGGCGCTGTGCCATGCCGTGGTCCGGCTCCGATGCGGACGGGTCTGAGGTTTGGGGTAGAGCTCGTAGCACAGATGGGCCGTGGTTGGTGCCGGGGGGATCCCACCTCCTTTCCCTGTGTGCTGGTCGTAGCTGAGCTCCTGCGCAGCGTCGTCAGGGACCCCAGGGTGCCCGCTTCCACCCAGGGTGCAGAGTGCTCCAGCAGCCCCACACGTACCCATGGGAGGGGTATTTGTGAGCGTGGCCATCCCCTGTGAGGTGCTTTCTGGGGTGCATGGGGTGTCCCCCACGTGCTCGCAGGGTCCTTGCTGGGCAGCCGAGCCTGGGCGCAGGAGACGAGCCATCACCAAGGGCTTCCAAGGGCCTTTGGCCATGAGCCGCCTTCGGATTAAACAAGCGCAGCCACGAGCAGTTTCCCTGCCATGGCCTCCTGGTGATGATGCTGCCCAATTTATGCATTTCAACCCGGTGGGAGAGGGCTGGCAGGTGAGAGCCGTCCCATCCCGCTGCGTGCAGAATGCTGTGCCCGCTTGGCTCTTGCCCCTGGCATCGGGCACCCTGCCATGGCCAGGCAGGGCAATCACTAGAGGGCATCCGTGGATCAAGATGCTCCTCTGCGGTGGGACAAGCCATAATTTGATGTCCCACCAAGCCAGACTTGAAACGTCTCTTAGGAGACGGATGCGCGGCGGCGTGCCGAAGCCAGCCAGCGAGGTTTATCCGTCAGAGCCCAGTGGATGCCTCTCCAGGGAAGCACCTGCATTGTGGTGTGAGCTTCCATGGCTGCTCGTACCTCTCCCTGCCTTCCCACCCCTGCTTTTGGCACAGGAGGATGTTGGCATCGCCTCCATCCCAGCTTGCTCCTCTGGGATTGAACAGCACCCTGGTTCGAGGGTGGGACGATGCTCAAGCTTCCCTGGGGAGCCGGCACCAGCGTGATGCTGGGATGGGGACTCGTGCAGTCCTGGCTGGGTTTATGGTTGGAGGGGAGCTGGGTTGGGCGCCAGGGGAGCTGGGATCACCAGGATGTGGCCCCCTACTGCTCCCTGTCTTGGGGGGCTGGCGAGGGCAGCAAGACCTGTTCCCCGAGCTTTGGGGGTTTATGGACTTTGGAAAATCTCAGGCCACCGAGTGCTCACCCCAGCTGTTCCCCAGCCTCCCTGGACCCCCCCAGCTTGCATCCCACAGAGCCATTCCGGGGGTGCGTTATGGGGGTGCTCAGCACACGTGTCAGCGCGGAGGTGCCGCAGGGACTGCCACGCGTGCGCATCCGAACTGGGGTCCCGCTGGCCCAGCTGCCTCGCTCCCCCAAGGAGGAACTGAAAGTCCACGGGGCTTTCGGAGATGGCAGCGCCTGTTGAAAGGGTTTGTGTTGGACTGGCAGGGAACCAGCAGTTTTCTCGTTAAACTGCTCCAAAGCCCGTTTTGTTTAGCCCGTGGGGACAGAGGTTTAGCTGGCCCCCAGCTGCGGGGACACCCACATTCCCAAGCAGCCTCCCAGTTCCTGCAGAGTGGGGACAGGCCAGTTCCCCTGGCTCAAGGGGCGTGGGGACTGAAGTGTGCCAGCCAGACCAGCCCGCCTGGGATCCCACTTTTGCTGATAAATCCACTTCTAAGGCATTTCCCTTCTGTTACATCACCAATCCCATTCCCGAGGCAAGGGGGTGCAGCTCGGGCGGGAGCCACCGGCTGGGTTTCCTGGAGTGAGCAGCCTTGCACTAGCCAGGAGCAAGATGGTTTAATAAATCATTTCCATCTTTAATTTCTACTTCTCCATGAACTGTCCCTCGTTTGCCGGTTGCCAGAGGGAAGGGAGGTCAGGGGAACCGGCCCCCCCAGCATCCTCCTTCCTGCAGCTGTTGAAGCAAACTCTATTACAACCTCGGGTACCTCGTTGTACCGCAGCACCCTTGGGCCGTGGGGCAGTTGGATTCACAGCCTCCACCGAGGGTGCCGGACACTGCAGAGCGGGCAGGGAGCTGGGAATCTTCCCTTTGCAGTGATACAAGGACACAGACCTTCCCCGTGGGCCATGTCAGATGGGAATAAGATCGCAGTCTTGGTGTCGCTGACCTTCCTGGCATCTCTGTGCTCCGTCTCCTTCGTGCTCCAGCGAAACGTGTCCCACCGGCTGCAAGTCGCAGCCGAGGTCGCTCAGCCATCGTCTGCAGGGAACAGGGGGGCTGGTTTCGCCTCCTTCCTTCCCCCCATGTGGGGTCCCTACTCGCTGCCCGACCCCAGGGAGCTGCCAGGGCTGTCCCACTGCCTGGAACAGGAGCCGGAGCGCGGCTGATCCCGAGCTGCCTTTGGTCTCCCCGGAAAGCTGTCGGCCCCCGTGGTCTCCGTAGGCACCGTGCCTGTACCCTCTGCCTGCAGCGCTCCCTCCTCTTGGCCGCTCGCCCCCAGCATTGTGTCCCTGCGTTGTTTGGTGTGTACCCAGGGGCCGGGGTGTATCCGCAGCACCGAGGGCTCGGGTTGGTTTACGTCCCTTGTTTTGCAGCAGCAGCAGCAAATGCCCCGGAGCAGCCAAGAGGAGAAGGATGAGAAAGAGAAAGAAAAGGAGAAGGAGGGAGAGAAGGAGGAAGACAAGCAGGAAACGGAGAACGACAAGGAAGAACTGACAAAGTAAGGACAACCCTCCCTGCCCGGCTCGCTTCCGTCTCCAGCGAGGGCTGGGCGTTGGATTGGGGATGCGGCGCTGGGATGCGTCAGTGGGACGCGGCATGACCCAGAGCTGCCTGACCCCGTGCAGGGCCATGTGCCCCACCTCACCTCCTCTGCAGGGAGGGAAGGGCAGAGCCTGCTCTCCCCTTCATTCCCCTTCCCTGCTGCACCCGAACTGGGGGAGCCTCTCTGATCTGCCTGGGTTTATATAAAAACCCAGGCGACCCGCAGAGCTTGTCTTGCTGGTGGAGGAGCCTCCGGGAGTTGGAGGAGCGATCCGGGCACGGCCGAGCGCGGCCCTTCACCTTTAGCATGATCGATGTCAGCGCCAGCGCTCCCAGATGAAGGGATGCAGCCAGCGCTGCCTCCCTCGCTCCGAACGGGGAGCACTGGAGCTGTGGCAGGGAGAGGTTGGCACGCAGACCGCCAGCTATCTGTAATAGGCTTACTACTTGGTTTAAAAGAACATCTGGCTTCATTATATCCAGGCTGCAAAGACATTTACCAGCAGGTCCCTTTCAGGAAGATAAATGAGGAGGAGGCAGGGATGAATTTGAATGGTCTGGTATTAAACCTGTCTCCGTCAGGTCTCTGTGTGCACTCGGTGGTGGAGCTGCAGCCAGCTGCAGGAAGAAAACCCCACCGCAAATCACCCCACCGCCAATCTAGCCCCCTCCCAGCCAGGAAAAGAGCCTGCGTGTGCAAAAAAAAATGCAGACCTGCCCCCCCAAAAGACCAACAAAAAAAAAAACCCATCCCCAAACACGTGTAGAGAAATAATTGCATGACCTAAAAATCAGAGCAGCCCAACAACGTGGTTATTTTTCCCCTCTTGTTGCAGGGACAAGAACGATGACACGTCCGGGGAAGACAACGATGAGAAAGAAACCGTCACCTCCAAAGGTCGTAAAACGGCCAACAGCCAGGGCAGGCGCAAAGGCCGCATCACCCGCTCCATGGCCAACGAGGCCAACAACGAGGAGGCAGCCGCCCCGCAGCAGAGCGCGGAGCTGGGTGGGTACCAGCGGGAACGGGGGGGACCCCGGGGTGTGTGCTTTGTTGGGCTGGGACATCGCCACACTCTGCTCCCCAAGCAGAGGAGTTTGCCTTCCTCAAATCCTCCTCCTCGGGGCAGCAGCGAGGTTTCTCCATCCCAGTGTGGTTCTGGATGAACCAGAGGCATTTGCAGACCTGAGTTGTCCTGGCTGAGCATTAGTGGGTTTTAGGGCCGAGGAGGGAAAGTCTTGCAACAGGCGAAAAGGGAAGCTGTTGTTTTCAGCTGTGCGTTGGCTGGGTTCATGCAGGGCTCGTGCACCTCCTGCACCCGGAGGTGTGCTTCCATCTGCGACGAGTTAGGCTTCGGGTACCCTCGAGCTCTGAGTGGGAGCCTGCTCTGCCCTCCTGGGCTGGCCTGGGTCGCTGCCAGTTCTCCTGCCCGCTCCGTTGTCAAATTTGCCAGGATGTCGAGCAGCTGCAGCCTGCGGGGTCTGCGACCCCCTGGCCTTGGGAATCAGGCTGGCCCCTTCCTCATGGAATCACAGCACCGTTTGGGTGGGAAGGGATGCTAAAGCCCACCCAGTGCCACCCCCTGCCAGGGACAGGGACACCCTCCACTAGCCCAGGTTGCTCCCAGCCTCATCCAGCCTGGCCTTGGACACTTCTAGGGATGGGGCATCCACAGCTTCTCTGGGCAACCTGTCCCAGTGCCCCCCACCCTCTGCGGGAAGAATTCCTTCCTGATGGCCCATCTCAATCTCCCTCTGTCAGTTCAAACCCGTCACCCCTTGTCCTGTCACTCCCTGCCCCCTGGATGAAGGCAAAGCGTGCTGCCCGTAACGTGGCACCTGGGGACCACACTGGCCGCGATACACCCACATGATGTCCCTGTGCCTGTCGTGGGCCAGGTGGGAATTTGTGGCAGTGGCCACAGCCCCATGTCAGGTGCGTTCGCCTCTCGCGTCTGCGGCATCAGGAGTGGTCACCCCAGGAAACTGCTCATGTATTGACTTAAAGAAGCCAGTGCATCAAGGAATTTGGCTGATTTTCCTATATTTTCTACTGTATCAAGTACAAAATGATTCCTGTGCTACCTAAGGCAAGAACAAATAAAGCAGGGTGACTCCTCTCGGTTTCCTTGCTCTGCAGTTTCTTCCTTGCTCTGCTCCATGTGCTATAAATCACTCGGAGGTGTTTCGCCTCCCCGTTCCTCTGCTGACAACTGGCTGAAGCCGTGATTGCAGGCGCTCTGTTTTCATACGGGCGGTATAAATAGCTGCTGGCACAACGGAGCCCTGCTCTCCCTCTCGAACTCGTTGAGCGATGCTGCAGAGCGGCAGCCGATAACGCCAGGAGCTTGGATGGGAGTTTTTGTTACCCCGGCATCTCCGAGTCCTCGCTAAACTTCACTGTGAGCGCAGGGAAGAGACTTCAGGCCGTGTTAATCTGGGAAAGGGAGTGGATCGATTCCAGTGACATAGCGGAGCAATTGGGTTTGCTTTACGTCTCTCCGCTAGTGCTTTAATTTAGGCTGGCGAAGAAAGTTATTGCATTTTAAATACCGATTGAGCATTAAAAAACAACCCAAACCCATATTGTGGTTTAACTGCAGCGTGCCGGAGCTCCCTGCAGGCGTCTGTTTCACAACTGCACAACCTCAGTAAATACCATTCATCAAACCAAACGGGCCGTTTCTTTGACGTGCCTTTACCGAACGACAACAGTCAGCCCCAAGCTGTGCGAAGGGCCTCGGGGACACCCGCTGTTCCGTCAGCGAGCGTCCTACCCCGGCTCTGCCCTGGCCGAGCGGAGAGGTGCTGCTTCCCCTCCCTCTCGGCCGGGTGCTGGGGGAGGCGGTGACCTGCACTGGCTTTGGGAGGTGACACCTCCAGTCGCGCTCAGCCGCCTGGGAAGGAGGTTCCTTTGCCCCACGCCACGGGGCAGAGCCCACATTGCCCTCCCGCAGGGTCTCTGCTTCTCATAGCTCCTTGGATGCTGCTTCCTTCGTTCCTTGCCCCTTCATCCTGAGCCTGTGAGCCTGTTGCCCATTTTAAAGGGACACTGTCAAAACATCTCTCGTGGCTGTTGAAATAATGCTTTGCCTGTTGTTTAGAGTAATAACCCCTTGGCAGCCCCAGCCGGAAATCTGTTTCCTTGCCGAGTTGTTTTTGCCTCTGACTCACAGCCTGGTGTGTTATTGTAGGGTTTGCTCTAGTGCCCAGCTGCCAGCGGGACGGCTGCACGGCGCAGGCTTTATGCCACACCTCTGTGTCCCCAGCCCCGTGCCTGGGCCCGGGGAGAGGTGGATCACCAGGTGCTGACACCCCTCTCCGACTCCCCCAGCCGGAGCAGCACATCCCACTGCGATGGGCGCTGCTCCGGGCGATCCCCCGGCACTGCTGGAGGTGGCTCCGAGACGTCCGAGAGCCTGGTGATGGCACAGAGGGAGCCCGCAGTCCAGCACGGCCAACTCCCTTGGCAGACGCGGGTGGCCAAAGTCACCGCCGAGGTGACGCTGTTTCTCCGTCTCGGGTGACGGTCCCACCCAGGATCTGCCACATCCAGAGCCGAAGTCGGCTCCATCTTAGGTACCTGGTGTTGGGGGCCAGAGCGCGTGGCACCAAATCGGCAGGAAATCTGCTGCCACCCTCACGCCATCTGGCTTTGCTTCCCATCCCAGAGGGGTGATGTGTGTGGGTCACCGTGGCATGGAAAAGCCCTGAGAGCGTGCATCGCCTCAGCCTTCCCTGCACAAGCGCTTTCTCGCTGCACGGCGTTGTTTTGTGCCTCCAAGGGCGCGGGATGGGGTTTGAGCATCTCCGAGCGCGCCGGGCTTGCTGGGTGCCGCTCACACTGACTTGCTCTCCTTTCCTTCCTCCTTCCCAGCTTCTCTGGAGATGAACGAAAGCTCTCGCTGGACCGAAGAGGAGATGGAGACGGCTAAAAAAGGTGAGCCACCTGTTTTCTTTCCGCTGGAGCTGAGCCAGCGCTGGGGGCCGGACAGTGTCCAGCTGCTGGACTCAGCACAGGGGGGTGGGGCCGGATTCTGCCCGTCTCGGTGCTGGTTTGTTCCCAGCAAACCTCGGTGAGGGGTTTTGGGGGAGGCAGGCGGTGGCACGGGGTGTGTGCTCAGCCTCTCCGACTGTGCCGACACCAGGGACATCTGGGCTGCGGCCGGAGCCCGCACGTGTCCCGCGAGGCAGGAACCGGCTGTAGGAAATGGGGAAGGCACTTGGCCTCTTGCTGTTTGCAGCTTCTGGTGACTGTAGGGTGAGGTGTAGCTTCACCCCACTCTTCGGGGGTTCATGCTACTGGCATGAGCTGTTCCAGACACACTGACAACATCTGCCTGCGTTGGCAGCTCTGGGATTTAGGGAGAGGACGGTGAACCCCGGCGCTGCGCAGCCACGTGCCGGGGAGCTCGCGAGAGCCGGGGCTGTGGGTGGTGTGGGGTGACTTTACATCCTGGAGCTGATTCAGAGCCTTTGCCGAGACCGTTTGTAAAAAGTGCTGAGTGTAGCACAGCCCTTCTTGCCACTTCCCCTCCTCGTGCCGCTCCCGCACCGGCTCTTGGGCCGCCGTAGCGTTTTTGCCCGAGTCACGTCCTGCCGACGGGCTGCCGAGCTCGCGGCCCCGCGCCCCGCTCGCGTCGCTGCCCACTCTCCCGACCCGGTGAGGATCGCAAACGGGAAACGCGAACGGAAAGGAGCGCCGTTCGGGGACGGCACACGCAGGCAGGGCGCGTTGGCGGGTTCGGTTCTGCTTGGAAAAACGCACCTGCTGCCGGGATGGCAGCTCCACGTTCCGGAGCGCTGGCTGCCCAGGTGCCGATGGGAGCCGCGGACTTGGATTACTTTGCCTGTGAATATCCCAGAGCGTTTGGCTCGCTCGCCTTTAAGCTGTTCCAACCCTCTTTACAACCCAGTGCCAATCCTGCGCCGGGCTCTCTGCAGACGCAAAACTTAAGAGAGAGACTTTAATCAAGCAAACTGGCCGGGGGCCAGGTAATGGGGCGAGCAGGTGCCGAGCAGGGGAGGGTCGGGAGAGGGATCTTTTCCGAGCGCCGCTTTGTTTTGGAGATCGCATCTGGTTGTTAAAAAGGGCCTCTTGCTGTTTTCTGCTGGAGGTGCGCTTAAGGAGCCTTAAAACCGGCTGCCAAAGCCTGCGTGGAGGAAGGATGAAGCGTGGGCGCACGTAGCGTTATTCCAGCCCAGGGGCCGGGACGAGGCGGGGAGATTTGCTGGTGTGAAGCCCGATTGCCGATGTTTTCCCCTCCGTTACAACCTGGGAAACTGAGATTGCGACACCAGACTTCTGCAGAGGAGCCAAATTCCCCTTTGCCAGGAAGCAGCCGCTTTAATGCTTCAAACTGGCTCTGTTTGGCATTTCCAGGGACCGGCGCACTGGGGGTTTCCGACTGTGAAACTCCGGAGGTAACCTCGGAGGCTGGAGGAGGCTGCGGCAGAGCCCGCTGCTCGCGGCTGGGCAGACGGGGTGGGCTCGGAGACGCGGGCACCGTCCTCCTCCCCGTAAGGATGCCCCAGCCACGCTCCCCCAGCGCTGGTACCGGTTTGAGCCCGCGGCTGGCTGGTGCGGTGGGGTTAAACGAGATGGGAGTCCCATGGAAAGTCACCGTGGGGATGGTCCCTCTGCTCCCGGCACGCCCCAGCCGGGAGGTCAGCCTGGCCTTGCTGTCCACCGGTGGGTTTTTTGTGCGTGGCACGAAGCCTGGGGTCAGTTCTGCTCAGGGAGGTGGGAGAAAACAGCCCTGGGACAGGGAGACGCCAAAGTTGCCTGTGCTGCTCCGGCGCCGCACGGAGCGTTTCCATGCAGGGGAGGGCAGGGCTGCATCTGCCGGGAGAGACAATAAAGGGGAGTATCGTGTGATTAAAGTTAACTAGGGGAACGAAAACCCAGCGAGAGGAGAGTTCTTGCCTAATGACACTTTTATTACACAATAAACTTTGATTCACTGGTGTGTCAAAATGCGCGGAGATGGGTATAATTACGGGGTAGCGTGTTTTCCTGATAGTGCCTCGCTGCGCCGCGGCCCTGATCCTACAAGCAGGAGCTTTGGATTAACTGGAATTGCTTGAGGATATCCCCCTTTCCCTTCCCGAGCTGGAGAGCGGGCGGCTCTGCCTGGCTTTGCTGCCGGGCCGGGCGCAGAGCTTTCGGCAGCGGGATGGGGCTGCTCCTTCCAAGGCAGCGTCTCGGTGGCTCCTGCCTTTGGGGGACCCGCTGGCGGGAGTGAAAGAGCTGGAACTTCGGAGTAAAGGAGTTCAAGGGTGCTGGGAGGGAGTTGGCGAGCGCCGCCGGGTGGGTTTATGGCCCCCGGCCCCTCCGCCGGCGTCGCGGAGCGGCTGCGGTCGTGCTGGGGCTGAACTCGGTGAACCGGGAGGTTTCGGTGTGACCTTTGTTCAAGTCTGGTATCTGTTCCCGCCCCGGCGCTGGGTTTTTCCCCCGGGTCTAACAAGTGGTTTTGCTCTTTGAATAGAGGCGATGTGGAAATGGCAGCTTCTCCCCCACCTGAGGTTCTCCCCAGGCTCTTTGCTCCTCGCCCTCGGTGCAGAGCCAAGCTCCGGCTCTTTACGCCTTTTGCCGTGCCGAGGAGCTGGAGAGGCCGCGGGATGGAGTCGGCACGATGAGGCAGAGGAGGGTCGAGCACGCGTGTAAAAAGCTGATGTCAGAGAGTTAAATAACCCATGAAAACTTCTGAATAACTCATTCTGGGTGGATGTAGAACATTTCCTTGGATACAGAGGTGTTCTTTTGAGGGCTGACTTTTAGTTCTGCCAACAGCCAGCTCAGATGAGTTTTGGACTGAGCTGAACCGTTTTTTTTCCCCAGTCCCATTCTGGCCACAAAACTAAAAAAAAAAAAAAAGTGGGATTTTAAAAAAAACAACTGATTTCTTGAAATGAACACCCAGCCAAAGCTACCGACACACAGTCCCACGGCAGAAGCCAGCCAGGTGGGGCAGGGATGTAAGTCTGTGCAGGTCTTTGCATCCTTCCTCTGTTGCTGCTTCTTGGCAGGGCAGCCACGGAGCTGGCTGCAGCGTGGGCAGTGCTGGGAAGCCAGGATGGAGCCAAGCTCCATCCCTTCCTCCCTGTGCTCATGCTGGAGCCTTCCCCGCTCCGGTCAGACACGTACCGCTGTAAAAGCCTGGTGATGGGGCTGTATGTGGGCTTGGAGAAGCCGCTCTGCAGGCCATGCTGGTCACTGCGTGTCTTAGGGTCCCCCACCTGGGTACCTCTCGTCCAGGCTGGGTGCGAGGGTTCCATGCCATGAAGTTTGTAGGAGGCAATGTGTTGGAAATTACCGGGATTAGGTGCCACCTTGGATACAGGGTAAAACTGGCCGCGCTCACCCTGGAAGAGTCTGTGGTGGGCTGCAGTCCAGTCCCTGCCATCCCCTGCTGGGGCTGTGCTGCTCTCCATCCAAGGTGTTATCCCGGGGTAGTGCCGGCGGTGCCGCGGCCCGCTGTGCCCCCGGAGCTGCGCTTTATGCCACCGTTTCTTGAGCATGTAGGAGCAAACTGCGAGGATTTGCTTAGTGAGCGTCAGCGAGTGAAACACAAAAGGCCTGTCAGGGGGTAATTACTATAATTTACAGCCTACATTTTAATTTTGAGTGTTATTTTTTCAACAATAAAGGAGCAGGAATAATATCCGAAGAAGGTGAAGGGAGAGAGCAGAGCCCACCAGGAGCAGCTGCTGCACGTGGACTCGCTGTCTTGGGCTGGAGACTCACCTTTTCCATGGCTGGACCCAAGGGGATGGCACCTCTTGGGGAGCAGGCGTCCTGGGGGAGGCTTCCCGACCCCTGCCAGCAGTGGGACAGGCTCAAAGGATGGGGACAGAGCGCAAAAGGAGGGTTGTGGTAGGAGGGGGAGAGCTGGGCACAGGGCTGGTTGCAGCAGGTCCAGCGACCCACTGCTCCGAAGGGGAGCTGAGAGTCCCCAGCCGGGTCCGTGGAGCAGGGAGGTGGCACTAGAGCTGAGTGGGTCCCGACTCCATACCCACGCTTCGTTTGTTGGCACTGCTGCCCTCCGCAGAGGTGGCACAGCGAAAGCTGCTGGGGCGTTGCCCTGCAAGCTCCCTCGTAGCCGTGGGGCACGTCGGGGATGTGCTCGTGTCCAGCCGCTGACGGAGAGGTCTGGTGGGATTGCATCAGGCTGGGTCCCAGCATGGCCTTCCTGAGGAAGGCTGAGCATCACCCGCCGTCGCAGCGAGAGCACAGGGAGCTGGCTGCCTGCGCCATGGTCCCTCCGGCATCACCCCTGCAGGGACGTGGGCTCGCCCCCGGCGCATCGTCCCCGCTGCTTTCCTTGGTGTGGTGTCAGGAGCCCGGCGCTCGCCCGGCTCTGCCGCCCACTGGCTCCGCGGCCCTGGAGAAGTTACTCACCTTCCTTCTGCCTGGGTTCTCCCACGCGCTGCCAACCGCCCCATGATCGGCGGGGAGGGCGGTGCGGCGGTGGCTAATGCAGCTGCGCGATGCCGACCACGCTGCCGGGTGGTCGCCGACTCCGTGGTGCCGGTCTTTCTCTGGGATGGGGTTGCGGTGTGTTTTGGCTGTTGGAGTAGCCAGAACAGCCCCTCTCCCTGCTCCTGAGAGGGAGCGTGGGGATTAGAGGGGCTGCAGGATCGCCCCAGGTACCATCGGGTGCAGGGGAATGAGATCGCTTGGTTTTGCCTCTGTAACCTTGATCTGTGAATCCATGCGAGCGCCCTTCAAGGGACCCTTTTATGGGCTCCCTCCGCCCTCGCTGAGCCCTGGGTGGAGCAGGACGGCTGTGCCGGAGAGCCTTGGAACCGCTCCAGTGCAGACCTGCCGAGGGGGTGCGAGCACGGCCCTCGCCCACCACGCTGCCCCTCCGGGCTTCTCCGCGTGCCGACACCAAGCGCACGCTGCCTGCGCTCTCCGGGCTCCTCTTCCTTCCACCCTCCGCTTGCCGGTCCCGGAGCAGAGCCCCCCGTCCGCCCACGCGTGGCAAGACGGATCCCAAACCTCTCCCCATCTCTGCTGGGACAGCAGCCTCGAGGCCAAAGGGTGCCGCGGCATCGCGCCGGTGCGGCACTGGGCTCGCCGGCACGCACGTCCCCGAAGAAAAGCGCCTTTGATTCACTTGAGAGCGGAGGAAACTATTAGCCAAGCTTTGTTTTCCTGGATCCCTCCCCCTGCCGCTGACATTCAGAGGAGAGCGAGGGAGACAGAAAGTGAGAGAGGGAGGGCGGGAGCGGGTGCCAAGCGGCCGCACCCCTTGTCAGCTTGGGTCAGCGCCACGTTCGTTATTAATGCTCTGTCTAGAGGTCACATTCAGATGCAACGAGCCCCGGGTCAGCCAGAGGAACAGATTAGAGCTCGCTCGCTGCTCCGCCACATCCCGACGGCACTGGCTCCCCGTCCCCGGGCTGGCAGGAGCTGCGGCGAGCGATCGGCTGCTCCCTCTCCTTCGCCCTTCTCCTGCCTCTGGCTTGTTCTTTTTTTTTTTTTTTAATTATTATTATTTCTTGGCAACGTCGGGCATCTCCTGAAACTGCACAGCCTCCTCGTGGCCCCGAGCTGCTGAGCCAGGGGGTGAGGTAGGGGAGAAAAATACCGGAGGCGCTTCCATCCACCTTAACAACCGCGACTGCAGCCGGCTGGGGAGCTCCGGGAGCGGAGGACGCCGTTCGCTCGGAGGGAAGAGCGCTGGGGCCGGAGCATGTGTTCCCACCAACTTCTGGCATCGGGCTCAGGAGTCTCCCGCCCGTGACCTGGTTTCCAGCCTCGGTACCCGCTCGCTCGCCGCTCTCGGCCGCCCATGGCTCTGAAATCCTCTCGCCCCCAGGATTTAAGGAACCGGCTTTGCTTTCTTCTCTGTCTCCGGCTGCTGCGAGGGAGCGAAAGCAAAATGCGTGGGGAGGGTGTGAGCAGAGCACTCGCAGCTCTTCGCAGCGGGCTGCTGTGCCCGGGGGGGCTTTGAAGAAGTGCCCCAACGCCCGCGTCCTTCCCAGCTCGCTCGCTGCAGGCTGCAGGCGCGCTCTCTGCCCGCTGGAGCACGTAAGTCCAGCGCTGGGGGACCGAAGGATGGGGTTAACCTCAGGGTTTGCGTGTGGCTGTGGCTCCCCGAGCCCCCGCCCCAAGCCAACGAGCGCCGGGTTCGTTAAGATCTGATAACTCCGTTAGTCATAGTTTCAGTCGCGCTGGCGTGCCGGGAGCGCGGGGCTGGGGGCTGCCATGCTGGCGGAGCCCATCGAGCCGTGGGGCCCGGTGAGCCGAGGGCTTCCCAGCACATCCGGAGGTGTCGGGGCTGGTCCCTCCCGGAGCGTGCAGATAACACGGTGCGGGGGAGTGGGTGTTGCTGGTTTGCTCTGGTTTTAATGTGAAGAGAGCGGCTGGGCTGTGGGCTGCGGGCAGCTCCCTCCTCCTGAGCCCGGCACGGACGTGGCCACCTGCCCGGCCAGCTGCAAGCCTCTCCAGCAGCGTCCCCATCCCCCAGCCCTGCGGTGGGCCGGGGCACGGCGAGCCTGGGCAGGGGAAAGGGCAGCCAGGAGCTGGCATCGCCCGCAGCTGGCAAAGGTCACGCTGCCGCGCTGGGGATGGCTGGCAGCCATCACCCCTGCACCGGGCTCGCCGTGCCGGGTCTCCCTTCCCTCCTTGCCAACCGGAGCACCGGTGCCGGCCATACGCCTTTCCAGGCTTTGCCGGGGTGAATCCAAGGGCTCCGGCCGCAGCTGTCACCGGGGCGCGAGGAGCAAAGGGGGCCCAGCCGCTTGTTTGCTTTGGACTCGGCGGTGGGTTGTGACACAGGGACTGTCCTGTTTTCCCCTGTAGCGACAGGGGGAGGACTCCCGCCCTGGCTCCTTATCTCTCGCGGTTGGTGGCCGGATGTCTTTTTTTTTTTTTTTTTTTTTAATTTATTATTATTTTAGAGAAGTCCCAGCCCACCGGCGGGGTGACGGAGGTCGTGGGTTTGGCTGGAGCGAGGCTGGGAGTTGCAGAGTTAAAGCTCAAACTAGTTTCTTGGCGTGCAAAGGCCTTTTGTGGTGCTCAGCGCTGGGTGATGCCTGTCCTGCAATTTGATAAGGGTGCTGGGATGGGGCAGGATGCAGGCACCGGCTGGAGGTTAACTCCTGCTGTGCCAGCTACTGCTGGTTTTCTCCAGGACCTGGGAAGCCGGGAGGGATTTCATCTCTCCTGGGATACATGGTGCCGTCTGTTCAGTGCAGATGACCCCATGGCCCCCATGCCGTGCCCTCCCCACGCACAGATCCTGGCCGGGGCTGCGTCCCTTGGGCTCTGTGCTGACATCGGTCCATCCCAGGACCGTTGGGCTTGCACTTGGGTCCAGGCTGGGGCTCGGATGTGACACCTGGCAGCGGTGTGGCTGAAGGCTGGCATCGGGGCCGGGGCTCCCAGGCACAAGCAGGACCACACGTGGGAGCCCTAATGTGAGACCCACTGTGGCCCCGAACCCCACGGCGTCAGAACAGCCAGGGGTTTGGGGCTGGAGGATGGAGACACCTGGGCAGTGCCTGTCCCCAGGCTCTGTGGTTGGGGGTGTCTGGGCAGAAAAACCCCTGACAGAAGAGGAGGATGCTCCTAGCGGGTTCATTCCCTGTGGGTTTTCATCTTGAAGTCACCTTTTGTGGCAGTACCGTGCCCCTGGGCTCATAGTGTCTCTGTCCTGCACCCTGCACAGGGTGTTGGGGAGGGCCTGGGGGGCTTGTGGCAGCCAGAAGCCAGCTGGACCAGCACAACTCAGCTCGCCTGCAGCGTCCCACAGGCTGGTGGCAGCTCCGGCCCCACGGGAAGGACCAGCTGCACACCAGGGAGGATTGCAGGCAGCAAGGCTTTATTTCCCAGAAAGCCTGAATGTCCTCGCCTGGGTGACCCCCAGGAGCTTGGGATGGAGGGACCAGGGTGCCCTGCACTGGTGGGCTGCGGTCGTGACTCCCCCCGCACGCTGCAGGGCCAGGGGTGACACCCCTGTAGAGACCGCAAGGGCATGGGGTGCTACCTCACTCCTTCCTCCTCCGCTCTGCTGGGTTGCCCCAGCACGGGCAGGAGCCCTGTGGCACTGGGTGGCTGGGATCACCAGCTCTTGGCCTGGCACCTGAGCTGGGAAGCTGGGCTCACGAGCCAGAGACCGGCACTCGTCCCAGGGCATCGCCGCCACTTCCCTGCCTGGGCCAATCGTCCCCATCCAACAGGATGCTCCAACCCCCTAAACTGTTTTGTTATTCTGGTCAAAGTCATCACGGGGGCACAGGAGGGTGGCAAGAGCCTTCACTTTGTGGTAGGGACTGAGCTGCTGC
Source organism: Rhynochetos jubatus (assembly GCA_027574665.1). NCBI lineage: Eukaryota > Metazoa > Chordata > Aves > Eurypygiformes > Rhynochetidae > Rhynochetos > Rhynochetos jubatus. The sequence continues at coordinate 15,898,388 of CM050666.1, read as the reverse complement.
CGCAAGTTCTCCTGGGCATGGCAGCACCTCCTGTGGCCATCCCACGGGGAAGGGAGCACACTTACCCTCCTGACTGCCCCATGGCTGGCCCAGTCATGGCTGTGGGACGTGGTTTATTCCAGAGGCGGTCAGCATAGTGCCTTTTTTTCCCCCCTTGGAAAGAAAAACAGGCTCTCGTAGGTCATCCCCTGGCCTAGGAAACCCCGCAGATGGGTGCAAGTGACCGTATTGTTCCTGTGGAGTTTGGCTCACGCGGAGGATGTTTCCCATCCTGCGTGGATAATGCTGCCCTTGTGCAAGCGTATCTGGTGTTAAACCCTTCTCCTTTCTCCCTCCCATGACCACAGGGCTCCTTGAGCATGGGCGGAACTGGTCGGCCATTGCCAGGATGGTGGGCTCCAAGACCGTGTCGCAGTGCAAAAACTTCTACTTCAACTACAAGAAGAGGCAGAACCTGGACGAGATCCTGCAGCAGCACAAACTGAAAATGGTGAGAGCCCTGTCTCAGCCCCGACCCGTAGATACTTCCCAGCAAGTGCTTGTGTGCTTCCCATGGCCACGGGGGCCTTTGTCATCCCAGAGTGAAAGCTCTGGGGAGCGGGAAGCAGTGCAGGAAAGGGTTGTCCCCCCGCCTGGCCCTGGGAGGTCTGGAGGGAGAGGGAGCTGCTGCGTGGGAGATGCCTAGGTGTCTGGAGCATGGCTGGTACGCGGGGAGATAAGGAGCAGGAGGAGGAGCAGGGTTGTGGTGCGTTGGCCAGGACGAGAGCTCAGTCCTGGCTGCAGGAATCCTTGGGTGCTGGTTGTGCCGTTCCACCGCGGGGAGCGGAGAGCCGGGCCCCGCAGCTCCGTGCCTTGACTGCAGTTACCTGGTGAAGATGTGGGTTCACACAGGGGTTCAGGGCCCCACGAGGAAAGGCTGGTCCCATCACGGATGTCGGTTGTCTTCGGGGCTGCGAGCAGACGCGCACGTCTCTCCGTGCCTCGATTTCGCCATCCGAAGGGGCTGACGCCGCTGCTTCTGTGGCGTGCAGTGCAGGGCCTGCGTGAAGTGGGGCTCGTTCGGTGTTCTGGAGATAGGACGGACTGCTAAGAGCAACTAAGGATGATAATTATTTCATTTGGAGAGTATCCTGGGGTTCCCAGTTTCTAGCTAATAGAATTCACATGGCTTAACCCCCCAAGGGGTGCTTTGAAAATGCAAAGGACAATGTTCAATGCAGGAATCTCTCCAAGCGAGCTATTACAGCAAGAGTAAAAAGAAAGACAGGAAAACATTCAATGACTCACCCAGGAATTTAATATCCTAGTCAGTCTGCAGGAATGAGAGAAGGAGAAGGCATCGGCGAGTCTTTTTTATTAATTCTCCGCACAGAGACACTCCTGTGTTCCTGGCTTTCACCAAATTGCTTTTAGAAACAAAGCAAACAAACTGTGTAGAAGACCCCCAGAACAATATAAGGCCTGGGATGAAACGTGCAGCGAGTCCTCCACGTTACGCAGAAATCCCCGCTCATTACTGGGGAGGATCCGAAATAAGATCACACGGCTTCGCTGGCAGTGGAGCCGGTGCGTACTAATTCACTCTGCTTCCTAATGGTTCCGAAATTATATCATGGAAGTGTTTTTCTGCGGAACCATGGGGTTTTTTTCCCCTGCATCTGTCCCTCCGAGGCGGCCGCTAGACTTCTCCGGTCTAATTGCTCACTCTCACTTGCAGTTGACATCAGCAGCATCGTTTTATGTTTCTTGAGCATCGGAGGCTACGGGCTTCGGTTGTGGCGAAAAACAATGAACATTCAGCTGTTATTTATTGTGCTCTATTGTTCTGTGGCAGCAGCAGATGCCAGAAAGCTGAACAAAATAAAAGAACAACTGAGATTAAATTGCCATAGACCTTCCTTCCTGACTCCTAAATATATTCACGAGCAGACCGAGCCTCCTAATCTCCCCCTATCCCCAGCAGCCAGCCGTGACCTCCGCGGAGGAAGCTCGTGGTGAGGCGGCGTGGCAGGACATCCCTGGATTATTCCCTGGCCTTGCCACCGAGAGCAGTTGCTGGTCCTGTGCGGGGACCCACGGTGCCTCTGCTTTTCCTCCTCTTGCTTAATGACACTAAACTTCATTAGCGGATCTTATTAGTTTCCCAAATGGGGCTCATTAATACTGTAGCCTCTTCCAGGTCGGTGTGATGCCGGGTTCCAGCAGCGTTGCGGGCAATCGGGAGAAGCTGTGGGGATGGGCAGGCAGCAGTGACCTGTGTGGGACGGGAGGCAGAGCCTGGCCAGGTCCCTCTGTCCCCAGAACATGGCAGAGCGTGGTGTGGAGCAGGGTGTCCCCGTTCCCCCTGCTGGGACTGCTCTGGCTGGGATGGGGCCGGGCGTTTCGGCAGCCCCTGGTTCCCTCGCGTGCTGAACCCGAGGAGCTCTGGGGACAGGGGTCCCTCTGAGCATCCGGAGCGTTAGGAAGGAGAAGGGTTTGGTTTGCAGTGGGTGAAGGTGTCTAGCACAGCATTGCACCTCTCCAGAGCCTGTGTGGACTGTACACTTGTACACGCCCTGTCTGGGGGCTTATTTCAAGATCCATCCTGTTTCTGGAGAGATTCTCCCCCAGTAAAGGCGCGCAGAGGGCCGGGAGCCGCGCGTGGGCTGTCATCCCAGGGATCTCCATTCCCCCTCTCCCCCGAGCTGCTCAGCACCCACGCGACCCTTCTCCAGCCCGTTGGAGGAGGGGAATCCTGCTGCAGTCCTGGCTCAAGGGGGCTGGATGCTGCCAGTCCTCACCCTCGGATAGCACCCCACGGATCGGGCGTCCCTGCCAGCAGCCTGTTCTGCGGGCAGTCAGGCCACCGCGAGGTTCGCGTTATCTGCCTCGCTGCGTGTTTTGGCTGGGTTTCGCTGCCGGGCGGCTCGGGAGTGTCCTAGGCATCGGCGTCACTTAGCCTTGACCTTCTCTCGCTCTCTAATCTCGGCGTGGAAGGAAAGCAGGGCATCGGGATACGCCGTGTCCTCGGAGCTTCGTTAGCGGTTGGAGATTAGGCCCTGTCTTCACGGGGGCCTGTGTGGGGGTCGCTTTGGTCGAGTGGCTGCTGGGGCTCGTGTTGGCTTGTACGGCGAAGATGGGCGAGTTCTCTGCTGGGCTGGGGCTGGTCCTGCTGGGAGGACCAATCCTTTGGCAACATCTCTGCAATTCCTTGCTTTTTTGGGTGGTGCTGGCTTTGCGCAGCGAAGCTGCTGTGGGAGGACCAGCCTGGTGGCCTCTTCTTCTGGAGGGTGACTTGCCTTGATGCAGAGCCTTGGTCTCAGGATGGGGAACTTCCGGCAAGGCTGGGAGTCTGTGTGATGGGGATGGCTGGGTACCAGGTGCCCGGGAGGACAGTGCGGAGGAGCAGGGGTACTCACCCCTCGTGCAGGGCTCCACGTCCTCGCTGTGCACAGCGTGTCTCCTGGCAGACTGCTCCAGTGGCACCGCGTCCTGGGTGCTCCTGGAAAACTATCAGTGGCAGCTAGAGAGCAGAGACAGCCCAAAATGGGCATCTCGGTGCCCACAGCACACGGTGCTGGCACCTTCCCCTGCCCTCGCTGGTGATCGCTGGGGTTAGGAGCATGTTGTGACGATGGGGGACATGTGGCCCAGCACAGCTCACAGACTCTTCCACGCTGGCCACAGTTGTGGCCAGGATCCCGTGTCACACGTGGTGGCCCTGTGACCACTGGCAGAGCAGAGAGGGACCCGTTTCCTGGGCAGGGTGCCAGGAACAGGACCGCAGGAGGGGGCCAGAGCCGCAAGAGGCGAGGTGGGGGCCTGAATGTGTCTCCACATATAGCTGGGATCTGCTGCAGGGATTTCATAGAATCCCAGCCTGGTTTGGAATGGGAGGGGCCTTAAAGCCCACCCAGTGCCACCCCCTGCCATGGGCAGGGACACCTTCCGTAGCCCAGGTTGCTCCCAGCCTCATCCAGCCTGGCCTTGGACACTGCCAGGGATGGGGCAGCCACAGCTTCTCTGGGAACCTGTCCCAGTGCCCCCCACCCTCTGCGGGAAGAATTCCTTCCTGATGGCCCATCTCCATCTCCCTGTTTCCATTTAAAACCGTTACCCCTTGTCCTGTCACTCCCTGTCCTTGTTAAAAGTCCTCCCCAACTTACTTGTAGCTCCCCCAGCACTGGAAGGGGCTCTAAGGTCCCCAGAGCTTCTCTTCACTGGTCCATACCAGCAGTGGGGTTGGGCAGGAGGGGGACCCACGGTGCCCCTGGGACACCTCGCTGCTCCGCGCTGCTGGCCTCACCAGCCCCAGGCTCTGGCCAAGCAGGGTGCTGAGGCAGAGCCCCGTTCCCGGCTAATTCCCCAGCGAGGAGCCTGCTCCTGCGGCGGCTGAGTCACGGACCCGTGAGCGAGCGGCGGTGGAGTCTTTGCCATAGTAACGCCGGCGCTTGGTCACCACGTTAGTGTGGTGGGGAACCGCTGCTTCAGACAGAAACGTGCGGTTTGGGCATCACCGCCGTGGCCAAGGCATCGCCGCTGCTGCCAGGATGGGGCCAGGGCGCTGCAGAGCCCTGCCTGACTCCCCCCGCCTGCCCTCAGCTTCCCAGAGCCCTTTCTCAAGTGCCTTTTTTTTCCCCTCTCTCCTGCCCAGTTTGATAAAAATAGATTTTTGAGCAAGCAGCGTTTCCAAGCAAAAAGTTGTATTTGTTTGTTTTATCTGGAAGTTTTTTAAAGGATCTAAGGGTTGGGGGGGCGTGGGGGGACCAGCTCTTCCCAGCAGAGAGATCCTGCAGCAAAGTTAACGTTTCCACCACGGCTTTATCTTTTCATCCATGTAAATAAACGTCCTACACACGTCATCCGTGTGGGGTTTGCAGGGAGAGCCGGAGATGATGGGCCTGTTCCTACTGGTAATATTTACTCAAGCAACAAGAGCAGGAAACAATAGCAAAGCCGAGACCTTTCCTTTAGGCCGGCGGGAGGGAGCAGCTATCTGTGCCCTTGTGGCTGTGGTACATGCCCTGGCGAGCGGGGACGGGGCTGTCCCGACGCAGGACAGGGCACCAGGCAGCTCACCCTTGGGATGCCGTGCCACCTGGAGTGTCCCCACTGGTGACAGCCTCCCCACCGGTGACAGCCTCCCCGGCGCAGGAGTCAAAGTCCTTTGGCAGCCCTTGCCATAGGGGACACGGTGTGTGACGGCGTCGGCTGGGGCCTCAGCCGCGTTATCTGCAGAGGAGCATCAGGCCGTGGCCGCACACGTTTGCGTGGCTGGAGGTTGTCTCTAGAAACATGCGGGACCACCGGGCTCTTGCCAGCCCCGTGTCCCTGGTCCCGGCATCGGTGCCACCCGCCCTCGGAGGGCCTGGGGCCGGATCTCGCTGTGGAGCCAGGCTGGATAGTGCAGGTCAGTCAGTGTTTTGGCCAGGCGAGCCCACGTTGCCGGGCTTTCAGCGGGCAAGCCTGATCCCAAGGGCAGATTTCCAGAGGGTTTAGCTGTGGCAGAGTTAGCGTCCCTCTCAACAATTCCAGCAGGACTGGTGCTGCCGGCTCCGGCGTGGCTCCCTGTCCTGCTGGGCTTTGCTTCTCACTGTCCTCTGCCTCTTCCCCAGGAGAAGGAAAGGAACGCCAAGAGGAAGAAGAAGAAAGGCACCGCCGTTCAGAACGAGGAAGCTGCCTTCCCTCCTGCGGCCGAGGATGAGGAGATGGAGGTGTCGGGGACGAGCGGCAACGAGGAGGAGATGGCTGAGGAGGCAGAAGGTGAGGCGGGGGGTGGGAGCTGCTCAGCTCTCCCGGCTTGGCTGCGTGGCAGCGGCAGCGTGCACAGCCTCCGGCAAATAGCGCTCACGGCGGTCACGTCTGTCACCCCGAAGCTGCACCGAGGTGACGGCGTCCCGCAGCACGACGCGCTCGTGCCATTCGGGATGCCTCTGGATTTCATGCTTGCAAGGAGTGCCCTGGATCACTGCCCTCCTCCTGTGTCTGTCTGGATGGTTATTTTTGGGAGCCCTTTGGTTTCCTCTTTCCATCAGCGTGCGCTCCGAGATCACCCAGCTTACCGGGGCCTGGCGCGCGTGTGCATCCTTCCAAGTCCCGTTTCAGGATGTTTTCCTCCAAAGGAGGGTCCCTTGCGCTCAGCAGGGCTGGGTCACCACCACCATGGGCTCTCAGGGAGCTCAGCGAGGGCTCAGAGCAGGGTGACCTGCTGAGGTTTGCCTGTGCCCATCCCCGTCCCGTCAGGGCATCGCTGCTGCTGCTGCCCTGGGCGGTGGAGCGCAGCAAAGGCGGGGGAAGCTGCGGTCTCGCCCCGCCGAGGCTGGTGTACCTTGGCGGGACTTTTCCTCCTCCTTTCCCTTTTAAGGCAGCGTTTCCCTCCCTCCCGGCCGTACCAAAGAAAGGGAACAACTTGGAAGTGACAATTTTCAGCTATTTATCGCTTTGCGAGCGCAGCAGCAAGTTTGCAGAAAATGTGCATAATTTCCCAACAATAGCCCCCACACGACTTCCATCAAAGTCATTTAATGACTTAACCGGCACCGCTGGCACCACGCTGTTCCTGGCGTTGGCACCCGGGCTAATGGGACCCGAAATGGGCAATCTTTTCCTAATCCTCGTTGCCAGTGACTCATTATGAGGCCGATTCCAGGTAAATCTGTGTGTGGGGTGATAGGTGACTCAGTGGCGCACAGTGACAGGCAGTTACTGCTCTCGGTACGGGTTCCTGGGAGCAAACAATGTGCTGTTCAGAGCAGAGATGGGTCCCTTGATGTGCTCCCGAGCCTGCCGCTCCAAGGCTCATCTCTCCTGCTGGGGTGGCTACGGAGGCTGAAGGAAGGTGGGGAGGGTGAGATGCCAGGGCGCTGTTATGCACGAGGTGGTCGTGGGCTCCAGGTGACATTTGGGGACCACAGAATCCCAGAACAGTTTGTGTTGGAAGGGACCGTAAAGCCCACCCAGTGCCCCCCCTGCCAGGGGCAGGGACACCTTCCATAGCCCAGGTTGCTCCCAGCCTCATCCAGCCTGGCCTTGGGCACTGCCAGGGATGGGGCATCCACAGCTTCTCTGGGAACCTGTCCCAGTGCCCCCCACCCTCTGCGGGAAGAATTCCTTCCTGATGGCCCATGTCCATCTCCCTCTTTCTGTTTAAACCCGTTACCCCTTGCCCTGTCACTCCCTGGCCTTGTAGGGTCAGGGGGCCACGAGGCCAGTGGAGGGAGGGTTGTGGTGAAGACCGCAGATTCGCTGGAGCCTAGAGCTTGGCTGAGCCTGGGACAAGCCACAGTTGGATGTCCCGGTGTGGCCTTGAGTAGCAGGGGGCGGCAGTCGGGGAGAGTTTGGCCAAAGGCACCGCAAACCTCAGTCCTGAGAGGGGACAGGACACCTCATTGCGCATTTGCAAGTGAGTAAATGTTAGGGAAGGCTGAGATTGCTGACGACTGTGGCACACATTCCTGCTGAGGAAGCATGGATGTGCTCAGACATACAGCTCTGGGGACGCGTCCCCCCGTGTCACTCATCTTGCCGGTATTGGAAGCTGTTTGTGCTGCTGTGGAGAGAGACAAGTGAAGGAATGCGTGGGAGGAAGCCTTTGGACACGGGTGTGAGAGCCGTGCCCGGCAGGGATGATACCGTGGGAGTCTCCAGGTGCTCCCGCCATGGACGTGTTCGCCAGCAAAGGCTTGGAGGAAACGATCCTCTCCCCGGCTGTAGATCTGATCTCTCAGCAGCGGCACATGGACACTCGTGCATGCAGCTCTCTTCGAGCCGTTGGTGGCAGATTTGAGAATGATCCTTCCCATGTAATGATTAACCTGTCCCGCAGCCCTGCCAGCGCTTTGCTTTCGCCGACCCTGACCTCCTTTCCTCCACCACCGGCGGCTTAAATAACAACAAACACGCGCGGTGTTTGGGGATGGTCCCCAGCTGCCCCCGGGCTGGCAGAGCCAGGGACACGGGTGACGTAAGGCAGCGCGCAGGGTGCCAGCGAGGTGCCCGGCCCCGGGGAGCAGCGCTGATCCAGAGCCATGGGTGAGAGGGTGAGGAGGGAGCGGGTCCTGTCCTGCGGATCCAGCCAGCAGCCAGGGTTTTCCCCTTAAAATCCAACTTCCCAGTATCTCAGTCTCCAGACTTCTGGGTGTGTGGTTGTGTGTTTGGGTGGGGGTTACCAACAGCCATCGTGCAGGGCGAGCAGAGGGCCCCAGAGCATCCCTTGCTTTGTAGGATCCGGGGATCCCGGCACAGCTCTCCCAGCCCTGGGATCGTCTCCCCCTCGGAGGAACGAGGGCGTTCTCCTCCCAAGGGAGGGGGCGGAGGCGGCGATATGGGAAGCGAGAATCTCTGGCTGATCCTTATTTTTATTTCTTCCCTTTTCTCAGCCGCAGTAAATAACAGCTCCGACACCGAGAGCATTCCCTCGCCGCGGCCCGAAGCCAAAGAAGGAGGCGAAAACGGGGCCAAGGCACCACCCGGGCCAGGAGGTGACTCCGTCACAGAACCGGCAGTTAAGTTGGAAGAGGCTCCGACACCCCCCGACGCTCCCCCTGCTCCCCCCGCCAACCCTGCCCCTGCCACCAGCCCCGCGCCCGAGGCGGCTCCCGAGCCACCCAGCAGCGAGGAGAAGGCGCAGGAGGACGTGGTGGTGGACGTGGTGAAGACGGAGGAGCCGGAGGAGAAGGTGAGCGAGGAGCCGTGCAAGAGCGAGGTGAAGGAGGAGGAGAGCGAAGACAGCCAGGAGAAGGACAAGGGGAATGACAAGAAGGCGGAAAGCAGCGGAGGGACGGAGGGGACGCCCAAGGCCGAGAAGAAGGAGAGTCACAAAGGCAGTAAAAGCGCCGGGGCAAACCCTGACAGCGACTCCAGCGCGACCTGCAGCGCGGATGAGATGGATGAGCAGGATGCTGTGGACAAGAGCAGGTAGGAGCGAGGCGGGCGAGGGCCGGGCGAGCGTCTCTGTTGTGTGCCGCAGCGCCCGCACGTGCTGTCGTGAGCTCCTCCTCGGGAATATCGTTGTTCAGGCACTCCCCCAGGCGCAGGGACGTGCCCAGCAGTGGCCCCGCGTGGCTGTGACCCTTTGGCCATGGCTTGCAAAGGGACAGTGCGATGTCCCAGCGTACGGGTGCTGCCGGGCAATGCCCGGGGGCAGGCGTTGTGTGCAGAGCTGGCAGCAGCCCATCTGGGTGACGCAACGGAGCGGGACGTGTCCTCGGGGACGGCGGAGCTGTGCGGAGGCACGGGCTGGTTTGCCAGCATCCAGGGTTGGGGACGGTTTCTGTCGGAGCTGGCGCTAGCAGGAGAGAAGTCAAGTCAGGGACACGCTCTCAGTGCAGAGAGGGGGCGAGTGGTTCCTTGGCAGAGATGCTGTTTGGATCTGTAGAGGGGAATTGTCCATCCTGACCACGGTGGACACCTGGAGAATGGCTGAGGCCATGCCCACTGGGTCTTCACCTGTGTCGCTGCAGTCCGAAGCCCTCGGAGCCAGCAGCCACAGGCACCTCTGACCTTCATGGATGGCTTTTGGGACAGGGAGTGGAAACACTGGCCCTCCTCCTTGGAGAAACATCCTGGCTCCTCTCCCAGCTTTTCGCACAGAGCCCTCCCCATCCAAGAGCCTCACAAATGGGGAGAGGGCGTCCTGGTCTTTGAAAGCATGAATACGTGCGTCTCTGTAGTGTTGCTTTCTCTGGTGGCCCCCGTTTCCATCCAGCCTGGCTCCTGGGCCAGGTGGGATTCCTGGGTCCACCCTGCACATAGGGATGACACTCCCTGCCCGCCCCAGAGCTGGGCTGGGACTGGAGGCTGGCATCCCGAATCCCACATCCCTCCCGTGGATTTTCAGGGGCAGTTTGGCAGCGAGACAGGTGCCGCCAGGCCAGGCGGGCTGTACACCCGGAACGAGGTGGTGGGGAGCCATCCCGCATCTCCACCTCTCCCAGTGGCCTCTGTGCTTTCCCCGAGATGGATGCAGGAGCCGGTGAGTGAGTGCTGCTCAGGGCGGGGGGGGGGAGCATCCTCCACGCTGCCTGGCCACCCCGGGGAGCAGCCTCCCTCGCTGCCAAGCGGCTGGAAGCTGCTGAGGGGCGGTGTGGATGCTCCTGGCCCTGGTCCCGTGGCAGGGTTGAGGCTTCTTGGCTGCGGTGCTCCTCTCCGGTGCTGGACGGAGTCCAGCACCGCCCCTTCCCACCCTCCCCTCCTTCCCAGACGGGAGAAAACCTCCCAGCAAGGGAGAGTGAGGCCAGTGGGGCTGCGCGCCTCAAGTTTAACATTAACCCAACCGAAAACCGGCCGGCAGCGGCTTGCACCGCCTTCCCAGCGGCGAAGGAGCAAGTCGTCTTGGGAACGACTGTTTCATCCCTGACTCCTCGCTGAGTCAGCGCCTATCTCGCTTGTCAAACAGTTACCAGCTTCCAGGAATATTAAACATTAAACAGGCGTCCCGCAGCTCCCGGGCCGCTCCTCTTATCCGGTGCGGCGGTGAAGCGCCAGTGATAGCAGAGCCTGCCGGCATGGGAAAGCTGCACCCGGCGCCTGGCACTGCCCAGCCCGGGAGCGCTCACGGGGATCAGAGGTTTTCGGTAGCATCGCGCTCCCGGCGGGGCCTCCGTGCCCTTTCCCGGTGTTGCTTCGCTCCGTCGCGTTTCCCAGCGGCCGAGGGGCGGTTGCCGCAGCCCCGCTGCTGCAGCGTGACTCGCGCGGAGCAGGACGAGGCTGCCGAGAAGCCGCGTGAGCCGCCCCGTCACCGCATCACCCGATGCTCACCCACCCACCCAGCGCCGGCGGGGCGTGGGTGCTCTTCCTGGCGCTTGCCAAATCACCCAGCTGTCCGTGGCATCTCCTGGGAGGGGAGAAAGGATGGCTGGGGTGTTCTGCAGCGGGAGGAAGGGGTGCAGGGTTTGGGGGGGGACACGGGCAGCCTTTTTTGGGTCCTGCTCTGGGTCATGCCAGCAGAGACAAGTCCGGGATGAGGAGTCTCATCCTTAACGGACCGGAGCTGGAGGTTCTCCACCGTAGGCGAGAGGGCTGTGCCGGGCTGGTGCTGCAGCCCTGGTTTGGGGGAGCCCATTGGGGAAATTTGGTAGCCGTCGACTTTGCACATGGACTGTGTTTGCAAGGAATTGCGTTTGGCTGAATCACGTAGGAGTGTGTTGGCTCCTCTGGCAATGGAACTGGTCCCCGTTTCCATGGCAGAAGGCAATGGAGTTTGGGGAACGTGGTGTCCCAGTTGCCTCCTGCATGTCCAGGAGGAGAATTTTCCACACTGCCGAGGATCACCCCTTCCTGCTCAAATCCTTTTCCCATCCCTCCCAACGCCATTCCTGTGTTTAGGGACTGGCGGTTGGGTCTGGGAGGACCCAGGTTGACAGTGGGTGGATACAAGATGCTGAGCGTTGTTCATCCGGTGCCGTGCAGAGCAGAGCACCCAGCACACAGCCCTGTGTCCAGTGCAAGATAAATCTATCATTAATTACACCATTTGCATATGGACGAATCGGTTAGTGACTCTGGCTTCATGAGCGTCAGGATCCTGGGGGGCTTGAGGGCTTAAAGGGACCTTAGGGTGCACCCCGGTCCCATGCGGAGGTGGGTCCCCTTCCCCTCGGATTCTGGGCACTGTGCAGAGCGAGGGCTGGGGCGGTCGCAGCACCGGGATGAGTTTATTCCCCGCGAATGGCCCCGCCACGCTTGTTTATTCATCCAAGGGTGAGCATGGGATGACCTTGAAATTTATAGGCTGAAGAGAGCAGTGAAATAACAGCTAAAATAAACAAATCAAGCTGTAAAGCTCGAAAACTATGAACTGGCTTCAACAGATTGGAGTCGGGAGGGAGGGAAAGCGGAGGTGGCCTTGCAGAGTCTCGGCATAGGCTGGGGAGCTGGATGCACCGAGGGTTTGACCCGTGGGCTCCGCACACCTCCGTCCTCACCCCGTTTTGGTGGCACCCTGGCAATGCCCACGGCCGTCTGAGTGTCTGCCAGGCAACCCGAACAGCTGCGGGGAGAGCAAATGAAGCGGGCGCTGGGCTGCACAGCCGCTGGGCTCAACACCAAATCCCACCCAAATCCAGCCTCTCGTCTTTCAGGTGATCCGAGCGCCCGGCTGTGTGCACGTGGTTGCTTGCCCAAGCTTTAGCACCTGGAGAAAAGACCTTGACGAGGAGCATGAGGCCGATTCCAAGTGCCGGGCAAGCACCACGTGTGAGCTCCAGAGAATGGCGTGATGCCCAAACGTAATCTGAACTGCTCGCCCTGCTCTCTGACTCCCAGCTCCACGTCTCCGTTGGGTTTATTCTGGACAACAGCAGCAGATTTGCTAGAAACAGCGTAGGGCTGGAGAGCCTGTTGAGCTGGCCAGAATGGCCTTGTTTGAGCATGGAGCCCCATGGGGGTTGTCTTCTCTGGAAAGCAGGATTTCATTCTCATCCTGCTCTCTGCCTCCCCTCAGCCTTGTCATCCCGTGGCAAAGCTGCCCTGGGTGCTCGCTGGGCATTGCTGGGCCATGTCACATCCCCCTCTGTGCCTGCCCTCACAGGCCAAAACAACCCAGGGGGCACCCACAGCCCACCAAGGGGGAGGGGGAGACACCTCCCCAGCAGCTGCGGGTCCCTGGGATTTGGGCAGCGCGGCAGATCTTCCTGCCGAGCTACCTCCCGTGGGACGAGCATCCTCATGGCGGATGCTGGGATCTTTGGAGTGGCAGTTGGCATCCCAACAGGCTTGCAGCAGGGCAGCAGCTTGCCAGGCTGTGTTAGCCCAGATTCCTAGCAGCAAGCAATGGTCCAGCACGCTGCTCTCTTTCTTCTAGGCTTGGCAGCATAAACCAGAGGGGAGCAGGATGTGGGGGGGCGATGGGCCATGGAGCTTGTCCATGGCATTGCTGGCTGACGTGCGCTTTTTGTGCCCAGGTTGCTGTCCCCCCGGCCCAGCCTGCTCAACACTGCCAGTGATGCCAGGCTCAACTCCTCGCCGCAGAAGCCGCTGGACCTGAAGCAGCTGAAGCAGCGTGCTGCTGCCATCCCTCCCATCGTGAGTACCCCCACCCCTGAGGCAGGGAGCACCCAGCCGCGTGTGCCTCCTGTATGCCCTCGCACAGGGCTGCGTCCCTGCACGGCGTGCGTCAGGGTGGCGAGGGTGAGCTCATCCCCGTGGATGGCAACCTGTTCCAGTGCCTCCCCACCCTCTCCAGGAAGAATTCCTTCCTGATGTCCCGTCTCAATCTTCCTCTTTCTGTTTAAACCCGTTACCCCTTCTCCTGTCACCCCCTGCCTTTGGAAGAATTCCCCCCCCAGTGCTCCCGGCTGCTGCAGCAGCTCTGCCAGCAGCGCCTGGGTGTCCCTTCAGCTCCTTTATCAAAGTCGTGGGAGGTCTGGGCAGATAAAGCTCCTCATTGCCACATGACTGCTGCCTCCTGTTGCTTTAAAAAGCAAGCGTGCACCTTCCCAGCCCCGAACTTCTCTTTGTCTCATGCTTGAAGGATACCACAGAAGAAGTGTTCGTGCTCCTCCTCGCCCAGAAGCTCTGCTTGGTGCCCCTTTTTGGCTGCCCAGCAGCCGTGGGCTGAAAGAATCACAGAACCGTAGAATTGTTCTGGTTGGAAAAGACCTTTAAGATCATCGAGTCCAACTGTCAGCCCAGCCCTGCCGAGTCTACCCTAAACCCTGTCCCTGAGCAGCACAGCAGCTCATCTCTTAAATCCCTCCCGGGATGGTGACTCCGCCACCTCCCTGGGCAGCCCGTGCCAATGCCTGACAACCCTTTCCATGAAGTTTTCCCTACTATCCAATCTAAACCTCCCCAGCACAACTTGAGGCCGTTTCCTCTCATCCTGACGTGTTCTCTGAGGCTGACAGTCCCTCCTGGTGCCATGGCTTTGGGCTGTGGCAAAAAACACCCTGGTATCTCCAGGGGCAACCCCCAGAGGAGCAGCGTCGCAGGGTGTGGAGGGAGGAAATCCCTGCTTTTGGGGTCTGAGTGCTCGGGGAGGACGCGTTCCTGATGCTTTTCCAGTTTCCCATGTGGCCGCCGTAATGCAACGTCTGGCAAAAGCCACAAGCACTTAACTGTAGGTTAGAGGATTCAAACAGGGAGGGCTGAGGCTCTCCTACTGTGCCACTAGCACGGAGCCAATACCCTGTTGTGGGCTTTCTAAATCTCCCGTGGCTGGAGAGCTTCCGAGCCCTGTTTGGGATGGTGAGACCTGCGGAGACGGCGTGGGGCAGGTGCCTCTCCTAACACCTCGATGTCTCCGAGGCTCTTACGGATGGCAAGCATCACCGATTCGTACTGCTTTGCAGATTTCCGAAGGTTTCTCGGAGGGGATGTTGCAGAGTGGAAGCGTGAAGCCTCAGGTGCCTCCCCACGCCTTGGCCCTCTACCAGCAGCAGATCACGAAAGCCCACGAGTCTGCCCGCGAGGATGTGCCCCCGAGCAAGCTCTCGCAGTCCCAGCAGCCGGCTGAGAAGGAGCAGCAGCCGAGCGGCAGTCCCAGGGGAAAGAGCAGGAGCCCCGCTGTCGGCGACAAGGAAGGTAGGAGTGTGTGCGCCTCGCGGCCTGCTGTCCGCCGGGAACACCGTGTGCGTGCAGCCGTACCTGGTGGGAGCTTGCTTCCAGCCTTCAAAGCTCTTCAGTAGCATCTCGGAGCAGGAGCGGGGAGGCATGGCTAATGTCCCCTGTTCGTTAGACAGTACATCATGTCTCAGCGAGCCGGCAGCAAACACCGGGCCGGTGTCGAGCGCCGAGGAGGTGAAGATTGCCTTGATTAGTGTCTCTGCCATTCACCGGAGAGCAAAGGGGCCTGGAGGCATGCCAGGGCTCCGGGCACAATGGCTCCTTTCTACCTTGCTGCCTTTCTATAAAGAATGCTTTTAATGCTCAGCGGGGACCATTATTTCATTTAAAATCAATGCTAATACTGTGACTCGGAGTCCAAAGGTTCCTGTAAAGATTCCCAGTGCTTTCTCCCCGGAATAGCTCTGATGCGGTTTGGCTGCCTAATGAGCAATTTGGAGTTTCCCACCGTAGAGCAGCCGAAGCGTCGTTGGCTTGAGCGCCCGGGGCCGGAGGTTAAGGCAAGATGGGAAGTCCTGACGAGCCCAAACTCTCTGTGTTTTCAACCTGAGTGCCAGAGTCTGTTCCAACTCGGTCTGTGTCCCTGCCCCTCACAGCCAGGCTGGGGGGGCAGGGGATGTCCCCCAGTGCTGGATCCTGCACAGGGATGGGTGCAGCTGCAAGAATTGCCTGGTTTTGCATGGAGATGGAGTGGGGGAGAGACCCCGCTGCCAAGGGATCTGCACTGGACTTGGACTGGGCTCCTTGCTGGAAATGGCTGCACTGGTTCACCCTCAGCAGCTGGGATCTGGCAGCCTGCTCTGCTGTGTCCCCATCCAGGGATTTGTTCTTGGAGCTGTCACATCCCTGGGGACAGAATGATGGGCTTGCAGGAAGAGTTGGCTGCTGGTGCTTGGCCAGATTATTTTGGTGCAGTAAGCAGCACCGACACCTCCGGAACGCTTTGCATATAGGTGAGGAAGGTGCCTGCTCGCCTTGAAAGAAAGGGAGTTCCTTCTGGGTTGTGGCGTTGCCACCCATAAAGTCCTATCTCCAGCCGCATTCGTGTCGGCCGCCCGGGCAGAACAGTTCTCTCCGGCTCTGTCCCCCAGCAGCAGGTTTGATCTTGTCCGGAGCTGTAATCCTGTGTGGATCTGGTCTTGCACAGCTCAGCTTCCTGGTGGCACGGCCAGTGCTTGAACCTGGAGCCCTGCATCGCTGGCGTCCCAGTGCTGCAGCTCCAGCTTCCTCCTGGCTGCAGGGCATGAGGAGATGGGGCAGTGTGTGTTCGGTACCGGGCAGGATTTAGGGCTTGGAGATCAGCCGCGCCGTTCTGTGACCTGTGGGCACCATGATTAAATGCCAGGACCAGATTCCCCAGGTGGATTTTTTTATGGCTTTGCTCTCTGCAAAGAGAAGTGCTTTATTCTCTCCTCTCACACCTCTGTAGTGCCCTTCATGTTAATGAAGCTAATTACAGCTCCCTGGACCCCTGCAGACATCCCAGCAGGTCTGGAGCTCCAGCTGTGTGACCTCCAAGCCCCGCGGAGCTGTGTATGGGGCAGCGTGGGTCTGGGCTGCCCGTGGGCCCTAGGGAACCGCAGGGTAGTCGCTTTATGGTGGAAATGCATCTCCCATGGGAAAACCATAGAATCACAGACAGGTTTTGATGGGAAGGGACCTTAAAGCCCACCCAGTGCCACCCCCTGCCATGGGCAGGGACACCCTCCACTAGCCCAGGTTGCTCCCAGCCTCATCCAGCCTGGCCTTGGACACTCCCAGGGATGGGGCACCCACAGCTTCTCTGGGCAACCTGTCCCAGTGCTCCCAACCCTCTCAGGGAAGAATTCCTTCCCGATGGCCCCTCTCAGTCTCCCTGTTTCAGTTTAAACCCGTTACCCCTTGTCCTGTCACTCCCTGCCCTTGGGAAAAGCCCCCCCAGCTTTCTCCTAGGCGGGTCTGTGATGAGAGTCACCTCCAGGGGAGAAATCAAGTCCCCCAGAGCCCTGAGTTCGGTGTGGGTATGGACTCGGGCAGCTGCTCAGGGCTGTCTCTGCCTCTTGGAAGACATCCCGGCTGTGGATCAAGGCTTAGAGGATGGACAGCCAGATATTCCTGGCAAATCTGTGTCCATCCCTTCCCTCCCCTGCTCTCCGAGGCGTCCCAGGGAAGTGGCAGGAGTCAGTGCGGACGTCGCGCTGCCGCATCACCTCTGCACGGCCCTCGCGTGAAACGGGAGAGCTAAATCGCTCCGAGCGAGGGGCCAGCTCTGCTGGAGCAGGTACTCCCGTCCCGCCCCTGCTCGATAAGAGAGCCTGAACTCTTGCAACCGCTCCGGAGATCAACATCCTTCTGGATCCGCTTCAAAGCCGAGTCTTGCACACATCCTGGCCCAGGCGTTGGCTCTGCTGGCTGGGGCCGTATCGGCTTGGAGGGCGGCCAGCGCAGCCGTACCTTCCTGAGCGCTCCCCCCTCCGCCTTCCAAGGCGAGCTGCTGGGCAGAGGCAGGCAGCCCTGCCTGCATCTCCCGGACAGGCAGTCAGATCCCTTTTCCCGTTGCCGAGTCGCCGTCGGGCGTATCTTCGGTTATCGCTCGGGCAGTTTGAAAGCCAGCGGTATGTTTTGTGTTGATTTAGTTGTGTTTCGTTTGGCCTTTGTAGGCGATGGGGAGCCAAGAGCATTAATTTGGATGACGGATCATATAAACTCTGACTCCTTCGCTCCCATTCCAGGGGGTTGATAAACGGTAATAGGAACTTGCTCTTCCCCGCGTAAGAGCTATTTTATCAAAAGCTGGCTGAGTTATAGCCACCCGCTAATGCAGGGGCAATTAGGAACTGGCTGCGTTTCACAGGCACGCAGGGGAGGGGACGGCTCCCGCGGGGAGGGGAGGAGAACGGGGCTCTCCCCGAGCCATCCAGGGTGCACAGAGCCTTGGCCTGACAGCGCCTTGGCGCCGGGGAGCATCTTCAGCCGGGACATCCCAGCGCTGTTCGCCCCCCGCGCGTGCGGGGCTGAGCCGATGGGGGAGAAAATCAGGGAGCGTGAACACGCCAGGGACGCTCCGTCAGCCTGAAGGATGTGCCTGGGTTCCCCTGTGCTGGCAGGATGAAGGGATCCTCCCTGGGATCTGGTGTGGGGAGGGGAGAGGCTGCGGCCGAGGTCTGGCCCCGCCGGGCTGCAGAGGCGAGAGTGCCTGGACACCTCTGTGCCGATAACGGATTTCTTCTCTCCTGAAGGGGACAAGAATAATCTCCCAGCTCCTGAGTACACTGAGCATTAATAATGATAATGCAGTAAAGCCTCATTAAATCGGGCCTCTGATAATCTACTTGCCCTATTATTAGGCTTAGCGGGATTCAGGCATCTATTTTTATCAAAAATGGATGGGTAAAGGCTGGGTTCGTTCGTGATGGCTGTTGTTTACTGCCCAGTTTCTAATTCCTGGCCAACGCAGACCTTACGCAGGTGGGTCTAGAGGAGAAGAGCAGCCCAACATAAAGTGTTTATTGATTACAGGCAGATCCTACCAAACCTGCCTGTAATCCACCCAGAAAATGGTCTCGTCCGCCTGCACGGCAAAGCGTGAGGGTGCGCTTGGGATGGAGCTGGTGCAGGGGAAGCCCCCCTTCTCCCCGGCACCCTGCCGAGCCTGGCAGGGTTCAGGGTGGCTCCTCCGGCGTTTGGCACCTCGTGGTCTCTGATCAGCATTTTTATAGCGAGGGTGAACCGAGACCGAGCCCAGTAATTTGAGGCAGCGTTCCTGGCCCTGGTGCCTTGCGGAGGAGCAGCAAACCGCCCTGCTGCCCACAGAGGCTTCTGGTCATCCCACAGAGCCCGTCCTGATCTTCATTTGCCTTTGACAGTCTCGTACAGCGCGGTTGTCCCAGGTGTTCTCCAACATCTGGTCTCTCCAGGCATCGCACGTTATTCCCTTGCTGTCCAACAAGCCAATGTCGTTTTTTCTGGCCATTCCTGCAGCCTGGAAATGGTTTGTAGCCAGCAGCCGTCCTTCAGTAGCGGTGGAGCTTTGACGTCACGATGTGATGTAGGGATGAGCTTGTTCCCAGCGCGTGGTGGTCCCTGGCAGTGGCCCGGGGCTCCCCTGGCCCCCACATGCCCGGCTACACACTGCAGACCACATTGTTACCAGCGAGCTAGTGCTGGCTGGATGTCCCCTGCGTGTCAGAGGGATGCCAACCGTGGTGCCTCCTGGCTGTGACCTCAGCAGAGTGTTTGACAGGATCACATCGGCCCCCCCAGCCCTGCCGCGGCGGCCGATGCAGAGCTGTGGGCACAGGCAGGAGTGGCCAAGCCCTGGGCGAGGAGCTGGACCCTGTGCTCATCCCGGTGACTGGGTGCATGCCAAACGCGGCCTGTCGTGGGTGGGGTGGGATGTCCATGGGGGTCCTGGCTGGCAGTGAGCATCACCAACACGGACATCCGCCCCCTCCCTGCTGCGCTTTAAGCATCTGAGTAAAACAAATGCTGTCACATCCAGGCAGGGACACTGAGGCTTTTTCTTTTTAGTCTGGTTGGGGAATTCAGCCCTCGTCTCATGGCCGGGTCGGACCGAACTGCAGCCGCTTCCCCTGCTGGGAGCTGGCTCTGCCTGAGCCCGCTCACCGGGGGGGCCGCTGAGCAAGCCCGTGGCTTTCTGTTTCCCTTGCAGAAAAGTCTGGGCACTTCTCATCCATTGCAGAGGCTCAGAAGCTGAGTGTGGAGCCAACGGCCACGGCGTGCTGGCCCCCCGTCCTGTCCTACACCCGGGATGTGATTAAAACCTCTCCCCAGGCAGAGCCCCACTTGTTCCAGTATAACCCACCGGGTAAGTGAAGCCGTCGGCTGCGTGGCGCGTGCTCCCCATCCTGAGCTGGGCACAGGGGCTGTGGTTGCAGTCGTGCTCTTATATCAGTGCAGCTTTTCTGGAGGGGTAGGAGAGAGGGTTCAGCAGAGACCAGCTACTGCATTGCTCTGGCCTGGCACAGAGCTCCCTGGCTGCAGCAGTATGAGGGTGGCCAGGCGGGTCTCCCAGCGCTGGCTGGGTGGGTTTAGGGCCGTGCTTAGTCTCAGGACAGCGCGGGTGGGCCCTGTGCCGCTTCCGTGCGATAGCTGGCAGGTTTTAGCCCTGGCTTTGGTCACTCTCCGGCTGCCGGGCAGACATGGCGGGCGCAGCAGATCCTCCGGCTGCGGAGGGGACAAGGCAGTGATTTAACCTACTCCAGTCCTTCCCAAAACGATGGTGTGCCTTGGATCCTAGTGCAGGCTCACAGCCGGTCAGTCCTCCGCACCCAGCCCCCGCTCCCTCCCTTGCCCCTTTCCTCTCCGATAGCGGCAGCCACTCTGCCTTCCCTCGCTGACGCGTGTGTTTTCCATGCAGGACACCCCATCCCGCTAAACCTGCATGAGAGCTCTCGCTCAGGGCTGCAGAGACTAGCGAGCATCTCCAACCCTCCTCCCCTCATCTCCTCCACCAAGCACCCCTCCGTGCTCGAGAGACCCGTCGGATCCATTTCCCAGGTAGGGGATCGGGTGGGAGCGGCGGAGACGCCGGCCGCGCTGGGATGGGCAGCCACTCCCTGACCTCTCCTCTCGCCCCCCAGGGCATGCCCATCCAGCTCCACACGCCCTACAGCTCCGAGCACGCCAAGGTCCCCGTCGGCTCCATCACCATGGGCCTCCCGCTGACCATGGATCCCAAAAAACTGGGTAAGGAACTGGGAGGCGAGTGACTTCTCCCGTGCTCCGGGAGCAAGCTTGCCGGCGGCACAGGGGAAAGGAGCACGGGACACGGCAAGGGAGCGCAGGAGGACCTGCCAGGAGGATGAAAGGATGAATCCGTGGGGAGAGCAGAGACACAGGGAGCTAAATTGGTGCAGCACAGTAAAGCAACAACTCCGTCAGGGATGTGTCCCAGCCTATAAATACCCTCTGGCTAATACCGTGATCGAAGGAGGGAAATATAGTGCCGCTCCGCAGGCCGGTGGGATAAAGAGTAAATGGCCTGAAGCGAACAAAGAAAGTGTTTAGTCTGCAGATTTGGAAGCATTTCTTAACAGCAGGAGGGGATGGGCGAGGGACCAAGTCTGGGGGGAGGGACACGGGCCCCGTTTCCACAGTGCGCGGGTCCTGTTATAAACCAGTTCTCAGCGCCGGTTCCGGTCCCGGTGCAGGCAGCACCCTGCAGTGCCTTTGCCAAGCCCATCCCAAAGCGCTGGGGATGGCAAAAGCGCGGTGGGGGTGCCAGCACGGGGCTGGCAGAGGTGAAAGCTGAGGGCTGTGGCCCCGCGCCCTGCACCTACACTCATCCATGGTTAATGTTTTCCAGTGCCTTTTCCTGGAGTAAAGCAGGAACAACTTTCTCCTAGAAGCCAGGCCAGCCAGCCGGAAAGTCTGGTTCTGCAGCCGTCCCAGGAGGGCTCCATCCTGCGGGGTGAGGGGCTGGGGGCGCGTGCCCCGCTGCGGGACGGGCGGGATGCTGGCACTGCCAGGGTTTGGTTTCTGAGGTCACGTCCGGCTGACAAGGTCTCTTCCCCCCTCCCAAGGGGGGTGGCAGATAGATCTGTGCAGTGTCTCGGCGTTTCTAGTCGTCTCCACGAATCCCGGCCTCAGGCATTGATCCCGGTAGAGGGGCACCCCAAAATCTGTTGGTTAAGACAAAGCAAAACCTGTTTAAATGCCTTTAATTGGTTTTCAGGCTCTTCACCATTGCGGCTGCAGCTGGGCAGGGCCCACATTCCGTTTAAACCTAGCCTGCCCATGTTTCTTTCCTCATTAGCTAGGCAGAAGCAAATTAATGCAACGGTGTTGATTTTAAGGGCAAATTCTGCTTTATGAAGCCCCCAGCTACGGCAGTAGGAGTGCAGTGGCCTCACTCCACCTGGCACAGACAACACATGAGCGAATCTGAGCCACATCTTGCCAGAGTTCTGCTCTGATTGCATCAAGAGAGCAATGGCTGCTTGCTCCCAGGCCCATAAATCTGCACGGCCCCCCCACGAAGGCAGCTGATAGCTTCAAAACACCCGTTTTTTTCCACCTCCCTGGAGCTCTGGGTCCCTTGGGGGCCGGGTGGGAAGGGCTGTGCAAGGAATGGGGTTTAACGCTGACGTCCCTTGGAGGGCTTCCCCTACAGTACCTCCGCTTGGTAGGGATTGGGTCGAATCCTGCGCCTCGTCAGCAGTCTCAGCCCCAGAGGTTTTGTGCCAAACGGTGAACCCAGCCCCCGTCTTACCGTCCTACAGGTACTTCCCTCAGCTCTGCCTCGGGAGGGAGCATCACCAAGGGAACGCCGACATCCAGGCCCCCTCCGGAGTCACCCATCACCTACCGCGGATCCATCACACACGTAGGTCCCTCGTCTCGGGTGGGTTTGGCTTCTTGGGTGCTGGGGGCACAGTTTGTGGTGCTGGACATGGGGACGGGGTGTTTGCAGGGCATGCGGCATGTGGCCGAGCAGCTCGGGTCGGCGATGCTCCCGTCCCACGGAGCCCCACAGATAGGTCTGTGGCTGGAGCCTTTGGAAACAGCCTCTGCTGGGCTTGGCACGAGCCCTGTCCCCGTGAGCGGAGCCTGCAGTAGAGCAGAGCTCGGCAAGCAGCGATGCAGAGCCTTACAGCACATCTAAACCCCCCTTGACTTTCCCTAGCTGTCAGGAAAAGAGGGAAAAGCAGCTATAAATGGCTCTGGGAAAATAACCTCGCCGGTGCTAGAACAGGGAGCAGAGAGGAGGAGGAGATGGGTGCAGGGCCCTATCTGGGCAGAGGAGGGGGCGGCTGCGAGGTCTCTGCCAGGGCTGAGCGCGCTGCGGGGGGCGTCCTGCCCAAGGCTGTCTGGAGCAGGAAGATACTTTGGCCTTAATCTCCACCATCCATCTTCAGAAGAGCAGCTGGCAAGCCGGCGATAGTTTTTCTTGCAGCGTGAGTTATTGCTCATCTGGTAACAGAGCGGAGAGCATTAAAGAAAAAAATATCTGTTCCCCGTGGGGATTTTATCTGGCCATCATTCAGCTGCGTAAAGCCACTCACGCTCAGGTTTTTGCCTGCCTCCCACAAGGAGGGTGACCGTGTTCCCTTTGGCCCTGGGGACCTGAGCCTGAATCCTGGCCCAGAGCAAAGGCTTCACTCGCCCGGTGCCCTGCATCCAGCCGCTGCCGGGACCGGATGCCGGGGGGCTGTAAATAACCCATCAGAGCAAGCACGTGCCCTGTCCCCTCGGATGCCACTGCCGTGGTGGGTGGTGAAGGGTCTTGAGCACCACGTGCCAGGGTTCAGGAGAAGAGCGGAGTTTGCTGAGACACTGTTTCGCATCCAGCTAATTAATCCATCTAGACTCCTTTGTTTGGCTTGGGATTAAGGACATTACCTGCCTCTCCTGCTGGCCCAGCAGCCCGCATCCCTCTGCTCCCACTGGGGAGGAGCAGCCCCCGTTCCGGCAGCAGCTCCCGGTACCAGAGCTGATATTTGATCTCGGATTAGTCATCCAGTTCACAGAAGGCAGATCTTGAATATATGCTCTCTGCTCTGAAGCCATCTGTCATCACTTGCTTCCAAATCCCCCCCGAGCACGTCCGCGGAAGGAAGATGACTTACCTGGGGCTGGGAAAGCCGGTACCGGGTGTACCATGAGGGCAAATGATCCCCACTGAACCCACGTGCTGGCACGTCCCGGCAGGGTTTTGGGGACCGCTGGTGATCGGAAGGCTTGGGACAGAGCAGGGGCATCTGCAGGGGGAAATAGTCGGTCCTGGCACAGGCTGGAAACACCAGCAAAGCTGTCGGGGGCCGTGGCTTCCCAGGAGCATCAGTCCTGGGGGTTGGCTGGGTTAAACGAGTGGAGCAGGAGGGCATCGACCAGGAGCTTTGCTCTGACAGCATTGCTGTGCCCTCCCTGCAATGGGGTGGGGGACTGTCACCCCGTGGTGGCACCCACGGGCTGCGATGGCAGCAGGTTGTTTATCACCAGCAACACCTTCAGGATGATCCAGCTCCGGGTGTTGTGAAGGGAACGGAGGGGCAGGTGGCTGTCAGCTGTGTCCATGGGTGCTTCCAGGGAAACAGAGGTTTCGGTTCACACCAGCTTGTGTGAGGAGCCTGATCCCGACTGTTGGATAGCTAATCACAGGCTTCGCTTCCCGACCTGCTGCCGGACCGCTCCTGCTGACGCCCACCATCTCCTGCGCACAGGCGGCTCGCAGAAGGGCACGCTTGTGGTGTGTCCGGGGCGGGCAGGACATCTCCATGGCTCCTGTACCAGGCTGGGAAAACAGGCTGTTGCAGGGAAGAGTCCCTGCCATCACTAAGGGGTCCCAGGGGGGCACCACCCTGTGCCCCCAAACCTGTGGGGTGGAAGCAAGCCGGGCAGCTTCCCCAGAAACACGCAGGGCGATGGAGTTGCTGTCTGGAGGTCCACGCTGTCCTCCCCCCCCGGCCTCTTCCCAGCAGCCTCGCACAGATCGCGTACCTTTTTACCGCTCCTCGTTATCGTCCTCATCAATAATTAAGCTGCAGGTCCCTCGCCGTTGGCCACGCCAGGAAGCGGAGGCCGGGCGCGCCTAGCCTCCCGTGGGGAACAGCCTGTCCCCCTGCGCGCGCTCCCTTAATTGCTTGTGACACTGTTAAATATGGATCTCGGTGGCTTTCCAAGGGCACCCCGGCAGAAGTGCTGTACAAAGGAACCATTACCCGGATAATCGGAGAAGACAGCCCCAGCAGAGCAGAGAAGGCGAGGGAGGATGCCATGCCCAAAGGCCATGTCATCTATGAAGGGAAGAAAGGCCACGTGCTGTCCTACGAGGGTAAGTCGTAATCTTCTGCCTTTTTAGGGCAGGGGGTTGTGCCACTGTGGCTGGGAGTCAGGAGCTGTTTAAGGAATGGCTTCCAGCGTTGTTTCCCTCCCTTCCCATGCCTCCTGCCCACAGCCCAGCTGGGTTTCCCTCTGTCCCATGGGGTTATCTCAGCTTGGAGGTGGCTTTGCCAGTGGACAGGGACATGATGGAGCCGTGGTTGGGGTCTCTGCACCCCACGATGGGCTGGACTGGGCGTCCTTCTCTCGCAGAGCTGTTACGGACACCGCAGCCCCACGTCCTCCTGAAGTGACGGACCGGCATGCGTGCTGGCCTGTGTCCTCCTGTGTCACGGTTGAGTTTGGAGACGGCTGAGGGGCAGATCCTAACCTCAGCTGCACTCACAGGTATCTCTGGTCAGCTGCTGTGCTGCCGGAACCACCTGCCCCCTCCCCAGGGTGGCTGCAGCCCTCCCCAGGGCAAAGCATCCCCTTTAGCCTGCCTGGCAGCCCAGGCCCTGTCACTAGTCCTGCAGGCAGAAGGAGTCCTGCAGAATCATGGAATCACAGACTGGTTTGGGTTGGAAGGGACCTTAAAACCCATCCAGTGCCACTCCCTGCCACGGGCAGGGACACCTTCCATAGCCCAGGTTGCTCCCAGCCTCATCCAGCCTGGCCTTGGACACTGCCAGGGATGGGGCATCCACAGCTTCTCTGGGAACCTGTCCCAGTGCCCCCCACCCTCTGCGGGAAGAATTCCTTCCTGATGGCCCATCTCCATCTCCCTCTTTCCGTTTAAACCCGTCACCCCTTGTCCTGTCACTCCCTGCCCTTGCGAAAAGCCCCCCCAGCTTTCCTGTAGCCCCCCCAGGCACTGGAAGGGGCTCTAAGGTCTCCCCGGAGCCTTCCCTTCTCCAGGCTGTACACCCCCAACTCCCCCAGCCTGGCCCCATAGGAGAAGAGGAGAAGCCCCCTCCCCTTGCCCACACGTGCAGGCAGCTGGTTGTTTCACCCGGGGAGCAGGGGACAACTCACAGATGCCACCTTAGTGTGTGCCCTGGGGCCGCAGGGACCTGTCAGGACGGGGCTCCGTGGCTCTCGCTCGCTGCGTGGAACCGGCTCGTCCCACGCCTGCCCGCACACGGTCACCTCTCGCCCAGTTGCGAAGTGTCGCCACGGGAGACTTGTGTCTGGGTGCCCTTTGGGACAGTTGGCAGGGCACGGAGCAGGAAGCGTTTGGGGACTTGTTTGTGCAAGAGGCTATTTTAATCTCTTTTTTTCCGGGCTTGGAGTCAAACGAGGCTGATCTCAAAAATGGTGCCACCGGGGGAGAGACAGGGAAGGCTCCGACAGCGAGGGCTGCCCCTGCCCGGAGCTGGGATCCCGCTCCTGGCAGCGGAGACCCTGCCCCATCACACACCCCCACCAGTGTCAGCCCATCTCCCCGGCTGCATCCTGAGCCCATCGCCTCTCATCCTAACCCCCCCGTGGGCACGGATGAGGAGTTAATTCCCTCCTCTCCACGGCAGCCTTTTACATGCTTGATAGCGCCTATCGCATCCCGAGTGATCTCGCCGGCTGCCGCGTTCCTTCCCCCCCGTACGAGCCCGGCGAGGCTTCGCGGCCCGGAGCGGAAGAGTTAAAAACAAAAATTAAATAAGAAAACCGCAGTGGTTGGTGATTATGAATTTTGGCAAGCAAGGAAAAAAAAACCATTGCAAATTCTTTAGTGTCATGAGGGTGCTTAAAATAAAAGAGCCGTAATGAGGCGAGATCCTGTAGCATGTGCGAGCTGAATTGTGCTAGATTGGGTATTCTCATTCCGCATATGATTGCGGATGGCTTCTGCAAGGCGAGGGACGTGGGCTTGGAGTGATTTTTCTTTCTGTTGAGCCTCTCTCCCCCTCGCGCCCTCCCCCTGCTTCCCGGCGGCACAAAGGGTGCCCGGGAGCGCGTCCCCTTCTGCAGAAGGCACCAGCTGCGCCGTGATGACAGGGTGCGGGCACGTTGCTGCAAGGGGCTTGGCTGAGTCTCAGCGTCACCCCCCGATTCCTCCCGTGGAATGAATCCGAAGGGAAGGCTCGGGGACAGATGCCCCTCTTGTTTCCCCGCACGCAGCCCCAAACGTTTGGATTGAGTGGGTGCGGATTGCGGGAACCGACAGTGGGTGTGAAGTTGTAATAATCCCATTTTATTAATTGCTGGGTTTGCCGAGGGGGACTTTTGTTCCCGATTGTCCGCGACGGAATGAATGTTTTTAACATCTCCTCCGTTTTCTCTAATTGTACAACCGCCTCCTCTGCCCACGGTGAGGAGGATCGGGGCTAAATTCACAGCTCGCCCGTGATGGGTGCCCATTACCCAGGGCAGGCGTGATGCTGCCTGGCCTGGGCAGGGCCGCGCTGGCACCCGGGGAGGGGGGCGGCAGCTCAGGATGGTTGTCCACTGTTGGTTTATGGAAGAATCTGCTCCAGGTTTGGATGAGGAGCTGGTCGGTGCTTGTTCCGTCAGTCCTGCGTGGGACTTCTCGACGTCTCTCCTAATCCTTATGCGCACTCATCGCTGTTCCAAAGGAATCGTTCTCAGCTTTGCCTCTCACCCCTCTTTTTCCCTGATTTTTCTCACCCAGGGAGTGTCTCGGCAAATGTTAAGGCTGGCCAAGATCCTGAACAGTAGGTGTCTAGCGAAAATCAAAACAAACAGGGGGAAAAAAATAAAAATCCAGCTTCGGTGGAAACGCAGCTGCTCACACCAGCGCCGTGCTGGCTCCGGGGAGGGAGGGAGCGGGACACAACAGGGCGGATGCTCCTACCCGTGCGGGAGGAGGTCTGGAGTCTGAGGCAGGCAGGGAGGGGAGAAAACACCCGCTGGATTTCTTGGAAGCCAACCTCGGGTGATGTTCCTGGCGCTGTGGAGCGGTGGCTGATGCTGGGATGGGATCTGACCTTTCAGCGGCGCACGCAGGCACTGTCCCTTGGCTAGTGTCGGCTCTCCCTGCTCCTCACGGTGCTTCTCCTCCGTGTTCCCTTCCCCAGGTGGAGTTGCTGCTTCTCAGTGTCCCAAAGATGACAGCCGGAGCTCAGGAGCTTCGCACGAGACCGCAGGAACCAAGCGGACCTACGATATGATGGAGGGGAGGATCAGCCGGGGCTTATCAGCCCGGGACACCTTATCCGCCAGCATCGAAGGTGGGTCTGGGTGAAACCTTTCGCCCGTGCTGTGTCCATAAACACCCCCAGAGACCCTGTGCTGTCTCTTGTCTACATGATGCGCCTTCCCGTGCCCGTGTTTTGCCCGCGTACCCTGCAGCACATCCCGGCAGGCCAGCGTCTGACCAGCACGGACACGCTGGCCCATTTGCCTTTGGTTTCTGTCCTGGTAAACCAGTTTCAGGGCTACAAAATAAGGAATCATGGTTTAAAAAAAGAGAAATCAAGTAAATTGGACACTGGTGATGTTTTTCTTTGTCCCAGGAGCCCCTGGTAACACTGTTGTGTATTCACTGTAAATGAACTCCCGTGTCTCAGCCCAGCTTCCCCCCTTGGATCTGTTCTAGGTCTCATGGGTCGAGCGATCCCTCCAGACCGACACAGTCCCCATAACCTGAAGGAGCAGCATCACATGCGGGGCTCGATTACACAAGGTAAAGCCTGCCAGCGGGACGGCCGCAGCCAGAGGTCGCGTGGGGAGGTCTCTCACACGCGTGGCCCCTTGGTTGGGCCAGGCTAGGGTAGGAGGAAACACGGGAGGCACCGGAGTCCAGCTGCAGATCTCTGCAGCGAGATTTTCAGTCTTGCTCAGCTTCTGCCAGCCTATGCTCTCGCCAAAGTCAGGGGTAGAATTCGCA
Source organism: Rhynochetos jubatus (assembly GCA_027574665.1). Lineage (NCBI taxonomy): Eukaryota > Metazoa > Chordata > Aves > Eurypygiformes > Rhynochetidae > Rhynochetos > Rhynochetos jubatus. Next base: position 15,870,235 of record CM050666.1, on the reverse strand, counting down.
GGAAGGCAGGTTGAAACAGGTGTATATGGGGCCCAGAGAGTGGGGGTAGGTGTGAGGGGGTCCCGCTGCGTTAGTGATGTAGCTGCTCTGTGTGCTCAGCTGGGTACCTGTCCTCGAGGTACGTGTGTTAACTAGACACCCCCTTTGGAGTGAGCATCCCCACAGGGACTGGGAGCCAGTGCCTGGCTGGGGAATCACCCTCGGCTTTGTCTGCTTGGGGGTCGCAGGAATACCTCGGTCCTACGTGGAGGCCCATGAGGACTACCTCAGGAGAGAAGCCAAACAGCTCAAGAGGGAAAACACTCCACCGAGGGACTTATCTGATGCCTACAAGGTCAGGTCTCACGAGGGCCTTACTCCCCTGAAAATGAAACCAGCCCATGAAGGCCTGGTGGCCACGGTGAAGGAAGCAGGAAGATCAATCCATGAGATTCCCCGGGAGGAGCTGAGGCGGACGCCAGACATCTCTCTGACGAGACCAATGAAGGAAGGCTCCATCACGCAGGTGAGTGGGGCAAACAGCCGGTGGGGTTGGTCCTCCTGGGCCCTTGCACAGAGCCTCCCCCATGGAGCCTGGGGACCCGTCCCCAGGCAGGAGGAGAGCAGAGAGGGCATTGGATTGTGAATGTATTGCTGCTGGAATTGGGGTTCTGCTTGGGTACAGCCTGACCTTCCCCATCTTTTGATCTTTAAAAGTCCCTTCCAACCCAGACCATATGGTCTGTCCCAGTGGATGAATGCAAAGCCCAGGGAAGGGAGCTCAGCACCCTCTGATACGTTAGAAAGTGATGCTCATCCACACGCAGACACGGAAGAGGATCTGGCTCTTGCTCCAGGCCAGAGTCAACCCGGTGCCTTCGGAGTTGTGACTGTGTGCGTAATCTTGGTCTCCTCCCTTTATGGGCAGGCGTCAACCCAGCAAGGCCAGTAGTTAGGGAGAAATGGGGCATGCTGTCTCCTGTTGGGCTCCAAATATTTGGAGGGTTCCCATGGCACCTCCTAGTCCCACCTCGTTTCACAGTCTGTGTAGGAGAGGCGTGATGGGCACAGCCAGCCTTCGGCGCTGACTCACCATCGTCATCTTGGAGCACAAGACGTGCGAGATGGGCACTCCACCCTGCCCCGCGCCCCGCGGAGCACCGTGGTTTAACCCCAGACGGCAGCTGAGCACCACACAGCCGCCTGCTCACTCCCCCTGGCGGGATGGGGAGAGTCGGGAGAATAAACGTGAGGAGGCTCGTGGGTTTAATGGGTAAAGCGAAAGCCGCGCACACAGCAAGGCAAACCAAGGAATTCATTCATTCCTGCTTCCCCTGGGCAGGGAGGTGTTCAGCCATCCCCAGGGAAGCGGGGCTCCGTCACACGTAGGGGAGCTGTTATCTCTGCTTTGCTGACAGCTGTCGCCGTGTGTCCCGGTGTACCGGCCCACCAAACGAGGAAGCACAGCTGCTGTTGAGATTCCATGTGCTGCAGTCGCTGCATCCCCTTCTGCTCTCCACCCCTTTGATGTCCCCTCTGCCTTCTGTCCCCAGGGCACCCCACTGAAGTACGACAGTGGCTCTTCCTCCTCGAGTACCAAAAAGCACGACGTGCGGTCCATCATCGGCAGTCCCAGCAGGACTTTTCACTCTGTGCACTCGCTGGACGTCATCCAAGACCCGAGGAATCTGGAGAGAGCTTACGAGGAGAGCCTGAAAAACAGGCCAAGCCCAGTGACCAACTCAGGTGGCTCCATTGCCAGAGGGGCTCCTGTGATCGTACCCGAGCCGGGCAAGCCCCACCAAAGTGCCCTCGCCTACGAGGACCACCAGGCAGGGCACGGCACAGCCTTCGGCAGCCACCTGCACCGAGGATCTCCGGTCTCTACACGGGAGTCCACGCCACGGCAGCACGAAGGTAAATGGCAAACCTTTTATTTGACACTAAGGTTTCAGGAAGTGGCTGCTGATCCCACCTGCCCGAGCCTCTCCCAGCCAGTGCCCGTCCAACCCGTTCTCCCCAGCACTCTGCACGCACTCTTGCCCACAGACAGTCCCCCAGGCTGACTTACGGGACCAGGGCAGCTGCGGGGAGGGCTGGGGCTCTCCCTTCCTTGGGGTGCTCACACGTTCCAGCGAGGGCACCCCTCACCTGCACCAGGATGGCCGAAGGGAGACTGGACCGTGGCAGGTGAAGCTGGTGGTGTGTTGAAAGCGTCTTCCCTCTCCCAGCGCTGGCCCAGGGCACCCTGGTTTCTGCAGGCACTGGGGGGGATCTCCACGTTTTTCACCACCCCAGTGTGTGTTCATGCCTCCTCTGTCACCTGGGCACCCGAGTGCCTCACCTCCAGCAATACCTAATCCTGTCTGAGACGGTGGGTGTGGACAGTGCAGCTGGTCGTTGGGATCTGCTGTCCCCCTGGCCCCTCTGCCCACGCCTCCCAGCATTCGTCATCTGCCTCAGAGCCAGACCTGGGGCTCCTGGGGAGCAGGCGTGCGTCTGGTGACATTCCATCCAGGTCTGGGCTGGGCTCGGTCTGGTGAGAGATGCTGAATCCAGAGCACAAAAATCCTGCTTCATGGCACATTTGGGGGCAGGATTAGTGCTGCAGCCAGTCCCTGGGACCTTGTCACAGAATCACAGACTGGTTTGGGTGGGAAGGGACCTTAAAGCCCACCCAGTGCCACCCACTGCCATGGGCAGGGACACCTTCCACCAGACCAGGTTGCTCCCAGCCTCATCCAGTCTGGCCTCAGACACTGCCAGGGATGGGGCACCCACAGCTTCTCTGGGCAACCTGTCCCAGGGCTTCCCCACCCTCTCCGGGAAGAATTCCTTCCTGATGTCTCCTCTCAGTCTCCCTCTTTCCATTTAAATGCGTTACCCCTTGTCCTGTCACTCCCTGCCCTTGGGAAAAGTCCCCCCAGCTTTCTTGTAGCCCCCCCCCAGGCACTGGAAGGGGCTCTAAGGTCTCCCTGGAGCTTCTCCTTTCCAGGCAGAACAACCCCGTGTCCCACCGACCCTGCTCGCTGCAGGTAGATGCTTCGGGGCTGTTTGCATCTCCCACCTGCAAGTCCTTGTCCTAACCAGAGTCTGGCGATCCGGGGGTGTTGCAGCACAAGGCACACAGTCTGCCGAAAACAGAGGCCAGGACGCACCTCCCCGTCGAGGAGCGGGAGCTGGGGCTGAGCAGTGCAGGGCTCCTCTGAAAAGCCTCCCGGGCACTCTCTGCCGGCTCTGGCTCTCCGTGGTCCGTGTGTCCCGTGGCCGCAGTCCCTGCTGTCTCCCTAGTCGGTCATTTGGGGGGAAGCCTTCAGGTCTTGGCGGCCCTTTGGCACCTACAGCGAGCACAACGCAGGGCAGGCAGCGCGGAGGGATCCAAGGGAAAAACCAATGTTCCTGCAAAACACCAGTGGGAGGGAGGGTTTCTGCATGCCCAGAGCTCACGGATTTGGGGTGCAGAGGATCTGCAGGATCCCCGTGGCATGGGGCGGAGTTGGACGGCACCTCTGCCCGAGTTCCACGAGCGTTCTTTGTGCCCCAGCAGCAGGATGGGTTTATACCAGCCATGCCGAGGTGCCAAGCTCCGTGAAAGGAGCGGGAGGGGCCCTTGGCACGGCCCGTGTCGCAGCCCCAGTTGTTGTAGTCGGCAGCGATGGGGCTGGATCTGTGTGCGTGCGAGGGGGCTGCTCCTTGCTGCCGGGGCCAGGCAGCGTTTGGCGTGCAGCCTGGTGCAGGGGGTTTGTCACGCTGCTCGGGGTGGCTCTGGTCAGCCGCTGCCGCCAGCCTGCTCTTACGGACACGAGCTGATGACGCTCCATCCAAGTTGGGCAGGAAGTGCCACCGATGCCCAGCTCAGGTTGGGAGAGCCGAGAAGTCCCCGACATGATCCAGCCTCCCCTGCATGTGCTGGGAAAGAGCTTACGGCTCCGGAGGGTGACGGGTGCTCCAACACTGACCTGTGTTCTGTCACCATCGCCGGGCATTCTGGGGTCCCCGGCTGTCCCTGTGGTGGTGACCTTCTTGTGCTGAGGAGTGCGTCAGCCAGGCTCCACCATGTGAGCCAGGATGAGCTCACAGACCACCCAGCACGGATGCCCTGGGGTGGAGGGATGATTTGGACTTCTCCTCCTGGGCTTGACCTGCCTCAGCCTTGGGGCACAGCAGTGCAGGGAGGAGGGAAGGGTCCCTAAGTTCAGCGTAGATGTGAGCATCCCTCGGGGACACGCTTGGCTGCTAGCGTCCCTCGGGGACACAGCTTGGCCGCAGCCCTCGGTCTCTGACTCATTTCCTTCTGCTCGCTGCAGGGAGCATCACTGCTGGGAAGCCGGTGTCCCAGGACAGAAAGATCACCCCCACATCGAGAGAGCTCACCAACTCCAAGTCTCCGCACGCTCCTGTGGCCGACCACCACCACCCCATCTCCCCGTACGAGCACCTGCTCCGTGGCGTGAGCGGGGTCGACTTGTACCGAGGACACATCCCGCTGGCTTTCGACCCCGCCGCCATCCCCAGGGGAATCCAACTGGAAGCAGGTACCTCCGGTGGGGCACGGTCTGTTTGGGGTTGGGTTTTCCCCTAGTTACGCTCCAGAAGCTCTCCGTGGAAAAGCCGCTTCACGTCTGCATCCCTTTCTCTCCCAGCTGCTGCTTACTACCTGCCAAGACATCTGGCTCCAAGCCCCACGTACCCCCACCTCTACCCCCCGTACCTCATCCGGGGCTACCCGGACACGGCCGCCATGGAGAACCGACAGACCATCATCAACGACTACATCACGTCGCAGCAGATGCACCACAACGCCGCAGCCACGGCCATGGCGCAGCGGGCCGACATGCTGCGCGGCTTGTCGCCCCGGGAGCCCTCCCTCGCCCTCAACTATGCAGCAGGTCCTCTGGGCACGGCACCATCCTAGGGTTTTGGGGGTGTTCTGGGAGAAGGAGGCTGGGTCAGGCCGGCACTGCCCGCTCCAGCGCGGGGCCAGCAGCATGGTGTCATGCAGCGGTGTAGGAGCTCGGCTGGGGGGAATTTGTTGCTCTTTTTGCCACTTCTAGTTACTTGAGGCTCCTTATGTGCAGCTCTTTGGGCCTTTGAAGATTAAATCACACTCCCAGAAGGATATCTGGCTTCCTGCAAAAAGCAGGGTGTGCTGGGGAGTGCTCCTGCAGCCCCCGCCCTGAGCAGGGATAGCATTCCTCCCCGTTATTCCCAGCAGCAGGACACGCTGTAGTTGCCCAAGGAAGGGTCCCCTCCCTGACAAGCAGCGCCGGGGGCCATGTGTGTGTGCTGGCACCCGCTGCACTGTGCCGGAGCAGCGGGACGGGGCAGCCCTTCCCAGAATTGCTCCCTGCTCCAGCCTGGCCAAGCTGCAGCGGCTCAGCGTCATCCTCACAGTCCTCTCGCTTTTCTCCAGGCATCATCGACCTGTCCCAAGTGCCACACCTGCCAGTCCTTGTGCCCCCTACCCCTGGCACCTCTGCCACCACCATGGACCGCATCACCTACATCCCCGGCCCGCCCCAGACCTTCGGCAGCCGGCACAGCAGCTCCCCGCTCTCTCCAGGTAATGGTCCAGGTTGCTTTTCCCATGGGAAAGCGGTTGGGCAGGAGGCCTTCAGCCAGGTCAGGTCCCTGAGCTCAGCATGCTGGGGCAGAGGTGGGGAGCCCCGATTCATTCCCACTCAGGGACCAGCCCACTGGCTCCCTCAAACCAGTTCCTCTGATCCTGCTCATCGGGGGCTTCCTTGTTCCCCTCCTATCCCAAAGAAGCTGGCAAACAGCTTTGTGGAAGGTCATACTCTGGAGACGGTGCCAAGACAGCTGTTGTGTGATTGGCCTGGGGGTTGTCACGCTGGTTGTCCCTGTTTGTCCTGCTCCGGGTGACCTTGGATGGTGACCTTGGATGGAGCCGTTCCAGATCTGCTCCGCAGACACGGCGATGCGGAGCAGGCGGTGTCCCTGGGGAGAATCGCTGTGTCTTGCAGCCCTTTCACTGCCTTTTGGGTGCATTTCAGGAGGCCCCACGCACATGACCAAACAATCAGGATCGTCAGTGTCCGAGCGGGAACGAGAGCGGGAACGGGAGAGGGAGCGTGAGAAATCCATCCTAGCGTCCACCACGGTGGAGCATGCGCCCATCTGGAGACCAGGTAGGCTGGGGAGGAGCCCAGCACCACATCTGGGGCCCGTGCTGGGTGGGACAGGGTGGGGGCTGTAAACCCAAGAGCTGAGGAAGCCCCTCGTGGTATCCCCCCAGGTACGGAGCAGGCCAGCAGCCGTTCGTCCTCGCACTCCCACAGCCACCAGCACTCTCCCGTCTCGCCCCGCACCCACGAGACCATCCAGCAGCGCCCCAGCGTGCTCCACAACACGAGCATGAAGATCATCTCCTCGGAGACCCCCACCCCTTCTGTCCTGCGGTACGTCCCCCCCGGCACGGTCCCTGCCGCTTGCCTGGACCCTTGCGCCGGGATGGCCATGGGGCTTCGTTAACGAGCGCAGGGCGCCTCTGAGACGGAGCGGGGGTTGTTGTGGCCTTCGGTCTCAGCAGGAACGGGATGGGGGCTTACGGGGAGGCTGTGATGGGGAGAGGCAGAACTTGGTCCTCACTCCCTGGCTTTTACTGCTCCCAGAAAGGAAAGCAGGAGCATCCCTGCGCCCTAATACGCTCCTCTTTCTGCAAGTTGCCTGGTGGTGGAGTTAGGAAGGTCTCTGGGACCTGTCCATGGGTTTCAAGTTCTCCAGTTGATGCATCCAGGCCATATCCAACACCCCACGGCTGGTTACTGTGACAGAGGCTCCATCCGAGCCCTCCTCGCCTGCTCCAGCACGGGCCGACACTCAGGAGCCCTGGGAAGCCCTCGGCCAGGCAGGGCTGACCGCTGCAGCTCTGGTAACAGCACTCCCCTTTCTCCACATTCTTCTCATCTCCACCTTGTCTCCGTTTCCCTTCCAGATCCTCCTCCACCACCACCACGTCGCCGGTCCGCTCCGCCGCCTTCCCCTCGGCCTCCGCGCTGCGCTCCTCCATCAGCGCGGCGGACGGCTACGCAGCCCTCATGGACCCGGCCGTCCTGCAGAAAGAGGCCTCGAGGGCGCGGGAAGCTAAGGCGGAGCGGCCCCAGACCGACACCAACATCTTCACCTCAAAGCTGCCCGGCGGGGCCAACCTCGACCAGTCGCCTTCACCCATTAAAGCCATGGAGTCGAGGCCTTTACCCGCCTCCGGACCCGGTTCTTCTCATCACTATAGCAGAGGACAGGGGAAAAGCCAACAGCACCATCACCCCCTGGACCAGCAGCATGCGGCCTCGGGCCCCGAGCAGCACAGTAGAGAAAAGAGTCAAAGTAAACCCTTTTCCCTGCAGGAGCAGGAGCTCCGTGCACTCGGTAAGACCACCACGACAGCGGCCAACTTCATAGATGTGATTATCATGCGCCAAATGTCTTGCGATAAGGGGCAGCGGGAAAGAGACTCGCTAAGTAACGACTCGGCGAGCGATGGTAAGAAATCGGAGGGGAGAGGCGAGAGAGCTGGCGCCCGAAACCCATTTTATTTTGTTCTTTCTTATTTTGAGTTGCACGTTTTGGCCGTTGGCTTCGCCAGCTCCCCAAGTGTGCTTGTCCTTCTGCTTCCCGGTTGTTGTGTTATTCCAGACTCTGTTATTTGTGTGTGTTTTAAGGCTCTTCCCCTTCTCCCACCCTCTTTTCGTTTCTCCGTTGCCAAGGGCTGTTTTGCAAACGTCGTTCGGTTCCTGGTAGCGCTTTTCACAGACAACGGCAATTTGCTGGTTCCCGTTTCCCCATCGTCACGAATTCCCAGGCCGCCCGTAAGGAGCAGTCGCGGGTCATCAATCCAGCGGGAGTCCCACATGCTGAGCGGGCAGGAGGGTGGGGGTTTGGGGGTGCTGGGCACGGCTCGGACGGGCTCCCCTCGCTCGGGGTCCTGGTGCTGGATGCTGCACAAGAGCCCAGTGGGGACACGGCTGCCGAGGGATCACCCGGCCACGCTCGGAGGCATTTCCAGAACGGCCCGCAGGAACCGCCCCACGGGAATCTTGTGTGGGACACAGAAGCACTGGGATAGGTTTCTCCAGAAGAGATTACAGGGAAGGGGCTGGATTCAGGGTCTGGGTCGTTCTTGGCAGGATCAGCCTTGACCCAGAGCATTCACCTGGCAGCCCATGGGATCTGACAGCCCCCCTGCTTCACGCTGAAGCATCAGCGCTGAGGGGTTGCTACCCAGCTCCCCTTCCAGTAAGCCGAGGGTGGAAAGGACCCGGCAGAGTGGCCGGGGAGGAGAGCTGCATCCCGGCGCAGCCCACCCATCCCACCACTCGGTCACGGCTGCTCCCGGCCCCTTCTAGCAGCACCTTCCAGTGCCTCTGGCCTGGCTGAGCTTTTCCTGCTGCGGAGGAGAGGGGCAGCTTTTCCACGGCCATGAGTTTGCGGAAGGGAGCTGGTGTTCCCTGGGACTTACCTGTTGGTCAGGGATCTTTCCAGGGTAGGACCCTTCGTTGGGTGGATCCGAAGTGTGGTCCCTTCGGCGCTGGGATGCGAGTGGTGCGTGGGGTGATGCGGGATGCTGTATCCCCATCCCCGGGAGGTTCTCCATGAGGGTCCTCCCCTGCCTGCGCCCCAGGTACGTGCAAGGTCAGCGTGTCCGTGCCGGAGGCTCCGGCAGCGTGGCGGGTTGGCTGCCAGATTTGCCCGTGGTGGGCGGTTTCTAGGAATTGAGCAGGAGGAGGGTAAAGATCTGCAGGGGCAAAAGTCACGAGCGTTGCCAAACGTGCTCGGTTGGCGGGAGGCAGCGGGTGCTTCCTCCGGAACTCCTCCATCCTCTGGAAGCGTAACCCGCCCGCGCCTCAGTTTCCCTCCCTGTGTCCCTTGTTCCAGCTCCGTCTGCTTTGATGCAGCTCGAGCCCTTGCAAGGGGCTTAAAAGGCAGAGAAAGGTCAAGAAGCCGTTTTGTGGTGTGCGAGTCTGCTGTGTGCGGAGCAGGATCCGGAGTCTGCGGGGCCTTGCTCCCCGTTTTCCAGTCCCTGCTCTTGGCCCTGCTGCCCTGGGGCTTTTCTCTGCTTCCCCCCCCGGCATAGTGGGGGGGTTGCTTTCTCTTTCAGTGGGTGGGGGAAAAGGGGGGGACAAGTTGTGAACCCGCAGGTGTTGGGTTTGGTTCCTGACGCTTGTGCCGTCACCGCGAGCTTCTGAGCGTCCGTCTCCGCAGGAATGTGTCGTGGTCTCTTCCCTGCTGCCGTCCCCATAGCCAGGCATCGGAGGTGGCTCTGGGGGTCCCTGCAATGTGACCTCCCAGGTTTCCCTCATCTCTTTTTCCCCCCCTCTCTGCTGGACGTCGGACTCCACCCGCAAGCGCTGGTTGGCGCAGCACTAGGCAAAAGCCAGGCGAGCTCCGGGTTGTGACTCCCTTCTCCCGTTTCCCCAGGCTTTCACGGAGGCTACAGCCCGGAGCGGATGGAAGCGGTGAGTCCCGTGAGCTCGCCCAGCCTGCCCCACGAGAAAGGGGCCAAGCTGCTGCAGGACGCGGAGAAGGGGCACGGGGAGCACGACCTGAGGCAGAAGCAGCAAGGTGAGGGCAAGGAGGGGTCAGTGCCAGCTGGTGGGGGAGTCGGGGGGCTCCATCACCCAGCTCTCGCTCGAGGAAGATGGACGTGGCCATCATCTCATGCCTGCTCTGTCCTTTGTACCCCCCCAGGCTCGCTGAAGGCCTCGGCTCCCGAAGCCGCCCACCTGCAGCACCTCCGGCAGCCCGACGGCCCCCAGTGCCAGCCCCTGCAGTCCAGCCCCAGCGTCAAGGGCATGAACCAGAGGGTGGTCACGCTGGCCCAGCATATCAGCGTAATTAATCTCATTCCACCTTTCCATTGGGACCCCAGGGAAGAGCTGAGAGGAAATGTGTCATTGGGGAAGGGCTGGGAGGGGTGCTGGGGTCTCCCAGGGAGCTGGTTGGGGGCTGGAGAGAGCAGGGTGCATTCAACCAGGGTATTTGCATCCTCGACAAGCCCATCCCAAGAGCTGCAGGAGGCAGGAATTCCATTCCCATGGGGACAAACCACCCTACTTCCCTCCTGCTTGCCCTGTGTTCCTTGAGCCCAGCAAAGCAGGAGGTGGACCCCAACCCCGTTTGAGACTCGGGGGTCTCTTCCAGGAGGTCATCACGCAGGACTACACACGCCATCACCCGCAGCAGCTCAACTCCCACATCCAGACGCCGGTGTACTCCTTCCCCGGGGCCGCGTGCCCGGTGCTGGACCTGCGCCGCACGCCCAGCGAGGTGTTCCTGCCGCAGCAGGAGCACGCGCCGGCGCCCAGGATCTCCCCGCAGATGGAGGGCGGCAAGAGGTGAGCTCGGGATCCAGGCGAAGCTGGAGAGGTGGGTTTGTGCCCACCCACTGGGCCAGTCCCAGCTCAGAGGGACCAGGGCTGCCCGGGGTGAATCAGAAGCGGGTCTGTGCTCCCACCCAGACACCAACAGAGCCCCTGCTGTGGCCAGGAAGGAGGGGTGTCTCCAAACCTGTGGTTCCTTCTCAGTCAACAGGATTACTTTTCCCAGCTCTGCCTGGTCCTAGAGCTGGCTTTGTAACATCAGGGGAGAGAGCCCAGCCCTGGCCACCCAGCGATGAAAAAAAAGGCCGGGGGGGCGTAAAGAAACCACAGAAAGAACAAGAGTGTAACTTCCCAGAACTCGAGCATGAGGAATTCCTCGAGCCTGGCTGTCTCCCAGGGCTGGCCACGGGCAGGCACCGGGATTGCCACGGACCTCGCCAGGCTGTCCCAGCACCTCATGCCCACAGCCCGGCGTGGGCAGGAGGTGGGGGGTGCTGCCCCCCCCATGTTCACAGATAGGATGGAGCATCGGAAGCCGTGTCCCAGGGAATTGATGCCGTGTCCCAAAGGGTTGACACCCCAGCCCTCCGTGTGTGTCCCTGCCAGCCAGGGACCTTGGGCTGAGCCAGCCAGTGCCCGGACTGGTCCCTCCTGGGCAGCTGGATGTGGGGCGGCTGCCGGCTGGCCCGCTGCCTGGAAATCTGGGCCGTGTCTCGCTCAGCCCCCCTCCGCACGCCTGCGGCGCCGAGCTGCCCACGCTGCGCTCTTCCTCCGGTGATAAAAGGCTCCGTAAGCCCATGGGGCAGGGGAGGGTTTGGCGCTTTTCCCTGCCCTAGGAAAGCTATTTGAGCCCTTCTCCCCCCGCCGACCCCCGCGCTGCCGTGCAGAGACAGAGGATGGTGCAATAAGCCGATTGCATCCCCCGTCGCTCTCCGCAGGTCCCCGGAGCAGAGCAAAGCCTCGGCTGGGAGCGGGTCGGACAACTGTATCGAGCCGGTCTCTCCGCCAGACGGCATGGGAGAACCGGAGCACGCCAAGAGCGCCACGTACCCCATCCTGTACCGCGAGGGCGAGCAGATAGACCAGAGGTAACGCCGAGGGGGGGATGGCCTGGCAGCATGGGGGTGCCCCCCCCAGCCCCACACCCGCCCTGGCCCGGGCTGTTCTGACAGCCGACAGTAGTGTCACATCCCGGGTCGCCGTCCGGTTGTAGGGGCTTTTCAACACTGCGTGGTACGTTCACGGTGGGGACGGGGAGAAAGGCTGGAGACCCAGAATATCTTGGGAGCCCCCAGGCTGCTCTGAGGAATTAAGCTGAGGGAAGAGCGTCCCTGGGTAGGACTTTGGGAACCGCACGTCACACAGGTTTCCCATGGTCTTCTGCTTTGCAGGATGGGGTCCAAGTCCCCAGGAAACAACACTCAGCCTCCGGCTTTCTTCAGCAAGCTGACGGAGAGCAACTCTGCCATGGTGAAGTCCAAGAAACAGGAGATCATCAAGAAGCTCAGCACGACCAACAAAAATGAACCGGAGTACAGTAAGGACACATGGGGGGGGGGGGCAAATGGAGGGCACCGGGGGGGCGCGAATGCCGTGAGGACACGTGAAGCTAAGGAGATTTGGGAATGGGTGATGGTGTGTTAGGGGCTGGGACCTCCCAGCCAGCTCTCTCTGCATCGTGACATTATTTGTTGTGCCATTATAAGTGCAAGGTCCAAATGCTTCCTGGGATGAGCCGTGCTGGTGCCAGCGTGGCTGTGTGCATCTGGGGAGGCGGTGGGAGACCCCCAGCATCCTTGCTCTGGGGCTGCCAATCCCACCCGTGCCAGATAACCACAACAGGAAGGAAATAATGAGCTGAGTGTGGAGGAGACAAGAGCAATTGATGTTTTAATGAACAGCCAGCCAAGCTGAACCCTTCCTCCTTGAGCTCCGTCTCCCCCCAGCGTTACGCTAAGCCCTACATCAATATTGGTGCGGCTCTGTAAAACTAACCGGGCCGGCTTACGGTAGAAATTCAGCCCCTTCATTCATTAACCGCTAATAGAGTAGATAGGATCATAATTTAATTTAGCCCAGCATTATACAGTCAATACTAATTCAATTTGAAGCCGTCTTACGACAGCTGCATCGGATAAGAGGGACCGGGCTGTCTCGTCTCCCGGATGATGTTACCGTGAGCCAACAGTGTTGTTATGTCCCTTTGGGGACGTGGCTGAACCCCACGACCTTCCACGCTTTCCATTATCGAGGGAAAACACGTAGGAATAGGAAACACCCCTTATTCGATGAGAATTTCTGTTATTCTAGGGAAAGTGATACCCAAGTCAAACGGCTCAGCTAAGAGGGAAAATATTGATTTAACATTTCTCCTCCTCCTCGCCCTCCCCGCTGCCCAGACCTGCTCCCTGGGTATGGGGATTTGAGCCTTTGGAAATCCCATAGGCAGGGGAGAGGGTTTAACTTCGTGGGGCTCGTAATCCGAAGAGCTGGAGGGAGGGGAGGTCAGCACTAAGACATCACCCCGGCTCCCTGGGCTCTGCTTCTCCGCCCTTTCCCAGCTGGCGAGACGTGCCCGCTGTGGTTCTCCCAGAGGCAGATTATTCCCGGGGCCGGATGGCCCCTGCAGACGTACCCCAGCGCCCGGGGAGGTGGGCGCCTGCCAGCCTGGGTGCTGGGACGTGCGGCAGGTCTCCCTCCGCCCCGTCCCACTCTTGCTGCTCTCCGTACTGAACAGCTTCCTTGTGTTTCCTCCAGACGTTGGGCAGCCTGGGACGGAGATTTTCAATATGCCGGCGATTACCGGAGCAGGTAACTCCCGAATTCCTGTATCCTACCCCATTCCCTACAGGGCTCACAGCCGCCGGCAGCAGGAGGCTCGGTAGATTTAAGCATCCCCTTGTTGCCTTTTGCCGTGAGACCCAGCGTAGCAGTTGCCGGGAGGCTGAACCGCGGGACACTCCGTAACTGCCCGCTGTTGGGTTGGAGACAGTGCGGCCTAATTCCTTGGAAAGCCTGGCAGAGTTGGAGGAGAGGTTAAAAGCCAAGGAAGGGTTGGCCGTCTGATGCCCACGGAGGGCTTAGCTGTAACAAGGGGGACCTCCCGCTCGGGAGAGAGCACGCTGCTCCCCGTGGGATGCGCGGATGGGTAGGAGGGCGAAAGGGAACATAAGGGTGGGAAGCGGGCTCCGTGCCCCCGCGGGCTGGGCAGGCTGCAGAGCAAACCGGGGTGAGAGCAGCACTCCATTAGCCTTGAACTGGGAGTGCTGGGCAAACTGGCGACGGCTGAGGACTGAGAGGAGGTGGCAGCCGGGAGATGGAGCAGTGCTCGGGCACCGGGGTGCTGGCAGCGTGCTCAGACTCTGGGATTAAAGCGTGGCTTGGCTCCGGTCTCTCAGGAGGTGGGTCCGGCGCTGGCAGTGCAGCCGGTGGGGCAGGACCCCTCAGACCCCTGCTGTGCAGAGCGGGGAGCCCCTGGGGAGTGGGTGGCCCGTCACCCAGCTCTGAGCGTGGTATCCAAGTGGTGCTGACGAGGCCGGGCTACAAGCAGACATGGTGGGCTGCGGGGGGTCCCTGCCCCTAAGCGGCGTTACCCCGCTGGCCTGTTGAATCAGGGCTTCACTGGCTGACACCAGGGATGACCCCCACCTCACAGAGAGCTCTCGGGGAGCGAGGGTGCTGGCAAGGTCCCACACACACCCCTGGAGATGTATTTACCGTGCTGAGCCTGGGACCACCACGCTGGAGCTGAACTGGGGGTTTTGGAGCTTCCCAGGGGCACTGCACCCCCTGCCCAGCTCGGCTGCACCCGTGGCTTTCAGCCTGGCTGGGAAGGGGCGAGCGGGAGCAGCTTAAGGAAGGGATTTTGGCAAACAGGGGCGGAAAGCAGCCCCGTAGGAACAGGCAGACTTTCCCACAACCGAGAGGAGGAGGTGGGGGGTGGGCCAGGGGCAGCTGGCAGCGGTGTGAGGTGTTTGGGAGAAGGATCTGGCTCACCAGCACCGGGATGAGAGGGAGCACTGAGGCGGGACCCAAGGGTCCGCAGCAGATGTTTAGGTGGGGAGAGCATCCCCTCTTACAGCTGCTCCTGCCACACTGGAGGGAGGGAGTTGATGTCCGGGGTCTGTCCGGAGGGGACCAGGGAGACCCTTCCCCTTCACAGGAAGACAAGCAAACCCAGGATTCATCCCTTTCCGAGCGGAGGGGCAGCGATCCCAACACAGACGCCCCCAGGATGGGACGAGCTCGGCGGGTGGGGGGGGCTGCTGGGGGGGGGGTCTTCCCTCGCCGGCCTGCTGTTTTTGTGTCTGTATTTTGCCCTTGCTTGTCGCCCATCACCACCGCGCTGGGAATGACGGTGGCGTGGCCGAGCCGAGTGCCCCCCGGCCCCTGCGCGGTGCTGCACCATAACTGCATGGCTTGACACTCACCACCACGCCGACACACCGCGCGCTGCGCCCCGTCCCGCGGCTCGGCCCGCAGGGGCCCTGCTCCGCCCGAGGCACCCAGCTCCATGGTGGGGAGGATGGGAGTGGGCTGGGATGATGGGCAGGGGGCTTGCCAAGAGCGTGAGCGGGGACCAAAGGGTTCTCCCCTCCTTCCCCAGTGCAGCCCATCCCCAGACAGCTCCGTGGGTTGGAGGTACCTGTGGTTGCCACCTCATGCCAGGGCCAAATCTGGGCAGCCCCAGTGTGTTTATGGGATGGCCCCTCTTCCTTCCTTGACTTTTCTTCTGTGGGAAATTGCCCTGGCCTCCAAATTCCCAGCACACCAACTGTCGATCTGTGTGTGCATCTATGCATCCCGGTGACTCCTGCCCCCGTGCCAAGCCTGGCGCAGCCCCCCAGTTCTTGTAGTCGCCCCCTGGGGCTCAGTGACACCCCCTTTACCCCCCACCCTCCAAGCCCTTGGCCCCAGGGAGCCTGCCTGCAGCACCCCAGGGTCCCACATCCCGGGATAGGTCCCGTCCCTGCCGAGCCCCGGGCGGGACGGGGCGGGGAGGAGGACGGGTGCATCCCAGCGCTTTACAGAACAAGATGACGTTTGTTGCTTTGCGAGAATGTGCTGACTGTTTGTTTCTTCCCTTCTCCCTTGTCTCCTTTCTCCCCTTTTCCCCGTTCCCGTCTTTCTTCTCATTTGGCTCCCCCCCACCCCACCCCCCACCCCCTCTCTCCTCCCTCTCCCGTATCTCCCAGGGCTAATCAGTTGTAGGAGCCAGTCGGTCCAAGAGAATTCCAGTACCAACATGGGGTTGGAGGCAATAATTAGGAAAGCCCTAATGGGTAAATATGACGAGCAGTGGGACGAGCGCTCACCTCTCAGTGCCAATGCTTTTAACCCTCTGAATGCCAGTGCAAGCCTGCCCGCTGCTATGCCCATAACTCCTGCTGACGGACGAAACGAGGACGTGCGCTCCTTGCCAGGTCTGCAGCCCTCTCCTCCTTCGCTCGCTCCGTGTTATTAATTCTCGGCCTTTTTTTTTTCACTTCCCCCGCCCCCCCCCCGGTTTTGTGGGTGGATTTATTTTCCCTCCCCTTCGCCCCGGCTTCCCCGGTTTTTGTTCGTTTTGGTTTCCTTTCCTCCCCTCCCTCCCCAGCTTCCAGCTTTGTCAATCCGCTCATTAATCCCGGTCTTGTTTGACGTTAATTCAGCCGTCGCGGAAGGTGCTGTTGCTTTCTCTAAACCACTGACTGTGCTCCTTTCCCCGTTCGTTGGGTTTTAATATCTCCTTCCCCCCCCCCGCCCCCTTTTTTGTTTATAACCCCACGGAAAGGTTTATGGGGAGAAAATGAACCCCGGCCCCGAAAGACCGAAGCCATAAACTTAAACAGCCACCCCAGACTGTCCGTAAACCCCGGGCGGGATCGCTGCTCCCAAAATAGGGGCAGGAGCCGAGAAGGGCCAGCGTGGGGGGACACGGGGCAGGGTGGCCTTTCCCTGCCCGCCGCGGGCTCGGGGGTGCTGGGGCGGGCTCCGGCCTGGGACAGAGGGTTGGGCGGGAGCTGGGGGCGCCTGGAGCAAGCGGGAGAGCTTGGGGGGCTCAAGTGATGGATGGGGGGATTCTTCAGAGAGCAGGGCTGGGGGTGAGCTGCCCCATGGCCCCCGGGGTCTGCCCAGCTTTGGGGGGGCCCTGAGCAGAGCCGGGAGGGTCGCTCTGCAGATCCTCGCTTCAGGAGAAGGCAGGGAGCAGGGATGGATGGGGAGAGCGTTTGTGCCCCGTCCCCCTGCGAAGGGCAGATTGCCTCTTGCGAGAGGGGTGTCACCCTGGGCGGTCGGGTGCAGAGCCCCGAGGCTGGGGAGCGGGGTCCCGGGGGCACACACGGACCTTCCCTGGCTCAGCCGGGACTGGACACTCTTAGCTTGGTGCCGAAATCTTTTCTGGCTCCTGCATGAATCCGGCAGCTTCTCCCAGCCGTGCTCCCCCGCGCCCGGCGGAGGCTGCCCGGGCAGGCCGGGTGGGATGCAGAGCCCCTCCATCCCTCCCCCTTGGGGAGCTCCTGTCCCTTGACCCGTGTTTGTGGGCTGAGCCGCTCGGGAGCGATCCCAGCCGAGAAACAGCCTGGCCGAGGGTCCTGCTCCGGACCCTTCGGAGCCGGGATGGGTGAGGCTGGGAGCAACCTGGTCTAGTGGAGGGCGTCCCTGCCCACGGCACTAGGTGGGCTTTACGGTCCCTTCCAGCCCAGACCATTCCGGATGATTGGAACAGTTGGTAGCATCAACCCAGAAAGCGGAGAGCAGCGCGGGGTGGGGGCGGAACCCCCCCAGAGCCGTCGCGGCCACCCACCTTTCCCACTGCGGAGGGCTGGCCCCATCGCCCTTCCCCATCGCCCCCCGGGCTGAGCTTGCCCCCTGCACCCAACCATTTTTCCAAGCTCTCAAACGGGAAGCGTTGGGTACCCGCACCCCCTCCCCGACCCCCCCGACCCCTGTGGCGACGAGGCGGGTGACGAGCGGGCTCTTCTCTTGGCAGGAGGAGGGGGGAAGCCAAAGATCGCCGCCAGACCCAACAGCCGCAAGGCCAAGTCCCCGGCGCCGGGGCTGCCCTCGGGCGAGCGGCCGCCCTCCGTCTCCTCGGTGCACTCGGAGGGGGACTGCAACCGGAGGACCCCCCTCACCAACCGCGTCTGGGAGGACAGGCCGTCGTCCGCAGGTAGGGCCCGCGGGGGTTGCATCCCCAAAGCGGCCTCGCGGCCTTCACCAGGGGGCTGCGGGGGGGTCAGCCAACCCCCGTCCCCAGCGTTGACTCTCCGCTTCCTCCCGCCCGACGCAGGTTCGACGCCGTTCCCCTACAACCCGCTGACCATGCGGCTCCCCAGCGGGGTGGTGACGGCCGCCCCCGCCGCCCCCCTGCCGCAGGGGCCCCCCGGCAGCCAGCACCACGCCTGGGACGAGGAGCCCAAGCCCCTGCTCTGCTCCCAGTACGAAACCCTCTCGGACAGTGAATGAAGCGAGCTGGGGGCAGGGAGACGGCGACCAAACCCAGGGCACGGGGAGCGAGCGGGACGCCCGGGGCGAGCGCCCACCGCCCCGGCCCCGCCGGCTCTCGCGAGCGAAGATGCAGGAGCAGAGCTACTTTATTTTGTCCCTTTTTCATTTTTTTCCTCCTTCCCCTCCCAACCAGCCAATTTGGGGGGGAGGGAGGGGTTTTTTTTTATTATTTTTGTTTGGTTTTTATTTTTTCTTTCTCAACATCTGGAAATTTCTGCATCCTCTTCGGTCTGAAAAAAGAGAAAAAAAAGAGAAATAAGCCTTAACGAGACAAAACCCAAGGAACCCACCGTCGATCTTGGCAGCCTTGCTGGGCGAGAGGGACTGCGAGCGGCCGCGCGCCCGCGGGGTGCACGTCCCGGGGCCGCGCGCGCTCGGACGCTCCGTCGGCTCCCGCGGAGTCGAGGGGCTGTGGGATGCTGCCCCCCCCCCGTCCCGGCCGTGGGGCTGTGCCGCAGAAATGCAAAAACCCTGGGTGGGTTAAAGGAAAATAAGGAAAAAAAAAAAAGATGTTTCGGAAGCGAAATAGGACGGAGCCGTGCCCGGTCGGGTCCCCCCGCCCCGGCCGATCCGAGGGCTGGTGACCCGTCGGACCCCACGTCGCAAGACGTGTAGGCCCCGGAGCGGTCGCAACACGCTTCGAATGTGGCTGGGATGAGCGGGCGGGGGGGTGTGAAGATAAAAACACACCACCCCCCCCAGGGTCCCCTTCGGTGGAAGCGATCCCGGGCGTCAGCGGGAGCGGGCAGGGATGCCCCGGGCTGGCTCGCGCGCCGCCCACGGGGCGGGGGGCTCGGTTGCTTTAAGTGCATTGTTTTCTGAATGGTGAGAAGAGGCAATTGTAAATTGTATTGGTCTACAGGGTATATTTTTGATACCTTCGGTGAATTATGTCGATATTTTACGCGAGGAAGGACTGAAACGAAACACAGTGTTACGTGCTGTAAAAGAGGTTCTGTTCTCACGTGCAGGCTTTGCTGCGTTTGTCCGTTGTGTGGAAGGGTTTCAAAAACGAAAGCGAGAGGGTGACGGCGATCCGTCGCAGTTATCCGCGTCAGGAGAACGTGTGAACTTAGTTTGGGAAAACCAGAAAATCCTAAACCTTGCCGTGGTTGCAGGGCCCCCCCCCCTCCCGCCGTCACGCACCGTTTGCTGGCTCAGCAGGAATCGTTGGCTGGTGGTAGATGTTGGTTCTCCGGAGCCCTCGGAGCTGGCCGGGGCAGAACGGGCCGGCGTGGCAGGGAGTTGGCAGGAAACTTTAAAAAAACCCAAAAAAAAACCAAGGAAAAAAAAGGAAAAAAAAGCGTTTTTATTGTATTTTTGTGATAACACGACGGCTCTCCTTTACGTTGTTGTTTTCATTCCACGATGTTGGTTCATATCTGCAGTTACATGGTTAAAGAACATGTTAGACTTCTCGTTCACTTCTGCTTTCTTGCTCTGGGAGGAAAAAAAAAAAAACCCCAAGCAAATACAGCGGCAAAACCCCGAGGATACGTGTGGGCGGCTTTGCATCGCTGCGCTGGAGGAGCCCAGAGCCTGGCACAGACCCTCAGCCCCTGCGGGGTGGGCATCCAGCCCCCCCACGGCCCCGCGCCTCCCCGATGGATCTTTCTTTTCCCCCTGCGACGTTCCCAGGTGGATTGTGATTTCCAGGCAGGAGAACGGTGGTGTTTGTTGTTTGTTTGGGGTTTGGGTTTGGTTTGGTTTTTTTTTTCCTGTTGGGTTTTTTTTTTTGTTTTGTTCTGTTTATTTTTTACAATGTACAGGTTTTTAATGTTCATCAATGTTTGTGTCTTTTCTGTTGTGCTTTTTTTTTTTTTTTTTTTAAGAAAAAAAAATTCCGAGACAATGCACAAGCGATGTTGGAAGTCTTTCCGTTCCCAGGTTATTGCTGCTGGTGTCTCCGTGGCTCTGAGACGTAAGAACTGCCGGAGCTGGTGTCTGGGCGTAAACGCTATCTCACTGTTGCAGGTTTTGCTGGAGGGGAGGGGGGAAAAAATAATCCGAATCCAACCCATTTCCAAAGCCGCCTCCACAACCTTTTCGGAAAAAAATAGCAAAAAGGAAAAAAAAAAAAAAAAAAAAAAAAGAACAAAGCCACAACACAGAATAAAGTTCCCACTTGGCACAGTAGCAATACTGTGTGCTGCTTTGGTGTCTCCAGGAGTCGGGAAGGAGCCGGGCGGCGGTGGGAGGCGGCTGCGGTGCTCAGCCCCGCTGACCGGCGTCGCGGCCGCTGCCGCCGGCCGGGATCCCGGCGCGGGGTCCCTCGTGGAGAGCGGGGGGTGGGAAGCGGCTGCCGCGGGGCTGTGGCTGCGGTTCGCTCTCGTCCGTGGAACCCGCAGCGCGCCGGGGATGGAGGCGGCGGTTGGGTTGGCATCCTGCGCCAACCGCGCGGGCTGAGCACGGCTGGACGGCGGGACGCGGGAAGGGCTGTGGACTGCAGCCAGGAGCTTCCCAGCTGCCGCCCCGGCTGGAGCGGGGGGGGGTTGCCTTCCCCGTTACCCCCAGACAGCGCCCACCCAGGCCGCAGGCAGCACCCAGAGCCACGGGCTGGAGGGCGAAGAGCCCGTCCCACCCTTCGGTGCGCGCCCTGCGTCCCCGTTGCGCTTCTCCTCTCGTTCCCACCGTGTCCTTGGTGCACAAGGGGCGGGGGCTGGCTGGGACCCCGAGGTGCAGCTGATGCCAGGCTGCTGCGAGGGCCTCGCCGTGTCTGAGAGAGTTTTCGGATGTTTGGGAGGTTGTTCCTGTCCTTCGGAGTTTGTGCTGGATGCTCACAGCGGGTGGATGTCAGGTGTTACCCAGCATCTTCTGGGCGGGGCAGGGTTTGCAGGAGGGATCGGTGCTGGGTGGATGGGGAGCTGCCGGGGAGACCGCGGGGCTCCAGCAAACGCATCCCTGCTCGGTGGGATCCTTTGGGATCTCTCTGCAGCAGCGAGCTGGCCACGTCGCTGGCGTTCCCGGCTGTGCGTGGAGCTTAGGACCCCACTGTGCCGGGACAGCCTGGGCTGGGAGCCACGGGAGCAGCCCGGGGGTGTGACACCGGCCACGGCACGGACACACCTGGGGTTTGCTCCATCGGGATCCTACCCTTGGGAATCCCCTTGCAGGGTGCTCGGCCCCGCAGCCAGCCACGGGCCTCGCTGTGCTCCTTGCGCACAGACCCTCCTGTACCCCCCCAGGGCACGGGGGGGATGCATGGGGCCACCCTTGCCGGAGCAGAGAGCACCCTGCCCTGCTCTGGCCCTCCTGTTCCCATCCCCAGCGGGGGTCTGAGGCACCCCCAAGCTCCCCAGAACCTCGCTACAGGGTCCCGCCGGCTGCGGTTGTGCGATCCGGGAGAAAGACGCGTTAAATCAGTGGAAAAACCCCAAGTTTCGTGTTTGCCAACTGCGGCACTTGTACGGACAGGTCAACAAACTGTCGGACACTATCGCTCAGACCGTGCTGGGGGGGGCCTTTTGTACAGCAGCCCGTGCGGGGCGGGCAGCGGGGCGGGCGATAGCCGGGGTGTTCGGAGAAACCAGCCGGTGTAAATGTTTCCGCAGCTTGCTCTGGAGGGAGGGGGTCCCGCTAAAGGCGAAGGGGTTTGTTCGCTGTTGCGTTGCTCGGCGCGCCCACGAGCGATCGGCGTGGGCAGCAGCGTCCGCGCGCTGCCTTACTGGTTACAGAATAAAAAAAAAAGCAAAGAAACCAACCCAAACAACCCAAAAAAGCTTCTTTGGCAGCGAAACGCGGCGCGCCCCTGCCTCTCCGTGTGCGTGAGCCCAGGCAGGGGGCAGCGGGCCGGCTGGCGGTGAGGGGATGTGGGGCGGGTTGGGGACCCCTGCGCTGGCGGGGCACTCACGGGGGGTCTGAGGTGACGCGGGCCGAGAAAGGCGGGCGAAGGGCCGGTGGCAGCCCAAGGCGTGTGGCTCGCTCGCCCCGAGGCCGGCTGATGCGGCCCCCAGCCCGGTCTAGATGGTGGGGGTGTGCGTGACCCTCCGTGGCAGCAGTGGGGATGGGGCTGCTGGAAGGGCCCTGGAGAGGGGTCAGTTTGCTGTCTGAACCACGGCAGGACATCCCCCCCTTCCCCAAAAGCTTGGGGAATCAGTGCTCTGCCCCCCCTTGCCTCAGTTTCCTCATCTGCGGGCGGCTCACAACGCGCTGCCAGGAGTATTGTGATTGCTGGGCTGGGGTGTGGACCCAAAAAAGGCCCCGTAGGACCTGGGGCAGCATCCCCAGCCCCGAGGGGGGCGTGCATCACCCCATCTGCCCCCTCCACCGCCCCGCTGGGGTGTGCGGGCCTCTCCGTCCCCATCCGTGCAGCCCGTGGGCGTGGGGTCCTGCGCAGCAGCTCGTGCCTCTCTCCGGGGCTCGGCGGTGGGTTTTACACCAGCGCCGTTCCCGTTTCGCCGGGGCGTACCCCTGCCTTCTGCCCGCTCAGCGGTTCGGTGCCCCCCGCGATCCCAGCTGCGCCAAGCCCTGGAGGAAGGCTCCCCGATGCTGCGCGACCGGTTCACCTGTCCGGGGGTGTCCGAGAGGATCCTGTCTCTGTGCCGGATCACCCAGACGTCGTCTGAAATCCCCCCAGGTACGTACCCGCACCCACCGAACCTGCCTCCCCGGGTCCCCGCACGCTCCTCCCGCGCCCGGCTCCCACCGCCGTGCACGCGCTCCATCCGAGGGTCCCCGGGACCGGAGAGCCTGCTGAAATCCTTCTCGGGAAGGCTGTTGCTGCTCTGAGGACGACCGGAGCGCGTTAACAGACAGCACGAGCAGAAGCCAGGCTGCTGAGGGTCTCGCACCGGGGTTTGAACGCTGGCGGGGGCTGACAGCGAGAGCCCCGGTCCGTAACGCATCTGGTGCTGAAGAAACGGGAGGCGGGAGAGCTCCGCGTTCGAGGCCAACGCGTGTGATTTAACGATGAAAACTTTAGGTCCGCTTGAAAAGCTCTTGCATAAGGAGCTGGAAATGAAACGGGACAAACGCAGATGGCTTGGAAAGCCAGCAAGGAAAACCTCAGAAACCCAGGCTCATATCTTGAGTGGGGGGCGCGCGGGGGGATTTGGAGGGGAAAGGGAAGATAAAAGAGGGTCCCCAGTGTCTTTGCCTCGGACAGAGGCTCTGAGAAGGTGCAGGAGCATTGTGACCTTCTCCTGGTGCTGAATTGGTGTTCAGTTTGGATCAGGGGGGATTTTTATTTTCTTTTGGAAAGAATTACAGCAAGAGGAAGGCTTTTGGCCAGGCCGGGCCAGGCTGCGTTACAAGAACAGGGAGGACAGGGCCTGATCCCGAGGTTGTCCTCGCTGCAGGAGGCAGGACGCTGGGCTTCAGTGGGCACTCCGTGGGTGATGGGAGGGGAGAGGGACGTAGCTGTGGTCCCCAGCGATGAGCAGGGTGACGGGAGGGGAGAGGGACGTAGCTGTGGTCCCAGCCGTGAGCAGGGTGACGGGAGGGGAGAGGGACGTAGCTGTGGTCCCCAGCGATGAGCAGGGTGACGGGAGGGGAGAGGGACGTAGCTGTGGTCCCAGCCGTGAGCAGGGTGACGGGAGGGGAGAGGGACGTAGCTGTGGTCCCCAGCCGTGAGCAGGGTGACGGGAGGGGAGAGGGACGTAGCTGTGGTCCCCAGCGATGAGCAGGGTGACGGGAGGGGAGAGGGACGTAGCTGTGGTCCCAGCCGTGAGCAGGGTGACGGGAGGGGAGAGGGACGTAGCTGTGGTCCCCAGCCGTGAGCAGGGTGACGGGAGGGGAGAGGGACGTAGCTGTGGTCCCCAGCGATGAGCAGGGTGACGGGAGGGGAGAGGGACGTAGCTGTGGTCCCAGCGATGAGCAGGGTGACGGGAGGGGAGAGGGACGTAGCTGTGGTCCCCAGCGATGAGCAGGGTGACGGGAGGGGAGAGGGACGTAGCTGTGGTCCCCAGCGATGAGCAGGGTGACGGGAGGGGAGAGGGACGTAGCTGTGGTCCCCAGCGATGAGCAGGGTGACGGGAGGGGAGAGGGACGTAGCTGTGGTCCCAGCCGTGAGCAGGGTGACGGGAGGGGAGAGGGACGTAGCTGTGGTCCCCAGCGATGAGCAGGGTGACGGGAGGGGAGAGGGACGTAGCTGTGGTCCCCAGCGATGAGCAGGGTGACGGGAGGGGAGAGGGACGTAGCTGTGGTCCCCAGCGATGAGCAGGGTGACGGGAGGGGAGAGGGACGTAGCTGTGGTCCCCAGCCGTGAGCAGGGTGACGGGAGGGGAGAGGGACGTAGCTGTGGTCCCAGCTGTGAGCAGGGTGACGGGAGGGGAGAGGGACGTAGCTGTGGTCCCAGCCGTGAGCAGGGTGACGGGAGGGGAGAGGGACGTAGCTGTGGTCCCAGCCGTGAGCAGGGTGACGGGAGGGGAGAGGGACGTAGCTGTGGTCCCAGCCGTGAGCAGGGTGACGGGAGGGGAGAGGGATGTAGCTGTGGTCCCCAGCGATGAGCAGGGTGACGGGAGGGGAGAGGGACGTAGCTGTGGTCCCCAGCGATGAGCAGGGTGGGGTTAAAAGGGGCACAGAACACACTGGAATACAAAGCCCATGTGCTGGTAGCAGCCAGCCCCGTGCCCTCCCCAGAAAGGTGGCTGTGGTCCCTGGACACCAGCCCCAAGCAGAGCAGCGGCTCTTCAACTGAGCGGCTGAATGGGTCCGACGTTCCTTTGGCCAGGAAAACCGGTAACGGTTCCTGGGCTCCTTGCAGCAGGAAGCATTTTATACTCTGCTGACAATTGCAATCCAAATAGTCATTCATCAGTTCTTGTGATTTGCCGTGAAATTATATACGCTCTCCGATAATGATGCAGGGGGTGAAGAGCTGATCTTGGCAGGAGATGAGACGTTCCAGGCTGGCGAGTAATTTGGAAGGAAAGTAGAGCGGCTGTTGCTGGGGTGCCTGGCTCTTATCAGCGCTGGGACACGGGAGGGCTTGGGCAGGGGCAGGGGTTCTGCCGGGCTCCGCTCAGCCTGGCTCGTGTGCCCGTCCGGGAAGGGTCGCGTTGGGACCGAGTGTCACCGCGTGCGTGTGGGTAACGGCTGAATTAACGTCGGGTTTATTTATCCTCTCATTTCTGGCCTCCTGTAATTACCAAAATGGGCGTTTGTCAGGGCTCCAGGCAGCGGGGTGGTAATAAATCACTTGCCACCGGCGGGAGGTTGGAGCAGTTGTGTCTGGAGTGAGCTGAGATCGGTGTCGGCTTTAGTGAAGTGCACATGCTGTCAGGGGAGTTGGTGCACAAACAAAACCCAAATGCTCCTGAAATCAACCCCCCCGGACGCAGGGTCCTGCTGGCGGGAGCTGCGGGAATGCCCTCGGCGGGGTGTGAGGCAGGGAAAGGCCCGGCAGCCCCCAGAGGGTGGGATGCTGCTGGACCCCCGGAGCTGCAGGTCCTGTGGCACCGGTGGGTGTCCAGATCCCCACCGAGGGGGGACCACACTCATCTCAGCCCCACGGTTGAGGCTGTCCTCTTGTGGCCCCGTGCGAACGGCGACCAGGCCAGGAGTGACCACCCGGAGATCCCTTCTGCCACCTGCGCCGCGGAGAGGACGGCATCAGCCACGCGTCGTTCCCAGACCCAGCGTTTGGAGAGGCCAACGCTTCCCGTCTCTGGGAATAATCCACGTCTCTCGCTGCAGCGCACGTAACCTGACGAAGCGCGGGGTGTGGGGAACGGTGGTAAGCTCCATCTGGAGAGCGCTCTGCTTTGAAGTCGGACGCCGTTTTAAACTCTGCAGGGTACTTTCCCTTAGAAAAAGCAGCGGTTGTCAGTGAAGATTGATCTTGGTCCAGAAATTTTTGCTGCCCCCTGACTTCATATTTATTAGTCATTTGCAATCTCTTTGATGACTGAAGGCACGTTCAGCTCAGGGAAAACTCTGCTGAAGAGCGTGCCGAGGCGATGCCAGGGGATGGGGTGCACGGAGCGCACTAGCTGCGAGGTCTGGCCGTGCTAGTGATGGTGTGTTTCGAGCTGCCGTTGCTAATTGCCACAGCAGCCCCCGGCGCTCCCGAGCAGAGGCTGGGGAAACCCAGGGAGGAAGACGTAGCCGGGGGGAGGTTGGTCTGAGGTCTCACCCACGGGCGTGCAGCCCCCTTGAGCCAGCCAAAATCGATCGCTCCGCACATCACGGGGCGGGGTGGGCAGAAAAGGCTGTGCCTGCACAACAGGGGCATCTCCCTGGGATGCTGGGGCCCCTGCTCCTGCCTGCAGTCACAAGGGGGAGAAGAAGGGAAGAGCAAAAAGCAGAGCAGCATGCCTGGAAGGTTCCTCTTGCAGACACCATGACCTCATTCGACACGTCCCTCAAACGGCTCAGGGCAGCGTGGTGGGCCCGAATCAGCCCCGGTGAGACATGGACCCTGAGGAGGTTTGGACTCCACAGACTTGGGGGCGTGTGTGCAAAAGGCCGTAGCTGCACAATCCCGATCCAGCTCTGCCCGGGATCCAGGAGTATTGCCTGCTGCTGTTTCGTCCCGAGCCCGTTCCAGAAAGCGAAGCAGCTGCCAGGGGTCAGATGCGAGGAGCCTGGCCGGTGCGTGCCTGAAGATGGGTGCCAGGTCTGGATCTGCATTCCAGTTGGACCAAAGCAGAGCTTTTCCCGTGGGGATGTTAATCCTGGGCCTTGGCTTAGAGCCATCTCCAGCTTTCATGTTTTTGGAACCGAGAAAGAGCGCCATTCTCTTCAAGGGAAGAACAAATCCTTACACCCCAACTCTCCACCCCGATGAGAGGCTACAACCAGTTCGAGCATTGCTGGCTCCTTAGCAGTGAAACCCATCTAACTTCACCCTGCTGGACCCACTTTTAAGGTACCAGTCCCCGTGAGCTGCCGGAGCATCCTGCTCCCCGTCAGACCTGAGCTGGAGCTGCCTCCCCCGTCCACCGGTGAAGGAGGAACCAAACAGCAGAGGTTGGAAACCAAAAGCAGAGGTTACTCTTGGGTCTCTTTGTGGGGGAGGGCAGCCTTTTTATTAGGTCCAGATGTTGCTTTCTGCCCCTGGCCATGCTGGGAAGTACAGCAAAGTGTGTTAATGTTGGCTGGACGAGCCTCTTTGGAAACAAGGCTCCAAAGAAGCGGGGTTTCTCCTGCACCCCCTTTTCTGGGGGCCCAGAGATGGGCCAGCATGGGAGGCACAGGCATGGGTGAGCATTTGCCCTGCCGCTGAGCAGCCCCTTTCGGTCTCCAAAAATCTCCCAGTGGTGAGTATGGCTTTAGCAAGCCACTCGCTTTTCCAGGGCTCCTAGAGACCTGCTGTCCCCTGGTCGGCGGCTGCTGTCCCCGAGCTGATGGCACCCACAGGGACAGTCATTGCTGAGCTGATGGGTCCCTTCTGGACCGATTCCCTGTTGGGTTTCTTATCGAGATGTGGCGATGGAGGACTCTGCGAGGGGCAAGGCTGCTCTCCAGATGTTCTCTTTCACCATTAGGCAGTGTTTAAAAATATATGTGATTTCTCCCCTTCTGAGTGCGCATAGAGGAGAGACCTCTGGAGGGGTGAGCGGCAGGGGAGGGCAGCAGGACCTTCCTCCAGATCAGCCACCCCTCCACAAATGAAGCTTTTCCAGAAGGCGCCGAGCTGGGCGCTTTGGAGCCGGTTCTGCTGGGCTGTGGCACAGCGCGGCCAGCTAACGGAGCTGGGCTCCGACGGCTCCCCGGGATCCGGTGCCAAGCCTGGAGGCTTCCACACACGTGGCTCATTAACAGTGCGCTTTGGCTACGGCTGGGGCTCGCACAGAGGGCTGGCGCTGCCAAAACACTTACAGGCCCTGGGGGACGCGGGAAGGGCCCAAGCTGTGAAGTGCAAGGCCAGACCCGGAGGCAGAGCAGTGCTGCGCGTAGCCAAGTACCCCAAGCCTCTTGGTGCTCCACCGTTCCCGCTCCACTCCGCTTTGATAACGGGGTCGGGCTAGAGAGGAGGGTACTCAACGCCTCTCCTGGATACTAGTTCGGGATCGGCATGGCTCCGGGTGCTGTCCCCTCTGGTTCAATCTATATTCCAGGATAAGGCCCGTGCTCAACCAGCCAAGGATGCTCCAAGAGGCCTGAGATGCTGCCATCCCATAAAGCCTCACTATAAGCTGGACTTGAAGCTAAAGCCCCAGCTCTGCACCTCCACAGCAGGTCCGTAACATGACGTGCAGCATCGCCAAGCCCGGCGCCGGGGACGCCCATACTTGAACCCGTCCCCTGCATCGGGGCTGAGCGGCTCTTCGGCAGCTAAAACAGATGCCCCGGAAGTGCAGGTGCTACAACCACCCCGTCGGAAGGACAGCGAAACCCCGCCTGTGAGTGGAAGAGGTCAGGGAAGAATACGAAGGCTTTTATTTCCCGAGGCGTTTGTCAGCAAGACAAACGTGGGTTTTTTTTAAATGTGCTGTGTTTTCCTCGCCGGCCTCCCACGCCAACGCCGAGCGGCCTCTCACTGGCATAAAGCGGGGTGCTGGCTCGTGCCTTTGCAACCCAGCGCTCGCGGACCCGGATGCGGTTGGATCACTGTTTGTTACCAGTAAGCGGGGCATGTTTAAAGGAAATGGGCAGATTTCAACACTACAACTGGTTTATTGCTGGCGTGTTCCTCCCTTGCCCGTATTATTTATGTTGAAAATGATAACTGAGGGATTGCTGGTTCTAGCTGGTTTGTGAACAACCAGGTTGTTGCACTGCAAAGCGCCAGGGGAAGGTGATGTTACTGAGTTCTCTGTCACAGGGAATGCAGCTCGCACTCACGTGTGTGTGCTCGTTCCCCCACGGCTTTGCACTCCCTCTGCAAGCGTGCACATCCCCACGTGCTCCCACAGCACATCCCAGTGCCGATGCAGGTTTCCTCGTCTGCACAGACCCCTGGCATCCTCACCTGGTTTTCTGGTGCATGCAGCCCCTGGCATCCTCACCTGGTTTCCTGATCCACGCAGCCCCTGGCATCCCCACCCGGCTTCCCGCTGCGCGCAGCCCCTGGCATCCCCACCCGGTTTCCCGGTCCGCGCAGCCCCTGGCATCCCCACCCGGTTTCCCGGTCCGTGCAGCCCCTGGCATCCCCACCCGGTTTCCCGGTCCGTGCAGCCCCTGGCATCCTCACCCGGTTTCCAGATCCGCGCAGCCCCTGGCATCCCCACCCGGTTTCTCGGTCCACGCAGCCCCTGGCATCCCCACCCGGTTTCCCGGTTCGCGCAGCCCCTGGCATCCTCACCCGGTTTCTCGGTCCGCGCAGCCCCTGGCATCCCCACCCGGTTTCCCGGTCCGCGCAGCCCCTGGCATCCCCACCCGGTTTCTCGGTCCGCGCAGCCCCTGGCATCCTCACCCGGTTTCCCGGTCCGCGCAGCCCCTGGCATCCCCACCCAGTTTCCCGGTGCGTGCAGCCCCTGGCATCCTCACCCGGTTTCTCGGTCCGCGCAGCCCCTGGCATCCCCACCCGGTTTCCCGGTGTGTGCAGCCCCTGGCATCCTCACCCGGTTTCTCGGTCCGCGCAGCCCCTGGCATCCTCACCCGGTTTCCTGATCCACGCAGCCCCTGGCATCCCCACCCGGTTTCCCGGTCCGCGCAGCCCCTGGCGTCCTCATCCGCAGCCACGCACGGCGCACTCGGAGCAGTTTGCAGGAGGCGATGAGCATCTCGGTGGCGGGAGGCCGCGCGGCCGGGGTGCAAGCCCTGCGCGGCGGGCACCCAACGCAGCAGTCAGCTGGGAAGAAGCCCGCATTCCGGTTGTACTTCAAGGAGCTGCAAACAGCCGCTGCGCTCGGGATTTGGTTGTGAGACAGGAAGAGCCCCGGGAGATGAGCTGAATGTTTGTGTATATAGAAATGTCTAATCACCGGGCTCAGAACAGGCTCAGGCAGGGAATCTGGAGGTGGTTAGCTGCAGAGGACGATATTTTTGCGCTGGAAATGTGCTGTCCGCCTGTTTGCAGGGTAGGAAGGATACGATGGGAATCAAAGGCTTGGCAGGATGAGCGTTTTCATCCTCGTAGATGTGAAGTCCCTGTCTGTCTCGGACTCCAAGGCATAGAACTGTTTGGATCCAGTATCATTATTAGAAGCAGAAAATAGAGCTCATAAAACTGCCTCCTTACGCCCCAAAAAAGCAATTCCAGGATCCTCTGTCCTACTCGTGAACAAGCTGTTCCTGCATAAACTTCCCGCTGTGGCCAGTCACAGTGCCAGAAGAAGGGGACTCGGAGCTTCGGCAGCCCTGGGGCAGCTCCGTGCCCCTCTCCTGTGTCACCAGACCGGGGATTTCGAAACAGGCAGGAGAGCTGGGGATGGCTAACGTGGTGGCAAACCCAAGCCACGTCCCTTTCAGACCACGAGGTAACCACAGAGGCTGCATGTGCTGTGGGAGTCACCCCCCCCCAGGCATCGGGCTGGAAATGGATGTGAGAGAACCTTTCCTAGCATGGCTGAGCAGCCACGGCAGGGAGCATCCCGGAGTGCCAGCCAGGGAAAACCATCCCAGCAGCCGGCCAGGCACCCAGCGGCCCACGCAGCCACCCTGAGGTCTCAGCTGCTGAAGCTGAGGCGCCCCGAGGCACTGACCCTGCATCACGGGGCAGGAGGAGGTTGCAGAGCTGCTTCCAGAGCATCTCGAGCGGGTCCAGTCCCCCTGGGAGGCAGCTGCGGAGCCCGGGGTCAGCCGCTCCTGCGGACCTCGAGGCACATCTGCCGTGACAGACTCCCATCCCTCACCTGCTCCCCACGGAGATGGCCTAAGGGACCAGCGTCCCGTGCCAGAGGCAGGTCGTGCAGCTGGCTGGGATGCGCATCGGTCCAGGCGTG
Source organism: Rhynochetos jubatus (assembly GCA_027574665.1). NCBI lineage: Eukaryota > Metazoa > Chordata > Aves > Eurypygiformes > Rhynochetidae > Rhynochetos > Rhynochetos jubatus. Next base: position 15,839,658 of record CM050666.1, on the reverse strand, counting down.
CTGCTGGTGGCTGCTTCGCACGGGCACGGATTCGTGACATGTTGAGGAGCGTGACACAACTTCCCTGCTGCTTGGCATTGCCTGGATCTTCCAAAGCCACTTCTGCAGGTCCAGGTTGTGACGTTGTTCTCGGCTGAGCATAAGGAGCAGACACCAAGCCCAAGGTCTCGCGCATGATAGCTTCAAGCTGACGGCTTGGCAGCGGGGGATTTTACTGCTCCAGCCTCAGGTAAGGTTCTCTTTCTGGCAAATCCTTATGGTTTTTGTTGACTGTACCTAGCTGGGGAATTAATTTTGACAAAGGCACCTGTTGTTCCTCAATAGCTCTTCTTTCTTGAGTGGAATGAGGATCCCAGCATCTGGGGGCGTTATTATTATTTAATTTGTAGCTGCCCGTCATCGGCAACTTCTTCTCGGTGAGGCTTTTGGCATTGTACTCAGCATCCTTGCTGTCTGTAAAACCAGCCTGAACCTTCCCTTCTGTTCGTCAAGGCGTCTAGTCTAAATTCCAAGTCCGTCCGTTATAACTTCAGCACCTTGTAATCCCTGAGATGATACACGCAATTACTCTCTGGAATATCCCAAGAGCAAAGCTAATACCGAGCATCATCTGCTTAAATTTACAACACCCAAACGGCACAGTGAAAGCCACTAGCTTAGGGGTTAGCTCAGCCGAGCGCACTTGCCAAAGCACATATCCTGCATCTCGTGCCGGGTTTGCTGCTGGGGATTTAGCCGCCACCTCGGGAAGCTGCACTGGACGGCGTTCCTGGTTTATGGTTTTATTTAAGTACCAGGAGTGGATGCATGTGTCCTTCAGCTGGCGCTTGGGTTTCAACCCAAACTGAACTCCCCCCCCGTCTGTACACCCCCCCACCTTCTCCATGTTGTTGCACCTCCGTGGGTGTCTGAGCACGCATGTGCCTCCCCCATCCTTCGTCCCTGGAGCAGTTCCGCCGTGATTTGCGCCAAAAAGCCTGGGATGAGGACACGGGCACTTCCCGCGCACCTGAAGCAAGCCTCCTGCGTAACATGGCTCTGCTGCTCCTTTCCATTCCTTAGTTACCAGCCGTTTCCATCCCAGCCTATTGACTTCATCCCTATAAATCCAATTTTTCCATAAGGATTAGTGTCAGATCCTCCCTGCAGACATCTTGGGTCTTGGAAGACGGCGAGAGCTCTAGAAATAGCTGGCTGGCGCGCCCGAGGCGTTACAGCGCCGGCGTGAGACGCGCTCCATGGCTAGGCAGGGTTTAGCCCTGACGCGACCCGTCTGCCTTCGTGACTTGGAAAGCCAGGACCAGGGTCCCGATACTGTACGAGGACGTGGACACCTGGACATGAAATAAGCATCCTGCTGGTTCTTCCTGCCCTTCAAGGCCGTGGAAAAGCTGGGAGAGGAATTCCCTCAGTCGGACAGCAGGACCCGATGGCTGGGTAAAACCAGAGCAGGAAGAGGGAAATGCAGGGTGAAGCGATGGTACGACTGGCTCCGCAGGGAGCGCGAGTTCCGTGCCCTGTGCCTGGGCTGCTTCACTTCCCCTGGGCGTACGTGTCGGAGCAGGTTTTACACGTCTGAAACTACAGCCTCCTGACCACGAGGAGCTGGCTGAGTCCTGGGGGCCAGGGAGGGAGACCCCAAATACATTCCCTCTGGATGGGAAAGGGGCATTAGGGACCAAGTAAATGGATAAAGAGGAAGGAAACTCTGGATACAGCATGACAGTTTGAGCATTTTATTACGATATATAGATTTTGTCTTAAATTACTCTCTATGAGTTGAACAGGAAGGGATTATTGTGGAGGGGGGAATATACAAAAATAAAAGGATATTGTGAACTACTGCATCACCACATATACAACAGTAAAGTACTTTACAAGCACTTAGAGAATCAGACTTACAAAAATAAAAATATGACACATCCTTATGCATTTCCACCAGGAATATGTTCTTTCCTTCCTTCTCTAACCCTCAGACACCTTTCAGCCCCATCTCCAGGTCACGATTCACACGGCAGGATACTTTACTCCTGTTGCTGGCCGTCACAGTATCTGAAAAGAAACTGGTGCCCCCCCGAGACTTCCACGATACAACACTTACTGGAGAGCTCAGGGGAGATGTTCCCAACAGATCAATTTGTGAGTGACGGGGTGATCCTCGGGGAGCAGGGTTTATCTGGCAGTAGCAACGTGAGTAACCCACAAGACCCATCATCCCTGTACAGTGCTCCCCCAGCTCCACACAGGGACAGCTCTGTGTGTCTGTGTCTGTCCCGCAAGCCTGGGGAACACTGACGGCCACAGACTTCAGTGGGACTGAGTAACTGTGGCAGAGGACGGGTCTGCTTTTGTTCCAGCTGTAAAGAAGATGCTCTTCCCTGCAGGAAAAAAGGCAGGGTAAGACTACAAAGGCTAAGTATCCTAGCTCACAGTGTTCACCCAGAACCGTCCACCTCCAGATCAGATTCACACAGCCTTCATCCTCAGTTTGCCCTGCAAAGTCTTTTGCTCATTAGCCTCCTAGTGACCTTTCCCATTTTTTTAAAGACACACTCAACATAAATAGTAAACAGCATTCACGTCTCTGACCAGCAGCTCACTCAAACACTGCTATCAACACCCAAACCTCGTTTCATCATTCCCAGAAAGTGTGCACCTAGGGTGCGAGTCTCTATTTCACATTGAGAAAAGTACAGCTGGCTTAGGAAGAACACAAGAATTAAAAACAAAAGATGAAAGAAGCAGTAAACTGGTTTGGCCAAAGCTGCTCTCTGCGTTTTGTGCAAAGTATTCTGCAGTTTCTGCACTGTCTTTAGTCAGGGTTCCCTCTTCCTGGCCCCAAGTGCAATGACAGCAATGCAGGCAGAGCAGAGCCAAGCACGCTCCGCCACATCCGGGGCAGAACAGTCACGGGGATGAGGAGGGCAAACCCCGCACCTTTGGAGATAGTGTCTTTCCATATTGAAAAAAAACATGCCCCTCCCCAGAACAGATGCCTTCTTAGAAAATTTCTGATCTTAAAAACAACCATTGATGGAAAACAATTCCTGAAGGCAGAGCGTGACTTTACCCATCAGGCTTACAGGGCTGCGGGCAACAGGCACGTTAAGATCCGGGGGAGAAATCGGGTAGGCACAGTCCCAGCTGCTCAAGGAAACTCACCTTCCTAAGCAGCATTTTCATGGTCTAAATTTGTCATTTGTATCTTTCAGCAAATACACATGAACAAAGATGTGTTGGTTGAGATGAATAATGCTCCGTTTAAAAGAAAAACCCCTCTCTAGCAGGACTGAGCATCCCTCTAGAGGTACCAACACACTACAGGTAAGGCACTTCTTGCTGGGAGCGATTCTTAATTGGCAATACAAAATTCAGTTTGTGGTGTTTAAACAAAACTCAAATAGTCATTGCTTTTCCCAGCTCTTCTACCACTGCCCGACCCAGCCACAGGGACAGGAGCTATCGGGACAGACGGTGGGATTTGCGCCCACGTGAGGGTGAAGACCTGACCCTCTGAGGGGTTTTTGTGCTCAGGAAACACAAAGTCCCTTTCCAAGGCCAGCGTTCACCGAGAAGAAAAGCAGCTTGTGATGGGCCCGTGGGAGACATCATACAAGAAGGTATTTTCAGACATTGCTACAGATCTCAGGCACTTGGCAATGTCACAGCTTGGATGGGGTCCAGGGTGGTAGCCCACCACGGCCTGGCCGTGGCTACACTGCTCAGCATGTGCTCGGCAGCCGAGAAACCCAAGCTGCCGGCTGGCTTTCTCTTCCTGACATGGCAAGACCAGAAAAGCTGCTGAAGCTCAACGGAGCAGGAGCATGTTAGGTCATTGCTAGTCTATTTGCGGAGAAAACAAAGCATGAAGCTTCAAAGAGGCCTGGCCTGGACGTGTGGGGACTCTCCAGTGCCAAGGGTGCAGCCATCCGTTGCACCCTCCTGGGGGTCGCACTGACCGGTGAGACTTTGCCGTAGCAGCCCCCGTCCCTGCGTGGCGGAAGACCGGGCTGTGGTTCGGGTCTCCCCGCTGGGTTTGTGTTCACACACCAGCTTTCTGGCTTTTCTTAAATTCTTTTTTTTTCCATTTAGAAAGCAGAACTAACAGGGGGCAGAAACCTGCAGCTGGTCATGATAAAAGCGATTTTCTGGGGAAAACCTGTCCTGCTCAAAGACCAACGCGATCAAAACCTGCAGCTTTGTGCTTGGAGCTGGGGAATAATCCAGCTGTTAAGAGGAGAAAAGCCTGATGTGTGGCCAGAACAGGGAGTCCGTGCCATCCCTTCGGCTTGGAGGCCAGCCTGTCCCCATGCTTGCTCGGTGGACGTGCCTGCGATCTCCGCTGCCATCGTGCCGGGATCTCCCTGGTCAGAGCATCGGTCCTGCTTTTGAACATGGATTACACCGTTGCTCGGCTTGGAAACCTTCCCCCTTTGCTACGGGCACATGGAAAGAGCCCTCGGAGCCCTCCCGAGGTACCGAGGAAGGCAGATGGGCATTCCCACTGCTCACAAGGCTCGGGTCCCGGCACTTGGCCGAGCAAGGTGAACCCCAAGATGAGCTCGCAAGGAACTCGCATTGCACCGGGACCACGTTCAGCCCAGCTGCTGCTGCCCGAGCTCCCTCCGCAGCGCTCCGCTTCGCTGGAGCTCTGGGGAGAAGGGGTTCTTCAGGCGTAACAATCCCTTCGCAGGCTGATGTTGCTTTTCCAGGCTTTGATGCTGACAGTCAGTGACAGCAAAATCTGAGCAGTAACAAATACAATCCTTGTTTCTGTGTTGCTGAATCCAACAGTAGGTGGAAGCCTTGGAAATCCTTTGAGAGATTTCTCCCCACCAAGTCGTAAGGCCCCAGCAGAGGCAGTTTCACCACGGCCATCGCACACATCTTTCAGTGCTCGTGATGCTTCAGCTGTCAGGACTTAAGTTTGTATATAAAAACCTTATATTTACCAGTGGTGGAAAAACTGTGCTTCTTTTTAAACAAGAGAACTCTGTTTCATAAAGGTCACAGTCCTGGTCACATTTACCAGTTGCTTTTTGAAAGTGATGGAAAAAAGGATCTTTATAAGTCACTATTTAATTTTATTTTTAATTTTGTCAGATTATATTTTTTTTAATCTCTGCGGGTTTGCAAGTCAACTGTTCTGGGCAATCAGCTACGTCTTGCTGACACTGTCAGCAGGGTTTCTGACTTGGCTGCTCAGCTGTGTTCCGAAATAACTCGATGGGACTCACAGCAAGTCAGGAACAAAATGGAAAGTTTAGAAGAGGGAAAGCTGGAAATTAATTTCCGGAGCTGTGTGGTTATTTTCTAAGTCTGGGCTCTTCTGAGCAGCATGCAAAAATTCTTGGTAACATTTCTGGAGGCAATTTCATGCCATTTTCAAAGGTTACATGTTTGTAGGAATCCAGGCTCTTGCGGATTTTCAGCGAGCTACTCAAGTGAAGAGAGAGCGGGAGAGGTGACTCACGGCGGGGAATGGTTTACCCCAGGATGGCTGCAGAGACTCCTGCTCTGTGTTTCTCCATCCTGTTGCAGAGACAGCTCTGCTGTTTGTGAAGTACCTGTTGAATTGCTACGCCCTGGCTGATGAAGGAGAACCGGCACGGATTTAGGCTCTTCAATACTTCGAGTTCTACACTGAGAGAGTTTGGCTGCTCCTCCACAGGCAGCCAAGCTGTGCATGCCACAGGGATGGGAACTACTGAGAGGGTGAGCAACCTCGCTCAGGAGTTTCTGCACTGGCTTCTTTGAAGCTAGGCAGCATCTCCCCGCACTACGCTCCGCTACAGCCCTACCCTGAAACTCCAGAGGGTTGTGAGTGCGTAAAGATCCCTGTAAACAGGGTGTTAGAAGGAACAGCCTGGCACACTCGGGTTGACAGTACTTTCGAAAAAGGGCACTGGGCTCCTCAATCGCTTGGACACTGTTACAGAACAGCCCTTCCGCTATTGCTTCCTCAGTCTCCCCCGCGTACTCTCGGCTGGGCGCAGGGAAGAGGCGGCCGTGCGTCAGGGCAGGCCTTTCACCCGTCTCCTGGTTGTGCTGTGCCTCGCTATGGCACGCCAACATCTCGCTGCTCGCAAGAGCACCGTGCGCCTGTTTTCTTCCTCTGTTCTTGGCGACAGCCCCCACTCCTCCCCGTACGTTAGGCCTGAGGTTACTGCAGCGGTGTAATAGGGCAGCTCTCTCCCGCAGGAGCTGCTGGAGCAAGATGCGATGCACTGATACAAATAACCGCCTCCTCCGCATCTGAGCTCAGAGAGACCTGGCGTGGTGGATGCTGGGCAGGCTGGACGCTGACTCTGCAGCTGGTCTTCCCTTTGCAGAGATGGCTCTGAAGGTTACAGTGACTCTCACCTATGTGCTAGACGAGACCCAGAGAGCCCACAAGGCAGCACTCCACTACGGGTAACAGGGTCCTTTGTCATCCTGATTTCATCTAAACACAAGTCAAAAATAGATACGCTTGGAAAAAAAGAAAAATAAAATCCAGATCACGAACGTCAGGAACGTCGCAAAATACAAGCCAGCCTTCCACTGATCAAAACCACCCCGTGCCCTGCAAGCCTCCTCCCAGCCAGTTCGGCCTCACCCAAGACGTGTTCTCCAGCCACGAGTATTCATTCGCCATCAACGAAGGCCCAGCCAGAGACCCAGCGAAGGCCACAACCTCCCTGAGGTCACAAGGTTGCCAGCGGCAGGGCGGATCAGAGGGTCTCGCTGTAGATGGCGCACGGGCTGGTTTCCTCGCAGAGTTCCAGCTGCACGCTGGAGGCAAACCAACGCTTGGCACAACCCAAGCTGTAGTTGAGGGTGGTCCGGTAAATGTTCTTGGCGCGCTTAGGAAAAATGATGGTCGTGCTCTGAAACCTCAGCGGCTTCTGGCGGGGCTCAAAGATCAGCTGGGACTTGTAGTTACGCCAGGTACAGTTGGGAGCAGCGATGATGGTCTCGCTGTAGGTGGTGACGGTGGGGATGGGGCCGTAGAAGATGTCATCCCGATAATGCTTCTCGGAGTCGTACTTCACTTCGGAATTGCACCTACAGAGGACAGCAAGGTATCAGCAACACAGCCCAGGCAGCAACAGAGAGAAGACAGGCAGGACTCTAACCCTTTGGACCTCTTACGGCACAGACGCCAGGGCAGCTGCCAACCCTGCAACCCAAAGTGGAGGGCCAAGAGGACGCCTTCCTGCTGGCGAATCCTGGTGGAACCCCACCTTGTTCTGAATCCATCCCTGCATTTCTGCAGTGCATGGGCACAGAAGACCACGCCTGGTCGGTCAGGCCAGGGCAGGAAAGAGCTTGTTACACAGGCTCCGAGCAACCTGCTTCTTCCTCTGGTTTTGGACCTCAGCTCAGCCCGGACAGCTACACTGGAGGCAAACACCCTGTTAGCAAAGGACATCAAGAGGTGGTGAAACACCTCAACTGGGGTAGGTTGGGGCTGAGGAATGGACATTCATCCATGGACTGTGCAGGAAAAGCTTGAAATTCTGGGAAAATTCTTGATCCAGCCTTTTCCTGAGCATTTTTAACAAGCACAGCCATGCAGCATCGACTTGAGATACCAAGGCCCCCTGCAAAACAAAGGACCCCTCATGGTAGGTCTGACCATAACCCCTACTGCAGTGCTAGGCCTGGGGGGTGTCACTGCCCCAGTGAGCAGGCGAATAGATGCTGCTGGTGGGTCATGGACATGGGATGTCACCCTGGGGTCAGGGGGGACCTACTTCTCAACACAGCACACCTGCTGCTGCTTTCACAGGCCCTGTTGTCCATGAAAGATCTGCTTGGCAGGAAAATAATGCTGAAAAGGTTTTCATGGACGGCAGAAGCATGGTGTCACGGGCACGTTGAGTTGTCAAGGCTGCGTGTCGGTCTGCTTTCCTTTATATTGCTTTGCCGTCAGAGCACAAAGATGCCCAAGCTAGCTAAAGTCGGAGTGCTGGGAGATGAGGGGTGAGGCTGCTTGTTGGGGTCTACGGAAAATCCAAGCAATGGCCAAACAGCAGGAAAAGCAAAGAGATGCTGTGGGCTACAGCTGTCCAGTATCCGAGCCACTGCTCTTAGGGATGTGGCCACGTTAACAGCCCTCAGATGAAGAACCCCAAAATGTGGGATGTCACTGCCCTGCCTGTTTTCTGCAGGCATCCAGGAGGGATGTATGGACACCAGGCCACACAAAGGACTTTCCCTAGAATCCCTGGCCATGGGGAACAGCAGGACTTTCACTCGTTTTCCCCAGCTCCCCAAACGCTCCTCTAGCAATCAGCAGCCAAGGAATGTGCAACTCCACGTAAAAAAAAAAAAAAGAAAAGATTAAAGGCTGGGTGTGTGCTTGTCATTACCTCCAGCCGGAGGGGCTGACTGACTGCCCACCGCCCGTAATCTGAGCTGCTGCAACGCGTTTCGCACAGCTAGGGTGTAAGCAAGTCCTTCAGCACACGTAAAACAAGACCGCGATGTAATCGCCGTAAAACCGTGCCCGCTGGCAGTTCCTCCGCACGCGGAGATTTACTGGGACACGTTTCCAGAGAGACGTTTGCCCAGGCTGAGCGGGGTGGGAACTGGGCTTGCAGTCCTCCCACCGACCCTGCCCCACGCTGCGGGTAACTGTTCCAGGCTGCCCGCGGAGTACGCTCCGCACCAGAAAAAGAGCAAAAGAAGAGCAGAGACCAACGTTTACGCATTGGCCACAGCACCAGCCCCACGGGAGGTCAGGATGCCTCCATCGCTGGCTCGAGGGACCATCTCCTCACGAGGAGGAGCTCGTTCTGTCTCTGTGGGCCAGTCTAATGTTGGTTTCTCTGCCGCAAGGGCTAACAGAAACAGGTGCCAATTGTGAGGGTGTTGTTTCTGGGGATACAAGTCAGCAGGGAACAGGATGAAGACCATCGGATTACTTGGTGCAGGCCATCAAACCTACAGATGGTAATGATTTTCTCTCATAGCCTTGGATTTGAGCTGGCCTGGGAAGGAAAGCCGCCTCTTACAACCTCCCTCCAGTTCTTGCCTCCTCCCCTCCCTCTCTGCTGCTGTCAGTGTCTTTAATTCAAGCCATTGCTCTCCTACCTGTCCCTTATTCCCATTTCCATCAAAATATCCATGCCTCCCATTTGTAAACACATTTTACTTTTTTGCAGAAGGAAAAGCACCAGGAAAAGGACAGAAATCCCCACCTACCCACCGATCCCATCTGTACCTGATTTCCTGCACGGGCTCAGGGCTGACCTCAATGCTTTCTCCAAAAAACACAGGGTACATGCGAGGCCTCATCTCTGGCATGGATGGGTTCAGGAGCAGGTAAGGCATCTGTAGGGAAGAAGAGCACGGCAAGTGTTGGGACAGACTAGATGAGGCTGGCACAGTTCATCGTGTGCTGTGGCCAGCAGCAGCACATTCAGCACAGGCAGGAGACACCAGTGCCTCCAACCCTGCTGAATTCCATGTCCTGAGTCCCGTGAGTGCCCAGGACCAACTTCGTTTCATGCCAGCCAAGCTCGCCCTGCTTGCACCCAGCGTCATTCAGCTCCTCCTCACAGTCCATCTTTTCCAGGCTTGTCACAGGGCCCCAGGATAGCGGAGCGTTCATCGCACCGAGGAAGGAGCTCTTCTCCATGCTGACAGCTCAAAGGGGAAGACCGCTGTCAGGTTGCCAAAAACCAGCCTCAAGGTGGTTGGCAGAGAACAGGACCAGTAACCCCCATCCTCGCGCAGACAAGTCGTGTACAAGCCTCGCATTTCAGACGCCTTGGCGTGCCGATCCGCCACCTGCGCCTGTATTTACAGGCCGAATTCCAGCTCTCGGGGGTGATGTGACGCAGCGGGCTGCCCCCCACCCCCCTCCACCCAGGTAAGTGACTGCCCAGATCTCTGGCACTCCACGCTGCATACCCGTCCACCGAAATCCAGCCCCTCCCTTCTTCGTCCTTCCTTGTTTCTCGGAGCAATTGCCATTGTTCGGGAGTTTTCGTTAGCCCTGATCTTGCCTTCGCTGCTGTGAATTAACCATTCCTCCAAAGACTCCGAGTGCACCAGCATGGAAAAGCGCTCTAAGCCCGATGTGGCACAGAGAAAGGGTCCAAGTCTGTTGACTTGAAGGATGTGCGCCTACTTAAGGGAGATGTGTATTTGGATTTATATATATATGCTGAAAATAACGTATCCCTTGCAACGATCCAGTGGGGAAGTGGTAGACTTGCTGTTGCTGAAGTCTCCGTGCCAAAAGCGGCTGTCATGCTCTAGTTAACCCCACACAACCCAGTGTGGGGTGAGACGCTGGGGCACCTCGTGGCCCCCGCAACACGGGAAGCCAGTTTCAAGCCAGGACTTTTTAATGAATGGAGCTGCTCCGATTCATGACACCGAAAACTGGATTTTTAGGGGTAATTACACCCTGAAGTTACTTACTCTGACAAATTGTCACCGTTCAGCCTAGGCTCCTCTGCCCACCACAACCACTTCTCTATACTGGAGTGCTCTTAAACATCAGTTCCCACATCCAGGGATCCTGTGTCTGGACCAAGCCCAGCAGCTAATTAAGCCTAATCCTGCCCTCCTGGAAAAATGTCATTGCAGGTTTTGGTCCCTGCCACCGCTTTTCTGTCGGCAGCAATTTATGACACACAGGATCTGTGTAAAGGAGATGGCTGGCAGCCTCTGTGCAGGGTTGAACGGTCTCTAGAAGGCTGAAAAGCTCCGAGGGGTTTTCTGCTTTCTACCCTGACCAGGCTGTGTGTGCTAGAATCACAGCCATGCTTCATCGCTGGAAGTCAGCCAGACCATCTCAGGGCTCACAGAAGCTGCTGGAGGTAGCTGAGGATACAGCTTTCGTATTGGCTTGCTCTCCCCATGCCGTTCCTTTCTACCCTCCCCACCATCTTCTGGTTGGATGGTACAGGAGGGAACACTGGAGCTGCGCTGGGTTCCTACTGGGAGTGCTGGGTACAAGGTGCCCTCCCCTGTACAATATGCAGGTCCCCTGCTGCTCGCCAGCTTATCCCTCAGGTCAGTGTTAACTGGCAAAGCTCTGCTGAGTCCACTCACCAGCGTCAGCTCCCACTAGCTGAGGTCTGGTGTTCTCTAGCGGCTTGGGCTTTGTGCCTTAGGCTAAGGCAGAAAATGTCAGCTGAATTCACTAAGCCCTTCAATTCTGGGTCCCAAAGCCACAAAGCTGTTTACTCTTCCCACACTGAAATGTCCCTGCACTTTACTACTGTGTGAAACTGTAAAGTAAAATGGCCAACCCCTCTTTTTGACTGAATATTACTGTTCCGTTGTCAAAAAAGGACAGTATTTGCATACGTGGGGGGGGGGAAGATATGTTCACCCTCACTAGCAAACACTGGCCAAAAGGCAAAGTTCATTCCTGGATTGCTTTCAACACTCCTGACAGGGGAGGGCAAGGGCAGCCTCTCTGGTCGTAAATAAAGCTCTTGGCTTCTGCAATGTGAATTGTTTAGATCAGACAAGCCTTAGTTCACAAGGGTGCAGATCCCCAGCTTTTAACAGCCTGCACATGGCCGGAGTTCTTTCTACAGACATCTCGTACATGAGAGGTTCACGTGGGTGCTGGGGATACGTGTCCCTCCTTCTGGAGACTGTTCTCTCTCTCTTTATACTCCCGTGGCCATACCCGACGTTGGCAACCCCCCAGCTCAGAACCTGCCTTCTTTTTACACGGTGCCCACTTAAGGAGAGGTCTTGTCCAAAAGGCCCCAAACTAGTCTCTGCTTGAAGATGAGGTGACGGAATTACCCTCTCTGATCCTCCCTTTGCGAGGTTCCACTTTGGGAACCGGGAAAGATCTTCCTGTGGCTTAGCAGGAACACTGCTGGGGCATCCAGCTGTGTGCTGGGGGTGCAGGAACACTACTGGGGCATCCGGCTGTGTGCCAGGGATGCAGGAACACTGCTGGGGCATCCAGCTGTGTGCTGGGGGTGCAGGAACACTACTGGGGCATCCGGCTGTGTGCCAGGGGTGCAGGAACACTGCTGGGGCATCCGGCTGTGTGCCAGGGATGCAGGAACACTGCTGGGGCATCTGGCTGTGTGCTGGGGGTGCAGGAATGGTGCTGGGGCATCTGGCTGTGTGCTGGGGGTGCAGGAACACTACTGGGGCATCCGGCTGTGTGCCGGGGGTGCAGGAATGGTGCTGGGGCATCTGACTGTGTGCTGGGGGTGCAGGAATGGTGCTGGGGCATCCGGCTGTGTGCTGGGGGTGCAGGAACACTACTGGGGCATCCAGCTGTGTGCTGGGGGTGCAGGAATGGTGCTGGGGCATCTGGCTGTGTGCTGGGGGTGCAGGAATGGTGCTGGGGCATCTGGCTGTGTGCTGGGGGTGCAGGAACACTGCTGGGGCATCCAGCTGTGTGCTGGGGGTGCAGGAACACTACTGGGGCATCCAGCTGTGTGCTGGGGGTGCAGGAACACTGCTGGGGCATCCGGCTGTGTGCCAGGGATGCAGGAACACTGCTGGGGCATCCAGCTGTGTGCTGGGGGTGCAGGAATGGTGCTGGGGCATCTGACTGTGTGCTGGGGGTGCAGGAATGGTGCTGGGGCATCCGGCTGTGTGCCAGGGATGCAGGAACACTGCTGGGGCATCCAGCTGTGTGCTGGGGGTGCAGGAATGGTGCTGGGGCATCTGGCTGTGTGCTGGGGGTGCAGGAACACTACTGGGGCATCCGGCTGTGTGCTGGGGGTGCAGGAACACTACTGGGGCATCCAGCTGTGTGCTGGGGGTGCAGGAATGGTGCTGGGGCATCCGGCTGTGTGCCGGGGGTACAGGAATGGTGCTGGGGCATCCGGCTGTGTGCCAGGGATGCAGGAATGGTGCTGGGGCATCCAGCCGTGTGCTGGGGGTGCAGGAACACTGCTGGGGCATCCGGCTGTGTGCCAGGGATGCAGGAATGGTGCTGGGGCATCCAGCTGTGTGCTGGGGGTGCAGGAACACTGCTGGGGCATCCGGCTGTGTGCCAGGGATGCAGGAATGGTGCTGGGGCATCCAGCCGTGTGCTGGGGGTGCAGGAACACTGCTGGGGCATCCGGCTGTGTGCCAGGGATGCAGGAATGGTGCTGGGGCATCCAGCTGTGTGCTGGGGGTGCAGGAACACTGCTGGGGCATCCGGCTGTGTGCCAGGGATGCAGGAATGGTGCTGGGGCATCCAGCCGTGTGCTGGGGGTGCAGGAACACTGCTGGGGCATCCGGCTGTGTGCCAGGGATGCAGGAATGGTGCTGGGGCATCCAGCTGTGTGCTGGGGGTGCAGGAACACTGCTGGGGCATCCGGCTGTGTGCCAGGGATGCAGGAATGGTGCTGGGGCATCCAGCCGTGTGCCAGGGCTGCTGGCACAGAGGCAGACGCCTCCTGTTGAAATTGCAAGGTCCACAGCAGGGAACAGGAAACAAGAACACATTGCAGAAGCAATACCAGTGTGCGTGGAGACAGGCGGCTCTGCCATGCATGACTGAATCAATCCCAGTCAAAAAGCTGCCACTGCGTTTGGTGAGAGCAGGATTAACTCTTTTCCAGGCTAGCTCTGGACAGAGGGGTGATGAGGCTGTTTCCACAGTGGGTTATAATTTACCTTGCTCTAGGCAGAGAAGGTGACAAAAGGCACTTCATAATGCATTTCATATGCTGTAAACGAGCATTCAACTTCAGGCCTGCGGGCTTGGCTAGATTAATTTAGAAAGCTGGAACAACTGCAGATATTGGCAAGCCAAATCCAGCAACTTCTACCCCCATCAGAGACCGTTACAGATCCACGCTTATCTACAACGAGTAGGACCGTGAGCTGCTGCAGGTCACAAACCTTGAAGACACCTGGACGCACATGGAAGGCGGAAATAACTTCCAAAGGACGGTCTAAAAATAGAGATCGCCTGTAAGACCCTCCAGCCTGCTCACCAAACAAGCAACTGCTTGCACGGCGTGAAAGGGTCACCAAACAGCAAGCACAGGTTCTACATAGCAGCTGAAAGGCACCGCAGATGACACTTGGTTTCATCTCCAGTGATGGTCTGAAATACCCGCTTCTGCATCTCACCTGGAGCTGGGAAGCAAGGAACAGGGGATATGAGCTTTCCAAAAGATTTGTCTTTGGGACTGAAACATTATATGCTTGGCACATGTCAAAAGCTGGCTTTTTGGCAAGAGTTTGACACCAGCTCCTTCCAATCTGTTTTAAGGTAAAAACAAAAGAAAAATGCTCTGCCTGTCAAAAAAAAAATACTGACTCAATTCTTTTTCCTTCTGCACAGGAATGGTTGAAAGAGAAGGAACACTGGACTGCTGAGCTCCCGGAGAAAATTATGATCCTTGGCTCATTTCTGGCAATCCCTCAGCGACCCCCGGATACCTCACAGATCAGGTGAGTTCTTTAGTGCTCTGCACCACAGATGGGCTGGCCGGGAGCAGAGCTCGTTGCACACTACCGGGGGTCACTGACAGTGAAGAGAAGAAACCAGGCTGCCCACAACTGATCCACAGTCGAGGTCTGTCAATCCGAACCACAAACCCTAGGCTTGATCTCGGGATAAATCCGTCCCCAGTAATTGGAACTGTGCTGCTATTAGAGGCAGCTCTGCAAAAGCCACCACAACCCTGTAATCTTTATGCAGGGAGAGGAGGAGTCTGGTAGCCCAGTAAGGTTGAGGAGGTGAAACAGAAGATACTGGAGAGATCAAAAAGTGAGCCCCACATGTAGCCATTATGTCCTCAAAGGTGAAAATTAATCATGGAATCACAGCATGGTTTGGGGTGGAAGGGACCTTAAAGATCATCTCGCCATGGGCAGGGACACCCTCCACTAGCCCAGGGTGCTCCAAGCCTCATCCAGCCTGGCCTTGGACACTCCCAGGGATGGGGCACCCACAGCTTCTCTGGGCAACCTGTCCCAGTGGGTAAATTAAGCCATAAATGTGCTACCATTTTTATCTCCTTTCCAGTACGTCACCTCTTTCAACCAGCAAAGGGTTACAGTATTATTTAAAAGTTGAAGTGATTTCTTGTTTGGCTGCATTTTTCCTTCTGTCTTAACTCTGATGCCTTTCAGGCATGTAACGGCCTGGGTAGCTAAACTCAGCTTTTACAAGTAGCACATAGATAAACACAGATAAAATTGGTTGCTGAATGGATTTCCACCCACAGCTGACCAACAGCACTTCCTTTATGCTGGCGTAAGTACCACGGTGGGCTCTCGCTTTCGCACCGACACACGTCCTCCAGCTCCTGTCGCTGCTTCGTGCCCCACGAGTGCCGTCTCAGTGACCGGTTCCCGGGTCTTTAGATGACAGGGCTCTGAACAACAGCAAAAGTCACACAGCAGGCAGAATGCTGCTATTTTACCCCTAATGATCATGTGGAGTGGGGGGGCTCTCTTAATTCTCATTTGGGCTAATTTCCATGAATGGAAACAGAGTTATCAAATAGTAAACAAAGATGAGGGAAAAAAAGTGCCAGGAAACTGGCATGAAATGTACTGACTGTTCCTCGGCTTCCAAACTGCAGGCAGCAAAGCAACAAAAAGGAAAGGAACCTGACATGAAATAACACCCCAAAAACCCCTTTCCCCAGAGAGCAAGAAGGACCAGAACCGACCAGCCTCTCCTGCTACGGTCACTCTGAGGAAGGCACTAAGGTGTGGCACTAGACCTCTAGGGACTGTGAGGGGAAAGGGTTTTCCAAGCGTCAGGGCTACGAACAGGACACAGCTTCCCAAATTCCCAGCTCCTAACTTAGCAAGGGCATAAGCAAAGCTCTCACCACATTTTCCCACTATGGTAACACGTCAGGTCCATGAAAATGTCGCTTGCCTCAGCTGTTATTTACAGCTATAATGAAAGATCTGGCTGAGTTATTGGACACACATCTGCATTCTCCGCTCCAGCTGATAAGCAATATTTGTTTAACAGACCATTTATTTTCCCAATATCTTCACGTATTGCACATTACGAGTAATTTATACTGGAGCCGGATGCGCTTTTATTTGGTGGTGATAACAGTAAATGCAGACCTCGGGTGGAAAGCGGGGCTCTATTATTTCAGGGAATTACATCCTTCCGGACTATCTCCCTCTTCTATTTCAAGTGGGAAATGCGTGCTGCTCTGCTTGTTGTCCACAGCATCATGCTGGGAATTCAACAGCTAGAAGACACCACCCTAGACAGAGCCACATTTTTCAGAGTAGACGATGAGACCCCTTTGTTCCCCTGCCCACCCGAATCATGACCCCGTGCCCACCGCCACGCCTGTCGGAGGAGAGCACGCCGATCGCCTGCACACGTGCACTGCCCTCCACTAATCAGCGATGCCAGGTAAGAGATTTGCCCATTTCCACTTCATTTTCACAGTATTTGGGAATCCCTGGGGGCAAAAGGCATCACGCCAGGCTGTTATTACACCCACCCCCTAGGAAACCCCTTCTGCTGGGCGCTAGCGACACAGATTAGGTGAGGCCCAGAGTCATCGCCCTTCCTTCACCGGGGGCACAGAACCAAGGAAGAGGAGCGGGTGCATGCTCAGAACTGGACGGGGGACAGCCAGGTGGGGTTGGCCTTTGCCCAGCAGCGGACGCAGGCATGAAACCAAAACCCCTGCAGGGAGGATTCTTGCAGGGAGGATTCCTGCAGGATGCCGGCCCGTGGGAGCGGTTCAGAAGTGGGTCAGGATGCCAGGCTGCCAAGCCCCGAGGCAAGCCCTGCTGCTGTGCCAGATGGGTGCCTTGCTCCCCAAACAAGTGGGGGGCTTCCCCAGAGCTGCTGGGACCCACGTGGGCTTGGAGAGTCGTGTCACTTGCTCTGTGTGCGGGCTGCAGGCTGGCTCAGGCTGGGCATGCTGGGCCTTTCTCTCACATGTGCTTTCACTGCAGGTGTTGGCAGGTCTGGAAGTCACATATTGCCTGGAAATCCTTTGACAGCCAGTCCCCACAGACAGTCCCCTTCCCCAGAGCTCCGTCAGTGTAGGATGAGGTGCTGGCTCTGTGGAGCAAGGGCTCTTCAACATGCAGCACGTCAGTAAGAGGTGGTTGGGGTTTTGGGGTAATATCAGCCATAAATCCAAGGGGGTTGGCACACCTGCCGACCTAGTCCCCGTTGTTGGGACCATGCCTGTGAAGGCTGTGTCAAGGAGCAAGGTATCCTCCTACTCCACGCTTGAGATGAAGCTGGAATCTCCTCCCACCCCACAAGACTGATTCTGGCACCACAGCATTGTCCGACACAGCTCCTGACTGTAAGTAGAAATGCCCTACGTGGGGGCCTTCATCTGACAGCCAATGTGCTGGGATATAGTCCTACAGCAGTCAGAGCTCAGTGAGGCAGGCTGAATGCACAAATACTTGTCCCTCAAATAAAACGGAACTTGTTGCAGTGACAAGAGCATTGTTGGCAAAGAACGAGGCGTCTGCTGCTTCACAAGGGCACGACAGACAGTTCTGCCCATGCACGTGATGCTGATCTCCCCCCACACCCACGAGGGGTTACGCTATGTGCGAAGCACTTGTTTTAGCACAGCCCAAAAGCAGCTCTTCTAGCCTCAAACTAGATCCCAGGGCACCAGTAACAGGGAAAACTAAGCAGATCTGGCGACGTTGATACCATTTCACTCCCTACCCTTCCAGCAACTGCTTCTTTGTGCATATTATTAGAGATTTATTTCATTGTATTCGTGTTCCTTTTGGTCCAGCATGACG
The DNA here is from genome assembly GCA_027574665.1 of Rhynochetos jubatus. Taxonomy (NCBI): domain Eukaryota; kingdom Metazoa; phylum Chordata; class Aves; order Eurypygiformes; family Rhynochetidae; genus Rhynochetos; species Rhynochetos jubatus. The sequence continues at coordinate 15,821,958 of CM050666.1, read as the reverse complement.
TGCAAAGTCTAGGGAATTCAGTAACCCAAGTGCTAAGAACCAATTTAATCATGTTTCAGATTTAAAAGGCAGAACTAGGTACAAGTCACCTTCTATTTTCATTAGGGTATTTGCACTTAAGCACAAACCAACTGACAAATTTCCTACATGGACTTTATTTGAAGAAGTAAAAACCAATTTCTCCTGCACTGCAAGTAAAATGGAAAAAAAAAAAGTCCCTAAATGGTGTTGAACTTGTGGTATTTATGACTCTGGCCCTAAATTGCCTTTCATATTTTTTCGGATCCCAAAGCTGTAGCCAAATTGGCCGCTTAAATGTGAATAAATGGTGCATTGTCTTTCAAACAAAGTCGTGCTTATTAAAGAGAAGAGAGTTTACTTTTTCCGAGTCACAGTTAATAATACAAAGCAGGGAGAGCATGGATTTTACAGTCCTCGATAAGAGCACGCAGTCTCATTTTCATCTGTATGAGAAGAGCTGTCCTAGAGCAGGAAAATTCAACATATTTATGAAGTTGGAGCAAAATAGCTGACTGCAAAAGAACACAACTGGGTTCAGACTGGTGGTTTTGATAGGTCTGGAGCAAGGAATAGTATGAAATCCTTCCCACAGATCTGGAATGTTGTTTTCTTCACCTGACAGCAATTTATTGTAACTGTACATACGAGAATTTGGGCCATTAGTGACTGAGCTTACATATGGTTTTATAGCATTATAACACAAGAAGTGCAGGCTGCATTCCTGGCTCTGTCACGTTTATAGGCAAAACAAACACTAACATAATAGGCGATTAAAAAGAGCATGTCTTGGTGTGCAAATAGCTGCAATTATTGATTTGCCAATTCGGCATGCTCTGATGAACAGCAGAGTAGTAGAGTTAAACAGAAGCACATTCATGGATTGTGTAATTGCTCATAGCTCTGCAAGTCCTTGTTAAATAGCAAGATTAGAGCTAATTAGACACCGAAATTTAGAAGTATGAAGCAAGCAATGCTCTTCATATTTTTCCTGCTTTCTTAATCACTGCAGCAAGTACAGTGTTTGCAGGATGGAAATGAGAGCTAAACTCTTTGTACAGTCAAACAGAGTGGAAATTCCTATTTACTCCATTATTTCGCAGTGTACCAAGCCGTCAGAGTTAAAGAGCACAGCCCTGCACCCCTCCAAAGAACACAGGCCAGTTGCTTTCAGTGTTCGGATCACTGCTACCTTCTGTACCTCCTACGGGCATGGAAATACCCACAAGGTAGGAACCCATGATCCTAACAGCAGGAGCCCAGGGCTACCCAATGTGACAAAGTCTGGAAACATCTGCAGTTCCTCTGAAATATGTAAAATGTTCATTTATGAGCAAAATTTAAAAAAAAAATGGAAAACTTAATTTTGCCTTACACAGATCACAGGAATAACCTTTTTTTCCCTGCAGGAGTCAAGCACTACAAATCCATGCTAACAGCCCAAGACCTGGCATAGGTTATTCTCATGCTCCTTCATCTTTAGTACCTAAGGGCTTTCTTGGGAAGAGCGGTGGCCAACTGTCATATTACTGGACTGGGGGCTGTCACATCCCCATTACACAGCTTTGCAGACACCTCCACCCCAGCTGGTTTCTGGTCCAGCAAGCCTTCATTCATCTTCCTCCCACATTTTATTTTACAGAGACATAGCAACAGCCTGACCCTGCCAAACCGGAGGCGTGTGGGTAACTCTCTGTACGTAAACAGTCCCATCAAGATGGCACACACGCCCAGGCATCTGCAGGTGAGGCTCGGGATTTGGAACCGCAGCGTTAGTGGGGCGGAGGTTTGATTTTCATAATTAACACCTCACACCCTACCCACCCTAGTCTAGTGAGGAACCATTGTTCAGGGGGAAGGTTTTGGCATGTCCAGGAGTAAGAGGCAGTTTTCAGCAATACGTTAAATTAGCTTTAGATCTTGAGAAAGTAAATGAGGGTGTGAGAAGTCATTGCAAAATATCTCTACTGGGAAGAAGTCTTTAAATTGTCCCTAATCCATAGGTAGATAAATTTTTCCCATGGAAGGATTTGTGCTGCATAGTTTTTATGCTGTATGTAAGCCAATTAACTGTGCTGAATGCACCTACAAGTGTCTTTTATATACGCTAAGAGAAAAAATGGAAACATCCCTGGGGAAGAACTTTCATCATCTCTTAAAAACCTCCACCACGATTGCTTATGCTCTGAACCTTGTGTTTTAATAACAGCTTTTATAGCTAAGGGATAGAAACAAAACAAAAGCAGAATAATAATCATAATAAATCTATGCAAATCCTACTCCACAGTCAACCGCTTCACTGGCTCTGTGTTGGGCTCACCGAGATCTGCGGTGCTCCTGCCAGCTGTCTGAGCGTGCAACCGCTGACCCTGCTCGGCCATGCAGCGCACAAACCTTCCACGCAGACTCGTGCCACAAACCCCACTCCAACAACCTTCCCAGACCAGGTCTCCGTACCGACTCCACGGACAGACATCCGTGCCCTGCCCTGCATTAACGGACTGTTGGGTGTCTCTGAGCCAGGGTTCCAGCAAACGTGGCTCCACGCTCCAACAAGGGATGCCGGAGCGTAAGGATGGCTGGGAGCTGGACTCCCCTGCCTGGGTCCAGACGGATGCAGCTCCAACCTCTATCTACCAGGCAGGACAGTGTCACCGAGAAGGAATTACACCTTTCTGTTCCTAAGGTAGGCTGGGGAGCCTGTCCCAGACCTTGGGTCACTCCCACTCCGTTATTAGGGTTTACCCAGCCAAGTGCCAACACTTTGGCGAGTGTATCGGAAAGCCCCTGGCCGGCACTGGGCCAAGCCCCAGCCTGGGCACGGCATCGGCGCTGCCAACGCCGGACAGCAGCACCATGGGGCACGAGCAGCCCAGGAGAGCCCCATCCACCAGTGCAGGCGGTCAGGCATCCAGGGGGGACACAGCCCAGGGGTGCCCCGGTCAGTGGGCACAGACCCTTTCCTCGCTGCCCCCTACTCTGCCCCCCAGAGAGGGCAGAGCCCAGCGCTTGGGGTTTGGCTCTTACCACTTTGCCGTCCTTGGCCTCTCGACGGTGTCCTGGGGCCGGGGGTTCCGTGCCGCTGCTGCCCCCCGCTCGGCCCTCGCCAGGCGAGAGGGAGTAGAAAGGGGGGCTGGGGCTGGGGGGCAGCCCCGAGTCCGGGCTGTCCAGCAAGCCTTCCCGGCTCTTCTCCTTCAGGCTCTCGTCCATCCCTTGCAGCTGTAGGTGACCTACCATCTCTGGGGGGCAGCGAGGGGGCCGCAGCGGGAGAAAATCCTCCGGCGCCGCCCGCCGCGGAGGGGAAAGGAGCCCGGGACCCCCGCCCCGAGCCGCGATCGCCGCCACCAGCCTGCGGCAGCCCGGGCTGAGCCTGCTGCGGGGCGGAGAGCCAGCATCAGCCACACCGGGCTGTCCCGGCCGCCTTCCCTCCGCTCGGCCCCCGCGCCCTGCCCGCACGGCCGCCTCCCGCCCCCGGGGAAGGGAAGAAAGGCCCGGTCCCCCAGCCCCGCGCGGGATGCGGCCGCGTTACGTGCGGGAGAGCCCCGGGGCGCCCCGCCGGCAGGGAGCGCTGGGGAACGGGGCCGGGCGGGCCGCGCTGCTCCACACGCTGCCGCCGGCCGCCCGCCCGGCCACCGCCTCCCGGCCGCCCATTTATCCGGAGAGGGTGGGAGGGGAGCCGGGGAGCGCCCTCCCCTTCCCCCGGTCCCCCTGCTCTGCCCCGGCCGCACATTTTCAGGCACTTCCCAGGCGGGGAGCGCGTTCGGCACCGCCTCCCTCCTCGCCACGCCGAGACCTGAGGCAACCCCCCCACGCGGCGCTGCCCGCGGCCTTCGGGAGAGGGGCCTTCCCGCCCGCCGCCATCACGGAGCTGCGGTTTCCCTCCCTTCTGCTTTTTCCCTCGCTCCTGAGTTTTCCCTCACTTCTGTCTGAGTTTTCCTTCACGTCTGTGTGATTTTTTCCCCAGTTCCGTCTGATTTTTCCCTCAGTTCTGACTGTCGCCCTTTTGGCCCCTGGGGCAGGTTTTCCCATCAAGGCGTGTGGGCGTGAGGGGAGAGCCATCGCCCCTCTCCGCTTCGGGGTGGCTGAGGGTGGCTTCACTGCGGCAGCGGGTGGCCATGGCAGTGTTGGCTACCGGGTTGTACAAGCCCGCCGTAGCCCCTGTGGCGGCCATGCTCTCGTGGCAGTCCCTAAGCCCCCTGCTTGGCCCAGAACACGATCTCTCTCTTTGACTGGCTCCACAGCTGCTGCTCCACAACCACTGAGGACCTGGCCTCCCCATCCCTGAGGTCCTGTTCGTGACCACCATGGCGGGATGGCATCCCAAAGGCCAGCACAGCCGCTAGCCGGGAGGAGTGGTGTGTGCCTGAGGCACTGCCAGCACCGGGAGGAGCGGAGTCCTGGCCAACCCTCGGGGTTCGGAGAAGCAAGCAGCGGTTAAGCAGGTCAGGCTTCCTGAGGCTAATACGGACATTTATTGCACAATAACTGGCTGACGATAATGTTACCTTGTCCGCAGCCCTGGGTTATGCTTTTCTCATCATGTTTTCTTTCTACAAAGAGTCCAGACTGTGAGAAATCTGGGGCAGGCCCACTCATGTGGCTCAGCCCGGCGGAGCTTTATTTGTGGCAAATAGATTTCCGTGGGAAACACAAAATCCAACTGGCTGCCTCCTCTTGGTCCGAGCTGTTGGCCCAGCACCCGGCAGAACGGGACCATGGCTGTCTGCACTACAAAACCGACAAATGCATTATTTGTTACGGCAGCTGATGAAAACGTGTGAGGTCTGGTATTGCACCTAGGGATGAAGACTTTCACGCTCAAGGTGGCACAAAGTCCTCGGAGGTTGGATTTGGTCCTAGAAGGGCCCGCACTCCATCCTCCTGAGGGAGTGGGCCACACTGTATGGCAGAAGGTGCAGCGCCAGCTAATAAAGCTGGATTTGTTTAGGCTTATTCTTGCTCAAGTCAAAAGGAAAGGCCAAGGATGCCCAAAATCCACCCTTGACTGAAATGAGGGGCCCTCGTCGGAGTGACTGAAGCGATCTGTATGCACTGAGCCATGCAGAAGAATGTCACTGATTTATAAATGTCAAACAGGCACCCAGCAGCCCACACATGAACCTCAGTGAATTCCTACCTCTGACCTGCTCGTCGGCTCCAGCAGCCGCACAGACTGATTTAGGGCCTCTTACTGTAAGGGCTCTAATGTCTCACACAGGCTACGGCTGATCTGAAAATGTCAAAGGGGACCGAAGGTCAGAATTTCCATAAATTAGACCCTGGCTTGCTACCTATCACGTAATAGGATTCCCCGGTCAGTTAACACACTGAACTACAGGCATTCAGCCCAGCAGTTCCCCGGCAGCCCTGTTCCCCTGCCCCTCTCCTGAACCAGCGAGACCGTATGTGCAAGGGGAAGGAGTGTCTTCAGAGCTGCTTTCCTCCGAGAAAAAAGGAGCAGGACAGAGGGACGCTGGACAGGGGTGAGTGCACTATCCTACAGAGGTGTATTTTGGCTTGGGGAGCAGTTGGGGGGAAACTGTGTTTTTTCTGAATCTTGTTTTGAGAAACTACAATTTTTCCCAGAGCTAAATAACGTTTATTTTTAAAGGTATATTTCATGTGTTCAGCAGAGGGGTGGGCGCTCATGGTTTAGGGTTTGCAGAGCTCTAAACAGTTGAAACGCTGGGTGCTGTTGAGCACCCTGAAGCATTGTAGGGGTATTGGCTTCACTTGTGACTGGCAAAACTGCTGCTGGGTTCTGCAGGGCATGTGTGTGCACATATTATAGCGGTATTATTATTTTTGTTGTTATTATTGTTACTATTGATATGATTATGTTTGAAGTTAGTAGTGGGTCACTCACCCAAGATGAAGCTCTCTTGTGTAAAGCATGGTGCGGGCAGGTGGAAATGCCTTGTTCTTTGGTCAGAAGTCCTCCTGGAGCCACAGTGTCCAGCTCTTGGCCAGTGAAAATTTGCCTGAATGGAAACTCAGTGAAGGATACAGTATGTAGGCACAGATGTACTTACAGGGTAGTAGAATCAGACCTGTTGAAACAGGACGTAAATACTGCACGGTGCCCTACCAAAGGCAAAACCCAACAAGTGGGGGATTTGTAGTTGAGGCCATGTCGCTCTACTGAAACCCTCCTTAGTTCAGCAATCCTTAATTTGCTGGAAGGAATCACTAGGGACCAGTACATTCCTGTGTCTTGGCTTGGGAACAGGGAAACTGGGCCCTTGTGTGTATGGTGGGACAAGGAGGAAGGAAAAGTCTGGAGGGAAGTGTACGAAGGCAGCTGAGTGTAGACAAGCAGGTGCAAACACAGTGGTACAAGGGCAGCAGTGTGTGAAGGCACAGGCAGCGGGACAGTGGCCTCCACTACCAGCACTAACTCTGAAGGAATAACCCTGCCTAGCTGGGAATTGGAATGTAAAATAACAATAAATAAGGAATGGGGAGTCAAATAGCAGAAAACTAGGGAAAATTCCAGCAGGACTGTATCTCAGATTCACGCTGGCAGAGGTGTATTTCTGACAATGTTGATCAAAGAGGTCTTTATGAAACACACAGTTCTCAGAGCTTCACCAGCTTTTTTCCATTGGTCTATTTTGTTATAAAATGCAACCCCCAGGCCCAGTCCTGAAATGGGTGAAGAAATCCTTGTAAAGAAACCTCTGCGTTTTGCTGGGAGCTGCAGGGTGCCAGTGCTGCTCAGGACCAGAGCCCTGCAGTGTGCCAGGCTGGTGACACTGCACGTGGCACTGACAGCTCTTCCCAGGTTATCCATCAGGGATACGGTGTGATCTGAGCCCTGGCTCACTGAGCTCGGTTCAGTTGTGCCTGAGGTTTCCAGCTGAGGCTTTACAAACCTAGTTAAGTGCTGCAACTTCACCCACATGCTTGGTTGTCTGTTCCGCTTTGCTACTCCCGGCCTCGCCAAGTACCATGGGACTCACGTCTGGCACTCCTCTCAGTGGTGGTATCCCTGGGATCCCCTTGCAGCCTCTCTACAACCCCAACCGTTTCTTTGTCCTCCTTCCCTACATCCGGGTTCTGGCCAGGCTTCTCTATCCAGCACAACTGTGCTACAACCTCCAGGAGCCCTTTATGGCCATGAGTATCCCACTAGTAAGATACATCATGAATGGTTGGATCACTAGCACAAAATGTAGGAACCCAGACAGCCTTCCTGGTGTGAGCAGCCCTGCTTCTGGATAAAAGCTGGTATGTCTCCTTGAATCCTCTGTGATTCAAGCCTCTGCATGCTTTGATGAGTCCTCTGCCTCCTGTTTTCCTAGCTATTCTCATCACTAGATTTGAGTACTTTAGGAATCTGCCGTCCCACAGACGTGGCAGAATGTCAGCATCACGTGCTAAGTTTCCTTCCACCGCTGCCAGGCTTGAAAGACAAATACAGTGAGGGAAGAAAGACAGGATACAAACACCTACATCGGGACTTTTTCTGAAGCTGGGTGGCACAATGGGAGGAATGCTAGGAATGTCCATTCTGGTTCACTGTCGAACCCGATCCTTCAGAACACCCACAGCATGACTAGTCCCAGTAAGAATGGCTTGGCCCGCAGTTGGATGTAACTGCGCTCTTTGGTTCCCTCCAGAGCAGTGCAGCCTCTCCTCTCGGCAGTGTGTTCCCAGGAGCGTTGAAAGGCACCGAAGCAGCAGCATGACTGAGGGGACTATGACCACAGAGCAGGACCCAGTACGTCATGCCCAGATCACCCTCGCCTGGCAGCTCGTGGAGTTGTTCACCTTAGCCCAAAATGACCCAAAGCACGAGGGTCACATAGCGAGGCTCGCTGCACAGGTCCAGATGAGGATACAAAGAGCAGGAAGCACGTCCGCAGCGCCGGACCTGGAAACCACGTGCCAATAATGATGCATGTTGCAGGGCAGTGTGGTGGAGTTCAAACCAAGCAAACTTTTCTGCCTGAAGAGCAGAGGACATTTATTAAGAGAGAAAATCACCTCCTGAGCAATCTGCTCAGTCGTTTTTAGGCAGCCCCACATCAGAAATTTTTTCAGCCTGGACTGAGTCGTGGCTGGCGGCTCCAGTGGAGACCACAGCCCAGAAGGAATCGAACTAACAGGCAGTTGCTTCCAAGAGCTTCTCTCAGGAGATTCCAGGTCTCCTTGCAGCATCCTCAGGTGTGGCTTTGCCAAGTCACTGCAAGGGCTTGTAGCTTGTTCCTGTCTCCTATGAGCATTATGTCAGTGCTGTGCTGTGGGAGCAACCGGAATGATATGCAGCTCCCTCAAGTCGTGGCTGCACCTGCCCTGGCCCAGATACACTCAGCAGATAAAGAGTCCCTCCTAGCAGTGACTTGGAACAAAATGTCTAGCAGGAAATGGGAACGAAAGCCACCAAATCTCCTTTTCTGGGGTCAGGAGTGCCTGTTCTTGGCAATAAATTAAAGCAAGCAAATTTCCTTTGAATATTCTGGGCTTCACGTAAAGACAGTGCATCTCCCAGGCAAGACAGTCTTTGCAACTGCAGTAAAGGATGAATTCTGAAGAACACACACAGGGTTACATGCAAATGTTGCCTTCTCACATCTGACTGCAGTTTGTGCACTTTGTTCTGCAATCAAGGGAAAAAAAGTAACCGAGTGCTGCATTACAGAATGAGCAGAGGATCTGAAGCACAGAAATCTTCATAAAGACTTCTGCTGACTCTGCTTACCTTTGAGCAGGGCGCTACACGCAGAGTAGTTGATTACCTGTGGAGTCCAGTCGGCGTTTGCTGATACCGTTACATGCTTGAGTCAAAACACGCCTCCCTGTCCTGGCGGAGGCCCTGCCCGTTATCCTGTGAAATTTCCTCTGCTTGTCTGTCAGGGCTGCTGCGCTGTAATCGTGGAGGATAATCAACAGCGAAACCATTCATAAATCACAGCTAACAGAAAAGACGCCGATAGGGTCTTAAATTTCAAGCCTGCGAAGCCATCATTTCAACAATGACAGTCAAAGGGGAGATTAAGAATTCTTTTACATGGAAAAGTTTTTCTTGGAAGAGCAGCCCTCTCTTTGGTTGCCTGTAAATAGAGTCATGTGGATTTGATTTTCACATGGCCCTTCTGCCCGCCTGCAGGGAACACGCTGCAACCCCAATGGGCCCGTTCTCTCACCAAACTGGCGTGTGGAGGGACTGCAGCGGGATTTGAATAAGGCATCAAACCCGAAGAATTAAAACTTTGCCTGGTGCTAGCAGAGGCCAAATGGGCTGCCTGTCTGGGAGGCAATTGCAGGACGTTACAGAGGACCAGAGCCCTCTTGGCCCAAATCCACCATGCCTGATGGTCCGACTGCAGAATGGGAATAATTCCAGTGCCTTGGTTTATGGTGCAAGTGCAGCATTCAGAGATTACCTGTACTTGCACCTCATGGTGTTTAAGGCTGCAAGGGTATGGGGAAGTCTCTTGCCAAAAAGAGAATACAGGGCTGGATTACCACCCCACCCGGAGGGAAGGTGATCTCTCTCTGATCCAGACTGAGTCTTGTCTTGCTTTGTCCTTTTGGACTACGCGTGACACTAGAAAGAAAGGGAGGGAGAGTGCCTCTGTGTAGTTCTTGCCCTCCCTGCTGTGGGTGACCAACAGCAGTGCTCGCACCATCTGTCTTAAGGTTGAGAAGAGTGAGTCCTAGGCAGACCCCAGACTCATGCTCATGGCTGTCCCCAAAAGCACAGCTGGACACACACTGCCTGTTCCATGCAGCTCTGGGATAACAAACATTTACAGCATGGCTCCCTGCTAATGCTAACAGCTTCTGTCTATCTGAATAATTACTGAGTAAGGTCTGGCTGTAGCTGCCCCCATTTCCATCCATGGGGCAGAGTAGAAGAGCTGATAATGGCATTCCTGGTCAAAGATGAATTCCCTTACTCAGTCCTAACTGTTTTAGGAATCACTGGTGGACAGCTAGGGCTGGCGTAGCTCTGCAATCTAGTGGGTAGGCTTCCAAGCGTGCGTAGCACTGATGCCACTGTGGTAACAGGTAACTTGAACCAGGAAGAGATTGAAAACTGGAGGGAGTTTGAAATCTGTAGAGGATTTAGTGCCAACCTTGCCTGGGACATTCTCACTTTCGCATCATCAGGCCCTCCATCACCCCTTGCCATGAGAAAATATAACTCATACATCCTGCCGATGAAATCCTGCACAGGAGCAGAGTTGGAGGAATGACAGCCTGAAGAAGGTGCAATGGGAGCAGGAGAAGAAACACCATGTGGAGGAATACAATCTGCTAAGACGTCTAATGTGCTTTCCTTCAGTTCCTCTTCCATAGAGTGGGAACTGGGTGGCTTTCTGCTGGTATGTTTACACTCCCGGAGTTCTAGGCATACACTGCGTTTCCCACCTATGTTTTTCCAGCCTGCTCAGTTTTGTGACAAGCAAGGGAAAATACCACAGTGAGAAGGACGCTTCTGTTCTTAGCACGGTTAGAGAAAAACGAGAGCACACCAAAACTACTCTGAAGAATTACAAAATCTTTCAAAAAAGCAAGTGTTTCACAACTTAAGATTTTCTGGAGTTTCTTAAAAAAACAGAAGAAGCATGGGTAACGGTGAGGATTACCCTTCCCAAGAGAAAAACTAAACATCGTTTTCAGATTTGTTTTTTTAAGTGATCAGTTGGAATGCAGAACCAGAGGAGAGATGTAAAGCCTCACTGAACAGCTTACAGGTTAAACTCTTGACTCAACAAATAGGTGTCATTATAAGGAGTCTTATAGTTCATTCCTGGCTATCCTGTCATGATAGTGTTGTGTCTCTTTGATTTATGACACGTTATTCCCTCCTGTTGTAACTAACAGTCAATGGCACATTTCTTCTCCAGGTATCCACACCCATGTAGCACATTTATAAAGCTTGGAAGGACAACCACAGCTCTCAAATTGCCTGTGGAGATGTGGCACGTGGAAAACCAGGTGTGACACAGTGGCACGTGATGGACAATCGGGGAGATGGCTTCACTGGTCTCTCAGCTCTATTTCCTACAGCTCTAAATCAGGTATGACATGAAAGCAATTAATTGTGCACCATATGGTGACCTGAGAATTGAAAGGTCATCCTCATCCAAGAGCAGGAGCTGTCAACCTGTCACTTGTGGAAGGAAACCAAGAAAAGCAATTCTAGTCAGCTTAAATTCACTGTACAGGAGCTGCATCACTGCAGAGAGTTCTCAACTGGAAAAAAAACCCAGCCAAAACTCAGTGTCCTAGAGATCTTTTCATGTTAAAAGACTTTGGTTCCCATGTCTAAGTTAACATCCCACTGAAAACCAGCTGCTTCATGATCTCAGAATCTCTCCTAATGAAAGAATGGGAGCTGAGACTTGAGCCTTCTTGAAGGATATGAGTCCATAGATGCTGGAACTCAGTCAATTTGTTGTTAGAGGTGAATCTGGTTTCCTTCTTGTGTGTCCTTATCAGCAGGCTGTTAGCAGATCCCTCAAGCCCAGCCCTCTCCCATGGCTGTCCAGGAATAGCCCCATATCACTGGGAATCTTCTCAGCCTTTTCTGATTTCTGTAATCATCAGGGACAGACTGGCCTCTCTCTGTGTGGTGCTCGAGGGCCTGGCCTGGGTACCGCTCGTCCGTGTCTGACCATGCTGTATCCAGCTGCTGAACAGATGGGTCTGGAGCAACACTCACAGGCATGGGATTCGGGCTTGGGTGAGGCTGGTCAGCCAAAGCTCTGCATTTACTGAATTGCCATCAACGTTCTAGCAGTGCTGGATGGCCAAGGGTGGTCACTTGTCCCCTGGCAGCTGGGCTGAGACCACTGGAGTCATCAGCTAGATCACCCTGAATTGACGACCTGCAGATCTGAAGCACTACAGCCCAGTCCCCGTTACGCACACAGCTCCCATTTCCTTTTGTATTTCTTTAATAGAAAAATAACAGGAAAGCAATTACTGGCCATATGAAATGTAAGTTCAGTATTTCCTATAAGACTTCAAGCAACTCCTTGTTAAAGCAGATAAATTAATCTATCTTTTGGTTCAGGTCACAGTAGGTTTGCAGCTTTAAATCACCATGGCACAGTAACTAATGGCATTTACCATAGAAATGATGTTGGAAAAACAAGGAATCGGGGCAATTATTAGGTGTATATTTCCGGTGAAAACAACCCACGTAAAAACAGTGTCAGTGAAAAGGGTGATTGATCATCTGGATTGTGCTCCCTTGTGCTTTCCTCCCCACTTTCTCTACAGCGTAGTATTAACTGTCGCGCAATTACTGTAATGAAATCTGCTAACGGACTTTTCAGCGTGAGGAGTTCTGGCACTGTCAGGACAGGCCCAGCAGGGCTTTTTCCCAGTGAAATGGCACAGCAAGAGAAGCATGGTCCCTTCAGACATTCAACTTTCAGACAGACCAAGGTAAGAGCTTTACCAGAGTTGGGTTTTTCCACTTTGAATCCTTGGTAAAATGCTGTATGTTCCACTCTTGACTCAGAGCTCATTAAAGTCAATGCAAAGGCTCTTGTTGACTTTAATGAGCAGCGGTTTGAACCCTAAAGCTATTACATGATCAAAACTCCCACCCAACTGTAAATACGGAGGTGTTCTGTTTGCATTGCAGATATAACATTTGGCTACACGGCAGGGATGCTTGGGATTGTTTTCTGTATGGTCTCTGTGCCTCTTTCAGATGCCCAGTAGTTTTACTGGATTGTTTATAATTATAATTTTGTTTATGAGGTTAAATAAATTGACCAGATTCAATCTTAATGTAAACCAGAAGCAACTGAAAGCTACTGAAGTCAGTGAGTGAAATTTGGCTTCTCTTACAATACGTATAGTTTTTTTCAGCCCTCGGCCGCTGGTGTGAGCGCGCTTGTTCTCATGGTACATCTGCGCCTCCCACAGCGCCACGAGAAACGTTCTGGCACTGAACCTGCAATACAGAACTTGCAGTGGGAAGGGCAGGTCCATGAAGCACTTGAGGCAAAGGAAATCAGTGTGCAATTAAAAAAACTGTGCAATACGCACAGAAATGTTTTATTTCAAGTCTGCTCGGAGAAAAAAAATTCAGAGACAAAGGCGAAGCTTGGAGCCCAGGGCTTCTCCCTGAGTGCTACGGTTCTGCCTTTGGAAAGGTGTGTCACTTGTTCTCTAGACTGCCACAACACCCTGGGATGCTGTAAAAATAGCTGGCAGTGCCTGACTGGCAGGCAGGAGACGTGTGACCCTAAATTATGATGTTTTCCTTTTCATGATGAAATGAATGCTGCCTTAGACAGAGGCTGGAATACATCTGTTTGCGGTGGGAGTGCCATTTTAGGCCCATTTCTTTTGAAACCGGGGTTGGAATTGCCAGGGATCAGCACAGCTACGGGCTCACAAAGAGGGCACTGTCTTTGAGGAATCTTTACATAAGCCCTGCACAACCGAGGCAACAGGAGTTTGCACAGCTGCTGCTGGAAGCAAACATGTACTTTTAGCTGACCTGGGCTGATGACTTCGGGCGTTAAATCTGACGCTTTCCAGATGTACAGACCTCTCCTGCCACAGTCCCCTAACATTCAGTCCCCCGGTAAAAGGGAAAATAATAACAATAATAATAGCAATAATAAAAGGGCACCGTAAATGCCACTCTGTAGTGTATATTCCCGAGCTGACATTTACACATCGCGTGGTCCGGTTCGAAGGTGAGTGGCGCCATCCCCTCCTAAGAGCTATGTCTTAAAACATGTTTGATTCAGAGCTAATTAATGCTGCATCTACCTTCTGTCTCATCTTTGCTCAAGCACCTTCTTCAGGAAAGGTGGCGAAATGTCTAGAGCTCATGTTACCTGCTGGGAATTGGCAAATACCCATCTATGAGCATAAGACCCCCAGGGAATAGCCCTCAACTGTGCTGGGGCGCAGGAGCAGTCCCAGGACACAGGCATCTCGCCAGATAGTTGCAAATTAAGTTCTGGGCTTCACGGCAAAACAGAACCTCGCACATCAAGGGACAAACAACGGTGAGGATGGGATGCTTGTGAAGTATTGTCACCGGACGAGTGACGGGGGGCTGGCTGCTCCCCCACACCATGTCCCAACTCCATCTGTGTGGCTGCAGGTTACAAGCTGTGCTGCGGAAGTCACTGAGGACTGCGCAGCAGGCCCTGCGATGACACTGTTCACTTGATTCTCAGAAGGAAATAGAACCTCATGCTTGCTCCAGACCCAGCATAAATTGTTTTCCTCCCTAGACTGGGTATTTTTAACAGGAATTCCCTCCCCCATGCATCCCTGCAGCCCTTGGATGCTGGGATATTCTTAGGGAGCGTGATGGAAGGGCGTGGGGTGCCTGAAGAGGATTGTTTATTTTATTCCATTTTATTTAGGTGTGGTATTTATAAAGGCTCCAAAACTGGCAGCCAGAGAAAGGCAAATATTCTTCTGAACTGGAGACCGCCCCAACACAGACAGCTGCAGCCCAGCCTCTCCTCCTCCCTGCCAGTTCCCTCAAGCATGGCCTGGTTTGAGGACCACCTTCAATGAGATCAAAAGGTGATTTTCCCAGTGCTTGCTCCACGCGCCACTTCACTTTCACACTGTCAACTGGGAGGCAAGTGTGTGAGACAGGAATGCATTCTAGCCTGCCTTAGCTGAACCATGAATAACTCCAGGGAAGACAATGGTGCAGCGAAGGTCAAATTAGGTCTGAGTTAGCCTACGAAGCCCTAGAGATGTGTTCTTGCCATGGTGACCCAGGGCACCCAGGGAAGTGGTTACTCTGATCAGCTGGCAGCTCTTCAATCCCTCCAGCCTGCGGGATTGCCCGTGATCCTGTGAAAGGATCCTGGGGCAGACAGCTGCGGACAGAGGGCGGATGTTTGGTGCTCATTTCTGCAGGGCTTTTCAGCTGCAGAGCAGTAGGTTTTTCACATCTCCCTTCTTCCTCAACCTTCTCCCTTTCTTACCAATTGCAGTGCTGCAACAGGGAGATTTGCTTCCTTGAAGCACTACTGTGTGCAAAGTAACATGCAGAATATCTGTCTCAGGGGAAGTTTTAATCTTTCTTTGTCTCTCTGGCTGTGAAGAAACACTGATGTTTCTAAATTTTTCATGGAATAAAATTTCAAAACATCTTGGTTTTCAGGAGGAAATGAGTTTTACTCTGACATTTTGTGATAAAAGGTAAATGTTTTAGCATGCTCCCAATTGACATGCTTCACCTTATTTTGTTCAATTAACCCTAAAGGTTTGCTTTAACTTCGTTCAACCCTGAACATCAGCCTTCAACTGTATTTTCTCCAGGCAGCTCTCATCCAGGAACTTCACACCGATAGGAAAAATTTCTTCACTGAAAGGGCTGTCAGGCCCTGGAACGGGCTGCCCAGGGAGGTGGCTGAGTCACCATCCCCGGAGGTATTGGAGACATGTAGATGTGGCACTCAGGGACATGGTTTAGTGGGACTCTTAAGCGTTAGGTTTACGGTTGGACTCAATGATCTTCAAGGTCTTCTCCAGCCTAAAGGATTCTGTATTTTTCAGTGGGCAGGGCCTAGACGTTATCATGTCCCAGAGACCTTGGAGTCCACTCTGCAGCCTGGCAGATGTAGTCCTCCAGGGAACAGCCTGTAGGAACGATGAGCCATATAAACCACAGCCCTGGTGAGACAGTGTACTTATAGGGAAATGAGGTTTATTGAACTCATTCAAACCAAAACATCGTTTTCTGATTTTGTTCCAACTGGCCCTGAAGAAAATCTTGCCTCTTGACTTTCCTAATTAAAAACAAAAAAAAGAAGTGTATTTTTATTTCTTAATTCTGAAAGGAAAGAGGGTTCAAAATCAGGATGTTTTTCTCCCTGAAAATTTCAATTTTGTGAAAACCGCCTCTTTACTGGGCAGCCTTCCCAAAGGGAATCCCCAGCCAGCCCCAGTGCTAATATCAGTGCACAGTCTTTGGAGCTGATCCAAGGGTCATTCGCGCCATTAGACATTTTTATCGTGGACTTGAATAAACTTTGGACCAGGCTTTTTTGGCAGGAGCATACGCAGTCTGGGAACCTAAAAATAAATCCTGATGTGGAGCCGTCCACAGCTTTTCAGCAACCATGATGGTACATAGGTATGAGCTTGTGTGAGAGGAGGTGATGAGGTGATTTGGCCCCCTCTGTGGCCAGAGTGTTTTTTGCTGTCGGTTGAAATAAAGAAGGGGAAAGATAGCATTCAGCATGCTCGCTATTAAGAGCTGTTGACGAAGAATTTCTCTGTGAAGCATCAACCCCCGAAGGTTTAGATGGAAGATGTCTGGAGAGATGATCTGGTTTTCTCTTCAGGAAGTTTTGCAGCAGTAATAGCTCTTGGAATATGTAACACTGTCATCCTCAGTCCTGGGAAACAGAGAGATCACTCCACGGTGCAGTTTGTCTGCAACAGTAGTTTTGCAGGCCAGCAAAAGGTGCTGTCCCAAAAGAGAAGAACTGGCCAGAGCACGGAATTTGCACTTTTCCTTACCTGTGCCCTGTCCGTGTTCTGAGAGGCTCACAGGAATCGGGAGTGAGAAGCAAACCCTTTGCCACAATGCGTCATTATCCTCTCATTCACCCAGGCCATTCCTCTTGCTCTGCACCGTGAAGGAGTTGCTCTGCACATACTGACAGCGAATCTTGTGCTGCAATACCATGCCTAAACCCTTTCACCTGGCGCTTGCTCCAGCTCTGTGCAATGACCAGAGCCAGATCTGCGTGTGGAAAAAGCAAGGCGCGTCCAGCATCTCAGTTTTATTTCTACTGCCACTGGAGTTTAGTGCTGTCTGTTACTGCTTGCTGGCTGATGAGTCGTTAGGGCTGAACACAAGTAACTGGTCACTTGCTGAGGTTGTATGAGTTTTCTGCAACTTTGTTTAGATTCAAAACAGTCATTCTTATTTGCACAATGTATATTTAGTAGTCTAGATATAGTAGATGTAGTTAAAATTATGCTAATTTTTGTGGTCTAATGCATCTTTGACTCAACTGGGGAAAACTGCAGAAAATTAGAGGGATTTTGGCTTTATGGACCCTTCTCGGGGTCAATAAGTCTTTGTGGGGTTGTTCTTCTGAAAAGGCAATTGCAATGGAGAGGGAGCGTGCTTGGCATATGAGATCCAGGAGGATACAGGGAACAGCAGGTGGTTGTACCATGTCAGGATATGAAGAGAGACAAGGTGATGAGGAGAGATGGAGAAAGCTAGAGGCTCCTGGTCAGGAGGCAACGGGCTTGCTTATGCCGACAGATTGTGGTGAATGCCAAAGCTAATTCCCACGGTCGTAGCGACAGCATCCTGCTGGGGCTATGTTGCTGGCTGTGGTCAAGCCAGCCAGTCCATCCAAAGGGCTCCATCTTCAGCTGGTTTGTCCACTTCCTTCCTTCTTTTTACATCAAGTACCAGACACTCTGTTTTCTACCCACAACAGGAGAGTTTGCCTCAGCCATGAGGTTTATAGCAGCCACTCTTCTTTTCTGTGGGTCCTTCATCACCTGGTTGCCGCGACTGTCCTGATTCCCAAGACAGCTCGCAGAGCTGCGGCAGTGTCTGTTTGAGGGTGTTAAGTTGTGGCAGTAATAATGCTGGCCCTGGTGAGAATACAAATGTGTAGTTTGTTGATCCTGGACTGCAAAGCAGTACTACTGCCTGGCAACTGCACCGCAAGAGTTGGCAGGCAGACCTATTTCCAGCACACTTCTCTGAAAGGGGAAAGGGTGTTTTCAAATTTCTTCTTTCCCTCCCTCTCCTCCAAGTCAGAGCCTGCCAGGAAGCTTTGGAGCAAGGCTCTGGTGCTCGTCTGTGCCTCCCAAGCTGTTCATGATGGCTGGGCTCTTTCTCCAGGACTTGGACACCCAGCAAACTTTGCTGGGTCTCAGCAGTAGGTGTGGGTCACTGTAGGTTGAAGCTGAGCCAACCCCCCAGCGTGGAGAAGGAGAAGAAATGGGGTCCTGCCAGTGTAGTGTTTTGAGGGACTCCGGCCAGATGTGAGGATCACTTCCAATCATCTACTGGACAAACAGGCTAGTTCTAAAAGTAGGAGCCAGGGTGTCAGATACTCGTGTTGCCCTGCATTGCAGGGAACATTGCACACTGGTACCCGCCACCGAAGAGCTGAAGCTCACGCCACGTGCTTGGCTGAACCAGGCCCTGCGCTCGGTTGTCCCATGGCTCGCTGTGCAGTACCGCTGCGGAAGGGTGGTGGGGACGCATTAAGAGCTGAGGGCAGTCACACCTCCACTTGTGCAGCGATGTGCAGTAACTCACACTGATACTTCATAGGGGAAAGCTGCAGGTTTCTGCCCTTTACCACTGGCATTTCCTGAAACTGTAGTGCTCAGCCCAGGGCCTCTACATCAGGGACAGGTTACACGCAGTTCTTCTCAGGCTGTATTTTGCATCTGCCTTAGTGGGACTGTCCTGTCGGGGAGGGAGAAGCTGTGGAGAAATGGGGCTTATGAGCCGTGTCCGTCGCTGGCGCTTTGCCACCATCCCCTCTACAAGGAAACCTGCAAACCCTTTTTGGGAGCAGCATACTGTCCTAAGCAGAGTCATGTGTTCAGTGCAGAGAGTAGTTAAATGTGTGTGCTAGGGGCCAACTTTTCCTTGAAGCCTGGTCCCATTTCAGTCTCTCCTGAAAGTTCAGAGGCCTGAACTAAATATGAGTGAATGTGTGCCAGTGGGATTTGCTGGGGTTACTCACCAGCAGAACAACTACGCCAGCAAATTAGGGAGAAAACAAGCAGTACCTGATCTGTTCTTGCCCAAGGGCAACATTAATTTATGCTGCCCTGTGTAACATGGGTACGCATGTTACGCTGTCCACCCAGCTACAAAAATGCTATGGAGCCTTTGTGGCCCCTGGGAGGCCTGGCACAATCTTTTCTCGGGATGTAAGGGAATTGTTTGGATCTATGGGGCTCGGTGGGAATCAGACATTGCCCCACGGTGGAGCTTTCTGATTTAGGTTAGTTTAGGAGGAGGCAAATGCAGGG
Source organism: Rhynochetos jubatus (assembly GCA_027574665.1). Taxonomy (NCBI): domain Eukaryota; kingdom Metazoa; phylum Chordata; class Aves; order Eurypygiformes; family Rhynochetidae; genus Rhynochetos; species Rhynochetos jubatus. The sequence continues at coordinate 15,802,950 of CM050666.1, read as the reverse complement.
TGCAGAACGGTCATCATGCAGATGTTCTTGTGTTTCTTTGCAAAGTTTAAATGATCTGGGTAAATCTGGGGAACTGCTGCATCATCCGTATTCGGGGAATGCTGGGGAAGGGGTGCTCCCACGGCTACCTGCCATGGAATCCATGGCACGCCTATCACGACAGTACAAAGGAAGGGGGCTCATTCACCCCTTCCCTTCTTCCTCCTCTCCACCGTGGCAGATCTGTTTCTGCCTTTGGGGCAGAGAAATCCCTGTAATTGTTTCCCTGTCAAGTTTGGCATTGTGGGGAAGAATGTACAGTATTCCTTCCCTGATGAAACTGCACACCTCTCTCACCTCCTAAAAACCTCCTGTGGACTTGCTCTCTTGTTTCTTCCCACTGCAGACCCAAGCAAGGAAGGAGCTAAACCTCCAGTGCAGCTCTTCCCACCCATTTTCTGAGCCAACAGTGATCTCACATTGGTCAGAGCAACTACGGCGGCTGCTGTCGTGACCATGTTCACCCAGGTGCCTCAAGGTATGTTGCCACTGTAGAAGACAGGCATGCTGGTTGTAGGGATTTAGCTACACGAAGGGGTAAGAAGGCCTGGAGGGCTGAGCTGGTGACCAGGATGAGTATTTTGGTGCCTTTGCATAAAGCAGTCCCGCAGTTGTTTAACCCTGCAGGTCTCCGTAAGGGAGCAAAGCACCGCTCCAGTGTAGCTCAGGTGACACTGCTTCCTGTCTGCCCAGGGCTCATTTTTCAAGTGCACTCTCATGGTCTGTGGATTTTAGGTGGTTCTCCATTAATTCCCCCTTTACAACAATAACATCTCTGGGATGATTCTAGAGTGTCTTTCAGAGTTTGCAGTGTCAAATTTACCTGTCAGTGCTCTTGTGAAGATGGAAAAGCCTCTGGGTGCAGAGGGGCTGTGGGGTTTCACTCCTTAGAGCGACAGCAGGGCTTTGGTTTGGCACTGGGTTGGGATGTCAGTGTGCCTGGCTGTCAGAGCGTGCAGGAAATGTGCCCGGGAACACGTCCCCTGCCCCCAAGGAACAGCCACCGCAGGGTGAAAGACAGCAGCTGGTTCATCATTCACAGAAATAGTGACGGAAGAAAAGAACGTGTAGCTGAAACTTAAGAGGGGGATCTGTGTTGGCAAAAGTTAGGCGCCGTGTTTGAAAATGGTCTAGAGAGAGAGGTTAATGCCCAGGGATTGTACAGGCACAACCGTTATTTTCCATCGGCTTTGATGTCTCAATTAGTAGAACTCGGAGCAAGGGTAAGGGGGAGCAACTTCTTGGCTGTTTCCAGCTTTTTTGGGGGAAGAAAAAAAAGGGTTTATTTATTAGAATAGGCAGGTCACAATTTAACGGAGAGATTGTTAAAGGAATTCAGAGCCTGTGGGATTTATGACAAGGTGATGAAAGAGGAACTCTGATAGTTACCCAATAAGCTTCTTTTTCCAAGAACATAAAGTTAAAAAAAATAAATTTTAAAATGAGGATTTTTTTTTTTTTATGAATGGGTTCTTGTGGTGTGCAGCCTGCTAACACTATCAACATTGTTTCTGGGGAACTCCAGGCATCTAATCAATCTTCATTCTGTAAGAAAACGTTCCAAATTATACGAAAACCACATGGCTTCTCCTGTTTGTAGGGAAAATCCTGACCTGACCCCATCTGTGCTCCAGAATGGTTGACTCCCCATCTTCAGACTAATTTCAGCAAGACCTGTGATCCATTTTCATTGTCTTACCACTCAGGAGAAGGCACTTTGTGCAGCTTTCCTTAGGAAAAGGAGATGTTGCAGTGAACGTGTGGAGGGAAGGATGGGGCTGGGATCGTTTCAGTGCACATCCAGGCCATTCCCAGGCTGTTCGTGTCCTTCAGCCTGTAGAGGTCAGGGCAGATGCATTCCTGATCCTCACCCGGTGTAGGGAGAGCACCACTGGCCTCACACTGACAACATCCATTTACTCCATCCTCTGGGAAGCGTGTCCTGTTATGTGGTGGGGACAGGGTTCAGAGTTTGTTGGGTCAGGACCGTATCAGCCGCTGTTTATGAGACACCTCTTGGCTACCTCTAAGGCCAGGTTCGTTGCCCTGTCGAGGCTGTGAAGCAGAAGCGCAGCTGCGGGACGGCTGGATGCATACGCAATGCCCAGGCAAGTCCGGACCACGCATTAGCAGCTCTCCGGTGCACCCGCTGGCTTGGAAAGCCTTGCTATGGGAAGGAGGCAGACAGATCCGGCTGGAGGCTGTATCCAAGGCCATTCCTCAACCCTCTATTTAACAACAGGAGACAGCTTTGAAGAGTTGGGGGGCAAATTAGGGCCATTCTACAGTCCTGCCTTTCTAATTATCTGTTTGAGCTTGTTATCCCTGAAGACTCCTTGCTGCCAGAGTCATCCCCACAGGTTCCATTCCTCTGTCAGCTGCTGGCATGCCGTCTGCTCCCGCTCAAACACTGGCCTGTGGGAGGCCAGCGCATGCTGGTTGCTTCCATAGAGCGTGTTACAATCCCTCTTTAAATTGCGGAGTGATTTGGAGCAGCCACTTTCAGACAACATCTCTTCCAGCACTTTGAGGGCAGTTCCTTTCAGGTGGCCTTTATACAAGCACACATCATGCCACAGACACGGTGGCTGTAAAATAAATATTTGTTATATGTATAAAAATGCAAGTTCACAAGACAAAAGCAAATTTTCCTTTGAAGAAGAGGGACTTCTGCTGAAAAGATGTTATTCTTTGAAGACTAGTAGCTTGTCTCATAAATTACCCTGCTGTTTCCTCAAGATCTTGTGCAGAAGTGCGGTGCCTCCTGGTCACTAGTTTCAAAGCTCAGTTCAAACCAAAGCAAACTGCAAGAATTCATCTATGGAAAACAATTGAACTGTGAATAGCTCTGGAGATAAAAAGAAAAAAGCTACAGACAAGACAAATCAGTAGGCTACTCAGAAATAGGCTGCAGTGCCAGGGCTTGCATCCAGCTTTCAAACTTCAGCAAACATGGGGGAGTATGTTAGGTCCCAGATCTGGACTAATGGGAATAGAGAGCGGTGTGTAAATAAAATTAAAGGCAACATGATATAGCAGAGCAGTGGACTGGGATGCCTCAGGTGGCTGGCCTAGCCGCGTCACTGGAACTTCTCTGTGCCTCAGTTTTTCCACTTGTGTAATAGAGGACATACTTCTGTCCTTTGCAGCACACTTTAGCAGTGAGCAGGTTTAATTAACTTTCTCCAGTGAACAGATGCAGGTTGCCAGAGCTGAAACTAGGTAAGCTGGTCTTTAGAGCTGTGGTGGCTTATCTAAATGCAGTGAAGCGCCTGGATCCCTGTCCCTCCTCTGTGTACAAGAGGGTGTGCCGGGACACACAAGCAGGGCCACTTCAGCCATGCTGGAGATAAGGTGATAACAGGTTTGACATCCACACTTCCTGTGTAACAGCAGAATGAGGAAGTGCCCGGCCAGTTGGCAAACACACATGAAAGCATAGCAAGACTGGAGCCAAGCGCTGCTGGCTTCTGAGGCAGACCCATGTAGATCCAGAATGCAGTTTTTGATCCAAACAGTAATGTCAGTACAGATTCATTAAGATCTCACTTGCCACGTTATCATCAACAGCATGAACTCAATCCTGGACGCTTTGTAACAACCTTAGAAATACTTCTTTTCAAAGCAAGGGCAAGTTACATGAAGTTTGGTTTTGTACCTGTTGCGTATAAGTGCTCAGTAATTTGCAGGGACATGTACAGAAAGTTACAGGCTGCTGCATGGCATAATGGAACAAAAGCATGTGTGCTGAAATGGCACACACCAATGAGACTTACCAAAAAATAGCTGCAAAACCATAGGCCATTAACATCCTCCCACAAGGGAAAGCTTTGTTTTGAGCCCACGTGTATTCAGTGTCTGTTCCTCTCTGCAACCGCCTGGCTCAGTCACAACACCCGGCTTCCTTGCCTGAACAGTACAAATCCTCACGTGCTTCTGTAGCTGTGGACAAACGCACGCCCTGACAGATCCTACAGGCACGTTCCCATGCTGCCAGATCGAACTCATCTGAACAGAGGTTCACTTCTCTCTGCATAACGCACAACGCATTCATTTCTGAGGTGTCTGTTAAACAATCCGTAGCTTTTTAAGGTCAGAAAAGCCCGTTAGATCACCACCCAGTCTAAGCCCCTGCTGACACTGACCACAGAAGTCCACCCACGTGCCCAGCAGCAAGGTACACCGCAGTGTTACCTGTATACGTAGTGGGATGCGTTGGTGGCGAACAGCAAAATCCAAGTTCACTTGCAAATGATGCTTTCATGAGAAAGTTCACGGTATCTTTGTGTCCTGGATGAGAAAGTTCACGGCATCTTTCTGTCACTGCTGTGTCTTGGGTTTTGGGGTCAGTAAAGGCTGCATGTGCAAGGTGATCTGTAACTTGGGAGGGAAGATAAGCACTCTTCAGCTCTCTAACACGTGGGCTGGTAACCGCGGACAAGATCAGCCGTTGAACTAAAGGCGCTCTGGATCATCACTAACAGGTCGCCTTCCAACTGCCAAGTGAGGAATTGCATTTAGCAGGGGGACAGGCTGCAGGCAGTGGAAACCAGGCTTTGCTCAGGAGCTGGCATTAAATGGAAGTCCATGATCTCTCAAAGTGTTGATTAACCTGGAATTTATGTGCCCAAGGACAGTCATGTGACTAAGAAGTGGGGCTGGGATTCAGAAAGATTTGGGATCTATATCTATGGTTTTAGGGACAGGAGCAACACAGTATGTGTCAGAAGCAATAGAACACACTGTTAGCAGTAGATTTTATTGAGACATAACGGCAAAACCAATGCGTGCGTTTCAGCCTACTGAGGTCCTCGCAAGAAAATCCTCTTCAGTTGCTTATGGCATGAACTGCAATCATGAGGGCTGAAATCTGTCCTGTTTTTCTCTTGTACAGCTCCTTTCCCTTCTTCTACCCGATGCAGCTGTGCTGCGGGCAGTCTATTGCCCCTGAGTGCATTAACAGGCCTTAATAGCCCTGACCAGCCTCACCTGGGGCCCCCACCCACACTCTGCCCCCCAGCTGCATTTAAATTCAGACCTGAGCTGCTCTTCTCTTTTCTTCTGTTGTAGGAATATGTGCCAGCACCTCCAACAAGTTGTGCCAGTCTATGGACCTTGCTGATGTAGTTCCTCACCTCTTGATTCTGTTGTTGCCTTGACCTCGGATGCGTCACTGTGCACTTGCTTGGTGTCTGACCCGACCTTGGATGTGTCCCATCGGCAGGACTTGCCTGATGATCCGGAATCAGCTGATTGAAGGTGGCTGCTGTCTCTGCCTGCCCTGCTTGTGTCACTCAGGTATTGTGGGGCTGGGTGTTGGGTGTCTGGTTTTGTCACCATGCTTGGTGTTTGGCTCCCTGTCCTGGAGGGAGGGAGCAGCTGGCCCTTGCTGCTCCCTGGCAAACCTTTATGCAGAAGATGCCCCATTTGCAAGGGAACAGTCTTGAATAACTGTAGCCTTTTAGGTCATAGCATGCTCAGGCTTTACTTGCTTTCCTGGCCAGATCTGCTTGAGGCTCTGCCTTTTTCAAGACTGACCCTTTCTTGCAGCTCTCTAGATGGAGCAGCAGGTGTTTGGAGGAGTCTGGTAGAGCTAGTGGTTCATGGTGTTCCTGATACACTACTGAGTTTATTAGACTGCTGCATTTGACCTGGATTTAACTGCCCTCCCCACCTCATTAGGAAGCCAAAGGGCTGAGGACCTACCTTTTAACACTCCAAAAAACCCCAACCAACCCCAAAAATACCATACAAGCAGCTATAGTAGTATGGAGTCACTTCTTGTGTGTGTATACAAGTCACATCTGGACTGTTAGGCAAGGCATCCATCATCTTGCCCTCTGGCCTCAGCCTGCCAGTGCCAAGTGCCCTGGCCGGCTGTCCTCCTGGAGCTGGCTGTACAGCTTCCTCCGTCCGTACCTTGGCTGTCCAGCCCAGGTCTCACCCCTCACGGTCTGACACGTAGACAGTATTAGCTAGTGAGTAGCTCCAGTGTCTGGTGCAAGGCTCTTTGTGCCCACAAAAGAGGGAGAAAGAAAATCAGTCCTCTGAGGTGAACCTGCCTGTACAAATGTTTTCCTACTTGATGAATGTTTTTCTAAATATAAAACACCTGCCATCTGGCTAAATACACTTCAAGGAGAAAGAGGTAGTGTCTGGGGCAGGTAAGCCTGCCTGGACCTTCTCAAACATGTTTGGAAAAACACGGTCAACTGGAATATCCTAACTGTTGGTGCCTCAGCACTGCTGCACTGCTCTTTGCTGTCCAGGAAGCGTGGTTGCCAGCATCCATATGACCGAACTGAGTGCCTGTTTCATGGTGTGTGCAGGCTCAAATGTCTCGCAGGGGACTGGTCTGTCCCATCAGCTACAAAACCAACTTCTGCCAAGGCAGTACTCTGAATGCTGTGCCGAAAATAACGCTGTCTAGGTGAGGGATGGAGAAATACTTCACTATATCCTGACACCCCTCTGGCCTTGGACCAGGTTTACCCTTCTGTTGACAATCAGCTTTTATTTATTTTCTGGAGTGCCAGGATCAGGTATCATTGAAGGCCCTGGCATTCCATGTGCTGCACAGCAAAACCTATCGGGCAAAGGTGGGTCAGGGAGATGCTGAAGGTGGGTGACTACAAAAGAAGTGGCACGTGTCCCCTCATGGCTGCTTGCTGTGAGCAAGTGGCTTGTCCTAGGTCAAAACTGGGGCAGGGTGAGGCTTAGATTGCCAGATTGCTGGTTCTTTCCTTCCCACCCTACAGGCTATGAAAAACACTATCCAGGAAACCAAGGCTGCTGTGACAGCCAAACTGGTTCCCTGAATGAGGAAAACAAAAGTGTGTTTTGAACCCTTTCAGTGGGACACACATGTGCTTGCTCTCTCTCTCCTTCTTAAATAATGTCAAGGAAAACTGAGAAAATTTGGTGAGAAATCTGTCCTGTGCTTTCCTTGTCTACCTTCAGTGTGTGGTTTTGTTTCTTTCCAAAACAGAGTTCTGGACAAAGAGGCTAGGGAGTTTGCTTTCAGTTTCTTGGCTCTTCTCAGTTCATGTCTCCCTGGCTATTCCTTTATTCGAACAGAGCCTTTTGTCCGCACTATATGAGGTTGAACCGAGGGCAAATATTGTTACAGTCTGGTGTTCTGGATGGACACCAGCCAAGCCTCCCTCTGCACCGCTCTAGTGGGATTTCATGGCAAGTTGCTCCCCTTCTCCAAAGGTCTGTTGGTGCCCTCCTTCAGCACCGTCACCCCAGCCCTCTGACTCTGCATGGCCGGGCTGTGAACAGCGCTGTCTGGGGAGACAGGGAGTGGCAGTCACTGCCTGCCTAGCTGGGACTGAGCTGCACAGCTGAAATCCCGGTGCTTTGTCTGGGGAAGGTGAGTGCAGAGACTTTCAGTGACCTTCTTGGGCAGAAGAGAAAAAGCAGCAGTGAGATCTGGGCCCTGCCCATGGACAGGGAGCAGCACAGGGTTCAGCAATTAAAAAGGATTGATGGAAAGCCACTACTCCAGGGACAGGGTGGGAATGAATAACTGGAGGATAACATCCAGGACCAGCCTTGAAGCTGCTAATAGACTGTTTATCTCTCCTACTTCTTTCATCTGACCTTTTAACCATTTTGCCTTTTCTTGATGCCTTCCTCTTTCAGCTGTTCGACTAATTACTTCCTTGCTTAACTCTGAAGCCCCCAATTTATTTTCCCTTTCAGCTGGTTAATTGTTTTCATCCTTTGCTTTCCTCTTTGGCAGGAGCGAAGAGAAAGAGATGGCAAGCAGAAGAGCATGGAGGAGGCTAAGCCAGTAAGGAAACTGGTGCCATCCCTTTGTGGAGACCTTCTGAAGAGACTCTTGCTCTAAGTCACAGCCCTGCAATGGCAAGTGCTATATATCAGAGGCAACTGTAACCTGTGGTGGAGAACCTTGTTGGGAGAAACTTTTGGTGAGTGTTGCTTTCCATTTTTCAGGGGATTATCCCACCTTAGTCTTCGGTAGCACATGAACTGGGCTTGACAGGAGTTACAGGCACTAGTAAATCCCTAAGGTGTACTGAAGTGCTAAACTTGTACTGGGAGAGCAGAGGGAATTCTGTATGGCTGCCTTTGGGCTTCAGGAAAAGAGCGCCTGACTTCACAGTTCAGTGGCGTATGAAGCATTAGGAGCCAATACCTGCAATATCCATCTAACTGCCACCCTGCCCTGTCCTTCTGTGTCCCCATCAGGCTCCACTGATGTTCCTGCTGACCCATCTCTTCTCCTGCTTTGCAGTTTATGGTTCAAATGCAGCCTTCACCCTGCCCCTCTGAGGGAAGCCTGCATGCAGATGTAGCTAGGTGTGGCCCTGGCTCTCCCTGGGTGCTGCTCCTCCTTTGGTGTGACTGCTGACTCCTGTGAGCTATTTGACAGGGCTTCATAAATCTTGTGCATTTCAGAAAGGTTCCAGACTCTGTCTTTTTCTGCCCCTTGCAGACTCAGAGGCTAATATGCACATTGCTTTAATTTGTTCTTCAAATGAAACCCAATTATACCTGTAGGTGCCTGGCTGTTAAGTCAGTAATTTTCTTCACGGTAGCTTAGCGTGGGTTTTAAATGCCTGTTTTGCTATGGGGTTTCTGTTCTCTGCACGACCGCGCAAACCTGTAAAACAGCATTGGAAAGAATTTCTTTGGAAAAAAGAGGCCCAAGGTGAACCATGCTTCTGCTGCTGCTCACCCATAGGGCCATAAAAGAACTGAAGGGTTGGTGCAGCTTTACGAGCTTTCTGAACTTGTACACTGTCGTAGTGGGTTTGTGTATCGGATAAGGGTCTGGGGAGAAAGGGACAGAGGATGTAACACAGGCCTTCTGCCTGCATTCTCAAAGTGAGGTTGGTTGAGGTGCGGTTTGTTTGAGGTGGGACGAGCCTGAAGTGTCAAAGCATCTCCAATCTCAAAACATCTTCCCAGCCCTGACAGAGGGCCTAAAAATCTCCTCCCCTGTGAGAACCATCTTGTCTTTTCCAGCCTCTCTAGTGACATTGCATTTTTCCACATCCTGCACCTGATTTGGGCTGTCCCTGCCCACATAAAGCAGTTCTCTGGTAGAGACTGGACGTGCTTAGGGGATGTCCTGAACGACCTAAAGAGAAACAGAAGCCAGTGCTTCAGGGCATACATGTTGGCTACTGACCTGACCCTTGTGGTAGCTGGAAGGGGTGAGACTCAGATGCCCTGTAATTCTCCCTTGTACCGGTTCATTGTCCCTTCTCTGCTCCTCCAGAGATGAAGGCAGCAAAGGTGGATGCTGATGGAGGTGTTTGCCCAGGCTGTAGGGACTCGCTGCACAGACTGGATGCTCTCATACAGGGGTATGCTGAGAGCAGCACCACTGCAATCCGTGAGGGAGTGCTGGTTATGCACAGGGAAAACAACCGAGATGGGGCAAGACTGAGAGCAGTGAGCTAGAGAAGGAGGCACTGGGGCTGAGAGGCAGCAGGGAGGTTGCACTTCATCCTGCTCGTGCCAGTGGTGCTGTAGAGCTGCCAGCGGAGCTGCTAGAGTAAATCGCTTGCAGGAATCGGAGCAGCATGGCTGGCAGCCACAGCACCAGTTGTGCTGAAGTGAGGGAAGCAGCCCTGCACAGCCTGAGGACTGCATGAGCAGTAGTAGGTTTATGCTGCAGCAGCCAAAACTTGAGTTTAAACAAACCAAAAGCTGTCTAACCTCAAAGCTGCAGGCATTCATCAGCCTTCATAGAGGCGATGTGTCCTGGGGCCAGCTGGGCCCTCTGCCTCGGGATGTGTTCCTGCAGGAGCCCTTGGTTCCCAACTGGGGTAAAATGCTAGGCAGGCTTCTGCACAAAGCCTCACTGATCTGAAGGGATCTGCTCCTGAGGCTGCCTGACGCGGGGGGGCAGGGCTTTTTGGGGCACAATTCTACACACCCAGCATGGACACAGCAGCACCAGTCCTTTTATAGCAGCTAAATTGGAATCCTGTCTGATCCATGTGCTTTCACTTGGTCCTCAGATTTGTGGTCCCCAGGTGTAACAGCCTTCCTTCTTTCAGCCCTGTTTTTTTGCATACTTGTCTTTGAAACAGAAAAGCCAAGTATTTCAAAGCTTTCTCTGTCAGGACTGTCTTTCTGGTGGTGTGGCTCAGACTGGAGTGCTGTACACCCGTGTAACTGTTCAGTAATAAACGGTATTTGCCTCACTGCCAGTGTTTCTCTCTGCTGGCTACCCACTTGCAGTAATCAGCTCTGCTTATCTTTAATTGAAGGCTCAAGCAATCTGATGGGGACTGACTTTGCTCAGGTGGGGTGCTCTGAAATGAGAAGAGAATCAAAGCACACTGCTGCTTTGCTGGGAGCAGGACAGGGTCACCTCTCCTGATAACGTGACGTTCTTTAGGGCTTCCTAAGAAACAAATAAGGCTACACTTTCAGCTCTGAAGTCTTGGTAGCCTCAGGCTTTTGGAAAGCTCCATTTCATTTAGATTCTGGCATTTACTTTTGTTTGCCTGGACTATAAAGACCTTTTTATTCTGATCCTCAAGAGCTGTTTACCGTTCAGCACATGTGGTCTGCATCGCTCACACTAAAATCGAGGACTTGGCAACCCTTTTCAGTTCTCCGATCAATGCTGGCTAAGGAACAATGGCAAAAGCCCGTGGAAGTCTGTTGTCCGGAGTGTGCTGCCCCTATTGTGATTAACCAGCAGCCTCAGCCGAGGTAGGGGTTGCTGGCTCAATGCTTTTCAGCAGTGCTGGTGCAAATCTGGAGTCACTGTGCTGAACTGCAAGCAGGTGTGTCGATGTAGAACCAGAGGACAACTTCGCTAGCCACTGACATGTGTCTGCACAGGAAGTGAAGAGCTGAGTTTTGCTCTCTACCCTGATACACAGCTTGGTGCTTCCGTGCGCTGTCAGTTCCATGAGCAGCTGCTCTCTGAAGATGCTTAAAGCTGGCACCAAGGCCTGTATCCTGTAGCATCCAGCCTGGACATATTCTGCACTGAGCTTAACTGGAATCTTCTGTGCATGAAAACCAAAGTTTGGGCCTTGCAATAGCTTTCCTCTGAGCTCTCAGTACTCAGGGTATCCAAGATCAAGCCTTGGCTTCAGCCCTTTTGTGCACAGTGGAGTGGAAGGGTGTTAACCCAGTGGGAGAAAGCATTGCCTTCCTGGACCAATTCTAGTTTAGCAGCAGAAATTTGCCAGTCAGAGAAGCAACTTCCCAGTGCTAAACATTGCACTTTAAATGGTGAGGGGAAGTGTTTGTGAAGGCAGGGGGATAATTGGCCACACTGGTTTTTGAAGAGCAAGAGGACAAGGTGGGGAAAACAGCAAGAGATTTACAATGGCTGCTGAGACTGTCCTAGCAACCAAGTCCCAAAGGGAGCATTTTGCTTGTGCCCTGGATCAGCCCGTGCTCCTCAAGAAGTGATCGTTGGCTGAACATGTAAGATGCAGTGGAGTCTGAGCAGACATGCTTCACTGAGAAGGTGCTGCACTGTGGAATTGATCCATGTGTTCAAGGAGTGGTTGAATAACTTCCTTGTTTAGTGATTAAATCCCAATAGGTGCATCAACACAGCTACACAAGGCTTCTCTCCTCTCACCTTTTTTACACCTATACCAGAACTGTCCTAGATATTAATTTTAGAGGATAATCTAGATATCTGCACACAGGGGTTAGAGCTGACTAATGATCTGAACCTGCCTTTAAAGCTTTTGACAGGCCTGAGCTTTGCCTTATAAGCTGCTTCTCTCTGTGAAAGAGCTAAAGCAACAGTATGAATCCAGTTCCCCCCACCCTGAACTGCAGGATCTGTGGGGTCAGGTGCTGAACTTGTCACCTTCTATTAGGGGTGATGTGAAGTCGCTGGGATCCCCAGGCTGGGGTGGAAGAAGCCAGAATCGGGTCTGTTACTAGCCACATGCAGTGGTCAGTATAAATTGTTGCCCTCAGCCGGCCCTTGCACGTGCTTGAGGGCCCACGTTTCACCTCATGCACAGAGGCCTGCTCGCCACAGGACTGGTGTGTTGGCTGTTCATGGCCACTTAGGGCCAAAACCAGGCCCCCAGCAGTGTCCTGGTAGGATAAAGCTGCTGGAGCAGCTCCTGGGAAGAAGGAGCAGAGGTCTTGGGGGTCCTTGCTGTGGAACAGGCTCTGCCCATGGCAGGGAGCTGTGAAAATGCAGAATTGTGAATCCACCCCCAGGCAGTTGCAAGGGCTGTGCACTGAAGCACGGTCATAAAATAACTAGATGGCATTTAATTCCACTCACGGGTTTGTGTGGCTTGTGGAGGCCACAGCTCAGCAAGGCACCTGCCCAAAATTAAGCACACTGCTACCTCTATGCCCTGCCTTGCGTTACTCAATTGGAGCAAAAAGAAGTCTGGGTCTCTTCCTATCAGTTTACTCAAGCAGCAAAGTGAAATAGCTGTCCACTGTGCGGGTTTGCTTGCACCTCTCGGACTCTGCTAAAAGAAAATAAAAACTAGAGGGTGCGAGTCTTGGGGGTGGGAGAACGTCAGTCACTTCCTCAGGAAACACCTATAACAACAGCCCTTGGAAAAAATATCCAAGAAAACCTCTCCTGTTTTGATTAAAAAAACCCAAAACCTTCTCTGCTCTAACTCCACAGCATTCTCCTTTTATTTATTTTTCTTGAGACATGGTCCAATTTTTATTTTTTGCAGAGCTAAATGAGCAATAAGTAGCAATCAGATGTTGACATAAAGTTATGTGTACACCTGCTGACTGCCTCATAAAGAACAAGAATGCTTTTAGTTAAGAAATGGCAAGTAAACTAAAATACTGAAATGAAGTTCACTAATAAGAAACCCAAGCGGTTTAATTATGTATACATATTTATTAAATCACACCAGAACGCTGAATGACCTTTTTCATTTGATGGTGCCTGATGAAAGCAGTTCTGACTCAAAAAATCTGGTATTCCTCAAGGTTTTGCTAGTGAAACTGGGTATTTAAAGGAGCTGCAAGGGAGAGGAGCTACGTTGCACATCAGTGTAAATTCTGGGCATGTGCCAGGTGACTGTTGGATTATTGATACCTCCTTGAATTCTTCAAAGGTGCGAAATGGTCACTCAGTGCCCCAGGCAGAAACACTGGAGGCCCACGAACGAGTGAACCGTAGATATAGGTGTGTGCCGGTGTCTCCATTGGCGTTCAAGGCGTTGAGCCAAGGGCTTGCAGCACGAAAACGTGAGGGCTGCTGCGCTCTCAAAACCCAGCGGGCTCACTGGCTGAGAGCTGGGGTGCGGCTAGGTCTGCGTGCGTTAGGGCCTGTGGGGACTTCTCGCAGGTCCTGTGGCCCTGAGGCATCCGGGAAGCAGCAACGATGAGCTCCACAGTGTCTTGGGGACTCTTGCTGAGAGAACTTTTGCCATTTCTTTTTTCAACTGAGGAAGCAGAACAGGGCTGCAAAGCAGCTGAAGTGTGAAAGTGAGATGGTTAAGGTTCTTAATGTAAGTGTTCACGCCATTCTGGTTGTAGAGAGCTTCTGAAGGGCTCTTTAGATGGCTTTCGGGACAATGATGTCTTAGAGAAAAGCAGCTATGATGCTGCTGGAATTTGATTGTTTCCTTGGAGGCTTAAGGCCAAGCAAACATGAACTTTGTGATGGTAAAACCAGAGTTTTACTGTAAAGGGGGAGGAGAGAGAGGAGGGGTGAGATGGGGAAGAAAGGAGGCAAATGCAGTGGGAGCTGAAGCTGTCTGACTGCTGCTGGACGCTTGGCTGAAGCTGGGGAGTTGTGAAGACATCCAGCTTCTCCTTTGGGCCCACTGCATGACAGGGTAACAGCAGCCTGATGGAGACTCATCCACGGCTTTCGGAATATCAGGGCCAAGCTGAGGGCCTTCTCAAATGGGGAGGTCATTTGCCTGCTTGCTGTGTCCAGGTCTTAAGCCCTATGACTGACCAGATTCTGCTTCTGGTGTGTGCTCTGCTTTCATACTAAATGGGACCTTCTGAGTGCCCCCAGAAGACCTTTTTATTTGGACTAACACGGTCTTCCTGGGTTTATTATCGTCTGACTTACTATAACAGTTTTCTCAAGCATACTGCTTTGGCCTTGTGCAGGGCAGTGTAAAGTATTAGGCCTCTTTGCAACCAGACTAGACTGAGTTCAGAGCTGTGACATGTCTGTGAACAGCGTGTCAGTCTCTAATGGTTTTCCAGTCAAAAGAAGTTACTCGCAGCAAAGGGTGAATTTGATCCTCTCACCATGGGGTGGAGGGAAAACAGAGAGAGGTGGTCTTGAATTTCAAGCATGAGACTTGAATGTCTTTGAACTGATCCTCTGGGCCAAGAGCAATATCTCAGTAACAGGATATGTGATGTGAATTTTACAGCCTGTAACTGCTTCCTAGTTCAGACAGATACTGATAAGCTACACTCATGAGCTGTGCGGTGAGCTCCAAAGGCATCCTTGGTAATGTCTCAGTGATCCCTGGCAGTGAGTGAATACCACCCGGCTCATTCACCCGCTGTGTTAGTGCCTGGGGACGCTGGGGTTCACGGCTGGTGGTTGATACGTATTCAGACAGAAAAGCCACATGACTGTTTTGCTCATGAGGGCAACACGGACTGTCATGGCACAGAATTAGGCTCTTGGTAGGCAAGTATCTTCCCAGTGGTGGGTGATGGTATGATCTTGGGGCTCTGTATGCAGGAAATGCTGCAAAACTGCAAGGCTGGGCTTCGAAGGGCAAGGTCTGGACTGCTGTCACACTGAGCAGTCCTCCCAGAGGACCTCAGCATGAGGGCAGACTGGAAGCGTCTGGGCTCATAGCTGGAACACAGACTCAGCATTTCTGAGCCAAGAGAGTCTGGTCTCTCAAAAGGCTGTTTGACCAGCCGGCATTCCTGCTGCTCTTCTCTCCACCAGCCAATTCGCCGCTACAGCAGTTAATGGGGGTGCTGGGACAGAGCTGTGCTTGTTCAGATTTCAAAGAGCATTGCAAGGAATCCAAGGAGGTTGTTGGACATGTTAAAGAAAACCCATATTCAGGAATCTGATTTATACCTGTGCCCTAGACGCAGATCATGTAGGCCGGTGGACTGACGCTCAGGCTACAGGTTGTAAAACTTCTTACAGGGATTCTGCCCTCTGCCCCTTCCAGCCACATCAGACTGGAAGCAGCTTGTATCTGTGTCCCAGATGCCTCACATGAAAGAGGGTCACTCTGAGCCTGTTGAGAGGCAGCGGCAAACTCAGAGCTGCTCGGATGCTGTTCTTTCTCCTCTTCTCCAGCCCAAATCTGTTCACTTAATAAGGACTAAGACACCAAACTGGATCCGAGCCTGTGACAGAAGACAGTGCGGTCTCTAAATCTGTAAGACTCACTCCAGTGAAACAAGCAGGAGGTGTTTATTCCTGTCTGCCACATCTGCAAGCTCCAGCTGGGATCTAAAAGCTGAACTGAAACTTTTGTTGTCATTAGTGCCTCTTTGTTGAAGGTCTGGATTTCACGTAGGAATCCTGCACTAGAATTGCTTGCAGAATATATCCTTCACGCTAGAAAACCGAGATAAGTAACACAATGTGTCACAGTGCTGTAGCGTGCCCTCCGTCTGCAGCTCACAGCACGTTAAGCAGACGAGGAAAGGCCACCAGATTGCCCGCAGAATGTATGCTCATGCTTATGACGCTGTTGGGGAGATTAGGAGCCAATCCTGAATTCTGAGCTCCCATTACCAACCCAGCTCATTCATGAGGCCTCAAAAAATGCTGGCAGCTTTGATCCTTTCAAGTCCTAGCATATAACTGGGGATGCCAAGCTCTGACTTCAAAGTCTGTCAGTCCCCAGATCCATAAACTGATCAACAAGCACTCGCATGTCATCATGCAGGAGGCCTGATGAGGGGGTGGGGTGGGAGCACATTCTTTCCTTCCCCAAAACTCCTGGGCCATGCCTGGAGGAGGCTGGGTGCTTTGGTGTGATTGCTTCTGGTCTTTTCTTTCCTTCTTCACATTGTAAATTATTTAGGTGACAGCATCAAAGATCAGAGAGAAGCACAGGAAAAAAATCTCAAGTAAATGCTTTATACTCCTTGGGATCATCTGTCCAAAGAGCTCTGCTCACTTTGCGAGTATGGGGCTGTATTCAGCCACAAAACATCCCTGTAATAGTTTACAGCTGGGGAAACTGAGGCATGGGGCTGTTAAAATGTGACTTGGCTAGAGCATCTGTAAAGTGTCTGCCAGAACTGGGAGGAGCGTTCTGTCCCCGACAGCTCCTCTGCATCTGCAGGAGCATGCTCCCTCCCTCCAGCAGCTTGCCAGAGGCTGCACGAGGGAGACCCTGCTCCAACTCATCTCGCCTGTGCTTTGAAACATGGCAATTCTGCTTCCATGGCAACTTGCTGAGCGGCACAGCAGGCCTGCTCCACAGCCGCAGCCAGCCTGCTGGCCAGTTACCCTGGCCCATGTCCCCAGGGTGTCACCTACACCCCTACCTTTCTGCATTCCTATCCCAAACATCATCAGCCTTTTCTGCAAAACCTTGGCCTGCATGCAGACGTTTTGGGGAGTTCTGATCCATCTAAGACTCTCCAAAGGGCTTTTCTTTTGCTTGTTTTTCCTCATTGGAATGGGAAAGGGCAAATTGTTTAGAGATGCTCTTGGGGGAGATTTTCCCCAGGCTCTGCTGAGCTTGATGCTGTACTGTCCATTTTCTGGGTCAACATATGGAGTGTCAGTCTCCCCGTGGATGCTTCCAGCTCTGCCTAATTTATCCAGCCACTTGAAGGGGTGTGTGTTGTTGGTTTCTCTTCATCTGCAGAGTAACACAGTAGGTTTAGCCAGCAGTGGAGTTCAAGGTTGCTATAAATAGTTCTCTGCCTTGTCACGGGAGTTACCCATTTATTATAGTTCTCTTCCTTGTCAGCCTGTCCCAGAGCTGGCTGTAGTAAAAGCTCTGGGAGGCTGTCACTGCACAGCTCCCTGTGAAAATGCCCAGAACACCAGATCTGCATGGCTGCAGCTCCCTGACTGCAGCAGGGATGTCTGTGCTGCAGAGCCATGCCTGCTCCAGCCATCTAGTTTTACCCTTTTACCTTAGTAACATGGCCTGCAGCCTGCTCGAGGGGTCCCTTCTCCTCCAGTGGCTTCTTGTACCCTTGTTAGTTCTGCAACCTCCTTCTGCTTCCCCTAGGAAAGCCTAGTCAAAGATCTCCAAAGAAGGGGGGGATTATTTTTTAATTGAGAGGAGAACAAGAGACTCTGCAATGTGAGTTAGGCTTCACAGGCATCACAGAAGGATTGCTTCCTTCCCTAGTCTCTGTCCCCTGGTCACACTTTAAACCAGTGAAATCCAGCCCCCTCCTGGGTGGAACACAGCATCCACCGACCAATATGGGGTAAAACCTGGCTTAAACATGGGGCAGCGGATGATTTTGCCCCTCATGGAAGGTTATGGAGTACAGGGAAGCTTTGTAGCTAGCCCAGAGGGAAGTGCCAGGTCATTGCTCTTAGCCTGGACAAGGCTTGCTTGTGCTGAGAAAGGTGGTTGAAGGTGAACTGAGGTTTCTCAGCCCTGAGCCAGTGGGTAGCCCCTGTCTGGAGTTTGGTTGTTGTTGGCTCTGGGTATATTTTTGGGTGCTGGAGGAAGTGGGTGTCCAGTGAGAGGTGATAAAAGTAGGATCTTGGCAGATCCAACATTTGTGCCTGGCGACGTTGTTAGCGTGTGGGTCTGCCCAAAGGGTTTCTGGACTGCTAAGGGGGGTACAAAGCTTTCATCCAGAGCAGAGGATGGTTTGACTGTGGAGACAGCCAGAGCCAGCGCTGACAGTGTGGAGATCTAAGGCTCCCCTATCATTAGTGAAGTGGGATAGGGATTTATTGCTTGGGTACCAAAATTAGGCTTTTGATGTTGTCCAAATCACACGTGTGTTCTCACCTCTAAAAGACGGACGAAGTGTTCCTCAGCCCTTCCCTTCCACACCATACAGCTACGGAAGAAAACCCGGCGGGCACTGGTCCTGCTCTGGCGTTGTAACTCCCGGTTCCGTGTGCCTTTCACAGCAGCGCAGCCCAGTAGAACACATCAACTCGTAGCAAAGTTTTAAGCGCGTTCCGTTTGTAACCTCACCAAAAGGATGGAACACAAATACCTGGTCTCCGAAAGAACGCATTAAGGAAATCATCTTTTTCTAAAGCCTTTCAAAATTTTAAGATTTTCCTCCTGGGAGTTTATACGTCTTGGGAAGGTGAAACCAGCATTCCTCAGGTAAACTAAAGCGTGTTAACCTTCAGGGGAATGTAGAACAGCACACACTGGAGATGGGAACGTTCAAGTTCAGCGTGCTGTGGGGAAGGGTGCCTAGGATGAGATGCTTCAGTCAGGCTGCTCCCAAATCCGCTGGCATTCGGAGAAAACATGTGTCTTGTCTTCCTTTGGCTCTGTCTCACCCTCATGTCCCAAAATGCCTAGTGCTTCTCAACTCCCTTCGCTGCCTGGGGACAGAAAACCAGCGTTTATAAGTTGGACTGGGGAAGATTCATACTGAGCTTTCAGCCTGGATGGAGATTCCTAATGTCCTGCTGGTTATTTGAGAAACTTGCTCCAAAAGGCTTTTTAATGCATGCAGGGCTTGAATGAATCCAAAGGGAAACAGTGGGCTGTTGGAGAGAGAATGGGAACACGATGTTCCCCAACTGATGGATTTAGTACTTGGAACACCCCACCAGCTGGCACCCCATCTGCCCTGGGGCTTCAGCCTCTCCCTGTGTCCCTTTAACGCCTTCACCTTTGGATTCTTACAGCTGGCGGGTGCCTGGATTTGCTGCGCAGGTTATGGCCCCAGTGCTATTTTTATCGACTTTAACAAGCAGGCTGAAGAGCTGGAGCAGGCAGGAAATAAACTCCCTTCGAAAATACAGACGGGTAACTTTTAAGAGGTCGATTTTTAATTGCAGCTCGAACAAACCGTTTTTCGTTTCCGTGAGTCTGCTCCTTCCCATCGCTGCAATCTGGAGCTTTGCCAAAGACGAGCTGGTCATGGTTGTAACCCGGTGGCTCCTGAGTCTGACCCTGCTTTCCGTGAGCTCCTGGCATCGCTGCGGGGATCCGGCAATAGCAGCCACGCAGAGTGCCTCTTCAAATGGGTGTATCTGCAGCCGGGCTGAGGGGCGTCCAGCAAGAGAACGACTGAGGAAATTGCTTTCCTCCCTCTTTGGGGTATAGAATGTTCTCTTCTTTCAAGTTAATTTGTTCTGTGAAAGTTCCCCTTGAAATCATTTTCCAACTACTTTGAAAGATCAAATAGATTATATTGAAAGCTACTGTAAGATGAAGTGCCCATTTGGATTTAATAAATGCTGGTTTATGGAGCTAGCCTCATTATTTCCTTGGGATAAACCTATGGAGAATGGAGGGGAGGAAAGATCTTAATGTTTCTGAAAAATTTATCCCACAAACAGTAAAAACATACCCTAGAAATATACCAGCCACAAAAATGACATCTTAAACACACTATTTATGACTTTCTATATTTGTTTTGCATAAACTTTTCTGGTTTCTATTACACAGATTGATTTATGGAGTTTATTTGGAATAAATGTAGTGCATATTTAAAACAAACAGAGCCCCAGTCTGCTAAGCGCCCAGGAGCTATAAAACCTCTGTATGGTTCAAACTGGGTCCCTCCAAGTCCTTTTTATCGGAATATCTTTTTCCATTTAAAAAATGCAGAAAAATAATAAGAAAGTCCATGAAGAAAAGCAATTTGAGAAAATACATCTAGCCAGTATTTCAACCAGAATTGGTCTGAGCTTTTTATTCTGTGTCTCATCCCATTCCTTAATGAAATGTTCTTTATCCAAATGGAAATTTTACCACGAATATCCTTTTTCACAGATTTGTTTGGGAGGTGTGGGGAGCTGACAGAGGCTGGAGGGGATTGAAAACTTCTCAGAAACACTTGGGTTTTACTGAAATCCACGTAACTTTGGAAGACACACCAAACTAGAAACTTCTTAGTAATTTTTCCATTAGCTTCAACCTCCCGAAGTGCAGGGAAGCAAACAAGGAGCAATTTGCCTGTAAGCCATCAGTGCCTGATTTGTAAATGGGCTAGTGGCATATTTTAGCAGGTTGGGGGAAGAAAATGGTAAAACAAGGATTGTATTTATTGATTTGTTTTTAAAGCACATAAGTTGCATTTATCTCTGCTTTCCTCCTGCTCCCCTGACAGGCTTGGCATCTGCCCTGTCCCTTCCTGTAACTGGATTACTCGTGTACTTTTAGTGCATTTCTAGATTGACTACCATAATACCTTTTTTGTGTATTTCAGGGTGAGTTTGCAAGCCATCACAGCACAAAGATTCTCTCAGAAACCTAGCTGATGCCCTTTACATGCCCACAGCAAAGCACGCGGGACTCGAATGCCCCCAACCAATGCGACTGCTGGTAAGTGACCTGCAGGCTGGTCATTATTGGGTGAATAAAATTTAGGGTTATCCTGAATTTGTTATTCAAAAATTGCTGGCAGATAAAAACTGAGACGTGTCAGCTTTTAAATAACAGAAAATTACGCTTTAAGCTGTATTTGCTGAAAACATGCTGCCATAGGGTCTGAGTGGCTGCAGGCAGGAAGGGTGTGTGGTCATATCCTGTTCGTAACTATTCAGTGGGTCACTCTCCCACGTGTGCCATCCTTCCAAAAGCCGTATCTTATTTCCTGTCGTGAGTCTGGTTTTCACAAACTGTCTAGAGTTCCCTCTGTAAGAAGATCCAAGCCTATAGGCAGGCAGCCCTTACCCATGCTAAAGGAAATTAGGAGTTCCCAGTTATCTCCCACCTACTGGCCTGACCAGTATGACCTGTATGGTCGCTCCCTAACCCAGTCTGATCTAGGGGGGATCTGTTGCAGGTTAGCCTCAAGTCAACTAACTGCAGGTATAGGTTGGACTGTCCAGGTGAGGTCCTACCTGCGGCAGAACAACTCCACATCCTCCAAGACAGCGATAAATGGCAGAAAAAGGGGATGTTTTTAATGTAATCCATTGTACTACACTGGACTGCAGCCTCAGCCTTGTGATGCCCCACCAGTTTAAACCAGGTTTCTTTTGAAAGCCAGGGTACGCTGCACAGCGTGCTCACACATGCTGTTGGTCTCACCATTGACCATGTTTGGTGGATTACGTGCTTGTGTGCTGGGCTCCTACCTGACAACTTGTGCTATCCCCGTGTGACTCCAGTGTAATCTCTTGTCTGTGACCCCTCCCAGCACCCCACGTTGCTTCAGCATGAAAGCACTGAGGCAAGGTGTGCCTCCTGCCTTGCCAAGCAGGAAGGCTGGTGCACTGAGTGTCTGCCCGTAATTAGGCACCACTTGACAGAGAAACAATTGGCCGTGGCACATGAGTGCTGATGTAACTGGGTTTAAGGAGCATCTTTTCAAGTTGGCTGAGTGTAGAGCCATGGGGAATGGAGCCATGGGGAATAGCACTAAGAAACAAATCCTCTCCTACAGCCTGTGAGCACAAAGAGCTTTGATCCCCAACTGTTAATCGTTGAAAGGACACACAGATCCCTCTGGCAAGGTCGTCTACTCTTTTTTAAGCATCTGACACTGCAAGAGCTTTGAGATGGCTCTGCTTGACCCACTCTGTCCCAGAACAGCTTCAGTTGTAGTAGGAGCTCTCTGCCTCTCAAGGGTTGCAAGTGTGGGCTCTGGAAGGGGTTTGTACTTTGAGCTGCCTATTCTTGAGACGTTATCTTGAGCTGTTATTCAGACAATACCAAAATCCACCCGTCTGCTGGTGAGTGCATAGAGAGCAGATATACCCCCTGGCACCAGCGATTTGTGTAGGGAACTGTGAACTCTCAGACATCACACGGCCTCTGCAGGGCTCTGCAGCAAAGTCGCATCTGCCCGGGACAGATCAGCTCTGACCTGGTGGAGATGATGGTGTATTCGGTCGGGGTAGCAGTGCTTCACTGAGGTCTGATGGCAGGGAGAGGGGCTGGGACAAGTCTGTGTGAAGCTTTGCTAATAACACTAATTGCTGTAAGGATATCTGTGCCAGCAGCGTGGGCAGGGATCCCCAGGAAAGCCCTCCCTGCGGCACAAGCTCTTGCTAGGGGTCAAACCGGGGGGCCAGACCCCCGCTTCCTTCTCCAGCTGCTAGTTTCTAGTTTTCCCTCAGAAACCTGTTCTGCTCTCCTGGACAGAAATAACTGTGATGTACTCTAGCACGTGTCTTGTTTGTGATGGCCCCCATCCAAAGCCTACTGATACCAGAGGAATGTTTTGCAGGGATTCAGGGGGGGATTTCTAGATCAGATCCCAACCTTTGCAGCTACTTTGGTATTGCTTTCCTGCCAGGACTTACTGACCAGCCACCAAAGTCCTGAGAAAAGCAGTGTCAGTCAGGGTTCAGTTGAAGTGACAGCTAAATATGCCTCTCCGGAGATGGATGAGAGCTGGCGGGCCTGACGTGGAACAGCCTCAAACAAAGCTAGCCAGCGTCCACACCAGCTAGCTTGTAAATCATACAGTAGCCTTCAGCCTTTAACACTTCAGGCACCCTCCGGCCCTTTGAAAAGTCAGCTCATTTATTACCGTTCCCGTTAACGTCCCTTCCGCACCCCGTCCGCAGGATTGCCTCCTGGATTGGTCAGGCTGCGGCTTCTCAGTCCTGCACAAGCAAGGAAGAACAGTCCTGAAATGCTTTAGGAGGGACAGCAGGATCTGGTGGTGGGATGCAGAGGTCTGGAGTCGCTTGCTCGCTCTGCGAGGTGTGTGCTCTCCGGTTTTGGGTGGGGCATGGCGCCTTCCTCTCTCTGTCCAGGCTCGGAGGCTGCTCAGACACACACCTGCCCCTTGTTGGCTGTAGATACGACTGGCGTGGTGTGGTTCTGGGGCTGGCAGAGACTATCTTAATTCAGTGCTCTGCTGCTAGTTCCTGCGCGCTGGCGTGACTGAGAGCCAGTAAAGGTCTTGGATCTGCCATGCTCCGAGGTGTTACCCTGTCTGACAAGAAACATTCTGGGCTGTGAGCTGGAGGTGCAGAGCTGCACTGAGATCTTCCCAGAAGTCTGTCTCTGGGTTCCCTGAACGTGAGGGCATGCAGGGCCTGTGCCTGCAGCTCAGATTCCCCACGTAGCAACTCACCTCCTTGCTGGGTTTGGAGATCTCCTGTGCTTTCTTGATTTGAAATTGCTCTTTAGAGCAAAAGAACCCAACTATGTTGTCTTTTTTCCTGTTCCGTGGACAGACGCAGTGCAAGCAGAGTAAGCACAAATTGCACCACGCTGCTCACCAGCTGGCCAGGGAGAACAGTGCTTGCTTCTGTCTGGGCTGTGGGGCTGGAAAGGTGAGGCTAGCAGCAGGAGTCAAGACAAATAGGAGCCTGTTTTTGATTTGCCATCTGACCCCTGCCAGCTCAGAGCACCCTGTCTGTAATCGTGACCTAAATTAAGTCCAAATGCCATCAGCAAGGCTGTTGCTTTCTCTCACAATGGAAGTGTTTCCAGGTACCTAGCCAGAGATTTATAATCCACCTCTAATTACATTCTTGTTTGTGTCTGCTGTCATGCTGGCTTGGTCTTCCTGCGGTTTGTTCACTCCAAGGGCATTCCTGCCCTTTGTGCTCCCAGCCTGCGTGCACAGACAGCACGGGGCATCCCTGGCTGACAGCTCAGCTGCTGGAGGAAACCCGCCGTGCTGGGCCATGTGTCTTTAGTAGCCCAGATATCAGGGGAGATGTTGAGGCTTGTTAAATTCTTGCCTGCACAGGTCTGCTGTCCACAGTAGGTTTGCTTGATAGAAGCAGCTCTGGCAGCAGCCCAACAGCAATTGAGCTTTTCTCTGAAATGTGAAAGGAGACAAAGGCTTGGTGTGCCCTGCCCAGCCAGCTCTCGCCTTTTCGATGGCAGATGACCAGCATCTTTCGCTGAGCTGAGGTGCAGTGCTTCTGCTTTGAAGCTGAGGGGTTAGATCCTTGTAAACGAAGTCTGGCATTGATTACCGGTAATTAGCATAGATCCTGGTGCTGGGAGGGCCAAGATGGAATAACATGTGACATCTCACATGGCCACACAGTGTTAGCTGCTGCAAGCCTTGCCCTGCCAGGGAGTGTGCTGGGCAAACCCTTTGTGGAAGTCACTGTCATGTCCCACAGGGCTTACACACGGAAAGGAAGCTTTTATTCTGAATTGCAGAGCCTCTCCCCAGAAATACAGGAACAGTTTCTGAAGACACCCAGCAGGGTCTATGCTAAACCACTGGCTTCTCTAGGAGCAAAACTGAGTCTTCACTCATATGCCCCATGCTGACGCCCTTTGGCCACTCTGTGCTGGGTGACACCACCATAGCAATGATTTACACTCCCCAAAATTGCTATGGAGGAGATCCCTAGTTCATATTACTGGAAAAGCAATTCCAAACATCATCTATGCTCTATCCTTCCCTTGGTCTGCTGTGTTTTCTTCCTGTGCCAGGAGTTCCTCAAGGCTGTGCTGTGATTGTGACACTGGGGCAGACAAGCCAGGCTTTATACACACACGCTCCGAGTAAACCAGACATCCGGTATTTAGAAATAAACAGTGTAAAGAGATTTGGGAAACTCATTGTTCATGCCAAGACATTTAAGAGGCATCTTGGTTCAAGTAAAAGCCTCAACTAATTTCCATTTTATTTATTTTTTCACTTTGTTTTTTAACTGTTGAGTTAAAGTTACTTCAAACCCAAATGGACCTTTTCTGTTTCCAGTTGATCAAAATGAAGGTAATTTGTTTTCCACTAACATTTCAAAGTGCTAGTTTTACCTGCTATTTTCCCTGTCAATGAACAAGCATTTTAGTGACGACAAAATGTTTTGTTAAAGTTTCTGCCCATCCCTAGTATTTCACAGAAATTAAAGGTGGCACCTCTTCGTCTTAAACTATTGGGTTTGACTGCTGAGGAAGAGAAACCCCGTGCCCCTGCCCAAAGCCTGGGTTAGCAGTGGTTGGAGGGAGACAGTGGAGAGAGGTGTCAGACCAGGCTGCTGTCCCCTGTCTGTAGCACGAGTGGCACTCAGAGGGCTAAATTCTGCACACACCATCGTCTCGGGGCTGGGCACCATTGGTCTGCAGTCCCGTAACCCTGATCTGACCCAGTCTTTGCTGGTTTGCTTTAGGGTCAGCAGTCGTTAAAGGTGATGGGAATCTTCCAGTGAGACCCAGTTAGCTCTCGTTAAGCACAGCAGTGCAAAGCTGGTGAGATGATTTTGTCTGAGCACTATAGCTGTATAGTGCATCTGTCCTGAAGGTGTGCTTAGCTGTGGGATTGCCGTTTGCCTTTGGTCTTGCTGTATATTTTTTGAAGAGAAATCGAAGCCGATGGCTTTTACTTTGTCTCGTGTGTATTTTAGATTTATGTGGAATGGATTTGAGAAAACAGGACGGATGGGAAATAGATGGATTTTTCTTCCATGCAGGTTGGCAGTTGTTACCTGCTAGCAGCCTAAGTAACGGAGGCTAGGTGATGACCAGGCATGAGTGCTTTTCAAGAAGGGACAAATCACTTCAAAATCTGCTTTCCTAGTGTTCAGAATCTAACTCCTAGTTCAGATTAGTTTTGGTCACTCATTTTCACCCTGCAGACCAGTTGCAAATATGCTCATCGCTGACCAAGACCCAGTTTCTGCCACACGCCCCAGCAGAGAGATGGGCTATTGCAGCTGGGGCTGAATGAAAAGGGACTCCTCTCCATCCTCAATGGCCACAGGTCGTTGGATGCTTTGAGAGGGTTCAGCTCATTGAGAAGCAGAGAAGTGGGGAATGACACAGGTTTTGTACAATTTCTCTGTTGAGATCTCCTGCTTTCTTCAGGCTCCTTCCAGGCCCTGTGATGCGGCTGGGACTCTATTCTGGGAGGCAGAGGAAGAAAGTAATTTCCAGAAACTTGATACCATCTCTTAAGGAGCAGAGAGAAGTTGAAGGGTAACACTAGAACCCTCCAGTGCCCCAGCGTGAGGTTTTCATCGCAATCCAGGTAGGTCTCAGAGAGTCACGGCCCCTGCGGGAGGTTGGGGGGACACCATGGCAGCATCCTTGTTTACATTTTATCTTGGCACCTCTTCCCAAAGATTGGGGCACCCCACTGCCCTGGAAATCTCCTACGGTGTCTCTGAGGCAGCAGTACTCTCATGTACCATGTTTGACACTACTGTTTGCACAGCTGCAAATGGTACGCACGGGGCAGACAGCTCACTGCTTATTGAGCAATATCAGCTTTATCGATTAGGTACATGATAATGCTGGGAAACAGCACTAAAAACCCAGCAGTGGAGGTTATATCAATCCTGGAGTGGCACATTTGTTGCATGTGAGATGTCATACTGTTGAAGGAGATGATGCTGACAGAGATGTCTGCAGTTCCCTGCATGCTTCTAGGATATTTGATTTGAATTCTGCCAAGGAGGACTCTTCATCCTGCAAGCTCAGGCTCTTCTGTGGGGCTGTTGGCAGTTATTAAAACACAAACCCCTTCTTGCCTACAAATCCATGCGCTTGATCTTTCCAGCCCAAATCCTACAAGTAACATGCACTTGTCCCCAGGGCAGCTTGCTCAAATAACCACAGCTCTGCCGGAAAAAGGGCCGTTCGAGCCTCAGGGAATTGTGAGGAGAGGTTGAATTATTCCCAGCATCCAAAGACCAAGAGGTTCCTTCTTCAGCAAATGTTTTCAGTTCCCACTTGGTGAATTATTGCTAGGGATTTTTTTCCCTTCAGTGTTTCCATGAATGTGGTTGAGGCTCTGATCCAGGAAATGGGGGGGGAGGGGGGGGGGGAGAAAAACCTCTGAAAAAATGTATCGCACCATTTCAAAACTCAAGTGGAATTAATTAAATCCAAATTTCAACAGTGTGTCCAAAGTTGAGCTGGGCTCAAGACACACTTCAGAAGGTTTGATTTCAAAACAATCCCTTTGCGCACATGCACATAATTTAGGGAGGTTTCTGTATCCAGTACAAGGAACAGGGAGCTGCCGGGTACCTGAGCTTAGAGGGAAAAGGTAGAATTTGCAGGCCAGCCTGGAGAAAACCTTTTTCTGCCTGATTCAGTTTATCCTAATCCTCTGCTCAGCAAGCTGCAGACTGGAAAAAGCGTCAGGAAATAGTGTTGTGGAAAGGAGAGCCAAGCCATTTGAAATGGAGATGCCGTGGCTGGTACACTCACAGTTCTGCCTGCTGGAGAAGTAAAAACGGCAACAAGACAGTAGGGAAAGCATTCAGGACATCGGGCTTGGGCTGAAGCAAAGCACTTGAGCAAGGCAAACTTTTCCAAGTGGTGGGTGCGGGTCTTTTCCCAGCT
Source organism: Rhynochetos jubatus (assembly GCA_027574665.1). Taxonomy (NCBI): domain Eukaryota; kingdom Metazoa; phylum Chordata; class Aves; order Eurypygiformes; family Rhynochetidae; genus Rhynochetos; species Rhynochetos jubatus. The sequence continues at coordinate 15,775,600 of CM050666.1, read as the reverse complement.
CCACCACTGAAGTGGGGTTACCCTGGGGCTCTGAGTGCTCCCATCCCTCCATCTGTTAAATTAAGATAATTTACTGCTCCAGGGAAAACACGATGGATTTAAAAAAAAAATAATGCTAGTAGGGAGGAGCTTTCTCAGATGTTTTTCAAAGCCCAAATGCCAAATTCTTTCCTCATTTTCATGTATGTGTCCCAGCTAGCTGTAAGAGAGTTACACATGGGTCAGTGAGGAGCAGAACTGACTCTTTCATGTAGTATTTAACAAATTCTGTCATGCCCATTTCCTGGTTTTTCACTCCTTGGGGAGGAGGCCAGCATCTCTCATTTGCTTTTGCCTTGTGCCAACCAGGGACAAGTCCGACAGGAATGATCAGTTGTGCCTCTTTAGTCTCTGCAGATGGGGAGATTTTACATTTAGAGCCTGGGATTGGGGGTGGTTCTGCCTCATTTCAGCCAAGCAGCAGCACCTGTTGCCAGGATTTTTCCTGTGGATCTTCTGCCTGGACAGGGATGCTGCGGGTGAAGGCTCTGGTGTGGCTACAGAGACCAAAATATCTTGTTTGCTCTGGAAGTTCAGGTGCGCTGTGGGTTGGTAAAGTGTCGCAGGAGATGAGAGCCGAAGCATTCCTGGCAGCCGCTGTTTGAGGGAAGGGAACGGTAGATTTGTGCTGTACGCCGAGGTTTACAGACTTCAGCTTCATCGCTACAAGAACAGTTTTATCTGCAAGCGTAAGTCATCGCTGCACATACTGCAGAGCTTGAAATACTGTGGGGTTTATTGGATGGGGATTACACGCTGCCCGAGCAGGCTCAGAGTCCCAGAGTCATGCTTGAACCCTGGAATGAAAGGAACTGAATTCAGGGCTCTGACAGGTCTGGGAGTCTACCTTTTTGAACTCAGCAGCAGCTAGACCTGCCGGTACAACAGGAGTACTGAAGGATGAGATGAATGCGTTTGTTCCAGAGACCTCCCAGCCTGATGTTACCCCTACTACACTGCATGTGGCTTTTTTTCGGGCAGAGTTAACACTGAAATCTGATCCAATCAATAACAAGGGCAGGCAAGTGCTACCTGGGTCTGTGTGGCATCACCCATCCACCTTTTCCTGGTAGCTCCAGTGTTGGAAGCACATTAACAGTGCTCTTCAGTAGAAGTTCAGGAGCACAGCCAATACAAGGGCCTTGCAAACATTTCTCCTGAACAGCATGATGAAATTGCCTAGATTCTTTGTTTTCAAGCTGAAGAGATTCCATTTCTTCCAGCTCTTTTCTCTTATCATCAGTTCAGGGAGATTTGGCTTTGTTTTCACAGCGTGGACTTGTCTGCTGGAGCTGGACCCTGCAGCGCCCTGGTACGCTAACCTGATGGCATCAGGACCCAAACGGTGCCCAGACTGCGGGTCTCCCGGCTCAGCCAGTGCCACCAGCCAAGGAAGAGGGAGCAGAGAGCCTTTGCCACGGTGGAGGAGCTGGAGAGGGCTGGGCAGATTGCTACCAGGGCCAGTGGTATGAAGTAAGACAGTTGGATTGGCTTTTGTCTCCCTTTTCTGTGTATCTCAGCAGTGCTGAAAGGGCTCAGCATTTCCTAGAAAACCTCGAGCACCTTGTCCACAGCCCCTCCACAGCTGTTTGCTGAGGACACAGTTCAGCCCCTCATCCCTCCAAACCACACTCTCCCATTCTCCTCCTCTTTTTCCCCTCCTTCTCACGAGTGTCGTTTCCTTTCTCATCCCCGGAGCAGAACATGTGCTGGTATTACCACTACCTTGGGAGGCTGCTGTGTCCCTCAGTACCCTCCTGTCTTGCTTTCCACTGTGCTCTCCTACTTTCCCATTTGCAGAGGCCTCTTGGCCCATTTGTGTCCTCTATCACTTGGCCCATGTACCCTGCACCCTCTTTCCTTGCAGGTTTTTCATGTCTTTCAGAGGTGAGAAGGAAAGGGAGGAAATTATATCAGTATAAAAATACAATAGTTCCATCTTCCTGTTTGACGACTCCTGGGATGCTCTCACATGTGGCAAACATACCCAGACAATTAATCTTGTGCACCCACAGGGTGTAACTGTAAAACAGTGCATGACAGATAAAGATGTATCTTCCTTCTCTGTTGTGCTGTGTTTGGGGATTTTTTTGGATCTCTTGCTTTTGCTGTGTCAGGGCCAGTTTCCCCACCTGGACCCTTAGGCGTATTCTAATGGATATGATAAAAGCAGATGCTATGCATCTTATAAAAAATTGCATACTAGGATCTTTTATTGCTTCTGTTCCGCTTTGGAGCAGGGAGGTAGCCAAAGAGACAGAAACTCCTGAACATGGAGGAAGGATGGGAGAGAAATGGCTCACAGCGCTTGTTCTGGCAGGGCCTAAGCTGAAGTGGTTCAGAGCACGTGTCGCAGGGGATGTGGCAACAACCAGCCTTTTTGAGAGTGCTGCCTACAGTGAGACTGAGAACAGGTCCTGCTTCCGTGACTGTCCTTGTGCTGTGCTGGAGCGCTGGCAAACTCATACAGGAGCACGTGCTGCCGCTTCAGGTGCTGGGGGCAGGAAACTGCGAAGTATAGGAGCGGTGACTGCTCCCTTATGTGTGTCTCTTCTGTCTGAGCGGACAACTTCAGCCCACTACACCCCTGCAGTCCCAGGGTGCGGCTATCCAGCCCAGGTACTCCCTGTCCCTCTGCCATTCTCTGGGCATCTCACATCTTTCTGCGTTCTTCCCAGTATCCTCTCTTTCTCTGCAGTATACACACGTATTCTTCTACCCAGGCTCACTATCTATATGGATGGGATACAGCCTCTGTGCAAAAGGCCCTGTGGACATTAATCCTTAGGAAAGGACGTCAAGAGGACATACTGGATGGTCACTGCAATGTGAAACTGAGCCTGTGGGCCCAGCAGCCCACTTTGGGTTAAGCTGCCTTATGTGAACTATAGACCAGTGTTTCATAGAGTGTACAAGCTGTGGGCAAAGGGAGGGAGTGGCGTGATGGACTGGGGGTTGTTTAACATGCCTGTCCACGTTGCTCTAATTAAGTTTGTGCCCAGTGCAATCCACCTACGCATGCAGTCCCCCAGCATCTGCATCTTTCTCCCCCTGTGCACACTGCCCTGCGGCCTTGCAGCCCTCCCTCCCTCGTACACACACACCAGCCTGCGAGAAAGGAGCTCAGCAGGCAGCGAGGAGCCAGGCAGCAGCCACTTCTGCTTATGCAATAGGCACACGTTGTAGTAAAGAACATGTGTAGCTTTGTTATTAAGCTTGATCTTGGGGGGGGGGGGGGGGGGGGGGGGGAGCGGGCAATAAATGTTCTCTGTGATCATTTTTCTTGTAGAATATCAACACAGGATAAAATTGTGGCTCTGGCTTTGCTCTTCCTGCTCATTAGAGCTCCATGCTGCTTCATGCCATGGCCTCAATCTGTTGCTGTTTGCCACGACAGCTGCATGTCCTCCGTTCCCTTCAGACTCGTTTTGCACGTGACAGATGCTGGCAGTTCTCGGGTCCTTCTTGTCCCTTCCCCTCCTGCCCCTTCTCACTCTTACAAAACTAACTTTGCAGCGAATTGTGTTTAATTTAAAAGGGGTGGTTTGGGAAAGATACCTGTTTGCTGGAGAGCAAAATCAGGGACATCTGGCATTCATTGACTTTTAAAGGCAGAGAAATGACACAACTAAAATGGATTTCCAGCTACTTTGAGGGGGGTGTTATTTTAGTAAATTGAACTCAGATAGATTTGTTCTACTTGCTCCTAGCCATAGCTCTGGATATAGTCTGGACTGAGCCACTTGTTTAATTATATACCCCTAACAAACTAGCTTTGCTTCATAAACTGCTTCTTTTTTAGTCTCTGTTCATTTGCCATTGTTTTCTCTGCACAGGATGGCTGCTTTAAGGCCTGAAGATACTTCTAGAGCCATCCCCTGAGTCACCAGCCTCTACGATTCTGCCAGAAGAAGCTGCTGTATCACATCCAGAGTCAGGTATGTACGCTGCAGCTGGGGGAACTTGAGCTGGGGACAGAAAATGCACTCTCCACACCCTCAGTTTCTAGGCTGATTTACAAGAGAGGTCCAGAGAATCACTTGTTCTGATTATCTAGGCAAATAGGAGGGAGTGAGAGCGCCACTTCCCCCGAGCTGGCCTGGCGGTGCGGTGCAGCGGAACTGAGTGATGCCGTAGAGCTGGGGGGCAGTGCAAGCAGTCCCATCTCATCAGTAGCTGTAGAACAAAAGCCAGCCCTTTCTAACACTTCAAAACAGTAGAGCTTTATTTGAACTTGAAGAGAATAAATGAGTCTTTGGCATTATGTGGGGAGAGGAGACTGTGCTTCTAGCTGCCAGTAGTGCATACTTTCTGATTCAAGAAGGAGCAGCAAGGCAGATCCCATAGACAGCATCAGGCGCGAACCCAGAAAAATCCTGGCTTTGCCCATGGAGAGACTGAGAACTTGGATCCTCTAAAACAGAGGCTACTTTATGAGTAGTCAGAAACTGGGCCACACACAAACTGGTATGTGAGGGTAGCAGGGCACTGCTCTATTTCTTTTGCTGAGGGATCTCCAGGCAGGTCAGCCTGGGCTATACAAGCCTCTGCCCCAAAAACAGATCACTCTGCAGTGCCCCCCTCATCTGTACACAACAGGTTTCATGTCAGCTGCCTCAGACTCCCCCACTGCTGGCAGTGGCAGGGTCTGGTTGAGCATGAAACTAGAATATTATGCAGGGCAGAAATATAACTTTCCCTATGTTTCTCTCACTCCCCTGTTTGCCATTTCTGGCTGAATCCTCTGCTCCTGCCAGATCTTCCCCTGGGAACTGATTGAAGGAGCCTTAACAGTTTAATCCAAATTGCCCTCCAGTTCCCTGGTGATGCAATTAATTTAAATCAGGATTTTTACCTCTCTGTTCTGCTTAAGAGTATCCCCTGGCCATCAGGCTCTCCTGCTGTGAGATCTAAAAGTCGCTGTGCAGGCAGCCAGTGGGCTGTATTAGCTCAACTTTCCAAGGGATAATCCAGCGAGACATCAGGTGCCGCGGTGTGGCGGTCCCAGCCTCAATCAGGCTTGCTGTTGTGAGCTATTGTGGTTTGGCATCACAAGTTCTTTCCTCCAGCGTTGAAGCTTGCAGTAGCAAACAAACTTTTTTTCCCCCCCCCCCCCCACAGTAATCTGCAGTGGGGGAGGCCCCGTGTGCCTCCCCGGGACAGACTTTCTCTTGAGAATTTCTATGAATCTGCTCTCCTTGCCACAGAATTAATCAAAACTAGAGATAGAAAACAGCCAGGCCTTTTCTAGAGAGAAAGTGCTGAAACACAGTGAGCCCCGTGTGAAAACATGCCCCATACAGCCAAAGTAGCTCTAAGGAGACAAAACCTGAGCTGACAAAACTGACAGCTGGGTGAACTGGGCAGAACGGTGTGGGCCTGGGATGAAGAGAGTGAGACTGTGGCACAGTGTACCTTGGTTTAGCTGCTTGACAGGTAAGGGGAGGACAACGACTGAAGAGCTTAAGGCTCTGATTCCTGCTGCCTGTCAGAATTAGCTGTGAACAGGACAGGGAGAGCTTTTAAGAACTTGGTCCCACTGCCATAAGCTCTGAGCGACAGTGTCCTGCCCACACAACCCACAGCAGGGGGAGCAGACTGGCAGATACTTTGCAGGTGGACTCTGAGCCAAGGCTGAGTCCCTGTTTGGCTATTCTTCATTACAAAAGGGAAGGCATGTTTTGGTTTTCCTGGTCTGTCTGCTGCTCCTCTCTCTCTAGTCTGGGAGAGGTGCCAGCTGCTTCCAGTGCCTTTCCCCAGTGAGCTACTTCCTTCAACCTGTCCTGAGCTCTTAAAATAGCATCCTCAGGTATGACATGACATAGTCTGCTGCCCTGCTGTCTGCCGCAGTCTCCTCTCTTTCTGCTTATCCCTGCTCCAATTTAAACATAACCCTTGGGACTGGCATCCTTTGTCATATTAGAGATGCCACAGGAACCTGGGGATAAGAGGAGGCAACTCTTGCTGAGAGCACTGGAGTCTGCTACAGAGTGCTGATTCCCACAGCACTAGGATGCATCTCGGAGGGCTCCCAGGCACACCCTGGCTTCATTTCATTTAGCTACCAAACTTCCTTGGCTCTGGAGCACAGCATATCCCATAGCTGGTTTATACCTGAGGTGACAGACCCCATCCTTTTAGGCCCCCTGAAAATGGTGCATTTGTGCGGACGATGAGGCAGATGTGATCACAAACCTTCCTTCTCTGTTTAACCGCTGACCCTTAGCAAAGCCAACCTCCTGAGCATGAGTGCATTAGCCCATTGGAACGATGCTTCCTTGGCTCCCATCTCTGCTCCGAGGCTCTGGCAGGCAGACGTCACCTCTGTTGCCAAGCTAAACCTTGCCATGCTGGATGACGGGACAGGCTGCCCAGCACACAGCCAGAGATAGGCCTGTTCGCTCAGCGACTGAGCATCCCTGCAGACACGCTGGTTATGCCAACCTCCGTCCTACACAGCCTTCCATACTGGCTCATATTTCCCCTTCTAGAACTACCTCATCCTTTCATCCACACCCTCTCCCTATAATAAGAGGCAAACCGATGTTTGTCCCATCCTTCCCTTCCAAAAAGCTGTCTCCGGTCTGCTGATGCCCCGTAGAGAAGGCTGAATGACCCTTTGAAGGGTCTGGCTGTAGGTAAACAACCTGGCCCAGCGCACTCCGGAGCTCATTTGGCTGGTTTGGCCTCTTGCAGACTCTGAGAGACATCTCCCCTCCCTCCTTTGCGTCCCTGCCAAGTGAGCTCTGCGGCACTGCATCCCTGATCTTTTCTGACATTAATTACCTTTTCCTGGCTCAGGCTGCCCCGCCTGTGGCCAGGAAACCAAACTCGCTTGCGCCTGGAACCAAAGCAAGCTCTGGAGTCAGGAGGGAAGAGAGGGCGTCTGCTTCCTTGGATGGCCAACTGGAATAAGCAGGTGTCTCTGAGCCCTCCCTTCCCCAGAGAGGGCTCCTTGAAGGCTTTGCCGTGGCAGCGAGGCTGGATCCAGCTGAGCACCTGCTGTGACGGTGGAGCGGCTGAGAGGGAGGGTACTGGGCCAGCTCGGAGCCTGTGCCCAGCATCTTCAGAAACACACCAGACAGACCCAGCACCAGCGCAGTTAGCAACAGCAGCAGGAGCGAACCCTGCAGGCAGCCCCTCTCCTTTCACACGGGACTTTTTAGGCCACTAATTTCAAAGTTTTCTGCCTTCACCCGTGTGCCTGTGACCCCCCACCTCCTTGTCACCTCTGAACAGCCCTACCCCAGCAAGCGGTGTCGCTCCCAGCAGCACTCAGAGACTTTAACTGGCAACCCACCAGTTAAAGTTACAATCCCCATTAACTCCTGTGCTGTAAACAGACAGAAAGGAAAATCCGTACTTTCCTTGGAGAGGTGTTTGCCACATCTTCCACCCTTCATCCCATATAAAGGGACCCACAAGGCAAATCTATTTCTAAAACACAGCACCATCTAGTGCTGCCGTGCAGGACCTCACGGCAGGCATCCCACACATCCCCACCGTCACCCAACGCCACGGGCAGCCCACATATCCCCCCGCACGCCCCACGGCACGGGGGGTCTGTCGCTCGCTCGCCCTCCCTGCTGTAAGGCTGCGCTTTCGGAGCGGGCCGTGATTTGGTTCGGGTGCCAGATGGCAGAGTGTTGTCTGCGGGCTGCCTGAACAAGTCTCTTTGTGCCTCTGTGTACTTGCTGCGTTCCAGCAGCCTCTTGCATAATTCATGGAGAAATTCTGTCAAAACTTCATCCAAACCCCAAATTGTATGTGAAATGCAGCTGGAAACCATCTTTGCAGATTAGAACCATTGCAAACCTCCCTTCCCCCTGCTCCACCACACCTCGTACTCCTGTGTGCGAAGGGACGGCAGAATTTCTCGTGTGCAGAGTTCCCGGTGCCGGGTGACACAGAGCCGGTTGTCTGAGCAGCGTCCCTGTGCTCTGCACAAGCACAGAAGTTCATGGGCTATTGTTGAGGGTCCGTGAGGGTTAAGAAAGATTAAAGTTCACAATTTAAAGCCTTGCATTTGCACTGGGAAATAAACTTCAGGAGGGTTGAAAACTGCTGATCTGAGGAATCGCTGAAACAGGGACTAAAAGTGCTGCAAACACCTTTTACCTGGGATAGAAGTTGTTTGGCCAGGAGCAGAACTGCCTGATTACTATGGAGTTATTTTCACCTGCCTTATTATAGACTGGGTTGGGTTGGAGGGACCTTAAAGCCCACCCAGTGCCACCCCTGCTGTGGGCAGGGACACCCTCCACTAGCCCAGGGTGCTCCCAGCCTCATCCATCCTGGCCTTGGACACTGCCAGGGATGAGGCATCCACAGCTTCTCTGGGCAACCTGTCCCAGTGCTCCCCACCCTCTCCGGGAGGAATTCCTTCCTGATGGCCCATCTCCATCTCCCTCTCTCAGTTCAAAACCATGGGAGTTTTAATGGGAGTTAGGTGCTTAAATACGTTTTGTAGGTGCTGTGGCACGTGTGTATCTCTTTGGTCTTGCTTCTGCGTGTCAGTGAGCCTCTCTTGCTGACTTTTTGTGCGTGCAGGAGCTGCTGCCTTGCGCTGGAGCAGGCTGGACTCTAGTCTCTCATAAACGCCGTGTCTGCCCAGCAATATCCTGCACTGAAGGAGAGAAGTTCCTAGGCCCTGCCAAGTGTCAGACACCAAGAACATGTCCTGCGGAGACGAGGCCACACAGCAGCCTCCACGTGCGGGCACTCCCACGGACTCCTTCCCACAGACAGTCTGAATTCAGCTCTTCACACACAGAGGGTTGAGGTAAGCTGATATTCAAACAAAAAGTGTTGGTAAGGCACACCTACGTACCTCCCCTTGGCCTTTCCTGGGTCAGCATGGGATTGTTCCCTTTGTTTGCTCCTAGAGCTTTTATTTCTACCTCTGCCAGCCTAATTATGAATGTCCTAGCGGAGAGTGCGTTCCATTTCCTCCATTTGCTAGGCAACCAAATGTCCATATGTGTCCATAGGGTCTGTAAACATCCCATGGTAGTTCTCCTAATTAGAAAACAATGTCTGTAGTTGTGTTTACATTGCTGTGCTTATTAGGAAGTAAAATGCTGGGTTGGTTTTGTGTTATGTGCAACCTGAGATCGTACATTCGCGTGCTGCTAGGAGGAGTTTTTAATTGGTTTTTAAGAACAGTATCTGGGGGGTTTCTTGGTTTCTGAATCAACATAGACAGAGGGTTTACAGCTAGCCATTGTATGAAATTACAGATCACGTGTTCCCTGTGAACTTTCCCTAAGTTTATTCAACTCCAAAAATGCAAGTTGAGTTAAAAAGGTTAAAAAAAACCTGCACGGGTTCAGCAAAGAGCCGCCTCCTTGGGAGGCACTGCTTGTGATCAGGCAGTGTTTCGGGTCAGTGGGGCAGAGCTAGCAGCATCTATCTTAAAGCCAATGAATATTTGGTAAAAGGGGAATCAGAGGTTTCCACGTTTGTAGGAAGATTTATAGCGCTGTAGAAGCATAAGGAGGGAATCCGTGAGTTCATCCGTTCGGATCGCCCGTATAATGCAGACTGTAGTAATCACAGTCAATCCCAGGTCAGTGTCTTTGGAACTGCATCTGTGTTTGAGAAAGGAGCCCAGTCTTGCTGCAGAGGTTGCCAGCAGCGAAGGGTTGATTGCTGCCTTAGTAATCTGTTCTGGTTGTTAGAAACTTTCACTTTACTGCTACTCTGAATTCTCACTTCAACCCTCAGCCACCAAATCTCGTTATACCTTTTGTCTGCCGGAATGGAAAGCCTACGGTCAGTTTTGTTCCCCAGTTTGCTGCTTCAACAGAATGCAAGATCACTCTGTAACGAGAAGAATAAATCACAGTGTTGGATGTTTCTGCTGGAAACCTGTTTTGTAGCCTTTTAATTCAACTCGTGGCTCTTGCCTGAACCTTCTCCAGTCTGTCAACACAGCGCGAATGGTGGAGCCAAGCACTGTGCGCTGCCACGTGCATCAGTACCCAGTGCGCGGGTGGCGGATCCCCTTTTTGCTACCGATGTTACACACCCAAATCACAGAAATGCCAACTGGAAGGAGCATTTTTGGAGACACCCTCATCATCTGTTGCTTTACAGAGTAAGGCAGAGCTTAACTCCCTTTGACAATCTGGGCCTGGCTCCTTTCTTTGTTGGCTGCCCTCAGAAACGGCTGCAGGCCGTGGCGTGGAGCATCAGCAGTCCTACAGGGTGTCCGGGAGTGCCTGCCGTGTTAGCGGCTGAGGGCGCAGACATACAGTGGCATGCCTCCACCCGGCTGCAACAGAAAGAGCCCGGTTCAGTGCTGACCTCCCAGTTAACAGAGCGGCCCTTCTTGCTTCTTTTATTCCCGGCATTTGAACTGCAGCACATTCCAGTTGGGTAAAAAGCCTTTGCTGTTTGGAGCACGCCGGAGTCAGGTGGTGAGCATGCCGACAGCCAGACAGGATGCTGAGCTTCCTGTGAGAGCAAACCCTGAAAGCCATGCAAAGCATCCGTCATTCTGGCCTGGCCGCAGCAGCCGGTACAGCCGCTGGAAGGGAAGGGGCTTCAGAGAGACAGGGAGGTTATTCTTTTCTGGCCTGGAGACTACCTGGCCTTTTGATCGTATCTGAAAACCTCTGTTTATAAAGGCTGCTCGCTTTGTTGGCAGAACGTGCACCCGCACCCCCCCGTCTGCAGGGAGCTTGCAGTCCCGCTCAGGGCTCTGCCGTGCAGGAATACAGCCCGCGTGCCGATGGTCCGCAGCTCGTGGGTTTGTGTCTGCAGGACGGGACGGCTGAAGGAGCTCTTGGACTTATCCCAAATCTCTGTTCAAACATAAACTACGGGAGAGATGTGCAACTAAGAAGCAGCCCAGATTTGCCTTGAGTGCACCTCTGGACAGTCTCTCCTAAGGGCTCTGAGCACTGTTACCACCTGAGAGTGACACCGGGTTGTTTTGGGGTGGAGTTGGTGTCTTTTTTGAAGGAGGCAGTTTAAGAAATTCATCAAGGGCACATCTGAAAGTTTCAGCAAGCTTCGTCGAGAGCAGAGGCAGAGCTCCTTTGGCACAAACTCCCTGATCTATTAAGTCATCTTCAGAGTTCACAGGGACTAACGTGTAGATTCCTCCCCAAAACTACGCGGGAACCATTCACCTTCCCACGCGGTGTGGCTGTTGACGTACGCATGGACTGAAACAGATGTCGATGGCATCCTTATTGTTGCGTTTCACAAGCTGCATCGTTCACAGTCTCGAGGCTGGATGAATCACAGCCATTCCATGCGCTTTGCTGACAGCTCCAGCCAGTCCTAGTAGGATGAGCACGGGAAAGCCACTGGGATCACAGTAGCCAGCAGATTCTGCAGAAGACGGTTCTAACCTTTCATCGTAATATTCAGGTTCGTATTTTATCCCACTTTGGAGCCTCCCATTGGAGTGGGCTGGAAGGAAATCAAGCCCTGTCTAGGCATGTTTGAGCTGTTTTTCAACAAATCCTTTAATTTCCATAGACAAGTGCAGTTAGAAATCTGGCCCTTCACTCCTGACTGCCTTTGCTCCCCCTCTGTAAAACAGAAATGGCAGCACAGTTGGGCTCACAGGGGTGCCTGAGGAGGGAAACATCACTGCCATGCAGGAGCAGCTCAACTGAAACAAATCGCAAGAGCAAATCAATCCCAGTATCCACAGCCGTGTCCCAACAGGATTTTTCTGTCACCTTGTGGAAGGAACTTCTCAGTTTTCCGACAACCAGTAAAAATGAGAATGTATTCTTAAAAAAAGCTTGCCATTCACATGGATACCCACAGAGTTCAGATGTTCCCAAGCTGATCTATTACATGTGTTTTCCTAATGCAGAACTCAATATTTTCATTTTTACTTGAAAAACTGTATTTACATCAAACTTTGTTTTGATTTTATAGGCTCTAACACTATTCTTAGGGTTATGTTATTCACTGAGGCTTAAAGCCAGTGGAGTCATCTTGGTCAGTCAGGCTTTATGGATATTTTCATGAGATCAGATGTAACATCAGTCCCAGCTTTTGGAAGGAAAAGGCTTTCAGGGCTGCCAGTTAATGTGTGAGAAGATACTGCAAGGATATTCTCTCCCCACTGTGCATTTCTTCCCTAATAAAACTGCAGTGTGTTCTAATGCTTTAATGTCTGGAAGGGTTCTATATCTCCCCCCTCCTGTCTAGCAAGGTTGTAGGTAAAGAACCAGCCATGACGCCTTTTCAACAGAAAAGACAAAGCACTGTGACCTTTTTGGAGTGTTTCCAGCTGATCTGTTGGTCTGTACTTTGACGATTGGCTTTATTTATTGTCCATGCAGTGCTTTTAAAGTATCTTACCGCTTCTACAGCGTAAGCAGGGATCTTTGGAGCAAAGGAGGCTTGATGGGGATGTTCTGAGGGTTGTGTCCTGCAGTGTGCTCTGCCTACCGAGGTTTTCATCATAAACCCCAGGGATAGAGTCTCATTCCTTAGAGATGTTGTTCTGCACATTCTAAAAGCTTTCAGCAACACCAGTTGTCCTCAGTATCCCAAGGTGAAGGGGATTAACACGGCAGTTCCAGCACGGGGAAATGAGGTGCTGGAGGGCAGCTGACCTGCACGCAGGCTGTAAGGCATCAGCAGCGAACACAGATTTCCCTGAAGTGATTCCTCCAGGAAGAAGCAAACACAAGCGGGTTGGTTTTAGCACATCAGATGCTGCTTTTTATCTTTTGCAGCACACTCTGTTTTCCAGGATCTTCCACCTTTTTCCCCCAGGCAGTAGGCTTGCAGTGATGGTCCCAACCTCCTCTACAATACCCTTGTGCGTCAGGAGATTTGACATGCCCCCCTAGGATAATTCCAATTCCTTTTGCATTATTCCCTTTACAAGCTGGAAACCTAACTTACCTGTATCTGAGTGTCAGTAATGATGGTCGTTAAGCAAAAACGTACCCAAATTCCTGGTATGGTTTAGTTTCAAGGTAAGCAAGTACAGATTTCCAGGGTGTTTCTGTGTATATTTACAAGCGATTTCTGTCATATGAGAGAAGACGGGGTCGTTTGGAGTTTGGCTTTGCACCTGAATTGCCCGTGTTGGTGTTTATTTCCTGGACATCATCTTTCAGCTATGGGAAGGTTACTGACAGCCTATGGACAAGGACTGGGACGTGGCAAGCACTATACCCGTGGATGTTCCCATGTCTCAGTTCTGGCAGAGAGGGAGGGTCTGGATTTAAACTGCATGTCGTGCACCTTAGGGTGTGCATTAGTGTACAGCAGTGTTATCTACTGCTACGTTTGGGCCTCTGCCCCTTTGTTGTTAAAGGATTTCCAGGCTCAGCACCTCGGAAAGACTCATGTCGGCTCTGGCAGGGCAGGCACGTGTTTCCTGTCCACACGGCACAAAGGGACATGTCCATCCTAAGCCAGAAATGCAGGTCCACATTGGAGACCAGAACTCTCCTGATCTCTGTATTACTGCGCTGAAAGAGCTTTCAGCAATGTGAATCACAGCTCCAAACTATCCAGAAATGCAGATTAAAAAGATGATTATTGCCCAAAAAAAAAGCTTTTGCTCCATGTGCAGCTTGAGGTTGGTGCATATCAGGTGGTAGGGGGGAGAGAGACCGTGACCCGTGAGGAAATCTTACAGCCCACGTGCCTCTGGGCCGCCAGAGCTGTCGGAGGAGGACTCTGCTGTGCCATTCCCCCTTCCCACGGTGCCTGCACTCAGCGGTCTGGCTGGGTGCTGTGGACTACGTGTCTCTGAGTGATTAACAAACTCCTTGAAGTCCCCAGCGAAGCTGGCCGGGGCACAGCTGTTCATGCTTTTATCCTGCTGTTTTCCTTTTCTTTAGGGTCAATCTTAAAATGCAACTTGCTTTGAGAAGCAGAGGGTAATGTGGGAGCCGTTCTGGTTCTGCACTTACTGGAATGAGTACAATCATACATATTTTGCCCCAAACTCAGTGAAATAGCTGAATGTTTTCTAGACAGCTGCCGTGTCTAATCACACTTATTTGTGTTTGACTTTTGACGTATGGTTCCCATTTCTGGGAAGCCTTCATGCCATCTAATGGACACAACATTATTTTAAAACTGTGTCAGAAACGCTGCTTGACATTAGACTGATTCTGAAACCAGGTAACCCTATTTAGAGTTAATTATGACCCTTTGAGGGGAGCTGGCGTAGGAAGCCCTGAGAATATTTACAAAATCAGGATTGTAGTCCAAGGAACATTTATTGGGCTTGAAATAAGCTCACATCTTTTCTTTTTCTTGGGATTTTTTTTCCTCGTGTTTGAGAGGAACAAGTATAATTGAATTGGCAAAGCGTTCTCTCTGACATTGATTTTTACAACAACTTTACCTTTTAGACAAAGTCTCACATGTTACTGATTTGAAAATTCATTGTGAATGTTTTGAGATCTGGTTTCTGACTGCTTTGGGGAAGAGAAAGAACAACACACCAGCACAGGTCAGGAGCAGAACAGTACATGCAACGTTTTCCTGCTTTAAACCCAGTGTTGGGCTGTGTGTGTTCGCAGAGTTTGTTGTTCCTGTTGATTTATTTCTCTCTGCCACTAGGACAGTTACAACAGGGGCACAAGCTACCTCTAGACTAATTTGTGTGTGCCCATGCCCACGCAGAGCTCCACTCTTCAGATGTCAGACGGCTCTCTTAAGGGGGGAAAAATAGCAAGTCATCTTTGAAAAATAGTCTCTGGCTTTTGGTTTTCGTTAGTGGTGCTCAATTACATGAAGGCATTATCACTGCATCAGCAGAAAGACCCCCGCTGACTCTTTCGAGGTCTGGAGTATCACCTTGCAGCAGAGGAAACTCCATCTGTATGGCAGCGATCTTTCCCTAGAGACTGAGAGCTGTTAGAGAGGGGTTTACACTTTGTCTCTCTTGAGTGTTGGTTGTCTGTGATGCCTTATTTCCCCACTATGGTCTTCTTTTCCCAGGCAGTGTTCAAATGGCACGGGACTGGACGCAGAGCTGGTATGTGCACCAGGCAGGCATTAGCGTGTGGCTTGCCCGAGTGCTGTTCAGTGATTGCTAAATTTGAGTCATTCGTTTTCCAAAATAACACTTCCCCGTGCAGGGCATCACTCGTGACTCTGCCCTTGCGATTGGGACCTCGGGATGGACCAACTCAGGGACTCTGCAGCCTACTCAGGCCTTCCTTAGTAATAGTCTCACATTCTCATTGCCTCCCTATTCATGGTATTTGTGGTATTTCCCAGCCACGTTGTCTTGTGGTGGGAATCGAGGGACAATGCAATTGGAAATTGGAGAGATACGACGTTATGAGATAGTTTTCCAGTATAGAGCAAGAATTGATCAGGATATGTGGATACTGGAATTGAAGGTGACACCTGGGCTTGGAGAAATCCCTTCAGTGTACCAAGGCAATGCCATGCAATCTCCAGGCCTCCCAGGGCCCTCTCTGTGTGGTGATTTATACATACATCCAAAGTTTATTTGCGTTCTGGAAAGCTGCCCCAGGAATGTCTACAATCTGGCATGTAGCATATTACAGCCGTGTTGCTTACAGCACCCTTCAGCCATCACATCCCACCCGTTCCTGTACGAATTCCCCTCTCCGTGGCCACAGGCTCTGACGGGGCAGTCTCCCACGGTGCAGATGTGTGCTCACCCTGCATCCTCATCCCAGCAAGAGTGACGACCAGGCGGGCTCTGCGGGTTGTTAGACTGTGGTGCGTGGATCACTCCTTCATCACCCACAGGCCCTATAGCGGAGGAAAGACCTAGAAGATGGAGAACTCATCACAGCCCTCCGTGAGGATCCCTCCTTTCCTCTGTTCCTTAGGCTTGCTTGGGAAATAGCCTTGACCTGGAGACCTGGTAGCCGGTACTCAGAGCTGAGATGAAGCCAGGCCACTCTTCCTAGGTGACTCTGCAAAGAGAAACTGGCACAGTGCCCTGCCTCGGGTGGCTGTGGCCGTGTCCGTGGGAGTGCAGCGGAGAAAACAGGACACGGCCTGAGAAGACATAGGAAAACTGAGCGATACAACCTCCCTAATTCCACATCTACCCAGATGCCCCGAAGCTGACCTAAGTCCAAAGGGCTGCAGTGGTTTTTTTAAGCTGAATAGTTCTTCTCATTAGGGACAAAGGTGATTAATTGCCTCAGCAAAGAATGACAGCTACTGCACCACATCGCTTGCAGAAGTTGCTGATGCCCAGAAGCAAAGATAATGCTACATTCCCTCTGTTCTCCAGCCTCTCCCCTGAGAAGTCCCATCAGTAACAATCCATTAGATCTCAACACCGATTCCAAGAAATGTGGCTAAAGCAGCATTTCTTTGGAGGTAACAAAAATAAACGGGACTCAAAAGAAAAGCAATTTACCTAGGAAACACTGAGAGCTCCAAATATCAGCATAGCTCAGCTTTCTTGGGATTTTTTATTTTCATTCTGCATTCCCTAAATGGCATGGATTCAGGCCCTGTAGATGGGCCGTGACGGCGCACATCTGGTTTTACGGTTAAGGAAATCGCTGATTGAATCGATACACTCAGCACAGCTGACTGGAGTAAATAAAAGCGGATTTGAAGGAAGCCTTGTTGTCCCCTGGATGGATGAGTCCACCTTCAGGGCTGCTGCAATCGCCCTGGAGTCAGTGGAGTGACACGAGGGGGAAGAGTGGTCAGTGTAGTTCTTCATGAACTGAGCTTGCTCGTTCTCTGTCCATCCTAACTTTGGTTTTGTGGGAACACAGCTCTTAAAAAGCGGCAGCCGCTTCCTGCCAGTAACAGGGGAAGCTGGTGGGCTGTGCCCTCTGCAGAAAAGTGGGACTGACCCACTGGGTAAATCATTCCCGTCTCTGGACTCCACAATCGCACCTAACGGTTCTGCATGGAGCAGTTGTCCAACGGGAGCTCCTTTGTTCTCACGAGCCCGCGGGAAAGGATGGGGGAAACGGTAGGAGGAAGCTGTGTGTCCTCAAGGGTAGCAGTGGGGGTTCAAACCTGGGCAGGTCCTGCCTCAGTCTAAATGAGCTGCAAAACTCCCGTAGAGCCCCGGGATTTCGGAGGTCACAGACTCATGTTTCTCTGCTCCAACCTTTCAGACACAATACAGCTGTAAAAATTCTCTGTGAGGACGTGTGGAAAAAGTCCCAATCACCTTTTGCAGCGATGGGGCAGCCTGGGAGCAGCACCTGAAGAGTCTGTGGGAATGCACGATGGACCCAACTGGTCAGGATGATCCCCTGGGTGGGCTAAAGGCACCACGTTACTGCTCCCCGTGTTTGCCAGCTGTGTATGAGATTCCCACAGAGCAACCGGCTGGCTGTAACCGTTCCAGCGATGTGTCTGATACTTGAAGGTAAGACACAGACCTTTAAAAAATACCTCGGTGTTATTTGTTGTCTTTGTTCTTGTTCAGACCATATGCAGAGTCTTTCAGGCTCCTGTTTTCTTTCAAAGCCTGTATTGATCACAGCTGTGAAGTTATCGTCCTAGGAGTGGCTTTTCCCAGGCAGTGGGAAAGCTATTTTCTTAGGCACCTCATTGTCACTTCATATTCTTGGGAACTACTTAAGAGCAGGATCTGTTAGCTTTACGACAGATCCCTTTATTTACATGGAGGGATGGTAGTTCTGTGTTTATCATTTCAGGAACTGCCTGCAAACGTAAATGCTGGTACAAAGTTTGCTCCAAGCCATCCCCAGGGCTGTTTCTCTTGCTGCTGCAGTCAGGATCACTTCCTACAGATGCAACCTGCACCTTGGGTTTATCTTCTACCCTTGCTGCATCCAGGCCACTGTCTCACTATAAAACCCAAGCAAAGACAAGGTTGGTGGGTTTTTTTCCTAATGCCTGGAGGCTGGTGGTGCTCTGTGGCCCTAAAGCAGCACAGCCAGGCCTCGTTTAGCTCGTTAGGCCTCTCATAAGTAACTAGTGCAAAGCTGTAGCTGCTTTCCACACCCAGGGAGGGTAGGGGCTTCCTCATGTATAATCACACTCCACATACAAAGAGCACACGAAGAAATGCAGATACAACTTGGTTTGGACATGCAGTGATGTCTCTAGTTTTCCAGTTAAGCTTTTGGCTTGCCCTTCCTTTAAGGTCCCTCACCAGCAGCCCAGCAGTGTTCCCTGCCCGCTGGAATAGCTGTGCTCCTCCCCACGGCTCCTGTGCTGCCGGTGTGAAGCAAAGGCATCAGCGGGAGCTGCGTTCCTGCCTGGAAGGTACTTGGCTGTGTGTTGTTTGCTGAAAAACTTGGGTTTGAAGGCGAGTCTCTTCTTAGGTATTGCTTTTAAGGACTGTGTTTAACAGCTGAATTGCTTCTGGGTGTTGAGGGGTGGCAGAGACTGTCTGGAGGCCCAGCAGAAGAGGAGCTGGTGCCACTGGAACCTGTGTTTCTTGGGACTAGTCAGACTGGGCTGCCTTTTCTCAGCTCCACCAGCCCTAAAGACTGGACTTAACCAGACTTCATCTCTGCGCTGTGAGAGGGGCAAATCACGTTATTAAACAGCATTAAAAAGACCAAAAATAATGGGCCTAATAATTTAAAAAAGTAAAGATGAGTCTGAGCGATGGGTTGCTGGTCCTTCTGAAGGATTGTAGGCAAGCGTGTAGTTCGTGAGATGTCTGAGGGGGTGGTGTTTAGTAATACCTTTTTCTCCCCTAGGAGATACTCAGCTCTGGGAAGAGATATGCAGGAGATGTCTGACAGATCTGCACGACAGCGCCTGCTTGGTAAGTGAACTTAGCAAAGGAGGAGTGATGGGTGTCCTCACTGTGGCCGGTTCCGGGGAAGGTTAATCTCTTATTCGCTTCCTATGGCCTCATTGCTACTGAGTTTGCTCTCTGCATCCCTCCTCGGAGCATTTGGCCCAGCACTAAGAGAATGTATCTGCTGTTAATGGAAGTTGTGTTTCTCTGTGAGTACCAAGGAGGGACAAGGAGGGAGTTTTCCAAACCCTGCTAGTATTTCAGTGCGTGAGCTGGAGCAGAAGAGGCTGCCTCTCTGCACTTCGATTGATTACTCTTGAATAAAGTGGACTCTTAATGCTTGCCCACAGGGGTGTTAAAAAATGTAAAAAGTATCTGTAAATTAAAATGCTTGAATGAAAGGCTCTGGTATGTGTAATTGTAGAGTATCACGTTAAGTAGGAAGGCAAACTGTCAGGGGAGTTCCAGCGTTACATGAAGCCTAGCTTGTCTCACTTAAATAGATTTAATAAGCTCTACTAGAACTGAAGAAAGGTTGCATTTAAACATATTTATTTGAATTTACATAAGCATACATCAAAGAGAAAATAGTCCAGGCTTTTGGTTACTTCAGTCTAGTTTTTGATAGTTAATACTTCATCCCTTCCAGCATACCATAAAGTTCCTTTTCATGGTCTCAGACGACCATAAGGAATTGAATGAAGGGAGCTGAGCTCGTTACTCTGTGTGACTGTCTGGAGGTTCAAGGTAGAGCTCTGTCTGTGTTTCACTGGTTTTTCCGTGTTCGTGTTATGTCTGACACTCCGGTACCTTAGAAAGACAAATGACAAAACCTAACAGAGCAGCGATGCCTTCCTTGGCCTTACCCTTCCTGGCTAAGCAGTGACCTTGATGAAGGTAGAGGAAACTGCCACTTTGGGAATGGGTGATCATTCCGTGATCAGTGCAGGCTGACCACCCATCTTGAGCTGCACTTTATGCTCTTGGTATGAGCGAGACCAGAAAGCCTGTGCTATGTACTAAAGGGGCCGGGAGTTGCTAATGAGCAGGAGGTGATGTGGGCTTCCCAGGGAAGCTGGGTGCCAGAGCTGGCGCACAGGTAGCTGTGTGATCACCATCCCCAGCAGCAGGAGCTTCAGTCCAACAGCCCTGGTTGGACACACGCTGCCGGTGAACGGTGTGTAGCTAAGACTTGCGCGTTGCTCTGCCTTAATTAGGGCATTTCCCTGAAGGGAGAACAGGAGTCTCTTTCTCTCACTGGGAAATGACTAGAGGCCAATCATTTAATGTTCCTGTGTCTCCATTTCCCAGCTAGTAAAATGGGGCTGCTCATCCTGCTCCCCTCTGCGCACACAAAGCTTTATCCCTCCTGAGAGCGAGCGTTATGCTCCAAGAACCAACCCTTAGCGCAGCCAACTTGTACATGTTGCGTGACGTGGTCTCATCGAAAAGCCAAGAAGAGCCCTTGGCGACCGCAGTCGGAACTGAAAGGCCAGCGTGTGGACAGAAACAAGAGCATGTTTTGTTAATACAAGCTGCAGCCAACTCTGCCAGCTGTTTCCACACTTTAGCAAGTGTTTCCTACTCAAATAGAGAAAATGGTTGGTGGGAACTGAACCAGATACAGCCGTTCTCGCTAGCAGGGACGACTCACACCCACGGAGCAGTTGAAAAAGTCGCTAGAGGTCTCTGATGCGGTATGCACCAAACTGCCAGATGTTGAGGATCCCTTAAGTCATCTACCAGGCCTTTTCAAGGTGATGTTGCTCCGGAGTATCGTGGCTGTCCTGCAAAAGCATTAAAGTGAACTAATTTTAGCTTTAAATTATGAGATTTTTCTCCAACAGAAGGTGTCCCTGAGGACACGAGGGTAGATTTTTACTTCCAAAGCATTGCCTTTGTATATTTTTAACGGATCATCTGGATGACGTTCTAATGGCTGGTTAAGACTGTCTGATTTATGGCAACAGCTGTTCACCTTTGTAGATGGGGAGATTCTTAGAGATACAAGCCATACTTATGCTATTCCACACCAAGGGTCAGGTTTTCTTCCCTCGTTTTTACGCAGGTGTAAATCCAGATAGGCTCCCGGGAAGTCAATGAAATTGCTCCAGGAAAGGCATGGAAATCAGAGTTGCAGGAAGTGGCAGATCAGTTATTTCTTTCTTCAGTAGACTGAATTTTAGGACCCACAGAAACTGGAAGTGAATTAGGGTTGAGAAATGTGCATAAGTAGTGGTAGGGTGTTCCTGATGAGTGATGGGGAAAAATGCTGATTCTTGCGAGATGCCTGGGGCGCCGTTTCTTCACATGGCTGTAAAAGGTGGCAGTCAGAGAGCTCAAAATTAGAAAGTGGAAAAATGAAGGAATAATGAGAGGGGAGATACTTTGGGTGTCCAATTGTAGCTCTTTAATATTTTAATCCCTGTATTTCACAAGGAGGGTGCCTGCTGGTGAAACTCCCTGCAGAAATGTCTTTGATTCTCAGTACTGAAGTCTGGAAAGAGTTGACCACTCTAGATTAAAAAAAAATATTTAGAACTGTTTTCAGACCGTTGCATCAGCATAATTTTTTTCATCTTCAGACCTTTTTATTTACATTTTGCCAAAAAAAAAAAAAACAACTTTCAGAATTCTCCATGGCATTTTCTTGTTTTAGTTCAGCAGATACTTATTTTGCTTTAAAAATAGTAAATGTTTTACAAAAAGAAAAGAAGCTAAGTGCCTCCAGATCCTACACAAGCTCCAGCCCAACTTACCTTTGGGGACTTGCTTATGCTTTCTTAAGACAAAGTGTTGCTGGAGCAGTAGTATCCAGATGAGCAATCAAGGCCATATAACTTTATTGTTACCAAATCTGCTGTATTTCACACATTCGCACTCTCTTCACTTCCAGCTACTCAATCCACCTCGATGTTTTCCATAAAATACTCTTACAGTTGATGCCAGCCCTGCTCTAAAATGCCGAGATGATTAAATGTCCTCCATCCTCCACTAAATGGGATAAAAAACACCATTAATTCGGTACGCAATTGTCTGGCTTGCTACACTGAGCTTAATATTTAATATCAAGTAATGGAGCTTTATTTCCAGCTACTGGATGCCTTCCCTTAATTTGCCTCTTCAGTCATCAGGCTGCAATAGCTTGGCTTAAAATATTGTTCCACCTGAAGCGCAGAGAGGAAATTCCCACTAAAACTGAGGCAGAGGTTAGGCGTAAGCAACTGGTCTGTGTTCCATGGGGAAGCTCACAGGGCTGCGGACCATGTTAGGAGTCCAGGTGTGGGCCACGCTGCTGGCCTGTCAGAACTCTGGTAACCCAGGCTTGCTCCTGAGTACGTGGAGTTCCGTGCCTCGTTCGGCTGATGGTGGCCACGTCGTCCTGAGTTCCCTGAGAAACAGGAGAGGAGGTGCCTGAACTCCCTTGGCAGTGATGTAAACTCCCATGGGATCTGCTAGGGGTAACGCTGTTGCTTTGGGCGGGTGTTTGTCTGGCACAGTTGGAATGTGCAATTGAAGAGTGGAGTTAAATCGGAGAGCAGGGAATCTTCCCAAACGGCAATCAACAGGATGAATTCGCCCTCCTACCTTTTAAGGAGCCTGGATACAAAGCAAGTTGTTCGGAGCTGACTGCTGCGTGCCAACACCTGCAGCTCTGTTCACCTGAAATATTCCAGCATAAGAAAAGGCAATTTAGGGCTGTACTCTGCTTTGTCTGGTTTAGATCCTAAACTCCAGAGGACAGGGGCTGCCCCGCAGTGTGACGCTGGGGCCTTCACGTTGATCCAGCCCGTTCAGTGCGGTGAGCGTGAGAGGAGCTCTTTGCACCCGCGTTGCCTTGTTCTGTAGGCCTGGGCAGTAGGCAGTCCTCTGGTGTAAGGCTGCAGAGGTTTGGCTCACAAAGAACCTGATGAGGCAGTTTTATAGCCAGTTTTACTGCTGCTGAGTTTCTGTTAGCAGAGAACTCATCTGAATGCGTGTGTATGTGGGAAACACAGTTCACCTGGCAAATTTATGGTGGAACTTCCCATCCAATCCAAGGATAGAAACAGGATGATTTGTATGATCTCCCTGGCCAGTTGCAAGCATTTAATTGGAAAGGTTCAAAATTCCATCTAAAATCACAGTGAAAGGTCTTTAAAAATGCCAGGAAGTTTATTTTCAGAGTTGACCTGGATTTGCACAGAACTAGTAATGCAAAAGCAAAAACCAGCTGGAGGTGTGAGTGGGCAGAGAACAGCCTTCTCTGTTCTCTTCCCGAGGGGATTTTTTTTTTCTTGAAAACAGGAGGGGAATGAGATATTGTTGCTTCAAACATCTGATGAACAAAGAAGAAAAGCATAAACCTGGGAGCTGGCCAGACTGCCAGGTCAAGTGTCTGCCAGCATTAGCATGATCCAAACCACGGGGCCTGCAGCAGAACAGAGTTTTGCCACTGGTTATCCTGGGACCAGGCTGAAACGTGTGAACTCTCATGTGTCAAAAGCTGACTGAGCTGCTTTTCCCTGCTGGACGCCCGTGTCTTTGCTTTCAGTGCAAATTAGTTCTTAACATGGTTCCACTGGAGCTTTATTCTTTGGCAAGAGCATTTTAAATGTCCCAAGGAAGGTTCTTCATGCAGAGAAAGGAAATGTGAGGTGTGTAGTTCTTCCACATCGCCTCATATTTGTCACAGAAAATATTAGAATGCCAGTAGTTTGGCAGCAGGACTCTGATCAAACTTGAAGTCATAGAAAAATCTGTAGCTTCCGTAGGATTGTTCACGGAGGATTCCTGAGCAGAACATGTAAGGCTACTTCAGCCTAACCCTTGGCTGCAGTTCAGATGCACAGAGAAGTTGCAAGGAAAACTTAAGTGCCACTTCCTTGAAAGGCCTTTTTCCTTCCCACATCAGAAGCAGCGTCAACATCTTGCCCTGGGCTTACGAACTGCTGGGTTACACACATGCTTACACTGCATGTGTTAGGAGATGGTGTTGGCTCTCTTTTTCCCCCCCTATCATAACAAAATGCTTGTTCACAGCCGCATCCTTTCCGTAAAGTGAAATAGGTCTTGGAAAACTCTTGTTTCTCGTTGTGCCAGAGGCTCTGTTTTCCACTGCTGTACCACAGTGTGTCTTAACAGCATTGTTCGCTCAGAAGTAGCTTTGTATTATTGGTCTCTCAAACTCCAAGAAAACCCAGCACTAAGGGGTACAGAAATCCATCAGGATTTCAATCCAGGGAATACCTTGGAAGTGTGAGCGTGATGCAGCATTCCTTGTGCATTGCCTTGTTCGTTGTAGCAGCTATATTGGACTCTGGAAAAAATAGCATCCATCATTACTGCCAGCTTTCCACTGCTCTTGTCATGTGCCACTCTCCACTGCTGTCTGCATTTATAGCCCCAAAATGCAGCCAGGGCCAGAATTGTTCCAGAAATACAATGTGTATGGCTTTGGATGGGAGATGGTAGAATGGTGCCACAATTTTTCCAAGGATTGAGAGCTTCCCAGCAAGTTCTGGCTGGTTGCTGTGGCAAGGTCAAAGCATTGGCAGAGACCAACTTGAAGATGTCTTGTGCCGTTTCTCAATGCGTGTGGCTGGTTGGTTGTCTTCAGAAAGCATCAGCACTTCCTGCAGAATGGAAACATCAAGATTTTGGCTAGGGAGCATCCAAATGCCTTTTCATTTTGGCTTTTACAAAACCTTTTGAAGTCCTGCAGCTGAAAAACAGAAAGCTCCCCAGGCTTGAGCGTGTCTGTTGGTGCTCCACCACTGCTCAGGGCTAACAAGTATAAGAAGGTCCTGGCATCTGTGCTAGGAGGGTGCAATAGTAGACGAACACACAGCAGCGTGTTGCTTTGAGCCTTCCCCTGCTGATCTCCAAAAGGAGCTTGATGGTAAATTTGTCTTCCCAGCCACAAATGAGAAAATGCATTGCTTCGTGCTGCCTGTACTTTATACAGGCTTTACTGGGGCTGGTCAGGTTAATTCATCCTGGCCATGCCTTTTGTTAATGCTCCCTGGAATACGTTCTCCTGTTTTTCCAAGCTGCTGCTGTGTCTACATGTGAGAGAGGGGAACCTTGGATGACGTCCTGCTCTGAATTGCCTCCCTGTACAGGATGCCTGTTTTGCCACGTCCAACCAACTCGTGTCTTTTATAGGTACAGAAACTACAAGAAAGTCCCTGGAGTGGCAATTTGGTGAGAGGTCTCCTACCATAAGGGTCGCGTTATAAGGTGTTTGTACACTACTTTTGTCAGCAGCTGTAGTAATCTCCATGGGAGCTGAGCAAGGGAAGATCCCAGGCCACCTGGGCTGAAGGAGCTTTTGGTACCTTCAAACGGGAGGGAAGCACTGGAGGATGTGGATATGAGGCTGTGCTTTAAAGGCTGTCTCATGTAATCAAAGCTTTCAGGCCTACGTGGAGGACAGGACACTCCACCACTAGATTTGCTCCCAGTACATTTTGGTTTGGTTCTTTTGAAGGACAGCAAGAGCAAGTTACTTTGGGTCTCTCTCAAAGCATCTCTAGGACATGTGGGGCTCTTTAACTCTGTGCAAGCAGCTTTTTTGGAAGTTTGCTGCTTAAAAGCCTGTGTATGTCACCAGTAATTACATTGGCCTGTGGCACTGGGTTCCCAGGCCATCTTACGAGCCACAGGAACGAGCAGCTCTGTGCCCCACAGGTCCCTGGACTCCAGTAGGTTGTGTCAGACACCTATCTCAAATAACAGCAGGAACAGATGACATTTCAGTGGAAACTTCTTTACAAGGAAATACTTCAGATTCCAGATGTTTGGGATTCTTCTCCGTATTTGTAAAGTTAAAATATTCCTTTAGGATTTGGTCAGTGTATTTATCAGCATTGGGGTTTTGCTTTTAAACTGCGTTTGTGTGCTAGTTGGCCTCTCTGCAGCCAGAAGCCCTTGCCAGTGGCAGGAGACAATGAACTTGCAAAAAGTCAGTCTCACAGTACGTTGGGAGAGGTTTAAGTGATCTGTGTACTGCTCTTAACCAAGTGACAGAGCCAGTATTTCTCTTCCCTCTGCCCTCCATCTGAATCATAGCTTATACCAGTGAAAACCTTGACTGTTCTGTCCCTGAGCTGGCTGGAAAAAAGGGTTTGTGTGTATGCTCGCTAATTGGGAAAAGGTGTTTTATGTGGCTCCCTGCACTTGCTGTCTGTATTACATGGATTATTCCTCTCTAGATTTGAGAGCGTCCTCTGAACAGTGAGTCATAACACAGACTTCCCTGGGGAGTGGGATGCAGACAGCCTTATCCAGAACATCAGCTGTGCCGTTCTTCCCTTTCCACAGACAGAGCAAAGGCCTAAGGGGGCATCCTGCCTCCCTGCAAGGAAGGAGCTTTGCCTTCTATCAGCTGCCTGAAGACATGTCTGGTTTTCCATCTGTTCTGATGAGAGGATCTCATTTCTTTCTGCAAACCCTGCCCATTTCTGCCTTCAAACAGTCACTGGTACCCCACTACATTACTGTCCGTTTCAGGAGACGCTGCTCTCTCTCTTGTGCCTCTCTAAGGTACCGACATCCAGCTCCTACACCTGGTTGCTCTGGTAGGTGCTGTGAACCTGGCCTGGTGGCCTTTCAAGCAGCACATACTGCAGAGCCTGAGGGGATGGAGAAAGTTGAGCAGCACCAGAACCCAGATGACTTTCCCCTTGGTTTTGCACATCTGCCAGCGCACAGCAGCCAGACGTGATTTCTCCCTGCATACAGACCCAGAGCATTAGCACAAACATGTCAGTAAATCTCCTTCCTTGCACAGCATTTCGAGTGTCCTTAATGCTATGGGAAATTGGCCATGTGCGTGTCCAGGAGGGGATGGTTCAGGCTTCATCACCCGTTCAGCTCTTAGCTCCACTCGTGTGTGCTGGCTCCTGCATGCGCTGATGGGTTAGTTAACCTGCCCGGTTCCCACTCCCCCAGCGCCCTTCTCCTGGGTTGACAGTAGGATCAGGAGAAACTAGTTCCTTTGGAGGGGGGACTGGAGTGCAAAAGGCACAGCCCATCACCCCTGCCCAGCAGTGCTGTGTTCGGGAAGAGTTCTCTCCCCACAGGGGCTGGTCTGCTCTCTTTATCCTCCCTCTGACATGAGCCTATATCCAGGCCCTTCAGAAGAATTAAAAAGAAACAAAACTGAAAGCTGCTATTTATAAACTCTGCCTCTGGCTCTTTGCAGCGCTCTGCTTCCCTCCCTGTGATTCCAACAGTGTTCTTTTGAGAACTAGGCACCAGGGCCCTGTGGTTTCCTGGTACTTGGAACATAAAATCTCCTAATTCTTCTCTCACAGCAAGCTTCAGAGGCTGGGGAGTGATTGATATTTTCTATCGCTTCGCTAATAGTCACGGCACAGTAGTTTCCTAATCTGTTTTTGCACCGCTTTTTATTTTGAATAATCGGTCTTCCACATTTTCCCAGCCCTCCGTGTCACACAAAGCTGATGCTGTTTGCTCCCCTCCGGCCTTTCAGCCGGTGGGGTGGGACCGTCAGGAGCTAGTGAGGCAGGGCTGTCGGAGAGCTGGGAAGCCGGGGGACCTTCCTCAAGGAGTTTCCTCGTGTTTGTGTTAACAAGCTTGGCAAATATAGCGGGGACATGTCCCAGAGTGATCTGTCGCAAGGGAAAGGCCCCTGTTGTTCTGCGGGCTGACGCTGGCACCCAGGCGTACGTGTTGCAGTGCTGCCTTCAGGTGAACAAGGTAAAAGATAAGCCCCGAGAACCCGCGCTCTGCAGGCAAAGGGGAGGAGAGGCGAAGGCAGAAGGTACCGAGTCTCAGACACCACTACAACAGGCGTCCATCGCTGGTGGAGACCGCCCCTACCTGCCCACTGCATGGTGCCGCCCCAGCCCACTGCCAAATTAAGGATGCTGACGGTGTGGGGAGGGGATGAGTGGGTCTGGAGGGTGCCCTAGATCCTGAGGGAAGAGTGAGGCATCACAGTCTCACCTCTCTGCAAGGAAGCTCCATTTAGAGAAGAGATACGGTCATGCTCAGAGCTACTCAGCGGTTTGGGGCACACACCAGACCTCTCTGCACCACTTCAGGCCCTGCTGTTTGCTCTTTCTGGTTCACGTGGTCTTTAAGCAGCATTTTCCACTCTCGTCTGTAAAATGAATTTGTCTCAGCCGGTAACCGCAGCGGTCATTCCTCGGCAGACCGGGGGCTGCGTCTCGCATGCGCACATCCCGAGTGGACCGCGTCGGTACGCGTATTGTGCATTTCAGACGGATAAACTGCAGCCCTCTCGGCGTGCAGGGGGTGTGGGGCTGCGGGTTGGTGGTCTGCAATGGCCCTGCTACAGTGAAATCAAAATACTGGGGTCTTCTTGGGAAAAGAGAACTTCATCCCTTCTCCTGATGGTCACTGCCATCACAGTGCACGGTGAGAAAGCTTGTGCCACAGCCCCTTTTCCCAGCTTCCTGTCCACCCTGGGCTCTTTCCCTCTCCAAGTAACGTCTGCTTTGGAGCCCACTGTGACTAACTCACCTCTCCCATGGAGGGCAACAGGATTAATCTACTTGGCAACCAGTGCGGAGAATCCAGGGTGCCTGTTTCTCCGTGCCCCTTACACGCCTCCGCCTATCAATTCCGGCCCAGGGAATTCCAGCTTTAAAACCAGGATATTAGACCTATTTCTGGTGGTAAATGAGGTGCTCAGGACACAGGAACAAAGCAAATCCCTGGTAGAGACACAGGGCCAGGGAAAACCTGGGATGCCTCCTGATCACCAAGCCCCTCCCCACCTCTTCTTCAGGGATAAAGCTATCCCAGATAAAGGCAGGAAAATTAAGTGGGACCCATTTTCCAAGAGGCTGTGGGGCATCGGCACATGAGACTGGGGGAAAACAGGGACAAGGGCTAGGTGCTGTGAGCCAACTCCTCGCTGCTGCACTGCTCAAACACCTGGAACCTTTACCTGTGAAGAGCTGCCTTTCCCAGGTCAAACAGCTTCCCGTGCTGCCGGGACTCCGGCATGTCTGCAGCAGTGCTGAACTCGCTGTAAATTGCTTTTTCATGCAATGCAACGTGGAAAAACGGCAGACAGGCTGTAGTCTAAACACCCCACCAGTCTGTGTTTGCTTTGTTCCTTATGTATTCCAGCACGTTCCGCTCCCCTGTGATTTAAAACAATGTGTCTTTGTGCTTATCTTCTGGGCTTGGCAAGGCAGCTTTTACCTCTTAGTTTTTGTCTCAACAGGAGAAATTGCTGTCTAACAGATCCTTGTGGACTTCCGACCAAAACCATCTAGTGCGGCATATGGTAAGTCGTTCAAGGCTTTATAAACTTTGACTCTCAACTGTAGCTATTTATGGGTGGAAACTGGCATATCAATAGTTTCTTTTTGGTTGCAAGGGTAATGAATTCTGGCTTATGTTATTATGACATCTCAGTTTGGGTTTCTCCAGCCTTTCCTTACGTTATAATGCCTTTGACTTTACATTTGTTGTTGCTGCTGCCTGCCACAGCAGCTTAGCACTGTGGTGTGTCAGCAAGGGTGGAATCTCAGCCACACTCCCCCTGCTCCAAAAACCACAGGCCTTTATTACTTACGCTAAAGAAGGTTTGTGCCCTGATGTTCCATGTGGCAACAGTGTGTGAGGACGTGGCTTTGGATGATGCTGTGTTACTGCGCTGGTGTATCCGTCCTTACATCCTCTGAAGGAAAAAGGAGTGAGACAGGAGATAAATGATTGTGACTTCAGGGATGGCTTTGTTTGAGTTCCCTTGACCCTAGCTATCAGCAGTTGACTGATGCCTGCAGGGGGGAATAGCTGGGACTCGCTGCAACCTCGGTAAGGGTGAGGGAAACACTGTACAGTGCTGGAGAGAAATCTCCGCTCTCATGCAGAGAGCAGGGCTGGTGTTGCTACACCCACACGTCCCTGTCACTGTGGTTACACAGATATCAGCCTGTGGCCTTGCTCTGTGCTAGGTGGTTGTCCCACCACTTAGGGCACTTGTGGTTTAGGAGGTAAAACTTCATAGTTGTTTGGATCATCTGGATTTCCTCTGTGTACCTGCTTCTGGTATCTCAAAAATGGTTGTCGTGGGGCACCTGGAGGGTGCAGGGGGCACCTGGAAACTGGGTTGACTCTCTAAAAGATGAAACAGTACGTTTGCTTAGGAGACTGGCCCACCTTGTTCCCTGTGGAAGTGCTTCCAGGCCACTTTTGGGAGAGGGTTTGTGGGTTTGCACTCCCATTGACAAAGGGGGTCCCCAGCCTGTTGGACTCCTCATCCAGCCCCTCCTGCTAGCACCGTGTACGTTACGCAAATGTGTTTTATTACTTCCAGACACGAGCTCTTCTGGAGGTTTCCTTTGTGCTTAATGCAGCCTATCTGCAGTTTAAAAAAGAAGTGATGTTCAACTCTCTTGCTTTTGGTGTAGTGCTATGCTCAGGTGACCATTGTAAATGTGTTGCTCTCACTTTGCACCTGATCCTTCCAAAGTGTGGAGTTTTGGGGTCTCCTAGTTGTTCCAAGATCCACCTACTTTCTCAAGGATCTTTATTTTGAGTGTGGGAGGAAAGGATGAATATAAGAGGTTCAAGGGAATGAATACGATGGAGCAGAACAGTCCATACAAGCAGCAGCGTGGCTTGGAGCCCTCTGGACTTCAAGAGCCGCCTGCTGCAAGGAGACACAAGGAGCTCTGGACCAGGTGAAGTGAGGAGGGCTCACTTCAAGGCGGCCTGGTGTGTTGTGCTGCACTAAAATGCATCCAAATGTCAGTCCAATAGCCATCTCTCCAAATTCTTCCTTGCCACAGCTAGGAACGTATCTAGAGGGAGATGTTCAAATGCAGCTGTCCTGCCTGATAGTTTTCCTTGGTTTGAAACAGCCCCTTGTAGGTATAACTAAGGAATGGATTGCTCTTCACCCCAGGCTTTCTTATACAGTGAGGAGCTGTAAGGAACTAATACAGCTCCTTACACTACCATTACACCTTGCAATGGGCTGGAGAACTCGGAGCAAGCCCAGCAGCCCAGGACAAGAGCAAGACAGATGGACCTTTGCTCCTAGTCCAGCTTTCAAACTTTGTTTGCAGCGTAGCATGTTGGGTTCACCTCTGTGAAGTATGATGGCAAAAGTCACATGGATTAACGTGTGCAGCCCAAACCCAAGAATTATCTTCAACAACTCTGCCAGTAAACGAAAAATCTGCCCTCCCCCTCCCCTCCTTTTTAAAGGGTCAGAATATGCCAGGACAGCACTTAGCCTTATATATTGACACACTGACATCAAACATGAGCCCTCTCTTTAAAGTGGAGTGTGGAATTATCAGAGACAAAACAAGACTCGGACGTTGGCAAGGAAGCGCTCTCCATGCCTGACTGAGCTAACGTTTCCTAATTGCAACCAGAGAGCTCACTCTGTGTAAGAGTTTAAAAACTTCACCTTTTTTCCAAATCGTAGCGGTTTGCCCCTGTGGAAGCTATTTCCTTCATTGTTCATTCTTCAGGGCAATTACCAACCAGCAGCATTTAACATTTCTCTTCACTTCCTCCTTTTTCTTTGTAATTTCTTGACATGCGTCACCAGTTCAGCTCTGTAGCCATCCTGCTCTTGGGTGAACCACGATGGTCAGAACTCTGTGATGCTCAGTTGGGTCAGGGAAAGGGGTTACCCTGGTGTGGAGTTGCCTTTAACTCCTGGCCTTCACCTGTTCTGTTGGTCTCTGGACTTTGAGTCCCACAGCCAAGGAAGCGTGTCCTGGAGTCCAGATTTAGTGTTTTGCGCTTGGGACCAAACCCTCCCCTCTAACTTTCACATTCCTGAGTTCTGCCTAGTAGCAGAATTAGAATGAGCAAAATACCACAGGAAAGACGATGCTGAAAGAAGTATTTATTAACTGTCTTACCAGATGCAGAATGGTAGAAAGCACATCCAGCCCAGATAGATCTGGCCAAATTCAGCTGAAGGTCATGAATCTGCAGAGGTCCAGCAGAGCTGTCTGACTACACGCCCAACAGACGTGCTTTTGCTTGAGCGTATCTTATCTCTAAGGTAGACGTTTCCTTCCTGACCTCAGCATTCTTCCCTTCCAGTCGCCCAAACTGAAATTCAGCAGGGTGCTAAGAGCTTACGTTTTCAAAGAGGGTAATAATTTTAAACCTTTCAATTTGGGAGAGTCTGAATCTTGAGAAACCAAGCAAGTACCTTCCACCTGGGAGTTTGGTGTCTCCGGGGATGGTTCTGCCAAGCCACTGCTCGCTTCGGGACACGCAGTAGTGAGGGATTTCGCCCAGTCAGGTGCCCCTGGAAGCACGTGGCAGTTTGCCCAAGAACAGGGATGGGCAGTTTCTCAGGCCTTGAATCCAAAAGGTAGTGAAAACAAGTTTAATGACCAGTTTAAGGACATGTCACATCCCACCCGTCTGTGTGTGTGCTTATCTTCAAGGATGTGCTCTCAAAGGATCTTGGCTAAGCACCAAAAGGAGAGCTTTGAAAATGCACTGGTAGGGAATGACTGGATTTAGCCTATGCTGTCAGCGCTCACCGTATCATCTTAAAGCATAATAAATAAGCAGTCGACATTCTTCGCGTAACCTTTCACTGGTCGGTACCAGGAGGGGAGGGGGCGCGTGCCTTCCCAGACAGCAGGTATGCCTTGGTGGGGGTGGGAGTGTTTAGTTTTGCTTTTAAACTTGACGGTAGCAGTGGGGGGGTGAAGTTAAAATGCAATCATTCCAAGTCAGATGGTAAGGCCTAGGAAAACAGACGTGGGGTGAGTGCCATGAGCCAGGATCAACTCCACAAAACTCAAAAGATTAGTTCTACAAAAACTGGGGGAGGGGAATATTCAGTCAGTGTTGTGATGGATGGGAGCAAGGAAATAGCTCAGAAGAGTCAAACAACAACAGTCAGCAGCACAAAAATGTTAACTTTCTGGTGCCATTATTTTGTCATATATAGGAAACCCGTTCAATAGTATCTGAAGGGTATTAATTACTCTCTTCACCTGACATAAAACATGGGAGTCAGAGGCCTTTATTTCTCTGAACTGCTTCTGCACTCATCTGCAGGCCCTCCTGTTCAAAATCCTGAGCACACAGGGTCATCTTTGTCTGCCCTTTCCCTGGGACTTTGTTGTTTTAGCAACTTTTTTATTTTTCTGCCAAGAAAACACGAGTAAAATGTTTCGCTTTGGTCAGTATTAGCAAAGTATAAATGCTTTGGGACCTCTCAGCTAACCCCAAATACTGCAAGCCCGTTCGGCACTAGATTGTATTTATGTTGTTTGCTTCTGGCCTAGACTTCTGCATCCAGGTTGTGCTTCTGCTGTGCTACTGTATCATGGGTCACTGTACTGGGGGCACCTCATCAAAACTCAGGGCTAGTCGAGGAGCAAAGGGCTTTTTCCCTTAAGTGGCTGTTGATTTGGGGGTGTTTAAGTGCGCACACCAGATATTCATCATCTCCTTGAAATGCACCAGCTCGGTGCACCCATGTCGCGCCCCTTGGTCAGTCTTTTTGTGCTGACTTCGGAAGAGTCACTCCTAATACAGGAAATGCAGGTTCTCTGTAACAGTGACCCGTGGCATCTTCAGCTGCTGCGTTACAAGTCCTTCCACGTCGTGCACCCAGACCCTTGGTTGTCATCGTTGACGCTGTGAAAGCAAGCCTCCGCTGCTGTGCACGGGGAAGGACCCCGGTCTGAGCACCACATTTTCCTGGAACCTACGCGGAGCTTGCAAATGTTATTCTGTTTATTTCTCTAACACATCCAC
This sequence comes from Rhynochetos jubatus, assembly GCA_027574665.1. Taxonomy (NCBI): domain Eukaryota; kingdom Metazoa; phylum Chordata; class Aves; order Eurypygiformes; family Rhynochetidae; genus Rhynochetos; species Rhynochetos jubatus. The sequence continues at coordinate 15,742,131 of CM050666.1, read as the reverse complement.
TGAAAGATCGGAGCAGGTTTTCAAGGCTTCCCACAAGTTAAACCAAGCCAAAGGTTCCCTGGCCAACACTCACCAATAGCTGCTACTTAAACTCTGCTGTCCTTAGATGAGCTGGCAGCCGTTTCCTTCCAGGGGACGATAACATCTTTGCTCTAAAAGGAATGAGGTGCCCGTTGTCTGGTCTCCTCTGCCTTTTTTGAAGTGTTTCAGAGGAGCAATGGAAGGTGTTGATGTATCGTCCTGAGTCGCTAGTACAACATGTGCTTTGGAGATGTCTTTTTTTTTAATCAGTTCTGTATTATTCCTTTCAGTCTTCTTGTATTGAGGTGTCATCATCCCACAAACACTGTGACTGCTGGGCTGCAGAACTAGAGAGAAACCTTTTCTGGGGGCTGAAACTAGAATGTAGACACGCTTGATCTTTGCAGCTGGTCCTAAGAGCAGTACAAAGCGGCATTTGGTGTTTTGGTTCATGAGGAGGGTGGGGTTTTTTTGGGGGGGGAAGGTTGTTGGGTTTTGTTTGGATTTTTTCGTTAAGAACATTGCCAGCAAAACTGGAACAAAACCCCGGTCAGGGGGCGCATCCCTCTGAGTCTGGAGCTGGCATCTCTCCCTGCGGACACTGGTGCCTCTCTAAGAAGGGCTCAGCTGCAGCGGGCTTGTAACCTTCGTGTAGGGACTCCCAAGAACCACTGAGGTCTGAGAGCTTGTTCCAGTTTCCTCACAGGATAGAGATGCTACAAGAACCTTATTTACACATCATCTGAGGAACGGCAGGTCCTGCCCCTCTGTCTTCCCAGTGGCACCAGTTCTGCTCAGCTGGACCAGTGCTTTGAGGGTTGTTAGGGGAGTCCTACCCTGGTAGGACTTGGCCTTACAGCTCTGAGAAGGGACTTTCTCAGAGGCCATGGAGGCACTTCCCAGCCTCAAGCCATAAGCACAATCCTGGTTGCTGCATCTTCTTGTCCTGGGTGAGAGGAGCGATCCCTGTGCATGTCTCAGCCTTGTGCTCCCAGGGAAGAGGCTCAGAATGAGTCCATACCCCATAGAGAGCAGTTGTTAAACCCTGCAGCCCAGAAATCCTTCGGATTTCAGGCTGTAAAATAGGCTGGGGAGAGACTGGCCTCTAGCTGTTAGTCTCCAGAGGTAAAGCACTGTTCAGGCAGTCCTAGCCTCTAGTTCTTAGCATGAAATTCCTTTTCCATGCCAGAAAAGCAGCAGCTCCAGCCTACGGAAAGCTCATTTGCCATGCTTGTGCTGTGGGCTTATTTTCCTCCCCAGTAGCACCCGGCATCTGTCTGGAAAGCATGGCAGATGAGGCCCGGCAGGCTCAGTAAAACCTCTCTATCCCTCACCGGAATGCAAGACAAAAGAGCTGCATCTCTAATGGACGGGCTCCGGCTCGTATCTCCCTCGGAGGAGAACCATTACAAAAATATTTCCCAGATATTTGGCTGGGCATCTCACAAAACTATCCAGTTTCATGATGCTAATTTTCCCATTGTCTAGACAGTTGCAAATCCAGACAGCATTATCAGGATGAACCTACTGCACACACGCACACGAGCTCATTTTTCTGCCCATGGTATTTACAGGTATGTTCTGCTAGCGGTAAACTTTGGGATTGCTCCGAAGTGCCTGTACAAATTCCTTGGGTTCCCCTTCTCCTGGCAGGGCTGGCATTGGATTCAAGCAGCGCTGACCTGCGTAGATGCTCTGAAGGTTAACTGGAGGATCCAGCCCCTCGCTGCCTACCTTTGCACCCAGAATCAAACCAAACTGTTAGGGGTTGGACAGTGCTGCCAGCCCAGCCTGGACGTCCCCCCTCGGGACATTCTCCTGCCACTGTGATGTTCCCAGGGTGGAAAGGGTGGAAATGTTCTTCTGCAGTTTCCATGCTGGAAATGTTCATGGAAAGGCATTCTGGGGCTGTAGGCATGTAGAGGAGGTCCTGCTAGTCTCTCCTGATAATAAAATGGTCCGTGGGCATTTGTCTCCTCTGCCTGGTTTGGGATGTTACGGCCTGTGTAGAGGAACAGCACAGCCTTGTTCTGCACATCAGGGGTGCCAGCCCACGTTTCAAGGCAGGCTGTAGCACCTTCCCAGACTCTGGCATCATCGGTAGCGGTATTTATAGCTCCTCTGTGAGCCAAGGGGCAAAAATATAGTTGGGGCAGGAGCTGTATTTACACAGTAATAACTTCTAAATGAAGATACAGAGCCAGCAGCAGCATTTCCCCTCCTTTCTCTTCTCTAACTTGCAGAGTTCTTCCCTTTCTTCCTGGGGCCTCTTTCCATATGTGCCTGGCTTTCCTGGCCCGCTGAAGTGGGGTAGCCCCTGGCTTGCTGGGCTGTGCCCATTCCTCTGGAAGGCAGAGCAAAGAGTGACCCAAGTGAAATACAAAGGGCTTGACTGCAGCTCCTTTCCAGCTTTTTTTGGAGGGCACAGGGAGTGGGAAAGGAACTGTCCCTGTGCTCATGGGATGTGAATCTTGCCAAGCAGCTCTTGATTGTGCGTGGGATTACGGGACTGAATCCTTGTGATCGAGGCAGCGATATTGTTCTAATGAGAGTCCAGGACTTGTAGTGTCTGAACAGCAGTGACTTTGCTCTTTCCCTGGTGAGGACCCCAGCCAGGCTGGGTCTTCTGTTTCCAGGAGCCACTCCTGAAGGCAGCCAAAAGGGAAGGAACTGAAATAACCGTAACATGGTGGGTTCATCTTCTGCCTCAGAGATATCTGTTACCAGTGCCTGGGAGCTGCGGGCAGGGAGAACCTCGTGGGACCTGAGCAGAGCTGAGATAATGTCCCAGACAGCCAGTCCACGTGGGAGTGGAGGAGGAGGGCAGTTCTGGTTCAAAATCTGTGAGGCTTTGCAGTGAAAGTGCTGGGAAGGGAGGGCTTGAAAAGTTCTCTCACCCTCCAAGATAGCTGTGGTCTGTTCCCCAGCTGGGCTCTCGCTCTGTGTCTGCTCTAATCCCCATCTTCCCTCTACCAGCTGGTTTGTTTTGCAAACTCAGATCTGATCACCTTAGCTTGTCCTGTGTGTCTTGCTCAGCTCTCAGGACTCCTTGTTTTCAGTTCTGTGTGGTGGGTTTAGCAATAGGCATTTGCTTCAGTCAACAGCACTGCCACCCGCTAACGGACCCGTCGGGGCACAGGAGTGCCTTGATCTGTGCGGAGTCATCCCTGGGTAGGTCTCCCTGCTAGAGGAGGAACTCTGTGCACACAGCTGCTAAGAGCTATTACGCTTTACCCCCATGCTTGACTCCCCCTGAAGCCAAGCTAGCGTCTGTCTGTAGGCCAGAAACACATCAGGCCCTGAGGTTTGAGGGGGTTGTCCTTCTCCAGGGACAGCCTTCCTGCACCCTCTGGAAGAGCTGTGCTTCCCACTCCAGTGGAGCTATTTACCCAAGGCTGGCTGCGCTGGAAGGAGGTGAACCTGCAGAGTGTTGGACTAGCAGGTGCCCAGCAAAGGTTCTTGGAAAGACAGGTCCAAGGAAAGCAAAGCCAAGGCTTTTTGAACAGGTGTGTGGAACCACTGCTGAAGGCCATTGGAATAACCATTTCTAAGACTATGAATATCCCGGAGGAAAACCTGTTTTGGCAGCAGCCCAGCCTTCTGTTTCCCATCAACTGTAGCTTTGTCTCCTCTGAAGCACCCTGCTGCAAATGAGCAAACACCTGGCTGAGAAAGGATGGATGGAAAACATTGCCTGTGCTAGAGAGGTAATGGCAAATCCCATGCCAGGAGGAATAATAAACAGGAGATTATTGATATAACTGTGCTAGTCTCCAATAGGTTTTCCACTAGGCAAGTGGAAGCACCTACAAAAGAGGTATTGTCTGTACTGTCACTGCAAGGGAGACGGGAGAAATGAGTTGTGCCTTGCCTCCAGCCCAGTGCAGGAGGGACGGGCTGTGTCTGGGGAACAACACTGATCACTATCAGCAGAACAGAGAAGGAGGAGGTGAGAAATCACTGGGCTCTGAATGCTGAGGATCAGAAGGTAGTGTAGTGTTGTTCTGTGGCCAGATCCCTGCTCTGAATCCTAGGTGGTAGGCTGGGAATCGAGCTGCAGGTTTAGGTGCAGCCTGCCCAGTGCCCGGCTGCCGACTGTCGGTCTCGCATCCATGACAAGGTATGGATTTATCGGCGTGCGGGAGGCTGTGGTATGATGTTAGCACAGCCCGCACACGTGGAGGTTGTAAAAGCATTGCAGTGGTCGAACATGTCTAACAAGAACACAAAGTTAGGCCTGTACCTGAGTGCTGTGCAAATGTCCAGCCCTGCAAGTGATATAATGCAGAAGAGGTTCCTCGGGGGCAGGTCATTGCGCTCCCTCCCTGAGGTCTCTCTGCGACACTGCTCTCCTAGGGAAGAAGGCAGGGCAGCTTCCATGGATATGAATATCCTGTCTCTCGGGGCTTCACAGAAACCTCTTCAGAGAGCCCAATTACAATCTCAACCTGATCACAAGGGATGGGGAAGGGTGTATCTCTCCAAAACACCCCCCGAAAGACTTGAGCATTTGCAGACAGGAGCACCTCTCCTCCGGCCTCCTTTCCTTTGCTTCCCTGGCTGCAGATAACGTGCTTTGGTTCCAGTTTGACTGCCTGATTCTTGGAAACCTGAGGCAGACAGCAGACTGCTCTTCCCATGTGCTGGAGAAAAAAGAAAGGTGGGTGGGAGGAGGAGGAGAACAACTATTTCCTGCAGTGAAACTCTATCCTTTTCAACTTAAAAATAGGAGGAAAACAAATTCCTGTGGGACCTGCTATAAAAGGCTTTGACAGTTGCCTACTCCCCGCCCCACCTCCCAGAGCTCCCTGTTTGATGCCTTGGTAAGAGCCCTCTTGAGCTGAAACGCAGACCTGGACTGCAGCCCCGCTGCGGTGGGGGGCAGCTGCAGGGGGTGTAATGCACCATGACAGCTAGCAAGGTCCAGGACTAACTGCTCTTTGTGAGGAGCTACCATGCAACCAGGTTTTCCAGGGCCTTTTTTCCTTGTTGGAAATGTCCAGACCATTACAAAGATGCCCAGGATTTCTGAGTGTTTTTGCAGGCCATGTCAAGCCAGGAGCCTCATGGGAGAGTACAAAGAGCAGCCAGACCCCCCCATCTGTGCTTGCATCCCTCGTGGTGGTCCTCTAAGCCCTGTGTACAGGACACTGGGAGGAGGGCAAGCTCTGGGCACAGCTTAATCAGGCTTGATTGCCTTATCAGGCTTAACTACCTCATAGCCACAGCCATCTCCCTGCTCATCCCTGCTGCTGGACTTCTGCTCTCCTCTCTCTTCCCACCCATCCTGTCACTCCTGCATCGCCACCTGATTTCAGCTCCGAGTGATGGTGCTGCAGACCCCGAGGTAGCAGCCTGCCCCCCTGCCAGATTGTTCTGTCCCCTGCCGCCCTCCTGCCAGATTGTTCTCTCCCCTGCTGCCCCCCTGCCAGATTGCTCTTCCCTGCAACTCCTGCTCCCTCCTTTGCTTCACTTTCCACTCCTGCTCTCTGCTCCCCTCTCCCTTCCGCATCCTCCCGCTTTCAACACTCTGCATTGACAGGGCTGAAGGCAGCTGGAGAGGCAGGTTTGAAGCTCCTGTTCCTCTCCAGGGAAGAGAAAATAAAGCTTTGGGAGGCAGGGGAGATAGCCAGAAAGACTGTTTAAGTAATGAGCCAGCAACTTGGCGATGGCAGCCCCAGAGGGAATGCTGCTGCCTGCAGGTCTGCCAGGGGCAGACGTGGACCTGATGTGGCCCCACGACAGGCGTTCATCCGGCCTGTGCCATCCTCTGTCTGTCTCCCACCATCAGCTGCTGTCCTGAGCCACTTCAGCTCTTGGCTGCAGTCGCTGCTGGAAGAGGGAATGGCTCCCAACAGGGGTGATTCACCATGCCTCACCAGCCTTCTTTCATCTCCTGCCAGCCAGATCACCTCGGGGCTGGAGCTCTGCTCCAGTGCTTTCCCATGGCCCGGCTGCAGAGCTGCCGTCCTGCTCCCTGACCTCCTTCGGACCTCCCAGGTCTGCACTGTCAACAATTCACTGCGTTCTTACTGTTCTTCCCTCCTGAGTCAGTAACAAACCGCTTCTGGTGCAGATCTAGGATCTGTGCTGTCCATATGGGTTTGGAGCTTGGCTGGAACAGCACCGCGCGCCTCTGCGTTAGGAACCACCCTCCCTCCTCATGTGCGCTTGGGGATCACTGTGCTCTGGAGCCAGATAAGCTGTTAAAGCCACCCTGCCAGAGCCAATTAACAGGACTAGGTAGTTTTCCAAAAGCAAAGGGGTTTTAGCCTATGGGTTGGGGCCAGCTTTGCTCTGCGGAACCACATTATGCCGCACTGTGCTCCAAATGAGCCTCGAGCTAACGCGTTGCACTTTGTGTGTCCAACAGCAGAGTCACTTACCGCAGCTCAGCTGACGAGCAGTAATTCATTAAGCCTCTGTAACTTAATCACTGCAATCATCTTTCCAGTCTTAACAGGGCCAAATATATTCCCACTGTGATGTCACAAGAGCACAAAATACCTTTAAAAAAAATAAAATTGTCTATTGTTGCTCAGCCCTGATAAAGCTTCAGCTCTTTGTCATCCATCCAGGCCAGCAACCTCTTTCCTGGCTCCACCTGCGCCGCCCCAAGTTGTACCTATTTCAGGAAAGCAGGTGACAGACGAATGCAAACCTCTCTCTTGTACAGACGGGGATCCGACACAGTGAATTATGGTTGCTCAACAACTAATTGCCCTTCAGCTGAAGCAACATCATCATTGTGTCCGTGCTCCTCGCTTGCCCGGCTCCTTCACTTACGCAATACGATAGCCTTAGTAGGAAACTGATGCCTGCTGAACTAATCTAAACCAGCTAGGGCTCCCGAGCCTCTGCTTGGACAACTGCTGGGCAGTTTGATGTGTTACGGCAGCTTCTTTCCTTCTCTGTATCCAGAAACTCAGCTTAATTCCCCTCTTGCAGGCTGTTTAGCTGTAATCATCTGGCTTTGCCCTGGCATGGCCAGGGAGCGTGCACTCAACCCTTTTAACCAGCTCTTTCTCATCCCAAACAGCCCTTTCTGTAGCAAATACATACTTACACCCCCCGCATCAGCTTTGGAAACCAGTTGAACTAACCAACTTTCAAGCTAAATTTAATTAAACTGCTGTAAATTTTTGTGCAGAACGACCTATGCGACGTGGTGCAAGAAGCCCTGCAGAAGGCAAACGCTCGTACCTTTGGTAGAGGAAGCGTGCATGCGCCCTGGTAGGCTGCGATCCAACTGCGTGGAAGGTTTTATAGAGAAATGGGTTGGGTTTGTTGGACTTTTTCTTCTTTTTTCTTTTCTTTTTTGCTGGCATGGAAGAAAAGAGAGGATGGTTTCCAACAGGGAGGATAAAACAGTACAAATTAAATCCATTCTCTGGCCAGCGTAACAATTGCAATTTCCTGCTATTCCTTGGAAACCGTACAGCCCAAGAGGGAGATATTTCAAGACCGGTGTGTCAGGGATAGAAGCACATGCATCTGGTTATTTTTCATGGCAGCTCTGTCCCTCATTTTCAGTGCAGGCCTTGATGAGATGCCAGCTCTGTTTCGTTAACCTTTTGTCAGTATGGCAGAGCATAAAAGATGGCTCACGACATTAGCACCTGCGATAAAGCTCCTTTTCCCAACAAGCCAGCGGAGGTCCTTAGCTATAGCAGGCAGTTTTGGGTAGAGAAGGGAAAGAAGGAGGAAAAAAGCCTTCTGTGAAGGTTTGTGTAACAGAGCCCATACAGGTCTCATATCTGCAGTCTTCATTACTGTCTGAAATGTGTGTTAGAACCAAGTTTCAATCAAGGTAACCGTTTTCCTCTGCAAGCCAAGAAAAATATTGGGTTTATTTTCAGACCATTAGGAATAGTCTCTCGGAACAGCCCGGCTTTCTTTGCTTCATAAGGGCTGCTTCAAAAAAAAAGAGAAGAAAAAGCACAATTTCCCAGCCGTGGCAGCTGTGAGCTGCACGTGGGTTAGACCCCGACTAGCAGAATCTTCACTGTGCCTTGGACGGGCTTTCTCAGGGCCCGAGGCTCCATCCACCACCACAGCCAAAGGACTAGTGTGCCGGCAGTGGAGCTGGGCAAGGGACAGGATTTTTGTCCCGTGAGAAACGCGGTGGGTTGAGGGTGGGAAGGGGTGGAAAGCACAAAGCCGGATTTCCTCCGAAGCTCTGGCTCGTAGGGCTGTCAGCCCTAACGAAGCAGCACAATGCAGCTCCAGCCCCCTCCTCCCTCCCAGCTCTGACCAGTTCCTACCAACCCCAGTCCCTGTCACGGTTGCTGCCTCCTCCCTCAGCTTTTTATGGACACACGATCCGTCGCTGAGCCCCACTTGTGCGACGGCAGTCTGAACAGCGTGTTCACCCCGGCCGGGGGCTGCTAGGTAGGGGAAGACTCTGGGTTGCGCTGTAGCTGTTGCACAGCTCTGTGCACCCACGGCTGTGGTCAGACCCCGGTTTCCAGTGGGGAAAGACAGGGACGTTTGCTCCTGGGCTGCAGCTCCAGGAGGTTTGGATTTAGCTTATCATGTGAGATCAGGATCAGCGCTCTTAGAATGTCAGCAGTGAGCTGAGGAGCAAGAAGGGGGGAGAGAGAAACCTTGCCCAAAATTTAGGCTGTGCTACTCAATGTCAGGTATTTGCACAGAAGAAAGCGTTGGGCTGGGAGGTTTGCTGCGGGGTGGCTTTTCTCTGAAAGCGTCTCGGTTCTCTGCCAAGTCCTTGTCACATTGTGCCATGAATCCCAGGCCTCTCACCGAGGGACGGCTCCCCCAGGCAGTGCTAGGCTGGCCAGGGGGCTGCCACAGCATGGCCTGACTGGGAGCACTGGGTTACGCTGCAGACTGGTACCAGCAGAGCCAGAGGTACAGGCAGAGCCATGCCAGACACAGTGTTTTCCCCGAAGGCCTGTGGTCACCAGCAGCTCTGGGAGCACCCCCACCTTGCTGGTGTGGTTGAGAAAAATCAGGAATGGATGTTGCTGGTGGCTCAGAGGCCACCACACAGGGGGATCTTTGTCCAGGGGGAGAGTTTACACTGTACGACTGCAGGAGAGGAGGAGGAGCACGGGCTGAGGTCTCCAAAGCTTTTGCTGGTCAGGGTGAGCAGAGGCACGGGCATGGCACACTCCCGAGCCAGATTTGCTGTGTGAAGCAGAGCTCTGCCAGGCTTCTTGTTGCTGAGGGCCTGCTCTTCAGGACAGCAGGTGGCCAGAAGACAGGACATTGCTTTTCAGGCAGTGATTGGTTCTGCCTTCTCAGTAAATGGAGCCCCATTTGCTCCGGGCACTTCCAGAGCTGCTGAGGACAGCACAGCCTGTTCTGGAGCTCTGGTTTGGTACCTCCCTGGTGCTGCTGGAGCCGTGACACCGCAGCCCGGATGCCTGACAGGCCACCAGCTGCAAGCCACTTGCCAGGACCATAGCTGTGACGGGCACAGCAGTGAGCTGAGGGGGGTCCCCAGCCCATGGACTGCCTCCACAGCCAGACAGAGGGACTTCTAGGAATAAGCCAAGTGTTCTTGCAAAGGAAGCAATCAAAAGGAAAAGTGACTTACATTAACAATTAAGACTGGAGATGCTAGAAATACTGATTGTCTAAGCAGTGGTACAATCCCAGATTCAGCTTCTGGCATGTGAACACTTCCACCCTAACTGCAAAAGGCAGTGGGGCTCTGCTGCACGCCCAGGTCAGGGTAGGCTGAAAGAAATGGCTTTTATTTAAGTGCAGTCATCTCGGGAAGGGACCCTGGGCTGCCTGGTGTAACCAGTAACCAGCCTGGTGTCCGGTGTGGCAGGTCTGGGAGGGAGCCTGGTGAAATCTCTGGAGTCCCAGCTGCTTGCACCGCAGTTCAGTGCATCCAGTCGTTGTGATTTCTCTTGTCACACTGCAGAGGCAGGTACTGATTTATTAGAAAATCCACCAAGTAAAAGCGGTTGGCCGGCAGCCTGCTTTCTTGCAAACCAGAACATTTCTTGTCCGCGGTGTTTAGCGCATTCGAAGGCAATGCCAACACACAGAAGCCAGGAACTCGAGGCCTGTAATTTGCCTTCGCCATCTCTGGGTTACTGGAGTTGAGTGAACGTTTCATAAGTTTCATTATGGTCTCAAGCCGCAAGCCAGGCTCTCCAGGACATCCGCTGGCGGCAGGGATTTGAGCAAAGAGGGAACGCGAGAAGCTCTTGTTTGTAGAGCCTGGGCCGGGTCTGGCGTTGAGGTTTGAGTGAACCTGGGCCATTTGGGTGGGACCCACTGAAGCAAACAGGCTGTGTGTGGTTTGGATTCAGATTTTGGCAAAACTAAAGCTCCGGCCTTGAAGAGCACGTCTTAGTCCGTGAGCCTGGAAGACCTTTCCTGAAGCCACGCTAAGGAATACAGCAGCAGCTCCTGCGCTTGGTCAGTAAGGGAAAACCATGGCTGTTCTTCTGAGCTCTCTGATCTGCCGTGGTTGCAGGTCTCAGCTCTTCACAGGCGCAGGTAGTCATCCACAGAGTCCTCAGAGGTATGGAGCTCCTTCCCAGCCCCTACAGGGGGACTCATTCCCTTCTACTCATTGTACACCAAGGCAGCAAGCTTGGGTTTCTGGATGGGATGGGATGTAGTCACCAGGGTGGAGCGTGGCGTTACCTTGAAGCAAAATCCCAAAGCTGCAGCAACAGGGTCTCACCAGAACGGGCATGCTGGGGCAGCCAGGGGCTTACATGTGGGATTATGCAAACCGTGGCGAGCTCCCATCAGACTGTTCTTCAAGGCTGCAACAACCAGCTGCAAAAAGCATCCTTCTAGCGAGCGATGTTCACAGGCAGCGTCGGTAAAGATGTGCACATCGTCTTGGCTTTGGGTAGGCTGGAAGGATATTTTTCTCGTAGGCTGACAGTAACAAAGAGGATTAATATCGGAAAAAAAAACCTGGGGCACTATGTTGAAGTGGGTTTTCATCAGCCTTGTGCTATTGTGTGTGCATCTTGGGTTTACTAATGACTCAAATGAAAAGTAATCGGGAGAAGTGCTTGGAGAAGGAGATTTTCCTGTATTTATTTTGGATACCTTTCTAGTGGAAAAATATCTTCCCAAGCATTTTGCTTGGCGATGTGGCCTGTTTCGTTTGGAGAACAGTTGATGGTGATGATGAGTGGTGTTAGATGTGATCGCTGTTCGACAGCTTTTTGACTTGCCTGTGAGCCCAAGCAGCAAATTCCATGTGACTGCACACGTGTGCCGAGGGGAGGGTGGGGAGACAGGGGCCACGGACAAGCCGCCTGACGTGTTCCATCGGGTCTTTGCCAAACTTACCAGGCGCAGCGCAGCTTGTTGGTGCATGGCCCAGTTTTGCAGCAGGGTCTTGCTGTACTAATCCCAAGCGGTTTGTTGACCGTGCGCTCTGCGATGTGGTGCGATTCCAGCGGGCAGAAACTGCCCCTTAGCCGGTGCGGGGAGAATTTGCTGGCAGCTCTGTGCACAGTGCGTGATGTGGTTGTAGGAGGAGGCTGCTCCCACTGATTGTTTCCCAAATACAAAGGGACATATCCTTCAGCAGGACAAGGGGTAACAGGTTTAAATGGAAAGAGGGAGATGGAGATGGGCCATCAGGAAGGAATTCTTCCCGGAGAGGGTGGGGAGCACTGGGACAGGTTCCCAGAGAAGCTGTGGATGCCCCATCCCTGGGAGTGTCCAAGGCCAGGATGAGGCTTGGAGCAACCTGGGCTAGTGGAGGGTGTCCCTGCCCATGGCAGGGGGTGGCACTGGGTGGGCTTTAAGGTCCCTCCCAGCTCAAACCTTGCTGTGATTCTGTGATCCTTAGCAGATGCTATCCTGGCACCGTATTCACCCCCTTCCAGAGCACTTGTACCCAGCACAGCCCTGCCCATCCCTCCATTCCTCCAGCTGCAGGAAGGATGAGGGGATTGATACACACAAAATTGTCCCATCCCTTAGCTCCCTGCACCGGCCGTTGGCAATTCCCAGCAGAGGGGCCGTAAGGAAGGTTAAATCAGTGAAAACCATTTGTCCTCATTTCAGAAAAGGGATCAGCCATCTGCCACACTCCTTCCCTCCCTTGCTGAGGGCTTCTCCGAGCAGTGGCCTCTGGTCCCCGTGGCACAAGGGATAAATCCGAAGCAACTTGACTGAAGTCTTCAGAATTGCTCCCAGGGTAACAGAGAGCAGAGCAGAGGCCCCGAGAGTTTCCGAAGCTTCACAGCCGTAGCCGCAAGGCAAATAAAATGAGATTAACCAATTACAATTAAAATGAGAGAGAACTGCTTTTGACAGTAATTTTGAATTTCCCCTAAAACCACTTCCAGCTGTGACCTCTGACTCGTGCAGCATTCGCCTGGGATCTGCCCCTGGTTATTTGTTGGAACTGGTGCTTTCAAGGACGTTCAGTCCTGTCTAACAAGAGGTTTCCTAGGGAAAAAAAAGGAAAAGCAGTGAAAAAGGGAAGAGGAACTAACGCAGGACATCCCTGCAGTGAGGCCCAGACACCAGAGCCCTTCTGGCACACAGGCAAGAACAGCCAGGCGATCTCCAGTGCGTTAAGTCGGGTCGTGCTTACAGCGAATTCCACCGGCCACACGGGGCTGTGTTGCCATCGTGCAGCTGTGAACCCCATCCTGGGAATATCCCAATTCACGTCAGCGTAGAACGGATCTCTGCTGGCTGTGACCTTGCCCTTGTTTCGGGAGGAGAGCAAGGCTGTGTGTACGAGACTGGAATTACCATCATTATTCTTATCTAGAGCTATCACGGGGTTTGGTGTGCAGCAGTCTCGCACAACCAGCTCTCATCTTAAGAGCACCCAATAATTTCAGACTATTTAATGCCTTGAAACGTGTGGGTGTTTTTGACTCATTCTGTGGCCTGTGCTACCATCCTGTAGTAGAATTTCTCCAGGTGCTGTTCAAAAAACAGCCCTGGAGGAGGAGATTGTGGAGGACTAGTGAGGGAGGAATAATATAACGGGGTTTGGGTTTTCACCCAAAACATGATCAGCAACCTGCGGTCTTCTCTCAGCCGATATGCTGCTGCCTCTTCCCATCTGCGGGCTGGAACTTCCCTTTGGACGGGAGCAGAGAATAGCACTTCCAGCAAATCCTCTTCTGATTTCAAAACAACTGCGCCAATGGCACTCAGGAGATTCGGGCTCAGCTCTTTGGGTGAGGGTGTCGTGCAGGAGGAGCAGTTGGGGCTGGGGGGTGTGTTAGGAGACACGTGCAGATTCCGCGTGGGCTAAGTGAACAGCCTCCGTTGCCCGCACCCTCCGTGTGCCTGCAGACACGTTCGCTGGCCGTGCGCCGTCCACGTGCTGCACGCCTGCCCTCCTAGTGTTTCCACGCTCAGTGGGGGAGGAGGCTGGGCCTCGCAGGGGTGTGGATGGGGACCTGCGGTGACACACTTGGGCATTCTCCATCGTATAGTGCAGCTGGATTGATTTCCGGTGCTGCAAGGAGACAGGGCTGTGAGAACAGTCACTTGGGCCAGTGATTAGGAGTGTAAAAATACATATAAAGTTGCTATTTTTACTGTTCAGGCACAGAAGGTGAGAGGAAGAATAGAGAGATAAAGGTGTATCCTCCTAAGGCTGAGCAACCGGAGTCAGAGTATTGGATTATTCATACTATGCTCTGCCAGCTTCGAAAGCGCTGCAGCTCTCCCCTGCTGAGGTCAGCACCGTAGTCACCTTCCTTTGTCATCAGTGATTGTCATGGCACGCATCATCCTTTAGAGGTGAGATCTGAACACAGCTTTGGAGACAGGAATGCTGGGTGTTACCCCCACCCCAGTTATTTCATCGGGAGTGACACCTGGGTGACTCTCACAACAGGTTTGTGTCAGCAAGAATCTGCCCACACGCAGTGGGTGTAGCACCTCTGCATCTGCAAACACCGTTGTTTGTTTTGGGAAGTACCTGAGGGTGCGTCGGAATTGCTCAATCTGTCCTTAAAAACTCCACAATGGACATTGCCTTTTTCCTTAGGTAGACTGTCCCAGGGATTTCTATTTACTTGGCATTTCCTAGGTCCTATCTAAGACTTCCTTGCTGTAAATTAAGCTGATTTCTTCTTACCCTTCCCAAAGATCTGGAGTACAGTTGCGATCCCTTTTAAAAATATTGGAAACCCATTATCATGTTCCTCTCATTCTTCTCTCTTCTAGACTAAACAAATTCACTTCCTTCCACCTTTCCTTACAGGTCATGTTTTCAAAACCTCTTTATCATTCATGTCATTCTCTGCACACACCCCAGTTAGTCGATAATCTGCCTTCAAAGGCGCTGCCCCAAACGGAGTGGATGGAGTCCCCCCTACGGGGCACATCTCTTCCAAACCCTTGCCAGATTCACGACATCCTGATCGGAGTTGCAGCCTGTGCAACCAAAGCATTCCCAACGTGATTTGCTTTTCCAGCTGTGTCTCCTTTGGTGATGCTCAGCCCAAATCGTAGGGCACGGTTAGACGGGCTCTTTGCTTTCAGCTCAGCGTCCCACCCCCGAGGCTCAGTGCGGGGTAGGCAGGGGCTCGGGGGTTGGTTTTCACAAAGCACATCAGCAAGGCTGCAACCCAAACAAAAAAAGGATGTGTCCCGTAGTCCCGCTGTCTGCCTGGAAAAAATAAAAGAAGGGAATATACCCTGGATATACTGTATTAGCAGCCCCATACCTGCCTCGTAAGATCTTACAGCCCTTCAAAATATTTGCTTAATCTCCCCGTATCTTGGCAGGGTACACAGGTGTTAGCGCTCCCAGGTGTTCTTATCCATTCATCTCAAAATATTCTCCTTGTCTTAAACACGGGGAGGCTGAAGTGTTTGGAGGCTCAGTTTCATAGGCAGCGAAGATCCCCTGCTCTGGTTAAAGTCAGGGGGAAATGTCGGTTGCGAGCCAACTGGACAGTTGGGCTTCAAGTGACACGCGAGGTCCCCTCGGAAGTCAACACCGCAGCCAGGAGTTAGAGCCCGGGTTTCCTGAGTCTGTCTAGGGCCCGGTGAGCAGAACCAGGCGGCCTCCCCCTCGGTCGTATAAACACACCGTGCGCAGCCCCTGCTCAGATTTCCCGGGTAAAGCTGCTCGGGGATGGCAGGCGTCGCCGCGTTCTGGGGAAGAGTCGGCTCGATCACGATTTCCTCGCTGACTCGAAATCTTGTTCGTCTCGTACTTGGTTGCGAGCTGCATAGCTGAGAAGCCTGTTAAAGAAAACAAATAGCACCTGCGCCAAGCCCCGCTGCACTCCGGCAGTAAAAGATATTAATAGTTTCCAGCTCTGTATTTTGCGTGTTGGCTTGCCAGAGCTCACCTGCTCCCTGCGAAACGGGAGGCTGCTCGATGCTGGTCGCTGAACAAAAGGCTGGTCTGTAAAAGACAAATCTGGGGGAATTTTTTAAATTCCAAAAATAGACAGGGGGAAAAAAAATGTGCCAGCAAGATGGATCTCATTTCATTTCCCAAATCCCTCTGGTCTCCAGAGTTCATTCTTTGCTCTTAATGTTTCATGCTATGGCTTATTTTAGTCTCCTTAGTGGAAAGTTCAAAACATTTACTTAAAGGCAAAGCTTCAGCTGGCATAAACTGTCACAGCTCCCTCGCCTTCAGCTGCCTTCAGCAGAGGAGCTGCCCTTTAGCATTTAAATGGCTTATTAGAAAGTGGAAAACTGTTTCTTGAAATCATCTGCAAAGGAGAATGGAGTATAAAGGAAGGGCCGCGGTGTGGATTTCAGCTGAGAAACAATCTCTCCACGTGGACAGGGGCAAATACAGAGCACTCCTGGTACACACTGCTCTCCAAGTCTCTCCTCAGATCCCCTCCAAAGCGGCTGCCAGTGCCTCCCCCGCTGCCTGTGGTGCCCTGTCTGCCGGGCAGGAGGGATGGAGGCTGCCAGCATCTCTTGCAGGACGGTACACGCTGCTGAGCACCAGCAGCCTGGAGCCCTAGAGCTGTGTTTAACAGCGATGCCCAGATGGTGCTCCTGTGTGCCAGGGCGATGTGTCCAGAAGCACCAAGGGAGTTCTAACAAATGTTTTCCAAACTGTTGGTTAACTGCCCAGAGGTCTGACCTGGGACACGTGAACCCACTTGCTGCAGCCTCCAGACCAGCCTGGAAAGTTGTTGTTTAGCCGATGACTGGGATAGACGCTCCCTCTCCCACCTGGCAAGTGCCAACACCCCATCCCCGAGGTGTCTCACCCCCAAACCCCATCCACACTGGCCTGTTTTGCAGCGGCAGAGTGCTGCCATCCCGGCCCAGCTCCCCACTTGGCTCTGTGCTCCGTTTCCTGCCTTGGTGCAGTTTTCTTTGCCTGCAGAGGGCATGGTTTTCTTTGCCTCGCTAGGGCATGGCAGAGTGGTTCAGGCACAAAAGCCTGCTTTAAAATATCTGTGGTCCCTGATGTTGGGTCCCTCTTCCTCCTCTCTTGCTGTCAGCATCAGGGGCAGCCCCCTCAGGCCACAGACCTGCCCAAGCACAGCTCAGCTCCCCGCTCCTGCGCTGTCTCTCCCTGCTGTCGTTCAGTCCCGGTGATCAACACAGTGGTAAGAAATACCGTCACAGTTGCCATTCGGCCCAGTGCTTTCACAGGGCACATCTGCAAGCTCTTCTGTTTGTTCAGCACATCCCACAAGGAAAAGAAACAGAAAAATCAGCAAATGCAATATGCATTTTATTTACTGTCAAGTTTAACCACCAGCAGCCATCAGAGCTTCCACCAGTTTGCGGTGTTGGGTTCCCGCACTGGTCCCTCTCTTGTGCGTCCTGACTTAAACTGACCCAACCTCACTGAGTCTCTGGTAAATCCCATCAGCAGGACTATTCCAGATCGACACCAGCCTGACTAAGACCAGGGGAGACTGCCAAAGCCCAAAGGATGGGAACAGTTACTTTGCCAGCACCCTGGCTGGATTCGTGTCTCCGTAGGAATGCGTACACTTCCCTTTGCTTTTGCAATGGCACCAGCGTGTTGACGAACTGCAGCGCTGCTATTTATCCCTTAATTACTCCCATGACTCACATTAAAGTAACAATTTTCCATAGACACAAACACAAGCAGAGCTGACACCACTCAATCTGCCTTTATTCTGAAACACATTCTGTACTTTGGGTTTTGAGGGTGGCAACTGCTGCTCCGTGTTCCTGGTGCCGCGGTTTGCCAGCGTGAGGGGAATGAGACTCGCTGGGCACTTGCTTGTTCCGAGGTGGGGAGGAAGGGTTACAGCCACCGGACTACAGCCGGCGTGGGGCTGAGGACCACTCAGCATGCTGTGCTTCTGGGGGAGAGGGGTGAGAAGCACAACTCAGGGCGGTTCGTGTCTGTGGTAGTTCCTGGATGTTCTTAGGTCGTGTTCATCTGCTGATGTTCTTGCCGGGACACTCCCTCTGTTGGGTTCACCCGTGGGCATCTCAGCCTGGGCTGCTGCTCTGTGCTTTTACTTGTCTCAAGAGGCTCGAGTGCCATCCCTGGATCCTACCTGGGGATATTCATCCTGTTCTGTGCATCCTGTTAATTACAGGTGCCACTGTTGGGTGGGATCATCCCTGCCTGAGTCAGTTGTTTAAAACACCTAACGGAATAATTAGCTGGCAGAGCTCGGCTGCATCCTTTGGGCCAGCCTGGCTTCAGTTCTTACGTGGGGTCCTCATGGACTTCAGACCCCCCGAAGCTCTTTCCCTGTGCTTGACCCTTGGAAAGCAGTACGCATACTGGAGACTGGATGGTCAAGAGGGGTCGTTTTCTCTGACAAACTTGCCTGCCTTGGCACTAGATTTGTCAAAAATCACTCTGGTTTTGTTAGTCTGTGGAGCCAAGAGAAACAGGAGAGAGCCGAAGCTGTTTGATTTCTCTGCTAGCAGCTGCCATTACTTACAGCAATGAGATGTCCCTCGCGATGGTGTCCCAGTGCCACCCCTCCTGCAGGGCAGGGGCTCCTCATCCCTCAGAGCTGTGCGTCTTCCCTAGACTCATCCAACAAAGGGAGCCCTTCCCAAGGCTATTGCCTAGCCTCCCCGTAGCCTAACGGGACGGAAGGTGGCCATGCGCTGTCTCCTCCCAGGGCGGAGAATTGTGATGTCCAACGCAGATGTAGACACGGGAGTGCTCAGAGCTCTCAGCCAGGAAAAGGGCCCCTTTACAAAAACTGCTACGCACAGTCATGTAAACCAGACCGTTCCTGCTCCAAAATGCTCCTAGAATCACGGAAAAGGCAGGAGCGAGCAGATGGAGGGAGGGAGGAGGGATGCGGAGGCAGGGGCGATGCGAGCAGCAGCACTGGCGCAGCACCCAGGGCTGGGAGGTTGCCAGAGGCACCTGCTTGTCCTTGCCCCGGGGTTTGCTTCAAATACCAGGGAAAGTAGGGCAGGACAGAGCTGAGGGAGCAGAGCCCTGGAAAGCTTGAGCGAGGCCGGCTCCAGACAGGCAGTGTGGTGCTTTTGCCACTGCATGTTTTAAGAGATTGTATGGTTTGATGTAGAGTCTGTTAGGGTTGGCCAGCGACTGGCTTACACTTGGTCTGTGCAGATAAAGTTGCCTTCGTATTACACTTCTGTGCTCCCCACACACCCCCTTTAACTTCGCAAAGCGTGGTTTTACCTATATATATATTTTTTTTTTTTTTTAATGCAACTTCGGCTGTGCAGCCTTCCCAGGAAACGCTTCTCGAAACTGTCTGTGCAGGAAATATCCACTGAGGGAAGAGGGGGAAGGAGGTGAAGCCAAGCAGACCTGGGTTCTCCTCTGCAGACAGAGAGACCACGTGCAGCTTCTGACCCTCCAGTTCCTCGGGGCTGTTGGCTGTCTCTTCTGTTTGCTTCCCAGGCCCCACACATCACAAATGTCTTTCAGGAGGGCTTGTCACCCTCCCACCATGCCAGAGTCCTGCCAAGCTCTGCTCCTCTGAAGAAGAAACTTGTAAGGGCTCAGTAGTCATGACTGAGGCCAGATTTTCAAACGGGGCCAGCACTCAATAAACCGCCAGGCTTCTCTGAAAGTCTGGCTCCGAGGAGAGCCTTTCTTTTCTTTATTTTCCCCCTACACTTTGGAGTTGAACTAGGACTGAATCAGGAACATAAACGTCAGGCTGAAGAGGCTGCATCTCTCTTCCCTAGAGGAGTTGTCCTTTGTCTGCCGCCTTTACCTCTGCCAGGGTGCTGATACCCAACGTGTGTCTCGTGGAACACACAGCGGGACTGATGGAGCCCTGTTGCACCGGGATTTCCAACCCAGGCTGCAGAATGGGTTGGGAAGGAGAGAGTCAGAAACAAGCCTTCCCTGGCAGAGAGAGGGATGGAGCACTCAAGCAGTTCTTCCAGCAGGCAGGGCTGTATTTAGGCAGCGCAAGCCCCTGCTTTGTGCCTAAACACCTGAAGCTTCCAGGCATGAAGCCAGGATTTAAACTTCTCCTTAAATAAGGGTGTTTTCCATCGTGTCAGGGAGAAAAAGCGTATCAGCTCATGGAATGCAAGGAGAGCTGCCTGTGTGAGCAGGGAGTGGGACTTGCCCCTCTTCCCTTTCCCCAGTCCCTTTTGAACCAGCTTTGAGCAATGGCACCTGAGAAGCAGCCACCAGAAGGGACCATGGCAGGAGAGATGCCAGGTAGGGCTGCCGGTGCCCATCACCTCCCTTCTGTCCCACACGACTCCTGTTAATCCCTATTTGACTGACCACAGCACGGGGCTGAGCAGGCTGATCCCATGCAGGGATCCATGCAGGTACAGCAGGATCGGTGCAGCGAGACAGGACAAACAGAAGCAAAGGAGCGAAAAAAAACGAGTGTCTCCACATGAAAACCTTCTCAGCTCCTGTGTCCTGCCACAGGGTTATTGCCTTGACTTGCCTCTCGCCTTTGCCATCTCAGATCCTGCTTTCAACAAGTGACTTTAAAATATTTACTGGGGTTTGAAGCAGGAAGGCAGAGACAGGACTCTCTTGTTCATTCTCCTTCTCCAGGTCTAACAGAGGGCTAAATTTGTTGGGGGGGTGAAGCACCTTCACGCCTGAACTGTTCAGTTTGCCCGGTCAGACCGCAGTCTCCCTTGTGCCGGGCCGTGGCTCTGCCCAAGGCCCTTGTTCTCCCAGGACGCAGAACATCGAGCCAGTAATATCTGCCAAAGTTTCCTCTTCCCTAGGTTTGGTACGAGGTGGCACCAGCAAGTGGCTGGTGTTTTCACAGGTAGGGGCTCCAGTCGTGTTCCAGAAAACAGGGCTTCATTGCCTCTTGCTTTTCTCCTGAATCAGGGACATCTCTTGAGCCCAGCAGCTTCAAAGACACGTCCCCCGCACTCCATCATAACAACATTTAGAAGGCAGTTTGAATTTCTTCCAGCTGGCCTCATGTTACAGAGATCCCTATCAGAACCCGGGAGGAAAGAATTAGCAAGGAAAACAAGCGTCTCTTTAAACTCCAGAAAGAAAAAGAAAATGCAAAGGAAAAGGCCACGTAAAAAACATAGCTTGAGCGCAGTGACGTCCAAACAACGTGCTCTTTTCCTGGGATGGTTTGAGGTAGAAAGGAGCCTCATGAGTGGATTTCCTTGTGTCAGCTGGAGACTCTGAACGCTAACGGCAGGATTTGATCAAAGCCAGATGCATTTGCACAGGTACCGTCTGTGTGACCTCCCTCCCAGCCATGGGAAACGCGCACCTACTGCGAGTACTAGCGCCGGAGGGAGCGTGTGCCTGCAGAAGCAGGGAGTCTCCAGCGCAGACAAGCCAATACCCGTGGAGTTTCAAAGGCATCTGCTTGGCTTTTCATGCCCAACTCCTTTCATGCCCCTCCAAGGGACTTCTTGCAACTCTCTCTTCCCTCAGAGAAGCATCACAGTTGCAGACTTTCCCCTTTTACCAGGAGATGAAGCAGTTGGGCTCTGGGTGAGCAGTGGGAAAGCCTGGATCAGGCAGCTCCCTTAGTAGCAGAGAGCTTCCCACACCCAAGGCGCTCCCCAAAGCTCAGCCGGTCGGTTTTGTTGTGGTTACTGCTGAGCCGCCTCCTCTTGTGTAGCCGTCCTGCGCCCCAGCCCAAGCCCTGCGGCCATCCTCGGCATCTTTCCTTTGGTACACAGACTGACTTGCTGACATGTGAACAACTCCTTTTAAAGAGCAGATACCCTCCGTTTCAAAGTGCAAAGTCCCTCGGGCAGCAGGGGAAAACTGGCAAGAGACACAGACTGAATTTGGTTTAGCTCTGCTCTCCCCTGTGGGTCTTCACACGAAGAAGCCGGTGGCATGAGATGGGGCTTGGGGACCAGAAGTTGGCATCTTCACATATTAGAAACCGTTTCCACTAGCAAGCCTTACAAGCACTGTCTCTGTTTCTGTATTTGTGATCCCCACAGTGCTATTTTTCTGCCTTTCCCAATACTTTCTCTTCTTCCCTATTCCTTCTGCCAATGGGCCCAGCCTCTTAGCTGGCTCTCTTCAAAGGAAGGCATTATGTTATGCCACCCCTGTTCTTTTCTCCAGCAAATTTCCGTTATGATTGGAAAAAAGCCTGGCAGCCATCACCTCTGCTCTTTGATGATGACCTTTGGTTGGTTATCGAGCTATTACTCATAATTTAATTGTCTTCACTTGCTCTAAGTAAAAAGTAGGATAGATACATGGATAAGGGGGGGGGGGGGGGGGGGGGGGGGGCAATTTGTGGTGATTCCTGGCCCAGGCTGAGTTGGAAGGGGTGGGAGATTGCATCGAGC
The DNA here is from genome assembly GCA_027574665.1 of Rhynochetos jubatus. Lineage (NCBI taxonomy): Eukaryota > Metazoa > Chordata > Aves > Eurypygiformes > Rhynochetidae > Rhynochetos > Rhynochetos jubatus. The sequence goes on along the minus strand of CM050666.1, from coordinate 15,720,432 downwards.
TGCACCAGCTTACACCTTGCCAGATACTGACTTGCTCTGACAGTGAAACCTTTCTCACCCTCAGAGCTCAGGGTATTGTATGCCTGGGTTTAGTGAGCTGCTGAAGGAAAATTCACGAGGTGCAATTAAAGCAAAACTTACAGATTGATGTTTCAGCTTTAAAAAAAGTGCACTTGAGCATATGTTACTTCAGAGACAAACCCGATCTGCCCCTCTTGCTGAGAAGATTCACATAGCAACAGTGAACGGGGCTTTCTTCAATTTGCTTTATCCTGTGTGTATTTAAGATAACCCTTTTTTTCCAGAATTTCATTTAGCTACTCATACTCCAAACACAAGGACAGATGGTCACCAGATCAAACTTAATCAGCATTCTGTATGCTGGATTTGGGGCTTAGAAATTCATCTGGTTCTAGTAAAACATAGTCTGAAACCTGCCTGGTGTTTAACTCGACCACAGAATTGTATTACATTTCTAAGCCTCCCCATCCTCACAAGAGATTGAGAAGGGGATCGTCAGGCATTTATAAAACGGGGTTGATTAGGGGTTTAATTATCAGAGATCCAAATCTGCTCTGTTACTGGTGTCTCACTGGAGAATGACATTTTTAACATAGGACTGCAGCCCACTTTGACCCATTTGTTCCTTCTCAAAGTTCACCACAGGGCTAAATCCAGCCCTGGAGTAAGAGGATGCCGTTTTGTTCAGCTCCCCTTACACCACGCTGAATTCAAGGTCCAGACCTTGGCAGTGCACCCTCCATCAAGACAACCTGAACTATTTTCCCATGGCTTCTTCTCATTCCTCTTCCCACAGGCTCTTCCCTTTTCTGCCCCTCATTGCTGTTAGCTGTTGGCCTGGCAGGGCTGAACTCCGGCGAGTGCCCCCATGCCAAGGGGTTGGCGTTACATGGACAGGCCAAGCCACCAGCTCCCCCGGGGCTGAGGAGCGCGGAGGAGGGTTCCAGGCTTTGTCAGCCTTTACATGCCCGGGAGCGCACAGGTATCCAGGCACATCCAAAGCCATAGCAAAGCCTCCTTCTCCTTCAGTGAAGACAAGGTTTCACCCCGTGTCCTTAAATCCTCTGTCCTTCAAGCTGCTGTGCTGATCTTTTTGTACCCTTCGAAACCACTCGGCTACTTCATCCCTCATGCCACAGTCCGTTAGAGATGCGTATGCCACTGCGTCGCCTTTGCTGCCTTTATCTGCGTAGCCGTGGCGTGGGTCTGACTGGCTGAAGCCCAAAAACCACTCCAAGTGGCACACAGGCGACAGCCATCTGTGTCTTTTTCACATTTGGTTTCATTGTTTTGGGCTCAAATCCAATTGCTGCAACCTACAGTAACTCTAGACTTTCCAAGGCTCAGAGCTTTCCATGGAGCACGGTCTGCGGTTAGAGAAGCAAACCTGGAAAAAACCCTTGTTGGACTGGGTCAGAAGTATTTTAGTTAGTGCAGCAGGAGCTGCCAGTGGTGAAAACAGCACTCCCAGAGCATGAATGAACGGAGTGGTGTTCCATTCTGCCCAGGTTAGACAAGTCAGTCCTACCTCGGCACTGTGTAGTTTGCTCGAGGTGCATTTCCACTGACACGTAGTAAATACAAACGCTCTTTATGAGATACTCACGGGTGGAAGGCATCGAGGGGTTGCTGAAGGCTACTCTGATGGTGTGTATTCAGAGCCCTCCTGTTTGGCATTAATTAGCACAATGAACTGTTTTGCAATTTCCCAGCACAGGCACATCCAGATTCCTGCTAGGAATTGGAAGTGGCATCACCCACTCCTCCACCCAAACCAGACAGCGCTGAGACACTCCCTCCCTCACATGAAGCTTGCGTCCCCCCCAGCCCCACGGCGGGGGTGTGCAGGGGCTTGGGGGGGGGGGGGGGGCGGGATTCATTTGCATTATAGGAACATGCCGTTTCTAACAGGCCTGAGGCTGGGGGCTTCACCACGGTCTCTCTCTTGTGCCCCTGGTGCTGTTAGCGGGCACAGGGAGACGCTCTGGGTTTGGCATGTGGGCTGGTGTGTTCCTGGTGTGCAGGATGAGGATTGCAGGAAGCTGATGCCCACAAGAGCTCAAACTGCCCAGGAACTGTTGGGAGCTTGTGACCCAAAACTGATCCGAACCCATCGTGTCGCAGCACTGGGAGGAACTGGTGTAAACCATTCCCTTATGTGTTCCCCTTTTCTCTGGGCTTGGTTGCTCCAAGCCTACTACAGCTGCTTCCTAATGCAATACTACGGAAATAACTACAGGGTTTGGATCCTGCCCTTGCTAAAGGCCAAGAGCGAAGGGGATACTTGCACTTTTTCTGCCTATTTTATCCCTGTGAGGCGTCTGACAAGCATTTGCTACCAGCCCCAAGCTGCAGGGATAATTAAATCTGTACCAACCAAAGTGCTAGAACGTGAAAGCGTGTGTGCTTCAGCGACGTGCCGTGGAACATAACATAGCTAAGCAGATCCTGAATTGGGACAGTACCAACTCCCTCTGCTTAGGCATCCCACCATGGGGAGGTCACCCTGCTGTTCGTGGCTTCTGGTTCCTCGCACGGAGCTGAGAGTGCTGTTGCCAGTGCCTTTGGTGCACCGCTATTTCGTGTCCTCAGCACAAAGGCTCTTTTTGGCTGTTTATTAGTGGTTATATCTTGCCTCATGCAAGGACCGTTGGCCTCGGACTGCTCATGCTGGAGCTGTTTCTTCCGTGTTAATCTCTGAGGCAACAGCCATCCTCTCAAGCGGGCTATATGGTGTGAATAGGTCCCTTCCCGTGACTAACGTAGAGCTGGGACAGCGTGAAGCGCTGTTGGGGCACGGATACAGTCACTGCACCCACCTTGGGGGACAGCCACCGCTGCAGCCTGCCTCCAGCATCACCGTCCCCACAGCATCCAAGCACCACTGCAGCTCCTTCCGCTTGCTCTGCTCTCCTGTGAACTTTACCAGTTTTTGCTTGTTTCTCTGACCTTTGGAGCCCTTTCAAAGTCATCTGCCTCTTCCTTTGATGTAATTCCAGGCCAGTGCCTGCTGCCAGCTGATTTGTTGCCTGTTTTTACACGTCGCCAGCAAATCACCACCTCTTCATATCGTTTAGACAGTCATCAAATCTAGGCTTGCCAGCTCTTTCTGTTAATGGGCTGGGAGGGATTGTTACATCTCGCTGATGGGACCAGAAAGCTGCTTAATTCCGGCTAACAAATCTTTAAAGCCTGATGTGGGACTTTTATGGCCAGAGCAGGGTCTGGCCTGTGTTCTGGACCCAGGGTCCGCCGGTACGTCGGCTGTACCTCATCTTTCCACTGAGCAGCAGGGCACTTCAGCTACCACGAGCACTGGCTCCACTGTGCTGGAAATGTATCCCTCAAGTTGTTGCGGCAGAGGTTTGGCTTGTGCTGGTTCTGGGATGGAGACAGTTTCTATCGGAGAGCCGGGTGGGACCTCCTGAGTCCTCTTCTACAGCTGGTCCCAGTTACAGGCAGCCTGGGACCAGTGGGAGGTGAAGGACCCTGGTGGCTTGTAGCACTGGTTGTTCTTGCAAAGTCAGCAAGAGCTGGGGGTGGACATGGGGGCCCCAGGTGAGGTGCCGAGTCCACAGGCCACGTTCGGGCTCCGCTCCAGCACCACGCAGCCCACAGCGTGCTGCTTCCATGCCTGGCAGGCTCCACGTTTTTCAGGTATTCCTCAGGAGAGCTATATTGAGGCGCATTGGTGGTGAAAGGCAGGAGTACTTTCTCCATGACTTCTGGATAGTTTTCTACACACTTGTCTGTGTTGCCTTTACAGCTCCCGGTATCTGCTCGGTGGCTCCTTTAAGACCAAGATTTCCTTTGTGGGCCAGGAGTAAAATCCATGCTTCCCTCCAACACAGAGGACAGCCAGAAGGGGAAGGCATAGCACAGTTGACCAAACCCCAGATTCACCTGGGCACCGCGGGCATCTCCCACCGCATCATTCAGGACCTGAGGTATGTGTTTATTTCTTGAGGTACAGACACGGCACACGCAGCTTTAAACTACTCTGACTCCGTTTTCTCTGTGTGGGTCCCCAGCTCCCTAAAGAACATGATTTGAAGAGATAAGTGCTTACTGGTTAGACGTAACTGGGACGATTTTACGTAGCACAGTGGGTGTAGCCTTTCCAAAGTGGCCTGCGCACTTCTTGGGCTCTCCACAGACGTTTAGCTTTTATTCTTTCTCCTTTTGTTGGTTCCCTTCCCATAAATCACCAGAAGGAAAGCATGTAGATGTTCCATATGAGGTGGGGAAAGCCAGTAGGAACCCTGAAATGAAAAGTAATCCACGATAAAAAAAGTTAGTGTAATTGAAACCAGCCTTTTCAAGTGCCCTTCTCCCCAGAGGCCTGCCCTGCAGACACTGACAAACAGGGCTGGCCTGAAAAGGAAAAGCAGGAGCAGCACACTGGCAGGTAGATGCTCAGGTCAGTGCAAAACCTGGTACAAGCAGGTCTTGCCCTGCAAACATCCATGCCCATGCTTAACAGCACAGGACATCCAGCCCCTGCGGGGAGTGGGCAGTCCACAGCCGTTTGCAGCCCCTTGTTTTGCTGCCCTGCATTCAGGCCTTGCAGCATAAGGATCGTCACAGGGTCGTGGGCCATGTGCGGCAGAGGGGCTCCCTCGGAGAGGGCTGAGCTGCACTGGGCACCCCAGAGCCCAGGGTGCCCCTCACCCTGCCGAGCCACAGCCACGACACTGCTCACAACCTGTGTGTTGACAACAGCGGGGCTGTGGGCTCCAGCCGGGCTTGTTCGCATGGCTCAGCCCCTCCCTGGGATCTGTAATGCTCCCCCAGGCCACCAGAGCAGCCAGCCAGGCTGCCAGGTCGGGGATTAGTCCTGGCTTGGCTTCGCTGTGCTCTCTTGAGCACTATCGAGTCTCAAATGCGCCATGTCTGCAGTTACGGATCTGATCCAGGCTGCAGCTCGTTTGCCGGCACAGCCGTGCAGGAGAGCTGAGTTCGAGCTCGGTAACTTCATGTTTGCCAAGGGTTTGCGTTTTGCACTGAGATCTGGGCTGCTGCCGTCGCCCACGATGCCAACCCAGCCCACTCGGCCTCCTGCCACCCATGGAGTCGTGCGCTCCAAGCAAAGCCTGGTAATACCACATCTGGGGGTTACAAACCCCAGCAGCTTACACGTCCCAGCCAGCCGGGAGGGTGTCCAGCGTGTCGCAGGCATATCTCAAACCTCTCAGGAAAGGCTGAAGGCACCACAGAGCCCTGGGGCTAGAGAGCAGCCTGGGACAGCCCCATCTCCTGCTGTTCCAGTGCCCACGCGTGGCCAAGCCCTGAATCTTTCCCTCCCTTGCTTTGTTGCATCCAAGTGCAGCGCAAACTCTTTGCAAAGAAAGCAAGTGTCCTCTGCTGGCTGCAAGCAAAAATGCACGTGGTGGTACCCTGTCTGGGACAGCGCTGCAGCAGGGGTGTGTTCCGAGGAGTTGGCGACCTGGCTCTGTTCTAAAGGTGGGCGATAAACCAACTGTGAAATGGAGCTATAAGCTGGCTGCTTGCAGCGTGGACAGAGGAAGGGGTCAGGGTCTCTGTGCCTTCCGGGTGCAGCCCTGAAGAGCCCTCAGAGCCCCATTGCCAGGGGGTCCCCAGGTAAGGCCTGAGATGGTGGAGGCTGGAAGGGGGCAGCTGCCCAAGAGAAGCAGGAGATCGGAGGTGCCCAAGGCACAGGAGCAGAGGGGCTCTTCCCCAGCACGGAGCACATTATGGGCAGTGCCTGCAGAAAGGCCCTAAGAGCAGGGCCCAGAACCCATCAGGCATTTGTTCTCTGTGTTTCTGAAATAATCCCTCAGAGATCAACAGGGTTTCACGTCTTTCCCCATCTGTTCTTAATCTGTTCTCTTGACAGATGCCAAACCACCATACCCTGTATGGAAAGACACACAACAAAATACAAAGCCTGATATCTCCTCTGGTTTTATTCAGGAACGTTCCTTGGAGCCTGGCTCTGGTCATGCCCCAGGCGTGCGTGGAGGCCCAGGGAGGAACCTGCAGCAGGACAGATCTGCTGTCAGCAGGGTTTTCACAGCAAGGCCCAGAGAAGGGGTGGCCAGGGCACAGACTACATCTGCGGGAGCAGCTTTGTGTTTATGCAAACCCGATGACTCAGGTTGGTGATTTTCAGCTGCTGACATCCCTCTGCCACCAAGCAGCCTGAGCCAACGCCTCGGGCCCGTTGTTCCGGGCACTGCAGACCTGTACGGCCAGAGACAGCCCCGGTGGGCAGAGAGAAGGGACCTGCCTTGTAAAGGTCACAGTGCAGATAGGGCCAGAAGGGAAACCAGTGCCCTGAACCCCCCCGAAGGCTCCAGTCAGCAAGTCAAGCAGCCTCTCATCCCAGTGTTACCTTACAGTTCATCCCTGCAAAATCTGTTGAGAACCTTAGCAACAGCATTTTAATGGTACCCAAGAATGCTTTCTTTAAGGCTGTTCCTCAGTGGCTACAGCACTTTTACCAGTGCCTGGACCAAACCAGCTCTGATAATAAATAGTAACGCAGGGTAACCCCCAGCATCTAAAATTATTCTATCCTAAGCTCTTCCCATCCTCATCCTATCGATCAGAAGGTCTGAGTGTGTGCAACAGCTCATACAGTAAATGGACTTTGACTTTCTTCTTTCCAAACACTGAAACTGGCGCTTTTCAGGACACTGCCACGAAATTTACAGCTCTATCACCAACTCCTTAATAGTTGCCAGGTTCTCTGGAGGCCTTTGAAAGTGAAGACAGTAAAAAGATACGAGCCGAGACTGACCACAGGTTTCATGTCTGCAGATTCCTGCGTGCCCGTTTGAGTCTTTTCAGCAAGCTAATGGAAACCAATTCTGTGTCGTCAAGGCAAGATGATGAGGTTTTAGAGTTCCCCTGACTAGCAACAGAGAATCGATGCAGCTCTGCAGCAGCCGGATGCCAGCGCATCGCTACGTCTCAACTTCACCGTTCGCCTCAGGTGAGAAAAGGGAGAGATTTCCTCTTTGCGTATCATTTGCTTAATCAATCTGAAACACAGTCCTGACAGTGTGAAAACAGGTTTGAAACGGTGAGAGTTACACACCTCTGCAATACGCCCATTACCCCAGGATCGGGGTATTCATTTAAGGTTTGGATGAGCAAGACGGGACGCTGGGAAAAGATTCAGCAGCTCTGATAGGAGAGGGAAAAGGGCGCTGTCTTGGGCTGTTAGCATCACAGCGTGCCCCGCCCTGTTCAGACACTGCTTCACACCAGCCCAAGCCTATGTTAATTTACTAAATGAAAACATTCTGTGCCTCCCCAGTTTGGCAAAGGTGGGATTTGGGGTGAAAGAGATCTCCTTTGCTGGCTCTGCATGTTTTGCCAGTATCCCCCAACTCCCTGAAACGTCAAGAGTAAGATCAACAGAGTGAAACGTAATCGCAGAGAGAAACAGTGTTTTATAAAACATCCTCACAGCGGCAATCATAATAAAAATACCAACCTGTGGTTTGTAAAAATCTAGCAATAAAACCACAGACATCTTTACAGCTCCCAGATACACAGTGCTCCCTGGCAGCAAGCAGGAAAACCCTCCCAGATGCAAGAAGCAAAACTATAACTGGGGAACAGGCCTAATTCTTTTACAGCCTGCAAAAAAAAAAGGGCCACACATGACACCAATTCACAGGTCATTACCAGTCGCCATCAGGAGAGATAAACCAAACCCCTTAGGTTTCCTCACCTGAAGACCGGGCAGCGGCAGAGCTGCATGGAGCTGGGATGCTACGCTAACAGGCAAGTGCGTGGGTTAGGTTCATAAAGCAAGCTCAGAGATTCGGGCTGTCCCCTGGTCGTTCAAAGCCCTTTTCTCTGCAAGCCAGGTTACAGGCCTCTGTACTTCCCTAGCTGACAGTGAGAGTGTGCTGTTCCATGGGAACAGAGGTCATCTCTCTTAAAATGTGAGGCAGGCCCTCGGGCAATGTAGCTCAGCTTCCCCGTGTGCTCTGGCAGGCTAGTTAATATTCCCATGCCTTGAATCTCCCATTGGCCAAAGGAATCCCGTATTCCTCCCGCTTTTTGTCCAACACGGCTCAAAAGCTCTTGGGGTGGGCACTGCTCGTGGTGGGCTGTGGCAGCAGAGGGCTGGTTGTGCGCCAGGTGACTGCTCACCTGGGTACTGAGCAGGACTTGAAAGCACAGAGTGCGGTCGGTGCGGGCCTTTCTGGACCCCCTGCAGTCATTTAGCCCCTTTCTTAGGTGCTTGACTCGGCTGGGGTACAGCCAGGATTTTGGATCTCCCGCCTGTTTGCCCGCACTGCTGGGGGAGGCAGGCCTCAGCTTGCTGAGGTGATGGCACCGATTCAGCTATTGACAACTGCGGTGACTTGTCTCTTCCTCTGTCTGCCTTGGGAATGAACCCATGCGGCATTCATGATGGGAAATGACGCAGAGGTAAAAAACCAGTTCCAGGTAGGCCAGGGTCAGAGCCAACCCAGCCTCAGCCCTGTGACCGTCAACTCACATTGCAGTAGGTTTCTTGAGGCTGATAATTTAACGATTCTTTGGCCCAAGGGTACATCTCCCACTGGGAATCTGCTTCTCCAAAGCTGCTTTATCGCTGGCCTGAGAGGAAGCGCTCGGGGCGTGTGTGTAAACGGATGTGATGAGAGCTAATGCATGGTAACAGCCACAGCACATCCAGCCAGTCTGACAAAACGGACGAGGTGCTGTATGTGTTTGCCTCCCCGAACACAGAGGTCACTGGCCGTTTTCCTGATGGTCCCTGATAGAATACAGCAGGCAGGGCCTGGGCATACATACACAAGGCTGTCAGTGATTACCTGTATACATAAACTAGATTTTCAGTGTGTTTTTTGTAAAAGCCTTAAAACACAAGAGAAAATGCAGACGTCACAGGTCTCTTCTGCACGAGAAAGAATGCTGGTTCTTCTCCTCTTCTTTCCAGGCTATTCATAACTTGTCTTTTGTGGACTGATTGAGTTTAGCTGCCTAGCTGAAGAGTTGTTTGAAAGCTGTTCTGGGCCTTAATCACATTCCTTCTGATTGTAATGGGAGCCCTTTCTCCTCAGGTTCCTGGGAAAGGCCCACGATATAACTGAAAGGTGGGCAGTGCTTTTGCCCTTGTTAGGATCTGTACCGTCGCAGAGTTCTGGCTGACATCCACCTCATGAATTAATGCTGAACAATAATGGATTTTCTAGGAGTCTGGTTGGTAAAGTGGAGATAAGGGAGCTGAGTAAGGGGCCGATGCCTTCTCCTTCCAGCAATTGCAGCAATGTTTTACATTCAGGGAGTAGGTCAATTCACTGGCACATTTAATGGATGAGATAAGGGCAGCTTGCACTAAATTAGCTTTCTGGGCAATGTATGATATTGGGGATGCAAATTCCAGTTCTGGCTGCCTAGCAAGCCCCAGCAGACCTATTTGCAGATGATGCTCCCTCGCACTAAAAACAAACGCTGCTGCTCCTGAGCACCCTGCTATAAAGCAAAGGACCGCTAAGGCAGCGCAGGCCAACGTGCTGCCTTTGGGAGACGGCTGACCGCGCTCTGCTCAGCACCGTTTCATTAGTGGTAGGCCACGCTGCAGCGATCTCTGTGTCGTGCCTCCCTCCACGTGCAGCTCACAGCTGCCTGCTCCCACGTTCTGCTCCTCCAGCCCCATGTCAGCCCAGATTAAGCTTCTGGATCCTGACCCCCTTTCTCCTCAAGAGATTCTGAGCCTCAGTTTCAGCACTTGTCACCAGACGTTACTTGTTCTGCAGCAGGAAGCTTCCTCTTTCACCAGGAACCCCACTGGCCTAAGTGTTGTGCAAACAAAGGGAAAACAAGAATAAAACCAGTTTCTGCCTTAAGGAGCTGACAGCATCTCCCTTATTTCTCCCAGCTTCTGTAAATAAATCCCTGGCCATGTCCCTCTTCTTCAGAGGACAATAGAAGGAGCTGTCATCACTCCCTGACACTGACTGTTCCTGCCATTCGCTAAGCTTTCCCCTCCCTCTCCCATGCAGGGGGAAGTTTGTTAAAAATTAGATCTCCTCTGATGACTGCTAATTATCCTCGAAGCTGTCGGTAAGATGCAGCGAAGGGACCAAAGACAGCGCTCAGGGTCAGCCCTGCGGGAGGAACGCTGGCTTGGCCCGTGCCACTGAGCAGAACTAGGCCTTGGGCGTTTGAACCGACGTTCTTCAGCAGGAGGTCTGAGCGCAAAGGTGCTCAACAGAGATCGGTGGAGAAGCGTCTCTGTATGCGCACACGCTTACGTACGTTTGGTTCTGGTTTTTAAAACCTTCCCTTTTGGAACGGGGAGAGATCTCATCGCCCTTCAGATCTGGACATTATGGTTGAATTTCACCCTGGCTCTTGTTCCCTGCTCTGCCCCAAGCTCTGGGAAAGACTCTGCCCAACAACCATCCCCTTGTCCCACGCCCAGCGCGCTGCTGTCGAGAGCAGAGGGCTCGAGTGATGACCTGCGGGCTGCCTGCTTGCACGGAGCGTCAGCCACCCCGGCACGGTCTCCTTCCCGGCGGGGTGAATGTGAAGCTAATCCCAGATTCTCGTCTCAGCCACGCTGATCTAATTAATAGTAACTCTTTTGGCTTTATAGGGTGGAGGGTGTCTGGATTTAGGTCTGTGCTACTGGAAACAAAACCTGGCCAGCTCTCCATGGAGGCATTACAGATGCACGGCAAAGAGGAAGAACATCCATGTGCGGGGACACGGGAGAGGTGAGGAACCTTTTCTGCTCCCAGCTCTGCAGCCTGCTGCTGTCTCCTGCCCTTGTAATCTGTGCTCTTTAAAAACCACAGCAAGCAAGAGACAATAAGGAGAGGCACCTTAAAAGCCAAGAGCCTGCAAGAGTGGGAAGATGCTGGAAAATGTCCTGGAAAATCTCTGTCCTTGCTCCTAGTAGAGCCTGGAGTAGAGAAAGCACTGGGTAGGAGGCAGATCACCCGAGAGAAAACACAGGACAGGATCAGCCTTGCCCTAACCTCTCCCTAATATCTTCCCATTAACTAATTAGCATGAGCTTTTTAACGTACACATGGCCCCTCCATCAGCTTCCAGTCACCCTCTTCCCTGGCCCCTCTCTCTGTCCCCAGAGAGCAGAGCAAGGAGGGCAAGAGCCCAGAGCCAGTGCTGCCAGGCAGATGCTGCTCCAGCCGCTGTCGGTGCTGCTGGCAGCCCCCCTCCCTCCACGGGCATCGCAGCCACTCGATTTATTTCTATGCAGGAACTTTGGAGACGCTTCGTGCCGGCAGCCCGGCACGTTTCCAACACAGCCCAGGCAGCCCGCGGAGGGCACGCGGGGCAACAGGGCAGGGCATCAGGGCAATTCTTGAGCCGGTCCTGGGACAGGCCGGCCAACCTGCGACTCTCCGCTTAGCAACGAGCTTCTGGCGATCCATACAGAGGATTGCATCCCGCCAAATCCGGGCAAATCCACCCGTGCAAGGAGTTCGCTGCCCTGCAGAGCTGGACCATATGGCTGACGAATAAGCCGTCAAGGAACAGAGGTCTTCGAGCCAAAGTCCAGGACTCAGAGGTCCTCAGATCTGGAATCTGCTTGCTGGATTTTCTGCCTGATCCTGTCAAATCATGGGAGTCAAGAAGCGTGGAGTTTGTCTCCATTTCCCCATGGATTTGGTGCCTGCCCCTGCGGTGGTTGCTGAGAGCCAGTCTCTGAAAGGACGCCTGTAGTTCTCACCCGGAGCCATCCATCCATCACTACAGGAAGCACTGATAGCTGGGCTGGCGGTACAGCCCACAGGACTGCTGCACAGCTCCTGAGCACGCCCGATCTCAGGGCCCTGCGTTTGCACTTTGGGGATCGGAATTTCTGGGGAAAGACCCCTTGGCCATCTCCAAAGTTCAGGAGTTGTGATCGGGGCCAGAGCTTCCTCCAACCCAGCTCTCTGCAGAGGGGTCACTGAGCTATGACTGACTGCATTACACAGCACCCTCCTTTTCGGGACTTCTAAAGAGCTCTGCGGATATGAATGACACGGAGTGACCATGCCCGCAGCACCCTGCAAGACAGAGATATTCCCATTTTGAACATGAAACTGGAGCAGCTCAGCGGGCCGCTCACCTGGCGAGGGGCAGCAGATGCTGCTGCTGAAGCAGAGCGGCCTTCTAAGGGTGACAGACGTCCTGATGAATGTCACACCTTCAGGCCAGCTAGTGAAAAGCACTTTCTCTCCAACAACGCGGCGAGGGGGTTTCCTTCCCTGGGTTATTAGGATCCGTGCTGAACTGAACATCCTTCTGCCTTTCCTGCCAGGGTGATTCAAATGGCAAATTCATTCATTTTTTTGGCACGGGTCCTAACAATCAGCTTCTCGGACTAGTTCATCACCTAACGGGATCCTAAATTAAGAGCCTGCATTTTATATCAAAAGCTGGATGGTTCTGAGATGGAAGGAAGAGCATGAACAGGGCTTGTTCTCCGGGCCTGTGCCTGACGCTGCAAACCGGTGCGAGCCGGGGCTCGCTTGGCACAGGTGCTGCACGGAGATGCCCAAAGAGTTCCCGGGAGCTGCCCTGGGACGCTGCTCACACCCACCGCACCGGTGGGCCGGGGCAGCCTGCTCCTCCCCGCTGCAGGGCCCTTCGCCATCCCTGCTGGCACAGTTACGTCACCTCTACCAGCCTTTCCGCTTCACTGCTCGTCTTCGGGTTGAGCTGTGACCAAGAACTAACGCGCTTTCTTAAAATTACTTCCCTCCAGGCAATGCTGCGCTGCATGTTCCCCGGCCTCGGGAGCCGCAAGGCGCGGAGGAGCGGCAGGTGCGTCCCACGGTTCCTCACGCGCACCAGGGCCGCACCCAGGGTACGTAGATCCCCAGGTGGGAGCTTAATGTTGAATTTTATACTGGTTAAGGCCTGAAAGAGTTATCCGTGCTTGGTGTAGTACTTCTTTTTCCCTAGAAAATCATGATCGCTGACTTCTAGAACCTTTAATCGGCTTTTTCTGCTGGCTGCTTTAACAAACCAAGTCCCCGTCGCTTGACTTGGACGTCCCGTATGCTGAAGGGGTTTCTGCAAACCCAGAACAGGCGCGGTGCGGGCCTGCACGCGGGGTCAATCTCGCCAGGCTTCTCCCACGCGTGCCATTCGCAGGGGCAGCGTCCTGCTCACGGGCAACCCCCGGCTGCCCTAACCTTGCCCCGCTCTGCACGCCGGCCGGTGCGCGCTGTTCAGCTCACCTCGGTGCGTCTGACGGTGACACAACAACCCCGCGCCGGTGACACAACCCCGGCCGGTGACACGACCCCCGGCCGGTGACACGACCCCGGCCGGTGACACGACCCCCGGCCGGTGACACAACCCCGGCCGGTGACACGACCCCCGGCCGGTGACACGACCCCGTGCGGGTGATGACGCCCCGCGGCGGCAGCCTACGGCCGCGCGCGGGTGTCCTGCAAAGCGTCACGGCGGAGCCAGGGTGCGCGTGCAGGGCGCATCCCGCAGAAATTCCAGCCGCCGGAGCCCGCTCCGCGGGGCCCCCGCAGCCGTGCCCGTTCCCGGGGGTTACGCGGGCAGCTCCGCGGGGCCGTGGGTGTGCGGGCACGCGCGGGCATGTGCTGACGCGGCCGGCGGCCCCGGGCACGCGCCCGGCCCGCCCCTTGCAGCACGGGTTGTGGCCGCCGGCCTGACCCCCCCCCGCCCCGTGTGTGCACGCGCACGCACGCCGCCTCACGTGCACCGGCGTGCAGGCACACGGGGGCCGTGGGCGGGGCTAAGGCCGCGGCCGATGACAGCGCTGACCCCCCGTTGCCATAGCGACGGGCCGGGCTGCCGCAGCCGCACCTGCGCCTGCGCCGCCGCCCCCGGTCCCCGCCGCCGCCGCCGCCGGTAAGTGCCGGCCCCGCTGGGCGCCCCTCGGCTCCTCCGGGCTGGCGCTGCGGGGCCGCGAGAGCTGGCGGTGACGGATCGGCTGCGTGTGCTGCTGGCAGCGGGGGGGGCGGCCCGGTGCGCCCGGGGGGGGTTCTGCGGCGGGAGGGAGCCGCCCCGGCACCGCCGCGGAGGGCCGAGCAGGTGAGGGGGCGGCGGGGGGGGGCGGCGCCCTGTCCCCCCACCTGAGGGGGCCCGAGCGGCACCGCGCTCACCCGGGGGTGGGGGTGGGCGGCACCGCTGCTCGGGGCGGGGGCCGAGGCCTCCTGCCCCCTCCGCCCACCCACCGGGGCGGCCCCGGGCCCTCCCCGCGGCGTTGCGAGGCGGCTGCCCCGGGGGCGGGGGGGGCCGGGGCGCCCCCCTGGCCCCTCTCTGCGTTCCGGGGGGGGCGGGCGCGGTCCCGGGCCCGGCGGGGCCGGGGCAGCAGCGCCCCAGGGGAGGGGGATCCGCGGCGGCGGGGGTGTGCGGGCGCCGGGCCCCGCGCCGCCGCTTCTCTCCTAAGGCCATAAAACGCCCTTTTTCTGGTCACCCGAGCATCGGCGGGGGGGCTCCCCCGGTCTTGGCTCGGGGACAAGGGCGTTTGCTCCCCCCGCCCCCTCGGCGGCAGCGTTCACCACCCTCCCCCATCCCTCCGGCTCCTCCGCGCTTCGGGTGAGGCGGCCGCGCTGGCGTTTCCAGGGGCAGCGGGGGGCCGGGGGGGGCGGGGGGGAGGACTCTGCAGTTGGGGTCTTTGCCCCGGAGCGGCGCTGCCGGCGGGGATGTGGCAGCCGCGGAGATGCCGTTTCCCACGGGGTGGGACGGGGGGGCGCGGGAGGGGCGCGCCCCACCCTGGGCAGCGGCGGTACCCGCCGGCGGCTGCGCTCCCGGCGGCGGAAAGCGCAGACGGGGTCGGTGCGTGAAGCCCAGCGGCGGCCCCGCGGGTGGAAGTGTCCGCTGTGATCTGCATTGCAGGTGCACGGGCGGCAGCCGGGGTACCTGTCGGCTTTGTGAGCTGGCGAGATGCTTGAGAGCTCTGTTGGTGCCTTTGCAGCGTCAATTATGCTCCTTAATTGAAATGTAAAAAACAGACGAATGGGTGTGACTAAGTCCGGTGCCTTTTCCCCTGTAACTCGCTCGTTAGCGACTGCGATTCTGTCGCGCTTCGTTACGCCTGAACCCCTGGGAGCGGGTAGACCACCCGGCCATTCAGGCTGTGACGGCACAGCGCTTTTGGTTCCGCGGTTCCGAGCGAGCGCTTCACAGCCAGCCGGCGGCGGGCTTGCGATACTGGTAACGGGTCAAGCCTTTGGTCGTAGGGCGCTCCCAGCAGCCGTTCTTGGCGAGACAGCAGCGCCCGAGGGGTCAGAACAGAGCAAGTGGCAGCTGCTTAAGCGGAGCCAAGGACTATTGGCCAAAATGACGCAGAGCTCCTTGTTTTCATCCTATTGCCCTACCTCTGCCTAGCTTCTCTGTCAGGTTTCCTCCCCCATCGCCTCGGGAACGACGCAGCTCTGGTGACCACCCCAATGTGGGCAGCTTGCCGCCCGGCAGTTGTTGCGAACTCCAGCGCAGCCATCTTGCTTCACTCCTTAAACTTGTTTCCGTCACGTTTCAGGTATCGTTGCGTGCTTTCAGGGCTTTTAAATGGCTTTTTGTTTTGTTGCCATTGGAGTTACAGAACTCGAACTGCTCCTCTGCGTGCCCTAGTCCAAGAGGCTGTAGGCATTCAGGACAGTACATTTGCTCGTCCAGACCTACTGCGTCAGTCCGTCCTTTAGCAGCAGTGGGCAGAAAAACCCCTTGTCGGCGCTTTTCTTCCAGAATGTGGACACCAGCTAAAGTAAAAGAATCCTTGAACAGTATCAGCACCGTCACAGAGGTTGCAATAAACCCGTCTGCAACTCTGGCTGCCGTGTTAGACTCACCTCTAGGCGCCTGGTTACTTTTATACGCCTTGAAACGTGGTTTGGAGCAGCAGAACTGTGGTGGATTGCCTTCACACCCTCCGGATCCGCCACGTACTGCAGTCCCTGCGTGAGCAGGATGCTGTTGCGTAACCCCGCTTCGCTCCAGTTCATGTTTAACCTCCGTACAGTTTGAACAGTGGAGCAAACCGCAGTTTACTCTGCAGGGAACGGGCACCTGCATCTCTCGGAAACCCTTCGTAATGCTGCGGAATGGCTTTTTGTTGACGAGTGACGCTTTCTGTATCTGTTTGTGTGGCTGTTAGTAACTGGCAGTGGCTCCTGACGAGCAGGGATGTACTGGAAGATCAGCGGGTCGGGTGGCTCGTGCTTCAGGGGCAGTGCTGAGGCGGGTTCCGACTGGCCGGGGGCGTAGCTGTTCCCACTGCTGGCGTGAAAAGCCGAGGCACAGACGAAGCGGGGGCACATCTAAGGATTTTGGCGTTGGCAAAGGGTAGGTGCGTGAAAGGTCCGTGGGTTCCCTTGCAGCAGCGCGCGGCGCCGCGCTGGGAGCGGCCGTGGAACAGGCAGAGCGTGGACGTGTCTGCGTGCCTTACGGCACTCGCCCTCCGTTGCTACCGCTGCGTGCACTCTGCCGTAAGCTGCTGGCGTGGGGCCGTAACCGGCGCTGCCGGACGGCCGCTGGCAGCCCCTGCCCGTCCCTGGCAGCCGCGGTACGGCGTGCCACGGAGCCGCGTGGGGCCGAACGGGGAGGGCGCCCTTTGTTCAGGACTCTCAGGCCGCAGCTCCGGTGTCCTTTGCATCCGCAGCGTGCCAGCGCGGGCTCTCCGCTCCCTTCCGCGCGCTAATCCGGCGCGATGCCCGACACAGGCAGGAGAAGGTGAGAAGTAGGGAGCCAGGCTGGCACGTTGGCCCCGCGGTTGGCGCCTGCTGTGCCTCGCCCCCGACTCCCTCACTTGCTTGACCAGACCTGGCCTCCTTCGTACCTCTGGCTGTAGGATCTTCGCTGAACCTGCGCCCGGGTAGTCTCTGCTCGCTTTTAAGTGATGTGAAATAATTGTTTTCCTCTGAGCGAGGGCGTGCGGCAGCGTGGTAGCGGGTGTCAGTATCTCGGTGTGACCAGCGAATAACTGTCCCATACAACCTTGTGCGGTTATCTACCGGCTCCCTGCCCCGGGGGCGCTGGGGCAGGGAGCTGTACGTGGGAGCAGTACGTCTGTGTACCGCTGGAACTCCGCAAGCGGGGTCCTTGGAGGGTGTCGCAGCTTCGGCAGGCTGGCTGGCCGGGGCTTAAGAATCCGTGGACAACGCTTTTATTTTGATCCCTGGTTCCTGCCTGCACGTTTACTCTCATTTCACTCCTGGAGAACCTTTGGTTTGTATTTAAAACGTTAAAATCCGTCGCTGCTGGTTGGTTTGATCAGTGGGTGAGAGAGGGGAGACGCTGCTGGACCGAGAGCTGTACAGCGCCGCGGGTTCGCCCTGGGCACTGCCAGCGGCCTCAGGAAGGGCTCAACACCGCCGGGGAACAGCAGCTCCCGGGGATCCCAGTCCCTGCCCGGAGGGAGGGTCAAAAGGCGCGGCACGTCGCATCTCTGGAGTAGAGGTGGCGAGCTCAGAAGTGTCCGGCTGGGTGCAAAAAAACCGTGTGAGTGCCGTCAGCAGCAGCCGGTTTCCTGCGTCGGGAAGGCGTGTGTGCACTCAGGGCTCTGCTGCGTCGGGAAGGTGTGTGTGCACTCAGGTGTTTCCTTTGTCGGGAAGGTGTGCGCGCTCGGGGCTCTCCTGCGTCGGGAAGGTGTGTGTGTGCGCTCGGGGCTCTCCTGCATTGGGAAGGTGTGTGTGCACTCAGGTGTTTCCTTTGTCAGGAAGGTGTGTGTGCGCTCGGGGCTCTCCTGCGTCGGGAAGGCGTGTGCGCTCGGGGTTCTCCTGCGTCGGGAAGGTGTGCGCGCTCGGGGTTCCCCGTGAAAGGTCGGTCTGAGCTGTGCACGGTTTTACTTGGGATCCCGGGCTGCGCAGGGAGGAGTACAAAGCGCCCGTTTGACGTCCTTTCCCTTGGCATCGTAGGTACTTAAAAGCCCACTCCGACTCGCCTAAGGAAGGCCGTACCCACAGGCCGTCCCGCCGCTGGATTTCCTTCGGCAACAGGTTTTGCTTTAGCGAGGTGGAGGCCGAGTTGTGTGTGTTTGATCGGAGCTGCTGGTCTGAAAGACTAAAATCGATGGCTTATGAAACGGCGCCAGAGTGCATTAGAGGAGAGCGTGCTCCCCGGCCCGCTGGCTCATGGGGACGCAGCCGAGCCCCTCGCCGGAGCCACGGGCGCGGGAGCTGCGTGCCGGATGGAGCTCTCCGGGAGGATGGAGCTCTCCGGGAGGATGGAGCTCTCCGGGAGGATGGGTCGGTGTGGCTGGCTGTGAGGCTTCAGTGCCCATCGGTGTTTCACAACAGGTGAACTCGGAAAAGGGTCCTTTCGGCAGCTCTTGCGGGAGGAGCGGGAGCTCGGGGAGTGCCTGGAGCCGGCGCCGCCGCGGGAAGCGGTTCTGCCTGTACCACCCCCCGGGTACCGATCTCGTTGCCCCCACCTTCGCCTGCAGTGCTGCACGGGGAACCCATCCGCCGAGAAACAGCCAGCGCAGAGACGGGCCGGTGTCAGCCGGGCCCGTTCGCCCCGACTCGCGGAACGAGGGGTGAATTCCCGCTGGGCGGGCGCCGGCGGGGGCGAGGCCGAGCCCCGGCTGGGTGGGCGGCTCGGAGCTGCACGCCTGCGTGGGGGCTGGTGACCTTCCTGTTGGGGCGGAAATGCCCACCCAAGTCACTTGTGTGAGACCAATACATGAATTTCTTCTGGTCTGTGGTGCGTTAAGGCTCTTAGACCTGGAAAACGCGACAGAAGTGACGTTGCCTTTGCACTGTTGTGCAATTCTGTGTTCCTGCTCGTGAAGTTAAAAGAGAACGTGAAGTGTTGGTGAGCATCTGGTATCTGGGGGCAGTACCCCACCTTTCCCGTGGTGCAGTACAACTCTCAGCCTGTTTGGAGTTAGGCTTGGCGCATCTTCGTGCAAACCCCTCCCCCCCCACCGGCCCGCTTTAGGCCCTGGTTGGGCTGTAACTGAAGCTGGAGAGTTTCCTTAGCGACGGGGGGGAAGCGGGACCCGGCTCGTTTTCACGCGTGACGCTGGTAACGCGTCAGTCCGGGGCCACCGAATATTCGTTTCCTTCTCATTCCCCCGCCGCCAAAGAGAGCGGCTTCAGGGACAGACGGACGCGCGCCGCACCCGACGAGCTGAGCGCGGGGCGCGGTCTGCGTCCGCCGGCTTGACGGCGGTTCCGTTAGAACAAACGGGGTTATCCTCGGAGTGGGGGGGTGCGTCAAGCGGGAGGGTCACGCGCGGGGGTGCTGGGCGGCAGGAGAGCCAACCTCTTCCCCGCGGGGATGTGCTCGGGGGCTTGGTTCTCCCTTGGAAAAAGTAACTACCTGGACTTCGTGGTTTTGAGGGGGTGTGGAGGGAGCGCTGTTATCTAGGTGGTCCCTTCCTTGTTTCCCTAAAGTGAGTGATGCCCGGTGAGGGCATTTGCTCGAGGCCGTACAGCCAGGGGGGTGGATGCCCTGGGGTTGGTCAGAATAACTGCGGCTGTACAAGACGCCAGTGCGGGACCATTTCACGTGGTTCTCTGGTGGCCGCCGCCATGGCGTGATCTCAGCACCTCGTTCCCTTCAGTCGCCTCCCATCGGGCCAGCTCGGGGGCTGCGCGGTCTCAGGGACGGAGGAGGCTCCGCGTGACTGACGCCGTCCGTCCTGGTGGCTTCGGGGGGCAGCCGGGCTCAGAGGCTGTCGGTGATTTCTGTGCAGCGTGCCAGCTCCTTCGTTTGGAGAATGGAGAAGCGGTAGATCCCTGCTACCAGGAGTGAGTCCGGTGAACCGTCCCTCCTGCTGCCACGCCGATTGCTGCGGGGGAACAAAATGCTATTTTCTTACTCAAATCCTAAAAGCCGCGCTGCTTCGGGGACACGCGGCCATGAGCTGTAGAGTCTGCGGAGTCTGCTCGGAAAACGAAGGGGAAGCAGGGCAGAGAAACGAGTGAAAGCATTAGAAGAGAAGGAGCTGAGAAGGCAGAACAGTGTCCCGCCCCGGGGAGGGGGGCGGCACCGTTCCTTTCGCCCCTCAGTTGTCTCCAGGGAAGAACTGACTTCGCTTGGCGAAAAATACCGATTGCAGCGGTTTGGGCTAACGCGCGGGTGAACAAGGGCAAATGCAGACCTGGAATCGTGTCGTTGCCTGTACATAACTGTTATTGCCAGATCTCCATCAGCCGAGGTCTGATGCTGTCGGGGGGGGGGGGCTTAAAGCGACTGTCCAAGCAGGATCGCCGAGGCTGGGGCTGGCTGCGGAGGGGCCAGCTCTCCTTCATTCCGTCCTTTGAAATCAGCTGAACAAGCACGTGGGGATGGCACGTGTCCCCGGGGATGGCACGTGTCCCTGGGGATGGAGCGCGGAGCTGGGCAGAGAAGAGCCACGTCTGTCAGCCGGGCCTGTCGGCTGGGGGGTCGGGAAGTGTGCGCGCAGGCAGGTGACGGGCTGTAAAGCAGGGGGTGGCTCAGCCTTGGAGGGTGCTTACCGGAAGGCTCCCGTGCCCTTGGTGAGCTCTGGAGGCTGTGCGATGCCCGGCATCCAGAGAGCGTTGGGGCAGCCTTGGCCGTGTTTTGCGGGGCACCGGCCAGATACCAGCTGAGAGGAGATGGCCTGCCTGCCCGGGCACCTCTCGGGGCGGTGTGCATACGTGCTGGCAGGGAGCCGCCTTGGCAGGGAGCTGCGGCAGCTTCTCGGGTGACGGTCACCGTCCGTGCGAAAGCCTATTGTGGGTTGTGCTGTGGATACCCAACAGGAATGAAAACGTTAAATAGCAACGGCTGCTTGGGCCTGTTCCGGCGGCTCCCTCCGGGCTGCGTCCGAGTCCTGGGTCAGCAACCCCCTTCGAGGGGCGCGGGAGGCTCTGGCTCTGTGCGAAGGCACCGAACGCGCTGCCCGGGAGCGTTTTGAACTCTGCCCAAATGCTTAAGGTCAGGGAAGGCCTGGAGGGCTTGCGGCTCAGCGAGCTCCAGCTCTGCGTTCCTAGCTGTGCCCACGGTGACCCTGAGCGGCGAGCGTTTGTAAGGGTGGAATGCAGCCGCCGTCGATCCAGCTTGCGTGGCGGGTTGGGCGCTTGGTGTCCGGCACAGGTCTCGCTGCGAAAGGGGAGGTGTGGTACCGCCGCAGCGTCAGGCCCTGCCGTGCCCCCGGAGTGATCGACCGTCCCTGTCAGGCGACACGCTGGCGCGGGAGCTCGCCTGGCTCTGCGCTGCGCTGCTCCTTGGAGCAAACCGCTTGTAAAACGTGGCTGTGGAGACGAGGGGGAACCGTGGTGGCACAGCCCTTGGGTGCTGGAGCCGGTTCCAGGTCGCTTCCCAGCGCTGCCTTCGTTTGTCTGACGAAATCCAGCCGGAGACTGGTTGCTCTGAGAGCCGCCCGGCCGATTTCCACGGTGAGAGAGGGAAGATGCTCCTCTGGGCTGTTGAGGAGCAGCTGAGCGTTTCGCTGGTGCTTTTCGGTCGCAGCCTCGTCCCTGGCTGCATGCTCGTGTTTCAGAGGGCAGGCGATGAGCTCGGCGCCATCCCACAGCGGCTGCGTAGGATTTCCTCCGTGGAGGCCCCGGTGGGAGACGTACCTGAATGCACTTCTTGAGTCCCCCCTCCTCCTTTAGGCTGACCCCTCCCAAGACCACGTTGTCTGAGAGCAGTTGCTGGAGGTGATCTGTGGCTGGGTGCTCCGCAGCGAGGAACAGGGTAAGCGACGTTCCGGACCCTGGAGCTGTAATTCCCACTATCCAAGCCCCCTGGGACTAAGTGTGTACAGGGAAGTGGTGGGAAAATGCTCACGGACTTGTGTGAAAAGAAACTCTTAATTAGTTTTTAATATGGTTGGGGGTCGTGTGGCTCGGGGGGTCTCGCCTGTATCCCACGAGCTGCCGGCAGATTTGAGACCAGGGTTAAACAAAACGCAGCTTTCCCTGATGCCGTGACGGAGCAGCGGAATCCGAGGGGGGTGCTCATTTAGAGCAGCTTTTCCAGGTTTCAGTGCGTGGCTTAACCCTGGGAGCGCTCGTGGTTCTGGCTGTAAAAACGAGTCTGGTTTTGCAGGTGTCCTGGGGCTGCCACACCACAACTGACCAACTGCCCAGTTTGTGTGGAGCGCACAAAACACACACTGACAGGAGCTGGGCACAACAAACACAGCGTCCGGCGCCTCAATAATCCAATTATTCAGGGCCTGGTCGTGAATTACTCAACGCTAACCGACTTGGGGGGACTAGCTGTACGACGGCGCCGTCATCAGCGAGCCTAGTGCCCTGCTGCCGCTTCCTACAATGAAAACAAACCCCCCCGACGGGGGCTGTCGGCCAGTAGGCGTCACACCGGAGTAGGGGCTTGGGTGGGCTCGGGAAGGGCGCAGTCACGCTGCCTCCCGGCAGGCTGGGAAACAAACGGCACTGAATCTCCGCTGCAGCGGGCGACGGCCTCTCTTGCCACGTCCTGCAGCAGCGCCGGGGCCGTGAGCAGCCGGGGTTCCGCTGCTCCCCCACCTTCTGCCCCTTTCCAGAACCCACGTGGCGTCTCCAGGCCCTTTGAGGGAACCTGTGTCCGGGCGTCTGAAGAGGCTTCTCCGGTCTGACCCACAGACCGCAACGGCCTGCCGGGGCGCGGCGCAGCGGCGCCAGGCAGCTCTCCGCAGGGAAGCCAAGTCCTTCGCGCTGATTACTGAGCAATTCCTTCAGCTCAGCGGCGCTTTTCGTGTAGCGAACGATTCCACAGTCAGGGTGCCGCCGGCAGGGGAATAAAGATGGAATAGCCCCACGGGTGTAGCTGGAGGGATCGGCACAGGCCGCGCAGGCGGTACGGAGCGCGGTGGTCAGGCGTGATCGGCAGTGCGTCCTGCACCTGGCGCGCGGCTCACCTGGAAGGGGGACGCGGCGTTCCCTGGAAGGAGTGCCGCTGGGGGCCAGCTCTCCGGTGCCTGCCGGCAGGAGCGCTCTCCTGGGATGCCACGCCTTGTCCATCCCCACGTTTCTGGTCTGTTTGGGGAATTGGCGAGGGGCTGGCCTGACGCGCTGTCCACCCCACCTCAGTTTTCAACCTTTCTGGGCCCATTTCAGCCGTGTTCTCCCTCGAGGAGCACAACCCAGTTGGCTGTTACTGTAGGCAGAGAAGTGTTTCCTCTTTGGCCGGGTTCTGCTTTGGCTTCCGCTCCCTGAGCGCCGGAGCTGACCGCCGCTCCCGGTGCGGAGTAACCGGGAACACGCGTTTCTGGAGGGTGTTCTCCTGCAGACCCGGCGGGTCTCGTGCAGGGGAGCAGCGCCGAGGGCCCGGGCCGCAGCTGAGCTGGGGGGGCGATCGCGGATCCGTTGGGAAGAAGTGCAGGCGTACCTGAGGGTCGCGCGCTGGGGCCGCAGGAGGGTCGAGCGCTGGGGCCGCGGGAGGGTCGCGCGCCGTCGGCGTAGCTTTGTCTCGTTAGCTCGGAGTTAACATTCCACTGGTGAGCAGCTACCCGTGGGGACCTGTTTGTGCCGCTCGGGATGCTCCCGCAGCTCTCCAGCCGCCACGGAGCCGAGCCCAGGGCCCGGGCTGTGCGTCTCCTCGGGCGGCGCCTGCTGCCAGGAGCTATTTTTACCTCCGCACAGGGAACTCATCTGGGAGTCGGGCTGCAGCGCTCCCAGGCAGACCTGCCTTCTGGTCTGCGGGTTACGTACCCCCGCTGCAGCCTTCCCGGAGCCGCGGTAACACCGGGCGTTCAGGGGCTCCGAGGATGCCTGCGCATCCTGCGGGCAACGGGGCCCGTCCGCGCTCGGGTCCGAGCGCCGCCGTAGGCGAGGCCTCGCTGGTACGGCTGTTGCGCAGGGAGACGCGGTGGTGAGGCCGCGCTCTCCGAACCTGAGCGGGACAAGCCGTTGGCGATCCTTGGTTGCCTTGTTCCGTGTCACGGGCGATGCCGGTCTCCAGGCCCGTGGGGCCTGTGCCGGGGGTGGGAGCCCGGGCTGGGGAAGGGCGCAGCAGCGGGTCCCCGGCTGCGTTAGGCTCCCTGTCCTGCGTCCCTCTTCCTGGGGACCTTCGGCGCCCGGGAGGTCGCTAATCCCTGCGTCGGGGTAAGTGGAAAACCCCCATCGCGCGAGGGACGCGCTAGCCGGTTTCTCGGAACGCCGCGTCTATCTTGTAACGGGATTAGTGCCTTGGGCTGTCTGAAGTTAAGCCTTTCAGCGCGTTAGCGCCAAACACACGAGCTCCTGCCCTCCGCCCGGGCGTACCACCAGGCTTTCCGTGAACGGCGCCCTGCCAGCGGCAGTAGCCATGACGCGCGCAGACCTCCTGTGGCATTGGCGTGATTGCCTGTCCGGTCACCAGCAGCGCAGTTCGGCAATTCCCGCCGCTCCCGGCTGCGGAGCGAGGATCCGCGCGCGCCCGGTGGCGCGGGTACGACTCGGTGTCCGTTTGCCGGCAGGGTGCCAGCGCGCCAGGATGGCCGCTCCGAACCTGGAGAACCAGCTGCAGAGCGCCCAGAAGAACCTGCTCTTCCTGCAGCGAGAACACGCCAGCACGCTGAAAGGCCTGCACGCCGAGATCCGCCGCCTGCAGCAGCACTGCACAGGTGGGCGCCCGCGCGCCGCCGCCGAGCCCCGCTCCGCGCCGGAGCGGAGTGACCGCACGTGGAACCTCGGCAGCAAACGCGGGGCGCTGCGGGGGTGATCGGCCCCCGCCTCGGGGCAGGGCTGTGCGAAGGGCCTTCCTTTCGTTCGGGGAGGGTGTCCCCGGGCAGCTCGGCTGTTGTACAGCGTGCTGCTTCGCCGTGCGCCTCCCCCTGGTGCTGCAGGTGGGGGAAGAGCCGGCCGCGGTTTTACTGGAACGCGGCACCGCGCGTGCGCGGGGGGTGTAGGGGGTAGGTGGTGTTGGGCTGATGAAAACAACCAACTTTCTTCCCCAGATCTGACCTACGAGCTGACGGTCAAGAGTTCGGACCTGGCAGGTAAGGACCGTCCCCCAGCGCCCCTGCTCAACCTCCTCACCTCCTTCCTGCTGGTACCTTCTCCCTGAGAGCACCTGGCCCTTGGGATGTCGGCTCCGTAAATCCCGAAGGTGTAAGAGTAGTTTTCCCCTTTCCAGACGGAGCTGTGGAGCAAACGTCACAGGTTCTTAACGAGGTCACGTAGGAATCTTTGAAAGAGCCAGGAATAGAGCGTGGGCTGCTGACTCCTCCCCCCCACTAGCCAATCCGTTCCCTGCGTGCGGTTTGGGAACAGGGAACGTGAATTTTAGGGGCAGAAGAGTGAGACTGTTACTCCTGGAACTGTAATTCCACCACGAAGCTTTTGATGATGTTCATGTGCCAGATTCCAGTTACTTCAGGGGTGCCCTGTGTCAGCAGGGGAATAAAACGCCCCCCGGGAGGCACCTCCCGGCGCGGGGCAGGGGGTGGGACGCCCACTGCCGGTAGGAGCACACGGGCCGATCCAGCGAAGCTTTGCCTGTGCTCAGCATCGCTTCCCAGCGCCGGCTGCTCAGCCGAGGGGCTGTGTCGGCGCTGCCGCTGTGTTGGTGCCGAGCTCCGACCCTGCCCGCGTGGGGGGGCAGCCCCAGCCCTGGGGCGCAGGGTGCCTGTTAGCGGGGAGGTTGAGGCCGCCGGTCTCCGCTGAGCAGCCGGGGAAGGCGTCCAGCCCCGATAACCGAGGGAAGGGTGATGACATCGCCCCACGGCGTGCGGCAGGGCTGCCGGGACGGCTCAGCCTGCCTGTTCCTGGCAGCGCGTCCTCACGGTGCGAGAACCCTGGGGTTACGGGGCGATGTCCCGCCCCTGCGAAGGGGAGGCAGCCAGGCCGGGACACCTCGTCCCCGCAGAGCCTGAGCAAGAGGCAGGCGGCTGCCTTCGAGTCACGGGCTTCAGCTGGGTGCCCCCGGAGGGGCGAAGCCTGAGCCTCCTGGAGCACTCGGGCAGCGGCCCGGTTGCTCCCTCCAGCCAGGCGCTGTTCACGCTCTCAGACCGTGGCCAGTGTCTCTGGCCAGTCGTTGCCGTGCAAGCCGTCTCGCGCTTCTGGAGATGGAGGGGTTTCAGGGAATTAGCTTGTCTTAGGGGTGCCTCTCCGGGCTTTGGGGTGGCGAAGGCGCCCTCCGGCCCTGTTTAGGTAGTGGCTGTTGGTAACCTGAACCGCTTGTGCTTCTCCTCCGCCCAGGAAATGGCAGCTCGAGAAGTGAGGAGCTGAAAAGGAAGTGCCAAGAGCTCGAAGCTCAGCTCCAAGTCAAAGAGGCTGAAAACAACGAGTTACTGAAGGAACTGGAGCAGAAGAACGCAATGATCATGGTGCTGGAAAACACGATTAAGGAAAGAGAGAAGAAGTATTTGGAGGAGCTGAAAATGAAAAGCCATAAGCTCAACATGTTGTCAAGCGAACTGGAGCAGAGGGCGAGCACCATCGCCTACCTGACTGCCCAACTGCACGCCACCAAGAAGAAGCTGCTGAGCTCAGGCGGGACGTCGGAGGGGACCCCTTCGGGCAGTCCCGTCCTGTCCAACTACAAGCCGTCCCCTCCCAAAGAGAAGCTGCCGGAGACCCCGCGGCGCAGGATGAAGAAGAGTCTGTCGACGCCGCTCAACCCCGAGTTTGAAGAGGCCTACCGAATAGGGTCGGAGAGCCGGAAGCTGCTGCTCCGGGAGCCTGTGGATGCCATGCCGGACCCCACTCCGTTCCTGCTGGCCAGGGAGACGGCAGAGGTGCACCTGATCAAGGAGAGGCCGTTAGTTATTCCGCCTATTGCGTCGGATCGTGCGCCCGGGGAATCGCACAGCCCGGCCCGAGAGAAGGCACACAAGGCCCACATCGGGGTGGCGCATCGCATCCACCACGTGGCGCCAGCCCAGGCGCAGCCGGAGGTTGAATCGCTGGCGGTGGATCCGGTCCACGGAAGCAAAGTGGTCAGGAAGCACTCAGGGACAGACAGAACTGTGTGAGCGCCGCCGCCGGAAGGCTCCACTCGCTCTGTATGCACTGTGATCCTGTAGGATAACTAGCACCTGCAGCGAAGTTTCTTTCGATGCCCCATGCATGCCAAACTCCCTCCAGATACGTCACGAATAGGTTATGCTCCTCTAACGAACCCTCCTGTGACCGTGTTCGTGCGGCAAGGTGTACACCTACGGAATGCTGTGGCCAAATCAGGGGTACCTGACCGCTTGCTTCCTACTTATCGCAACCACGCGTGGCCGCGCTATTAATCCGTGTCCGTGACTCTGAGCCTGCAGCACGGTGTGTCGGCCGTTAACGTTGGACCGGTCGGCGGCTCCTCGTCTTCGCTGTCCGTACACCGCTCCGACCGCCCTGGCCAAGCCTTTCCCGCAGCAGCACCGAAAGTCACGCGGCCGTGCGGACACCTTACGGCGACCCAAGGGCGGCTCTCCCTGCACGCGCTCCCCGTCGCAGCCCGTGTTCCTGGTTTCTCCTCTCACAAGTCCCAGCGAGAGTTGCTCGATCGGTCCCAACTACTGTGGTCTGTGGCTGGAGTAAAACCGGGGGGGGAGGGGACTGAAGCGCTCTGGAAGGGTTCAGGAGCCTCCCGGGGTGTGAACGCGGGGGCGCTCGGGTTGGGGTGCTTAAAGGGAGAGGCTCCGTACACGTTTCACACCAGTCACCGCACTGGTCGCACCCTCCCGCCTGGCCCGGAGCTCCTTTTCCGGGGAGGAGAGCTGACTGGTTTCGTGCTCTGACCCGCGCTCCGGGTGTGCAGGGATCGGTTTTGTCTCATCCCGGGCTTCTGCCGGCTGCGAACCCCGAGCCGTCGCTGCGAGCTGCGCGTTCAGGTCTGACTGTGGTACGGGAGGAGACCCTGGCGGCGGGGTTCCCCTTGGCCCTGCCTCGCGCTCGCCCTGGTTCCCCGACTCCCCTCTAGCCCGCAGCAGGCAGACCCCGCGGCGGGGGGCTGCTCGCTTACTCTGTACTGCTGTTTTCCCGGGGAAGAAAGGCGCACGGGGTGCTGCGGGAGCGTGTTTTGGGGAAGGAGCACGAATCTGAGCGTTTTCCTTAAATTCCGACCCGCGCCTCCAGCTCGCCTCTGCTTCACGTGTCTGCAGCCCCCGCGTAGGACCCGCCAGAGCCGGCTCCACATGCTGCTAAAGCTTCTGATGTGCCTTCAAACCCCGGAACGCGTCAGCCGTGAGTGCGGGAGCATCCCTGCCCCCCA
This sequence comes from Rhynochetos jubatus, assembly GCA_027574665.1. NCBI lineage: Eukaryota > Metazoa > Chordata > Aves > Eurypygiformes > Rhynochetidae > Rhynochetos > Rhynochetos jubatus. The sequence goes on along the minus strand of CM050666.1, from coordinate 15,692,376 downwards.
CCCCCCAGCTGTAGCCTGCCCCTCCTCCGCTTCTGCCGCTGCGTGTTGGTGTCGGGGGCCCTGGATCGCTCAGCTTCCCCGCCACGGTACGGCCTGGGCGACAGAGGCCGTGCTTCCCCGCCGCCCTGAGCGCCACCCCTCCGCGGGGCTGCGGGGAAGCAGCGGGTGGGCGGGGAGGGGGCGACCAGCCCCAAGGCCTCCCGTGCCCACAGCAGGCCCCCCCCGCCCCGGAAAGGCTGGGTGGGTGGGGAGGGCTGGGGAAAGGCTGCGTTCCTGGAGAAGGGCTGGCGGGGGGAAGCTGGTTCTCCGCGGTCCGGGCGTGGCATTACCCAGCAGCGGGTTGGGGTTCGCCCTGCTTGTTGGCGGCCGATGGACGGCACCGCTTCGAAGCGCAGCAGAAGTGATGCTTTGGGCAATTAAAAACGTTTCTTACACCGTCCAGGCGAACCTGAGTCTTTGTGTGCGCGAGACTGACTCCCCACCTCCTCCAGAGGGAAACGCGCGTAGGAAAACCACGTCTCTCTCCCACCGTGTTTATTGTCAGCGCTGGCCGGGCTGCGTCACGCTTTCACGTCGGGTGAAGCGAGCGCCCCCAGCCCTGCGGTGGGTCTTTGCCTGGTTTGGTGCCCTGTCCGCCCCCCCCTCCCCCCCCGAGGGCCGGATTCTGGGGGGAAACCCACCTCGGGCCTGTCAGTCCGCGTTCAGCGTGAGGCAGACGCCTTGCAGGACCCAGTGGGAAAGGTGCTTCGTGGTGCGGAGATCCGCTTCAAAAACAAGGCCGAGGCCCATCGCGTTCCGCCGGCGGGAGGTTGTGTACACGGGCGTCCGGAGCGTGTTCTGAAAGAGAGAGAGAGGGGGCCCCTGGGCGGCGCTGCCTGGACCGGGGAGCAGGGAGGGCCCCTGGGAGCGAGGGAGCTCTGCCTCGCGCTCACTTCCCGCGGTGCGCCTTAGCCAGCCGATACCCGACATGTGAACGGCCTTTGTGCCGGTAACGGGAAACGGGAGAGAGCGGTGGGGTCGCGAGTGTCCCACGGTGGTCCCGTACTGCCGGAGCGGGAAGGAGGCAGCAGGTGGATTAACCCCCCAGGACAGGAAAGCTCAGGTATGAGCGGTGTCGCAGCGCGTTGGTGCTGCTGCGCGTGCCGAGAGGGAAGGGGCTGCCGGGTGCGAGACCGGAGGGGGTTAAGGGACCGCCGTGTCCCCAGGAGCAGTACCTGGAGCTTGAGCCTGTGCGCTTCCACGGGGATTATCCTCACGATGGGTAACTCCACCACCAGGACGCCGGGCTGGCTTCTGGCGAGGCAGCCGTGCTCCGCGTCCCAGCCCGCTCCCTCCAGGAACAGCCCGGACACAAAGCAGCCTGTGCAGGCACAAAGCAACATCTCAGGTGAAGGGAGCGACGGAAACAGCAGGTGAAGGCAGCGGCTGTTCCTGCAGCGGCTGTTCCTGCAGCGGCTGTTCCCGCGCCGGCTGACCTGACCGCTCGCTCCAGCACGCTGCGCCTACACCCCAGTACGGTTCCCTGCGGTGTCGGGGTTCACCTACAGCTGTGACCTACCGCCTTTGACTTTTCCCAAATTAAGGTTGTCCCAGCTGCAGCCCGTGCGATAAACGTTACTGGGCATCAGTAGGGATTCGCTTGCAGGGCTCTGCCCCGCAGCGGGAGCCGCCCGCCAAGCACGTGCCCAGGTGCCAGCCAGGGCTAAGAGAGCTTTTTGGCTCCCATGGGACGGCTGACAAGCGGGAGGGGCCGGGACAAGGTTGTTCTGGCCCAAATAGTGAGCATTTAAGTTAGTTAAGTAAATAAGGTGATGTATTTTTAACTGCAAGTTAGATTTAGCAAAACTAAGCAGATTTTTTTTCTCCCCCTCCGTTCCCAATCAGGTCCAGCCCGCAGCAGCACGCTGAGCTGTCCCGTCACCCAGCGCTCGTTACCGTTAGTAATTAGAGCAGCGTGCCTCCTGCAGCTTTCACAGGGACGTTTACCCAACCCACCGTGCAGGGCTGCGTTTGTGTGTGAATCCCCTCCAGCGTATTATCTGTGGTGTAAACCCCGACAGCCTGCTGGGGGGCGAGGCTCCAGCCCCTCAGACAAAGACTGCGACGTCGTAGGAGAGGGAGCGAGGGAGAGGCGGAAGGTCAACGTGCGATGAGCCGGAGGAGGAAGATCCCGCCCTGTGCACGCAGCGGGGCAGAAATCCGAACCCAGCTCCTTCCCAGCCTGAGACCACGCGCAGTGCGTACCCGGGGCCCTGCCTGCGGGGGGGTAATCGCACGCCAAGCGGGTGCTCTCTCTCGCCAGTTAACTCCTTTGTTATCTTTGCCAAATAACCACAAACACGCCTACCCTGCGGCGACCCCTCGGTGATGTCGTCCACGGTCCTGTACGCGGTGACCTCCGTGTAGAGGGTGGAGTGATCCAGGGGCCACTTGTTCTTCCTGCAGGCAGCTTGGAGAAGAGCCGTCAGGTAGGACCCTGGGACGTGCAGGCCGGAGAGCCACATCACCCTGGGTTCGTGCTCCGTAACCTGCAACCACAGAACACAACCTGCAACCACAGACCGCAGCCTGCAGCGCCCGGCTCTCCCACCACACCTGGCACCCGCCCGGAGGCCGGTGCTCCTGAGGACGAGCCAGCGGCTTGCGTGTCTCGCGTCGTCGCGCGAGGATTGCTCATGGCGCTGGGCGGCGGTTGGCGTTAGTGAAGTCAGCGATGTAAAGCAGCGTGTGTTCGCTGACGCGCGCCAATCCGCACGGCCCAGCACGCAGAGCAACACAGCAAGGAGCTTTCGGAGGCACTCACCCAGCTGCTGTACTGGTTATACCGAGCGCTGAAGAAGAGAATCCAATTTCCGAGTGTTTTGAGCGTGTCGGGGGCTAGCCGCCGCCAGATTCCGGGAATCTGCCCGTTAAAGAGAGCCTGGGCCACCTCATCCAGTTCCGTGCTCATTCCAACTTCCCCAGCCAAGGCCTGGAGGGACGGTGGGTCAGAGCGCCAGCCCGGGGCAGGGACGCCTGACTGCCGGCCCCCAGAGCTGGGCTCGCTCTTACTTACGCGCTGCAGCTCAGCCAATGACTTCGCCATCCGAGTGATCAGCTTATTAAAGCGTTCCAGTTCCTGCAGCAGCACCACGGTCGTAGGGGATACGTCCGGTCCAAAGCCCTTCCGTACCTGGTCGACATCGAACACTGGCGGTATTTTGTTCTCTATATCCTTAGCAACGTTTGCAATGTATTCATCCCGGCTCATTCCCGTCCTGGTTTCCCCTGAAACAGAGATGGTTTAGTGACGCTAAATCTGTGCAGGGGCCCCCTCCTGCGGTTAAATCCCTAAGAACTCACCCTCCGCACCACAAGACTCTGCAGCAGGGGCCGTGCTGGCAGGGCCAGCGCTTCGCCCACCTCCCGGTCCCCACCGTTTCGCTGCCTCTACTCCCCAGGGCCACGACACAACCCCACGGCCACGACACAACCCCACGGCCACGACACTACCCCACGGCCACGACACTGGCCCGCAGGGCCTGCAGCGGGCAGGCCGAGGGGGGCTGCGGGGGGGCTGGCAGCGCAGCGCTCACAGCCACGAGCTCGCCACCTCGTTACCTCTTACCTACCACCTCACGGTAAAGGAGAACGTACCCGTTTGAGGCTGCAGCTCCAGAAGACGGGACCATATATCGCGAACGGCGCCTGTGTAGTAGCCAATCTCGGCGTTGGCGTGGAGACCGAACACCTCGGGAGTATTCGCCAGTGGCAGAGATTCTATCGCCTCTGCAACACAAAACCACACTCCTAAAGCCCAGAAGTACCGCAGGGATTGGTGTCGCGGCTCTGCCCAAGGGAAAACCAGACGTTACAGCTGGCGCTGAAACACGGCAGGGAGCGAATAAACGTTTTGAAGCATGAAATACCCCCCTCGCCCCCCTGGAAACGTATCACCTAATAACACCACCACTAACGTGCTGCTTTCCTGGGGGTTTCTTTCTCTAAAGCAACGAGCGGGCTGGTGAGCGCCCACCACACGCGCAGCCGCACACGGGCGGCGACGCTGCCGCACGTACACACGCAGTGCCCGAAGGGCCTGTCAGGGGCCCCTGGCCAGCAACAGACGCACGCAGCGACTCTACGCTGGAAGGAGCCTTTTATTAACGCTAACTGACGGAGCAGGAAAAGCATTTCTTACCAACAAAGTCGTCTTTTACAGTCCCTTGAGGAATTTTATAGTCAACCTTGTCGTTTTTATAAAAATGAAACGCTTGGAAGGTGTCGAACAGGAAATCGCCAAGGTACTCGTCCATGTAGACGCCCAGAACGCGACGATCAAAGCTATCGATTGCGCGCCCACCGTACATGACCTAGAAATTGGTTACATCCATGTTACAGCACTGGCTCTTGGAGCAGCAAATACAGTTAAAAAACCACGGAAAGGTCCAAAATACTCTTTGCTGTTGCAGTACGGTGCAGCGCTGCCTCCCCTAGGGCGTGCCAAGTACACCTCCTCAGCCCCCCGCGGGGGGACGAGCAGGGACAGCCTGGAGGGAGCTGCTCCGGGCCCTCCCAGGAGCCAGTCCGGGTGATTTATGGCCAGGTACCAGCTCACCCTCAGCGATTCAGCGCTGCAAACGCAGCAGCTGCCCTGGCCTGGACGCAGCGCGTATCGCGCAGCACTGCGAGAGCTCTGGAAGGGCCTGTTTGCAGAGCTCTCGCAGCAGCAATACACCACCGGGCTGACACTGACGTGGCGCTCGGTGCCCTCCACGAGAGGATCCCCAGGGCTCCCTCAGAATTACTTAAGCACCCTAACCCCCCTGTTGCGCAGTTAGACGCACCGGCCCTGTTTCAAAGCGAGGTTAAGGGACGTGCTCAGGGCTACGCGGGAGATTCGCAGCCAGCTCTACTTGGTGGCACAGCCCGGGCAGGAAGGGCTGCTCTTCCCTGGACTCTTTCACCACCGCGTGTTCCTCGGTGACGCCGCAGGCACTCACCTCACCAATCAGATATTTGAGGCTGCTCCAGGGGATTTTATCATCATTTTGTTGGAAAGCTTTTGTCAAGTACGTGTTAAGAATTTCCATGCAGACCTAATAAAGTTGTTGGAACACGTGAGAAGATTCACAGCTCAGCTCTACGTATCCCTAGATGTTATTTAACGTAGCCCTTGTTTGAAAACTAACAATTACTTCTTTCTCAAATAATTAAAAAGCAGAAATCCTCTTAAGAAGAGAAACCCATGAGCGAGACAAGATAAACACGAAGGATCAGCAATATCTGATGAATTTCTGGGAGGCCACATGACCCCACGGCAGCAGAAAAAGATTGAAAAGCATGTTACTGTGAGAGAGGGTTAAAGCTGGCTGGGTTATATGTTTTCAAAAGCAATTCAGGACTATCAGAGCCCTTGTAATTCATTTCTTACCTGGAAATCAGATTCATTAAAATCATATGGTACATTCCAGCCGATCTTCCCAAACTTCCTTCTCTCCTGAACCACAGCATGGAAGAATGCCAAGACGTAGACTAAGGGTTTGAAGGCCGGATGTGGGCACTGCTCCAGGGCTTCTTGGGGAATTTTGAAGTAGGTGGCTCTCATGTTCAGTTTCAGACCATTAGGTGGTTCTGTCACAACCTATCGAAATAATTAGAGAAGGCATGGATCGCTGGACAGCCCCACAGAGTGGGTCAGCTGGGAAAGTCCAACCGTGAACCCAGCACTGCTCATCCCACCACTGAACCCTGTCCCTGAGCGCCTCATCCACACGTCTCTTAAACTCCTCCCTGGGATGGTGACTCCCCCCGCACCGGGCAGCCCATCCCGATCCCTGACAGCCCTTTCCATGAGGATATTTTCCCTAATATCCAATCCAACACCCCCCTCCAGCACAACTTGAGGCCCTTGCCTCTTGTCACTTGGGAGGAGAGACTGACCCCCCCCCTCTGCACCCTCCTCTCTGGGAGTTGCACTTGGCCTTGTTGAACCTCATCCAGTGGCCTCGACCCATGGATCCAGCCTGTCCTGATCCCTCTGCAGAGGGAAATAACTGAAAATAAGCTGTAGATCTACCATGCTCTCTAAGTCAGCTCTACAATGCAAGCCTGAAAATTTTGAACAGCTTCCCAAACTCACACCAACATGGATTTTTTTCCTATGTAAAGATATGAAAGAGACCTTTGAAGTTTATCAAGGTAAACACCCGTATGTAAAGAGAAACTTGGTATTATTTTAGAAGTAGTCATGTTCTTGGAAAGACAGGACAACACCTACCACACTTGAAGATCTACGTTACTGAAATATCAGTACCTTCTACGTTTTGGTGTCCGACGCATCAGCACAGTAGGACGGCTTCACTATGGCTTTGCTGATGATCAAACGGAGGCAGAGCCAGCTACCCGGCAGCTTCTTCAAAGTGCTGTGAAACCTCTGTTCTCACTCATGGCTAGACCTGCACAGCACTTATTTGCAGCCTTCTACAGCTAGAGTCACGCTCCCTTCTCCCCGCTGCAGCACGAAGCACTGCGGAGCCGGCACTGACAGCCCAGCACACCCTGGAGGGACCTGTCACGCCACTGCTTCGCCGCTTTCGAACCCGGGAACACAGTGATTACGGTGACAGGACTGGCTCACCACAACAGAAGTAAAGCGCCCGTAGAAGAGAACATTAGGGCAGCATCAGGGCTCGTGCCTTCAGAATAACGAGCTCAGCGGGGTGGTGATAAATGCTGCAGCCTGAGGCAGCAGCTGCAAGCCCTTATCCTATTACGATGTCTGCTCCGCGGGCACCGGCCAGGCCAGACACAGGCCTCAGCCCTGCACTTCCGCATCAGCGCTGACGGGACTATTTCCGTCTCTCCGGATATTCCTCACTTGACTCTAAAGAGCATTTGTCACGTTTCCAGGTTTACTCACAAACCTCTGACATAACTGCTTCCGAAAAACACAGCTCAACGGCTTCCCCCGAAGGAAAACATCACCAGAAGATAAACGGGGTGATGAAACAAGGATTTGGCTTATCAAGACAAAAAGTTACAAGAGACACAGAATGGTTTAGGTTGGAAAAGACCTTGAAGACCACCAAGTCCAACCGTTAACCCAGCACTGCTCATACCACCACTAAACCCTGTCCCCAAGCACCACACCTACACGTCTCTTAAACCCCTCCCAGGATGGTGACTCCCACCCTCCCTCCCTGGGCAGTCCGTTCCAAGCCTGACAACCATCCTCATAAGTTTTCCCTACTGTCCAATCTAAACCACCCCTGGCACAACTTGAGGCCGTTTCCTCTCGTCCTGTCACGTGGGAGAAGAGACCAACCCCCCCTCTCTGCACCTTCTTTTCAGGGGGTTGTAGGGAGCCATCAGCTCTCCCTGAGCCTCCTCTTCTCCAGGCTGAAGCCCCCAGCTCCCTCAGCCACTCCTCACAGGAATTGTGCTCCAGCCCCTTCCCAGCTTCGTTCCCTTCTCCAGACACAGTCCAGCCCCTCCGTGTCTTTCGTGGAGTGAGGGGCCCAAACTGCCCCCAGGATTTGGGGTGAACGCGCAGCCCAACATGCTGTGTCCAGGTCGTGCTCCTCCCAAAGCCAGCCTGTTTTGCCGAGTAGCATGAGCCCATGAGCCGCACCCCCACCCCGATGGGGTTTCCCCACGGCGCAGTACCTTTAAGGACTTCTGCAGGATTCCGATCGGGAAGCCCTCGGTCGGGTCAGTAGTCAGCCAGAGGCGAAAGTCTGGGTGAGGCTTTGTCATTTTCTCCAGGGCCTTTTCCAGACTGATAAGCCACCTCACCAAAAGGTGACAGTTCTGCAGCATTAGCCACTCGCCACGGACCACCGCGTCCCCCAGCATCTGCAAAGCAATCTTGAGAGAGGGGAACCATCTGTGAGCAACTCCCCCTTTACCCTGCGAGCAAACTGGCTCTGATGGGTTAGTGCAACGGATTTCTTCCTGCTAGCAAACCCACTCAGCCGTTTAGTTACTTCCAGTAGACGTACCAGGATGCTCCTTGCTGAGAACAGACCTTTTCCAATACCACAAGCAGTCGCCCTGAGATGCTTTTATAAAATTTCATTAATTCCTGTTGAAATTAAGAGTCACGCACTGCACTGAAGTATTTCCAAACAGTGCGGGAGCGCGCACGGCCCTGAAGAGAGTGAAGATCCGTCTGGGCAGTGGTGGTCTAGGGGAATCTAGTTGGAGTTCTCCCAGTGACTGAATCGCAGCCAGTTCAGTGAGCTGCGAAGCTCTGCACACCCTTGGTGGCCACAGCAAAGCTACAGGAAGGAGCAGCAGGCTCTCTTTTCGATAACAAACACCGTGACTTCCAATCAACTCATGTCCATACAGCGTCACGGGGTAACCGAGGAACCTCTGAGGCTGCAGAGTAACAACTTCTCAGCTCAACTGACTTGCTGCACGCAGCATGTTCCCTACCCTCCCACCGGAGTTACCTTCTCTTGACCTTGTCCCATGGCGAGGAACTTGAGCCTGTCCCCTCCAAAGCCCATCCTCTCGGCCAGTTTCATGAGGTCACTGACAGGATCAGAGCCAGGACTTAAGATAAACACAACCGGTGAGCAGGGACTGCTCTGCTCGAAGACGGCTTCAAAGCTGACCACGGGGGGCTGCACATACCTGGTAGGAAAGGAAGCACATTAACCTGCCAATGTACAGAGTGGCCATCCTGTGTGAGAGATGACGCTACACAAACATCAAACTCACTGCCGACGGCACGGGGAAACAGCAGAGACAAATCACGCTCCGTTGTTCAGGCACATCACAGTCATTTACAACCCCAGCTCTGTGTGAAATACCCGAGTGGTGTGATTCGGATTTGAAAGAAGAGAGTGACTTACTTCTCACTCATGGTCAGAGTAACATAGTCCGTTACTGCCCGATACAGCCTGTCCACCCGGAAACAGCGCAGAAGTAGGAGTTTCTGAAAGTTCGAGAGGTTGCTCTGGTACTGCATGGGGAACGGCACCTGCTCCAGAGCATCGGTATCATACCACTGGCAAGAGAAGATGGGAGACAATGCAACGGAGCAGATGGCTCTAGCCATGGAATTACTAGGAAAGCAGAGGAGCAATTTGAATAAGGAGGGGCCAAGAGACACAAGGAGGACAAAGAACAAAGTGACTTGCCTGCCAAGAAATAGGAAAAGATTGAGTGAAAGTAAAAATTTCAACTTTTTCAGTATATTCAAGTCCAGAAGCACATTTGTACTTTCATTGTACATCAAGGAATCCTCTGAAGACACAGAAAATAGCATCTCAAGCAACAGGTATTAGCAGATTGCTTACAGAACGACTGCTTACAAAGCAGGGAGGCATGGAATGAAACTAAAGGCAGAACAAAGCAAGGTCTGTGTGTGTGACTGGCCTGTGGAACTCACTGCCTGGGAAGATCAAAGTGCAGCTTAGCGGTACCAAACTAACAGTGACATGTTGACTGTTGAAATCAACAGCAAAAATTCCACTGACTTCAACAGGGCAAATAACTCATCTAAGGCATTTGACTGGAAAATAAGAAACCTACAGTATACCAGGGAAGCTTTTTTTGCTTTGGTTTTTAAATAATAAAAGCCCTAATTCTTCTGGAAATAAGCCAGTCACTGAGGTCAAGAAGAAAAGCAAGGCCCTGACAGAGAAAGCCAGCGGTGACATGCCTCCTGCCGAGTGCTGTGGCACATTGCATCACACTTGAACATTTAGTACCAGCAGAAAAACAAGGAGAGAGACCAGGATCGCAGAAAAGCACGTACATTTTTCCATACATCTGGATTTTTTTCCACATCATCTGGAAGAGATTCAAATTGCTCAGGAAATAGTTCAGACAAGCGAATTAGGTCTTCCCAGCCTTGATCTGGAAGCCAAGCATACGCTTTCTTTCGTGCACTCTTCTCCAGGGAAATATTGCCTAGTCACAATCAGAAAGCAGAGTGAATGTCCGTGTCATAAATTCTCCGGCCCATGACCACACATACAGCCCCACTGCACAGAGGAACCACTTGGAAATCTGTTTCTGGAAGCACTGTAAGATGAAACAGGTCTGGTGAAGAAAAGATGGCATTTTACAAGCGCTTGCAAAAGCCAGAGCTGCATCTTTGCAACCATTTCTAACATTATTCATACATAGCCAGCATGATTTTCTTAGGTCCCATCCAGCTAGCTAATGTGAGATTTGCCAACATCTGCCTCTTCGCCCTTTAACAAAGTGAAAAAACCAGAAACAGCAGAATCCACAGTTTGTGTAAACCAGCTCAGCTGGGCTGTCTCCAGTGGGTTCGCTAGGTGCTCGCTCTTACGGCAAATCATGTCGCCAAAATCTATCATCGACAGTTTAGCTATTCCTACTTAGAGCTAAATATTTATATAAAAATATTCACCTTACCTTTCAAAAAGAACTCCAGTTCTTCTTGTGGAACTCTGCCATCAGCCTGTTCAATCCTGACTGTCATATTAAAGGAGAAGAGTAACTTGTGCTTCTCAAACAAGCCTACATTAAAAGGACAAGATTTTCAAAAATCAGTTGCTAAAACTTGTGGAACTGGAACAATCTTTAAGTCTTTAAATCCACATCCTGCATCTGGTCACCCCACACAGCTCAGGGTGATCAAAGCTGGGGCGTTGGATCAGGCTCACGGAGTCAAAACAGCGCCTGTGAGCTTCATGCGGGGACGTGAGGTCCGTAGCTGCGATTTACCATTCCAACGCTTTTAAGAAAAGCATTGCTTCAAAAGTTGCGCTGGCAACATGCAGTTTCTTTGGACAGAAAGAGCAGGGAGCGGAGCGTAAACGGGGACCAACACCGAGAACCAAACATGGGTGCCTTCGCTGCTGGGTAACCTGCCGTTTCAACACAAACCGGCATGGCTTTTGGGAAGCGTTTGCACAACACGGGATCAGCCCATCCCTAATTCCCACTCACCTGTGCAGCCATAGTTATAGATGTTGAAAGTCAGTGTATCCATGATGTTTCTTAACCTCTTCAGAAGAATAGGACTGGGCATGGATTTCCGAAGGGAGAGTCCAAAAACCTCTAAGAAGGAGCCGAGTGAGTACTGATACATGATGTTGACAAGTGCCATTTCAGACAAAACGGAGAATAGAATGGCCCCTCTCCTGGCAGCTGGTCTGTAGCCATCTCGAAGACGATCGATATCCACCGCTGTCGTCTCAGCCAGCTTCAGCTTTTCAATCACCTAGCCACACGGGGGTTTTACACACGTGCAATTACTGCGCTGACCCGGCGTGTACGTTATCCCGCGGTAAGCAGAGCTGCTCAGTGCCTGCCTCTCCCCGTGACTATTCAGGGAGTCTGGGCAGCTAGCCCTAAACGAGTAGTATGAATTGTAAAAACCAACAGTTAGAGAAAATTAATCCCACCCTGTGTATTTATGAAAAGTGAAAGCCAACATTACAAAGAATCATGGAAATAGTGTGGGAAAGGCCCTCTGGGGACCTTTCATTCACCTTTCTGCCCAAAGCTGGACTGTGACCCCCACCAAATCCGGTCAGCTGTGGCTTGAAAAGCTCCAAGGATGGAGATTCTACAGCCCCTCTGAGTAACAAATACCTGAATTTTTCATTTCAGATCTGATACAAGACAAGACAAAGGTTGTTTCAGAGCTGAAAGAAATACATCACATGCTCTTTGCTTCAGAACTGTAAACAACCATTATTTTGGTCCTGATAAGCACTTTTCTGAAGATGGGACTTGGTTCTGTGATGCAATAAAATACTGCCCAACACTGAAAGATGCAACATCCTGATGAGAAAGCTTCTATTTCCTTTCAAACTAATTCCTAGCTTCAAGGGTGAAAGGTGCAGCACAATGAAAAAGAAAAGACAATGTTCTGTAAGTAGATACACTTCCAAAAAGCCCAAAGACAATACCTCCGTAGCTTTGGATTTTGTCTCTTCCAGGGTTTGCACCAAGTCCAAGTTGTCCAACATGTTTCCTGTGGAAGATGTCAGTTCCCGGAGGAGAGAGTCTTCCAGATCCTTCAGCAAGTTTTTGTTGTCACTTGTCTCCTGGATGAGGCGTTCTCTCTGTTCTTCCAATTCACTTCTTTCAAAACCCATAATGACGCTCAGCAACTGATCCTCTAGGCCCTTTAACGTAACTACAGATACAACACATGTGCACAGCACCCAGTCATTTTTTAAACACAAGGAGAGCTTTTACACAGCTTATTTCGTCTCAATCATCTCATAAATGTACAGTGATGGAACAGAGTGATGTTTAATAACTCTGTATCTTAATTCCACCAAAGCATCCTAACCTGATAGATGCAAGAAGGGGTATTTAGCTCAGTTTCAGATAAAAAGAGAGAAGTGAGAAGAATTTTCTGTTAAATCAGATGCTAAGTATCAGGGAGACTATGAGTTCTTAAGAGTTTCGTTGCTGATTCAAACACCCAGGCCCTAAACTTGCACTACAGCATGATCACTACTTTGAACCTAAATACACACTTTTGCTTACCTGTATAATTGACAACCATGGCTTTGCCAAACACAGAGGGAGAATACTTTGGGTTCGACAATTTGGTGTTCAGGTACAATCTAAAATTACTGTCATAGTCAACCTCTTTGTCACCCAGGACAATGAATGTTCGTCCCTGTGCAACTTTGATATTCTTCTCTAAGACATTGTCTATCACAGGATCAATGTACTCATCGACACCATGCAACAAGAAAGGGCTTCCATACTTTATGGCCAGTTCCAGTTGTTTTAGGAAATCTGGGTCATTAAAGGAAGCCATCTGCAAGAGAATAATGGGAAGATATGAAAAGAGAACTGATATTCCACGTGCTGAATGTTACCATTTTACAATCGTTGCCAGCACTAATGAGGTTGGCTCTTTTGTCTTTCCTCTTACAGATGATATGAACTGCACGGGTACCAAACCGTAGAGGTGCTTTTTTTTTTTTTCCCCCTGATCAGTTGAGAATAATTTCTATTTGGAGAACTATTCTTCAAGTTCCAACTGCACCTCTGACGGTGTTAATTGTCCTACATGAAAACTCCATCTTGGAGCTGAGATAAAACACAATCTCAAGCCTTTTGGTTATTCTGTTTCTGCAGATCCTAACGCTGGCTGAGCTCCCAGACCAATCATCCATCCCAAAGAATCGAAGGTCTGATATTCACTATCTATTTTAGAGACACAGTGGTCAACACATGTGTCAGTACATAACTGATTCCTCGTGCAAGGTGACAAATATTTATGCTGCTCATAAAACAACCAGTAAAGAAGTAAAAAGATCATTTATCTTTACCTTCAGGTTATTTTTTCCTTCTTTCTTCTTAATCCAATGTAATGCCTGTTGTTGAGGGTCAATACAGAGTGGGAAGCGGCTTGCATATGTTGTCAGGATGCCGTTCTGGATAGAGAGCTCATCCGGAGGCAATCCTTGGGAAACCCACCTAGGAGTGGAATGGACCAAAGACCAGGCTGGGATGAAAACTTGATGGGAGAGCAGCACATTTAATTTCTCAGTAAAGATACGCAAATCACTGAGCACAGTATTAGACACACAGAGAAACATATCATGTATGTGATTGTGAGAACAGTGTCAAAATTTGGACTCCACAATTTCACATTCAGTAGTCACTGGGCATGTTGACTGGACATACCTGCTAACCTCCACCTCGTTAGTCAGGAGGCTTTCCAACCGAAATGGCTGACTGAGAGGAATCTCTCGTGAGAGGATATCTTCTTGCCACACTTGATAGATCATATCATTACGAAACTCCCAGTTGAATGCTCCTTCATAGCTTAGAAAGGCAGCACAGAGTAGACAGTCTCCAAGCAACTTCACCTTCCGTATTTCATAGTCCTCTAATTCCTTTGTCCATCTGATAGAATTAAAAGGGAATCCAGGGTCAGTCTGTACCAGGGAGATGAGGTTGATGTGCAGAATTTCCAGCTGCTGCTACTTTAGTTGAGACAGACCCCCCAGATTTACAACCAGTTTTTCTCTCACTATTCCAATGGCCACAGACACTGAGTTGATCTGAACCATCTTCCTTTTAATCGGAGTTCACCTTTTTCTTCTGGACTAAAAACTGTTACTGTTTTTCACGAGCTGATGGATATTAGATCTTCCCAGAAACAAACATCACAGGAAGTGACATGGATTTTATCCCCGGCACATGACCCTCTGATGTCAGAAATGTTCCTCTTTGAATCTAGACTTACCTCTCGTTCTCAGATCTCAAGCCAAAGATGAGCTTGTCAGCAGCATCTAATCTTCTCTGCATAATCTCGGCTTCTTCTTGTAACTGTTGCTTTTCTTTTATTGCCTCTTGATATTTGTTCCCCAAGGCTTTAAGCTCATCCTGAATGGTAGCCAACTCTGCCTTTATTTTTTCCAGCTCCCGCTTACTTAAGTAATAGTTCCGTTCTAGCCTACCCACCTGCACAGCATTATGAAGGAAACGTAAGAGTATCAGAGGAAAGTAAGGCTTTGGAGAGAAATGTTTAGTTCTCAGATTTCTTTTAGCTATTTCATATATTTTATAGTGTTTTGGTAATAAACAGTGTAAGCCCAAATAACTGGCAAATAACATGCCAAACATGTACATCATGGTCTGATACTGCAGCTCCAAAGCAGATAAACCTCCTAGAGTTTTGAAACCAGAGGTAGATGAAGCATGGGAACAGCCCTGCTGACAGCGGAGGTCGGCAGGACTGTCATCACGTGATAAAACAGGAGGTTTGTCTGCTAAATAACAACAATATCGATACCTCAAAACCAGTCAGACTCATCATCTAGCGAACATACTTTCTCAGTAGTCAGCTGCACATAACAACCTTCTCTCAAAGGAAGTTGCCCAGCATCATCTGCTGGACATTAGGTACCTTTGGGAATACAGATAACTTTCCAGTCATGCTAGAAAAAGTTATCAAAAAGGTCTGTGCTTAAGGGATGTGGATGTTGCCTACTGCTGGGCTCTGCTCTGTCTAAATGCCATGTTTTGAAGTCTGTTTTCAGTAGACAGCTATAAACTGTGTTTTTCTAAGCAGGTTAGATTACAACATTCCAGCTGAACATGTTCCTCCCTCCATCTTCAAGCACTGGCACGGATGGGACCTCACATCACAGCATCACGACACAACAAACACAGCAGTTTATAACTGAGTACCTGCCTCACCCCTACTGCAATAGAGCGCCTGAACACCTCTTTTTAAGCACTTCAAAGAGGAGAAAGAGGCAGCCTATGAAGTTGCTGAGTATTATTTTTCTCATCAGGATCATGCATCCACACACTCTTACCTTCTCTCTCTTCGGCTTGACTTCCTTAACGACGTCGCAGTAACTCATCACTGCTTCAACAAACTTCAGCATTCCCAGTCCTGCTCTGCTAACAAGTTCCATTTCTTCCAAGGTAGTATTAAGGTTCTTCAACAGAGCTAAATAGGCAAACACAAAAACACTGCGAGTGAGATGAATTACAGCGCAGAAATCCTCGAAGCTTCCCCTACCCGCACTATCAAGCAATGCTGTGACAGACAATACGAAACATTCATCAGAACACTGAAGAGACACTGCCCTTGAGGTGAAGCCACGGGGCTGTCACAGTGCAAGCACAATGCTGCTCGTGATTTCTCAGGTTCTTTCTCCAAGAAGGGAGTGCATTCAGGAGTTGTTCAGCAAGTCTCAGGATCATGGTTCGGTTTCTTTGCAGCAGTCAGATGCAATTTTGTTCAAAGGGCCAAATTCCCCTCCTAATGGAACTACTCTGGATTACACCCTCGGGAGCGTGCACAAAGTTTGGCCCATAAGCTTTAGATATGGCTTATCTTCTTTCCACTCTGAACATATCACATTTCAATTGCCACCACATGGATGAGGTCATGATTCTACTTTCCAAGCGGCTAAAAGCAGACAGCAGGCCTGCTCAGCTGTCCTGTTTGTGTCTTGCCTGCTCTGAACCAAAGTGTCAGGATGTAACACACAGCAGAGGGTCCTGGAATTCTGAAAAATCCAGGCACCCCAACCTGCAGCATCGCAGACAGTGCCGTCCCTTTGCACAAAGCGAATCCCACCCTTCCAAACAACGCTGGAAGGATTGCTGCTGACATGGCTAACCATGTTAACAAGATGCTACGAGCATGCCAAGCATACAGGTCAGCAATTTACCTCGGACAGATTTCACTTGGCTCTGAGTAATTCCATCAAAATCTATCTCCATCAGGGATCGCAGGAAGTTGGCCTCAGACATCATTCCTTTGGCTGTCTTCCAGTTTAATTCTCTGTAACCTCTCATTATAAGAACACATTCCAAAACAGCCTGTACCTGCTTAGGGGGTTTGGCGAAGGATCTAGAAAACAGATGAAAAAGGAGGAGACAAAGCACATGATCCAGACACGGGTACTTCCCGTTAAGAGAGCCATCGCAATACAACAAGAGCTAGGGGGTGAGACATCCTGCACAAAGTGAAAAAGATAATCCAGGCCAGACAAGAAATTAACAGCTGTCAACAGCTCAAAACCGACTGTTGTAGTCAGACAATTTGATCAAGGAAGTACTGAGGGATTTCAGCAGTGGAAGGCCTAAAATCGTGAGACATGATATTCTTCCCTAGGGCACTGAAGCAGCTGTCTATTGGGAGAAGCAGTACAGGAAGAACCCAGACATCTACGAGAGAAAGGAAACTACACAAGTGGAAGGAGAGAGCTGTTGCTATTTTGGGGAGTGCCAAGGACTGGATGTGCTTTCCTATCTACCCCCAAATACAAGATGTACTATAAAAACACAGGAAGAAGTTAATTTAGCAGTGAAATACATTTTCATGCTACCAAAGCTTTCCTGGAAAACAGCTGGTGTGTGGTACTGGTGTTCACACAGAATAAAACCAGAGGAGGAGTGAAAGAATTTGGACAGGTGCTGCTCAGGCAGAAACCATAGCAGTTTCCAGTGCCTCAGACACAGGGTAGAGAATTATGGGGAACATATCCAATGAAGGAGGGGAAGAACAGGCTTGAGGGGAAGTCCTGGGCTCGGAATCAGGGGATTCTGTTGTGACCTCTGCACCTGGACAACTGATGTCCCGACCTTTACCCACACACCATGCAGGTGAGAAAGGTCGGGCTAAGGTTCAGACCCTGCAAACAGGGGTCTCTCAGTGAACTTCTAAGAGTTTGTGCTACTGTACATCCAAATGAGTCACCTGATTTCAGTAACATCAGACTTGTCAAGCTTCTGAAGCTCCAGTTTGGCAGCTTCCAAAATAGGCATGACTTCAGCCAGGACTGTCTCAGCAGCCGCCTTCTCCATAGCAATAATCTTATTCTGTTCCTCTATCTCCCCAGCTTTTTCTTCAGCCAGTTTTTTCTTGTCCTCAGCTAGGAATTGTAAAGGCAGGACCATAAATGGATTATTCAAACTTGCATACAGGACATACACTAATACAGATTTGCTCTTGGCTGAAAATCAGAAATTACCATCAACTCAGTACTTTGTTGCTAGCTTGCCAATGTTTGCAGTTCCACCAGCAGGTTAGGAACTGTTACTGTTCCACGCAAGAGAGCACACAATCTTTTTTCCTCTCATACTTCCCTCTGGTTTTCCTCCAATAATGTTTTTTCGAATCAGAAGGTCCCTTTCTTGCTAATGCCTCTTTCCCATGTTACGCCCTACACTTAGAAAGGGAAGACAAGGGCAGGAGAACAGAGTATTGAGTTGTGTAAAGTACTGTAGGCCAAATACATTGTGAGAATGGCAATCTGGGCAAGATAGGGGAGCTGCTCGTCCAGCACGACACTAGATCAGCACAGACAGAACAAGAGGGTTACCTCTGCAAGCAGCTGGAGCTCTTAGAGGGTCTTCCAACCCAACCCAGACTATGTGAGCCTTGCCTAGCCTGTGGGACACTTCACTAGTTGTAAACTACCTACCTTCTTCAGTGTTTGCCGAAATCTCTTGTAACAAAGCCTCACAAGCAGCTGATTTTTCTGCTAGCACAATCTTTTGCTCAGCAAGTTTCTTGTTCAGCTCAACCAGCTGTACACTAGCTTCCTTGAGTTTAACTAAGCCCCGGTCCAGCCGTTTGCATTGTGCTAGGTACAAAAAAAGGGAGAAACGTTAGCGATTTGTTGGTTGTGGACTACGAGACAGCAACAGACGGTTTCACAGAAGGTAAATATCATTATCCACTTTGCAGCAAGGCAACCTTGGTTATGAAAGGAAAATGACTCTGGGAGATGTTTCCTAAGCCACCCACTCAAGATGGCGTTAATGTCACTTGAGCTGCCACTTGAGCTGTGGCCCTGTGCCCCAACTTGTTTTCCATAGTACACTGCTCATGTTTTACCCTCTTTACATATTTCCGTGCCCACTCAAGTATGAAGAAGCATTGCTGCCTGAGGAAGAATGTCCAACCATGAGCTAGGCTGAGCTGGTCTTGGATTTAACCAGACTCTCCCCAAGCAGAGGAGTGTCTGGTTTGGAGATTCTAACTCAGGTTTGTGGACAAAAGAATTTGCGGAGAGCCCACCGTCTGATAGACAGAGTCCGGACATTCACATGCAGCCAGGATGTTGGTCCTGAGTCAAAACCAGCACAGCATTTGAGATAGGACTGATAAAATGACTTTTGCATGATGTGGGTAACATGCAGGATTCTCACTGCAATATTTTTTCCTTTCTAAAACATTTAAATCACTTATTAAAAAGTAGAAAAGCTCTACAGCCTTACCTAAAATGAACTCATTTTTCTCCTCCAGCAATTTTGAGTAAGTATGGATAAAGTCAAGGTAATTCTTTGGTGTGACATGGTTGCTACGTCTCAGTTTCTGCAGAAACCTCTTGCTGAAATCCCCTACAGATTCATGCACCATGACCATGTGCTCAATCACCGACTTGGAGGTCTCTGACGGGATGCGCGTGCTATTTCCTAAAATTGGGCAGAAGAAATAAAAATGTCAAAGCTTTTGTTGTGTTTTGGTTTTGGTATTTTTTAAGAGTCTGCTAGTTACCATCTGTCTTATGTACATCTAAGCCAGGCACAAAAAAGCAAGATCAAGGCAGAGGCAGAAGAGAACCTGGACCTCCTGGTAGGCGGGACACATTGCTGCAGAGTTCGGAACTTGAGTTTTAGCAATTTTTTTAATCTATTTGAGTAAGAAACTTCCATCCAAAACCAATTTTTGACTGGGATTTTGTATCACCCATTTAGACTCAGGGCAACAAGCACAATGGGAAATCAGATTATGAAATCTACCATAACTGCAAAGTAAAGAATCTATTTCTTATGCTATTCCAAGGGTTAATGGGTTAAAATATGGAGATTTTACATACCGACAAAGGATTGTGCAACTGCATGCAAGGCCTGGGGCGGCCAGGGCAAGAACCAGTCAATACCAGTGTTGTTGACAAGACCTTAAAATAAAAGGATAGAGTTATCTGAAAAATTCCTTTGTAAAACTACACACTACTCTGCCCACAGTCCCGTGCTTAACTTTACTTGCATCTAGAATCTACAGGATCTGTCTTATTTGACTCGTGCTTAGCAGTATTCACCACAAAGTCAATACTTCCATCCTGATATTGCACAATCGACCTTGCAGCTGGACCTTGCTAACCCCACTGCACTATTCTTCAGGCTCTACCATTCTACAGGATGCAGTCAAGAGCTGCAGCAAGGTATTTTAATGCCTGGGTTAGGATTCCCACCCGTCCCCATCTTTCAAGGGTCTCTTTGGTCTCCCACGACTCCTTCCAGCCACTTGCTGAAGTGCAGCATCCACCAGGCTCAGCTGGTTTGTCTCTCAGTGGGTGTCCCCTCACCATGCCTTTTTTTTGGCTTTGGATACAAAAATGTTTCTTTTACCACCATCCCAGTTTCATAATGATTTAATACCGCACATTTTTACGTAAACTTCTTCCCGCAGAGGGTGGGGGGCACTGGGACAGGTTGCCCAGAGAAGCTGTGGCTGCCCCATCCCTGGGAGTGTCCAAGGCCAGGCTGGATGAGGCTGGGAGCAACCTGGGCTATGGAAGGTGTCCCTGCCCATGGCAGGGGGTGGGGCTGGGTGGGCTTTAAGGTCCCTTTCAACCCAGACCAGTCTGTGAACTATTCCAGTTCAGTGAGGATGACCAATTGATTTGCAGCTGTTCAGCTGGAAAATGAACTGATCTGGTAAATGCTAATCAATAATACTCGCTGATAGGCGGTAATTAACTGGAAAAAAAATCCCTTAATCATGAAACCTGCTGTGTTTAGCTTTACTGCCAGACACCTCTGACTGTCCACTGGAGACTTTCCCTTGCACGCAAACCTGTACGTCACAGGGAAGGCCCTAAGCAGTGTGTGCAGCTGATACCTGGGAAATTTCTGCACCACGTTCTCAGACTGTCCCCAACTGGAGACATTCCCAAGACAATGTGAAGGTTACTTGCACATTTGTTTACAAAATATTGCCAGACACTCTTTTTAGCTGGGTTCATGCCAGCTTTAGCAGCTTCTTCTCCAATCTGACTTAGTATGCTGTCTTTTTCATCATCTGGAAAAAGGGCTGGCACCATTCCTGTAACGTAAGGACAGAGAACACTAGTGAGAACAACCAGGAAGAGAAAGCCATATGGCTGGGGATAAGGCAGACGAGAAACCAGACTCACAGATTTTAAACCTAGTTCTGCAAAAATGATTCTGGGTCGTTTTGAATGAACCTATTAATCTCTCTATGCTTGCCTTCCTCTCCCCAGCCTCCATGGAAAATAGAGAGGCAGTTTCGGATGATGCAAGGAGATTGAGAGGAATAGTTAATTCATTTTTGTTTAGGCTTCAGCAACACATCCAAACTGCCACAATAACACACAGTGCTTTTAACTCTTCAAAGAAAATCTGCATCAGTGTCTACAAACCATCAGTTCACGTTCTCATTCTCTTAGTCACGTGGCAAGTATTGCATGTTACCTAATGACAGACATAAGCAGACCAGGAACAGGGAAAACTGGACCAAGGAAAGAGATAAGCTTTAACACATCTTTTTTCAAATCAGACTGTGTAGGAACCTCTACAGAGAGGGTGGTCACACAGTGCCAGCTGCTGCTCATTTTCAGCTGCTGCATACACTGAAAGATGCTAAACCAGAGTTTAGGGCAGCAGATATTTATCAGCAGTTGCTGCAGCTCAGGCAAATGCTGTTCAAAAGCCAATAGGACAAAAGGCGGGTTTGTGCCCAAATGCAGCTGAAGTCATACCTCAGTCTTGGAAGAAATCTGAGAATCCTGCACCACGTGACCAGCGTGAATTAACCCCATAGCCTCCCAGACACACAGCAATGACGGTAAGAAGATGTCAAAATGCCCTTCTTAAGGCCAAGATCATTTCAGGTAGCATGGAAAGGTGTAACTAGCTAAAGCAGCAGAGGCACAGGGTGAAAACGTAATGGCTGGGTTCAGGATACATTAGAGATGGTGAGTCACAAGCAGATAGTGGTCGGGAGTATCTGAGGGTGGCTGTGTCACCTGAAGTTAACATGTTGTTGATGAGCTCCAGGAAACTCTCTTCTGCTACATGGGCATCCGTAAACAAGAAGACCACAGACTTGTTCTCAACACCCAGCTTCTGGTACAAATTTTTCAAATCTTCTCGGAAATTATTTTCTCCATACCCTCGACTCAAGATGATCTCAAATACCTAAGGATGCAAACATATACTGAGAAGACGCAGATGGACCCAAGACATGATGGGAACTCTGAATTTCAATTAGACTGGATCAAGGGGTTTGGTTTGTCCCCTATTGTCATTAAAAGCACAAGTACCAAAAACTTATGCACTGCATTTTTTTTTAAAGTTACATTTGTACAACTCTGCAGGACTGCATTTTCAAAATTGTTTCATGTTCATCCTCCTTTTTTGTTCTTCCCTTCCAAGCCAACAGCCTCCACAGGAGACTGAAGGTACCTCTGTGAGAGGAACATTTCCTATCTGTAGTATCACAGTGTCAATCATTACAAGGTTCCTCAAGCAGCACTGGAGAGCTCCCATAATACACATCAGTAACAAAAGCAGCAGTTAGGGACTATTAGTTGTCTGCCGCCAAACTCATCCTTGTTTTCTGTCCCCAGTGCCAAAATCCATATTCAGGCACGGGCAGCTTCCTGCCCAGATCACCCACAGCCATCATCTTACACCTCCTGGCAGCCACCTCACCCTGGCTGTCTCTCCACAGGCAAGAGATGCCAGCCTGATCTTATCTTGACTGACTGACCTCCCGCGGCCTCGCTAATTTAATCCTGATCACAATGTTGCTTTCCTTGCCTTCTCTCGCTGCAAAGCTGCAAGCTCACTAACCTCACACCCAGCTGTATAGGCAGCCAGTCTTGTTAGAGACTGTTTTCCTGAGCCTCCCACTCCTATGAGCAGGGCATGCCCACGATCCATCCGTATGATGCGATGTATGTGGATTAAGTGTTCCAAAGCATCATCAAAGAGAACCAGATTCATTTTAATATTAACTTCATTATATTCCTCCAAAATCTCCTGCAGAGAAAGGTGAGCAGAGTGTTACTAGGAGACCAAGGAAACAGTAACATTAATAAAATAACAACCCATTAGCAGCATTATTCCTTTCCCCCTCCTCAGGGAAAACAGAGTTGGAAAACGCTGCTGACTCTGTAGCTGATCCTCAGTTTTCATTACCGCAGACGCCAAATGGGTAACGGTGCACATGACATTCTACAAGCACAGAGAAAGGGAATAGATTTCCTACTGTTTGAGGCTCCTCCCTATTCCCCAGGCACAGAGATAGAATCAGGCAAAGTTTCCAGCTGATGCAGTACCTGAAAGAGAGCTTTTGCAGCATCGTAGTCTTGGATATCTTCATAAATACGAGGTTCTCCTTCACTCAGTGCCGTTCTGAAATCTCCAAAAAGAATAGGATCCCTCATGGCTTGCTCCAAGTCACCTCTGAAATTCTCTTCAATCAAGGTTTTTATATGACCTTGTACCTTCAAGTACATGAAATGAGTCAGCAAAACAACAAAACAGCTGATTCTGAATCCAGTAACACTCCGAAGGGTGATAATGCAGAGGCTTGCTCAAATACTGACTGATTTCAAGGGGATGTGCATGTCACTAGAGGATCCAAAGACCACAGCTTCCTATGGTGTTCTGCGTGTGAGCTAAAATGACCTATTAGGCCATTCAAGAACCATTCAAGCCACGGACTGCAGAAGTTTAAGACAGAAAATGATAAGCCTGTTAAAAAAAAAAACCCTACCTTCTCATATATTGGTGTAAATATCATATTAATAAACCTTCCTTCTCAGCATTCATAGATGTCTCACCACCAAGATTTCTCACAAATCTTATCATTCTGAATGAATGCACAAATACAGAAAAACTGCAGTGTATGTACGCTGAGCTGTGAAAATTGAGCTGTAAATGTACCTTTGTATGTTAGAAGAGAAAGTTTTAAGCAGAAAAATCTGAAGCCACCTCAATCTACCTCTTTTCATCTAAGCAAGTTGCTTACACATGAACAAGCTTTACCCAAATCCTCCCCTAATTCTCAGGGTGTCAAACTGGCCCCTTTCTCTCTCGTGTTTTAAGATGTAATTTGGAGCATATTCCAGTTTGCATAGCAGCCAAGACTGAATGCAGTGTGTAAGGACTCGGTTCTTACCCTTTTTTCTACTTGATTGTATAGTCACATTCTGACACAATCCTTCCTAAAGGAAAATACTGACTCCAGAATGAAGTGATTCCCGGAGTTTTCCCCTGCACTGCTCTCACAGTTTCTCACCTGTGCCACTGCTAACCAATTTTCCTGGACAGGCAAACCCAGGAACACTTTCTTTTCCTTCAGCAGATCTGCTCACTTAGTTTGCCGTAGTGACTTTATTTTGGAAAAGCAGACTCCATTGGCCATGTTTTAAATTAATGGAGAACACAGCGGTTAGACAAGCCCGCAGTCTGACCGCAAGACCCGAGTGCAACAGTTGGCAATGTGGCTGTTGCAAACTAGTTGCCATAGTAATAGCCAGTGACTACTAAAAATTGAACGAAATTACTCACCAATGCTTTGTCTGCTTCATTAATCAGCCTGTCATGGAAAACCCTCAGGCACTCATTTCTCCAAACTCTCACCATCTGGGTCACCGTCTGAAACCTGCATTAACACGGAAATATCAGACTGCACCAAATGAGCTGACACGATTCCTAAGGCCGTACGGCTAACGGCACTGACCAAAGTCTGCAGGGATTTATTTTTACTCTTTTGGCGTTTGTTCTGTTCATCAGGTCAGATAATTAATTTGCTTGTGTGTTTACCTCTGGATATCTTATTTAAGAAAGGCTAACGCATCAGTGTTTGTCATCAAGGGTGATATCACAATTTATGGTGTTCCTGAACATTTTCTCATTGTGGTGACGGTTTGATGAAAAGTGACCCCAATGTGTCTGATTTCATGTACCAAATTACCTCATCTTCACCCAGATTCATCCAATATAAATAGGTGTACGACCACTGAAGGTGATTTTTCTGCTCTCACCTCTCTGGGGTTGTAAGAATAAGTCCATTATAGATCCTGGAAAGATCCCGCAGGTTAAAAATGTAATGGAATCTGGAAGGAGTAGGAGGTAGGTCACGAATAATCATTTTATAAAGCTCCAAAGTACACACAGTAATCTTGTCACATATGGCTGATACAGACTCATCAAACACCTGCAAACATGAGAAAGAAGAAGTGTTTTCATGAGACTGCTCAGAGAGAACTCTGTGCTATTAAACATCTTCTGCTTTCCAGCTTTTAAGCCTGCTCAGTATATTTCAAATAACCGAGGGCAAAGGTTTTTAGAAATTCATATTCCTGTGTAGCACGAACCGTCTGCAGTGAAATGTTTTGGGCAGGCCCTATCTTCACTCCCGAGCTGGCACAGTGCTGAGGACAACCTCAAATTCCACGACTGGGATTTCTACAGCACTTCCACAGCAGGAAAAATAAACTGCTCTTTTCCTTTATAACATTGCAGTTTACTTGTTAACAATACAGCCTACTGCGTTATAGTGCATTTGTCACTGTCATCCAGGAGGGAGTTTGCTGACCTTCGTGTGTTTGGTTACAGCAACTGTAACCCAACCGTTCACAGGTTTCAGCCTATGAAAAGCACCAGTTTTATAAATTGTCTGATAACTTCAAAGTTTACATATTACTCAAGAATTTATCAAAACAACGTAAATTCATCTCTTGAGAAAGAGAAGAGGAAGGGAAAGGTTTGCATGTGGTTCTAAACAAGAAAAAAAAAATTATAACAGAAGATTTCCGGCCTTGTGAGAATACAGAAATAACTATCTATTTAAAAATAGTAAACATGTTGAGAAATCCTTCAAAACCAGTGAAATTACCGCAGTGTGGCCTTTCAGGATGGAGGCATAGATCAAATTCAGTGATTGCTCAGCGGGAAAAGGTATGTTAAAAACACTGAAGAGGGAGATGAATCGAGGGTCAACTTCATTCCGACCTCCTCCAGCTTTTCCCATGGCAGCAATAAACCCCAGGTCTCGAAGAAGTTTACAGTTCAGCTCCTTACCACGGTCGTACAAGAAACCTTTCTCTAGCAGCAGCTTCAAGAGGGCAATGGGTTGCTGCGTGCCGTACTCGTCAACCTTTGCAACACAAAAGAGTCAAGGTGTTTAGAGCACAGTACACCAGCATGCTACAAGTGTGGAAATACTGTGCTCCGTACGCAGGGGAACACTACAAGGACTGAGTAACACTCTATAAAGCTCTAGCAGTGATCGTCAACATTCATTCCAGCGTCTCCTATGGGAAAAGTGCCTCTTGTCAGAGATAAACTAAATGCACTCGTACTCTTTTGCTCCGTTTGTAAAGAGAAAGGGATGGTTTCTACAGTGCACAACCTGCAGTCACACAGCCATGATTTTAACAGCGTAAAGAAATGACCCAACAGGATCTCACTTACACAGGACAAGTATTGTAACAGACAGAAACCCCCACTGCTGCACACAAGCCCAACTCTTCTGAAGATCCTCAGCTGAAATCCAGTTATGCATTTAACAGGAATCTCCTTGACTTGTGATCCATTAGATCTGTGTATGAAGGGACCACATCAGTGCCCCCCCAAGTGTTTCTGCACTTGCAAACTGTTGGCGCCTTACCCTTGGCATATTCATATCATCCATGAAAACAATGAGACGTTTTCCAATAGGAGGGCCGTAAGTGTCTTTGGTTCGTTTCTCTACATTTGTCTCTAGGTTTCTCTGAATGTCCATCGATGTTGTACGAGAAGAGAAGTTAATCACTAGCAGCAGCTGCAAAGAAAATGGGTAAGAATGGATTTTTACCTGTTCTTTTTTTTAACTAGATCTTTCAAAAAATATACTTTATCTTAGACTGTCAGACATACAGGAAACATTTCTCTGGTCCATTTATTCACTTGAATTACAGATGGCAAAAAAAAGTAATCTCATTCTTAGCACTTCGATAACATACATTTACTTGATAAAATTAAATCTGTACATGGTAGAACAGAACAAAACATCTTTGATCCTGAAGGACTCCCAAATCATTCACACACTTTGGGTCTGAGCTTGCAGTAACGTTACTAAAATCAATATTGCTACCCACAGACTCAGGCTTCACACTGCCAGTTTAACACAAGGACAAAGAACAACAATGCAGCTTTACAAACAAGGCAAAATGCTTCATACATACATTAAGGTCTTTGTTCAGATTGTTTAGGAAGTTTTGTGTGGTTGCTGTTTTAGATGTACCCGATTCACCCACAAGAACAACTGGGCGTTTTGTTTTTACCATCTGTTCTAGTAACCAAGTAGTGCGTGTGGTATCCACTGTAGGCACTGAAAAAGATCAGGAATATGACAGCAGGTTAAATTAAAATGCAGTACAGCTGGGGGATTTGTATTTATAGAATACTGCTGGATCAGACTCTCGAGGTATTAATGTGCAGTTGCACAAAGACATCATCTGAAATATCAACTCACTAACAATGTTGCAAGAAAATTGGAATTGCTCAACCATCTCTTTTCAGCTTTAATCACTGGGATCTTTCCTCCTATAGATATATTTTTTAAAGTAATTATCCTTCATATAGGATGGCCATGGACTGGTTAAGCTTCATTTAATCCCTCTTTCAAGGATATAATCAGGCTTTATTTGGATCATAAGCATTTTCCCAGAACTCTACAAAGATGCATTTTTTCTGTGTGAATATCCTGGCATGAGGAGCAACTGCAGGGATCATAATGTTATGATCCCTCTGTCAGTGAAGTTAACCTGTGCTTGCCGAACCGTTACTATAAAGTAACCTGCATTAATTTGCCCTCAACTATGAAAAGCACCTGTCACCATTATACAGTGCCTGAAGTAACAACCAATAACGGCCTTAAGAATGTAATTTTTATCTGCCAAGTACTTGAACCATGGAGCTGACGTTTTTCCTCGAGCTTCTGGTAGAGCAGACAGTGAATCTGCTTTTCTGGCTTGTAAAAGACATCGGTAGCTCCGAGGAAGCCCTATTAACTGAAGCAAGCTTTTGATCCTTTCCTCATTTCTCTGTGACACAGTGCTGTAAATACCAACTCCGCTCCTGCTAACCTACTATGACAAGAACATTAAGGAAACTGATTTATGCCATCACAAGAACTGGGGTGGATGACCTTCAGTACAGAAAGTGCCATGCACATTATAAATTAAAGGCGTATCATCACGGTATTTTATCTTACACTCACCTAGAATGTCAAGAAATTTCACTTGAGGCTTATGAATATATTCAGGAACAAGTTGCATCCAAGGTACCCACTTTTTTTGAAATCCATCAAAATGAAAGTCATACAAAGTTGGCAGCTGACCTGCAAACCATTAAGCAATTGGAGGTTTTCTAGGACACTGAAATATTTCATAGCAAAATAATCTGACAGAGGTGGAAGTGAAAGGTGAGATTCTGTACAAAGTTGGGCAACATCATGTTCTGTTCCTTTGTCGTTTAACCCAGTAAGTAACCAACATGGTCCTAGTCCAGCACCTGGATCATACTATCGCTTGTTAAGCACTTTTCACTGGCTTTCCTTTCATGTTTATTTTTTCCTTTCACTGTTTATCTCATCAGCTTGGCATACGAAAGTGCTGCTCTGTGAGGACAGACCAGTAGCTGAGAGTCACTACCATCAGCATCTCTGCATGGTTTTCAGTGATAGTCCTTCTGAGAGCATTTTTGGCAGCCCGGATAGCTAACTGGAAGGAAGAACGATGTTGTGCCTTCATGGAAGCTAACACTTTTCTAATATAATGACTGGGATTCAGACTAAGTTGTGACAAGATCCTACCTGGCAGCTCCCCTGGCTTAGCCAGGATGTTGTCATCATGAACAGTAGACATGCAGGAAATACGTTTAACATTTTCATCAAATTTAATTCTCCCAGCATCAAGAAGAGCGGCACCTAAGGAGGAATACAAAGCTTCCAAGAAAAAACACTCCAGAACGTCAGGATCATCGGGCTGTTGCACAACTAGAGCTTCCAGCATCACAGTCAACTGCACCACCTGTTGTAAAACAAGACAAAAGTGTCAATAGAATTGCCATTTAGAAGCATGAAAACTCTTAGTATGTTTTCAGCTGTTTGAATGTTGGCTGATCTTTTGTTCTTACAGGCGTACCTACTGAGAGGAGAATCAATGACAGCAGGAAAGCACTGCTAGGAATTGGCTGTTTCTTTTGTCTCTTGGTGCTCATCACTAGCAAAAGCATTTCAGCACTAACTCTACTTTCTTTGGAAGGTTTTTACCTTCTTCATCACTCCATTTCTCTTTTTAGATAAACTTTCAACCTTTATTCTCTGTTCCTTACCATATTTAAATCTGTCTGAGGAACAATGGTCTTCAGCCTTTCTCCGTGTCTGCCATCCACAATCCCCTCTACAATCATATCAATAAGGTAGGGCACATATTTTTGAAACAGACGATCCAATTCAATTCTCTCTTGCTGGGGAACGAAAAGGACAATAATTCAGCACACAGGAAGCTAGAAAGCTGATTTTTGAGAGCAGAGCTTCCCATCAATACCTGGCTGACCAAGTATAATTGTTCTTGCTGGAATCACTTCTACCTAAGACAGGACACAGTCACATGAAGAAACGTGACACTGTTGCATGGACTGGATTTCCATCAGGTGAGGATCTGCGTTTATCAGGTGCTAGCAACTAGGCTGTCTTACTTGAACTCCCTGTGGCCTTGAGTGTTAATCTATATGTAAGAAACAAGGACCTAAGCAATCTCACTGTTAACTCTCTGCAGACCAGGTAAGCTGATTTCTTGGTGCTTCACTTCTCAGAAACAACCAGAAGATAGAAAAGCTGGGAACTGTCTTTAGCTGCAGGCCTAGTGAACACATCTGTTGTCAGAAAATCAGGCTGCCTTTACACAGTTTGTTTTTACCTATGTCTACAGTTCGGTACTTAATACAGACACTCTCTGAACAAGCGCAGAAATTCCCACCTCATTTCCTCTTTCTTGGACCCACTTCTGCCAGTGGGGCTTATATTTCAGATTTTTTGGATCTACAAAGACCATTCCGCAGCGGGATACCGTGGCAGGAGATGCATACTGTAAGTCACCGACCTATAAAATAATCATACAAGATAATGATATACTTAAACAAAGAACAGCCACAGAACGGCTTTTCAGGCCTTGTAGATCCATCTGTACCTACCCCTTCCCACGTATCACACAGTACACTCCTTACTCACCTCAAACAACAAAGCGCAGTGTGACTGTAGCCTAATCCGCTCCCCGTTTGCCAGGGTCAATAACTTGTTGTCATCCATGACAGAATTCATGTTTTCAACCCAGAGAGCATCCACGTCTCCGTCAAACAGAATGTACCTGTGGATACAGGAGCCAAGGGGCACTGGCTAATCTCTGATTTTACTAGCATTTTGCAGAATTCAGATGTGCCACCAGAGGTGTCAGTGTCTGTGTTTTGAAGCCTCCCATTCACTTTTTACAATCATACAGTTTCCATCCTTCTCACTGTGGCTAGAAACTCACAGAAGACAGAAGGACCCCTAGACACT
Source organism: Rhynochetos jubatus (assembly GCA_027574665.1). Classification (NCBI taxonomy): domain Eukaryota; kingdom Metazoa; phylum Chordata; class Aves; order Eurypygiformes; family Rhynochetidae; genus Rhynochetos; species Rhynochetos jubatus. The sequence goes on along the minus strand of CM050666.1, from coordinate 15,662,315 downwards.
TCCTATTTATTTAGCATATGGTTTCAAATAGTGCAGTATCAAACAGCGGGTTTAAATCATGTAAAACTCATTATCTAAACATCATCACTATGATTTCTCGCTGTCTACCTTCGCTCTTTCTTGTCAGTAGGCCTGTTGATATCCCGAAAAATGTTTGACAGGACTCCATCTGTCCAGTCTCGTGTGGTAGGGTCAAGGATCCCATACAGCTCGATCACACTCATAGCTTTAGGGTTCAGTGTGTAAAGCTTTGTCAATAATCCCAGCCTAAAGATACAGCAAGAGCAACATTAAAATGACACAATACTGTCTCATGTTAACCCAGGCACATATTACGGTCAGCTACTGATCCTGCCATGACTACACAGGGCTGAACAATGCCATTTACGCTGTTTTGCAACCCAATGCCATGTATTAAATTCTCTACTCACTTGTTTTGGGCCTGGCACAAAGCATTAATGACAACTGACTTGCCACCTCCTGTAGGTCCAACTACCATTGTAGTGTGACGAGTTAACATTGTCTCATACATCTGAACTACTTTATCCACCTGAAAAATAAAAGCTGATTCAATAGACTGCTGTCCATAATTCCTGTATGGACAGGATCAGCAGCTGGTCTGTCTCAGCTAAGCTTTCCTGGAGCCACTCCAGAGTGCAGCAATGCATAGCCAGCCTAATGCTTACAACAAAAATCCAATTAACATTTTTTTATACCTGGACTGGTAAAACAACATAACCCCCTTCTTCCAGCACTTGTTCTACAGCATCACTGAAGTTGGGATAGCGGACTCGAGGGCAATCCAGGCCAGGAAACAGGTCAGAGATTAAGCCAAGGAAGAGAGGTACATCTTCAAACACAAATTTAGGAAGATTCATGTCTCGTAGAGCTCTCATCAGTATAACTTCCTAGACAAAACCCAGCAGAATCAATCTTTAGCAAATAGCTGATCAATTATCTAGTACGTAGTAACTTCAAACATCTCTAAAAACTATTGCCTGATTATGTCAGTACAGCTTGAGGAATGTTTTCTTGGCATCAGTTACTAGTGGAAATAAAGGTTATTTTATAAGGATTATGCAGACCAATAGCTAAGAGTGATCACTGCCCTTTTCTACCATATTAGCCAAATGGGTGGAGTGGCCCACACCTCAGCTTCCCTGATGTGATGTTAAAATAACTGTTTTACCAACATAACCAAGGTCTCTAATCCCCTTGAGAGCATCCTTTGGACCCCAGCTTCCTGCCAGCCTGCAATGCCCATCTGCACATAACTTTATAGGAGAGCTTCCTTCAGCTGTCTCCAAGTTTTTAAGAAGAAATTTGAGTAAGAATTTCCCCAGGCAACTGGGTATCACAACCGTACATATAGAAATAAAAAACAGGTGTAAAAGAAAGCTGTGAAAAGCAACACAGTATTGAAAACCTTTCATTTGTAAGTTTACTGAAGTGCTTGAGCAACACAACTAACAACTGCATGACTAGAGCACCCACTGTTCTAAAACCTTTAGATAAATAGCTTTTGCTGTTCATCCAGAGACATTCATCTGGCTATTTGCATCCTGGACTTAACAAGAAATAAAATACCTCATTTTCTACAGATTTCCCTCCTTTGACCTGAGTTCTGATGGAACTTGCTGCCAGAGGGCGTGATGAAACTCAGTAAGAACAAAGAGAAAGAGTAAGACAAATAACACCAGTGCTCCTATTTCCGATGCAGACAAACCACAGCAGATGTGTAAGCACATCTCCTTCCTAGTGAAAAAGATTATCTGTCCGGGGTAACTAAGCAGCAAATCTACCTCACTGAGGTCTGCTGATCCTCTTTTCAGTTCTCCAGCCATCACCAACACTGATTTAAGGGCCCTCAGTCCAAAATCATAATGATGCTGTTTAGACAGTTGTTCCTTTGCCAGCTTGTACAGCACTGTCATCTTTTTTGCAAGGATCTGTTTGAGAGTCAAGTTAGAAAATCACAGATGTGTAAGTCACAACCAAACACTGGCTATGCTACATGGGTGTGTACAGGGGTATGGGTAGCAAGAAGATTTTCTTACCTTTGCCATAAGGAACCCTTCAGAAAAGAGCATGATTTCACAGATTTGCTGAAGATCTGGTACAATAACAACCACAGGCCTAAACAAAGCTTTTACAGACTCAGGGAGCTCAGTCCGGCCAGCATAGCCAGGATTCATCGTAATAAAAATGCCCATACGGCTATCAAGGGTGATTTCCTGTCCTTCAAACTAAAGGCATAAGAAAATATTAGAACAATGTGTATTTGGAATTGAAATAAATAGTACTCTTTGCTCCAAGAGAAAACCAGCAATACTGTGGCACCCACATAGGACAAAATGTTAAATATTTAGCTTTAGATCGTCATGCTGATACATCCAACCCACTGTTTGTATCTTGGAAATAAACACCAAGACATTTCACGCTTCTCAATCAAGTTTTCTGTCTGAGCGTTCTGCATTCCAATAAACATCAGTAAATAAAGCCTCACAATCCCCATCAAGTTCAGTCACTCCTCTCCCTAATTAATACTATACTATTATCCCATTTACTTACTATTATCCTACTTAGCTTACTTTTACCTCACTTCAAAAAGGAAGAATCTAGCAAAGGATTAGGAAATCAGCAAGGATTTGACATCTCTGAAACTGAGAGAACGTACGCCAGAGTTTGGAACGTTCAGCACAAACGAATTACAGAAGTAGCCCTTTGATCTAATGATGAGGCCTAACCCTGAATCTCGGCCTCAAAACCAAGTTCAGCCCTCACAAATACCCTTCTTTTTAAATGTTTACCTGAAATGTTTTCAACTGATTCATCAAAGCATTTCGAATAGTCTGGATCTGAGAAGAAATGACTGAAAGCACGGAAGCATCGATACGATTGAATTCATCAAAGCATCCCCATGCTCCACACTGGGCGAGACCAGAGAAGATTTTGCCAACTGCCTAACAAGAAGAAAAAATTCTCAGCAATGAATATATAAAACATTCAGCATCAACAAACTTTGGAGTACGCTAAAACCCTTAATGACTGGGTAAAAACTTTGGATATTTATATATGCGGGAGGTAGCGATCTGTCGTGAGGTCCTGCAATAATTACTTGCCAAGTGCAGACTGTCTGTGATGAGCTTAAACACATACCATCTAGTCATTGCACCCCGCTTGAAAAATTCCTTTGGGAATTTATTCAAAATAGGCATTTTTTACTGTATTTCATTATCAATCGGCATGATATCTCTACGGGGCGTACTTATGCACAAGTTCAGAATATGCCCTTATCCTGGGCACTGAGAAAGAGCAGTAACTGGCACTTTATCAAAGAAGACGATCTTTAACCCTTACTTTGAAATCCATGCCTTCTCCACAGTTTGTCACTACACACAGCAAGCCCAGCGCTTTGGCTAGATCCTTGGTTGTTTCCGTTTTCCCTGTACCCGCCGGCCCTGCTGGTGCTCCTCCCAAAAACATTGATAAAGCCTTTGGAGACAGACCAAAAAGCAAAGCAAAGCTTGGATTACATTTATATTAGGTTGGTGGCAAAATCACAAATGAACCTTTGGGTACAAAAAGCCTCAAATTTTATCTGGGAACGCATCCTATGTTATCTTTGAGGCAATTGGGTTACGAGGACATCACAACTGGTTTCAAACATTGGCATCTAGGAGATATCAGAAAGTGGCAATAAAACAATTCTGCGATTGCCTGGAAGTGTATTTTAAAAGGACTTGTTAATTAAAATCTCGTTGAACATATACCTGTGTGAGCGTAAGGTAAATGCGATCTGTAAGGGGGGTGATGACCAGCCGTCCGTTCAAACCCATGTACTCGTAACCGTATGAAAACGTGCCTGTGCACTGCCGCACGGTCAGTTCATCTGGCTCCCGGTCCCAGTAAAAACGCAGCTGGCTTTCCCATTCAAACTCCTGAGCCTGCAGGATGCTGCACAAGAGAGACTTGCTCACATGAGGTAAAAGGATGGAAATACCATTGATGCCATCGGTACTTTCTCAGTAGGTTGGAGGGCGGTGTTTACCTGTCTCTCACGAATGTATCAACAATGTCTCTGGCGTGAACATCGATAATGAGAACAGTGTTGTATTTTTTCCTGTCATTTTTGCTCAAAGGCATTGTGATGCGGGTAACCAGCTCTTCAATTTGCTTATGCATTTTTTTAGCATAAAGTTTCATTGCCTGTTTTTCTCCCTTCTTCACTTTCCGAAAGACATCCTCTACCTCCCAAGTCCACCACACCTGATTAGCAGCCAGCACCATCATGCCTTGGTAGAGTAATATCCAATCAACTCTGTGGGAATACAGATAGGGAGGGAGTCCAAATTACCGTTTAGTCTAAGTAACTGATCAGGACAGAGAAAGAAAAATAAGAAAAAAAGAGAAGTTTCTCCTATTTCTGCAACAACTACAACACAAGCCAAACTTTACAGAGGTGCACAGAACTCCATCAAGGTGAGCCGTAGTATTTCAAAAGCCTAGGAAATACGCTGGTAGAAAAGCTGCCTGTGCCATGTGTGAAGACTGTCAAGTAGAATTCAAAGCGAGAAAAACATCCTGCGCACACACTAAAAATAAAAGCTGGAGATTTAGGAAATTACATACAATAGATTTTTTTTCTGGCCAGTTACAATGCTGCACATGCATGTATTCATATCCCTCCACATATAGAAATGCAGACTAAATTGTGTAAAATTTAAAAAATGAAGTATTTTTCTGTGTCGCTACAGGCTCACAACAACATATAAGGTATTTGTGTTATCCTTGACACTGGCTGTTTCACCTGCTTCTGTCTTCACAGTATCGAAAAATAGCTTCCTTAGTAAGGAGTCTGTTCGTCCGTCTCATTTCTGCTAGCACTGCTGTCATCCAACTCTCCACTCTGCCTTCTGCAGCCACAGCCTGCCGGAACTCCATCACCTCGCCCTCAGCTGAAATCATGGCTGTTGCAATCTTCTCATCACTATCGCCATCCTGAAACCTCAGGGAGGCTATGTTATCATACATCTGAAAGGCACCAGCAAAGAAATTCAGTGGTGTTTTAGAAACAAAGCTGCAAAGATGGAAGCGTATCTAGCCCCCATTTAATCCTTCCATGGACTCTAAAGAGAAACGGGTCAGACTCGTAAGCAATCAGATACAGACACCGATAAACAGCTCAGCAGCCCAGCTGCAGAGTAAACAAGCAGGTGATCTGACTCAAATTACCTTGATGTTTTTTCTAAAAAATAGGGATCTATCAGGAGCTACAGGAAGGTTCTTTAATGCTAGATGATTCCGGTGTATCTTGAATGTTCCTCCTGCCGTAGCTGCTACTGGCTGCTATGAGAGCCAGCAGAGACTAACGATCAGATTTTATTTGGTTACTCAGAAGCTTCTTCAAGATGCTGCCAGGATGCTCTTTGTGTGCAGTAAGTATTAGCACACCCTTCACAGCATGGACAGTATAATCTGTTAAACCTTTTAAAGCACCTAAAAGCAGAGGGCGCTGTGGAAAGGCAGACGCTGTACCTTTATCATGTGTTCCTGGACACAAAGTGGGTTACTGCTCCCAAGGATACTAAGCAATTCCTCGTCAGATATAAAGAAAAATCTTGGGAAAGCATTTCGTTTGGAATCCAAATAATCATTCAAGCTTTTCTGACATTTCTCCAGCACATCATTTATATGGTGGAGGTCTGATAGACGATTTGGGGCTTCACAGGACTTTTTGATTGTTGGTTCTTTTACAGTTTCATCCATTATCTACACAGGGAGAAAAGCAAATTTAGAAAACACTGAACAGCAACAGATTCTACTAAATTACATTTGAGTGGTGACAAAGCAGACAAGCAGCACAAATAGTATAGGTTCTTACACATCTAAGCTTCTCGTTACCATAGTAAAGGTAAAAAGAGGTATCCAATAAAAGGCAAAGGGGATTCTGCTTGCCTAGTACTGCCAGGCAAGGATCACACCTCCGCCCAGCTTAGCTACATCAGGAGAAGTCTTTCCTGTAGGACGGATGCAAAGTGTTAACACCCCAGTTCCTGGGTTCCCCAGTCTCATACTCAATTCATTCTAACATGCCATTCTCGGTGTTACAAATGACCCAGAAGACTACAGCTAACTGGAACTGAAGCGAAATGCAACAAACAGTTACGCTGATCACAAGTCATGTCAGTTACTTGCCTTTTTAAACATCCTGTCTACGCTGTCAAATATCTTGGCTTCCTCTGCAAGCTGTGATCCAATATCTCCACCAATAAAGATGCTCTCCAGGTACATCCATTTTCTCTGAACCACCATCCAGATCTAAGAATCAAATGTAACCGTCAAAGAAAAAAAATACAATACAAACCCCTGATTATACATAATAAACATTAATTATTTAGCCCAGCGCTTTTCTCCCTACCTCAATTACTTCATCAATCAATGATAGAGTTTTTTCCCAGTGGTGAACAGTTGAAAGGAAAGGACCCACAAATCGACTGCCCAAAACGCTCTGAAGATTGACATTGTTGTCATCAAGGATGTCTAAAATTTCATCCACCGATCCCAGAATAAAGCCTCGCTTCTCAGTGCCTTTGAAGTACATTTGCACAGTGAATTTCAGGTGTTCCCATGTTTCTGCTATTTCCTTCACACCCTGCATGTCAGCATAAGAAGCAGCATGTTTCAGTCTTCAAAAATGAGAGAACTGTAATCTTAGCACAAAAATGAAACCGCTCATTCAGCAAAACTTTTGCACAAATTTTCTAACTCCAGTTTACACAGAAGAGTCTATTTCAAAACACCATGATGGCAACCAAAAGGATCCTTCCTCGGCTCCTTTTTCATAGGCCAAACTTGCTTATGGTAGTAACAGAAATCCGATATCCTACTGCCAAAGCCAAGACAGGTAGGATTCGTTGCCATGTGGTAGCTTATCAACAGAGCTACTGATCTTAGCTGCCCTCGGTTACGTCATGGCAGCCCTCTGGAGCTGGGCAAACTTGCTGCCATGCCAGTATAAAAACCTCAGGTAAAACACAGACTGTGTCATCTACACCTTTTTAGTTTGATTATGACTTTTTACTTTACCTTCTCAATGCTAAGTTCCTTAACGGCAGTTCCGACTATGTCACTGATGACGTCCGAGTGTCTGTGAAGTTCCATAGAGAACATATTCTCCAAAGTGAATGTTTCTGTTGCCATTTCAAAACGTGTTCCTGTTCTCTCCATAAGGTCTTGCCAATGCCTGTTTTAAACTGACACATCAACAACTGTACCAACCACCATGATACAGTAGAAATGAAAACAACTGCACTTTAATATGTAATAGTGAAACCACGTTTAGTACTCTACTGTTTAAACAAGATCTAGGATTCTGACTATATCCTGTCATCGTAGTCACCCTGCATTCTATTACACAAGTTCATTAAGCAGAAAGTGAATTTCAAGCTGCAGGACATGGCATGACCCCAGCAACGGAGATTAAAACTTCTAACAAAACAAACAAAATCTTCCTATAGAGAGAAAATAGACTGAAATAAATCAAACCTTTCTTTTAAAGCTTCGTTTTTCAAATCAAGCAACAAAGGAATGGAGTCTCGAAATGTCTTCATTTTTGTTTCCAAGTGAAAGGCTACCGGCATACTGTGTGCTTGTTTGGGCAGCTTTCGAAAGGCTTTAAGAAATCCTTCAATTCCTTCCTGAAGAAACTGGACATTGAGGTTTATCCAGCGTGTCTGAGACCACTCCTTTTTAGCTGCCTGGGAACAGGAGGAAAAAGATCGTATTTCCTTTCAGTTTTAACCAAAACCCAACCCCTTTCCACTACAGCAGGAACTAGGGACCACAGTCAGGATGCAGGTGTAATCATACTGACATTTTACAGAGGAAGAGACATGTCCAAGACAAATTCATAGCCAGACACAACCAGGTGTATATGAAATAATCAGGACAGGAAAAGCATACTTCACAGGGTATTTTAATTTGGAAAAAGTAGAACTTATTAAAAAGTAGTTAAAATAGATTAAAGCCTGAGATACCCATTGTAACCTGTACACACAGTATATCCAAAAGTAATTCCACTGAAATGATTAGTAAAATGCCACCCAATAATTATAAGGGGGGAGGGAGCTCTGCTTGGTCCGCTATGGAGGCATTGTTAGTCCTGTACTAACATCCTTAAAAGCCTTTCATGGTGACAATTACAGGCCACAGCTTATGTCACTCAAAGGCTTAGGACAGAGTTGATGGTAACTAGAGGACAATGCAGCCTCTCTGTCTGTCCCCCACCTTTTCTGTACGCGTGTGCGTCTGTGTACACACTGCCATACTCACTCGTTGTAATTCATAAAGCTCATAGATCTGCTTTAGACATTTCAGATCATTCTGTGCTTTCATCAAGTCAGGGTACACCGTAACTGGCAAGTCAAAAAGTTTCTCAACACTGCCCAGTTCCTGCTGATTTTTTTCCAGTTTTTCCACTTCTTTTTCAAAAATAGCCATGAGTTCTAATCCTGGGAAAGGAGAGGAATTTTTCTAGATAAATAACCCCACGGATCACGGGGAATAAGTAAGACAGCATTTACATATAGTCTGTAGAAGTCACAGTACTAAATACGTCACATTCCTGGTTATCAGCTTGTATGTTAACAAGGAAAGCACAATTTTCTTGGTTTACATCAAATTTGAAGAATTGTCCAAAGACTAATATTTTTAAGGCATCACTTGACCCACATTAATCCATTTACCTTTATCAAGATTTTCCCCAACAGCACCAGGCCCCTCAGTCACGAACTTATGGAAGAAATCCTCTACCTCTTTGCTGTAGTCCTCAATTTGTTGCTGTGTAATCTAAGGAGAACAGTGTCTAAATTGGGTTTGTTCCCATTTCTAGGTTCTTTTCAATGTTAATTACAAATATTACCTTTGTGAATGTTCTTTTTATGCCTCCGAGGTTGTGATCAACTTCTGATGCTTCAAAGAAGAGAGCCTCCCACTTTTCCCTAATCTTGTCGGCCATTTCTTGCTCTTCTTTATCAACCTAAACCAAAACAAGTAACGGCTCTCACACAAAATAATGTCACAAGGAAGTGCGGAATATGTGCTCGCCTTACAAGTCTGCACAACACAAAACCAGCACTGAAGTGATCTGACTCAGATACGTGCGATATGTCCATTTTAAAGTGGTGACACTGTTCTGAGAAGGGGGTTTGGACTAGACAAGCTCCAGACATCCCCTCTAACCTCAACAATACTATGATTCTGTAAAATGTCTCAGAAAGAAAACGTGTCTTCCTTCACCTGTGAGGCATTTGTGCCCCTAGCTCCAATCTGAAATGTTTGATGGGACAAGGCATTCACTTACTGGAATATTATACATTGCAAGAGTTCGGTATCTCTCCCAGATGTCCAAATATTTCAGTTCCACCTTGAAGGACATGCCTTTGATCTCCGCAATGGTGCCAAGGACAATTTTGAGATCCTCCAGGGAATCTGGAGGTCGCTTAAGACTCTGCGATAAGCTCTGTACAAAGTAAAAATAATTTCCAAAAGCAGCACTGACAAAGCAATTAGGCAGAATCATAATTATTACTCAAACACACAAGTAACAGGTAGATTCATTTTCATTTTTAATCCATGTGATAAAGATAACACACAGCAAAATAACATCCACAAAAAGTAAACCCCAGTACAGAAGGGATGTTTTTGCTACACCAAAATAGAAGTCGTAAGCAGCAGTTTAAAGGGAACTTCAGAATTACCGGTTTGAACCCTTCATCGGTAACGGAGTGAGAAAGTCCTGGGGTTTCATGTTACTGCTCTCTCCTGTTTCCCAGCTACAGAGAGGGACAGCTCACCTCTTTACATATGACATACCAAAATACACCAGATGATAGCTTCAACCAATTTGGAGCGTGGTTCCGATCATCGCCTACTACTCTGTGCTAGCTACATCACAGGAACGGATGCACCTACCTGAATCTCCTCCTGAAGGCTGAAGAGTTCCTCTCTCGCAGAGTCATTAAGCAACTTGCCAAGTGCCATCACCCAGCCTCTGGCACTCTCCTGCACTGTGTTGGCTAAAGGAGCCAGCTGAAGCCTGATAAACTGTTCATCTTTAATCAAGGGCTGTTGAGTCACTTCTTGAGCTACCTTCGTATAGAACTGCAACTCTTCATCAAAGGTGACACAAGCGGGCTTTTCTGCAGCTAACCTCTCCACAACTATGCCTTTGTCTAATTTCCACAGCAGGTGGTACCTCTTCCATTGGCTCAAATACTTGCTGAGAGAAGCCAGGAGCTTGTGGATGTTCTGAGTGATGAGAACAGCCTGTTCAATTACCAGAGGGTTCTGGGAGATGTCACAGTAAAAGGTGAAAGTGATAACTTCATCTTCCTCGACGTGCTGAGGAGGGCATTCAATACACGTACCGTGCATCCATCGTACAAAATGCTGGAGTTTTCAAGAAAGGGTTAAAAACCAGTTACTTTGTAGAGTCATTTTAGTCAAATCACTCATAGAATCACAGAATCATTTAGGTTGGAAAAGAACTTTAAGATCACATTCAGCTGTAAACACAACACAGCCGAGTCCCACTAAGCCATGTCCTTAAGAGCCACATCTACATGTCTCTTAAATACGTCCAGGGACGGCGACTCAACCACTTCGCTGGGCAGCCCTTTCCAATGCCTGACAACCTCATTATTTAGGAGACAATGTAGGAAGCGGTGTGAATGATTTCTCAAATCAATTGTTTTTCTGACAGCAAGAAAAGAGATTACATTTTCCCATAATCTTGAAAGAAGAGTTAATTTCGTCCTAAAAAACCCCTTTCCATGCGTGACTCAGTCTGCTTTTAAAATCTCCACTGAGCAACAATACAGCATGATGCAGAGAAGTATTAGGTCAAACGGGCTGGAGCAGAACAGTGAATGTGAGCATAGGAAGCACACAATATAGATTTATTCATTGCAGGTGGCATCTGGAAACATTTCTTCATTAGCACAGGGCAGAAACACTGCCACAACCCTTGGCTTCTTTTCTGGAAAGCAGTTCAATGTGAACAAACTTATGCAGGGAAATACTGCTACATCTTGCCAGCAAGCTAGGTATTCCGTCTGCTGTAAACCCGCTGTCCTAGGTGTGTCCTAGATGCCCTCCCCTCAACATTTTCTGAACTGTCTTTCTGCTGGTTTTGAGGAGAGATGTAACACAGGGAAAGCTACTCTCTATAACGTTCCTTATTCTACCAGCTGATTCATACATCAGAAAGCAACAGCTGCAGTGCAGTCTGGAAAGCGCTGCCTTCTGACGTATGCTGATTTATAGAACGCCATCACGTCCTCGCACAGACAAAACTGCTGAAAAGCAACAAATTATTCTGCCTGAGTAAAAACTGCATGAAGCTTTATGGCAATTCTTTTTTTTTCCTTTGTCATCAGTTTGTAAAGTTAGGACAGCCTGTAAAATTAGAACAATGTACTGGATATTTTGATTCCAAGATAAAGCAATATGAATCTTCCCTTTGACATTTATGCTTGCCCAAACATAAAGCAAGATTAATTCATTAGAATGACAAGCAAATGCTGACAACAAGTAAATCTTTATCAAAAATCACCTTAGTGACCTCAACGCAGTCTCGGACACATTGTACAATCATTTTGTCAGTCTCACTGGCATTAGGTTGCAAGATGACATCAGGAACAGATAAAATAGCTTCTGTTTGGAAGAGTGGCACATTTGCAACAACAGCTGCATTAAAAGCCTGCAAATTCCTGGAAAAGGAAAAAAAAAAATCATGTCAAAGATAGCAGTGATCAGGTGCTGCCCCCCCTGGAAATGCCCGGGACTGCAATTGTCAGGCACGTGCTTAGGTCTGAGAGCAAATAGGTCGGAAGTCAGTTACCACTGATTTCAGCTGGAAACACTGATGTGTTTGCAGCAAAACTGTCCCACTAATACTGATATAATGCAAAAGCTTGATGAGCTGAAAGAAGCTATTGGAAGGAAGGAATAGGGATACCCTGGTGGAAAAGGACCCTGAGAATGCTCAACTCCACTACAAGAGTCCAGAGAAGAAAGCACAATGAAGTCAGCTGAGCATGGACCCGATCACAAAGACAGGAATCATAAGAAGAGATGATTGGGAAGCTTTTATAACCCTGCAATGCTCTACTGTAATGACATCTGGCTTATAACGCGAGCCTTCATAATACCTTGCTACAAGAAGCTCCTTGGCCCCAGCTGCTGCAGAACAGATAAAGTAAAATCCAACCAACCTTTGTTCTTGTGCTGATGTCCCCCCACATCACAGGGAAGCATCTGGCACCCAGACACCAAGTTCTCGAGTTTGTTTTGTTTAGTAAAACAAAACCTTGATTTTAAAAATGAACCAGGGATATGCAGCCACACACATTGCAGAAAACGTGTCTTATTTCTCTCTTCTGCAACAACATGCCAATATCCGTTTTATCAGAATTTGGGTTTCTCCTGTACCTTGTTATCAGTTTGCCATTATTCCCAGGAAAAAAACCCAGTACCATGAAAATCTGCCTCAAACTGCAAATCACCGAGGTGTTCAGAGTATTAGTACACATAATGATCAACAGATCCAGAAAAAAATGAAGATGAAAGGCTGAAAATCCATTAAAGCAAACAACTGACTTACTTCACAATTAACCGTGTCAACACCTGATAAATCCTATTTTCCCAGTATGCATAATAGGAAGTTAATTTTGGAGATTTGCCACTGTTTGTATTGGCAACTCGTCTTTCCACTTCTATTAGCAACTGTGGAATGGCAGTATACTTTCTAACCATGTGTGCCACGTCTTTCGCTCTTTCAGACTTAACATGCTCAAAAAATTCCTTCACTTCTGCAAAAGATACAAAAAATAGCATTATTAACTGCAAAAGACCTAACAGACTTGCATACTGGAATAATTAGCTGGGCTTTATTTGTGAATGTGACACTGATCTTGTACATTGATTAAAAGTATCTTCACTTATTAATGGTTCGTTGGGTAAAATTTCAGCCCTCTGACCTTATATCGATTGAATTATGTCATAACAACCATTAGATGGGACGGTAACCTTTTTAAGACTTACAAAGCGTTGAATGAAGTTTGGTCCGTCACTCACTCACTCAAGTGACAGGGAGACCTGGGAGACAGTGGCCTGACTGCGGTTTCCATTTGAGGAAACCAGTTCAGATGGGAGCTGACACCCCAAGGGGATGGCAGCTCTAAGGCTACACAGCTGCATACAAGGATAAGCAAATCAAGGGAAAGCTGGGGGGAAAGTGATCAAAAGCAAGGTAGACACGAGACACATGGGCTATTTGTAAACTCACCTATGTTTCTCTCACTGACACTTTCAGCTTTAGGGTACTGAAGCTTCCTGTTACACGGTGAGGTACTACTGTAACTAGGTTTGGTAACAATTACAAGGGTCGGTCAAAGCAACTAAAGATGCAAAGTAGCAGAAAGCAAAATAAAACATCACAGAGCTTGGAAATGAAAGTATAAGGACTTACTAGGAAGTTCATCACCATTTTTTGCAAGAGGAAACTTAAAGAGATTTGTAGATTCTATGAACTGAAGTTTGTTGCTTATGTCTTCAGAATTATTATGAATCTGATGGACGAGTGATTCAAACTTCCTGATGGCTTGTGAACATCGAACAATAAACACACCAATACCTTGAAATAAACCACAACCATTTGGGTTTTTTTCTTTTAACAAATGTTTCACCAATGCATCAAAATTGCCACAACCACGAGTGTTTTGTCTCTGAGAATGAACTGATGCTCTGCAGAATGACAGATTAGATTATTTCTCACCTAATCCTTCACCTAGTTCCCGTATAGCTGTCATCTAAGGGTCTATCCATTTCCACTTAGCGTTTTAAATATAATAAAAACATAAGAAAGACCCTTTTGCATCAGAGTCCATCTACCATTCTGACTCTGACTGTGGCAACAGGACGTACCATGTAGGGATACGCTGCTGTCATATGACAAAAAAGGGATTGCAGAATTGAAGAGATTTTTTTAACAGAAAATCAGTATCTAAGGTCATTCTAAAATAGTATCTCCATTACCTAGGGAATTCCAGTTGAGTCTTCTGTGCCCTGACTTGAATACTCTCCAGAGTTGCTGAATATGCTCATCGAGAAGTTCGGTTTCTGCTTCACTCAGTGTTCCCATTAATTTGTGATAGTGATCCAGCATGTTTTTCAACCCACTTCTGTACCTAAGGAGAGTAAGAAGCACAACAACAAAACACAAAATCGTGATTTTCTGGAAATACAGCTCTGAACTCAGATTAAAGAGCAGACCATTTCCATCATTCCCTTCAGACTTCTAAATAAAGCAAAATTTGCTGAAATAACCACGGAATATGTACTGATTATAAATTAAACTCATTTCCTGTAGAAAACAAAAGAAAAATGTCATATTGCTCTAGTAGCAGCTAGACAAACCTCTCCTGCTCCACCTCTGAAAAAGTTTGAAGCACGTAAGTGAACTCAACAGGTGAACTTTAAAAGCCAAGTGGGCTCCTATCAGCATACCGGTGTGTTCGATGTCTGTGATAAACTGGGCAAAAGGGACTTAGCCAAAGCTGCACAGGAAGAAAGAGGCAGCGAGTTCAAATGTGAGCTGAAATCTAAATGGCACTAACGAGTCACTGCAAAATGACTTTCCTTGTTTATTCTCGGATTTGACGAGATGTTAATTTGTACGACATCGTCCTGCAGGGCGAAGGATGCAGACAGCACCAGAGAGAAGCTTATTAGTGCAACACAGCCGCTAGCAATTTTACCCTTAAAAAAAGTCAGAGAGCTCTCATATTTTCAAAATCTGATGACTCAGGACCCATTCTGGCTTGGACCAAAGTCACCTGAAACACCGCCATAAGTCTGTATGTGAGCAGATACTGCGTTACAGCCTTACCTAAGATATCTGTCTTCCTGTAATGCCACGTATCTTGCCATTTTGGGGATGGGAAACCCTAGTTGTTCCATGTACTTTGTTTCAATGATAATCTCTTGGAGTATGGGAGAAAAATTCACTACGAAGTGGGCAGTTTTCTTTGTGGTGACAGGGTCCTCTGTTACAGAGCTCTAGAACACAAGAAAGAGCAGCAGAAAGGAGAGAAACACCAAACTCTTACAATGCAAGGAAAAGGCTTTTGGAGACATTTGGGAAGGCAGTAGGTAAGAGTCAGAGTGGCTGACATTCAGAGTTTATGGAAATGCTTTTAAAATTCAATAACAACCTCAGACTTCTGGTTTCAGAAATTACACACAACTACCTCTTCAGCTAAAGCTGATTACAAGAAACAAACTAAATCATCTGTTTACATACTGCTGCAACCAGTTACAACAGCAATCCCGTGGAAGTCCATAGTCAGACAAAAGTTTAGTTAGAACAGGATTCTGCATGATCTCTGCTGGGAACTTACCTCTACCTAACTCCACTCCCATATTTTGTTGTAGGGTTCAGAAGATGTTGCACCAAACCCCAAAAATTAACAGGAATAACAGCACAGAAGAACACAGAGAAACAACATTCATCCATTTGCCAGGTCGTTCAGCAACTACATGTTATAAATGAACCCAAACAATTCTGAGCTCAGAACTTCTGAAATTTTCCTTTCAAAAACTGTTTCCAATATTATTCCTAGAAAAATCTCACCAACCATCAGATAGGTTTCAGTTCTTCCCCACAGAGAAGTCTGCAATACTACCTTCCTGTATCTCACCTGCTCAGAAGTCTCGCGGGAAGCAACATGGGTTGCAGCCCTACCAGTGACGACAGTCAGCAGCGTGTTTTTCAGTAACAGTGGGAGGATCTGTTCTGTCCCATCTCTCCACTGATTATACTTTTCATCTTCATATTCCTTCATCCTCTTGGCCACTTGAAGATATATTTGTTTGACCTAGAAAGGAAAATTCTGTATAACTAATTTTAAAGACCGTGAAAAACGCTCAACTAACCTGTCTTGATATTGGTTTTAGTTTTTACTGGAAGAGAGGCCTTGTAATTAATGCAGGCAATGGAGAATTTAGGCTCTTGGGTTCTGTCATGGATCCCAACCCTGTCTCTCTGGGAAACAGCGGGAAGGTCCCAATCAGCTTTTCACATCTAACATCGCTTGCTGTGTGCAAAGACATTCTTGGAACTTCACCTCACATAAGAACACTTTCACATCTTTAGAAGAAGGGTATGAAGAAAGTATTTCTTCCTTCATTATATACCAAAAGAACTAACATACATACTTCCTTTCCACGTTCACTAGTGAGCAACTCCTCTACTTCTTGAAATCGAATAATAGTGTGTTTGATCCGGTAGAAAAGGGATCGGGACCAGTATATTGCTCCAGCCATTGGAGGATGATTCTTGCACAAAGGTGGATCCTTGAGGTTCTGAACAAAGATTTGCTTAACATTTTCAACCTAGAAGAGAATAAAATATTGCAAAGAATCATTTCTCCACTTGCTTGCCCATGGGTTTTTATTTTCATGCATCTCTTGGTTGTATTAACTGCATTGCAGCGAACGTCGTCCTTTCTGCATCCTGTGGAACTGCTATTGTAGCAGTGTTATCTGTAAGATGACATTTTATCGTTAAACTCAATGTTCTTTGAAACATCAAGAAAAATGCTATGACATGAAAAGCTTCCCAACATACAGGCTTCAGCGTGTCAGAAATTATTTCTGCCTTCATGGTTGATCTCTGACACCTTTTGGTCCTACTTGTCCATCACAAGAAAGCTGTAGGGTGTGAAAGGCGTATTTTCTCGGGAAGGACTACAGTTCAACGGTTGTTCACAAGGTAAAGAATAGCCACAAGCCTCCCTGCATTCAGAGGACGTGCAAACATCTTTCAGTTCCTATACAACGCCACACATACACAGGACGCACATCCGTTCCAGCAGATTAACCGTACTGCTTCCCCAGGGGGCTCCAAAAAGTGAGAGTAATCATTATCTTTACTTTGTAAAACTTGTCAGTCTTTCAGATAGTAAATGACACTATACAGCAATTTAGTCATAGAAGGTTTATGATTTTCACCAGGAAAAGAGCTTCATGGGCTGCAAAGAAATCCTTCAGTTAAATACCTCTTTACAGTATTGGTCCAAAATATCACTGAACTTCATCATCATCTGCTTATTAACGGTTTCACGGGAACGGGTGTGTTTGAAGTTTAACACCATGTCAAATGCAGCTTCTGCTGATCGAAGGGTCTTAAAAGATTCATCGATAAAGTTTTTGGTCTCCTCTTCAATAACCTAAACAAAGGAAGAAAGCCAAGAATTCCTATCCCTTAGAGATTCATCTCGCAAACCAAGAAAGGAAGGCAAAATGAAAACACCTTTTTATAATAATGTCAAGCATATTTTTACTGATTTTTGACTATAAATTACTAACAAACTGACAGCTTTCCAGTAAGCTGCAGGAAATGAATTTTATGTGTCTGGTGGGCAGGTATATGAATCACAAAATCACCTCAAAAATTTGTACTTTGTGGGTGTTCTTAGCTGAGGGGTGAAGGACCGGATGAATCTGGAAAAGGAACTTAGACTTTTCTGCAGGACATGAGTGTGACATGTCAGCACACCAGTACCCGGAGGCCATACGTAGCCTCTGTTCATGCTGCAGTGATTCTGCCAATGAACATGAAGTGTGCTTCACCATTTTCATGGTAAACTGAAACTACAGACAAAACCAACTGGGAAACAGAATACTGACTTAAAAAATTGGTCAAATTCTTCACATTTTCATTTACATATTTATTCATATATCCTTTTCTTTTGCAAACTTACATTTTCTTTAAATGAAAATGTTGATATTCTAGGAGGAATCTGTACCTAGGAAGTAATGACAGAGTGGGATCACAGTATGTGGTACTTACTGAAACTCCTTCTTTAAATTCTTCCATAATTAATTTCCAGTCATGTGCATTTTTGAGACTAAAAGGGTCAAAAGTCAGCTCTTCCATAGGACTAGTTAGACCATTTACTCCTCTCACTAGATCATCAATGCGCTTTGGATTCGCTGTGACAGCTTTCATTTCAGGGCTAAATATATTGTAAAACTCTTCAGTGATCTGTTAATTCAGAAGAACATACCAGAAAGCTTTATTTTTAATGTGGGGTGGAGGTTTTTTCTGCCATTTAACACATCCTTCTGCTATTATTTCCTTTAAAAATATTAAACCAGCTCAGAAACTGATCAATTCATGCTGTAATTTACATTTCATATATTTTTAAACAAGACACTAAGCAGCTTTATGGAAAAACACACTCTACAGGCCCAACACTCCAGTTGTTAAACAGATAATACTCAGTTATTGCTCCTTTTTATTCCACTTTACCAATACGGCAGGTTTTACCTTCACAATCTATAGCATCTGACCAGCGATGGACCACTAATATTTCTAGTTACTTTGACTTAAATTAGCCTAAACATGGCATCTTTCCATTCCTGTTATCCTAGGATGACATTGATATACTGACTCCTACATGGTCCAATTTTATACTACAGTATACTTAAATGGTTATTTTATCTAAACTTGTATCATGAAGCTAGCAACCCATGAAAACTGCAGGTGTGAAGCTGTTACAAGTATCTGTGTTCATAACAGCAACGTACACAGTAATCTCTTTCCTCAACCGGTACCTTGAGAAGAGTTACTTCGTCTCGAGCGTGAAGTGCAGCTTTGTTGGAGCCAAAGGCACTGCTCAGGTGTCAAACACCCCACCACTCACGGCCCTGAAGACATCGCAACATCCCATGAACCTTTCAACAACCACGATACGAAAGAACCTCCTCTGCAGACCAAGACACTGATTACACAATCCCTTTATTTACTGTCTGTATTACTACCTGCAAGATATCATACAGATCGTGACAGATCGAAGCCATGTAATCCGTCTGTTCAAATAAACGTGTTTGGTCAAATTCCCAGTGTTGCTCTCTTCCTGATGCTTGAATTTGGGCACGAACAGCAAAATAACATGTCTTCCATTGTTCAAGTGTGCTTTTGGCTTCTGCTATTTTCTTTTTTGCAGCAGCTCTATCTTCTCTATTAATCAAATAAAAACGGTTAAGATACTATCGATAGACTAGAGAGAGAAAATTCTGTCTCTTTCGGACTAATACACCCTGGTTTAGCAGCTTCTAATTAGGAAAGATCTAGGCAAAACGTAACTGTGAGATATTCATTTTCAGTGTGACTGATTTTGATTATATTTATGCCACATTTTTACCCCTCTGATTCTATTGGGTTTATTGATTTATGTCCTTTTCAGACGAAAGAGGAGAAGCATCTACTTTCTTCAGGGCTGATTCAGTAATTTATGAAAATTACAAAATAAATTGACTTTTAATTGACTTTCTAATACAACTTCAGATAGTGAAAAACGCCAAAACCTATTTGATGAAAGTGTTATCTACTGCACTTCCTGTGAAACAAGCAAAACTTTCAGTAAATACAGCCTAGTTAAACAGGAAGCCGGTACTTACTTAAACAGCGTGTGTAAATCCACAGCCTCGTACACTCTTGTTGAAATTCCCCATGCAATTCGTTCCATGAGGGGTGCCATCCGTTCATCCTTGTTGTAATGCCGTGAGATAACCCATACCATTCTCAGGGCATTCATCAGTGTCGGAATTGTATCCAAGACAACATTAAACCCAGTGCCATATGTTAAATTCTGTTAAAAATATTGTGAATGTCATGAAAACGTACAGGCACACACTCAATAAAGCAGTATTTGTTCTATAGACAGCTGAAGTTAAGAAAGTCTGTGACATTACGAAACGCATAACCCAGTCAAGGAAATGCCCTTTATTTGGATGTTCGGATGATCTTCAATAAAACTTAAAAATGGAGACATCAGCTGTAATCAGTGATAGAAGATACCTCAAAAATGGGGTAGAGAAACCCTTCTTTCCACCAATTCAGCTATGCTATCATATTCTCCCAAAGCTGAGAGTTAGAAGCCAAGCTCTTCACAGCTCTGGGCTTCTGCTTTCAAATACTGGAGCAACTGTAACTCAAACAAAACAAGCAAGCTTGTTTTTAATTAAAAAAGCTAGAGTATATCTTGATTGCTGATAAAAAGTAAAACTAAACAAGAGGTGACTATATCAAGAGCGAAACCAAACACAGGTAATGATGGTAAAAACTTCCCAAAGTTTTCTTAAGGACACATACCTTCAAATAGCGTTCCAGAGTTGAAAGAAACTTAACATTATCCAGAGCTTCCATGTGATGTTTGCTTAGGTCACTTAAGACCAGCTGTAAATCTCCAACACGCTCAGATTTAGCTTCCTGTAATATTTCCAAGACTTTCTGCACACCTGGAAGCTTTGTCTGCTCAGTAAGAGCACTGAAAGTATCATCTCTTTCACGCCAGAGGTCAACTTCTGCAAGGGGACCGTTACCCTACAAGTAACGTGCAATAAAATAAAAATTCTAAATGACCATTATACAAGAGTGAAAACCGATAACCAGGACTGCGTTTGTTCCTTCTTTCCAACATGTGATGCTCAGAAAAACCTGGTAGGATTCAACCATGTAAAAAACCCAGACAGAAGATCCTCAAAATAAGAGGGTTTTACACACGCTGACGGGAACGGCTCCTGGGGAGTACATGCCCCAGCTGGAGCTGGAGAGTCCCTGCTTGAAAAGCTTATGCACAAGCAACCTTGTAGACATGAAATCCCTCAGTACGTTTAACGGTATCACTTGTATGTGCACGTGTTTGGAGAACCAGAACCTTACAACTGGAATTTTTTTGTTCGAAAGATGAGTTTTTTCAAGCAAGACCATACTTGTATATTTAAAAAAACCCACTGCAGCTTTTAATACTTCACAGCTATCTTTAGAAGAGTGCAGATAACAAAAGTGCCTCAGTTTTCCACAGTTATCCTGGCTGTGTAAGACCTACCATGAGTTACTTTCTATTCTATTTATATTCCATTTCCCAGAGTCACACAGTTCCTCACTCCTCCTGTTCTCCTTTACATCAATTAGTAAATGGCATTCCAACAATCAGACACGAAGATGGAGTAAAAATGAGCACAAACCATGAAAGAGATTCTTGCAGGGAAATGATGTCAGCAGGAATAAAAGCGGTTTGGTATTACAGGCAACATTACCTGTGGAACCTTTTCCAGTTGTTCCTCTAGAGCTGTGGATAGTAATTTCTGCCAGGTCATTGCACAACTTTCCAGAGCTTTAACCACTTCTGGAACCGTGGCAAGAACAGTCACTTCTCCATCTAGATTTACAGTTGGCATCTCCAGTTTAATATCTTCTGTCGGAAGAAAAGGCACAGAGAATTAGCTGTCTTGTTCCACCAGCGCTGATAAAGCAACACCACAGAAATGGCTTCAGTCTTTAGCTACTTGAGGCTGGGTAACATTCCAGCTGCTCTGCCTATTTGAGAATATGGTAAAAAGCATCCGGTCCCTTCACAGTTAACACAGTGCAAAGAAAAACATATTCCTAGAAATACAGGACAAGCTCTCAGCTTTCAAGCCTTAACCCAGTCTCAACTGTCAGAGTTAGGATTAGGGCTTTGCTGAAGTTTATCAATCTGCCTATGGTTCAGTCTCCTTGAGCCACACACCGGGTCTCCCCATCCTTCTGCACTACCCACTGAGTGTGGGTAATACACACTTGGTGGTATGCTCTCTTTAGTGGCACAACAGTCACCCCTGTCCGAGAAGGGATGCTACACAACACCCAAAAGCCTCATTCAGTTATCACTCTCTGTCACACAACCACTACCCTGCTACGGCTCGAGTCCCCTGAGCACTAGTAGGCAGTGACTCGTGCATGTTTACCCTCTCTCCAAGTCTCACTGCTTGAAAGACAATCACTGACTTAATCCATTTCTCCATACTGCCTGCTGTGCTTCAGGGCAGTAAAAACACTACTGTTACCAGCAAAGAGAAACTTGAATCGTCTGGAGCTTGCCCAGAAGCTGTACGTGTTTGCTATTCTATATCAAGACCTTCCTAGCTGAACTTCTTTGTAGTGTGATGTACTCTGAACATCGCCATGCTGGCACAGGCAGAACACTCACCTCCAGTCTGTTGTACAGTCTGCTGAGTAAGACTGAAGGGTTTTTGTGTGTTCATTTGAATCTCCTTCCTCATCTGAATGTTACAGCATTCCACGGGCTGTTCTTTCTTTGCTGCAAGCTCCGACTCAGGTAAATTTCTTGTTTCAGAATCTGTGTTTTCACTGTCTGGAGGAAAGGAAGCTTCCTCAGTCTGCTGCCGACTATAGGGGCGAGCTGGTGAAAACACCTGCAGTTCAAACAGGTGCCACAGATTAGATGTCTCCTATTAAAAAAGAAAACAATAAATGTCAGCTTACTTGCCGTTTCTTTAAGCACTGAATATGTTGTTCTAAAAGGTAATTTAAGTGCATCTCCTTCCATTTCACCTCTTTAGCATCATTCTCTCTGCCTGAAGTTCTGCAGGGGAACAGCTCCAGCATGCTTTTACAAAAGCCTATCAGCACAAATATAAAGGTATCTGGTGTCATATTCTTAAAGGTTTCTCATATAGTGCCAGGCCCCTCTCCACACCTTTACAAACATTTGGGAAACAAAGTATCAAATAAGGGTTAACAAAAACTTCATTTTGGCATATGAAGGTCACTCGTTAAATACTAGCATTCCTCATGCACAGTCCATATGGTCAGCAAAATACTAAAGGGGCAAATCACGCAGAGAAACACGCAAGACTCCACACATAAGAGCTGTAGCACATTTACCTGTGAGAGGGCATACTTTAGCATCGGAAGAGTATCATCTGTCAGTACTCCAAACTTTATCACTTCAGGAAGAACCTCATTAGCTTCAGCCAGGTTGTTTGGTTCAGTAACTCTTCCTAAACAGTATACAATTAGCACAAATCTAATTATTTGATACAGAAAGCATGAAGTCCTTTTCACAGTAAGTTAAAGCTCCAATAAAGCCAACTGTTTGTAATAAACTAGGTTTGACGCAAGTCACCCTCAGAACTAGTGCTGGCTTTAACAGCGCAGATGCTTTTCCAGAAAGGGCAGAAATCCACTTGAAGTGCCATCACCTGACGCTAAGTCTTTTCACTTCAGAGTAGTAGGAAATGGCTTTGTGTTCAAACAGAACAGTGCCTTGAACCACTGTTCTACAGACAGACACGGAAAACCTTGCACAGAACTGCCATAAAATGACCAGGTACAGCTATCATAAATTGACAATACATTTTGTAATTTCCCTTTTTCCTCAAATGTCCTGTTTGTAGAAAAACTGAAACCAAGGGCGAATACAAAATACCTTCAGTGCTTCAAACCAGGCAGGCTGCTGCTCCGTGAGCCCACATAAATGTTGATGCTGGGGCCAGTCTCTGGCACTAAATTAGTGTTACCATACTGCAGACAATTCCTGGATATAGGTGTGGAAATCACAGCTTGCTCTAGTGTAGAAGCTGTTTCCTGCGGGACTAGAGCTGGATAGCGAGGTCTGACTGCAACCAGAACCAGCGCTACTCCAGATGCTGGAATAACTATAGTCATTGGGTTTACGATAAAAGTACGAACTATCAGAATGAAATACTCTGCTGCTGTGTATCAGAATTTGAGTCAGGTCAGGAATTCTGATGCCCCAGTTGTTCTTATCCCCACTTTATGGTCTAACTTTCACATACAGCTCCTCATCCGCAAAACACTTTACACAGTTCTAGCAGCAGAAGTTTCACACGAAAAGCATTCCTGATTCCTGGTTCTACTCTGAGAGTATCCACACCCAGTTAATGAAGCTGGATATGCCCTATCCCGAATGCCAGTCACTATCACCTTTTCTCAGTGTGAAGTACTGTTTAATGCACAGATTGAAACCGCTGAGTCTGCAGTTATGCAGGGCACATACCTTTGTTGTCTCTCAGAAAATATACAGTAAAACCTGACACAAATTCTTCAGGAATTTCATCAACAGCTACATAGAAACACACTTTGTCAACTTTCTGTTCTTGCAGCTGAAACAGAAAATAAAAGGAAGTATGATTATTACTGTTGGCTGCCACGTTTCTTAACAGCAAGAAAATGTTTGCCTGCTGTGAGCAATGGAACAGAATCATTAACTCTGTTATCGCTGCCCAAGTAAACTACTAACATAAACGAAATGTTAAAAAAAATCACTAGGCTAACAGTAAAAATCATCAGCTTTGGAAACAATGCTGATTTCCAGACCAACAGGGCTAAAAGCATTAGTGCTTGAAACATAGGAAACCAGAAAGCATTTAAATGCCTGCCCTCCCATCCCTTTCTGAGAATGTGTGAGCACCTACTCCCCTTCCACCTGCATCTCAGTCATAAACCAAGTGTAGTTAGAAACCCCAGGCTCCACCCTGACCATGTAATTAGGTAAAAGACTTGAGGCACAGAAGCCTTTGTTCCCTGTTCCATACACACTGCTCCCATGGGCTCTTTATCTCGCAGTTACTCTAACTGCAACTTTCCTTGCACAAGCACCTCTGGGAACAACTAATGTGTTACCTGAGTAACTCACTGCTGCATCTCCTCACCAAAAATCATCGTGTTTTGCCAAGTAAACTACTTTTGCAATGTCTTGTCAGGCAGTGTCAGAAGCTGTGGCAGACAGCACAGGCCATCGGTTTTGAATGGAAGTTCTTGCCTTTGTAAAATGTTCTGTTCTGCTCAGAGTACCTGCCCTGCACTGTACTCCTTAATCTGCCTGCCTGTTTTACTGAAACGTTTGCATCAGAAAGCCAGCACCTTCATATCCACAAGAGAACAGAGTGGAATACAACAGGCTTACCTGCGGTGTGTGCTCCTCACTGTCGGTTGTCAGCCTTTGCTCCAGTTTACTCACTTCAGACCCACTAGAGACAGTTGATATGTGACCTGACACACTTCTCTTGTCTGTGGATTGCAGAGGGGATGTCTTGCTTTCCTGAGTCATCCCTACGAAAGAATAACATGAGAACTCAGTTAAAGAACAGGTATTCCATGCATATAAGATGGATCCTTCCAATTTTCTTCTCAAACTAAATGACTGAGTATTTTCTTCCATCTTCAGCATCACCTTTCAATAACCAGCCATCAAAACTTGGCATTAATCATACATCTTCCCACAGGGCAGCACTACTGCTGAAGAACTGAATCCAAATACGTAAGTGACTACACTGCATTCCACAGGTAACTGGGTTTTATTCAGAATAACCTTACCAGCATTCTCCGACACAATTTGTCTTTTATGACAAAATAGGTAGATTAAAACATTTCGAGATGAAACCACTTTGTAAAAGGAAATGCAAACAATGAAGTGTCATGTCTTGTCAGATGTGGAAAACGTTTATAGTTACGTCATGCCCAAGAAGTGACGGTGAAGACACTGGGACACGAGAACCACTGCATGAATTCCAGGGCCAGTCAAGAAGTTCAAACTTTATTTTAAACTGTCTTTCAGAAGGTGCTCCATGTCTTCTTCCCCTTTCAGCACAGGCTTCTGGACACTTCAAAGAAGTGGAAAAGGCATAGCTGGGGATTCACAAAGCGGAAGGGGTTGGAAGGGACCTCTAGAGATCATCTAGCACAACCCCCCTGCCAGAGCAGGATCACCCAGAGCAGATCCCACAGGAACAAGTCCAGGCGGCTTTGGAAAGTCTCCAGGAAAGGAGACTCCTCCCTCTCTGGGCAGCCTGTCCCAGGGCTCTGTCACCCTCACAGGGCAGAAGGGTTTCCTCATATTCAGGTTGAACCTTCTGTTTGCCAGTTTATGGCCATTGCCCCTCGTCCTGTCACTGGACACCCCTGAGCAGAGCCTGACCCCGTCCTCCTGACACCCCCCCCTGTAGACATTGATAAGATCCCCCTCAGCCTCCTCCTCTCCAAGCTGAACAGCCCCAGCTCCCTCAGCTTTTCCTCATACGGAAGGTGCTTCAGGCCCTTCATCATCCTAGTGGCCCTGTGCTGGGCCCTCTCCAGTAGCTCCTTGTGATGCCCCCAGTTGGCAATGTCACGCCCCTTTGTGCACTGATATTAAAATCAAGCAATAATAATTGTCACCTACTGCTTTTGAGCATTAACCTGCAGCACCGCAGCTGCCTCCAATCAGAGGTGCAGAGTGCCAAGCTGAATCGAATCATTCCTTCAATCTGCTTACACCCACACCAGGCTTCCGCACCAAACTGTTGTGGCCGTCTTTTTTGCACAGTATGAGCAAAATTCTTTTATGGCTATACAGGCTGCGACTGGTTTTTCCAAGTGTTTGTGAAAGGCTTCTCTGCAGTGCTGTGGTTAAAGTACTGCACCAAACTTAACTCTTTGCAGGACCACCACTTCTCAAAAAATCAGCATAAGGAGAAGAGCTTGCAACTCTTAAGACCAGGGGGATTAATTCATTCCTACTGAAGGGAACACATTCATTCTATTTACTTTAATAAAATTAACCTCTCAAAATCTGAAATTATAAAAGCAGCAAAAGATGTCACAGGCAAAGACTGGATGGAAGATGTGTGTTTGTGGGTTGATTTTGCTCATCCCAGTCAGTGTCTTTCTTTCCATCTCTTTGGAAGAGATGAAAGAGCCAAACTAGGACACATTTCTTCCAAAGGAGCATCCTGAGGCATAAGCTTTTGAGAAAACGTGTAGCCACACTGCCCAGGACACTAGCCACAAAGTCAGATCTGCTTTCCTAGGAAAAGCAGCTGTTGTTTTTACAGACACTGCTAGATCTGCTGAAGGGAGCCACTTTGGCCAGTCACATTTAGCCCCCATGGCAGCATGGCCTGCAACCACTACACTTTGGCCACTCAAACCACCTTCTTGTTCCACTACCATGGAGGAGGCTGCTTCAGCCAACTGCCCAGGAAGTGGGTTATGTGGGCCTTCCCCCCGCCTCTCACCTGCAAACTCCAGTCACCTGTGTCTGCACACACAACCTGGCAGGAAAGCACGATGCAATCACTCCACAGCGGGGGTGGCACAAATCCCACCGCAGCACAACCACAGCTGGGAGAGATCATGGAAATGGGTGGGACAGAAGGGGTTTGGGAGGACTGGACACAGCCCAGGGGATGGCGAGGCAGGGAAAGGGGTAAGGACAGAGGTAATGGGGCTGGGACGCCAGCGGTGGGACAAACTGGGGGGTGGGGGAAACAGGGAGATGGGGAGGGAAGGACAGAGTGAAGAGATAAGGCAGTGCTCAGTAGGTCGGGGATTGGGGGCCTCACCCGCTGCCTCCTCGCCGTCCTCGCTGCGCGGCTGGGCCCGTAGCAGCAGCAGCGCCGCTCCTGTCTCACTCTCATCGTCCCCGTCCTCGGCGCCACGGTCGAAAAAGCGCAACACGGCCCGTGCCTCGCCGCCGCCGCCGCGGGTCAGCAGCTCCTCGAAAGGCGCCGGATCGCTGAGCCCCAGGACGGCGAGCACCCGGTCCCGCAGCCACTGCACCCGCACATCGTCCAGGCTCATGGCGGCAACCCCCAGGGCCCGCCCGACGCTTCCCGGTGCCCACGGCAACAGGTCGGGGAGGAGCGAGAGCCGCGGCCCTCCCGCCGCCCGCCTCAGCGGCCCAACGCCCGCCCCGCGCCGCCGCGTTCCCGCCGCCCGCGCGAGCGCCCGTTCGCCTCAGCGCCGGCCGCGCCGCGCGCGCTGAGCCCGCCTCAGCGGAGGGGCCGCAGGCCCGGGAAGGGGCTACGTGCACACAGGGCCCCGCTCGGAACAGCACAAAGGAGGTTTTATTCGGAATTAGTATGAAAACAAGTGCAAAACGTAACCTACGCTGTTCTTAGGGCACAGCTGTTAAACACTACGACGGTATCCCCATTTTCACACCCAAACAAAAGAATACAAAACAACCCCTTTCCACCTATTCGGTGTAAACTTTGGTTCAACACCCGGTAAGTAACACTGTATGTATGTCCCTGCAGCCCAGCATCACCACAGATGGAGGCCAGTTCTTCGTATCCCACGTGAAAGTTACTCCTAGGACTAGAAAGTTTGCACGTCACCACACTGTAAAAACATAACCCGGGATAAAAACTGCTGGCAGGCAGGTTTTTTGAGTTTTTTGACTTTTATTTGAGTCCTCACCCAGCCCATGCAAGGCTTTTACCCATCGAGGGGTCAGGGCAAGCGCTGGGCCCCGCGCAACGTGCTTTGCACGTAGCAGAAAGCTCCTCGCTACAGGAAAATGATGGGGCTAATGCTTCCAGTCTCCACTCGCAACCCTGCCTCCTTCCGTAACATTAACTATCGCCACGGCTTCTGAAAGATTAAAGTAGTATCTCTAGGCAGAACTCAGAATAGCAGTTTACTCAGAACTCAGTTAAAATATGGCCAAAAAAGAGCACGTAGCATTGCTGTGTATAAATTGATGTTTTGTAATCCTTCTGGACTAGATACTGAAAACATATTGCTTCTGTTGCATTGCTGAGTTGTTCCCAAAGTGCACAAGAGGGCAGCTTGCTGAAGTACGTGATTAGTAATGAAAGTTTAATATGATGAAAAGTCTTCTAGGTAACTTAAAAGTAACCACGCCAGAAAATAAACAGCCTCAACAACAACAAAAAAACCCACCCCTATGCTCGTTTTAGGACAAGCAGTAATAACTTTTCTTTTTTAAAGAATAAAATTCATTGACAACATTAGTTTATCAAGAAAAATGTACGTTTTGTATATATAATACTTTACAAGATGCTCCAGATTTGCTGTGTATTTCGACGGGAGGTATACGTTACAGAATTATTTGGCTGCATTATAAGGCAATCAGTGAAATACACTTTGTCCCACAGGAAACCGTTCGTAGGTGAGATCCAATACATGATTATTTGCAGACAATTCCAAACATTTCTGCTGACAGCAATCAAACTATGCCATATCATCTTTATTAAAATGTAAAGAAATGTGCTTAAAAGAGAAAGGCGTAAACTTGTATCCTCCACCAGAGTAGAATTTGTTCTGAAATTCCACCCTGAAATGAGACAAGACCTGTACATTAATCCAAAATGACTGGCTATGAAGGGACAGAACAGCACAAGACAACAGGTTGAACAAAACCGAGCCTAATCCTGCCACTTATGCTTTCTGTGCGGCTACATCACCTTCTATCACAGACCCAGGCAAATGCAATGTTTTCCAAGAGACCCAAACACCCCCACGTTGTGTCATGCCACAACCGCCCATTTCTCACTCTTTACTAATTTGGTTTGCAGTCAGTTGCAGTTAGTTGGTTTGCAAACACACAATATCATGAGGACAATAATGCACGTGGCTCTGCCTCACGTGTTTATATTCTGTGTGTCTGCCTTCTCTTATACTGCAAATTTCACCCGGTTTCCAGCTAAATATTCTCTGAACCCACTCCACTGTGCACAGCCCGTGACAGTAAGACTAAGAAAAGATTAAACGGGGTTGGCAGCCCCACTTGAGCCAAAGCTTTGCTCGCTAATGTGAATGTTCTGTCGAATCAAAGGAGACTGAAGCCATTCAGTGATACAATCAGACTGAAACATACTTATCCACATTAATAATGTTCTACAGGGTGAAAAGCCGCAGCACTACAAATCAAATGTACTCCTAGTGTGCACCAAAATCAACCCTGAATGTGGTAAAGTTAAGATGCAGCATAAGCCAATACAATATTTGAATTTACTGAAAATATTCCAGAACAATTACATCCAACGAAGAAGCCATTTCTTTATTAAATACATCTATTACAGCACCTTGAGGCTCTCGAATTTACACCTTTCTTTTTAATAAGGCACCTAATATTTTGACACAAAAATTCCTCCTTAAGAAGCCAGCATACACTAAAGCGGTATAAATGAAAAACGAACTTACCAGTGAAGTCGTATAGCATGGAGAAAAGCAGAAAGCCCCTCCATGACCAAAAGAATAAAAACTGTTAGCACAGCAAAAAAGGCGAGAACAGGGACGAGCAGTAAGACCCCGTACGTTGTATCCACACGAAGCCCCACTCTCATCACCATCTGCCACAGAACTTCTGATAGCTCTGTTAAAAGAGGTTGTCAATATTAATGCTGATACGTTCACCCCGTGAGCTACTCCGACCCGTGCTCTAGCTGAAGCACGATGACAGATCTGCTGAACAGAGGAACCCTAAGCAACCCCCCGCAGTTAGTGGTTCTCCTCTCCCTCCCCCAAAAATGCTTAAACATACATTTCAAAGTAAGATCTACCGATGTCAGCACATTACAGGATGACACCAAGACTTCAGCAAGTGCCTAAATACCTTCCAAACTGGTCAACTGGTGGAGCACAGGAAATGGTACTGTGACTACTGATACGCTACTACATGAGGTCACCACGTGCTCAGATAACCGCCCCCTTTACAACGCAGCGCAATCAATAAAGAAAATCACGAGGTTCCAAACAGCAGGTCACAATTTCAGTTTGGGGTTTTCCATAGATTATGATTAAACAGGGAATTATTTTTAATCAAGAAAAAGATAATTTCATAGTAGTACCACTTCAACAGGGCAGCCCCCCTCTAACCAGCATTAAAAATCAAGAGAGATGAAAAAAACCCAAAGAAAACCTCCCACTTACGTGCGTGAGCAAGACTTAATGCCCAGAGCCTCAGGTATGACGCTGTATTAGAAATACATCCCAGGCAGTATTCAATGGTATGAATTGCTTGGTTCACAAAAACATCTGCAAAATTGAACTAAAATATAAAAATACATTGGTATTTATTCCATTAAATTCCTCTCCGAACACAGGGACTTCATACCAAGTAAACAAAGAACTGCTATGTTTAAGATCCTTACTACAGAGACAACATTAAAAAAAAGATGCTGTAGTTTTCCCACTACTTTCCCCAACTTCGTTAACAGATCAAAACAAACACAATTTATGTTTTCCGCAAGGAATATGACCCAATACTTGAAAACTTGAAGTAGTAAAACAAGTCGTGGTTCTAACTCCCATTCTATTGATGTCCTAAGTTTACAGTGTCGGCTTTTGCAGCTTTAAAACCAGGATTAATTATTGGTAATGCTAGCGATAAAAAAATAACTACGATAATACTGTAAACTCTGAACATAGGTACTTGTTGTTAACAGAGTTCCAAGACTAATACTACTGCAAGTTTCAACACTTACTTCGCATGGAGCTGACACATTTCATTTAAGCAAACAATTCTTGTGTTTTCTACACACAAGAATTTCTAGACCTTTAAAGATTTGGCCAAACTGAACAGCAGCAGTAGCTGGGGACTAGGAACACACCCAGCTCTCCCAACCCCCAGCAGCAATAATCCTCATCACAAGATGCAATCCGCAGACACAAAGAGACTTGTGTCTGGATGAAAAGCCCAGATTAATTAACAGGAAACTGGGCAGTGGTCCTCTTGCCTTAACTTTAAGAATCCATAAAACCATACAAAAGCCAGGAGCTTTATCCCACTCTTCAATTTAAGAAAAGCCACAGTCCTAGATGCAAAGCCCACAGCTGCAAATAAAGCACCCTCCACTGCAGACAGACTGTGGTTTACTGCAGCAGTCTGAACAAACCAACACACAACGATAAATAGCGACAAATAAAATAAGGAAATTGTAGTCAGGCACCAAGGTCCTTGTAAAGGTTCAGCTGATTTTCTTGAAAACCCGTACACTGAGTCCCTGGAAGTTATCACCTTGATTTTTCACGTACAGTTTGCACTTGAGGACATAAACCCAGAGATTAAGAACGAACATTACCTCCTCTCCGTCCCCCTCTCTTTGCCCGCTGTCTAAATGGCTGCTTCCTTCTTCCAGGTCATGAGATCTCAGCAGAGAAAGTTCCTCCTCACTCTCTTTTCGAATGAGCTTGTAGCCACTCTGCAAAATGGGAACGTATCGTGCTTTGTTGTGCGGATGGACAGTGGCTTTTTTTAAATTTATTAGAAGCGCTTGCAGGCAAAGGCAAAAAGAGAACCAGAGGAACAAAGCACCATTATGTGATAGTGCCAAACGCTTTCCAGGTTGAGTAGAAACACTTAGTAAGGACATTACACCCAACCCAACACCAGCTGAATTCTTCTATACTGAAGGAACATGCAAGCGTCTCTCAATACTCACCCGATACATTCTGATGCCTCGGCCTCCACTGTGCAACCAATACAGATAAAGTGGTTTACCAAAAAGCATTACAGGAACAGAGAGGAAAGCAACGGTCAGTAAAAACCTCTGCAGAGCAACCTGTTTGGGGGAGAAAGAGAACACGAGATTAGATCACAGAATGGAAAACAGCAAAAGCCTCCCATTTAAAGGCCTGTTTGAGCATGAGAAGAATGCTACTGTACTCCAAGTCCATCGTGCACCCAGGCATTTTCCTTAATCAAGCCCTTAAGTCGGGTTGCAGACACCCAGCACCTACAGGACTGGGTTCCAGATTAAGGCATTACTGACAGTCAGTTTAACAAGATTATTTGCAGCACATAGCAAAGCATCAAATTTCCAAGCATGAGACACTGTTCTCTGGCCTTAATTTTAACCTGGGAGGTTTTGTTCTACAAACAGATCATTTTCCCAAGTCACTACATAAAAATCTTACAACCAACTTAAGAGTAAAGATGTTATTTAATCATAATGTTTATTCAATTTCCCCTTCGTCTGATACATTCCCCTTCACAGGGGAGCACTCAGCCTTCCACAACTGGCAAAGCGTTACCTGCACGGGGAGCACGGGATCTCTGGAAGGTTGTAAGAGCGCTACTAACCTGCCCGGTGTAGAAGAGGTCCGTTTCACCACCAGGAAAGAGGAACATGTTAATGAACTGAATCAGGATACTAGGAGCAGACGTGGAGTCCTCTGCAGAATACGCTAACCATTTGAAGAAGATCATGAACACAAGGTAGCCAAAGATGCACAGCATGAATAGAAGTTCAGGAAGAAAAACCAAATAAATATTATACTTCTTCTTGAAATGCCTGAAAGATGAAAGTGGGGAAAGAAAGACCAAGATAAATACATAGACCAAACACCATTTCAATAAAACAGAACAGCACCCGGCATTTTTAAACAGCAAGACCTGAAATTACAATCCAGAACCAATTTCTTCATTTTCAGTGAATTTTAATCAGGTATGGTCTTGATTTCCACTGAAAAAGAGGCACAACCCTCTATTTAACAACAAGTGAACTAAAACCTTGTATTAACTGATGTCTGCAGGGGTTTTTTTTGCATAATTTTGATCCATCAGGTCATTTATGGAAGGGACGACCTCTCAGCTACTGTCTTCTTTTAAGAACAGTTCTCACAATTGCAAGAATTCTGTTTTCAAGAAATGGATCCAGCTTCTCTTACAGATTAACTGTTGTAATTCAAGACTTGACAAAAACTGTGTTCACATTCTCTTAGCTTCTTGTACTTACAAGTGGTTAAATACCCCCAATACAACTCCAAACGTCATGTGAGTCACTCCAAAAATCACAGACATTTTCATTTTGAAAGAATTTAGAAAACTGAGACGATTGCTTGCCAAATTCCATATCTGAAGAGAAGACAAAACCAGCATTAAAGAACAGGGATAAAACAGCATCCTTTCTCTACTGGAGACCAGAATTCTAACTCAAATGGGGATCACAACTGAAATTTGAGAATGAACGCAAGCAGAAATCTTTTCCCCATAGTAACGTTTATCTTCCTAATACACATTCCAAAATGTAATTTACAAATGACTTAGCATCACAAATGGATAATTTAAAAGAATAAAGCTAACCGGATCAATTCCAAAGGGATAAGCGCCATTGTATACACCAGTAACATTTGGATCCAGTGTTAAAAATTGGTTAGACTTCAGATCCTCGGGTCTGCAGAGAAAGAAAAACACGTTCAGATCAGACACTGTTTAAACACAGTGACTACGTACACTTCAGTTCTGCAGGACGCTGCTCCTGCTCTCCTTCGTAGGACTAGCTCACCCCCGGCAGACTTCTACAGGAGAATAAAGGGATATCTAAGCACAAGGGCCTGGCAACAACAAAGTAACCCAGAAACTC
Source organism: Rhynochetos jubatus (assembly GCA_027574665.1). Taxonomy (NCBI): domain Eukaryota; kingdom Metazoa; phylum Chordata; class Aves; order Eurypygiformes; family Rhynochetidae; genus Rhynochetos; species Rhynochetos jubatus. The sequence continues at coordinate 15,628,283 of CM050666.1, read as the reverse complement.
TGAGTCTGGGCTTAATTCGCACCAACTGCCTTTGACAGGAAAGATTCTGCATTTTACTCCTCCTTCCTCTAATTCCTCATTTTAAAAGCTCACAATTTGTTTGTACACAGAATTCACTAACAAACATCAAATAAATAACCGGTATCTTTTTTCCCTTTTGCATTTGGATGTTTCCACTCTAACCTCGCTCACTTTTTAATTCACAGCACTTGCAGGCTGCTCCCAGTTTAACCAGTCAGTGGGTTTGACTCTACTAAGCCACTTCCTGTTTTTGAGGCAAAACGAGGTACAAGCCGAGAACATTCAAATACCGAAAGGGCCACGGCACCTCAAAATAACGAGGTTACCCCACTTTGAGAAGAAGCAGGTTTGACAATTCCCACAGCCTATTTTTTTTTGCTATCAAGAAAAGCTGTGCGGACAGCACCGGTTGCTAGGAAATCCAGTTCACCGATTTCTTTACCATAGACACTAACGCTGCTTGGCTACTCACGCCACAGGCATGGCCTCGGACAAATCTCTCTAAAACTACCTCTGTTTTCTATTCCTCTCAAAATCTGACATGCATATTGAGAAAGCTCTCCGGGAAAGTACAGTCAGTGGCGACGAAGTCAAAGCATTAGCATCAAGGGAAGCCACAGCGCAGGAGGCGGGGCGCTTCTGACGAATAAAACGGACACACGACAAGCCGAAGCCGCCCTTTCTGTTCGGACTTTACCACGCTGCTGAGGCCCCCAGCCACTCCTCAGAACACCTCCGTGAGAGCTCAGAGACAGGCGCAAAACACACCGACGGAGGTTTAGAGTCTGACTGCTGTTCCAGGAGCAGACTGATTGTCATCTACACCAAAGGGTCACGTTCTGGGAAACGTTCCGGGTGACTCAGGACACGCAAATCCAGCAAAGCAGCACTGATAAATAGGAGATTAACCTGATAGATTGACAGAATCAAATTCTAATAGACATTGCATTGTCTGTGGATTTTCCAATTTAGGGCAATAAGCAACTAGATTATTTTTTTTAAACCACAATTACTGCCTTTTTCATCTTCAGCGTAGAAGTATCACCTAGCCCTTAGCGCACCGGCACTCGCTACCTCAACTATTACATTCTGCTGGATTTCACTGCGTTTACTTACTACTCTCAAGGAAAGGATGGTTAAAGCGGGTGAGCAAAAGGGTTAAACTGCTGCAGGAAGCGCATTTTTGTTTTAATGGTAGAGCAAACAGGCAGCTACTCACCGCCAGACCTTCTGCTCAAACATTGCTGAAACGTTCCACCCAGAACCAAATATATTCAACGACTTGGAAAAACAATCATTATAGATCAATCCAGTGTATACAGAAAACAGACCCATTAGCAGAATAACGTATCGGCCTTCAAACAACATCTTCATTATCTGTAAGAATGGGAGAAAAGGAGCAACAGAGATCGTCAGCCACAGCGTGAACAACTGTGATCTAGACATTTCTAAGAGAAACACGCTTTTGGCCAAAGACTTCTAAAGTCTTGGGAGCAGTCATTAAGGAATATCAAGAAACCACGTTTAAAGTCTGTGTATAAATCCTGAAACAAAGGAAAAACCCCAGTCTACTACACGTGCAATAAATCGTAGTTTTCAGAAACACAGTAAATATTTCAGTTTTCTGGTTGGACGGAGAGGAAATTAGTTGTAATTCCTTTTACCTCATCTTGTGATCTTCGTAATCTAGGGTGGTTTTCATACAGTATTGTCAGGAGTGCAAATATGAACATGAGCAGACCGTGCCCAAAGTCTCCAAACATCACCGCAAACAGGAAGGGAAAAGTGATGATGGTATAGAGAGCTGTAACGACACGTACCAGAGTTGAGGCACGCCGCACCAGCGGCGTTGCTATCCGAATTACCCCTACGGAACTCAGCTACTTCAACCACTCAAACGCTTTTCACCCGCTACTGACAGACCTTCCCCCTGCACTGTAAATGTAACTGTTTAAAGCTTGCTTACTGCGTGTCCCCTAGTAACGACAACTCCGCACTTGAGCATTAAATAACAACTCTGAGGATAACGTGAGCCCAGGAAATAAAGACCAAACAAGCAGTTCTTCCTCCATGGCTATTTTGGCTCTGTACTATGACATACATTCTGCTGTACAGCACGAGAGACAGCGTAGCTGTAAAAATGCATAAGGACATTAAACAAACCGTACAACAAGCTGGATTTTTTCAAGGGATGAGCTCCACGCCTCAGTAAGAGCAACAGCCTTTACCGAAGTTTTCTTCTTTCCCCCTAAACAACTTACCTTATCCAAAGTAAAACATATAAAGGAACATTATAACCTATTATCAGCACTTCTAATGCTAAATACCTCAGCAAAATCAAACCCCATCTTAGTGCTTGGAGCACCATTTGTACTTTGGATGAGCTGCTGAAATTTTAAAAGAGCAACTAACGAGCAGGACGGTTGTCACCAGTTTGCCTTTACCAGTGTCCAACTCAGCGAGGCACTCAAACACGTAACAGGCAAGCCGTAATGACGGCACAGCTCAGATTTCCCAAGGACCAACCTGGGTTCACTTCCCCGTAGTTTCCAACTCCATAAGCGTCAACAATGTTTTGGAACCCTGAGGTGAACTTATTGGTACGTATCAAAGTTGGAGGAGGTTGTGTTGTTGGGATGGTATTCATGAACGAAGAAATTGTAGCTCCACTCTTCCTCTAATAGTGGAGAGAAAGAAGAGACATTCATATAGAAACTGAGTCGATGCTTCATCTAATACAAGTAAAAACATTTCCTCTAAACATTTCCAGCACTTCCACCGATCCTGAAACATCCCCAGATTGAGCCCCAAGTTTAACATTTACCTCTTTGTGCCTTCTTACAAAAAAGTACATTAATCTATTCCTCTAAGAGCACTGATTATGCAGAGTGTTCCAACCCTTACTTTATACGGAACATCAGATGACTCTCATCACTCAGTATTACAAAAGACAGATTTGTTACTGAAAATTCTCCCCTCCAAGACAAGGAGCCGGAGCTCTACTCAGCACAACTAACACAAGGGGATTAGCACCTTCTACTTGACTGCAAACAGCCTTGTGAGTCCAGTCAGACTTGGGTCTAACACACAAGTTATTCAAGACCAAAAAAGCTAAAAAACCACCACCAAAAAACCCCACACACCAACCAAAACCACACGCAACACCCAGTAAAGGCTCTGCCAATAAACTGTCAGATATGACTGCAGAGAGACCCAGACCCACCTGTGCCTACTTTTAGCCTACTTTAAATAATTCCTCTCTTTCCCTATCCGGAACTATACTATAACTAACTATACTAACTATAGTTAGTACTAGACAAGGTTCAACATCAGCGAGCGTTCAGCTGACTTACTGAGCCTTCCTCCAAGGCATAGCGTAGATTTTGCAGATCAGCCACCGGACACCAAACCTCAGCAATTAAACATTTATTTGTGACATCGAAACTGCAGAGGTTGAGGACATGATAGATGGCTTTCATCTTCTTCACCTGGATAACCCACGCATAGATGGACTCCGAGGCTTTGCACAAGACTTGGCGTAAGTAATCCTCAGTTTTGTGCAGCACCTTTGTGAAAGAAAGGGATTTCACTGAAAATGCATGGGAGGGTACGCTGGCCACAGTAAGAACACCGAGTATAGCTCGGTGCTGGGCCACACTCGCCGGAGGGCACAGTAACCAGCACTCACACCAGCAGGCGGTGCCAAGTGCCCTGAGGTTTAAGGGACACGTGCCACACGAGCCCAGGGACAGGACACGGCCACGCTCAGATCCAAACCGTACGCGTTTCAGAAACATTCATTTATGTAACGCCGTGACTCGCCAAATGATCTCCGACGGTGCAATAGCTACAGCTAAGGGAACACTGTTACCCACTCACATTGTGAAGATCCAAAATCCGAACGTTTAGTCCTTCTACCACAGCCCTGCGCTCCTCCGTGGTATTTGGATAGGGATACACGTGACAGTGATAGCTACAGAAAAGAAGTTTGTGTTAAATAACCAAACGGAACCCAACCGAGTCCCCCAACCCCACACCCTACTCAGATCTGGAACACACCTTTTAATAACCCCAAAACAGAGTCGGCTGAGAGGTGGTGTTTTTGCCTGTACTTAAGGACCACAGACAAAGCGACCCCCCCATTTATCTGTATATCACATAAGTATAAAGCGAGATGCAATGAGGGGGATGAACCAATTTAACTGCAAAAACCCTACCTAAAAATCAACTTGGCAGTTCTCCCCCTGCCCCCCTTCCTTACAGGAAAATAGCCCAGATGGAAAGAAATTACACGTCTTAGTTTTACTTACCAGTCACAAATCTTCTTCACTTTCTGGCCAATTTGTTCACCCCAATAGGACACTAAAAAGCCAAACCATTTTGTGGTTTCACCCTAAAAAAGCCAAAAAAGTTGATGAAGTTTGGTTTTAATCAACAACTCTACTGTGATGTAATTATAGAGGAAAACAGCAAATCTGAATAATAGAAAAAGTTGTGTTAGTAGCATTAACCTTCCCCCGTTTTCATGAAGATCAGAAAATAAAATTCAACTGTGCCAATCTCTCTTTTTCTGTATACTGCAGAAAACCAGAGAAAGTTCTCAGGGGAAAATAAAAGAGGTACTAATAATTCCGAGACAGTAAAATATAACAATGAAAAGTCTTAAAAAATTAAGATGTTACAAATCAGAATAGAAGCAACATTTACAAGCGACGGGTTAGGCAGCCATAATTGCTGGTTTACAACGAGTGTATTTTTTATGTTCAGAGAATAAACACTGTAGAAAACCAGTTGTACTCCAAACTCTAACTCCAGGATGAACAAATAAAATGCCTATCACAAGGTAACACACTGCACAGACCTGGTTAATAAATATCCAAGCTGCCATTTATGCCACGTATGTTGATCAAGACAGCGAACCATAAAGTCACTACAATTCCACAGTGAAGTTCTGCACTCATCAAGCTGAGCCATGATAAATTAGTTGCTACTCCCATAGTTATGGTGGCATCAAGGCCTCTAAGGTTCAAGTCCTGCAAGTTCTAACAGTTTACAATAGTCTTCCTGCCAAGGGCACCGAGAAATCCTTCACATTCACTGCAGACCTGAGCAGCAATTCCACCAAGTGTCATGGAAAGGACAAGCAGAATAAACTGATAGTTACGATGTTTACTCACCGTATCGGGATCTTCCAGACACTCATCCAGCTCAGCGTACGTAAGAATAGTGTATCCTTTACAGACTCTCCACAGCATTTTTTCAAATGCTTCAACTTTCGCTCTGTTAACCAACCCGGATATGAATCTATGCAAAAAGAAAAAATTGAAAAAGAAGCTAAAATGCACAAGAAAAACTAAAAGCTCAAGTACACCGTGACTCAGGATCACGTAGTCACAGTAATGTAACATTTGCCACCTCTACAGTAGGAAGCGTCACCCTGCACAGGATGTTCCTGGTATAGGAAATACAGACACAGTTTCGATTTGGAAAACAACCAGACCGTAGGCCCGAGCACACAACTACAGTTATATCTGACGGCCTATCCTTCTGTGATAGTACGGTTCTTAATGTTTTCTTGGTAAGATACTCTCTCACAACGGTGTTGCAGAGAGCGCTATCCATACATCACTTAATTCAGGTAGGCAGTGCCATTAGCCATGCTACACTTACAGCTGACACTGCCAGGTGATAAAACACTGCGGTTATCCTCGAAAAACGGAGTCTGAACAGTAGGAGGCCGTACTGATTCAGAGCATTTAGAGATCTTCCTTAACACGCATACTTGGTTTGATGGAAGTTTTGTGACAGTTTCTTTAGTGCTGCCCTACTTATCTCCTCAAATAACTCAGTTTTGTTAAAGGCACATTTGGGTCAGGCTCCTAAACCAGGCTGGCACATCCGAAACCGCTACAGTCACACTCCATCCCATCTTCCAAGGAAAGAGCCTATTATTCAGAGCCGCTCCTCAAGCGGTTCTGAAAGAGCACACACGGCCAGCCTGAACCGTACCTACCCCAGCTTGGCACCCAGCCTGTGCATACAGTTGTAGTCCACCAACGGCTCGTCTTCCACTGATGGAAATTCTTCGTAATTAGCGTGTAAATGGGATTCATACTAGTAAAATAAAAGAAAGGCCATTCATAACTTTCAGAAAAAAGTATTTTCATACATTTATTGTTCTAAATAGGAAAAGCTGATTAAGCAAATTATTTCAGTGAAAAGATAAAACCCTCCCCTGTGTTCTGGTCAGACAACGGATCTGGGGATCGCAAGCATACTACTCTGTGGTTATAGTCAGTGCTGCAAAGGCTACACAGTACATTTCTTGGCACAATTTACACAGCAAAATAACACAAATACTCCTTCATCCTCAGTCAGTATTAGCAGTAACATTCAAACAATTCGACAGAGAAATCACACAGCTCCTAAGTTCAGGGCTGCCCTTTGCCACGTGTACGAGCACAGCCCAGCACCAGAGGCTGCCAGCCAGGTTCTCTAGGTACCGAGCACAAACAGCATACAGCCCCGTAAAGCCTGACACCAAGGCACACACTTAACCAGAACTACTAACAGCACGCGCCAAACGCCCCACACAACCCTCCTCAAACAACACGAGCAGTACCTCAGCGGTTCTCCTGACAAACCTTTGCGTGACCTCTAACATGTACGTGTACTCTGTCAGCTCAAGCAGGTTTTTCCTCAGCTTTTCTTTGTTTTTAGTTACTTCCCTCAATTCTGTCTCCAGTTTCTGCAACTGTTCCTAAAACACGGAGGAAGAAAATGACATAGAATCAGACTGTTTGGGAAGTCAGAGGAGGATGAATTCTAAACACATGTTAATTTGCCACAGTAATGGGACCTTCTTATTTCTTAATTAACTGAGGCTCCATAGGTTTTACTCCTCAGTCTGCCAGAGATCGCTGTGTACTGAGCACACTTGATCCTCCCCTGGCATCTGTTAAGCCTGCTGCTCTGACCCTAATTTGTGTCTGGGCTAAGTAATGCAGACCTGGAATTAAAACTTCAGACAGTGCAGGGTGGAAAACTCTTACCTGTTCTATTAACAGAATTACAGCAAACCAGGATGTCACTCAAAATCAGGCTGCATTACACAAGCTTCCCGCTCTAACACAATACCAGAACAAGCACTCAGAGAAAACAGCGCCAGGTTCTGCTACGCAACCCGCACAGGGACCTGCAGAGCGCCTGGGGCACATCAAACTCCCACACCCTGGAAATTCTGGGTGCACAAAAAGCATCTCATGTAAGTCCCAAAGCAATAAATGAGGCCGAAGGACGACATCGACAGATAACGATGTGCCCGGAACAGTGTAATTAACAATCCATCAGAACAGGAGATGAGCGCAGACCCCGGGGGGTAGCTCTGGCCCGTACGCGGGAACCGTGTGTTCACAGCAAATCCTCACTGGCAATAAGAAAAAAAAAAAAAGGACAAAAACGAAAGGAAAGACTTCTGCCCTCCCTGCCACGCCCCTATCCCGAAAGAAGATAGCAAGTAATTAAGTTTGAAATAAAGTTCCACGATCCAGAGCTCCACTTTTGGCATCTGCTGAGTGGGAAAGTTACCTGGATTTCTATAATGTGTTTCAGCAAGGGGGCAGGAGGAGCAACGTCTCCCTCGGGAAGTGGGATATCCGCTTTTTTAATTTCTTGTACTAAATACCCTGGAGTGAGAAGAAAAACGCAGTTCAGAAAGGAAACCGCACTGCCTTACATTCCCAGAATGCTGCGCAGCTGACCTCCGGCTGGTATGGATGGTACTGATCACACGGCAACGCCAGGCCCTACCTGTTTATCCACCTATTCTAGCAACAACACACACACTCGAGTCTTCATAAAGAGTGCAAGGAGGGGGTGAACACCGGTCCCTCCAGGGAGGGGAAAGAGAGGGGCTTCTGGAGTGCGAGGAACAACACACGCAGAACATCCTGTCTTGGAGGTCTGCAGGACGCAGTTATCTTCAGAGTCTTCTGACTGAAGTTTTCCAACCACAAGTACTTTTTAAGAAGCTTTTAACATTCATAGTATCTCTTTGTTGCTGCAAGGTATCACCTCCTGCTAATCACGCCATCTGCCACAAGCTGCCGTTCTGCTCATTGACCCAGGCTGGAATACAGAGCTCGGGCAAGGCAGCTCAGGCAACCTGGACAACAAACGCGACTCACGCTGCGCAGGGAGACTGCTGAAATAGCTACTGGATGGTTTGGCATGACCAGCACGTGCCTCTGAGGAGAGAGCCCAATAAAAGGCTCCTTCAGCGGGGACTTTTCCTCGGGATACACTGAAGAATCTGCATCCTGGTTGGAATTGTCTACACACCCTTCTCTATTCATCAGCTGCTATGTGAAACAATTATTAATAACTTGAGATGTTTGGCAGGGTGCTTGGAAGTTTAACGGTATTCGTGACACGATGTCAGAAACTGGGTTTATCTGACAGTCACGGAAACATCCAGAGTAAAGCTGCCGTTTTCCTAGGAGAACGTTAGACAGTCGACACCGAAATGGTCGCAACTCTATCAGCAACAATTCTCAGAGCTTAGAACCACCCCAGCCTATATTTAGCAAATACAGGTTGTAGGGCAAGTCCACTGCACAGCTCACGGACGCAAGAACCGGGGATCAGCAGCAGAACACTGAACAGGTTGCCCAGGGAGGCCGTGAAGTCTCCCTGTTCAAAATCCCACCGGACGCATTCCCGGCTAACCTGCGCTGGCTGCCCCTGCTTGAGCTGGAGGCTGACTCGGCCATCTCAAGAGGCCCCTCCAACCGGGACGATTCTGTGATACACCCACAACTGACGCAGCACACCAGCACAAACTGAGGAATACAGCTGCGTGTTCTGACCCGAGTCAGCGCGACAGTCAAGTCATCTCCAGCTCCCAAAATCTACATAAAGACTCCACAGGAGCGTATGTATTTGCACTTTTTCACATATATGGACGTTTTGTAAGACTCTACAGCATTCAGATCATACGAGACCGGGAAGATTAATGAAAACCTGTAGCTGAAACCTCCGCTGTAGCTCCACCCCAGCAATACAAACTGTAACAATGGCACAGGAAGAGGGCAGAGGTGCAAAAGCAGCTCACCAAGTATCCTTTCCATTTCTTCACACTTCTTCACTTCATTCACAAATTTCCTCTGAAACACGCTTACATTCGGGTTGAGCTGAAGGAGAAGGACAGAACGCTTATTAGGGGTTAAAAACAGCAGCCGCCCCTAAAACACCACAGCTGTTTCTGTGCCCACTTTGCACGTGGTCTCTGGCTACAAGGCGGTTTTCGGCTAGGAAGGAACCAACACCTACCAGGATTAAACAGCTGCAGGCAGCGAGGCTGGTTTCATTAAGGCAGAACCATCGGTGCCTTTTGCTAGACTTACTCGGGTAACAAGATTTCCTAGAGAAAACATCCCTGATCTTACCGCTACCGTTTAAAAAAACCTGCCTAACGACATCAAATTAACAAACCTTTCTGCAAGCAACTTTTCGCGACGTATTTCCACAGAATCTAGCTGAAACGTCAAGGTTTGAAATAACCTCTTTACGTACATCCTCGTACTACGAGGGTGCAACGTCTCCATTATTCGGCTTTTAAATCAGACCCACTAACGCGTTACTAAACGTTTACAAACGTGCCTAAACGGTGTGTCAGATACCCGGAACCCGCTCATTCCCACCACTCTCCCTCCTCCACGCCCCGCGTTTACTAACCGGCTGGTAAGGTAGGCCCTGCCAGCGTTCCCTGCAAGCCCTTTGCAACCTGCATTTCTGAAGGATACTCGGAGGAACGCCGGTCTCAGCCAGCAGGCAAAGCCCGCGTAATTAGGGTGAGACACCGCACAAACAAGGTTAATTATTACCCGACCCAGTGACACACTGGTCAGGCGTGCAGGTTGCTGGGAGGCGAGCCGCCCCTCCAGGAACAGGTGTGTTGGACAGCAGCCTGGGACGTTGAAGGAACAAGTCCACAGAACAGGTAGGGTGTTGCACCGACCTGGCACCGGGGCGGGCACACCTAGGGGCTGTGCTACACCCACGAAGTCACTGCGTGGGTAACGGGCTCTCCCGCGGGATCCTACTGCAAAACACCCCCCAGGTTTAACCGGCACCCGGGAGAGTGAGCCACCGTCACCCCGAGCCGCCCCCCTCGGGTCCCAGGGCGGCTGGGCCCCACGCTGAGGCCCCACGGGCCAGCCCCGCTCTCAGGCCAACGCCGGAGGTACCGCCGCACGCCCCCACGCCGCGCCGCCGGCACGAAGCCTACACCGGCCCGACGGCTGCGAGCGAGCCCGGCTCGGCCTCCCCCGCGCCGCCTACCCCCGCGGGGGCCTTCCGCCTCCCCCACTCTCCCGGAAAGCCCCCCCCCGGGCCCCGCCGCCGCTACTCACGTCTCGGAACTCGACCAGGCCACGCTCGCCCACCTCGCTGAGGCACTCGTAGGCCGAGCCGCTCTGCAGGAAGAGCTGCGCCAGGCACATCGGCTCGCCGCGGAACAGCGAGCCCATGGCGGGCGGGCGGGCGGGCGGCGGGCGGGCTCAGCGAGGCGGGCGCTCAGGCGGCGCGGCGCGGCGGCCGGCGGCTGCCCGCGGGTCGGCGGCCATGGCGGAACGCACTAGCCCGCCGGCGGCGGCGCGGCCAGCTGCTTCCGGAGGGCGGGGCCTCGGCGGCGGCGGCCAACCGGCGGCGGACGCGGAGCGCGGCGCTGTCCTCGCGGCCGGTACCGGTACCGTGGCGGGACCGACGCGGCCGGAGCCCGAAGGCTGGCGCTGGCACCCGCTGCCCGGAGCAGCTTACCGGCAGCTCCTCCCGGGGAGCAGCCTCCCACTCCCCGCGAACCCCGAAAAGCGGGGCGGAACCCCGCGCAGCGGCAGGCACGCATTCGCCGCGAAAGGCTTCCGTGGGAAAGGACGTGAAGGAGAAAAGACGCTGCTGGGATAAGGGCGGGACCGGGGCAGGGAGAATCCCCAACCGCCCGAGGTGTTGGATCGGCTGGAGATGGGGTGCCCGGCGCAGCCCGGGCGGGACAGGGGTGCCCTGCAAGGCATCAGCTGGAGGAGTCCCAACAGCCGAGTGAGCAGCCCGTCTGCTGCTCCACAAACGGGTGGGCGTGGGGGCTTCAACTACGGAAAGGAACTGATGCCTTGGCCCGCTGCACCAGCAGGAGCTTGACAGGACAAGGGTCCATCCATGAGCATGTCCCCTCTGGGTTGGCCTGGCCCCTGCTCGTGCAGAGCTGACCCTCTTGCCACCAGCTCTGCACTCTCCCTGCCCCCAGCACCGAAAGCTAATGCTGGTTTTGTTTGCAATAACACAACCATTTTCTGTGCAGCGTGAGAGGTCATTTCACCTACCCTCAAATGTTTGTATAAAATGTCTACAAAACCCAAGAGTATTTATCCATATGTTTTACCCAAAAGTACTTCAAATAATAACAGATGTGGTTCTTCCTTACATCAACACTTTTATAGCAAGGAACTATCCAATAATTTAGAAAACAAAGGGTTACTCATAATTGCTGCAAGTAGAACAAGAAATGCCAACAACAGGCCCTTAGCAAGACACTGGGAATATGGTTCTCCTGGAAAAAATAAAGACAAAGTGTAAGAATACGAGAGCTGCATTTTAGTTTAGACAACACACAAAAGATACAGCTTAAAACACATGCACAGCCTGAATGAAGCAATGGAACTCAAACCAAGGAATTCAGAGGCTTCATACTTATAAAACTCCCTACTTCGTGTGACTTCAGCCCCTCAAGTCGTGCAGATAATAGACATGGGCAGTTGCCTCTGGCTACGCAGCTCCCAGAAGGCAGTCCCAGTGCCCTGATGCCCTCTGAAATGCCAGACACGTTATCTACAGAGTCTCCCACCAAACACGATCCACCAGTTTTATACAGAGGAAATTTAAAAGTGAACGGTTTACCAACACGGCACATTTGTACTGGCGCTCACGTGGGCCGCCTGAAACACCCGCAGCGGCAGAGCGAGCAACGGGCTCCTGCCCCCTCCCAGGGCCGTGGCACGCACTGACCACGCTACAGTTACAGCCGGAAAGGGAAACAACAACAGCATCAGGCGACACGTTCTCCCTTGCCTTACACAGCTCACCTCCCCCAGACGCCACAGGGGACTGAAGGAGAAGCTCCCTCTGCCAAACACACTCACAAAATTCCAACCTTACCCAGAAAGGACTCCCAGTAATTCCTTTTTGCACTGCTCTGACTAATAAATGAATGCATTAGCAAGGAAAAGATTAAACAGACTGTTTGGACCGTGCTTTCTAAAAGAGAGATTTTAACTCCCTACTACACAGGGTTCTTCCAGACGGAACTCCACACAGCTAACCACGTTTCACAGAAACGGCCCGTTCGCGGCGTTCCACGTCACTCGTTGGCCTTACCTGTGTAAAACCGCGTCAAGGGGTAAAAAAGGTGTGGCCAGCAGACATCATTTCGATTGCAGTCAAACTCCGTGTAATTGATCTGAAATCTGGAAAACGAAAACAAACCACCACAAAAAGGCAGGTTTACGAACTACTTAACGTTCCAGCAGTTGAAACCGCGTAACGTCACGTGGCACAGCAGCGTTTGTACAGAAACTACCTCGTCATTGGAACGGGTGGCTGAGCTGGCACTTTGACAAACTGAACAGACGCGGAGAGGGGAAGAAAGCTGATGCTGTTTTCACAGGTAAGCCCGCACTGGAATTGCCAGATGACTGTTGAGTAACTGTAAGAACGTGCATAACTATTACTTGAGGGCTGTAAATGGAAATGTAGAGCCTAAACACAACCACAAAAGGATGAAATACATTTAGCAGGTAGATGATCTCTGGATTTTCAGCACCACGCAGGGACAGAACTCGCAAAGACCCTAAAGTGGAACAGGTTCCCGTTTATTTGATTGGGATTGACTTGGATAAAAGTGTTTGCAAAGTGGAAAATCCCTGTTGCAGGAAAGAATAAAGGGTTTACCACAGCTCTCAAGAAGAGCCCTACAGAGGGGGAAGCCAGAACACGGGACAGCGTTGTCAGTTCCACCATGTGGCAAGAAATTAAAACATCCTTCTGACGGAACGCCCTGCGTGTGCCGACTACTGGCAGCATCACGGGGTTTAGTTAGCATTTCAGCGAAGTAGAAAGATTATCTACTTCTAACCACCAGGTTGTTTTTAATTTTCATTTCAGAGGGAGAAAGGCAAACCTGGCTGCGATCAAAGGAATTTGGGCTGCGCAAACAAAAGGCATGTCAAAAATCAGAAATAAGAAAGTAACGTTATTGTTTGTAAAATTTAACGTGGCTGTGTCAGGTAAGCAAGCCCCAAAAAGAAACATTTATTTGGCAGATAGCCAGAGACAAAACCCTCTCTACCTGATCTGCACAGCAAGAATCTCTTGCCGGGGAACCCCCTGTACTGCACCCACATCAGCAAAGATGATGCGAATATCCAGATTCGCAGGAACAGCTGGACAAAGGCCTTTTAAGCTTCCAGCGCTCACATTGGTATCAGCCTTCAATGGATCGAGACCTGTGGAGGAGAACAGAGTTAGTGACACAGAAATATTACGGAAAACATTACCTTTTCCATAATTATATTACTGGCACAGTCCAGGGAAATACTGGTGAGTGTCACACAGGATCACAGAAAAAACCAACCGCATTTTCTCTGCATAAAACAGACAAAAAGAGACGGAGCGCCTCACCAGCGGAGAACTGAAATACCGAGTCATATGTGTACAGGCTGACAGTAAAGTGCAGCAGCCATATACACACCGAGTTATGGGGGGGGGTGTACACAGGGACGGATCCAGACATGCAGACTGGTATCGTTAGGCACCTGAAATTACATTTTGGGTTTATTTTGAGATGCTCCGTTCATCGTATGGGCATATTTAAACAACACAATCCTCACTCACGTATAATTTCCACCCAGTCGTTTAGATCGCTGTAACTGGAGTTGTCCCTCTTTCCCACGTGCGTGGCGTGTATTAATGAATCCAATTTCTCAGTTACATTTCCTCTGAAAAATAAGAAGGTCAGGCCATGCAGAAGGTGCCTCTGTGCTGCCCACCACCCCGGGTTGTGATGTCATCACATCCCAAGGTCCGATTCCTCCGAAGGCTGTTATCACTGAACAAAACCAAACTTGAACTATTCAGTGATCGGTTGAAGGGAAGGAATGGCACAGCATTCCACCCCAACACAACCCTCATTTGAATACAGAGATCCGAGCGAAACCATCACTGCAATTTCCCTTTAAAGCGAGACGGCCGCGGGCGGAAAGCCGAGATGCAGACGCGGCCACTTCAGAGGAACGTGCCAGTACTGACGGCAGCGCCTGTCGCAAAGCGTGTCGTCAGCAGCAAGAGGGATGCAGGGAAAACCAATTCCATCTACGTAGCTCACCTTAAGAGGCCGCAGTCTTCGTTAACACCAACTTCTAGAAGGCACCCAGAGAAGGCATCTACTCCGAACAAAACCGGTGTGTAAGCTGCCGACGTACATAAACCTCTGCCGGCTACGAAACGAAAACATCTGCCTTCAGCTTTCCTGTGTCAACCTGTCAAGCTCTAGCCTTCAGTTTTGTGCAAAACCAGAACACGCTGCAGTGCAAAACACCAAGTAGCGCAGTTCAAACAGGCACAAGCCCCTTCACCTTCAGTTTTCCAAGTATTAGAGGCTAACTCACTAAAGTTGGGACAAAGCCTAGGGAATAGTTCAGAAAAGCAAAATTTAGCAGAGATACTTAACTAAAATATGTACCAAAGGAAAAACCACCACAACCCCCCCAACATTTTAGCATTAACTACAGCTGAAGTCGCAACCTCACAAGCCAGTACCTGGCTGCCAAATGTTTAGGCTTCCAGAAGGATCAGAAACATTCATATTCGCAGCTCTCACCGGTTTTCCAACCGGGTAACCTAAACACAGAAGGGTCAAGCGTCCACATAAGCATCAGCGTTATTTCAGTAACGTATGTCAGCAATCTTGAAGCAAGTGAACAGACATTTCCACTACGGCAGGGCGACGCTTCAGACAATCAATATCTCTACAGCAAAAGCCGAAGAACCACTCACTGCTGCTACAGCCGGTAGTGCATTAAGACAAGCTGGTGGGGGTAGTGGCATCAAGAAGCAGGAGAGAGATGTAAAACAGCCACTGATAAAAATCTGAACAGTATAATATCTTTTTCTTTTCACTTTCAAGAGGCAAAATGAAGTACTTATACCTGGATTCCCAAAAAGCTCTGCTGCGTCAGTACTCTTCAAACTTAGGAATTTGACTGTGAATCTCTGCATCAGCATTTCTGGTAAAATCAAAAAAATACGCTTTACTTTTAAATAAGTAAGTTAGCCAAAAGCATGCTGTAAATTAGCAGAAAGTATGGTCTACGCAGGACACAAACTCCCATCCTTCATTAGCAACAGAAGATTCAAAATAATACAGACGAATGGAAATCGGCCCCATACATTTTCTTCCCAGAGTCCAGAGGAAATTATTTTTAAGAGGAACTAGTAAATAAGAGATTCTACCACAAGATTTCCAAGCTGAAGAAAAAAACACCTATCAAAAATTGTAAAAGAAATGCCACGATACCTCCATCACATAATCTTCCGAGGAAGACTGTGACATTTACTTTCTCTATGGCCTCGCCTTGCCAGAAGAACGTGTAATGCTCTGCGAAAGTCACCCGGCGACACTGAACCTCAGCAGAATGAAGTCTTTCTGGCAGAAGGAAGAAAAGGCCATAATGAAAAGCACTGCTAATTAGAAAGCTGTTACTGCAGATGAGAAAGATCACATTACAAAACTCTGGAAATTATAACATTCCCCTTTTCCAGAATTTAAAGTCCTGTCTCACTAGGACAACGCGAGAGCACAACCCCCCAGCTTATCAACACTTTGACATCAGCGGTTCCAGGGCCTTCTGTAGCTACAGCCCTCCAGAAGAACCCAGCACTGGGCTTCCCATCACCTGCTGATGCACTTCTCTGGACTCAGGACTCCCTCAGCCCTCATTTCATCCCCTCAGGGAGCCATCGCTGCCCAGAAAAACACATTAGCTTGGATTCCATTAGTGCCATTTGTGTGCATTATCCTCCCACCGACTGGGAGCCACTGTTCTCCCTCAAATAACTGCTTCATCGCCTGAAACAGGTCCTTAAAAAGGCACGAGAGCTTACAGAACAGACGTGCATCTGCTTGTGCTCTGCCCAGCCCACTTACATGTTCACCCTGGGGAGTTTTTTAAAGCATTCCTTACAGCTTTTGGTTGGTTGTGGTTTTTTTCTTCTCCAAAATTACTTTTAATGTAAGCCAAGGCACCCGACTGCGTGACCAACTTTAAAGGAAGTTGGGGTAAATTGAGCACTTTCTGGTTTGCAGTGAGCCAAACAGTTTAGAGTATTAGATAACACACAGGTCCCCCCCCAAGAACTGTGGCAGGTAACCGCTGCAGGCACCAAAATAATTCAGTTCTTACACAGTCCGGGTTAGGTAAGAAACATATTTATTAGATGGGAGCGACGTACCACTTCCAGTGATGAATCTGCCCGTGTCAGTGACGGTCCTATAGGTGACGTTTGGCTGGATTAAGCCTGAGAATGAAAACCGAACGCTGCAGTAACCCCGACCAACAACAGAGCCAGACACACGGTTTGCACAGCCAAGGTGCAATCCTCGTCAGCAACACCGAGTGGAACATTACTTAGAATATTGATTTTGGTAAAGGACCGAACCGTTTATGTATTCTGAGAGCACAGCTAGTTATCTCTGGGTCCTACCAAGGTAATACAGACAAAATTAGGCAGTTACAGAGCATGAACTAAATTATCATCATGCTGGCCATCGTATTATCTCCAACTCCAGAATGACGCTTCGCAATTGCATGCTTTGCTAATGCAGAAAGTAACCGCTTCTCCCTAATTCTGAAACGATGCTGCTGCACCCTCGTGACAGAAAAAGGGCGCTGCAACAGTCTGAAAACAAGGTGGGAGAGGTGCTGTTGTGGTGGGGACCATAACCAGGATGAGCCACCAGAAACAAGTAAACGGGGATCAAAGGCCAACCCCACTATTTCCTCTATCCAAAATCTTGGGAAATAGCGGGACACTTGCTAGAAGGTCATCAGAAACAGGAAAAGAACATTCCCAGATGCTGAACTACAGCCACCAGATAACGAAGATACTACACGGCGCTACTCCCTCAGCAGCCCAGGGCAGGGTAGTTCTGCGCCGGCAGCTGCGAGAAACAGAAACCAGGCCTGAGTTAGGGAACACAGAGGCAGCATACCGCCAGCACCAGCGTTTATCCTCACGTCACGGGGCAGTCCTTCCTTGTAAGATGCTAGATCGGTAAGGCACTTGACATCAAAGTCTTGGAGATACGCGACGGGGGCGTTTCCAACACACTGTCCGGCCATGGATTGCTGCAGGTGGTGCAACAGAAATAAGCACGTTGGACGCTTTTCTAGCCCCCTGCTTTCCACTTTAAGCCTGTTTTTGTTAGTGAAATGCGCCAAGTATGTACTACAGCCATAGGACACTGACACACAACAGACGTGTTCTCAAAATACCTCAATCTGTAGCAAAAGAGAGGTACCACTGAAAAGCACACTCTGCAGAACAGCTGATGTACAGCACGGCTTCATCCTAATTTGTCAAGATAATTGTAACCAACCAGTCTCGCTAAAATGCAAAAGGACTTTGAAAAAACTACGGCCAGGTGGCTAAGAGTCAAAAGGAAACCCAGCCGTAGTGCCCAGTGAACCGGTGACAAAAGTACAAGGAGTGTGATATACGGGGAGTATCAAACAAACCCAGAGGAACCAAAAGCCCCTCAGCACGAAGTGATTACCTGGGGAATGGTAAAATACTCATTTTCTTCTGTCATAACTGGATCTCCTTGTCTGTAACCAGTGAAAGGTTTTCCAGGAGGGGTTTGTAAAGGGATCTTAAACGGAGGAACTCTGGGTGTAGAACTGCAAGTTTAAAAGTTAAACAATCCTTTACTCCCTCCCTGACATGCACAATTACACCTTTGCTTCCCTGTCCCACGTTCTCCTGCAGTACCAAGTTCTCCATTCGCATTTACAGTTCACATCTTAAAATTCCAATTTCAAAATAACTTTAACGCCATTAAAGAACACTATCCCAGCTAAAACCAGCGCAGTATAGAAACAGGTTACATTTTCAGCAGCACGCCTAACGCGCGTGTTGAGAAAATAAGTTAAGACTTACGTCAAGCCACGGTAAAAGTAACCGAGGAAGGGTGTATTGTTAAGAGAAGACTGCACACAAAGGTAGGGAAACCAGTCAGGGATGTATTCCATTGACTGAGAAGAGCACAGCTGATCAAAAGGTGGGTTTACGTCCCCACCAAACACTCCAGCGAAACACGATCCATGGAATAACTCCTTCAAGTCTGGTGTACACTCCTGAAACGGGAAAGAACGGCCACCTTTCAGCACAGTGACGGCCTTACCATGGGCACTACAGTCATACTGACAGGAAGCCAAACCAGTTTTGGAGAGAGAGGTCATATTTACTCTTAGAAATAATGAGAAACCCAGACAAGCCCTCTAGCCCCATCTGGTCTGAAGCACCCACTACCTCTCCCTCCCCTCAGACAAGAGAAAGAGCCTAGACATTGGGAAAAAACTGAATCAAATTTAACACGAAGTAAGTACCAGATCACAGCAACAACGGACATCGCAAGCTCCAGCTGTCAAGTCACAAGGACAAGAGCCCAACGGCTGAAACACCTGGTTTGGGATGACAGATGCATTTTCTGAGGAAAAAAAAAAATATAAAAATGAGAGAGAGAAAATTCCATTAATGATTATTCAGTGTCATTTTCAGTGTCAAAATGTCATTTCGCAGAGTGGTCGGGGTTGGAAGGGAGCTCTAGAGATCACCTAGTCCAACCCCCCTGCCAGAGCAGGATCCCCTAGAGCAGATCCCACAGGAACAAGCCCAGGTAGCTTTGGAAAGTCTCCAGGGAAGGAGACTCCCCCCCTCTCTGGGCAGCCTGTCCCAGGGCTCTGTCACCCTCACAGGGCAGAAGGGTTTCCTCACGTTCAGTTTGAACCTTCTGTTTGCCAGTTTATGGCCATTGCCCCTCGTCCTGTCACTGGACACCCCTGAGCAGAGCCTGGCCCCATCCTCCTGACACCCCCCCTGTAGACATTGATCAGCATTGATCAGATCCCCTCAGCCTCCTCCTCTCCCAGCTGAACAGCCCCAGCTCCCTCAGCATATCCCAACACTTACCTGACACGTTTCCCGCAAAGGAAGAGTTGGCATATATTTCAGCTTGAATCAGGAGACGCGCCAGCACCACTGAATCACGGCAAGCTGAAACCTGAAGCATTCCAACCACGCAGAGAGGTTTTGCGCAGCAGTCAGTGCCATTCGGCAGACACAACTGCAGATTTCTAGTCAAGCTTACGGTCACTTTGGAAGTGCCCTGGAAAAAATCCAAAATAAAGTTTGACAGCTTGTATGAAATTGCTCTGACTCACAGCACTCGTTTCCTTAGAGGGAACATTTGTTGAGAGTGGAATGACAGAGGGTCTGCTACTGAGATCTGCAAATAACGTGAGGATACGACCTGTACGCAGCTTTTCGAAGCACGCACACAGGTTAAGTTACCTCAGAAAGCACACGCACGGTTCTAAACGAAAGAACGGGCATCGAACAGTGAATTTCAGTTTGGACAGCTGCCTGCAGGGAACGACCGCAGAGTTGGTAAAGCCCTTAAGGAATTACGTAGAACACAACACTTAAGGCAAGTCTAATGAATACAGGTGCTCCAGAGCTCGCGCTGTATAAACCCACTACTTTTGTATTTCTATTAGCTCCCTCCAGTAGATGTGAAACAGTCACAAAGCCACAGCCAGCACAGGCAATTCTGGAGAGGGGGAGGACAAGGAGCCAGCGTCAAAGCTGCACCGCAGCAAACTCCAGCACACGCATCCATGCCAAGGGATGAGTCAAGGAAAAAAGGCAAAGACATTCAGACTGGGTTCTTCTTACGTTAACATTCTGCCTGTATTTCATTAGCCCTTCGTATATGCCAGTTCAGTCCTTCCCCTTTGGAGGAATCAGTTTCTTACATACCACACCAGGTGTTACAGCCAAATTCCAGTCACCAGCTCTTTGACTTCCACTGCAATTTGCAAGCTGCAATTTCCCTGTATCAAAACAAAACCTGAAGCAGTATTCCACTGCCCTTGAGAAAAGACTAGAACATCAGAAGTACATTTAAACTCCTTTTGTGCCTTCAGGTAGGCAAATCCTCAGGCCCAGCTGACAAGGAGTCAACAGGGGACAAAGGCCTTTACCAGAGGCCCTTTGGTGCTCCCACCTCAGCAACAACCGAAGAACTAAATGAAGGGCATTGCTGTTTCCCCAGTCACTTCAGTGGCAGAAAAAACATTCAGAATTCAAACATACTTCTTTATATGCCATCGAGGGGGGTGGGGAATATATAGTGTTCTTACCTGTCTCTTCATCTGTAGAGCTTAAAACCACAGAGAAAGTAACTCCTGAAGAATTTCCAAGAAAAAATGAATTTACACTGGGCCCTGACATATGGATAAACGAAGGCTGAAAGGCTAAAAGAGAGAAAGAAACCAGTCAACATACACTGAAACAGGTAACATCTACGAGCCATGTTCCGGTCTGACCGTTGAGCTAGATTCTCGCCTTCTTTAAACTGCCACAAAGAGCACAAGAACACCTAACGACGCCGAGAGCGGGGCAGCGTTTCCACTCTCGCAAAGTGCTAGAGCAGGGGCCACGGCGCTTTCTACGCTCCAGTCTGCATCTGCCAAGGCAGGCAGCGAGCAGGGGGCAAGGCGGCAGCCCTCGCCGGGCCGCACGGACACTGCCCAGCTCGGCGCGGGCGCAGCGCTTCCTGCTGACATCCGTTTACACCTCTGGGTTCCTCGCGTGAGGGCTGCACCGCCACCTGGTCCCGTAACCGCCGCCTAGTCCGCGGCACGTGCGTGCGGCTTCAGGGTTAAGGCTCCAAGTTGGGAGTTTCACCCGGGTTTCCTCCGCGGGCTTTCCCTGCGTTTCAAGGTCAGACAGACGCAGCCCGCGTGTCCCCTCCAGTGCTGAGCAGCGGCAGGGTCCCAGGGCCAGCACACCAAAGGCCCCACGACCTCCTAACCCCAGAGACCCGCTCCCCGCTTCCCTCGGGGCCTGCGCCACCTCCCCTCACGGCCCGGGCAAGCCGCGCCGCAGACCGCCCCGCTCATCCCCTCCTCTCCGCCCGCCGACGGCCGCCCTTCCTCACGCCCTGCACGCACCGGGGTCCCAGGCCCGCTGCCCGGCGCAAGGTGCCGCCAGCAGCAGCAGCAGCGCCCCGCGGAGAGCTGCCGCCATGGCGCCTAAGGAGGGCCGCGCCGCGCTGCCCGCTGTCGCCCGGCCGCCATCTTGCGGCGCGCGCGCGGCGCCATGGCAACGGGAAAGGGCGGGAAGCGCTGCCGGCGGCGCGGCCCGGTGCCGGGGCAGGCGGGTGGCCGGGACCCCCGCGGCCGGGCACACGCCCCGGCTGGGCTGCCCCACGTCCCACTCCTCAGGGTAGGGTGCGCACAGCCGAAAGCGGGACCACCCGCGGCAGCCCCCAGCTCTGCCCCTCTCGCCTTCTCACAGCTGCGCCGGGCACTGCGGCTTTGCCGTGTGCAGGGCGCCCAGCCCGCCCATGAAGGTGCGTTATTCCAGCAGTACCTATCCACGTCTGGAAAGGTGTTATTACACACCTTGTATACCGAGTCAATTACAAATACAGCCTTCAAACAAAACGGCTTTCGGCAACCAAACGAGCCAGCAAGAGACTGGCACTCCCAACAGCCCTTACGGTGACAAAACCCTGACGGGAGGAGCAAGTCGTGGCTGAATTCCTGCACACACCTTGGAAAAAAGGCCTGTCTCCCGCACAGAAAAAGCCAGTCGCTCTCTGAGTTGCTTTCAGGAGAACGTCCAGCAACAGGCAAAACCAACGCTTCACCGTGTCAGCACGGGAGGTTGGTTCTGTTTAAACCAAAGCCCTGTTCAGAAGCACACGGCATTCCCTCACGTTCCGACATAAAAACACCAAACACCTTCCATCTTGTCAAATGCCAGATGTAAAACCACCTACTAACAAGCGTACCCGCTGCCGTGTTACACAGAATTGTAGTAGCTGCTTTCCCGTTTCGAAATACAACCTTAAAGGCTCACCAGATTGTGTAAAGTCATTTCAATGAATGCAAACCAAGGGGGGCTTTTTAATCACGACTGAAGATACCCCGTTGAGAAAGAAACACCACAACGACAGTACAGTCAAAGGAATATGAACACACATACATCTACATGCAGTGGGATTAGCATCTTTAAAAAAAAAGTGGGTCCTAAGCCATCTTAAAAACTCATTTATTATGAGACCGATGCCGCTTCAGTCCAAAAATTGCTAGCAAAAGCTAGCAAGGGGTTGAAGTCCCTGAATAACATCGTGCTAAGGGCCTTACACACCAGAAATGGTCATTCTTACCTTTACACCAACACACAAAGAGTACCAGAGCTTTCTTGTCTTTGACAGTAACTTGAGGATGTGAAACTTGGCAGTGGCCAGAGTATCTTCTGCTTCACACGGGCTGCCCCGAACAGGCCGTAACCGCTGGGATTAAAAATGAGTATTTAAAACGGCACAGGTTGCACGGCAACGCAGTGATTGTTACTTAGAGGGCTGCGTAGAAAACACACGATTTAGATATTTATCCCTTAAGTAACAGGTAGTAACACCGCATACAGTCCTCTTTCACATCCCCTAAGAGGTGCCATCCATTTCCCAGCTACATGCCACTTCACGGAGTTAGTGCGGGAGGTAACGCTGTACCCACACGGCGCTGTCACACCGCCAACTTTAATTTCTTCTTCTTGGCTTTCATGACAGGTGGCAAGGATATTTTGAAAGCAGTCCTGAAACAACATAAAAAAGGAACTGTCAGGTACACAGAACATACCTGTACACCCACCCCGGAAACAAGGAGAAACACTCACTCGCATGTGCTGCAAATAGGACTGAAGTTGCAGAATACTGGAAAATAAAAGAATTGGCTTTCACTAAAACAGCTCATTTGAATGGAAGTCAGAGTCTTAAACACGAACAAACTTACTTGACAAGCACACGGAGCACACGTAACCAATTTCAATCAGATTGCGATGGCAGAAGCATGCAGCTCTGTAGTCAACGTGGATAGGAGGGGGAAGGACAAGCTGCGACCTTTGCTCTTGATCGGGGAGAAACACCCACTGCAGGAACACAGAAAACGTTTCGTGGGAAAGGTGGGAGCGGTACTGCCGCGTTACCTCTCAGCGCGGTCAGCAAGATTTCGCGTCTGACAGAGGAAACACACTGCAGTGTCGGGGGTTTTAAATGACTTACCAGCAAATACTGCAGAAGGGATGGCATGTGGGGCACTTTCAGATACAGGCCACCCGTAATGTCACAAGCCTGGAAAGCAGAGAGCATCATCAGGCTGTTATGCTTTATGAGATTAACTGGATATTTAAAATATCCACACGCTGCACAAGGTCTGCATGCTGGAGCTGTCACACCCACCGAACATATTTCCACACCCACTCGAAACAAAAGAGAGAGGAGACCTTCGGAATACACCCAACTATCTAGCACCAAGAATCTATAAATTAGTAAGAATAGGAAGCCTGTACCTGTTGTAGAAGACCTGAGTCAGAGTCCAAGACACAGGCATCGATCAAAATACTCTGCAAGAGATGAAAAGCATGAAAAACCATTTCAGCTAGGACCAAGGTAGCCTCGTCAGCGTTACTGTCATGACCTGTGTCCCCTATCAATATGCTCCTCATGTAAATGCACAAGTTTTTACAGACAACCACAGCCATAGGGAAGCTCTTTCACTTGATCAGAACAGAATCATAAGAGAAATGGACAATTTTGTTATCGTTGCACGGTAATAAAAGATAATATATATGAAAAAAAGCCAGCTTCACCTGTTTCTGTGCTGCAAAGATCACATTCATGAAATTCATATATTGCAATGCACTGTCTTCTGCTGCTTTTATGACCTAAATAAAACAATTCAAGCTTGTCAGCCTATGTAATACTGCTGGATTTCAAGACTAAAAGAAAAACTGACAGCAAAAGTTCTTACCAAAATTCTTGATTTTATTTCTTGATGGTCTAAGCGTTAAAAAGAAAAAGAAACGCATGAGCACGCTGTTTCCATTGCCTGTAGTTTGCCCTTTTAATTCTGCAGCATCTAGCACGCATCCAAGACGTCACACCTAACATGCAGTTAAAATACGTGCATGAAACTGTTCTACAGTCCCAGTGACAAGGATCTGCGGGCTAACTCAGACTTGTTACGGAAGCAGACCCATTTCATTCCTTGTCCAAAAGCAGTTAGATGTGGATCAGGAAAGAAAGGCTCAAAGCTGTCCATCGCCAACTCCCTGAAACACGTATCCCAGGTTACACAGGCTCTCATTGACTGGGGACAGCTGAAACAGCGGGTTCCAGTCCCAGCCGCTCCCTGCAGAGCTACGCACACAGATGGCACTTCTCCCGCTTACAGGAGTGCCAAGAAAACCAGAACAGCAGTTGAACTCCCATCACAGCTCTGCAGGTGGTGCCTCTGGAAGAGGATTTGTGCCTTTTGTGACTTTCAGAAAATTCCTCTCAGCCTCCAGTTGCTCCAAGGAGACCCCAGTTACAGTTTGACTCATGTTACTTGCGTACAACAGAAAATCAGAATAAGGATAGGGACTAATGATCAAGTCCTTCACTTCTGCTTTTCACCCAGACCTAGTTTAAACTGGGCAACTCCAAACGACGAAGACAAACCCGCACCTAGACTTGTCGATTTTGGAAATGGGGGTGTGTCAGAACCCATAAATGCCTATGTACACACAAACATGCACATCTGTTACTCTGATTCAAATATTTGTGTAAACATTCCAAACAGGAGCAGAGGCATTACCTTTCACCTCTTTGCTCATCTTGTTGATGTCTACATTCGCTGACGTTAAGGAATCTACGCTCTACCCCTGGCAATACCCCCAGTATCCATCCCACACATTCAGCACCTTAGCCAACACACATTTTAATGAGCAACCCACAGTTACTGGGCAAACATTTCAGCTTTCAGTATTGCCACAGATCAGGAACAGCACAACGCAACGTTAGAAGAAAGCGTCTTAAAAATACACAAAGGCTTGGAGGATTGTGTGATCAAAAGGATACAGCAAAGTGCTTTCGCAAGTGATCCTGCTAACAGGGTTTCCGTCTGCTGGCCCCTCATTTCAGCTGCAACACAAGAAAAGTTGCAAAAGCTACTTTTATGTATAAAACCAGCTGCTGAACCTGACCATAGCAACTACTGCAAGTCTTACCCCTGGCAAACAGCATTAACACGGAGGCCTGAAGCGTCAAGCGTCATGAACTCATCTAGTTCAAATGTGTTCAAACTCACACGATCAAAATAAAGGGAATTCCTACAACTCCTTGAGAGTCCGAATGCTTTGCTATTCTGCATAATAAGCCTAGGCTTTCCCTTACTTTTCGTCATGAGGTCTTTGATCTCTTCTGCAATTGCATCGTTTATTGCTGTTAACAACTCGTATTTTCCATCCTTGCTGCCAGAACAATTAGATTCCATGGAACTGCCATCTCCAAACTGATCTGCCAAAGCCCAACGCTTCCCAGGGTACAAGAAACGGCTGAAACAGGGGAAAAACAAAAGTATCAATGTTTTGACTTTACCCTTGTAAGGAAAAACCCACGATAAGCTAAGCAGCAGAGCATTGCTGTCTGCAGGACAACGCCAAATGAATTTAACGCCTCAGGTGTTAAAGAGGCTACATAAGGCAGGCAACCTTCAGCCTCAAGGTGGAGGAAAACCCACGTTCACTTTCCTCCTGTCAAGACATCTCAAGAGAATTGAGATGCCCTGCACTCTGGGGGAGATCCCGAGACCCACAAACATCCGGGGGAAAAACATCCACCAAACGGGAACCTTCTGCCACTTGCGGTGTCCAGCTTGCCACACCTCTACCACCTCCTCTCCATATGGTTTTAGGTAAAAGCCTGTTTAAAGTGCCTTGTTTGTGTAAGGCACTCACTCAAATTATTTCCTTCTTACGCTGTTTCACTCGTTTCTTTTTAAGACAATACCATATCACGCATTTTAAACTGGGTTCCAGTTACATCCTTCGATCCAAGAGAAAACCAGGGGCGGATGCAGGGCAGTGCACGTGACCTTCCCCCGTAAGGAGCGGCTGTACCTTTCCTGCGTGTGGCTGGCTATCACGGCAAGCCTGTTGGTGCGGTTCATAAACAAGTGCGAGTTGCCCAGCACCATCGCTGCATCGACGCACTTCGAGAGGGTGAACTGCTGAGGAAAGAGAGAGAAGAAAGGCGACCTGGCACAGTGACGCAGTGAAGTCACTCAGCAGGAATCTCTCAAACACCGCCGGTCGCGAGACCGTGAATCTGAGGGCTCGGGAGGGGTTCCCACTCGGAACCGGAAGCATTTAGCCATACAGCTCTGACACGCACACACGCCGAGCAGCGATTTCTGAAACATTCCACTATCCATCACCTCTGTTTCAGCAGGCAACGCCAGCACGGGTCAGAAATCAAAGCCGAACCCTGTTCATCGCCCACTCACTGAGGTTTAAATTAAAAATCAAGTAGTTTCCCTCGGAAGTCACCACCCGTAGCCCCAACAGCCCGAAGACGCACCCCAGTTTCTCCCAGCGCCCTCTTGCCCCACCAGATGGGGTTGGTGTCGATGATGATGACCAGCAGGCTCAGCTCATCATCTGGAAAAGCGACAACACGGCAGCGTCACTCCCAGCCCCGCGCGAAGCAGCGGCGACCCAAGGCCCCCGAGCAGGGCTCTGCCGGGGCCGCTGGGAGCGCGGGGGAGCCGGGGAGGGCCCAGCCCGCGGCGGGAACACGGGGAACCCGCCGGCCGGGGTCACGGAGCAGCGCGGGCCGCCCCTCGGGCCTGGCGGAGCTTCGCTACGGGGGCACAGGGGTGGTAAAGCCGAGCCCCCGAGCCGTGCCCTCGGCCTCTGCTCTGCCTGCTCCCGGCGGAACCCGGACGCCGAAGCAGCCGCGGCCCGGCCTGCCCGATCGGGGCCGCCCGGCACCCCGCCGCCGCCTCACCCGCGCTCATCGCGCCGGACGGAGATGCCGGCTGCGCCCGGTGCCTGGGGATGACGTCACGGCACAGCGCTACGTCACCCGGACGGGCCGCGTCGCGCCGGCAGCGCCGCGCCCGGGCGAGGTGGGTGGTGTGGCGGCGGAGCGGCGCGGCCATGAGCACGGACGGTAACGGGAGCGGGGGGCGGGCGGCGCGGGGCCGGGCCGGGCCGGGCCTGACGCGCCCCGTTGCCTTGCAGACTTGATCGAGACCTTCAGGGCGCAGCTGAGGGATGACCCCGACGTCGCTTCGGCCGTGGCCGCCATCCGCGCGCTGCTGGGCTTCCTCAAGCAGGACCGAGGTGGGCACCGGTCCCGGCTCTGCCCCGGGCGGGACCGGGGCCCCGCTCTGCCCCGGGTGGCCCCGTGGCGAGGCCCAGCTCCGCCCTGACCGTGCCCCTCCGCCTCTGCCCAGGGGAGACCATCCAGGGCCTGCGGAGCAGCCTGCTCGCCGCCATCGACACGCTGTCGCGGGTGGACTCCTCGGTGGCCGTGTCCTCCGGCGGCGAGCTCTTCCTGCGCTTCATCAGCCTCACCTCCCTGGAGTACTCGGTAAGGGCGGCCGCCCCCGCCCGGGCCCGGTGTCTGCTCGGGGACCCGCCGGCCTCACAGCAGGCACGGCCCTGTTCTCCAGGACTACTCCAAGTGCAAGGAAATCATGATCGAGCGTGGGGAGATCTTCCTCAGGAAAGTCTCGCTGTCGAGGAACAAAATCGCCAAGCTGTGTCATCCTTTCGTCAGAGACGGTGCTGTAAGTAGGCCGAGGCAGGGTCACTCTGTGGCTCGGCTGCTTGTGGTAGTGCAGAAGCAGAAGGGGGAGGGCCTGAAGTTTATTAAGGTTCACGGCAGCGTTGGCTGATGGCGTAAGGCCGCCCGTCGCTTTGGTTTGTTTAGGCTCATCTCCTCCCCTGACTTCAGTTTCCGTGTGCTCTGAGAGGTGTCGAGGAGTCACAGCTTCGGTTTTCCATGGAAAGCACTAGATCGTCACCCCTTGGCCACGTCAGGGTGGCCACACAAAGTGCAGCTCACGGAGCGCTTTGCTCTCCGGCGATGTGTAGAACACGAGTGACTCGTTATTTAACGCTGATGGATGGCTGGGTGAAGTCAGAGTCATGACACCATTAACAAAAGCAAAGGTTTCCCAAAGCTCAGCAAACGGTGGCGGCTCTTGTCTCTCTTCCAGCGAATACTGACACATGCCTACTCGAGGGTGGTCCTCCGGGTGCTGGAAGCAGCAGTTGAGTCAAAGAAGCGATTCCGTGTGTACGTTACTGAGTCGCAGCCGGATCAAGCAGGGCGAGTACTCGTTGATTTGTGCTTTACCGTAGCTAACAGGGTAAGTCACAGCTGGCCTCAGCCTGTCACACCAGCGACTGGCTGCCAGAGGGCACGTCGTAAACCAGAACTGCAGGTGGGGGAACACGGCCCGTCACGGGTTTCAGTCTTTCGGGGACCATTTCTCTATCATCATCTTAACAAACAAACAAACAAGACTTTTAAGCTTCAAACATTTTTTTTTAAACAGGCAAAAAATGGCAAAAGCCTTGAGGAAGCTGAACATTCCGGTGACTGTGATTCTGGATGCTGCCGTTGGGTGAGTCCGATCATTAAACCCTGACGTCGCTCATCACTGTTGGTAGCGTGCTGTGTGGTTTTCTAGGAGCTTGTTCAGCCTGCGGAGGCTGTCGCTTGTCGCAGCCATCAGACGAGCTGAACCAGTTACGCCCATACGTGCGCGATTGGAAGGCGCCGGCTGCAAGAGGAGTACTTGATGTTTGCGTACGAGGATGGAAAACGGAGTCAGACCGAAGCGCAGAACTTGGGGAGCTGTGTAAAAAATAAATAACCAAATAAAAAGACCCCAGAACTGAGGTGCTAGGCAGTAAAGCTAGGGTTTTGTAACTGGCACGCACGTTACCAGCTGGGGGGTTCTTGAGCTGTTTGCCAAATTACCACTGCTTAGCGTAAGTCCAAACTATGACAAAAGAAAGAACTCTGATAAATCTGAATTTCAAGTCTGGCTCAAGTGCAAAACCCCTGAGAGAGTGCCTCCAAGGGAGCACCCACCAGCCTGCACCGGGGCACCTCTCGAGGGAAGCTAGCGGCGTGACAAGTCCGCAAGTTCTGGTGAACACGTTAGGCCTGTTCCAGTCGCGTGGTTGATGGTTTTCTTTAGCTGTGTAGTGTCCGTTAACACAACGCGGCGGAGGGACGTAAGGAAAGGGCCATGGGATGAGGAGCACCCCGTGCGCCTGGCCAGGGTTACCACGGTGCGGTTACACTTCACTGTGTAGCCAGTCTCTTCCTACGGGCACCCCATCCCGTAACTGAGTATCATTCCTAGTCTGACTTCAACTCCGTCCAGCCTTTCCGCAGTTGCCAGGGTCGGGTGTGGCTGGAGAAGAGACACTTAATGCTCCTGCCAGGGAAGCAGGTGAAAGCTCTCTCCAAGGACGTGTAACAGCACACGGACTGACATAGGTAGATGGAACCCGTTCAGAAAAGTGACGGAATTACCAATTCCTGTTTGTTAGGGAGTCCTTTGTCACATCACCCAGCCAGACTTGGATTTTTTTCCCCCCTTTGAACAGGTACATCATGGAGAAAGTGGACCTGGTGCTAGTTGGTGCTGAAGGTGTAGTTGAAAGCGGAGGCATCATTAACAAGGTAAGAGGTAGGGGGTTCATG
This sequence comes from Rhynochetos jubatus, assembly GCA_027574665.1. Taxonomy (NCBI): domain Eukaryota; kingdom Metazoa; phylum Chordata; class Aves; order Eurypygiformes; family Rhynochetidae; genus Rhynochetos; species Rhynochetos jubatus. The sequence goes on along the minus strand of CM050666.1, from coordinate 15,598,312 downwards.
ACATCATCCGGTCAGCTCCAGACCTTTAAAGCTGGGTTTCTCTGGAGAATGCAAGGCTGAGTCTCTGCTACCTGGATGTTATCCAGTAAACATCCATTTATTGTTGGAACCCGGGCGATATTACGGCACACGAGCACCCCGTCCGCATGTTGTTCTCCATCTGTCTCCGCAGATCGGCACTAATCAAATTGCCGTGTGTGCCAAAGCTCAGAATAAGCCGTTTTACGTGGTAGCAGAAAGCTTCAAGTTTGTAAGGCTTTTCCCTCTAAATCAGCAGGACGTCCCGGATAAGTTTAAGGTAAGAGAAATTCAAATTACTTCCTAGCCAGCTAAGATGCACTTGGGTGTCTATGAAAAACTGTCATCTAAAGGTGTTCATTTCTCTGGATCCCTCTGCAGTCGCTTACTTTACACAATCACAGGATCACAGACTGGTCTGGGTTGGAAGGGACCCTAAAGCCCACCCAGTGCCACCCCCTGCCATGGGCAGGGACACCCTCCACTAGCCCAGGTTGCTCCAAGCCTCATCCAGCCTGGCCTTGGACACTCCCAGGGATGGAGCATCCACAGCTTCTCTGGGAACCTGTCCCAGTGCTCCCCACCCTCTCTGGGAAGAATTCCTTCCTGATGGCCCATCTAAATCTCCCCACTTTCAATTTAAACCCGTTACCCCTTGTCCTATCACTACAGGCCTTGTAAAAAGTCCCCCCAGCTCTCCTGTAGGCCCCAATACAATACGGAGTCGTTCCGCGTTAGTCACGTGTCAAATGCCCTGATTTGTTGCAACACTAACATTTAGGTCCTGAAGCGGTTCCTTGAGGGCACAGGAGCAGCTGAGGGCGAGAAACAGTTAAATCAGTACACTTCAGCACTACCGATTGTGCTTCATCCAGCACAGACCAGCTGAGCCCAGGGTGGCACCAGCCCACGTGGCACTGCGTGTGAGAACTAACGGTCTCCGTTTCTCTCTAGTACAAAGCAGACACTCTGAAAACAAGTCAGAACCTAACAGAGGAGCATCCCTGGATCGACTACACATCGCCATCACTGATTACGCTGCTGTTCACGGACCTGGGGGTGTTAACGCCATCAGCTGTCAGTGACGAACTTATTAAACTCTATCTGTAACAGAGGACTCGGGTACAGGCCGTATCGCCTCCTTCCATGGCTGTCCCAGTTCTGAGAACCTGGGAGATGCGACGAGCTGTACTGGCGTGGTAAGGAGGAGACGCTGGAAGGGTTAACGTAACTATCAGCCACCTTGAGTTATTTAAAGCAAAGCATTGCATGTGGATGGACCACTGTTAAAAAAAGTAAATCCAAAAGTTACTACGGCTTCTAAAGACCTAAAATAAATTGTTTGGAAGATGGGTGGAGTATTTTGATACTGTAAAATACGATACCTGGTGGTGTACTCACACTCTGTCCCAGGTGTGGCATTAGGGACCTGAAATCACGCCCCAGGCTCCTGCCGCGCTGTGCAGGAGCAGTGCTTCCGGCTTCGTTCTGAACTGAGCTTTGTCTGTAGGTCTGCGGGTGCCGGTCTCGCCATACAGAAGTTAAATCAGTTCTGCTCTCTGCACCATTATTCTGGTATAAAAATACAGTTTATTGAAATAGGCAGTGTTTTAATGTAAAAGGGTGGTTAGAATGTCAACCTTCAGACTCTCAGTCAGCCACAGTTTCTGCTTTCAGTCTACTCTGGCTGCCTGTCAGTCTCTTCTCAAACTCTTCTTCACTGATTTTCCCCTTTTTTAACCTTTTCAAGAGTCTCGTGTCATTCAGCAACTCTTCCATATCCTCATCTTCCACATCGGAGCCCTGTTGACAGTAGAAAAAGAACAAATCAAACAACCCCGAAAGGCTTCCATTCTACTCCCCTGAACGCGAGCAAAGTTTACAACTTGGGTTTTGCCAGGAGTTTCCAAGCAGGGAATAATACCCAGATGATAGGCCGGGCACAGCTCACCTCTTCGTGCTTTCTTTTAGCTGTGATTTTCTTTTTCTTCTCCCTCTTGGCTTTCTGCTTTGACCAGGCTTTGTTCTTTACGAATTTCTTTCTCCCTCCACTTTCCTCTCTTTCTTTTCGCTGCTGTTCTAATTGCTTTTGTCTCTGTTTTTCTCTGTTTTTATCCTTAAATGAAATGCAGTCCGTATTGACAGTGACGGGAGTAAAGTCTGGAAAACATTTTCCTCGGAGTTCAGGCATCTTTGGCATTTTTAACAAAGCAAAACCTCTGGCAAGGCTAGCAAAATCCAGATCTGTTAAAATAAAGATCATAACGTCGGTTTCTTGCCGGATAGAAAGATAATTTCACTTTGCAAGTCACAAAAAACCCATCTTGCTCTCCTGTTTGCATCCTAGACTTAGTAACAATACTGTCACTTCTATTTATGTGGGGTTTATCACTTGCTAATTAAACGTTTTCTCTTGAGAACCATCAGAAATGACAGGATTGTTGTCAGAATCTGATGCTGCAGAGGGTAACTGGGAGAGCAGGAATCGGTGGCTGAAGCTCGTGGACAATAACGCTGTTTTCTGCCAACCCAAATACTGTTTTCTGAAACGAACAGACACCAGCTCCTGCTGGGAATTACCTTTCATTCGGAAGATGAGATGACATTCGTGTTTGGCGTAAGCCTGGACGTAGGACACAAACGCTTTCATCCCCTTCTCAAACACTGCCCTGTCAGCCAGGGCCAGGGACTTCAGTTTCGGGAGGAGATCCAACACGCTTGCCTGGGGCTTCATTTCCTGCATGGGACACTGAGGGCCGGCAAGGAAATACAAAACCCGAGGAAAAGCTCAGCTGAGTGAGTTGAAATGCACTGTGGAACTTCACACCCACATTTCACCCCCGGTTAACCCTGAGTGAGCTTTCAGCCCCCCCTTCCGCCTTTCAAGGCACCAGTTCCCCAGTCAGCCCCACACACGGCTGGCCTAGCCCAGAAGAGCGTGCACGCCGCAGCTCGCGAGAGGCAGCATCCTCAGGCACGTCACGCCTTGCCAAGCTGCGGCCTCAGGAGCAGGCCTCTAGGGAGTTTATTCCATTAATCCCACAAATGCAGGACCAGGCCCAGGAAATTACCAGACCTTAAATTCTACAAATTGGGATTTCCACCTCCTGTCAGGAAGCCTGTGCCCTTGCCCTTTCCTGTCTGGGGCAGAATAAAAGCACACTAACCTTCTGGTTGATTGCGAGGAAGTTAACGTAAGACTCTTCCATGGGAAGCAAAAAGACAAGCGCGCTGCCCACGTTGCCGATCCGTGCTGTTCGACCACACCGATGCACGAAGGCACTGAAACAACACCAGCAGAGCCAGCTCAACAGGAGATCACAGGCCGGTTTGGGCTGGAGGGACCTCGAAGCCCACCCAGTCCCACCCGCTGCCACGGGGAGGGACACCTTCCATAGCCCAGGTTGCTCCCAGCCTCATCCAGCCTGGCCTTGGACACTCCCAGGGATGGGGCACCCACAGCTTCTCTGGGCAACCTGTCCCAGTGCCCCCCACCCTCTGCGATGTTCAGTCTGATTTTAAAGTATCAAACAGACAGAAAAAGGGCAAATCTTGTGGAATGGAAAACATAAAGCGTTACGTATTCTGAACAAAACCAACAGGAACCAGTGAAATGCAACACAAACACACAGCAGTCCCACTCAGTCATCAGGACTGGGCTAAAGCAAGGGCTCTGTTTTGGGGGTGAATTTTAAGCAAGTTGTAGGGAGAATTATGACAACAGAAGTTAAATTACATGGAAAAGTGCCTTTCACATCAGCTTAGACCGTTCCATTCCCCAGGGAGCTCTGTCCCCGCTCTCATCTCTGTGTTCATCCACCCCAGCATCCCACCTCTGCTCGTTCTTGGATCCTCTCACACCGAGCCTTACACCGACGTGCCTCCTCACACAGACAAGCAGCAGACACCCTTTCGACTCACACACAGACAGCACAGTCATTTCAACTCTCAGCGGCTACAGAAGCTGCGGTTTCAACCTCCCGTGTTCACACATCACTCTGTGTTCACTCGGACTAACTTCCAGGCAGCGGTTAAAGGCGTTTTCCACAGCTGCACGTTCCCAGTTTATTCCTGAACGGTTCAGTAACGTGACCGAAGTACAGGTTCTTAAGAGGCGAAGCTGTACCTTGCACTGCTGGGCGGGTCGTACTGCAAAACCCAGTGTACTTCTGGGATGTCTATGCCACGGGCCATCACGTCAGTGCAGGCTAAAATGCCACTAGGAAGAAGAAGAAGCGGATTTTCATTAACCTGTCGGTTGGGATGAGACAGTGTCCCCCCAGCTGCGTGTTCTGCTGGAGAACAGCCAACAAAGTGTGTCAAAACATTCGGGTTTCTTGAAAAGAGGTCAAATGCTGTAAGGCAGTTGCAGCTTTCACCAACCAGAATCCCACGGACCGTTGTGCAAAGGAACGCGATTTCTGTCACAGCCAACATGCCGCTGAGAAAAAAGTAATCCGGTCCCGACGACGAGGCCTGTTTTTCAATCACCTCTGCGCCCACCGCCGCTGAACAGAATACGAGGAGTGTTTTCATGAAAGACCTCAGGCACCGACGGTTTTAGCATGCTGTGCGAAACAGTCCCGAGCTGCAGGGTATCCTAAATCCGTGTCCCTGCACCCCCAACGCCGCCACGCGGGCTGTCCCAGCTCGGCTGGACACGCTCCGGTCACACAGTCGCTTGGTTTGTGACCACACCTCGAGTGCCCACGCACAGCCTGTGTTTAATACGTCTGTTCCTCTCCCACCCGATCCAGCAGCGTGCTTGGGAGTCAGCGCTTCCAGCGGACACCGGGAGCGCCACCCCAGCCCTACGGGCGGCTAGCAGCACCCCCTCCTCAGCACACCACCGCTCTTCCGCAGGCAAGCGGCACCATACTACTGTCAGACAAAATTACGCCCCCCCGACTGCCTTTGGGCTGGCTTAGCCTGTTTGCACGTCCTTACCCTGGCAGCTTCCGAAACGCCGTAAAAATCTTGTTACGCTTGTGTTTCATTTTCCCGTGAATGCTCATTATTTTCACATGTTTAATTAAGGATTCCAAAGCCTTCCCATAGTATTCCACACAGGCACACGTGCTATAAAGACAGACAGAAAAGCAAGAGACTGTGCTGCGTTTTCCTCTGGTTTAGGCAGTTAAGCTACAGTGGTCTGAGGCCGTTGAAAAAACAAGCACTATTGCCTGGTTTTATTTCAGATACGTACATCATTTTTATAACGACCATATCATCACCTACAGTGCCTTACTTTTATCTTTTGCTTAATGAAGTTCCACACAACCCAGGCCTGAAGCACGGATCAATCTCTCTTTAGGCACCCCTAAAAGATCTGTTCACATGAATCACTTCAAACAGCTGTGTCCGTGTTAACACCGGGCAGAGCTGTGGAATTCAGTTAATAAACCACCACAGTTTCCCCGATGAAACACAAACAGTATTACCTGAAAAAGACCAGATGTTTTTCCTGTTTGTGCTGTCGAAGAAAATGCACCAACTGATTAAACTTTTCATCTGCTTTGCAGATCTAGACAATGCAAAAGGAAACAAAATCCCAAACGGTAAGAAAAGGGACTTGCTACAGGGTGATCTGCCAGCTCCCTCCCTTCGGTACGCACTGATAAATGCCCAGGGCCATCATTTATTACTGATCATTTGTGCCACAGCTCATCCTGTGGGACAGTGCTCTCTTACATACCTTAAGTGAAACCAAATGCTAAAGCTCCCAGTCTTCCCATCCCTGGCCACAGTAACTCCCCCAAAGCAGGATCTCAACCACGTCTCTGAAATTGCCAAAATCTCCTCCCACACCCATTCACCAGAGGCGGGGCAAGGAGCCAGAGCAGCTAGTGTGGGATTACAACAGCTCCTGGCCAGCCAAACCGAAGGCACAGAGCAAGGAACAACAGGGTTGCTAATCTGGATCTTTCTCCTCAGCTTGGTTACTGATCTCTGGGAGAACCTGCAAGAGCTTTAGGTCTTTGAGACTTCTGGTTCCTCTCACTGATGTGACCCTAGCTAGCCAACGCTTAAAAACTGTGTCCTGACAGACACAGGAAAAAAGGAGAGGGAACAAGAAACCATCACAAAGCACAGAGGTTCGCACCATGTAGTAGTTCTCCAGGCGCGTTGGAGTCTTCTGTGTGTTGCTTGCTGCCACTCCCTTCTCTTTCACCGAGATGCGGACAGGGTTCCGGAGACCTGCTCTCACCAGGTTCTCCACCTCCTGAGTCTGCGTTGCCGAGAACAGCCCTGTCCGTCTCTGCTTGGGCAAGAAGTCCAGAATGGCATTTAAACTGCAAGTAAGCACACGTGAAATATCACTGTCCCCAGACTTCCTCAGAAAGCAGCTTAATCACGGGAAGCAAGAGTTTATAAACACAGCAGCTTTTACAGAGCCAAGTACACAGCACCTTCTACAGAGCTAATTATCGTCACTGTAAGAGAAAAGGGACATCATCGCTTATTTGTTAAAGTGTTTTAAGCCATTCCAGCGTGTAGTTGTATTTAATTAAGCGTTAATACGGCACGTGCTAACGGACATTAGAAAAAAGGGAAGTGTAAGCTCTGTATCCATCGAGGATCCACTTTTCCTGATTCTCTTCCCGTCAGCAATTGCTTTATGCGGTCTGCGAGGAGAGGTCGAACAAAGCAGAGCACGCCTGTTCACACCCATCACCTCGGAACTCATTGCAAACCTCACCAGCGTTGCAGGAATTTGGTGTTTAAATACCTTGCTTCAAAGCCCATATCGAGAAGTCTGTCCGCTTCGTCTAACACCAACACATCGAGAGGCTTCACGCAACTTGCTAGGTCCAGCCCGTCTGCTTTCCTTCGGAACAGATCCTCCAAACGACCTGGTGTAGCTACAATGATGTTCCCACTGTGAACAACACACACAGCAACTGTGTAACCGTGCAGGGTGAGGCCTTCGGGGGCGCTGCCAACAGAACCGCCACCGCACAAGCCTGCGCTCCAGTTGGCGGGGTTTGCCCAAACGACGACTGCAGTTCGTCACTGCCAACGGTGTATCAGCAGGTACGGAACACGCTGTCAGCTAGCAGGAACATCCAGCACCCCCACGCCAAAGCCAGCGGCAAATACGATTGCCTCGTAACTTCACCAGCACCCAACGGTTCCAGAAAATCATTCATCAGCACGGCCTCAGCCTCAGCAGAGCCTGCTGCTAGTACGGTGCTTACAACCACGGCGAAGCGCTCCGTGAGGGCAGCTTCCCGCTCCCCGTGCTGCGCACAGTTCTTCCCCCAGACCGCATGCAAACCGTACTGCTTCCACACGCGACCCTTCTGTTGCCTCGCTGCCACCCGGCGCCAGGAGAGGAACCTCAGCACGCCCCCCACCGTACGCATGCAGCACCATCAGGTCTGAGCACCAGCAAGCCCAAAGCCCTGGTGTGAAAAGCCCGAGGAGAAGGAGAAAACCACAGCTGCGAGGCTCTGACAGAAATCAGCAACAGCCAACTCACCCGTGTTCTTTAAACTTCTCAACATCTTCCATGGGATTCGTGCCGCCGATGAAAAGAATCTGACTGAAGCCGTAAAACAGAAGGATTTAGGTCAACTGTGAGTTTTGCTGGTTTACGGATGGCAGAAACGCAAAGGGAACGGAGCTACGGTCACGGCGAGCTGAAAGTTCACTCACCTAAACCCGGGGCAGTGTTTCGTGAAACGTGCGAGCACCTCATCGATTTGAATCGCTAACTCTCTCGTGGGTGTGATAATTATGGCTCCAACCTGCACGTGGAAAACAGAAGGAATTCATGGGAAAGAAGAGCCTAGGAGAGAGATGTGGGCAAATCCTCCAAGAGCAGCTGTCTGCCAGGGATCCTGAGTGGCAAAGAGCAGCGCAAATTCTCGGTACGCTGAAGCGCATCCAGCCGGCGGACGCCGAAAAGCACGCAGAGAGCCTCGCTCGCACTATGTCGTCGTGTTCGGTATTTAAGACGCTTTTCCAACAGCTCAGAAACCTGTGTGGATTCAAACAAGCAGCTGTAACTGAGTGCGACGAGGGCGCCCCAGTATGTATTTTCGGGTCTGACAGAGTCTGCTGCTACAACCACGCCACAGAGCCGAGCACACCGTCGCTTCTGCGCCAGGAAAGAAGAAGAAAACGTGATTTTCCGTATCAGGACTTTTCCTGAACCGTCAAACCTTGTTGGCACACCATAAGACCCTACTCAGAGCCGAGTAGCTTCATCTTACCTGCATTTTCTTTAATTTTGCTTCCCGCCTGAGAAGGATTTCCAGTATGGGAATTACGAAGGCCAAGGTTTTGCCGCTGCCCGTTACCTGTGGGCAGGGAAGGAGAGTCAGCCCTGCCCCAGCTCCAGACAAACCAAGACAAGAACGAACTCGACCGAGAAGCAGCACTCACCGCTTCGGCGGCAACGTCTTTGTTACTCATGAAGAGCGGGATGGTCGCAGACTGGAACGAGAGGAACCGCAACGCTTGAACTGTGTGGTGGAAGAACGTGCAGAGGCAAAACCCCCCCAAGAGACACCAAAGCTCCCTGCAAACGTTACCCCAACCGAGGCGGTGAGGGAAAGCCAAGGGCAGTGATTTCCCTCACTGCTGCAGGCCTAAGGACCGCTCTGCCCCGCGGCCTCGGGGCCGTGACCCAGCCCAGGGACGCCCCTGGCTGCCGCGGGCCCAGGGACCGCTCTGCCCCGCGGCCTCGGGGCCGTGACCCAGCCCAGGGACGCCCCTGGCTGCTGCGGGCCCAGGGACCGCTCTGCCCCGCGGCCTCGGGGCCGTGACCCAGTCCAGGGACACCCCTGGCTGCTGCGGGCCCAGGGACCGCTCTGCCCTGCGGCCTCGGGGCCCTGACCCAGCCCAGGGACGCCCCTGGCTGCTGCGGGCCCAGGGACCGCTCTGCCCTGCGGCCTCGGGGCCCTGACCCAGGGACACCCCTGGCTGCTGCGGACCCAGGGACACCCCTGGCTGCTGCGGGCCCAGGGACCGCTCTGCCCTGCAGCCTCGGGGCCCTGACCCAGGGACACCCCTGGCTGCTGCGGGCCCAGGGACCGCTCTGCCCTGCGGCCTCGGGGCCCTGACCCACGGACATCCCTGGCTGCTGCGGGCCCAGGGACCGCTCTGCCCTGCGGCCTCGGGGCCCTGACCCAGGGACACCCCTGGCTGCTGCGGGCCCAGGGACCGCTCTGCCCTGCGGCCTCGGGGCCCTGACCCAGGGACACCCCTGGCTGCTGCGGGCCCAGGGACCGCTCTGCCCTGCGGCCTCGGGGCCCTGACCCGGCCCGCTCAGCTCGTCCCCACACCGGCCCGGCCCGGGCGCTGCTGACACCCGCGGGCTCTGCCTCCCCGCCGCCGCCCGGCTGCCCCTTCCCCGAGCCTGGGCCCAGCGGGGAGCCCCCCCTCACCTGCACCGGGGTCATGCGGGCGAAGCCGAGCTCCCGCAGCGCCCGCAGCACGCCCGGACTCAGCGCCACGGGCAGCGCCTCCCAGCCGCCCTCGGTCACCGCCTCCATCTTTGACGGGCGCCTCAGCCGCGCGCCCCGCCCCGGGCCAATCCCCGGAAACACGCGCCGTGGCCCCTCGGTCCCGGCCCCTCCGTGCGGAAACACGCGCCGCGGCCCCTCGGTTCCGGCCCTCGAGAACTCGGTAGGAAACACCAGCCCGCGGATAGAGCGGAAAATCGCGGGTTTAGGGCCAACGGCCCCTCGCGGCGCGTACTCGCGCGGGTGACACGGCGCCAGGCGCGGGTTTCAAACCAGCTCCAGCTCCTTCCGCCGCCCAGAATTCCCGCCATCCCCACGCAAACGCTGGGGAGTGCCAAACTACTTCCTTTGATGCTGTAAGGAAGCCACCAAACCACCGAAATAACTCTTTTTTTTTTTTTAAAGAATTTGTTTATTTATCGAACCTGGGTCATATTTAGATTCACAAGCAATTTTTAAATGTACATCTTAGAATTCAGTTTCCAGTGGTTTTTTTTACACAAAAATATTGGCACACAACAGTTGCCGTCAGGTGTAGGAGCCACCTTGCTGAAGAACTGCTGCAGTGTCCGCCCAAGGTTGAAAAAACTTTACCTGGAACATGAAAACCTGTAACAAATTTTAAATTAATCGTACAAAACTGCTGCGTGTTACTTGTAGAGGCTCCCCCCTGGAAAAGACCCCCTCCCCCACCCCAAAAATGATTACAACTAATGTACATCAGTCACGACGCAATCCTGGCTCAGCACCCACGGCAGCCGCTCGGCGGGTCGGTTTTTGACCCCATCATCAGACACCCAGGAAAGTAACCTCGTGCCGAACCAAACCCACACGTGCCTGCAAAGGAAAACGCACCCTGTTCGGCGTTTTGCTCATTAGGATCAGGTAAGGGCGGGGGGGCCCCCCCGATCATTAACCCTTTGGCCTCAGGAACCCCGACCTCCCGCCCGCTGGCCGACAGCGTGCGCCTCAGCCCTGCGAAAGCCAAAGGGTTAAGCGCTCCTTTGCCAAGACACCGCACACGGCTGGCTGCGGCAGAAAACCTGCGAAAGACCGGGAACCACACGATGAACACTCAGTAATGAGGAGAAAAACGGGTTTTCGTATCGACTATTTAATTTAAAAGACCTTTGGGAGTAAGTCGATGTAATTAGGATAATTACTAAAGACTTCCTTTAAATAGCGACTGGGTACGAATCCTAGCTGGGACATTGTCACCTGTCTATTCGTGATCAGAATAAAGTCCCAATCATCTCTCCTTGGCAGTTTGCGTAACAGGAGGGGTTACGTGGGTTGTGTAACACCTACTGCAGGGTTAAGGACGCCCGGACGCAAACCGCCACGGCAGGGCCTTGTACCGTTTCCCCGGATAGAACTGCAAGTACGAAAACAGGGGAAAGAGTTAGAAAAGACACCAACATCGCTTGTTACTACAGCTGAAGTACAGCGCTCGCGCCGCGCTCGCGCCTCGCGCCGCGCACAGACTAGGCAGATCGAAGTGAAAGGAGTTACGCCAACTCAGTGACAAGATTTCAGCACAGCTTTTGCTACAGAAGATCGAGAAAAACAACTCGGTTTGAACTAGGAAGGAACGTAAGCAGGAAGTTTTACAGTTCAGTAAAGAGGGTGCAGAAACTAAATGACTTTTTTTTGCGACCAGGATGTTTGGTAGACAGTGAACTGAAATCCGGGACCAGAAAAGTACTCTTAAACAACCCTTCGGACTTCAAAAAACCTCTTCAGATAGTAGATTTGTCCCAGTGTCATGGCAACTAATACAAGAGCTTCAAAGAACGACCAAAGGACCACTCTGCTGTTTGTGTTGTCATTAACTGTCGGGGGAAAAAGAGAAAGGAAAGGGGTCAGTAACACAGCATTTAAAACGGGCTGCAAACACAGTTTGTCACTGGAACGGACACAAACGCACCGACACTGGTATCACGCCATCACTAGCGTCCCAAAGCGCTCCGCAGCCCTCGCGCTGGGGCGGGGGGGCACTTCCGGAGCAGTCTGAGCCGCGCTACGCAAGCTGACGTTTTAACCTCAGCTCCGGACGCCCGCCGCGGCGCCTCCCCTGCCCTGCCGCCTCCCGAGGGGCCGGACGGAGCTTCTCACGCCAAGCAGAAGCCACGCTTGTTCAAGTAACGGCCTCAAAGCCGAGCAGGGAACTTGTAATCACTGAAGGTTCACCTTTGGTTCTAAGAACTCAGCGTTTTCTGAAATCGGATCATTAGTAACAAACGACGTCAAGCTGGAGACAGCCACAGGTTCAACAGGTCGGGGGGGGGCAGCGCTTTACCACAACCTTGTATTCTCACACTAAATATCTGCCCTTCGCGGCCCCCAACACGCCGCTCGGCGCTCCCAGCCGCCTTTCAGAACGTCAGGGCTGCGGCTCACCGTGTTCCCTGCGGCGAGTAACGCCGCTTCTGCCCCATCCCAGCACCGTTTGGCCCACAGGCTCCGGCTCCGTTACTACGCCACACCCACTTCAAGGGCAACTACGAGCTCAGCCCAAGTCTACCCCTGGGACACCGTCACCGGTGCCGCCGTGGAGGTGCCATTCAAGAACTACAGTAGCTACACCCATTAAGCAAAGATTATTTTGCAGAACAGTCTTAATCACGCGAGAGACGAGCCAATTTAAAGAGGATTGCAACCACATTCTTTACCGTACAGGCAGGTCCTTCTGAACCTTCAGCACGTTTACCTCCGATGCGATTTAAAATACAAGCCCAGGAAACCCACGTTCTACGTTCATTTGAGAGGGAAGAGGCATTCAAAGACACGTACTTGCTCTATGTATCCTTTCACGGACTTCCATGTACTCCTGTTCGTGCTTTACAGCTGTCATGGCCACTGCTAACTCATTAATCATCTCTTCTAGCTTGTTCTGATGAGCTGCAAAATAATTTCAGAAGCGTCAGAAAGTCCGTGCCCGACTCGAAACCCAAAGAGTTAACATTCCCCAACAGTCACACTTCATCTCCTGCCGCAGCAGTTCTGAAAAACGCAGCCTGCACAGCTGAAAACCTTCTACCCTGGCAGCGAGGCTGAGACTCCACAGCGCCGCTTCTCCTAACGCGTCTCTACAGTGTTTAGTAAGCGGGAACACGTCTTTCTCCGCATCCGACTACAAGGCGGAAGACACGCACCGTGGGGTCAGCACAGGGCACACCCTTCCGGAAAACCGGAACGTAAGAACACGAGATCAGTACCACCCGCTAGTACCTATTTTGCCCAGATCACCCAGTGTATTCCAAGCACGTTATCTGAACGTTACAGCTTTTCCTAGTTGTTAAGCTTGCAAAACTACAACGACTGAGAATTTAGCTGAAGATCATGATGCTGGCAAAACGAGATCACTTTCTGAAGCAACATATCACGTCTTGAGATCGTCCGGCTCAGCTGAAGCACAGCATTCCGCGGAAACAGCGCCAAAGGGGCCTGGCAGAGGGCAGGAACCGGCTTCAGGCTCTGCCACACCGTGAGCAGAAGAGGAAGATACCAAACCAGTGACAACAGAAAACTAGCCTGAGACGGTTCAGCAAGTGGAAGGATCAGAGCCCCGGGATTTAGGGATCCGACCGTCAACCGCAGGATTCTAACCGCATCCGTGCGCACAGGACTGCCCACAACTACGCAAGCGATCTTCCACGTCTTCTAGCACCAAGAGGAGTTCAAGGCACCGTTCCGCAGACACACCCTGGGCAATCAGCTCTCCCAAAAAAGGCACAAGCCCCAACAGATTCCCCATTCACGGGACGTGCTGGAGCCTGAAGCTACCTCACACGTTTTTATGGATAAATCGTGGTTTCAGAGCACCGTCTGAAAATAAAGCTATTCAAAACGCACACCTGACGGGGAAGAGTTAAAAAGAGGAACAGAGAATCGCACTCTTACGGGTTACATCTAAAACCCTGATCAGTTGTGTAAACCGCTCACTTTGCCAATACCGTGAACCCCCCGTTTCCAGGGCCAACTGCTCAGCGCAGCAGGCGCGGTTTCTTAGCAAGGGAAGAAATTTGGGGGATTGTATAAACCCACTTCAAAACAAACACTCAAGAAAAAGTGCTTGCCTTCCAAATGCCAAGCTGCACTAGCAGTCTTTACAACAGAGACCCAGACTACAGGATTTACATGAGTCTTTAAAAAGGGGAATCAAGAGGTCGGGAGTTTGTTACGTTCCCAGTGGTACCAAGCATTCCATGCACACGGTTACTGACTTGCTGAGAGAGGAAACAAGGCTTTATTCCTGCCTGTCTCGCTACCGCTAGTGATTCCTAAATAAAACTGTTACCCAACACCCCACTTCTACAGCAAACGACAACCTGAAGCTCTCCCCCCCTTGTACCGTAACTGGTAATTAACAACCTAAAAGCAGCTTATTGCTTCCCAAAGCCCCTCATTATTCAGCACCAAAAAGCAAACACCATCTAAAAATATCCAGCGTTCTCGGATGTTCAGGGTTTTAGTTAAATTTCACCTAAACCTCCCACTCCTGTTTGCTATAAGGAACCACCTGAAGACACACTGTCACAGACAGTTCAAGGACCCGATCCCGAGAGCTGCTCAGTGTGTAAACCTCTCGATGAAAGCTTGCAGGTGCTCAGCGTTGCTCAGAATCAGACCTTTTATGTAGTTTATTAAAAAGACATTCTCATGCTGCAAACAAATGTTACAGAGGAAAAGCAAACGTTAGCTGTTAGTGAATAAACATAGGCAAAGGACAAGATGCTAACGAGCTTTCAAAAAGCAGTCCACATACCATCCCAGGTATCTCCACCACCTAGAGAAAAGTGTAAGAGATGAACACAAGTACAGGACAAAAGGCTGCAGATAAAACAGTAATTTACACGGCTAAGAGAAAAATTCCATATTAGCGCATTTACCCAAGAGCTCAACCAACGCACGCAGCAGTCTACGTACTGCTGAGCAAACTAGGAACCGGAGAACGAACCAACAAAAAGACTAAAGGATGAAAGCATTAGTTTCTGCAGCTGGCCAAGTGATTCTCTGGTGATTTTGCATTAAAATCATGTCACGAGGCCTAAAAACATCCATACCCACTTGAGCTGTGCGAGAGAGCAGCTAACTAGACAGCACGAAGAAACAGGAACTCTGAGAGCCCTAGTCAAGTTCAGAAGGCATGCACGTAGGGAAAAGCTCCCGAGCCAGAGCTAAATCCTTTCCAGGAGTCTTCCTCACCTTCTGTCTCCATGTCTTGCCCCTTTGGAGCTTCCCCGATGTCAATAGTGAACATCACTATCTTGGGAGTCATGGTGGACATCCTGTTGCTAAAGCAAAACTTGTAAGTTCCATCCATGTGGGCAGCAAACGTGTATTTTCCACTGGACTCTCGATCACCTTTATAAATTCCTTTATTATCAGGCCCTGTAATCTGGACGGGGAAAACAAAAGGTCACACGTTTTATTTCAGACACCGCGGGTTTACGTACACCGTGCCAGCGCTCTGCAGTTACCCAGCCAGAAGCACCAGACCGCCTGAAATCTGACTGGTCTGGCACACCGCACTCTCCCTCCCACGACTCAAAAGCAGCGATGCATTTGTCCGCACAGAAGTCTTAAAACAAAAGTCCTTGGTAAAAAAAGTCCTACAAAAGCCTCTCTTACGGGCCAAGACACCGCCTTCCGGGGCCAAGATAAGCAGCTTTCAGGACAGGTAAAGCATAAGCTCTCTGGGCCCCGGCTGTTGGCCAAATTAACAACTGCAAGGGAAAACCCTGTCTCTGATAACTGAAGGAGAACAATCAGGAGAAAACCACCATTCTCCCACACGGCAACCCTACGTCGGACAGACGGTTGCGCGTTGTTGCGGTCACCGTTTCAAACGGACCGAGGGCCTGGGTACTCGGTGCTTGGGGTCACCGCAGTCTTACGGCTCCAGCCCGGTCGGCTGCTGAGCTCCCGCCGCTGACACCCGCAGGGGATCGCATCGCTTCCCGACTGCCCGTATCAGCGATGTGCAACTTTCAACCCTCGGGTTCCCTCTCGGCAACAACTCTCTGGTGTCCTGTTATCCCAAACACGTGACTGTCGGCTCCTCGCCAAGAAACCCCGATTTATTATTCTCCTACCGACGGGATGCCCCGCCGAAGGACAGGACTTACGGCCACCTCTCGAGCCGGCGCTCAGCCCGACCGGAGACAGCACCCCTAGAGCCGAGGGGAAACGCAGGGCCCCCCGACGAGCCGCGCGCCCTCGCGAAGAGCAACCCCGTTCGTTCTCCCCACCAAGCGCTTGGTTAGCGCAGGGCCGTGCCGAGCCGAAGAGCGGAGAGAGTCTCAGGAGAGCAGCCGGGAAAGCGGGAAGGCTGCCCTCCGCAGCGAGAGCGCAAGCGACGAGCGGCCTGCTGACCCGCGACCACCCGGAGAGGCTCCTCGTCCTCCCCGAGGCCGCCCACGCCACCACGCGAGGCCCGATCCAGGCGGGCAGGGAGCCCTCGCGCCCAGCAAGGCCGAGCCCGCCGCACGGAGCCCCCGCACGGAGCCCCCGCCCCGAGGCGGGCCCGTCCCGAACTTCACGGACGGTTTAAAGCACCCCCAGGTGGGTGCCTGCCCCAGCGCCTCCGCAAGGCACCGCCACCGCTGCCCCCCGGGCGCTGCCCCCAGCCGCCACGGCGTCCCCGGGGCGGGGATGGGCGCGCAGGGCCCGGCCCCGGGGCAGCCTCACGGCGGCGGGACGGGGCGCGGCAGCTCCCCCCTCGCCTCGGCACGGCACCCGCGGCCCGAGGGCAGCCCCGCGCGGCGCCGCCCGGCCTCACCTCCACGTCGATGTCCAGGAAACCCCCCTCGGCCACCTCGAAGATGAGCCCCATCTTGGTGCCGGACGGCACGCGCTCCAGGAAGCACTCCTCGGCGTGCGCGTCGATGCTGACGAAGTAGGCGGCAGCCGGGGCCGCCAGCGCGGCCAGCAGCGCCAGCACCGCCCGCACCGGCGACATGGCGGAGCCCAGCGGGAGCGGGCACCGAGCGGCGGGCCAGCAGGAAAGGGGGAGGGGGGGTTCCGGTTAGCGCCGCGCCCCTTCCGGGGCACGGGGCCGCCGCTCATAGGCCGGCGGGGCCCCGCTGCCACGTACCGCCGGTGCTACGGCGGCCATGAAGGGACATGCCCAAAGGGACCGCCTAAACCCCGGGGCGGGGCCCGCGCCCAAGAAAAACCAATGAGCAAGGAGCAGGGGCGGGGCGGCGGCGGCGGAGAGCCAATCAGCACGAGGCGGTGAGAGCCGCCCTATCAGAAAGAGCAGCGCGCGGAACGGCATTGGGAGGGCGTTGCCCGGCAACCGCGGGAGCGGCGGCGGGAGCGCGGGAGGCTGGAGGCTGGGGGGGGGGGGCGGCGGCGGCGGCTGTCCCGCACGGTCCTGCGCGCCCGCAGCCGCCGCTGCTGCAGCCCGGGAAACCCAAACGCGCAACGTGGAGATGTGGGGAGCGGCTAACGGCCAAGAAGCGGGGAAGCCCAGCTCGGGGGCTGATGTGCACCAGGAAACACGGCAGGCGTCTGCGTCATCCGAGACTGGCCGTGCACCGGAAGCCGTCCCCTGCCCGGCCACGCCTAAACGCCAGTTTTCAATTAAAATTTCCAGTCAGAAATACGGAAGGTCCTGCCAGAGCCTAAGAAAGTCTGTTTTCACGAGCAGCTGTTTCAGTTATCCGCAGAAGACTTAAAGGCTTTCCAGGGAAACGTTTACGCGTTTGGGTTTGCCCAGTAAGCGCCAGTTGCTGGACTCCCTGTACGGCCTTCAGCTGCGCGACAGACGTCATGCAAATACCTGGTTTACATAAGTGACTTCTGCTCCTCTCGCTCAGAGCTGGCTGCTCGGGGCAGGCTCGGGGCGTGGACGCGGGCGGAAGGGAAAGCTGCCGGCGAGAAGCCTGAACTTGAGGAGCCGCAGGTCACGTAGGCGGGAGACCTCTCCCACCTGCAGACAACTCCCACTGTTTTCAGTGAGTTTGGATCAGGCCAACTCGAATCTGCCGCTTTCCACAGCGCAAGCTGCTGTGCCGGTTTGTCGTCTCCCAAAAGAGTTTTAGCCTTGCCCCTAGCACATCCTCCCAACCATTACTCTTTTCCTCTACGTGCGTTTGTACCTAACAGGAAGCCAGTGCTGAACTCCGGCGGCCTGAGCCCTTTCCCATCTCTAACTCGGACAAAGTGATGCTCTCGGGGCACAGCTATTCCCCTGAGCTACTGCACCGTTCTCCAAAGGTTCTGCTCACGCTGCTGCCCCTTCTCGTGCTTTCACAAGCGGCCTTCGCCAGGCAAGGGTGACTGCGCCATTATTCATCCTCACGCTCTCTGGAGCTTTGCGCGACATCCCGCGGTGTTCAACTGGCCATAAATTTCATGTACGATACACAGACACGCTTCACAGGATACCGTTAATTATTGTAAGCAAGGCAATTGGATGCCCCTCTCGGATGTTCAGAGGCTGTTTTGTTATCCCCCTGGCTGCCCGGGTCAATGAAGACGAGTGCCTGCTGACCATGCAGGAAGAAAACCGGAACTTTCTGACTCGGGACAGAAGGAAATACTGACGATGTTGCATGAAAAAGTGTCCGAGTGTCAGTGCTGAGTTTCAGACCCTCCACTCGCTCACATCAGCGTCTTGCATCTGCCCAAAACAGAGAATTCATTCTGCATTCACAACACGCAGCACGTATCCGTCGTTCCAAGCTTTGCTGTTGCAGCTCCGGTTTCATCTCCCCTCACTAGTTCTGGTGTTTGATCCAAGATCCACAGCATCTTGTCCAAAATGGGATGCGTTGTTCCTACGCTGCATACAGCAAGTGGCAGGACTGGGACCTAAAATAACGCCAGGGCACGTTTCATTTGTCTCTGAAGACGCCGAAGCACCTCTTGCTAAGCACCGAGAGAATATTTAAAAGCGCAGTCACACCTGAAGGCAAAAATACTGAAAAACTGAACCGGAAAAATACATTTTGATTTAGTTGGAATTCCTCTGTAAGTGGATCCGTGCCTTAGAGCTACTCGTCCGTACGAAATCTCCACCGACAGGCCGTGTGCAGAAGAGACTCAGAGACTGCTCTTGCAGAGCAGGGGCCTGAAGACCCTCACGCCGTGCGAGCTGCTGCGGGCCAGCCCCTTGTGTCCTGCAGAATGACTTGTTCAGCCCCCGGCACTTGCCGGCAGCCGCCCGTGAGCCACCCTCCTCGGGAGCGGGGGACGCCCTGCCCCGCCAGCCCGCCGCGGGCTCAGCTTTGAACCAGGCGCCGCGGCCCACGTGGCCCTGCCCCTGCTGCCAACACGCCCGGCTGCTGGCTTCCACCGTCGTGGGATCCCGGACCTTCAGCACGTGTGGGGGTGGCTGCTGCCCCCTCAGCCCGGGGCTATCAGCCCCGGGGCCTTGGGCCGCAGAGACGGACACCTCGAGCCATCCGGCTGCTGCAGCACCTCCGCGCAAGCACCGAGCGAGGAGAGCCCGCCACCGGCGAGGCTCCTCTCCCCCAGCGCCGGGAAAGCCCGGCAGAGCGGCGGCTCCCACCCCAGCTGCTCCCGGCACCCGCCGCCCCGGGAACCGACGAGGCCTCGGCCGCGCCTTCCCGCCCGCAGCCCGGCGAGGCGCGGGGGCCGCGGGCATGCGCGGCACCGCCCCCGGCCCGCCCGGCGTCTTCCATTGGCCGCCAGCGGCGGGGCGGGGGCGGGGATTGGCGGCGGGGGAGGCTACGCCCGCCCCCCCCGGCGCCGCTCCCCTCCCGCCACCCGGCCAAGTTTAAACACCCCCCGCCCCGCCGCGCCGGGCCGGCCCGAGTTCGCGGAGTGGCGTGGGGCCGCGGGCCGTGCGAGGGGGGCGCCGGGAGAGGAGCGACCGGCTGCCGGAGGGGCGCCCCGCGAGGAGGAGCGCCCCGCCGCCGCCTATGAGGGAGCCGCGGGGCCGGGCGAGCCATGGACGGCGGCGGCGGCGGCGGGGCGCCGCCCGCCCTGGAGAAGAACGCGGCGGAGCTGACGGTCATGGACGTCTACGACATCGCGTCGGCCGTGGGGCAGGAGTTTGAGCGGGTGATCGATCAGCACGGCTGCGAGGCCATCGCCCGCCTCATGCCCAAGGTGGTGCGGGTGCTGGAGATCCTGGAGGTGCTGGTGAGCCGCAACCACATCAACCCCGAGATGGAGGAGCTGCGCCTGGAGCTCGACCGCCTGCGCCTGGAGAGGATGGACCGCATCGAGAAGGAGCGGAAGCACCAGAAGGTGCGGGCGGGGGCCGGGGGGGGGGGGGGCGCGGGGGGCAGGGCTGCCCCCCGCCTGCTGCTGCCGGCCCGAGGGACGGCCGGGACGCGGCGGCTCCGCCGGCTCCCCCCGCCACCCCCCCGCAGCCGGCGGGGATAACAAAGAGCGGGCCGGGGTGCGGGCCGGGGGCCGCGGAGCGGGGCGCGGGCTCTGTGCGGATGCTGCTCAGCGTCGCTGAGGGTTTGGGTGTGCTGTTGTGGTTTGGGGTTTTCTTCTCTTCCCTCCTGGAAGTTTCCTTCCTCCTTCCCTTTCTCCACCCCTTCCCCCGTCCCTGCGTTTCCTTCCCCCGGTGTCTCCCCGATCAGGACTCCTGCTCCATCCCCTCTCCTGGCGAGAGGCTGGTGCTGCTTCCTGCTAGGCCAGGAAAGGGCAGTGGCAATAACGCACTTTCCTCTCCAGAGCTGGGAATGATTTAGCAGTCTGCTCTTCCTGGCGTGCTCACCGGGTGGGCAGGTCATCGGAGAGAGAGATGGAGGACCAAGTGATTCAGGGCAGCCTTACAGCTGGATAGGGAAGTAGACTCTCCCACATTCCTGCTCTGTCCTCTGATGGAAAGATGTAGTCCCTTGGCTTGATCTGGGGTGGTCATCGTGTTCCCTGACCCAATTCCATGAAAGCCCGAGGTAGAGATCACTTCCCACGTCATGTGGCAGGACAGCATGAGCTGTTCCGCTCGCTGCAGTGGAAGTGGCAGAGCTGCTCTTTCAACCATCCAGAAAACTGAGTTAAAGAAGTGGTTGTTCTAGCGGCCGTGCTAAATCATGAGTGCTGCCTCACCCCGTTCCTGTCTGCACACACGAGCTCAGGAGAAAGAGGAGACAGGGAATTTCTGGAAGAGAGACCTCAAAACTTCAAGAGTTGGCTTTAATTTAAATAAATCCAAGTTTGATCTTTTAAAGAGAGTCAGCCAGGGGACTTGGGCTTAGCAAATGAAAAATCCAGGGTAATTCCTGCTACATTTTGCCGAAGTCTCCAGGAGAGGTTTCTGAAAAGGATGGCAGATCTTTAATGAGTAAAGCCCTGGTCAGTCTCCATGGTATGAGGGAAGAAGGTCTAGAGAACAGATTTAAGTCCGTGTACCTGTGCCTTTGCCCTTCTAACGGATCTACCTCGGAGGCAAGTGGGTGCTCTGTTGTGCTGGTCCCATACTGTGTCTGGGCCCTCCGCTAAGATGCCAGCGAGCTCTTCCTGAGCCCTGGCTGCCAGGAGGCCTTTTGAGGGCCTGTCACCCCTGGGTGACACCCCGGACTGCCACGAGTCACATCTCCCCGTTGACTGCAGAGACCCCTAGTCAGCAGGAATGCTTTCTCTCCGCTACTTGGCGAGCGCTGCGTGGTGGAGTGGATACTGAACGGGGCCTGGCAGCAACACCCAGTGTGGTTGTGCAAGCTGACGTCCTGCGTACCTGCGGCCGGAGTTCGTACGCGCGTTAAAAAGTTCCCTGAACACGGCAACTGCGTAACACTGTGCCTGGCAGATGTCAGCTGAGCCCCCGCCACCTAACCCTCTCTGCTCTGCCAGCTTCTCGGGTGGTCACGACATGGCTCGCGGCGTGTTCACGCAGTCCAGAGAACACTCTTTCTCGTGGAAATATATTTTAACGGAGAAAATACATGACACATACCTGTTCTTTGAGTCGAGCGGATTCCCAGCGCGCCCAGTCCCTGTAGAACAGCAGCGGCACCTCCGTCTGCGATCCAGGGTGATGGTCTGAAGGCTGTCCCGGCACAGATACTGGGAAGCAGAAAAAAACAGAGACTGAGAAACAGTTGGGACCTAAAAGCCTCCGAAACCCAATCCGGACAAGCTTTTAGGGGTCCTTGCAAGCATCACTCTGAGATTTTAGCACTTAAAATCTTCAAATGTGACTCTGTTGTGCCTATAAGCCTGGCTTAGCACTGCCTGGAGTTTCCAGAGCTGGCTGGCACCTACGGGCCCAGAGATCTGCCTTCTCTGTCGGGTGCTTCTGCTAATGAGGGTTCGGAAGTTAATTTCTGCTCCAATTCATTGGGCTCTTCAGCAGCATTAAGTAAGGAAGTTTGCCTGGGCAGCCCTCAACCTAGTTGTGCATTTACACACATCAATGGTGTAGGTTTAGGTAGTCTGGGGGTTTGTGTGTGTTCTGTTTTGGTTTTATCGCTCCGCTTGTAGCTGAGGAACGTGCTGGTTTATTACCTAAACTAGGTCAGCGCGTTATTTTAGCGACAGAGTTGTGATACGCAGCATCACTGTAAGTAGTCATTTGGTAATACTGGTGGTGTTTAGTAAAAAATGCTGGAATAAAATGGCATTTGGACCCAAAAGTCGATAGGACCACGATTTCCCATTATCAGAGCGTACATTCAGAGCGGAAAGCTATCCTTTCATCTCTCAGCAGAGCTTATTTTAGCCTAGAGCTGGGCTTGGCAGGGCTGTTGTCTGGATGTGTTTTGTTGTTAGGTAGGAAAGGGGCGTGCTGGGTGAATGTGAAAGTCAGCGAGTGACTCAGCCGGGCGCCAGCGATTCGCGTGCAGCTTTTCGTGTTTGGAGCACACGCGTGGAAACGGAGCAGAGCATGCCCCCCACTGCGGAAGCAGAACTTACAGCAAAGGCTTTTGGAACAAGTGAAGCCCTAAATACAACTGGTTTTCCTTGAGGACCTTATACTTTTTGTCCTGATTTGACCTCTGCGGGGACTGGTGACAGCTGCTCTGGACACAGCGTCCCAACGACTGGGAGTTGTTCTGACTGGCCTCGCGGCGCTGACATAGCTGCCACTCAAGACATTCCATTTAGAAGCATGTACATAAGAAGCAGCTCACTTCTGGTGTGGCGTTTCCCGTGTGGACAAGGAGCTCTGGGTTTGCAGCACGGTGTCACGCGCTCGTTGTTTGACACTTGTGTTTCGTAACCGAAACGTAGGCTAGAGATTCAGCTCCCCAGGTGAGCATGCCTGACCCTGCCTGCCCTGGCCCACGCGGTGCGATGATTCTGGGGCGTTTGTAACAGCCTTTGCGGCCGCTCCTGGGATGCGGGAGGTCATTGTTGCTCGTGTGTGGTTGTCTAACACAGCCATCCCCCTAATCGTGCTCCTCCCAGCGAAATGGGGTGCAAGGAGCCATCCTTTGGGTGACTCGCAGGTCGAAAGCGTCCTGCAGGAATTGTCTCCTCTACTAACATTCAGCATGTAGGAAAGGAGACTTTGACAGTTGGGTTCTCGATGCTGGCAGTAGAAAAGTGGATGTCTTCTAAGAAATTCCAAGTAGTCTCATGTAATTGTTATCTGTAAGAAGCACAGTAGGATTGTTACTGGTTTGATCTGTCAATAGTCCAGTCAACGACTCTTGCCGTGTTTAAAACATATCAATGTGTTGTCCCTGTCTACCCTTTAGGAACTAGAACTGGTGGAGGATGTCTGGAGAGGGGAGGCACAGGACCTTCTTACCCAAATTGCACAGCTGCAGGAGGAGAATAAACAACTGATGACAAACTTGTCTCACAAAGACATTAATTTCACAGAAGAGGAATTTCAGAAGCACGAAGGCAAGTTTGATATTCAAATTCAGTACTTGCTTTTGGTATAAAAAGCAATACCTTAACAAAATACTCTGGATATTCTGGCTTTTTTTTCCTGTGGATTAATGCAGGTCTGGGGGTTGTTGGGGTTTTTTTTTGCCTTTAACCTGACTAGAAAAATCTCTGAATACACGGTGATACTGAAAACATAATAGGTGTGGGTAGGAGGGAAAGAAAAGCCTGAACAGCTTTCTGTTTGTCTGAGAAGCATCCCTGAAAGTAAAGTCTAGCTTCCTTTTTTTAATTTTTGTATGGTATATCACTTTTCAGTTTGCATCTTGCAAAAAAACATTCTTAGGCCCTCCTTATGTTTTGTAATCCGAACAATGATCCATTCTGCAATGTTTACTTCACACCATTATGCACAAAAATAAGCCGATCCATTCAGGAGAACTCTTTGTAAAGCTGCTAATCAAGATTTCTTTGTCTGAATTGGATCGATTCACTGTATGGAGATATCCTGGGAGAATACTGTGGTGTCTCCGTAGCATAGGAGAGGCTGAATCTCCCTGGGTTACCTACCTATGGGGTTCCCCCACTTGCAGCCACTTCAGAGTAAACGCAGAGATTTGTAATCCAGGGAGCGGGTGAGTCGTGAAGAGTTGAAACACCCAGTTTGCGGGCAGCTTCAATCTTGAGGCAGAATGAAGTTCACGATAGCAGATTCGGGCTCGTGAGTCAGGTAGATTTCACTGCAGCGGCGGGAACGATGGCCATCCTCAGCGAATAGCTCTTTCCCACGAGCAGGTGACCAGGGCTCTGTTGGCCCCACAGTACACAGCACATCGTGGAGGCCGCTGGCTGCCGAGGCCGTTTCGTGATGCTTTGCTGGGCTTTAAGCTGAGGAGTTGAAAAAAGGTATTGGTGCAGCTTTGGGGATGAGGCGGCCTTGAGCTGAGAATGGTGGCAGCAGCACTCCAGCAGCAAAAGGTGCCTGGGGTGCTGAGGCAGGCTGGAAGGGGGCGGCTTGCCGAACTGTTTGTATGGGAACAGGACTCGTGTGCACTGCTCCACGCCACGGTGCGTTCTGGTTGTCAGTGAAGTCATGGCTCCCTCAGAAGGGAGCTTCGTCCTGCGCGTAGCGTGTAAAGTCCCCGCCCGAGCTGGAAACCAGACCGTGCAGCGGAGCCGTCGCAGCTCTCCAGTGAAGCGTTAGGAACGAAGGGATATCCTTTTCCAGACACCGGAGGTTGGGATTAAATGGAGGCTTGCTGTAGGTGGATGAAACCGTCCAGCACTGCAGCAGTTTAGCTTGCTGTCTCCCAGAGGCTGAGCACGGCTCACTTGCCCTGGGGTGGAGAATAATGAAATCTTCAAAATATAGAAATCGTTAAACCTCCCAGGATCACCACTTTTTGAAAAACAAATGCGACGCTTTCAATTAGGAGAGAGCTAATGGCAAAGCAGCAGCTCAACGTCAGCCTTACAAACTCCATGCAGAATTTCCGAATGACAGTGGGTCATGGACCGTGAAGGCTACGACACCTAGTCAGAAAGAACCGGCTTCCCCTTTGTTTTCCCTTCTTTTTTTCCTTTTCCTTCCCGTGGGTATCTGGCTCACGGCGGCTCATGTGCCTGTATTTAAATATAGCCATACTCTTCATGTTCAGCTAGCCAAGCAAATGCCGGGCATGCTTTTCACGTTATTTTTACTGTGTCTACCCAAGTATAACAACACAAACAAAACCCATAAACCCATTCCAGAGCTCAGAGTCTGGGATCAGGGAAATTCTTTGGCCAAAATCATTGGTTTAAGTCAAATTACAATAATTTATAGCAACCCCATCTTATTACTGGGGCCTGTTACATCAAACCCAACTGTTTTCCTTTCAGGAAGTTGGGTCATTGGCGGATGGGGATAGATTTGTCTCAAACGACTGGTTTGGATAGTGTCAGACATCAGTCGGGCTGCTTTTTGTCAGTCCCCGTCACTTGATGTGATGCCTGTCGAGCCTCCAGAGGCAGGTTCTCAAGCGAAACGCTTTGTTAGCTGAACTAGCTTTGACCAGACTCCGGTCTCCACATCTCAGCGCAATTTAGTATTGTGATCATGTCTCCCCTTAGCGGCTAGCCCCTGGGATTAACAGCTCGCTGCTTACTCACCAGACAGTTAAAGGAGTTATTTTTAGCACAGGCAACAGAGGCCAGTGATATGGGCGTGCAAGACTTTGAGATTCAGTCCTTGCCAATTAATAGTCTCGTCAGAGTTCACAGAGCCTCACGTCAGCATAGTGAAGGCGTTGGGGAGAGCGGCAGAAGCAGCCCCGTCTGAACAGGAGCGTCCGGCGCAGAGGGCACCTGCCGAGAGTCCCAGCAGAGCAGGGTGGTGTGAAAGGACGTGGCAGAATACAAAATACACGGGGAGGGTAGAGATGAGGCTGCAACATCCATTAATGCTACTCCTCCCGAGCTCAAACAGCACAGCTGACAGCGCTGACCGAACCCCGTGGTCCAGTGCCACAGCGAACTTGAGCCCAGCTGCGTGGAACAGGACACGCAGGCTGCTGTTGCGCTGCAGGCAGAGCTGCTGTCTCGCTGGCCGCGGTAACGTCGCCAAGCGGCAGGACGTCACCAGTGCTGTGAGCCCTTCGTGCTGGGCTGCTGAGGAACCTGCCGTGCCCTTCCAAAAGTGGAGGCAAACCACTACGTGTGTAGGTAGTGCAGTGCCACAGGCCTGTTGTGACAGATGTAGAAACACATCAGCAAACGGATCCCTCAACAGAAAGGGTGTTCTTTCTCTTTGGTTCTTCTTTTTTTCCCCAGCCGCTTTCCCTTCTCTCGCTGGAACAATGCTGTGATCACAGCAAGCCTCAGGAAGCTGCTCATAGGATGTGCCTGGCCTGGGTGTGCCTTTTAACATCTTGCAGTTACTAGAGTTTGAATGTTTGGGAGATAACTACTTTTAGGGCACGTAGTGATTTCCCTCTCCTCTTCCTCAGTGCCTGAGGAAACGGAAGATGTGACTGTTTCACAAACACTTCTCACCTTTCCTTTTCCCTCCCCTTGAAATACCAGGGATAATGTAGTGATCGGCACACAACTGGAGTCTTGGGGAGAAGAATGAGCACAGTGGGGGGAAAAGCAGTCAGCGCTGAAACGGCGCTTTATTCCTTAAATAGCACCTGCTCTGGAGAGATCCCAAAGCACCTCACAAGTGCTAACGCATATAGCACACTCCCTCTCCGTAGCTCCTGGGGTGAACCACCAGTCTGAAGGTTCGCTGCAGCCACTCTGTGCTCCAGGGCAAAGTCTGGATGGTTTGGGGCTTGATACAGCTGACGGTTTAGGCCCCAGCCCAGAGACAAGCCCCAGAGAGTGGATCCAGGAGCCCGCAGTGAGATCTGGGATACAGTGGTGGCCCAGACTGTGCTGTGATAGGAACGTGGGGATTTTTAGAAGAGTTCAGTAGCAGCGTGTGTCAGTGTCCACTTGCCCTGCAAGTAAGTGGACTTACACTGCCTGGATACGTTCGATGTGTACACAGCGTATTTCTGATGCGGGAAGTGCTTTAAGGTATTAAAAAGAGGCTTTCCAGCCACCCCAGAGGGGTGAGAGGATTGTCACCGCTCGCAGTTCGTAACGGGAGGAAGCGGAGGGCCCAGGTAACAGAGTACTTTGCCAGGGGAATAGAACAAGACAGCCACAGACGCTGGATTTGAGCTCCTGCTTGGGCTGGGCCTTGGCCAGAGCAGCCGCACACCGCCCTGGGCACAGGCTTTCCTCTCCAAGCCACCCCATGGGATACCATGCAACGTGATCGTTCAGGAGCATCAAACTGCGTGTCTCCGTGCAGTTATCGGGAAAGGTTGGTGGGTCACATTTATCACCTCCCCACGTTAAATCACCCGGCCTGTGTTTGCTCAGAAGAGCCCGTCCCTGTAGTGCCAGTGCCTGGTTATCTCCGTAATGGCTAATAATGGAAGAGTGCTTCCTGGTCTGTGATTTGTGACATCTCCTAATGAGTTGTTGGTCAGATTTCAGGTTAATCTAAGCCTTTATTTTCAAACAGGATCAATGTTGGATTCTTGGCAAAGTTCCAAACACCTTTCACAAGTGAAATGTCACGTGGTGTTTTTCTCTGAAGTGCAGTTATTCTAAATACAAACTATCACACAATAGGATGGGGAAAGGGTCACAAAACATGAGGAGAAAATACGTGACCGTAATTCAGACGACACTTTTGTTCTCGATCCAGGGTACCCTCGGAAGGTCCTGCTTCATCTCCCACCCAACACAAAACTGGGCTTCGACAGTCAGTCTGCTTGGTGCACCTTGGCGGGTTTGGATCTAGGTGCAGCCCACAGCAGCCACACGCTGTTTACATCTTGCTGAAGATCCAGACCATCTTTTTGACAATTTCCACAGGGCCTTGGCCAGCAGATTCTACAGATTATCACACAGATAACCAAGCTCCTGGGGGCACAGTGTGAACACTGATGTAAAACTACCGAGGCGGCGAGATGTAGCAGTGTCACAATGTTTCTGAGGACTGTCAGTTCCTTTTTCAAGGAGTTTCTGTGCAGTGGCTTTACAGAGTGGATTGTGTCATCTGTGTTCCCTGTTACCCTTGAAGTAACCTTTAAGGCATCTTCCAACAGCCTCTCTGTAATTCTACCAGCAGGCAGCTTGCAGAGCCTTTACTAAATATTTTTCACTCGTATTGTTCTCAGCCTCAGCAGCTCCTGATTGTCCTTTGTTTTCTGTGTTCTTTTTTTAACCAGGAATGTCAGAGAGAGAGCGGCAAGTCATGAAGAAGCTGAAGGAAGTGGTGGATAAACAGAGGGATGAAATCAGAGCAAAGGACCGGGAGCTCGGACTGAAAAATGAGGATGTAGAGGCTGTAAGTGGCTCTTAGTCTTCCTGTTTCTCTTCTTTCTCACCCATGCTGCCACAGCCTGGTTTCAAGTCAGTGTAGAATTTGTGAGCAATGCCAGATGATTAGTCCAGTAACCGAAGTGTCCGGCGTAACAGCGGAGTGTCCAAAGCGGTGAGGCAGTCTTCAGTGCAGACACACGCCCTCTGCTGCGGTCACAAGGACCAGGCACACTTGGATCAGGACTGTGGATCACCTCTTAGCTCAGGAAGATGGGAGGAAGGGGCCTGAGCCCAGCCCAGCCCAGGACACCCACCTTTGCCAGCAGTGAGCGGAAGGTTGCTGAGAGGATGGGTGGCCCTGGGGACCACAGCACAAGAGATCCGGGCTCAGTCTTGGATGCATCACAGACTGCTCTATGACTCTGGGAATCCCATGGTGTCTTGGTTCTTTCTGTGTCAGGAGGAATGACCTCCTTACCCATATTTTGCTTCCCATCCTCCCACTGCCTCATCTCCCTAGGCCGTGGGACTCTCCTGGTGCTGGTGGGGGCCAGCCCGAGGTGATCTCTGCTCCACCCAAGTGCCTCTGGCCGGTGCTGTGGCCTTGCACATTGGTGCTGTGCGTACAGTGCCCAGCAGGTCGCATCCTGCCTTATGAGAGAGCCTAAGAGCTCAAAGCAGAGTACTTGTAAACTGAATCCTAAGGATTCTTCTGTCTTGCCCTCCTCTCTTCTGCTCTGGGTTAAGATTTGATCCAGAATCCCATTAGCCACCGTGTCCTTGAACTTTGCTTTTCAGAAACATAATATCAATCGGTGGGTTTGCTTTTAGCAGGAGAGTTCCCTAAGCTGGGGGAAAATGCCCCTTTACTCTAGAAACCAATTAAATTTTGGTGACTGCAACTGCAGTAGATAATTAGATGTTTTAAAAAAACTAATCTGGGGGTGAGGAGTGGGGAGACTTTTCCAGATTAAATTCAACAGGGAGCCACTACTTTAACGTGATGTTTGGGCCCTGGCCATCATGGCTGAATGGATGCTGACCTATTGCGTCAATGTTTTGCAGCTTCAGCAGCAACAGAACAGGTTAATGAAAATTAACCATGACCTGCGGCACCGGATCACCGTTGTGGAGGCCCAGGGAAAGGCGCTGATCGAGCAGAAGGTGGAGTTAGAAGCGTATCTGCAAACCAAGGAGCAGGAGATGGGCAACCTGCGAGCAGAGCTGGGGAAACTGAGAGAAAAACTGCAGGGGGAGGACAGCCAGGATGGGGAGGAAGTAAAGGTAAGAGGCACTTTAAATCACTTTTTAAACAGCCTTTTGAAAAGCTTTGGGCTTCACACCAAGTACCTCCTCGGATGAATGTGACTGACACATCAGAGGCGATGGTGGGACTCGGGGGCAGCATCTTGTGTTCAGCTGTGACAGGGAGAGCAATGTCACTACTTGCACTGTGACAGGAAAGGCCCTGTCAGGGTGGGTGATGACCCTGTGGAACAGTCCCCCCCTTCCTAAAGGATGGACCGGGGTCTCACAGAAGGCAGCGTGGCAGCGCGTTACCAGTGGGATGTCTGCTCTCCCCGTACACTGGGCTACCCATCATGTCTCCTAGCAAGTGTAACCTTTGTGTCATGTGCTAGGCTGCAAAATTCGCCAAATATCAGAACAAACCAGTGCTTCAGAAGAGAGTGTTCTGTTAAAAACATCAAGAGGCAATCCAAAATCTCTGGAGTATCAGTTGGTAGGTTGTATTGGAGGCAGGTAGTGCTTTGGTAGGGCTGTATTAGTGCGTTTGGCCTCGTCTTGTTTGTACACACCAGCCCCTTCCCCTAAGGAAAGCAAACTGATCCCTCAGGCAGTCTGGGTTTCCCAGCAGAACAGCTGACAAGCAGCTTGAGCTTTGCCGGGCATGCGGACGCGCGAGGCCTAACGGGTCCCACTGGTGCGATGCACGAGGACGGTGGTGGCGGGTGAACCATCACAGAAAAGCAATCGTGTCGGAAGCAGTCCCGGAGGCGATGCAGAGCTCCGCACGCTTGGTCCTTGCGGTGCTGCGGCAGGTTTGGGCTGTCAGGACGGAGGTGGTACTGCTACCAAATCCACATGGCAATATTTGAACAGACCTTTTAGAGGAGCCAACTTTGGCCTTATTTCTGCCTTCGCCTCCTGCTAGAATTTGCGCAGTGAAGCGTTACAAGCAGCAGTGTTCCTGAAAGGCAGATGTTACTGCTTGCATACTCAGGTATTTGCAGGAGCAGGCAAAGCGACGGTCTGCAAATGGAGCTGGGGCTGAGATCAGGGCAGTAGGAACGCAAACTTGAGGGGGGCTTCCTGAGGAAAGGACGCATCGCGGAGCTCTTGCATCACTGAGACCTCTTCATGGCTTCCGTTACTTCTCTTTGTGCATGCGATGCTGCATCTGTCTGACTAAAGCAAATGTGCTGTATTTCCCTTTCCTAATGCTGCTCTTGGGAGAGTTCAAAACAACGGCTGTCACGGTGTGAAAGAACTCAGAGGAGCACTGTCACCGAGAGCTGTTTGGCTGGGTGCGTTGGTAAGAGCTCCAGAACCAAATGCCTGATGGACTGCAGCAGAGCCAAACATCCAGTTCACCTGGAGGCAGGAATACACAGGAAGAAGCAGAGGCGAAGGCCGATGGGGTGCCCTGGTCCCCTAGGAACGTGACAGTGTTGTGTTAACGTGTCACTGCTGAATCGGGCCGGCACTGCATCAGTAATGAAAGGGGTTATTTCACTGCTGTGAATTCAGCCAGGACACCCAGCGTTGTGAAGGGGGCTGCGGCGCCGAGGCCTGGAGCCAGCAGGAGTGAAAGTGTCTTCAGTCTCTGGAGAGAAAGGATGCATTCTTCACCTCTCTCTAACTCATCAGTTCCATGGCAATGGCACCGCTTCTAATTAGAGCCGTTCCCCGCGCTCTCTGCCAGGATGATGGTTAGACAGGAACTGCAGTGGCAGGCGGAGAGCGAGAATAGCTGCGTGCTCTGGAGTGGACATGGCTTGTTGGCTTCAGTGAAGTACGTTTGCGTTGCCTACAGGCTGCTCAGTCTTTGCTGATCTGAGCAAAACCTAGCAAAAGTAGCTTATTTGGGCAAAGGTATGGGGCAAATATACGACCAACAGAAGAGGCATCAATCAGCTCAGACCCTCATCTAGAGGGGTGTAGAAAAGCGTTTGGGCAACTTCCTTTGAACCTCTCGCTAGGTCGCGTCCCTCTTTATTTACTGCGGTCTGTGTGAAGAGGGGGGTTTGGATGAAGGGGGTGAACCAAACAAGCGGACAAGCGAGCACTGCTCTGCCGCCTTGTCCTTGCAGGAGCAGCACTGCAATCCCTGCTGGAGAAACCAATACTGCACCCACCTTAGCCCGGCCAAGTTTAACCTGAAATCCTGCAACAACAGATAGCAAAACTGTCCCACAGACACATGAGCTTAAATTCCTCCTACATGTCTTCCTCTTAAAATTGCTGTGTTTCTCTTAAAAGAGGATTTAATAGCGCTGAAAGAAAGAGGCTGGGAACTAGACTGGTAACGCCTCAGATACGTGCCCGCATGGTGAATTTAAAGCCCACGTTTCACTTCCTAGGCAGAACCGAACAATGATGACTGCCTCTCAGAGTCAGAAAGGATGGCCATGGACTTAAAAGATCCGAATCGTCCAAGATTCACCTTGCAGGAGCTCCGGGATGTCCTTCATGAGAGGAATGAATTGAAATCTAAAGTGTTTTTGCTTCAAGAGGAGCTTTTGTATTACAAAAGGTAGGTTAGTTCTCGTCTCTTGCTGCATGCCATACACAGGGGAGCCGTGGGGCAGGTCCAGAGACAATACTGTCTCTGGTGCTCCTAAATACTGCCCCACACACTGAGATTTCTGCAGCGGCTTACAGCAGAGATGGCGCGCATGCGGCTTTGGGTTGAATCTGGTTCCTCAAAATTGGGAAAAAACTATGTCCTAACTCCCAGACTCCCTCAAATCTTAGGATTTAATACTTTTGAACTTCAAAAATAAGATAAGAAAGGGCCTAAAATGAAAATTTTAGAACTTCTACGCAATGCATTCCTCCCCTCCTTGTCACAGTGGGGAGAAAATGCCGAAAGGAACCTGGTCCCAGGTTCCTTCATGGGCAGGAAAACCTCCCATTGATTTCAGTGAGCTCTGAACAGCTCTTTTGGCATTTCTCCATCAGCAGTGCTACCTCAGACTGAATTTCAGAACGTAAAGTGCTTCCGTGGCTCGGGAGGAGAACATTAATTATCTTTCCTTCCTTTCCAGCGAGGAAGCAGAAGAAGAAACTAGATCCCCTCAACCTACACCCATAATTCAGCCCAAACCCTCAACTCAGCCCGAATCTGGAATCAAACGACTGTAAGTAGCGTATTTTCTAAGGGCACTGGGTATAGTCTGCCAACACAAAATGTTTCTGTGGGTAGGACAATTTCAAAGAATTTGAAAGTTAAGATAACCTCATCCCTAATGTATGTGGGAGAGACCTTGCAGGAGCACTTGACAGGTGTCATGAAAGAGCAGTTGGCTTTGGCCAGAGCTTTTGCCTAGATCTGGGACAGCTTTCAGTCTTGGATTGTCGCCTGTGGTACCTTTTGCTCCCTCGTGCAGCCGCAGCAGGGAGCCCAACAGTGCTGGCGGGCCAGACCGGGGTGCCCAAGGAGCCCGCTCCGGTTGTAGTGTTTCCTTAAGTGCCCTCAGCAGGCTCACCCAAAGAGCGCGTGTTGCAATGTTTTATTATAGCCGGGATGAGCTGGCGAGTTCTTAAACACAGACACCTGATCCTCCTCGGGAGTGTTCTTGTCTGGGCCACGTAGTCATACTCCACAGGGAGGTGCTGCTAATTGTGGTTTTATCCAGAGCACCGCTCAGCCCGTCCTGCCTGCCCGAAACGGAAGTCAGTGCCACATCTCAGTGTGCAAGGACTGTAGGAACAGCTCTCCTGTTCCTGAACATGCACATCCTAAGGTGGTGGAGCGTCAGAAACCCCTGGCCCCAGGGCGTGTTCGGAAGACGTGCAGAGTGTAGTTGACAAGTAAAACCCTCTGCAGGCCTGTAGCTGGGCGTGGAGAGCAGGTTTCCCCTCGCCGTGCCTGTTTCCCCATTGACCTAAGCCTTCAGACTCCGACTTGTGCTGTGTGTCCAGCACAGAAACCTTCTGTTTGCTGAACACAGCTGCTGCTGGAGGGGATGTTAGCTTTCTTGGCTCTAAAGAGCCCCACCTTCCTCTGGTGAAGCACTTCGTGTTGCTGTCCGACACCTAAGCTTTCCGTCGGAGGTGTGCGTTTCCTAGGACATCACTTAATTATGAACTCACAGTGTTAGCCAGTCCGTTTGTCTGTTGAAACTCCCTCCTTGTACTTTTACTTATTCCAAATTAAGTCCTGTAACTTTATAGCAAGTCTTTGAATTTTTATGATACTGGAAGCTTAACTTTTTCAACTGCATAAATTATTTTGGAACAGACATTTGTTTGCACATAAAAAGCTCTCCCATCCTGTCCCCACATCCATAACCTTCGGTCCTTGTTTAATGACAGCAGCAGCCCTGGGAGCATAAGTTCCCTGGGAAGATCTGGACTGATCCAAACCACCATAAAGTCAGGGGGGCACTTCTGATTATTTTCAGTAGACTTCAGGCTCTGGCTGTGCTTCTTTGTTTGCGGAGAGAACCCTTCCTCTCTCACGACTCGAAAATACGCTTTGAGTTGGGACTGAAGTTTTCATTCTGCAGCTGGGATGATGATCATACTCTGTCTCACAAGATCTCCACCGTAAAGCTTCTCTTTCATTTGATGCTTATTTTAGTACTTTTGAAGCCTGTCCCGTTGAGGGGGTTTCAGCTTGCACAGTTGGCACTGACCGCAGTTTCCATGCTCCGTTTATGAAGCCAAGGCCGTGTAAAACAGCCCAGACTTCGTAAGACAGAGCACATGCCAACAGGGTATGAGCTTTGACTCTGCCTTCGGCATACGGATAGGAGCAGCGCAGGGAGCCGTGGCAGGCGGCACAGAGCGTTTTCAACCGGTTGTCTCAGCGCCTGCGTCCTCGCAGTTCACTGGTCAGTGAAAACCTGCTGAGCGTCGGGCCGTTTAATCCATGCACATTTTCCAACACTTGCCTAATCTTTGTGTTTCTGAGATTCCGTGTTAAATTCATATAACCAAACCCACACACAGTGAAACACCAAATCACGTTGGTTTGGCCCTTTTCAGAAAACGCACGAGTCCTCTGCTGCCAAACAGCGGAAGCATGTCTTGAACCTGCCGTTAAGATGAAATTACTTTCTTTAGCTGTAACCTCTGTCCCCAGGTTTCCTCTGCCCTCTCTTCATTCAGCCATCGTATTAGATAAGGGAAGATCAAAATGTCTACTGAAGCAACCTGAGGGATGGTGATAGTTTTCAGGCTTGTCTTATCCTTGCAGCCTGTCTGGGTAGGATTTGTCTAGTGTGGGTTTTTCTCTTTCTCCCCTCCCGTCTGTGTTGTCACCAGCGTACTTACAGGTGGGCTTTAAAAAGACAGGAGATTGCACTGCTGGGAGACACAACCCAAGTGCAGCATCTGTTCGCCCTGTTACACGGTCCCTGCCTGCGGCGAGCTGTCCCCGGAGCTGCCGTCTCCCTCCCGGGCAGGGTGCCGTCGCTGCCTGGGTGACACACCGGCACATCACCTCTCCACACCGAACGGTGTGATGAAAGCTCATCATGCTGGCATCAGCGTGTAGGGTGATTTACAACGGAGGTCGGGTTGCTTCTCCTCAAACGACAAGCTGAAGTCCAGGAAGAGGAGACTCTTGCTGTCCTCTCCAGGGAAGTTTTACGCTTGCCGATGTAATGTGCCCTTATTCCCTTGACCACGCAGTGTCCCCGGGAATGCGAGGTGTACGTAGCCTGTGCCGTCCGAGATGCGCTCAGCTGATTCTGTGCTGCGTCCCCATAAAGAAAGGAAAACACAGGTTACAGAAATCAACCTTTTTTCACTCCCAGGGGCCAAACGCTGAGTTCATGGGCATCAGCCATGAGACTGGTTGATTTCTACATTTGTCTCTTCCACATCACATGTCAGGGTTCTGATGAAATGATGTAACCAGGAGGCTTTTCTGAGGAGGGAGAGCACAAGGATGAAAAATGCTGCCTCTGTTTGGAGCAGAAAACGCCCTTTTGTTTTCCCTTTAAGCATACATGCTTGGTTGTCACTGATGTAATGCCTCAAACAGCCGTAAGTTTTCTTCCTATTCTCTGCAGTCTGCAAAAGCTGATGTGTCTGTCTCGTTTCTGCAGCTCACGGACCGTGCCACAGTGCGTAAAAATAGCAGTCCTGGCTGCGGCTAAGGATACGACAGTGTTTGCTAGTTGGTTTTCACTGTTCACCTGCCTAGCGGTTAGAGTGTGTTGGGGAGAGCTGTGCTTGGTCACAAGTGAAATGTCTCTCGTGATTTCAACTTAATCTTTAATTGACATTAGTCCACAGTTCAAAAAAATATTTGGCACAAGGGAGAACCTCTGAGGAGAACCCTTAGAAAAGCAGAGGGTGTTCCAGGTACGGATGAAGGTGTGCCTGCAGGTTTGTGCGGGGCTGGCTGGGCACGGAGCACCCGGCCGGCGCTCTCGCAGCCTCTGCGTTGCATGAACTGTATGGTGCGTAGTGAAAGCGCTGACCTCTGGCAAAGAAGCAGTCTTGCTGCTAGCCAGCTAGAAGGTGTTTCCGCTGGAGCAGTTGCAGGGTTTCAGACGGGTATTCAGCTGCCTGCAGTTGGCCCTCTCTGCATGCGAAGCGATGCAGGTTCTGTTGGAACGGATACGCGGGCCCCTTAACCCAGCAGCTCGCGCGGGAGGTTATTTCAGGAGTTCACCTGCGATGCTGGTCTTTAACTTCAAACTGTCAAGCGTAACGTTTGTACAGTCTTTTAACTGTAATGCTGGTCCTGTCTAACCCCGTTTGCTGTGCACACACCCAGTAGTCACAGCAGAGGCCTGTTCTGTATTTCTTAACATATACCTCCATCCTTCATTTCATTACGGCTGTGCCTGTTTGTCTCTTGGGAAGAAGAGTGTGCACTCTGCTCTGCATTGCTGGAGGGGGTAATACCTAGATGAAACCCAACCCAGATTGCAGGCTGCCTCACAACAGAAAAGTGGTATCTTTTAGAAATTCCAAAGCCATTTAAACTGTTACAATGATTCTGAGTAAGAGTTTTTCGCTGAGGAGAGCTGTCTTGGGTGATGCAGATCCACCTCTCCCTGTAACATGTCCCGTGTGGTAATTCGAAGTAACCCCCTGTATCATGTTTGCCTCTTTTCTTTTGAATGGAATGCTTTTTCTTTCCCTTGCTCCAGTCTTACCTCTTCTGTGTCTGTACTTTCCTGACCAGGATCTTTACAGCCATAATGCCCATGGTAGCAGCTGGATTGATTCCAGACGATCCCACATTGCAGCCAATAAGAAGACTTGTGTCCCTTGTAGGAATTGGTTTTTTAAATGCTTGGTACCGTGGTTTCCTTTTGCATGACCCTGTGTTCACGTGCACTGCTGGCTGCATTCTCATCGGCGGCCTGTGGGATCACAGAAGAACAAAGTGCCAATCAGAATGACCAGCCAGTGCACAACCCATCGTGGTCCTCCATGCTCATCCTTGACATTTTAGCATCTTTGGCCTTAACGTCACCACGCTAAACCAATCGTGACTCCTTAGAAAATCGTTGCGATATGCGATTTTAACCAGCATCTGTTAATTTTGCTTACTAAGAGTGCCTATTCACAATTCGCCCCCGTGCTTAAGAAACCCGTGTCATCCTAATGACTTGTTACGGATTACAGAGTGCGATGGCTGAGATCTACATTAATTCCCAGCGTTAGCCATAGGCTGTTGCTTCCTTGTCTTTCTATCTGTGCGCTGTATATTTTGTCTCTGATCTGTATTTTGGAACGGAGTGTACACTCTGAATAACCAATTCTGCCACCCTAGTCTTGGCTCTCCCTGGAAGCCGTACTGATAATTGTTAGTGCAGGGTCTCCGAGCGTTACAAGTGCTGCTTCAGTGATCTTCCTCTTTCCAGCAACAACGCAGCATTTCAATTCCCTTCCTCTCCACACAGATGTGCTTTTCCCAAACATCCTCCCCGCGAGCTTTCTAAGCACAGTAAGTTTTCATTGTTTCAGAAGGAATTAAAGAAGTCCAACCCTCTGCTTCGTGTAGAGACTTTACCAACACATTTTTATCTTACTTAATTTCACGATAAAGTGAAAAATGACTGAACTTTGACACTTGAAACTCACTGCATAAATACAGCAGTCCTTTGCGTGGGCTTCAAGACACCAAACCTGAGCAGGCAGGACCACACATGCTCAGCAGTGACCAGACACTTCTTCCATCAGCTGGAATTGGATCTGGCTCTGAAAGACACAGCGTATGTGTGTGAATTTATGAGCCCCTCTGATGGAGGTGGTAGAAAAGTACCTGCTAATTCAGTGCAAAAAGACTTATTTCACTACTAAGGCTGCGCATTTGAAGCCAGGAAATGCAAAAGTTCAGGTCCTGCTAACGTTAGTTATCTGCCATTGCACTTGTGTGGCTTTTTCTATCACTTCCTAGTGAAGACATGATTATTCTTAATATTCTTGATATTCTTAATAATTATCACCACGCTCACCTGCACATACGATATTTTTTCAGGAAAGCCGCCTTAAACCTGCCCTGACACTCAAACACAGCCTCCCACGTGACTAGAGGCACGGAAAGCAAACTCCCTGGTTACACAGGGCGGCTTGGCCGGTTGGGATCACGGTGCTGAGGGGAGGCAGAGGGAGTGTGGGTGGAGGAAGAATGGCCGGAGTGCTGGGCCGTGGACGTAGGGTCGGGTTTATGCCTGGACCAACACTCCATCACCTGCCAAAGCCGAGTTTGCATTTGCGTAGTCTCTTACGCAGGAGCGTTTGGCAGTTCCTGTCCCGGATCAGAGCTGCGTTTTGCTTGGTACTGCGCAAGCAAACCACTGTTCACCTCCTGAAGCGCACCGCTAAACCAAACGGGTGCGCAGCCAGCTCAGACCCTTGGTAGCTGGAACCGCCACTTTTGCATTTCTCAGCAGACCCAAACGCTGCACTAACGCCTCGTGCACCGGACTGACGACAAACGTGGAATTTGCCTAATGGAGTAACTTCAGCCTCTACCAATAAGGTCCTCAGGACTTTTCCAACTGTGTTTTTCAGCTCTGTTGTCAGCTGGCCATCTGTTGTATTAAGTGGCTGTTGGTTCTGTACATCATCTTCGCGCACCCAAGGCGTGCAACAGGAAATGACGTGCACGCTCGTGCGCGTTGTTCAGAGCCTGCATCCTGCAAACCCGTGTGCACACACGTGCCTTTACTCCTTTGCTCCTGCAGGAAGCGAGTCTGTGTATCAAAAGCTGTACAGTTGACAAAAACGTGGAGGTTTATTTTCTTACCTTGGGCATTTCCTGCTGACACCCTTCAAACCGTTCTCCATCTTTACAGAGATTTCATGCCAAAGATACCACTTTACTTACGCCAAGAACTAACCTGTGTCGTGTCGCTTCTCTATCATCTCAGGGCCGGGGAAGGGAGAACAGACATCTAAACTGACACCTTGTAGAGTCAACAGCCTTTAGAGCTTACTTGAAGCTTCCGTAGCCAACCCGCTTGAGATCGCAATGCCTCCATCCCTAACAGCGTTTTGACATGCGCTCCCATCAGGCTTCACTGCCTTGAGTTTTGCGGATGCAAACAGATTTCTTTGCTCTGTGTTTTGTTGTGCTGTGTAGCGCGGCGGGTGCTTGCAGTGTTTGCAAAGAGTAAACAGTTTTCTTTCTTTTCCCTCCCCTCCCTTCCCGGAAGGTTTAGTTTCTTCTCTCGTGATAAGAAACGTATGCAGGCATCACAGAAAAACGTCCACTTCCAGGATACTTTTGGAGAATGGTCAAATTCAAATAAAGATTACTCCTACACCGAGCAAGGACAAGAAGCCCTGCAGCACCTGTGACTAAAGCCTTGAGGTGTTCAGTTTACCGCAGTAGATCTCCACACTATAGTAACAAGAAGCTTCTGTAACCGAATCCGGCAGCTCATCACTTTGGTTTGCCTTGCACACCTCCGTGGTTGTGTTTCCGATGGACTTTTCCAAAGGGATCCCTCGCTGTTTGCTTGGTGCCTGTTTGCTGGAAAACAGAATCCAAGCTTTGTAGTAACAGTCGCTGATACCCTGGGACACGGAAGCTTCTAGATGACTTGTTTTGTGCTGAATAACAAGTCTGTGGTCTTGTTCATGCATTAACTACAGTAACACGAGCTTCTTTAAACCAAAAAAAGGACCTGTGCCATCATTAGAGGTTTGTTTGCAGTGTACAACACCTAGTGACAAAGACTCTTCTACCCTGTTTGTTAACACTACCGGTTGTTTGCTTTTTTATTTCTGTAAGGATGCGGCAGCTGGCCGCTCTCCGCGGCAGGTCTTGGCACCGCTGCGCTCTGCCCAGCTCGGCGGCACCTGCATTTTGCAGAGTAACCGCCTGGAAATCCACCGGATGGAGACTGATAAACTGGAGTAGCCTGGAGAGGGACAGTGAGCGTGCAACCCCCTCGCTGCTTATAGTGCCTAAAGCGTGAAGAAGCCCATGTATGAGGCGAGCGTGCCTTGCGTTTTGCCACGGGTTCTGCAGTATCACGGAAAACAAACTGCTTACAAGGAGCAAGTCTAACACTTGAAGCTTTTCCTTCTTAGCAGGGACTCCCCGTAGAGCAGCGGAGAGCTGCTGTAAAGGAAGCGGCGCTCTCCCACAGACAGGGTTTTCATTGCGCCACGCTCCACTTTCCTGACAAGGCTGCCTAACGTGAGGGTGAAAGACATCCCCAGCTGCCTGACACCAACTCGTTCAACTGACTTAGGGATGACCCCAACTCCAGGTACTTCCTCTGACTAAACACTACGTGGGCAGAGCGGATGAGCTCTGCTGGTGCTGCTCAAGGTTTGGGCAGCCTGCAAGGCCAGCGGCTTCACTTGCCCGCAGAAGCCCAGCCCAGCTGAGCTGCCCGGGGGTGGGATTTACACCCGCGTCGCAGTTGAGCTCAGCTGTACTTACAAACCCACCGACACTAAAGCCCCACGCAGCGTGAGGGTTGCGTAGGGCCCGGGGTTGGCACTCCCCAAAGGCGCCGAAGCAGGGGGCAGAGGGCGAGCGCACCCGCGGGCCCTTGCGCAGGAGGTGCCGAGGTCATTCTGGGAACTTGGCTGTGTGCTAGGAGACTCCGCGCCGGAGCGCAGTGCTGCTGGGGAGGCCAGCCTAGGCCGGACAAGGCTGCAGGTACACTACACGGGCTCCGTGAAGAGCCTGTTGGCAGGAGCGGTACTCAAACGGGAAACGGCTCAGGCCCTCCTGACTGCAACTGTGCCCGTCTGAACACGGACCTTCTGGGTGTTCTAGCGTTTGCTGTGCCTCCCTGGTGACGCTGCAGCTCAGGGCAGAGGGGAAGGAATTCTTCCTGCAGAGGGTGGGGGGCACTGGGACAGGTTCCCAGAGAAGCTGTGGATGCCCCATCCCTGGCAGTGTCCAAGGCCAGGCTGGATGAGGCTTGGAGCAACCTGGGCTATGGAAGGTGTCCCTGCCTGTGGCAGGGGGTGGCACTGGGGGGGCTTTGAGGTCCCTTCCCACCCAAACCAGTCTGTGATTCTGCGATATGCGGCCTTACGCAGCAGACATCTGCATTCCAAACAGTGACAGTAGCCCCAACACTGGTGTTAGGCCGGTAACGCTTCTGCCTGGTTACGTTTTGGTAACACAGCTTGAGTTTTCCGCTTAGGGAAAGCTGTATCCATAAAACAGCAGCACTTCCCCCTTGTGTCACACACTCATAAATGGGGGTGTCTTAATTTAATGATACTTCAGTTGATAAGATCTCGATTTCACTTCTGTAGTAGAGAAAAAACCAGTACACTACAGTTGTATCAGGCAGTTAAAGCGACTTGTGGACGATTCGCACCGAGTCTCTCCCCAGCAGCTTACAGCCGTTCGGCACACTTACTAGAGATGCAGCGTTCAGAAAAAACGCCGGAACGCAGCAGACGCGCGGCCTGAATAAGCACATCAGTTCTGAAATCAGCTGAGAGCGATGAACTGGGATAATAGAAACAGACGGGCTGGACTGGTTTTCGCCAGCACCTAAGCTGGCGTATGACAAAGGCTGTCCTAGTGCCTGTAAAGCTCCCGCTGCCGGGTCAGGTCCGCAGCCCGTTCCACGGGCGGCACTGAGCAGTACAGCCTCCCCCCACGCATCTCTGTAGCCCATTACCTCAGAACTCTCATTAGTCACTCCCGACCTGCTGCCATTATCCACTTTGCTCCTCGTTCTCGTGTTAGAAACACTGAGTTCGTACGCTCCGAGCACCATCGGAAAGGGTGGCGCACAGCGAAGGGTACGTGAGGATCTGAAGACCTGCCACGTATTGTTTCTCAATATTCAAGTAAAATCTGCTTCTGGAGAGGGGCCCGGATGTTGTCAGGGGAGGGGCGTAACAATCCTGCCTGCAAAGAGCAGGATCGCTGAAGGGGGTTTGGTTTGTGTTTGGGGTTTTTTTGTTGTTGGGCAGTAAATCAGTTTAACAGTTTAATAAATATTTCTGAAAAACAAGGATTTCTGCAAGACTTGTGTCCTTTTTTTGCAGAAAGCCAATACCGTCTCTTCCTGGGGATGCAGCATACGGGTCTGTCCTCTTTTCCTCTTTCCCCTGAAAAAGTCCCATACGATTCTTCATGGGAACGAAGCCTCACCTGGGCAGGGTTCAGGCCAGGGCCATCCAAAGGCTGACAAACACAGTTTAAAATATAATTTGCCAGTATTTAGGAGTGGCTTGATGTCAATACGGCAGAGCCTTTTCTAGAGAGCACCTGGAGCTCCTCAGTGGCTGATGGTCTGTACGTACGCATTCTGGCTCTGAAACAGGAGATGCTTTGCCCCGTTTTCCCCAATTCAGCAAGAAGCAGCAGCAAGCCCCGCTTGCAGAACAAGATCTAAACCCCGTGCAGGCAGGGCTTCACTGGCAGAGGAGGAGAGGACAGACCAGACTCAGCTGCAACCGCATTTAACACCACCATCCTTCAGTGACCCATCAGGGACATCTGATTTCTGTCCTGCTTACTGCTCTGTAGTGCACGTTCCTCTAATATCTGGGAATGAGATCCTCCCGTGACATACAGAACAGATTCACTACACGCTTCTCTAGAACTAGTTAAGGATACAGTATTACTAAAGAGCTCACCTGTCCCAGTGTCTTCAAGAAAATAAAGTTACTTCCTGCCAGCTTCTGGTTAAGGCCATGTTTTTCAGAAGCCTGGTTTGCTGCTGTCTCATTACTGTTTCTTCAACGTGACTGTTTCATAAAGGGCATCTGTCTCACTACATGAGTGGACAGCTGGCACGTGAATGTGGAGCTCTCATGAACCCTACGGCAGGCAGCCGGACGGGATCTAACGAGGCGTGTACTTGGTTTGGTGGGATACCCGTACATGCGGTGCGTTTCCTACAGCATTCACCAGTTCAAAAGCACTCATAGGGAAGTTTATTTTCTCTGAAGAACAATTCAACACGTATCTTAACCGCATTAGCAACCGAATGACGGACAGCTTGCAGCAGGCAAAAGTCACAGGCACCAGACAGCAACAGCACAGCTCCTTGTTCCAGGAATGCTGCTCACAGCCCCACACGGAAGGCAACATCTGCGATGGAAACGCGGCTGTAAAAGCAGGCACCGTACCCCAACGACAAGGCACTGTAACCTATCGGTGCTTATCATCATCCCTCTGTTTCTTGGTATCTCTTTCCCTGCTCCGGTCTCTATCC
Source organism: Rhynochetos jubatus (assembly GCA_027574665.1). Taxonomy (NCBI): domain Eukaryota; kingdom Metazoa; phylum Chordata; class Aves; order Eurypygiformes; family Rhynochetidae; genus Rhynochetos; species Rhynochetos jubatus. Next base: position 15,555,315 of record CM050666.1, on the reverse strand, counting down.
CTGTCCTTCCTGTCTCTGTCCTTCCTCTCCCTCCCTCTGCCTCTCTCCTCTTTGGAGTCCCTCTCTCTCTCACTTTCACCCCAAGCCCACGACCGCTCCCTTTCTGGCCAGCGCTTGTCTCTGCTCCTTTCATGGTCTCGGTCCCTTGATCTCCAGTCCCTTGTTCCTTCACGAGACCAGTTTCTTTTCTCTCCTGATCCTTCTCCATAGAAATCATTTTTCATGTTTGGTAAGTTGATGGGCTTTCGGAAAGGCCTGTCGCGTCCTCCGAACCGCAGCTGCCCGGATTCTTTCTTGCCTCCAAAACCACCCCCAAGTCTCCGAGGAATCCATCCTTTGAGAGTTCTTTCCAGTTCAAAGTCTACGAAGATCTCATGCTGATCTATAACCAGCCTGTTGGCATCTCTGTGGGCCTTCAAGAGAGCACGCTCCTCTTTGTACTCAATGAACGCGTAACCCTTAGAAAATCCCGTGACCAGGTCTCGAACCAGACGGATCTTTCTGATGTCTCCATACCGGGAAAAGACCTCCTTTAACTTCTCTTCTGTTGTCTGAAGATTGAGCCTTGCTACAAACAGGGTGAGGTGAGGATCTCCAGTAACTCCCTTGTTGGGCTCATAGCGAGCCAGCATCGCCCTCCATATGGCACGGTCGTGGGGCTCTTCGTCTGTGCCATCAATGCTCCCGGCTTTGAGGGGGTCGTACTCCTTCGCTATGGGGGCCCAGTCGTTCATTGTCCGGTGGGAGAACAGCATGCATCGCACGTGCTCCCGGGTATTTCAGGCAGGGCAGCAGGTCGTGCAAGAAGCTCTGTCAGGGCTGCTGCGCAGGATTTTTCACCCGAAAGTCCCTGAAAGTGTGAGAAACGTAAATTAACCGGCAATATCGCTGTTGTTTGCGTTCCCCTGCCCGCGCAGAGCCATGTCGGGGAGCCTGGATCCGCCCCTGCCTGAGGGGAGCCCCACGGGCCCGGCCTCCCTGCCCGAGGGGCCCCGTCCCTCCCCGCGGCCCAGCCCCGCTCCCTCCGCCTGAGGGGCCCCCAGAAGCCCCGTCCCCCCCCGCGGCCCAGCCCCGCTCCCGCCGCCTGAGGGGCCCCCAGAAGCCCCGTCCCCCCCCGCGGCCCAGCCCCGCTCCCGCCGCCTGAGGGGCCCCCAGAAGCCCGCCGCCTGAGGGGCCCCCAGAAGCCCCGTCCTCCCCCGCGGCCCAGCCCCGCTCCCGCCACCTGAGGGGCCCCCAGAAGCCCCGTCCCCTCCCCGCGGCCCAGCCCCGCTCCCGCCGCCCGAGGCCGCGGCTGCCCGCCGCGCCGCCCGCCTCCCCTCACCTCTCCTCTCCTCTCCCGGCGCGGCGGAAGGCGGCTCTTCCCGTCGGCGGAGGCCGATTCGCCAGGCCTGGGCGGGGGCGGGCGGCTGCCGACGGTGTTTTCTTTAACCCCTTTTCCCGCTCCCCGTCAGGCGGAGGCGCCGTCAAGGGGCCCCGCTCCCAGGAGCCGCCTGAGGCGTTTCGCCCCGGCGCCGGCCGAACGTGGCGCTGAGGAGCAGCCCAGGCGTTTACCTCCCGCCCGGCCCGGTTCGGTGCCGGTGCCGGGCTGGCGGCGCCGGGAGCCACCCCCGGCCCTTCCCGCGGTGCCCCGCGCGGTAGCGGAGGGCGGGTGGTGTCTCCTGAGGGAAGGCGCAGGGCGGGAAGCGCCGCCGGGCCGCGGCCACCGCCATGGGAACCACCGGGGCGGGAGGGGTCGCTCCGCCCGCGGGCCCCGCCGGCAGCGCCGCCCGGCCCGCCCTTCCCCGAGCAAGGAAGTTAGCGGCCGGCCGCGCCGGGCATGCAGCGGGTCCGGGAGGAGGAGGAGGAGGAAGAGGAGGAAGGGGATGGCGGCCCGGAGAGGGCTCTGGAGAAGAGCCCCTTCCAGCTGACGGCCGGGGATGTCTACGACATCTCCTCCGTGGTGGGCCGGGACCTGCTGCAGCTCAGCGCCGGGCCGCAGGTGCCCGCCGCCCTGGCCCGGCTGCAGTTCAGGATCGTGAGGGTGCTGGAGATGCTGGAAGCGCTGGTGAGCGAGAGCAGCCTGGCCGAGGAGCAGCTGCGGATGGAGCGGGACAGCCTGCGGCGGGAGGTGGAGGAGCTGCGGGGAGAGGGGTCCCGAGGGAGCGCCCAGCAGGTGGGTGCCAGGGCCACGGTGCGTGCCAGGACCACAGTGGGTACCGCCACGGTGGGCACCAAGGCCGTGGTGCGTGCCAGGACCACAGTGGGTACCACCACGGCAGGTGCCAGAGCCACAGTGCGTGCCAGGACCACAGTGGGTACCACCACGGCGGGCACCAAGGCCGTGGTGCGTGCCAGGACCACAGTGGGTACCACCACGGCGGGCACCAAGGCCGTGGCAGGCGCCCGCCGTGCAGCACAGCATGGTGAGGATGGTGTGGCCATGGGGAGGGCTGCGAGGTGGCACATGCGTCAGCGGCCCCTTCGTCACGGCCTGCACGCTTGGCCACGTGTGGGTCGCGAAACCCAGCCTCGCACTGGACAGGTCGGAGGATGGTTTTGCCGCAACAGCCAGTCTCTTAGCACAGCAGAACAAGTCTCAGGAAGTTTGCTTCTTTGTGGCCTTTAAGGCATTTGCAGAGCGGAGCTCTCCGGGGTTTTACACGTTGCAGTGCTGCGGATCCCTCGCTCCTGGCCCACTGTAGTGGCTAACCACACTTTCAGCTCGGCAGCGTGCAGTGCAGACACACGCAGGCACAGTTTCTCTGGGTACAAGCCCCTCGTGGTACAGCTCGCACACAGCACCAGCCCCTAAAGACAATCTGCCATTTATGCAAATGCTAAAGCTTTGTTAGTCTGTGCAGTGCAAACCGATAGCTGTGACCGGAAAAAGCCATTACCACCAAGGTATTAAATTAGGAAGGGAGAATTCAGTCCTCGCCTCTCTCTGCCGCAGAGTTTTGGTACGGCATTACACAGGTTGCTCAGCCTCTCGTCCTCAAAAAGCAGATAAAAGCTGCTTCTCGGCAAACCAGACTGCAGGCTGCTTGGGACAGAGACTGCTTTTGGCTGTGGTTGGAGCCTGTCACTGTTGGGCCCTGTGCTTGGCTGGGGAAGGCAAACACCAAGGGAATACGAAAATAATATGAAAAGCTGATAATTAACTGCCTGAAAATAATCAGGATTGTGGTGAAATCACACTAGTTCTAAGAGTTACCACGTATGTCTAAAACTCAGAGTTTTTACTCGATACGTGCGCCCTGTTTTTGCCAGGTTACAGGATCGTGACCGCCACCGTTTATTTTACAGCTCAGCCTTGGACCAGATAAAATGGTAATAGACCTCACGGATCCCAATCGCCCCCGGTTCACGTTACAGGAGCTGCGAGATGTATTGCAAGAGCGTAACCAGCTGAAAGCTCAGCTTCTTGTGGTGCAAGAGGAGCTGCAGTGCTACAAGAGGTACGTTGTGAAGTCAGCAAAGAACTAGCAGGAATTACTTCTCGTCTGGGCAGCTTAGCAGATCAGAGTATTGCAGGCCGGAGCACTGAGACTCGGCTAAGCACTGGCCAGACACAGAAGAGACATCAGTGCTCTCAAGAGCCGACAGATGAGCGAAGGAGAAAGGGGAAATGGCGAAGGCCCTGTGCAACGTAATTTTTAAACTGCATTCCCTGTTCCTCTGCGCAGTTGGCAGCCTGTTCCCGTAACCGCGCCGCTGTAAGCCCACATACAGTTACTCCCACTCCGCGTACAAGCTGGGTGCTCAGGCAGATGGACTCATCTGTGCAGTCCCAGCAGTTGCACAAGTACCGTGCTTGTCTAAAGTCTCGCTACATACCAAAGAGCACGGGGGTTTCCATCTCAGCTTTACTCAAAATTTCCTTCCTCCTCCAGCTTGCTGTCGGGGACGCTGGTTTATCTAGCGTTGCTTTGCTCCCACAGCAGGTACGGCATTGATCTAGAAAGCAGAATATTAAGCCCTTTCATCATCTTTCAAAATAAGCTGTGGGTTATTTTAAGACTGTCAACAGAGGGTTGTGTAAGGCACTTGAACTGTGCAAGGCAAGTGTTTCCGAGAAGGATTTTGGTAGAAGAGACCAGCCTGGGAGAATCAGTGTGAGCCAAAGGGTGGGATGCAGGAGGAGCTTTGCTCTTGCTGCTACACACCCTTCACCTCCAAGGCTGCTCTCCCCCAGCCTCTGCCCCTCAGCATCAGGTTGTATTATAAACTCTTTGGGACAAGAAACTGCTGTTAATCTAGACACAGAATGTCTGAGCACAACAGATTTCAGTTGAGCAACAGCCTCTTAGGTACAGCAGGCCCGCCCTTTGCCTTGTCTGGGACAGACAGGTTAAGCCAAGAAGTTAAAGTTAAACCCAAGAAATCCATCTACAAACTGCTCGGCAGCACTTCTTGGAGCAGAGCGAGGCACCGCTTCCCCAAGCCACTGGAATGGCTGCGTGCTTTGACTGCCCAGCCGCGCTACACAGCTTATTACAGGCGAATCAAAAATTAACAGTGTGAATGTTTGCGGGTTTTGAGGGATTTAAGTCATGGTGCTGTGCACCCGGAGAGTGGGTCGAGGCTGCTTTTCAGTTCAAGTAGTTCCGTGTGGTTATTTCCTTGTGCAGCGTTACAGCTTAATCAAAAACCACCTTCCCTTTAAACATTCACCTAAAATCCTAATTATAATTGTATGGCCACAGAGTAGTTGTGCAGGGTAAGACGATAAATCTCTGTTCTAAAATGTCTTGTGTATACGGGCAATAAGCTCTGAGTAGCACAAGGTATACTCGCAGAGAACGGCTTAAAATGACTGACGGTGTCTGGGGATTGCATTTTCAGTCAGCATTTCTGGGTAGACGTTATCGTGCAGGTACTGGAGATCAGCAGTGTCACCAAACAGCTCACAGTGCCCTATCTCTGAGAGGAGAATCTGCCCCAGAACTACACCGTGCCTGATGTCACACCAGTTTCCAGATACCCCCCTGTATTTTTGTTCCCAAGGCCCAGACAAGGGTTCCTTAGCTCCTTTCAGCCTTCAGTCACAAGCTGTGATCCACTCAGCTCTCAAGATAAACGAGGTCAGCTCAGGAGAGTAAATTGGCACGCTGTGAAAACATAGCGTAGCGTGCAAGCTGGCAAAATCTAACGCGATTCCAGGCAGGGGACACATCCTTTCATAAAACTGAAGCTTTTGCCTCAAGTAGGCGGTTACAATGCTGTAGCATGTAGCTGCATGGAAGCAAGATGACAAAATCTACATCTCAGGCCAAGTTTTCTTTTAATCCTGTATAGGATGGAAAGAGGGACAGTCACCTGCCTGGCAGGGAAACGGGGGATCTCCCATCTGTTCCCAGCTGCAGGCTACGAGCCTTTGCGGCTGCGCTGAAGGTGCCACAGATCCACCCATGTAGAAATGCACCATTTGTGTCTGCACCCTACTTTGCCTTTGGAGTCTTGTACAAATCCAGTTACACTTCCCATTCACTCCTGCTACGATTTGCCATCTCTGTGGAGAAGTCAGCTCGTTGCTTTCTCAGTGTTCTCATTAAAGCACAGCCTAAGCAAAACCACACTGCAGTATTCTGGCAAACAAGCAATTCGTTACAAGACACAGGCCAGGCTGCTGTACCTGTCCTGCACACACCCATCCACCCGTCCCAGGCAGCCCGCTGAAGGGTTTTACAGACAGCGATGCCACGCTACGCAGGCCCAGGGAAAATAAACAAATCCTCTTCTTTTCCTAGTGGGATCATCTCGCAGAGAAGGGACCAAACTGACCAACTGGAAAAAGAGGCCAGTGGCAGCAGCCCTGGCCCCAGCAAGGACAGCGAAGAGAAGACAATCATCAAACGGCTGTAAGTTTGTCTGCATCTTTTTAGGCAGAATATAGGAGAATATGGCATGCTTTGTGCTTGGTGAATCCAGGCATGAATTCTGAACTTTGGCCTGGTTGGCTGGATATTGTTCTCTCCTGCTCCCCCTGTAAAATTAAAACCCGACAGAGAAATCCTTGCCTGTGGAAAAAGCACTCCACAGGCAGACAACCTCCCCCCAGGCAAGCAGGGCGTCACTTTTTTCTAGAAAAAATAAGCATTTCAGAGCAAAACCATGCGATGGTCGGCTTCCCTGCTAGCGCGTTACGGCTCTGCCGTGGGAACACGCCGGCTGTCCCTGGAGGTTTGTTTACATTGTGCGAAGCAGCTGTATGCAGTACCCACAAGCGCAGGCTGCATCCCTGAAGTTCCCCGAAATAGCAACCACCACATTGACTCACTGCATATTCCTTCTTTTCGGTTGTACATGGTTTCCTTTTTGTTGTCTTTTTTTAGGTTCTCTTTTAAACATGGAAAATGAGCATCCTTGAGAGCTCAACCACTTCTGGCCAGACCTGGCACTGAGGAGAGCCTCTGAGGCATCGGGAAGGCGACGACTGCAAGAAAAAGCATCACTCCTCATACAGAGGATAAGCAAGCTCATAAAAATCGTGTTGTATAATACTCTTTCAGAATAGGTTTCACTTTCCTGTGTAAGAAACTCGTTAAGACATTTTTTGTATTTCTTAAGATTCTGGGCAGACATTACCCACATGTAGAGAATAAATGTTTATACAAAAGTGATTTTTATTCTTATTAGCAGAGCCTGCGATAGTCGGTACTACCACTTGTTTATCCTGTCCACCTATCAAAACGCTCAGCCCAAATGATTTTGTAAGAGAAGCCGTTTTTTAAGAGCCACATGCCATTCACAAGCGCAGTGCTGGGAGGGAAGAGCCCACTCAGATCGCAGTCCCCGCTGCGCTTGTGCAGAAAGCGAGGATCTTGCGCTAACACAGAACTGCTCGAAGAGAAGCTCAGCACAGCTTTTTGCTCTTTCGCCGCATTAGGTGGGCGAGACACGGGCAGCAGCAGGCAGAAGCCCGGCCCACCGACGGGAGACCCGGCTAAGCTGTGACAACAGAACCCCAGCACAGGCAGGAGCAGCCATTTGGCTCGAGATGAAAGATGAAGAGCACAGCAAGGGAAGAAAAGCTGCCGCATCGTGCTCTGCCCACGTGCAGGAGTAATGTCTTCTCGGAGGTGCAGACATGCTCAAACTAGAGCAGATGCACCAAACATTCCAGTTCTGACAGCTAAAGGTCTCCTGTGGCAGACAGCTGTATTTTTCATGAGCTCTGTTCTTTCAGTCAACCGCTGCAAGCAGTGTATTAGCCCAAGTAATGAGATTTATCACTAGCAGAAGCATATAGGGCAAACGGGAGTACAAAAGCTGCTCAAAAGATACCAATTAGGTTCCACATTTAAAGAAATAGAATTTCCAGAGCAGAAAAGTCTGAACAGACATAAAAGGAGCAGTGACAGGTGTCAAACTATGATCTTACTCTCTTCAGAAGTGAAAGCAGACTGCAATCTTTTGATTCCCTCTCATACGCTAGCAGCATGAAAAATATAGGACACTTCACGCATCTGCTCAGAGGCGCAATGCGAACGCAGCTTTGCCGAAGGTGGAACTGCAGTCTGCTTTCAGAGAACGTTAGCCATGCAGCATCAAAGGCGTCTGACCTAAGCAAGCTGGTTTAGCCAGGGCACAGAGCTGCTAATTTTGCCATCTTCAAGACATTAGTAAGCCTCGGCACGTTGCTGCGATGTATTTTCTAAAGGAAGTTACTGCATTTCCTTAGCAGAGGCTTTGTGTTTAGAGAAAAAAAAAAAATAATCATGCATCAGCAGCAGCCAGGATCCACCTCTGAGCGGAAGAGAGATGTGTACGTGTGCTCTGAACTCCATCTTCTTCTGGGGTTTATCCAGGGATGTATTTCCCAACCTCCTTTAACAAGGGAAAGGAGGAATTATGCCCCCAAACACACTAATCACTCTACTAAGTCTTAATGAAACAGCTTCAGGTAATAAAGTGCCCAGATTAAACAGCTGGGCAAAAGTAACAGCCTGCCACGGAGCACAGGCCAACAGAGCCCTGGGTCTCTGGCTGCAGTTGGCTGAAGGAGACAACGAAAGCTGCAATTATTCTTTTCAGTTTACCATTTAGGATGTTCTTTATTAAAAAGAAAACAAACAAAAGAAGAAGAGGTGGGAGTTCACCAGGTAGAGGAGAGGGAGAGCACCTCAGCCCTTTGGGGCTAGCCTGTTCCTGGTATCACCTGCTGTGGTGCCAAGTGAGCTGCACAGCTCCTCTCAAACAGGGAGCGAGCTCCATGGCTGCAGCCCTGTTAGAGCAACCCGCCGGCCCTGGCAAAGGCAGTTTAGCTCCCAACCGGGGGCATCTTTCCCCACTAAGTGCTTTTCACGGTGATTGATAGAAGGATGAAACCTCCCTATAAGGCACAGGGATAAAAGTCCAAATGGCACCTTCCTGTGAAAAGTGTTTTGACAGAGATTATATATACACCCAGTTCCTAGGAAAGCAAAGGATCCATACTCAGTGCAACATCAGCTTTATTACCATCTCCCAGTGCAGTGCTACTCGGTTACCAGTTAAGCGTTTCAGAGAAGACCATTTTTTTAAATGCAAAAACACCAGGGAGAGATCTTCCCCCTTTCTTTACAAAAGTGATCAGAGGTTTCCAGCTATTTGACCTCATAGAGAACAAGCAAGTGTTTAAATAAAAAAAAAAGGCATTTTATTCTGATTTTGACTTAAGGGAAGTGTTCTAGTAAACCAGGATACTGTACACTGCTGTAGTCTCCGTTACCGAGACCAGAGAAAAGCCAGTGCCGACTCAGTAAGTCAGCCAACACAGCTTACCTGTAGCTCAGTACATGTAAGGTAACAGGGCTCCAGTTAATTCTTCAGAAATGGTGAAACTACACAGGCCGGCTCTAATGAGCCTGCCTTGTGTTAAGTAGTAAATAATATAAAGGATTTAATGGCTAATGATTTTCACAGCTTTCTTCCAAAATGCTAAAGATCTGCAATGGAGACAGGTACTATAGCAGCCACTTCATCAATAATAAATATATTCTTTATTTTACAGAGACATTGTCTTCAAGTTTTTAATTTAAAAAATACATCACTAAGCCACCTCTCTTGCTGCTGGAGCATACAACCAGGATGTTGTTGCTATCTGACCTATCACATAGGCAAGCACATACGATTGTCCTAGAGGGCATTAGCTGGACAGCAGCAGCCTTCAAGACACGAGGAACAGAAGACGCTAACAGAGCCGCAGATCCCTTGCTGACATCTTCCAGCAGCAAGCGTGGCTGATGGCTCACAGCCATTCTCATCTACACACATGCCAAGCCTGCCTTGGCAAAAATTCCAACTGGTAAGAATACATCTTTAACATAAAGGACCTGCATTGTATTGCCCGCCTATATCACAGATTTGGTTCTCCAACAGTAACGTCACAAACATCCGCGAGATGCTAAGCGCTCAACTCCCATTCAACACAGTGGGACCAGACCACGCTGCACAGACCTACAGGACCAGGCAATATGGAATCTACTTTCTTCATTGCATGAACTCCATCATCACAGTCTGAAGCTGCATATGAAGATGACTCCTATTTTTGGAACTGCTATGCTCTACTTCAAGCATTCACAGTAAATAAATAGCTTCTCATGTGGCTAATTAGCATGGGAAGGTAATAAAAAATTTTTTGGAGAGAGCTTTTTCTTTTCCTTCTCTAAAATCCTTTGGGAGACACCTCCAAGAATCAGCCATCAACTACAAAAAAGGTACCATCTTCATTTGTAGAAAGTAAGTCGTGTCAAACATTGATTCTCACCGTGAAGTTCTAGCTCCACATTTCATCATTATCAACCCAGTCTATCAAAATCCGTCCTCATTTGGCTCGGAGTCATTTCTCTGGAGAAAGCAGCCAATTTGACCACTTCCCCTCAGCACCAGTGCATCTAAAGTTCACTGCCAACATGAGGTACAGCAAAGGAAAAACCAGATCCCTACCCCAAGTTATTTGAGAACGACAGTAGCATCCCTCTCAGAGAACCCTGTCGGCACTGGGCTGTAAAAAGCAGTGTGACGAGCAGTCAAGCCATCGGATGTACGCGTCGGAGTACAGAAGTACAGCTGCGGCCGTACAGCTAGTGCCAAGTTCATCACCCCACAAAGCGGAGCACGAGATTTCATTGCAAAAGCAGAATCACCACCCAAGTGATTAAGTTTCAGTGGAAGTCCTGGACTGCATGGCACTGGTCACTATGCAAAAGTATTCAAATTCTAGGGGGGGGTCCTTTTATGATAGAAAAGTTTTGGCAATCTAAAAATCAATTATTCAAGCCTGCCTGGAAAACTGTAATAGGCATTTCAGTACTGCAAAGCAAAAAGGTAGTTTTTAAGGAGCCCAGAACACCATAAGCAGTCCACTAAGAAAGCTTAGGGAAGTGAGGACAGGGAGGAAAAAAAATAAAAATCCACTGATTCCTTGTAGAGCACTCAGTCCAAAAGAAAAAAAACCCAAACAAAAGAAGATGAATTAGTGTTTCAGCCACGGATGAGCTGCAATGGAAGCTTTGCTTCTGTCTCCATAGTCGTACAACAGTTCTTCACCTGCTTTAATGTCTCTGGAAGCTATCAGTATGAGATGAGGCACACCGTCAATGTCATGAAGCTTTGTCTGACAATTGCCACATTTGCTGTGATTAATTAGTCTTCCCAGACGATTAGTTTCTTTTGTAGCATCAACACTGAAAGGACAAGAACAGAATGCAGGATTGCTGCATATAACGCAATCAGTTTGGGGACAGAAATCACAGTGCAAATCGGGTAAGGAACGAGAAATCCACACAAGGCTTGAAAAATGAAGGAAAACCAGAACATTACAGAATATTCGTACGATTAAACCGACAGCCCATAATATGGCGATGTAGGCAAACCAAAGCAATTCTGGGAGATGTTTAAGTTACCACAAACTCCAGAAAACAAGAAACTTTGGACTGTTTTGACCTGCCTGTTTCCAAGCAGCTCTCAACCGTCAGGAAGAATAGCAGAATCCAGATGTAGACCACCACTGGAAAGGCCCGATACCTGAAATACCTTTCCCTCCGGAAAGCCGTGTCCGAGCTAAGCAGCACCCGCTGCGTAAGCCAGCAGAAGTCTCCACGCGCATGGAAGGCCGAGAATGCCTAAATACTACATGCCCAGCTTCCAGAGACCTGGATACTAAAGCTCTGGTGCCTCTCGTTGCACAAAGAATTGTTACGGCAGCTATCATTGTGGCGTCCAGACTGCAAGGCAGGCGCTTTGAGGTGATTAACATACAGGGGCAGCGACCACACTCCAGTACCCAGCAACGGCAGCCAAGGAGGAAAGCGCGTTGTCCGAGCAGTTGCTTTGAGAGAACTGGAGTCGGGGCAAATGAAACAGCAAACAGCGATACAGCATGCACATGGGGTGGGTGTCAGGTACTAGAGAAAGGACGAGACCCAAAGACAGCTGAAGGGAATGTTTCTCTTGCAGAGCTTTGTCCACACTGCTTTTCAAACAAAACCCTTGCAACTCGGGAGAAGTAGCGAATTTTACAAGAGAGTAAGTTCAGGCAGAAGTCCGTGGCAGAGCCAGAAGTCTCATCCAAGCAGATACAACTCTCCATATAGCTTGTGCTGCACTTCAGAGAACAAGGCTTTGAGTCACCTACCTCTCCTTTTAGCCCAGAGGTACAGGAGGCTCTTGGACCATGAAAGAGTGCACCAGAGAGATTTCCTACTTCATGGTTCCCATTAATTTGGATTTTTTGGATGAAAACAAGAGAAGACTTAGCAGCATTCAAAGTCTCTATCACTCAACTATCACACTTGAGGGAAGAGAAGCTTACCAGTACGTTTTGCTGAGGTACTGAAAGTAGTACATATAGCAGCCTGTGGATGGATCTTGAGCATACACGGCTTCTCGCTTCTTAGCATCAGTGATCTCTATGAGATCCCCATGATATTCAACTACAAATTCTCCTCGATTAAAATGTTTTGTAGCGATTACTCCTCTCCCTTTGCCATCGATGTAATCAATCTGTTGAGTTGAAAAGAAAATCAGCTGGGAAACTAGAAAGCATTTACATGCCTGCAAATACACTGTGTTATAGGAAATCAGTGATTCATCATTAAAAAATGCCACAGCAGACAAAGCTGCAGAAGCACAAGGCACAGCACTGTGGAAGATATAGGAGGTTAGGACACACCCTGAATCACCAGGAATTTTGCTACAAAGTCTTCTAATCGAAGAACTAAGAATGACTTTAAATAAACCATACAGGCAGTATGTATGGGTGTTACCTTTAAAAGATATGGCAATGAAGATGCTATACCTAACCCCATTTCTGGAAGCTAACCCAAGAAATGAGATACTAAAGGGACCAAGTGCAGTTGCAGTAAAGACTATAAAGCTTCCTGTTATTTGTGACTGAGGCTGCACATACATGTTCTTCAGAGCCAAATATTGCTCATCCAAAAGGAAAGACCGTGCTCCAGCTCTTCGGCACTTTCATCTTATATCGAGGAGCCGCAGCAGTTCTGAAACTGAGTTCTGCTACTTTCTGCTTAAACAGATGACCAGCGAGATACTGGATAAACAGGACATGGCTACTCAGGCTGGCATTGCAGTTACCTTCATTCCTTCTTCTTTCCCACTTGTAATTAGCTCATCGATTTTCCTCCTCTCCTCAGTCTGTGGACGAAACAAGAACAAATAAACCCACAGCACTGTGGACAGTTTTCGTAGCTTATTCTATAGCTAAAAGGAAATTATTAGCCAGTGACACTCTTTTTCCAAATCATGCCCGATCTCTAGCAAAACTGAATGGTAAGGAAAGAGGTATCTGCCCCACAAAATACAGAAGCAGTTTGATTCTGTCCTAGAAGACCTAGAGCAGCATTTCCAAGTTTTAAGAATGTTCCTAACAATACTTGCAGTGCACAGTGCTATTTGTATTTGGGCAGTGGAAACCATTTGCAGATAGTTATGCGCTTCCTCAAACCAGCAACGTTACGAGCGATGTTATTTTACCAAGAAGCACTACCTCCAATTCCGATTTGCTCTTCCTGGAACTTCTTCTAACTGGGTAATAATCTGTCACTTTTCGATTTGGCGTTCTTCCTTGCGTTCTAAGGGATAAGAAAAATAAAGAACACCCAACTTTCAGACTATTTGTGAAGTTACACCTCTAGGACAGAGGTGGTTTTGTTTTCAGCTTGGTACGTTTAAAGGTGATCAACATGCATCAGTGTTGTCTCAGTACTCTACACTTCAAGCCAAAAGCGAGATCCTTTTCTTCCCCACGCTGTTTCCATTACTCTAGTAGCATTTCTTTAACAACAAGATGCTGTTGGAAACCAACCGAAGGTCACATTACAAGCCTGAAGCCCCCTGTGTGCCTTGCCAGAAGGCACTCTAAAATTTAGGTCATGAAAACTGCTTGGCAAGGAATTCATTAACGTTAGGTCACATTACTCCGATATCATGAGAAAGATTATCAGCTCAGCCAGGAAGCCTCCAACTGTAATTAATCTAATATTCTGTTTCTGACAAGATACATTCCCACTTGTCCACAGAAAAGTAGGTCTTAATGGCTCATTAATTTCTTTTTCTTTAGGTGATCAGCAAGTATTTCACCCGAGATAAGATACATTAGTCTTGCTTTCACGAAAAACAAAAGTCCTCTGCAAGGTAGATAAACACCTTAGGTGCTGTTTTGTATTTTCAAACATTATTCTTGAGAAAACAAGGAGGTCTCCTTTAACATTTGTTCCCCCAATGTAACCATTTGCTTTAAAAAAGGCAACAATGAGGAACATTAATTACAGGTCTGACTGTAGTTCCTGAAGGACAAAGGCAGAACAAAGCCTCTGGGTGCAAAAGGACACCAGAAGAGAAGCTTTTACAATTCCAGAAGTCACTTACTTTCTCCTTGGTCCACGTTTTGCTTTAACCATCTTCTTCTGAGCTGGCTTTGCATTGGCCTCCTCAGCACAGTCCGAAGGCAGGGACGTCTTTTGAGTTTCTGCAGTTCCTTGCTTTTGATCAGAAGAGGGCACCGAAGTATTGCACCCAACTTCTTTATCCTTCTGCTCTTCTGGTTTTGTAGCACCTTCGATTATATTCCCACCATGCTTTTTTTCTGGCGACAGGAAAATAAAGAAAGGCTCTGAACTTAGGACCATCTATACCTCAGAGCTTTAAATCAATTCCAATGGTTTCTAGTTCTGCCAAACAGGAAAAAGAGGAAGGGAATGATACAATCTCTTTCTGCTAGACCCAGAGAGGCTGTTCCTGAAGTTTTGACTAGCCATTGCTATAGTACACACAGTACAGAGGGAGGGGTGGGGTACTTTGTCACATAAAGATTTGCGACTCGGTTTTCCAAACCTGAACAGGCAGCACCTCCAGTACAGTGTTTGAAACGCACATGGTTTAGTACGCACAGATCGCATCTGGCATCCTAAGTTATCAAGTTGCCACAAGCTAAACAACATCCTGCACTAACGAGGGAGCGGAAGGCCCTCTGGATCCTGCACTGCTGTGATCAGTAGCTGCAGATGCTGGTACCAAGTGCCCAACACGGATAAAATCCACGGGAGCTAAAGGGCTGGCAACTACAAGAAGCCTTCCCCCCCTACAACCAGCATTTTCTTGGTTGCATGCATCCTACCTTGCTACGACCACATCCTCCTCCTCAGCCAACTGATTTATTAGAGGTAGGTGAGCATGGCTTAAAGCTGAATGGAGTTTTTATTTAAAGCAAATCACCAGGTTTAACAGTCTGCGAGGACAGATGCTTCAGGCTGACTGGAGAAACGAAGCACAGCGGCAAGGCCACAGCAGTGGGACAAGCTAAAGCCGTCTTCACTTTCTTCTCCAAACTGGAGAGCTAAAGGCCCCAAGTCTCCAGAAAACCTGACACCCCCTATGCTGAGTGGGGCCTAAAATACCTGCTTGCTAAGAAGTGTTTGCATCAAAACGTTTTGACAAATTACCAAGGTTATTAAATTCACCTTTAATCATAAGCCAGCTTCCCCCCCCCCCCCCCCCCCAATAAACTTACGGATCATTCCCTCCCATTCCTAGTCACTGCAACACAGCATCTAGGAAGCCTGGCACTCAGCATCCACAATCTGTGCTCCTCCTCACTGCCTTTATTTCATCTTGAAAATTTAAGAATTGTGTCTTCTTCTGCCACTACCTCTACCTCAGACCTAATCTGACTTTGAATTGCCCTTATATGAGTAGTAAATTGTAGAATAAGCCAGTTTTAGGTAATAAAACAGAAAAAGTAAATAGATAAAGTGCCAAACACTGACCTGAAGAAGCAGAGTAGTAATAGAATTGCAGGGAGACTAGGGCGTATTGACACTGCAAGCATTAGCTTTTATATTCAGAGAGACAACACAAACCCAGCCAGCCAAAAAAACTGCGGAAAAATTGCCTGACAAACCTGTGACCCAAGTTTTGCAAAGGACACTCTTATCTTTGTAGAGTCCCAGTTTGCCAGTAGAGAGGACTGGGAAAGCAGCTGGCCCAGGGGAGCTGCCTGGCCTTCTTGACTGTGTATTAAAGTTTTCAAATTGAGATTGGGGTTGGGGAAGCACATTTACTGAGGCAAGCAATCCAAAAAAATCAGTCTTACCATCTCCTTTCCTGAAGGTTTCGTTTAGTGTTTTGCCCTGACATTTCACCTCGTGATACATGACAGAGTTTTCTTCTTGAAGCGGGGGGCGAGCACCAGGAGTTTTGTTAGGATTCAGGTAGCTGTAGATTTTGGATTGACCAATAAACACATTCTCCTAAAACAGACCCACACAAAAATCAGCACATCACTGAGATGCCAGGAACCTCAAGTTGGTATGCACAACACGCTGCAAAGACCAGGGCTGACAGCTGTGCTGATGCAAATTACGCTGCTTTAATGCCTCATCCTTGCTGCTGTTGCTATTTCCACTGAGTGAAAACATAACGTTGGTAAGCACCCTGAGATCTTTACTAATGCAAACTCTCAGTCCAAGAGTACTTTCATCGGAAATGTGGCAGGAGAAGGCAGTCGTAACTAACTACAGCTTCCACCCTGTGCTTCACAGTATGAACTCTGGTGCTAAAAAAAACCCCAACCGTGAGCTTCTCGGGAGGAAGGAGGCCTCAAGCAGTGCAAGCCAAAAAAAATACGAATTACACAGCAAAAATTGCCCAAGCCTAGAACATACCGCTCGTAGCCAGAGAGGTATGAGCTTACCCAAACTCTCTCACGAGGTGTCAAATGTTACTGCAGTTAATTATATGCTCTACTGAGCAACACAGGAGACAGGCATCAGTTTTGCACAGTCTATCCTGCGTGACACCCCTCTCAGTGAGGTCTGGGAGATAAACACTGCTATCTTTTTATCCATTATATTTCAAAAATAAAACGTAGAGGTTATTTATAGCAAAAGAAACACTTAAGAACCCACGCAAAGCGCTTCTGCCCAGCCAGGCAAATGGTAAAACCCTCTGGCGCGGCCAAACACCACAGAGACCAGGGCTTGCACGCTGGCTCAGGCACCAAGAACATCAACGGTGTGTGGTATCAAATTCAGCCAAGAGTAGGAGAGTTGTGTCACCTTTGCTTTTACCGTCTCCTGCCACCTCACCAAGTTTGACTGCGCAGTGTATGCAGGCACACAGATTTGAACCGTGAAATCTCACTGTCTGGACAAGCAGATGCAACTCAGCCAGAATGGGTTTGTCTTGGCTATAGTTTGACTCAACTCCAAGTAATTTTCAGACATTGCAAGCCAGTTAAAACAAGAAAAACATGCATCCATTTTTTAGAAAAGCACACAAAGGTTCCCATTAGTTAAAAAACAGCTCAAATATAGCTGACTAACAAATGCTCCAGTGTATGTAGCAAAGACTAAAAAAAGTAAACAAATCACACAATAGAATACGTAAGATCATTTTAATAATTAACATTACCATGAGTAACAAAGTTAACACGTACATAATTCATACACAAAATAAAACCGGTTAAAGGCTCAAATCTTAGTCCCAAAATAAACTTTACTAATGATTAGGATTACCATAGAACAGCCTGAAAAAAAGCAAGGTGTTTAGACACCCCCCGACCCCCAATATTTCTGACAGACCTATCAAAGACAAGACTTTCTTATTTAAGAAAATGGAGCTTTTAAGGATTAAATACTATGAAAACACTCCATTGTAACAACTGCAAGTGGCCAACCCTGCGCTGCAAAGTTCTCAATATTTAGTGAAGAGTTTAATAGGAGCATTTCCGGAGAGAGCCAGAAGCTGCGAGCTGCAGCAGTCCACCTGCCAGCAGAGCCTTCTGGCTTTCACTACACCATTAACAGGAAACGAACAACTATTTTTCCAGCGTAGCTTCCTCCCCCCATTCCCAGCTCGCTGCCTGCTGCGCTCTTGGCGCTACCGAGACGCGGCTGCCACGTCTTTGTCTGTGCCAGGCTCCGGACCCCCGGGAGCGGAGTCTCAGCGCGGCAGAGCACGCCAAGGGCTGCTGAGGAGCTCTGCGATTTCATGCAATAGCCGCAATTATTTCGATAGGGGGTTAAATGCAAAGAGACGATCAACCTCCGGCCAATTGCCTGCAAGAGACCTACAGGAGGGGGAAGATGGCACGGAGGGATTACCGAGCCTGGGGCCTGGCTGCTCGCTGACAGCCCCGGCAGCGCCCCACGCTTGCAGGGCATCTGCGGCAGAACCCGAAAAAACTCGGGAAGAGTTCGATTCTGCTGAAGTTAACCGATTTCTGAGTGATTTAAGGAGCCCCAGAAGCCAGGCGCCCGGGGCCGCACGGCTTCCCGGGGCAGCCCGCACGCCGGCTCGTTCGCACCGCGGGGGGGAACCGGAGGGGGCAGCAGACCCCAGGGAGCCGCCCGCGCACCCAGGCCCAGGCAGTGCTTACCCCGCCGGCCCGGGGGCGGCCGGGGCCCTTCCTCTCGGCGTTCTCGGGGCTGGCCTCCTCCGCGCCGCCCGCCCTAGCCTTAGGCATGTTCTTCCCTAGGAACAAGGGGGAAAGATCGGCGCCTGAGCCATGTCCGGCGCGGCCACCCGCGGTCATCGCCCGGTGGCCGCGGCCTGCGCCATGTTTAAAGGGCTGGATGCGGCAGGGCGAGCCGCGACGGCCCAACCCCTTCCCGGCGAGCTGCGCACACCGCGCGGGGGAGGAGTCCCGCCGGCCCCGGCACCCCGCGCCTCCCGGGAGGAGCATCCGCGCCGCCAACTCCCCGCGCCGCCCGGCCCCCGCCCTGCGCGACAGCACCCTGCGCGGCAGCACGCCGCGGCCCCCGGCCACGCCGCGCCCCGACTCCGCTCCTCTCCGCCGCCGCGCCCGCGCACCTTTAGCCATGACGGCGGCGCGGCCCGGCGCCCAGGAGCCCCCCGTGGGCGGGCTGCCCCGACAGTCCCCGAGGAGGTCCCCCGCCGAAACCAACCGCTCCGCAGGGAGACGCCGTGCTCCTCTCCGCAAGCCCATTGGCTTAACCGCGTGCCGATAACCGCTTCCACGCCTCTTATTGGCGCGCAGAGCCGCAGCCCGCCCTCTCCCTGTCACACGGAGACGGTCCCAGCTCCCGGGAACCGGGTTTAAATGTGGGTTCCTGGGCGCTGATTGGCCCGTGCGAAGGGCAACCGGCGCTCTGATTGGCGGCCCGCGAAGGAACGCCCTTCCGCGGCGGGACCCCGCCACGTGGGTAGACGCCCCGCTGGGAGTGGGCACCCTCCGGCCCGTCTGCGCCCCGCGGAGCGGCCGCGGGTGCGGTGACACTACCCCCGGCCTGTCCGGCCTGGCGGGGCACCGGCATCCCCGTCGGTACGCACTGGGTCCTGCACAGAGCACGTGGATCTCGGCCTCTGCCTCCGCTGCCTTAGGCCCAAGAGCCCCCGCCACCCCCAGCGGGGCTCGGGCGAGCCCTAACGCCGAGCGGCCTGTGGGGCTGCGCTCTGCGGGGTGATTAGGCTGGTTTCCGCGATGGCTAGCCGGAATCTCCCTGGGTGAAACTGAAGGCTCTTAATGCCATCCACCAAGCTTGCCCGGCGAACAGGCAATGCTCAAGTGTTGCCCTTGAGCACCCAAACCCTTCTCGTGCAATCCCCTGTTCCATAAGGAGGGCAGCTGAAACACGGCAGAGCGTCGCCACCCCGAATCCACGCCCCGGTCAGGCGCCCGTGGCAGGCCTCGCACACGTACGTCAACGTCAGGGAATGCAGCGACGAGGCGAGAGGGCGCACGGATCAAGGGCTCCCGCGCCGCTCTTGTCAGTGGATGTCATCGTGGAAGGTAGGAAACCGCCGCACCTCTTCGGTGCTCCACACTAAGTAGAGCAACCCTATTAAGCAACAACACAGGACTCGGCTTCTTATCTCTTAGTTCTTTTAAGACCTAACAACAGCTACCTCTGCGTGCTGAGGAGATGGGTCAGTAGCACGTAAGCCGGCCCAGCGGGCCACGGGCAGGGGGGTGGCTTCCTGCTGAAGGCCTATCTGCAGCCACAGGCCACCGCTTGTCTCTCGGGCATTCCTACAGCGACATCACCAGCCAGTTCAGGACGGCGATACAACGGACAACTGCCTTCCCTTCAGAGGGACAGCCGAAAAAACCCCACTACCAACTTCAGCAAGAAATGTTGAGAAGGGACGGCCTTGCCCTTCCTGGGCTGTCCCTCGGCAGCTGGGAGCGGCTGGGACACAAATGTGGCGTGACCAGAGAGGAGAGACCTCTCTCAAGCACGGTGTTTCAGTCTGCCCTCTCCTCACTCTGTCACCGCTCTGCATAAACAAGCACTTTGAGAAAAGGCAAAGAACCCCAGCTCTGCGTCGTCACCATGACTTCCTACATCTGTGTCTTCCCTAACAAGGCAGAACGTTGCATCTCGCAGCCAGGCAGCCAAAACGCGCTAGGGGCTTCCCGCTGAACTCCAGCAGCCAGCTGACGTCATGCTGACCACCTCCTCTGTGGAGGCAGGTAGACCGAGCTCTCCAGAAGAGCACCCTTGGCACACACTGGTCTGATTTTTCCACCCCAATTCACACTGTTCCCATAACTAGGAAGTAACTGGAAAAAGAACCTTCATCATTTACTAATGCTGACTTCCTTCTTGCAGTAATTGAGGAACATTGTTCTAATGTCCTGGGAAAGCTCTGGAAACCCTCTCGCTGGGGTTTTGCTCAGTATTTGAGGGTTGGTTATATTTAATATTAATTTTATAGATGTATATTAAACAAAGCAACAGAGTGTGCGTTGAAGCTGTGCGGGCCGCCGGTAGATGGCAAAGCAAGCCAAGTCGTTATCTTCCCTAGAGCAACAAAGAAAACAATGTCATCCCTAACTGGCCGCTGCTACCAGCGCGGTGGGATCACGCTACGCACCAACCAAACACGCCGACTTGTCCCCCCTTAGCTTTCCTCTGGGACTCACGGCCAAAAAAGCCAGTACCGAGGGTAAGTTACAATGCTGTCGCACATCAGGCTATAGCCCAAGCGAGGATGCATCTGTCTGCGACTGCCAGTCACCGTGACTCAGGGCACAGAGCACACGGGAGAGCGCTGGTCTACTCCAGAGGGAGCAGCACGACTCCCATTAGCACCAGCTTTAAAACCCAGTGACCTAAATATTCGCTGGCGTAGTGCTGTAAGGGCAGCTCCAGAGAGCACCGCTTTAATGCAGAAACGCAAAATTGTTCTGTGGGGGCAGGGAAGAACGATGAATGAGCAAGGCGTTGGATTTGCCCAGAAAGGAAAGAAAATCTGCAGAGTAAACACGTTCAGTCTGAATTAACACTTCACCCAAAATCTTATTTTTTAAGGACTGGTTACCTTTCAATTCAAAAGTTCAAGTTCTTTCAAACATACCAACAAGACTTGTTAAATATTTCCTCCTGGGAGCAAGTTCCTGCTGCAGTTCTTGCTTCCATGGCACCCGTCATATTTGCAATTAATGTCACAACATCTACATAAATTTCTTCCTCACAAGCTGAAATCCTGTCAGGTTGTGTTTCAGCCACTGTACCGCTCCGTTAGAAATGGTGCCCTAAGGGTAACTGTCGAGTGTTACATCGAGCACCGGGAGTTTGAAAAGCCACATAGGAAAGGCCATTGGGTGCTAACTACATTTTGTAGATTATAAAATGTAATTCAGGACAGCAACTACCAATGATACAAAGGAGCCTCGCTGACAAAAGAGCATTCAGTGAGATCCTTACATTACATGCAACATCCCAGCGAAACGGCATCCTGCAGATAATTCCGCGTGTGCTGATTTCACGGCAGTAGGAAGCAGCATGGCCACCAGTGGGATTACTCACCTCTCCCAGGCGAGGAGGATCATCAATTCCGCTCGCAGGCCTGGCGGGTAACTGTCTTTTCAACTCAAGACATCAAAACCGTCACTTTCTTGTCGTGATTGTAGGGAGCTGCTTAGATGCGTTTAACATTAGATACGTTCTTCATTGTGCCTTTATTTGAAGTGCGTAGTGAGCAATAACCAAGGTATTAGCTGCCACTGAAATTGTCCTTCTCATCTCTGGCCAGACTTCCGTCATCTTTTTCTCCATTTAGTGTCTGAAGCACCATGGATTAATCTGAATTACTTAAGTCAGTTTAATTAACAGTGCTTTGTCTTTAAATAGCTTAGCCTAAATCTGTCTAATCCATCATTGGTTGTTTTAATCCTTGTTAAGTTTGTCTAATGATAAAATAAATAAACCTGTGTAAGATTGAATGAGCAGTACTGACATTTTAAGCAGATTTCGTGACTGCCCACGATTTATTTATGTCTGCTTCAACTTCATGTTCTTCAGTATTCCCTATTCTTACACAACTGGGAAAATGTCCTGCTGGAAGACTGTCTGTGCAAAGGTCTGTCAGTGTGAGGGCCTCAAGCGCTGAAAAGCTCTCTCCAGGTGTAAAACCAGCGTAAGCAGTCATCAGGATTTCGAGCACAGTGAGCTTTCTGCAGCAGAAACGTTCGCGTTAGCAGTTTGTAGAGCGTTTGCAATGGAAAACTCGCGCGCCGGCACATCCCCGCAGGTGGGGCCCTCCCAGGCCGGTGGGCAGGGGGGTGCTGGGAGCTGCACCGCCCTCAGCCCTCGCGCGCCGAGGGGGCTCCCAGAAGCTCCTGTGAGGTGGGCCCCGGAGTCGCGGGACTATGCGGGCACGGAGTATGTACCCTGGGGGGCCGTACATACGCCCGAGACGGGGTGGCACGGACCCCGCCACAGCACCGGCAGCCCCACAAAGCCGCCTCAGCGTCCTTTCGGAGGGGGGCGCCCAGGTCCGGCTCCACAGGGACGCCAGTGCCAACGGCGGCGGGATGGAACCGAGGGACCGCCAGAAGGGAGACGCGTTCAGCAGCGGGAGGGCAGGCTGACACAACCCCATTTCTGCTCAGGCCGGCAGCCCCGGGAGGCCGAGCGCCGCGCCCAGGCCGCGCCTCAGCCCACCCGCTCCCAACCGCCGCCAGCGCCGCCTCAGAGGGGCGCGCAGTGCGCGTGCGCGCGAGCACGGCCTCCCCCGCGCGGTCACAAGGCGCGCCTGCGCACTGCCCGCGCGGTGCGTCAGGGCCGCCCCCGCCGTTTCCCGTGAAGCTTCGGGCGGGGCAGGATCTCGCGAGAGCGTTGCCCGGCGCGTCCTCGCGTCCGCCGCCATCTTGAAGGGGCCGAGATCACGTGACCGCTCGCAGCCGTTCGCCTCGGCCTTCCCCTCCCCCACCCACCGGGAACCGGGCCCAGATCGCCGGCCTCGACTCCGGTCGCCGCCCCGGGACTGGGGCCGCCGCCTTTAGAGGACGCTGGAGGCGCCGGCGTTTCATTCTTTGGGAGCCGCCGCCTTCGCCTGTTACCGGGGCAGGGAGAAGCGGGACGCGCCGTGTCACGTGACGGGGGAGCGCGGGGAGCGCGCGCCAAAGCCCGGCGGCGGCAACGGCGGGGGGGAAGGGGGGGATGGGCGCGAGACGGCGGCGGCGGCCGGACACGTGACTAGAGGCGGTGTTCGGCGGCGGCTGGGTCACGTGGCGCGGAGCGCGCGCCAGCGGCGGGCGGCGGCCGGTGTCACGTGGGGAGGGCGCGCCGCGGCGGGCGGGGGGAGGTGCGGCGGGGGTCACGTGGTGCGGCGGGCGGCCCCCGGGCTCCCTCCCCTCCCCCTCCCCTGCGAGAGGGGGGGGAGGGCAAAGATGGCGGCCGAGAGTTAGAGAGCGGCGGGCGGCGGGGCCGGCGGCGGAGACTTCCAGGATCGGCCGCGGGAGGACCGAGAGCGAGTGAGTCCCGCTCCGCCTCCACCTGCCGGCGGGGCCCGTTCGGCCGCCTCGGGGCGCTCCCTGCGCGGCGGGGCCGCCGCGGCGCCCCCGGGGGTCCCCCTCCCCTGAGCGCCTCGCCGCCGCGCACCGGGGGGCGGGGGGGGTTTGGCGGGGGGCGGGCGGCAGTGCCGGCGGCGGGCCGTGCTTGCGGCGGCGGGCTCCGCGTCTGCCCTAGTCTCCCGGCCGGGGCCGCCTGCCCCCGCCGGGGGTCCCCAGCGGGCCGGGGGTGGCGCGGCGGGCGGGGGTGGGCGCCGCTGCCTCGGCGGGGCCGCCGCTGCCCGGGAGTCGGGCAAACTTTGTGCCTGAGGGCGCGGGGGGGGCAAGGGGCCGCCTGGGCGGGCGGCGGCAGCCCCCCGGCTCCGGGGAAGCGTTTGGGTAGCGGTTGGCGGAGCTGGTGGCGCGGGGGTGGGTGGCGGCGGTGGGGCTGGGCCCCCCCTCGCCCTGCTCGGGTAGAACGGCACCGGGGCCGGGCCGCTCGCCTTTGTGCGCTCCGGCCGGCGGGTTGGAGCGGAGCCGCTGGGGTGAGACGAGGCGGGGGGGGGTGATTTACGGTGCTGGAGTGGCTCTGAAGGCCGCCGTGAGGCGCAACCTTCCGCCCTCCCCCGGCGTCCTGATGCTGCTGGAGGGAGCTCGCGGGGTGAAGGTCTGAAAACAAAAAGTCCTACGCGGGACACAATTACGCAGCCGATTCTCGCCCAACCCGGAAGTTTATGTCGGGAACACGTGTTGGTGAGGCCGGTGGCGAGGCCGGGAGCCGGAGACCCTCCCGCCGCCTCCCGTGGGGCCGGCCCGCCCGGCCGAGCCCTCGGGGGGCCGCCGCAGGTCCCGGGGCTGAACGCTGCAGCGGCAGACCCGGCCTCAAAGTCCAGTGACTTTAACAACCTCCAGCAGAGGTTGCCAGGGTGAGTAATTGTTTAACATGAGAATGCCCTTACAGCCTGACGGGGAGAGGCCGTGTGGGTGCTTTGCGGTTGTTTCGTTATGATTTTGAGCTGCCCGCGTTCCACGCCGCGTTTGAGGGTTAAAGTTGGAACTCTGGTACATCTTCAGGTACCCGTAAGCTTTAGACATGATGGTTTTACGTGTCCGATGCCCCTTAAAGGTGAGGCCCGTCCTTCAGGCACTCAGCAGAGCGGTTGAAGTATTGGATAACTTCAGGTTGTCGTTTGTCCACGCTAATAACTTATGGTTTTACTTGCTTTGGAGTTACCTGTGAACTCGCTGATGGGCTGCGTGGCTTTACAGTACCTAATTGTGTCTTATTAACATAATTTAAATGCATGAATGTTCTGCGTGCTTTTGCCTCCCCCTACGCTGATGAACTATAGCTCGTGCTGTAAGGCAGAGAATTGGCTGTGGCAGAAGCTGTGTTGCTGACCAGTACCAGATGTTATGTTTGAATGTAATCTTAATCTTCAAAAAAAAAAAAACAAAACATTGGGGCAGTTAGCTTGTTGCCCAGACAAGCGTGTTGGCGTTAAAACTGGGCGATAGCTGCGCCGAAAGCCATCGAAGTAGGCAGCGGCTGCGGTCGGTGCGGTTCTTGTGCCTCGAGATGCGCTTGGAACCGACTCCCAGCCCAAACCTGAGGAAGGGTTCTAGTGCTCCGATACTGCTCTTGTCTCTGGGCTGCTGGAACTTTCGCTGCTGGCTGAACAATCGCCTCCGGTTTTAGTCCCAGCGCTGACTGTTAGGCCAAATCATTGCGTTGTTTAGTCTCTCACCTTTTTTAAATCTCATGGATTTCACGTTTGCGGAACGCGTGTCCCGCCTGGCGCACATCTCCTAAGACAGCCGTCGGAGAGCTTTGGGGCAGGGCTGGATCCCTGCGCTGCGCCTCGTGGCCCTACAAGCTTTGACTTGAGAGGAAACCGGCGGTGGAAAAACCGGCGTGCTTTTTACAGGACCGGAATCGTTTTCACCGAAGTTAACTTAGTACGTTTAGGCGCGGCGTTAACTGCTGGTCTGGAGGCTGAAACACGCAAGGATGGGCGAGTTCGGTAATCGGCGTCGTAGTCTCGGATTGGGTGGTGCCTTGGAAGGGAGCAGAGGGGATTGGGCTGGTTGGTGGGTTTTCTTTGTTGTTACCCAGGTTGCCTTCTGGAGCCAAAAGCTGCGAGATGAGCAGGACCCATCTGGATATCCAGAGAATCCTGTTGTGTTGGGACTGGGGCTTAGCAGCCCTCGCACCGCCGAGATGTGAATTTTGTAGGTGGATAATAGCTCACCCCCAGAGAATTTGGGGGGACGCAGCTTGTTTTTTTCTCCACAACTTCAGAATTTGTGTGGTATTTTAAACATTTCCAGTAGAGTTCCAGCGACAGGTATTCCCCAGTGGGAAAAGCCCTCCCAGTAAGAGGACAAGAGTGGTTTAGCTGCATTAGTGTCCCGGAGAAGCATTAAACCCTAAGGTTGCAGGGTGGTACGCCACACACGTGCGAAGGGTTCGGAAGCGGCTGCGCCGAGGTGGCTGTGGTGGTTGATTTGGGCTGTTTGATGCTGTAGCTGGTTTAATAAGTACTTTAGGTACACAGCGTTGCAGCGTGTAGCTTGCAGACCCCCAGATCAAAGGCCTTTTCGTGTGTTTGGGGTTCTACCGTTCTTTTTCTTGGGGGAAATGGAGAGCAGGTTGCTCGACATGTGTCTTAGAATCTTTTTTGTTTTGCTTCTTTGTACCAAAGCTAAAATGGAGGGAGGGAGGGAGAGCGCCAGGTTGGCATGGATACATGACATACTATTGAACATGGCATTCTGGTTTGGTGTCTGTAAATCAGAAGTTATTTACATAACGTGCAGTGGTAACAAAACCGTCTCTACCAAACTTTGAGGCTGTGTTGCTCGGCAGAAGAGCACCCCGCAAAAGCGCTTGGTGCCTGTTGATGGCCCTTCTCCAGACGGCAGCGGTTGGTGTGCTAATGCAAAGCTGAAAATTGAGACACCGCTGCTGTTGAAATTCTAGATAAAGTTAAAAAAATCTCTTTTATGACAGGTTGATTCTTGCTCGGTGACACTGGACAGCCTGACTAAACACAGACAACCTCATCCGCAGGATTTTGCGTGCTCAGAGCGGTTCTTGGGGTGGTGAAACGCTCAGGGAACAGCTTGTAATATTCACAACTTTTTTATAAGTATTTTCTTGTGGAGATTTTTAAGATGTGGCAAACAGGCCCTTATATAGTATTGCCAAAGCTGAGCTGCAGAGCTTGATAAAGTCGCTTTCGCTTATGTCAACGGGGGAGCCTCCTACCTTGTAAGATCGTGGAGCTGTTTCAGCTCGATAACGTTTTAGGCTTGACTAGCGTATGTCTCAAAAAATAAACTAAGCTCTCACGCTGCAGCTTCTCCTGTGGGTTGTTTTCTCATTTAATTTCTTTACTAAATTAAAACTATATTGGGGGGGAGAAACTGGAGGGTTGGGGGAGGGCAGCAGTAGCTAACCCTAACCCTAATGGAGGTTCTGCGAAGCCTGAAATTGGTGTTAAGTATTCAGTGATTATTTTTTTTTAATGTAAAAATTCTAGAAGTTCCGAATTGCTTTTGTTCCCGTTGGGAACAATGCAGCATTGTTCCTGGCATACAGAAACAAAGTCAGTGAAACTAGTCAAACTTTCATTGTCTGACCGTCTGACGGACGAGGACACAATTGCTGGTTGACTTTGCTTGTTGCTGGGCTGTTAGGAACTGCTAATTTTTAAGACAGCTAAAATTGGGGTGAGGCCGAGAGAGGCAGCGGGGGGATTTCTGCCGTGAGAACAGCCCTGCTGAGGCAGGGGTGCTTCGGGACGGGAGATGCTTACTCTGGAGCTGGTTTGGGAGGTTAAAAATGTGGAGTTCAGTGTCGTCGTGGATATGTTAAACTCGATTTGAAACAGGCTTGATCGGTTGTGGCACCGTTTTGGGGTGGCTGGGGAAGATGTTTGTGGTGTTGGCACTGGGGGGGTTTCTAGCCTTGGTTTTGTTCTGAGCGTCGGCTTCGTAGAAAGGCCGTTCCTTCATGTATCACCAGAGCAGACTGGAAGTTACCTTGAGGTTTATTTTTTCCCTAGTTCTCTTTTAAGGAAACAGCCCCAAGCTTCTGCCGTTCCGTGCCTCTCCAGTACAGCCACGTCTCTCAGCCCAGGTTCAGCCGTGCCTTCTGGAGCTGGCACGATCGAAACGATGCACGCGCTGAATAACGACGAGCGACGATTTTTCCTCTGTACGTGTAGACGCTGTTGGTTTGACCACGTTGAGCAAACGTGTTGCGCCGCGTGGAAGAGCGCTTCTGCCTCTTGCCCAAATCGATCCGGGCAAGTTACGGTTGTGAAGTGCGCGGGAGCTGCTGGTTTGGTGGCTAACGGGTGTCGATTCTCCTTCCGCGGAGAAGCCGCCCTTCAGCGGCTGCTCTGAACTTCCCAACGCCAAAAGTAGCGATAAGCTAAAACTTCGTCTGCAGACTTCATCTTTCTCCTCTCGCCTTTTTCTGATTACAGTGCTGTGAGGATCGCTGTTCATATTTGTCTGATTCAAGTTAAGGATTTATCCACCCAATTAATATATGCCATTGGGCAGCTTCATCCTTCTGACAGGTACAACTAACAGTCTGCTCTTACTCCTTTTCTTGACCCATTCAGGCTTCTAGGAGGCAGACTAGTGGGAGGCGACACCCTTTGAAGCTGCTGCCATGTGAATATAATCTGCTGGAGGTCAATATTAGTGTCTTGTGTAGCTGGTAGCAGAACCAGGCCATTCTGCCCATCTCATCACCTCAAATGCCCTTTTTTAGGAAGAGCAGTCTTGTTCTGACAGCAGGTGGTGTTCAGTGGGATCACATGTGGCCAGTAGCAGTCCCACCAGTTACTGCTTGTTGCGCTGGTATTGTTTTGGGTAGCACAGCCTTCCCCTTGTCCCGGTACCTGCCATCCCCTGCTCAGTGGTGCTGCCATCGCAGTATTAGTCCACTAACAGAAGGTCTCTCCTGCTACTGGGCAGACTGAAACTAGGAAGAGTAAGAACTAAGTGCCTGGGGCTTTATTTATGACAAGAATTACCTGTTCTGCCGAAGTAATGTGTGTGGCCAGGCAGCTGGAGGCGGCTCAGCTGTACCTGTAGAGGAGGAGAAGCGAATGCTGTTGGGAGTCAGCCTGAGTGTAGCTAAAATGCCAATAAAGATCTTTGTCCTCTTACCTGCTTCAGAGTAGGTGTTCAGCTCTGTCAGTGTTTGCTGCCTGTTACCAGTGGGTGCGCGGGGAACAAGTGAAATGAATTCTACTTGAGGTGTATCTTGGAAATATAAGCAACAGCTCAAGTTGTGTGGGCTCATCTAATTTTTGTCTTAGCACTAGGGCAAATGGGCTTCCTTCTTGAGGAAGCAAAACATTGTCTTCTGTCTTTGTCTTCAAACCTTGAGCGTTTGGGGTTTTAAATAACTGTCTGGAATAGCTTTTTGATATGAATTTTGCTTGTCCTACACATAAAGGAGTCTGTGACCTGATGTTGGTGTCCTATTTAGTATGTCGTTAACGTGCTGTAATAGTGGGACACTTGTTCTTGCCGCTGTGCAAAACGCGTTTCTCCAGTGAATGAATTACTACCTGATGTACTGGCAAGCAAGCAACGCTTTCCCTGTAAGCTTTTTATCACTAACTTGTTGTTACAAGATAAACTGAATGAGTTCTAATTGTGCTTCGCTGACAAAGACGTAGCATTAGCATAACAGTCTCACCATGTCTGCCTCTGTAATGCTTAAAAACGCGCAGGGAGGGCACCTCTCAGCGTATGGACCGCTAGTGTGTTGGGGAGTGAACGATCGTTCTTTCTGCTGCTGAACGGCGTGCGTATTTGGAGAAGAATTTTAAAAAACCGAAGGAGGGGAAAAAACTACAAATGAACAAAAGAGCCAGAGCAAGTCTAGAAAGTGAAACTCTGCGTCTGCCAGAGACTGCAGCGTGTGTGCCCTTAAAGCCAGGAGAGGGAACTTGGAAACGTGATCGTGTACGTGTGCACAGAATAAATCGGTGTTAAATGTAACTCGTGTTTATTGTTCTGATTTTTTTAGAGATGGTGGAGCCAGGACAAGATCTGTTGCTTGCTGCTTTGAGTGAGAGTGGAATCAGTCCAAATGATCTATTTGATATTGACTCTCCGGACGTGGTTCTTGCAAATCCAGCACCAACTCCAGCTGTTCAGCAGGTCAAAACGCGAACGTGGTGGTTTGCTAGAGGCCATGAGAGCTTGTACCTGATGTGTTGCGGGGGGGGGGGGGGGGGGTCCGTAGCAAGTGGTTGGGGAGTGTGGAGTTTCCATCAGCTTCTCGCTTCACAGTACTGAGATCAGAAAATGACTTGCTAACGAATGTTAAACTTTCATACAACAAGGCAGTCTGAAATACGCAGCGGAGGTCAGCATAAACATAAATGTACTTAACTTGTGGGCATTAAATGGGGGCATGCTGTCCTGTATCCGTGGAGAACTCTTAATGTCGCTGAGTCCAGCTGCTCTCCTACGAAACATGCCGAAAGTGTAGTATCGTGCGGTGTTTGAGCTCCGTGACAGCATTCAGGCTGCGAGAACAGAACCATTTCGGGGCTAGCCTGGGAACAAGAGTATGCTGAACAGTGACATCACAAAACTGGTTACATTTTCACCGCCTTGAACGGAGAAGGTGCCGTATGTTTATCTTCTCAGCCTGTGAAATCAACCACTTGATGATCTTTATTTTCAGTGGGACCTTTGCTAATGGGTGCAGGACTTCCCCATTAACTTCCAGTTTGTGGGTGGATATTGAGTCTGAAGGTTTCTTCCCCTGCTAACGTGAGTGTTTCCTGATGCCTGCTTTCTTTCCTCTGCAGTCAGTGCCGCTTAGCGCGTTAGAACTGGGCTTGGAGACTGAGGCCACAGCTGCTGTGAAACAAGAACCAGAGACTGTATCAACTCCAGCCTTATTAAATGTTCGGGTAAGAACAGGATTTTGTATGTGTATATGTGGTGGGTTCATCTTGGCTGGACACCAGGTGCCCCCTAAGCCACTGTGTCGCTCCCCCTCTTCAGCTGGAAGGGAGAGAAAGAATAAGACAAAAGGGTTGTAGGTTGAGTTATAAGGACAGGGAGATCAGCAGTTACTGCAGTGGGCAAAACAGACTCAACTTGGGGAAGTTAATTTATTAATTACCAGTTAACAGTGGAGTAGGGTAATGAGAAATAAGAACAAATTGAGGAACACCTTCCCTCCACCTCTCCCTTCTTCCTGTGCTCGACTTCACTCCTGGCATCATCACATGTCACCTCTGCCGCTCTTTCCCTGCTGCAGTAGCTCCTTCGTAAACTCTTCCAACCTGAGCCTTCCATGGGCTGTAGTTCTTCAGGAACTCCACACGTGGGTCCCTTCCACAGGGTGCGGTCCTTCAGGAACCGACTGCTCCCGTGTGGCTCCCTGCCTGGCTGCAGAAAACTGGTGCCTGCGTGGACCCCTCACTGTGGGGTCCCAGCACCCGCTCCAGTGTGGGGTCCTCCATGTGCTGCAAGCAGGTCTGCTTTCCCACAGACCTCCATGGCTGGGGGGACAGCCTGCCTCACCATGGGCTGCAGAGGAGACTTGGCTGTGGTGCCTGGAGCACCTTCTCCCCTCCTTCAGTGACCTCGGTGTCCGCAGGGTTGTTTCCGTCGCGTGTTCTCAGTTGCTGATTGCACAGCAGCTTTCACCCTTTCTTAAACACGTTATTGCAGGGGCGCTACTGATGTCGGAGGTGGCTCTGCCCGGCCAGCAGCAGGTCCGCCTTGTGGCTGGGTGGAACTGGCTGTATCAGATGTGGAGGATGCTGCTGGCATCTCCTCCCAGAAGCCTCCGCTCTACCCCCCCCACTACCGAACCCTTGCCACGTAAACCCAATACAATTAGTAAAACGTAACGGAAGAGCTGGGACTGCGAAATGCCAGTTGGCCATCGTCTGGGTTCTGCTTATACTGAGCCTGTGAAAGCTCAGCATACCCATGGGCTGATAGGATTCCTGTGATGGGGAATGCTAAAGAGGACAAAGCAGCATGCAGAAAAACATTCTGAGGTGTCCTGCGTGCCTCTCACTTCCCCTGCATGGAAGCTCTGGGGATAGGGAGGTTGTGTGAACTTGTCTGCTGTGCCCAAACTGTGCACCAGCTCTTGTGGCTGCAAACGGTTCTGAGCACGGCTGTCTGGTGGTGGCACCTCTAGCGGGGATATAGAGAGCAGATCCGCCGGGAGGTGGCTGCGCGTACACTTGAAGTAATCCAGCCTGTTGACGCTGACAGTTGTGCAGGGTCTTGTACGCGGAGATAGAAACTCGATTTGTAAGATGAGATACATATATGACATTCTGCAGCTCAGGGTTCCCGTACCTGTAGCAGTCATGGTTTGGGCCTAGGTGGTGGATCCCTCATTCTAGTCTTTATTTCCTTTCCTTTCCCTTAAAATAAGATTCAAAAATACGTACTGCAGTATATTGACAGACACTTCCTGCTGAGACTGTTGCACCACAAGCTAGTGAAGACATTTCTTACTACAAGAGTCTCGAAAGCTTGGTGACTCCTGTGCTCTAGATGAAAGGCAAACAGTGTCTGCTGGTTTTCCACTGCCTTCTGAACGTTTCCCTGGTTCTTTGTTGCTAGCAACCACCATCCACCACCACCTTTGTGCTGAATCAAATAAATCAGCTTCCGACTTTGGGGACTACAATAGTGATGACAAAAACGACACCCGTTACGACTACGAGGCAGACTATCACGGTAGCAAAAATCATTCAGACCAGCACAACTACTCGACCCTCGGTTGCAGCACCAGCAGTTCGCAACGCCTTGACCACTGCACCTTCGAAGGACCAGATTCAGCTGAAAGATCTGCTGAAGAATAATAGTCTTAATGAACTCATGAAATTGAAGCCGCCTCCTAATATTGCCCAGCCAGTAGCAACAGCAGCAAGTGAGTTTTCTTCGTTTACGGTGTTTTAGACAAATAGTGAAATAATGTGATGTGAAGGTCTTTGTGCATCTCGTGTTTTCGTTGATTGGTGGAATATCACAGTAAAATGAAACGGTCCAGAAAACCTGAGAAGTTCTACCTTTGATAGTGCTAGCATTCATGGTGAAGTAATACAAAATAACCGGCTTTTAAAAAATAATGAAGCTCTCAGTTTATGGCAGGGAATGAGGAAAATGATTTGAGATTGCAGCTGGCTAGTTGGTGAAATGAATTCACAACCGTTACCGAAGTTGCTTTAGCTGTCTTGAGTCTACATCGGTTTGTTCTGCTGTGGAGCTCTGACACAGGCGTCGTTCGTCCTTCGGCGTTCTCCACGCCAGGTTTGTACGTGCAGCGCTGCCGCCATGGGCTCTCTCTCACGTGCCTCCTGAGAAAGAAAATCTGGCCCTGGAGTTTCACGTGGGGCGTCAGATCTGTTGTTAAAACCTAAAAACTCGTTTCTGTGTTACCACTTAAATGGGATATTAACTTAATGCCCCCGGCGTGTTCTTACCTCGCCCCAAAGCCTCCTTTTGGGATTCCTGTAGTAGTAGTTGCTTGTATGTTATTTCTGACGTGTGGGCAGCTTAGTGCAGGGGAAGAGCTGCATGAGGGTGCGTTTTTATGATCCGATTCTTTGGAGTTATGCTGGCTTCAGCGTGAGGTTAGCCATCGGACTAGTTGAGTCTGAGAATGTCTCGCGCTGCTTTTTTCTGCGAGGTACGCAGGCTTTTTCAGGATTACTCTCCACGGCCTCTGAAGCAAGGTTTACTGATTGCCTAGGCGGCGCTGGACGTAACCTATTTTTCATAGGCGGATGGAGCGTGTGATAAATGAAGCTGTCTGTTGGGGCTGAAACACAAAGAAGAATGTGCCTCCTTGTTTCACTGCTCTCTGTTACGGGGTGATTGGCAAAAATTGGAGCCGAGACACCAACTGAATTTGGGCTGGGGTGAAGAAGTGAGGAAGAGGAGGGGGAGAAGGTTTTATAGGGTGATTTACCCCTTTGTGCTAAACGAAAGCGCAGAGATGCTCTTAAGTAATAGGAAACATGACAATAGCTGTTGAAGTGGCACAGCTGGGAGAATAGTTGAATGTGTAGCTGCTGTATTAAGTGAAAGGGAGACATGCAACTTGGGGCTGCGTTTCTAATCTTCATTGTGTGCTTGTGTTTCTGGATCTTTCTTTGTGCTTACAAAATAACGCTGACAAATACTTGTAGAAGTTCAAGGACGGAGAAGCTCTTGCAAAGAAATGTGGTAGTCTCACCCAGTTCAGGCAGCAGGAGTTCTAGATTGGCAAATATTAATTATGCAGCCTCTGAGGAAAACTTTATTTGTGCAATTGTCATAATTGTGGTTTAGGTGCAGTCGTGCTAAACTTATCACATGCGTTGATGGTCAGCGTGAGGGGAGTTTGAGAGCTGCTCTCGGTGTTTTGCCTTGTCCTTGTGTACGTGTTTTCTGCACTGAGCCCTGTGGCCAGTTGCTTCCAAATGTGACTGAGGACAGGGAAGTTAATAAATGGTCCTCTTGAAGGATCCTGTTGTTACAAACAACTGAGTCCAAAGCGTTAACTTCTTGTTTTGCAGAAATAATTGTAGCTTCTCCTAAGGTGGTAAATGCCACCAGACCAGGTAAGTTCATTTCTACTGCAGCACTGGCCTTTCTGGTTCATGGGTAAACTTCAGGGCTCACAGGATGGAGTATTTTTAAATACTGGGTATAGATTTGGTGAAGGTCCAAAACATTTCTACTCTTTTTAAATATTGAAACTACTACACGACCGTGTTGCACGTGGTGGTGTTATGTGGGAAGTTTCTTCGGTCAAAGAAGCAACAGGGTTTAACTCCTTGCTCAGAGACTTTAATTTGGACCAAAATACCGTGTTCTTGAAGCATGAGCACGCTACTGGGCATTTTCAACTTCCCTTCCAGCTCATTAACAGAGAAGGGTGTTAATTTGAGTCAGTGTCTGGAGGAAATTCCTGTAAAACACAGCTTTTCTTTTGTAGCTGACCTGAGTAATGGTGCAGTGAAGAAGGAGGCTTCCACAAAAGAGGTAGCAAGAATATGGATCAACGATATGAAAATGAGAAGCTTTTCACCTACTATGGTAAGCAGTACCAGCGGTGGCTCTGCCAAACGGGCCTGTGTTGCGTTGGCTGCAGCCGCCTGCGCCTGGTTTCAGTAGTTCCTCGTAAATGCCCTGTGTGTGGCAGGAGCACCGAGTGCGTCTGCCTGTTCAGGAGGTTAGTTTCTCCGCTCGGTGCCTGCTGGGTTCGATGACTAAAACTCCCAGCTGTGCGGAGCCGACTGCCTGTGTAGTAAATGACAGAAATTGAGGAAATCCCTGTCCTTCACACAACCTCACTGTGCAGACAGGGGTGTGCTCCGGTTAAAGCTGGAAGCACGTCACGCGCGCTCTGTTCTACGACGTTGTCTTTTAAAGTATCCCTGTTTGGGTAACTAGCAATGAGGAAACCAGGAGGCTCGCTGTAGCGTGCTCACCTTCTGGGCAGTTTGGCGGTGTCAGTTGAGCATCGTTCAGTTTTCTAAATGTAGTAAAATTAGGTGCTTGTGCCGGAAACCCTTGAGTTTCAGCCTCTTGACTGATAGACACAGTAGGCTGAAGTTTGTGGTGAGCAGTGCTCCTCGGTGGTTGGCACGCGGAAGGCTTTCCAGGTTACTCTTCTGTTAAACATTCCGTTAGAAATTGCGGAAATCCTTGATTTTTTTTTTTTTAATCTAGTGGGAACTTTACAAATCTTCATGTATTTACACTGGTGAAGGTCACAGTAAAATGTGGCTGTCGGGGTTCAGACCGAGCGGGATGGCGCTGTGGCTGCTCCCCGACGCTAGCTGTGGCTGTCACAGCTGTAAGCGTGCCCCGAAGTTGTGAAGTTACGTAAGGACTGTGAAACTGCTGGAGACTTGGTGGCAGCACTTGGACGTTGGGGCCGGGCTGTGAACTCGCTCTTGGGTTTTCAAGGCAGTTTTCTTTTCACTCGCAGTTTGGATTTAATGTGCTGCAAGAAGTATTTCTTGTCCGTTCTGCTCATGTGAGTGGGGGGTACTTGAATCTCCTTGCGGAGGAGAGGAAGTTCCCTGACCCTGTCCCTGAAAGGTTGGTCAGAGCGTGAGAAATCCACGTGTCTGTCTGGAGCTTGCCCAGCTGCTCACTGACTCGTTTAGTACAGGTGTTAAAAGTGCAAGTTCGTGCTCATTTAATTTGTCCTGTTAATTTCTGGGATTATGGACAACGTGCTGTTTGTCTGATGCAGGTATTTCTCTATTCTAGAAAGTGCCAGCGGTAAAAGAGGAGGAGGAACCTGAGGAAGAAGATGAAGAAGAAATGGGCCATGCGGAAACCTACGCTGAGTACATGCCAATAAAATGTACGACCTCGGGGGTTTTCACATCAAAAGCCTGAAGGGTTTTGAGAGCTTCTTCCTTACTTGCCCTTCTGTAGTTACTGACTCCAGAAACCAGACAGGTTACTGTCGCAGTCAGGTGAAAAGGACCTGAACTTGGGGTGGGCTCCGAGGAAATGGTTCCTTTCTGTAGTGCGTAGTTCCGTAGGTATGCAGATCCTGTTAACAGAAAAGGTGTTCTTTAGTGTGTCTTTGGGCAGCGCGTGTCTCAGAGGCGCTCTGTGAACCAACATCAGTCTTCTCTCACCTGCGTTAAGACACGTCCCTCAGCAGAGGAAATGTTGTAAAGGGATTGAGTGGTCACTGCTACGCTCCAAAACCGAGTTTGGTGTGAAATTACCACGAGCGCGCTCTTACCGCATTGTTCCCGACTGACTTCTTGGAGTTATTTAAAAAGAAAAACAGTGAATCTTTTACTGCTGTTAATTGCCATCCCCTTTCTCCTTCCTTTACTGTCACGGGTGACAAGAAGCCATTACCTTGTTTCCTGGGTCCGTCGCTGACCTGCTGCAAAAGCAAGGCAACAAATTTTGCATGGAGTTTGTAGCTAAATGGTTAATTTTTATTGTCGCTGATGAGATCTGTCAACAATTAAATCATGTCTGTTCTAAATCTTTTCTCCCCTTGTACTGCTTAAAACCAGCACTACGTAAATAGGGAGAAGAATGTTGCTTTTGTGGCTCTGGCATCTGGAGGCTGCGTCTGGCCGCCTGCGAAGGCAAGGTTCAGACCAGTTCTCAGACATGCCAAGTACACAAATACGGTACTTTTCTGTTAACTGAATTTTATCTAATTTCATAAGAGTCGGGGGTAGGTGGCGAGAAGAGAAACAAGAGCGCAGTTACACAAATTCGGGTTCATGTATTCCTTGGTGTGCAGTTCAACGCTTGACGTGCTGTCCCAACAAAGAGTGGCTGCTCTAGAGTCCAGCCTTGCAGTGGTCAGTTGTAACTGGGTTTGGTACGTGTAACAACCCCTGCTGCAGCAGCAGGACTCTGTTTTCATCTTCTCCCTTTTCAACCAGTGAAAATCGGCCTACGTCATCCTGACCCCGTTGTGGAAACCAGCTCGTTATCCAGCGTAACCCCCCCTGACGTGTGGTACCAGACATCGATATCGGAAGAGACAATTGACAGCGGCTGGCTGTCGGCTTTGCAGCTTGAGGCAATCACTTACGCAGCCCAGGTACGCTGGACGTTAGTTCAGCCTCAGAGCTAACGGGGAGTTTGAGAAGAGAAACCGTTCTGACGCGCGCGGCTGTGTCAGCGTTACGGGGAGGTGGAACAGGAGCCTGAAGGTTGCAGTGGCGTTGGAAGGTGGTGGGTGAGCTTCAGCTCAGACAAGCGTGAGGTAGTACACCTAGGAAGGCTCTGTCTGAACCGCTTCCACGATGCTGATCTCAGAAATAATGACTGAGTCCTTCCGGAGTTTGAAGCCAGTTTATGTCTTTGAAATAACGTAATGGCTGCAGAGGCTGCGGGCAGGGGAAGCCAGCGCCGTTTGGCATCACTGGTGCGGGGAGCCAGGCTGGGTGTGGCCTTGCTGCCGTGTTAGACCTGTGGACCCACATCAGATGATGTGCGTGCTGTGCTCTGCTTGTCGGGGAGGAAGGTGCTCAAGAGGCCTGAAACGGTCACAGGAGGGACGAAGGTGCCTCGTGAAAGGGGCTGACAAGATGTGGTTTAACCCCAGTTCTAGTGCTGAGGGAAGAAGGGGGAGAGTGGCTCACATAAAGCAGTTAGGCTCATCCTCTCCCTAAACAAAACCCCCTCTTCCTGCTGTCAGGAGGCTGCTTGGCTGGGTGGGCACTGCTTTCATCCCGTAGGATGTTTGCTCATTGCTGACAATCCCGTGCCGTGTTCTGGGGAACGGATACGAGTGTTTTGTTCTTTCTCCTGCAGCAACATGAAACATTCCTGCCCAACGGAGACAGAGCTGGATTCTTGATAGGTGATGGTGCTGGTGTAGGAAAAGGAAGGACCATAGCTGGGATAATCTATGAAAACTACTTGCTAGGCAGAAAGAGAGCTGTCTGGTAAGTGTGTGAGGGTTTGTTAGAGCACACGGTGACTGCGGTGCTGAAAGTCGGTGTAATCCGTCTGCCAACAGAAGTTCTAGCAGCTGCTTTTTGGCCTTCTGCTGTAACTTACAGGATATATGCTTTGGTTTGTACTTTCAGGTTTAGCGTGTCCAATGATCTGAAATACGACGCTGAAAGAGACTTGAGAGATATTGGAGCAAAAAACATTTTGGTTCATTCATTAAACAAGGTGTGGAAACTTTTTACTCTGTACAGTTGAGGCTTGGGTATGCCTGCGTGACAAGTGTGTATGTTGCCTGTTTTATGTGCAAGCGTGTACTGATTTCAATAAATTTGCTGTCTAGGTCTTGTTTGACAGGCCTTAATGTTCTGAAGAACCGCACAGTGCTTGAAGTTCATGTAAATAGGCCCCTTGTAGGATAAAGTCTTAGCATGTGATGGTGGTGGGTTAAAACCTTTGCTCTTCAAGCCACTGCTGACACTATTAGTGTGTTCTGAAGCTGAATTCTTCTTTAATTCGTTTAGACCTTGGAGCATTTGAGTTTTGCCTTCCGATCTCCCAGTGCACATCTTCCGAGTAATGCATTTTGTATGTAATGCTTGAATAATTGCCTTCCGCCATGATTTATTAAAGCAGCGATAGCGTGTGCAGTTATTTTTGGAGACAGTGCCTCTGCTCAGGATTAGCCCCTTACAGAAGTTGTCAAGTGTGATTACGGGCTGAATTCACTGAACTTGGTTGGACTGAAGTTTGTATTTTTGCTTTGTAAAGTCTTAATTTCTAAACTACAGTAAAGCTTCAGAAATTGTCATTTGTGGTAGCAGCTGTAAGCACACTTGGCCTGCTGGCTCCAAGGGATGAATTGGCGCTAAAATCTGAAGCGTCGCTGGGTGAAGGAAACCATGGCGGCAGAGAATGTGGCCGTTAGGCTTGTGGGGCTCAGGTCTGGTCTTCCTTAAGTGCAGGTTTAGGCAAGGCCCTGTATAACCCTTGACCCACGTCACCGTGCGCCAGCTGTGCCCTGCTCGGGGCGTAGGGATACGGGTGGTTCCCAGCGTGCACGCCTTAGGGTTGTAGTCGCGTGGTAGCTGGGTTTGAGGAGCCATCTCTGAAGTGTTTCTGTAACTTCTTCTCTCTTTATTGCAGTTCAAGTATGGGAAAATTTCTTCCAAGCATAACGGAAGCGTGAAGAAAGGCGTCATCTTCGCTACCTATTCTTCTCTCATCGGTGAAAGTCAGTCGGGGGGGAAGTACAAAACCAGATTAAAGCAGCTTCTTCACTGGTGTGGGGAAGACTTTGATGGAGTTGTATCCTTTCTCTGGAGTTTGTAACCGAACCGTTTACATCTGGAAAGGCGATCTCGTGTCTCGAGTTGCTGGTGGGTTTAGGTGCTGCCCTCTGCTCGTGTCGGTAATCGATGGTGTGCACGCTCCGGCGCTCGACTGGGGTTTGCAGGCTTTGTGCCAAATCTTCCCATCCTGTTGTTGCCACACCTCTGGTGCCAGAGGGACGCTTCTGTGTTTTCTGTAAAAATACGATGTTTAAGAACCTTAAGTTTAGAACAGACTTTCTCCAGTGACTTGTTAAATTGTGAGTGCCGACAGCATTTAAAGAGCTCGCGTGTTGGTAATTGTGCTCTTACTAGCAAAGTGCTTCTTCCCAAGCTTTTAGTGAAAACCAGGGCTCGTGTCTTTGAGTTTACAACTTGCCGCTGCCTGTTGGAATTAGCAGGCTTTCTTGTGTTTCAGTGCTCCGTTCCAAAAACAAACGGGACAAAGTTTTTCCTTAATGACGCTTTAGATCGTATTTGATGAGTGTCATAAAGCGAAGAACCTGTGTCCTGTTGGTTCCTCCAAACCAACAAAAACGGGTCTGGCTGTACTGGAACTTCAGAACAAACTTCCGAAAGCCAGGGTGGTTTATGCCAGTGCCACAGGTGCGTACTACTCGGTTTGCACTGAATGTCTCCCTGTGTTGTCACGGGCACTGGTACAGAGTGTGTTCTTCTCCTAGGTGCGTCTGAACCAAGAAACATGGCGTATATGAACCGTCTGGGAATATGGGGGGAAGGAACTCCATTTAGGGAATTCAGTGATTTTATTCAGGCTGTTGAAAGAAGGTAACGTTGGGAAGAGCTACAGCGAGCACGCGCGCGGTGGGGGTTGGCTGTGCTTTCCCGTTCCTTGGTCTCCACTCTGCAAACTTACTCTGTCACACTCAGAGCTTTGACTGGCTTCTAAATCTAGCAGAGATGTCATTGTCTTAAGTGGTGGAAAATCAGGTATTTCCCTCTCGCAGGAAAGTTTGGACTCTTTAGAAGCAACAGCCCTCTTACATTGTGGGTGTTAAACGAAAAGACTTTGCTGCTCGTCATCAAAACACACTGTGCTCTCAGCGCCCTCAGCATAGCCGCTGTCTCGCAGTACGCGCTCAGCACGCACTCAGCACGCTCAGCGTAGCCGCTGTCTCGCGGTATGCGCTCGGCGCGCGCTCAACACTCAGCGTAGCTGCTGTCTCGTGGCACGTGCTCGGCGCGCGCTCAGCGTAGCCACTGTCTCGCAGTATGCGCTCGGCACGCGCTCGGCGCGTGCTCAGCACACACTCAGCGTAGCCGCCGCCTCGCAGTACGCGCTCGGCACGCTCAGCGTAGCCGCTGTCTCACTCCGGGCAGGAGCTCTCTAATGTTTATGCGTTCAGCTTAGACAGTTCAGCAGGAAGAAACCTTGTTCTTCCACTTCCTGGCATAAAGCCCTGGTTCGGGAGAATTATGCGTGCACTTTGTAATTCAGAACTTACTAAAAACCTAAACGCTTGAGGTCAGTGGACAGTGCAACTGCCTCGTTCTTTGGCAGCTGAGCACCTTAATATCTGACATTTTGCCGACTTTGAACACTTCGGAATGCTACAGCAGGGCTTAGTGTGCACCTTCTTGCATGCCGTCTCCGTGATTTCTCTGCACTCTGCAAGGTAGTCTCTGCTTTGTCGCTGAGCACGTATCAGATGAGCAGTGGTGAAATTACAGGCCCGAGCTTGTGAGTAGGTGAGCTTTGCAGCTGACTGCTGTGCTCCAAGGTATTGCTGAAGGCGTGTTGCTGTTGAAGAGCGCTTACTACCTACTAGATCAGTTATTTTCATAGCAGCATAGGTCTGAATGGCTTGGTGCAGTTTACATTCATTATTTAAAATCTTCAGTGGCCAGCAGAAAGCTACAGTGCCAGGTTTTGTTACTGATTTGGACCAGCTTCACTCTCCGGTTCCAGTCTGTAAGGTGCACACTAGGTCATTCGGGGACAAAGTAACCCTTGGAGTGTTTACACCTCTGGGGACACCCTTCGTATGTAGGAGGCAGGGACAGTTTCATGTGAAGGCTGAATTTCAAGACCCCCCTGGTGGGACGTGCTTTACGGAACAGTACTAATGGTTTTGAAAACGTTCCCTCACGTGGGTAAGCACGCTGTTTTCTTCTGAAGCACTTGAGGGTTCTTTGTAACAAATCCTTGCTCTTGAAAATTCCAATATTGACTTAACCTACTCTTTTATTTTAGAGGTGTTGGTGCCATGGAAATCGTTGCTATGGATATGAAGCTGAGAGGAATGTACATAGCAAGGCAGCTGAGTTTTTCAGGTGTAACTTTCAAAATTGATGAAGTTCTGCTTTCACAGGAGTATGTTAAAATGTACAACAAATCCGTGAAACTGGTAAGGGCCCCCTTTTGTTTGCTTTCTGTTGAGTTCTGAGAGGTTGGAGTTCCTTGGTTGAAACTTGAGTGCTGCCGCAGCAGCCCCGTCCCTTTCCGCGGGGCACGTTGTGCTGGTACGTTACCACTGGATTAGATAAAAGTAATTACTCCTTGGCCAACGATTAAAACGAGCAGGGTCTTTACCTGCTTAGAGGTGCTTAACGTGGCCCTGTACTCACGCTGTGTAGCTACAGTAATTGCACTTTATCTTTGACAGCTGTATGGTATCAGCTTTAAAACAGCACTTTAGTGGTTCTTCTGAACAACATAAACTTGTGTCCAAAGTAACTTACCTGATTGGAAACGACTGGTAATAACAGTGTTGCAGAAGCGAAGGCAGCGGGGTTTTCTCTTCCTGGGATCTTGCTTTATACTTAATTTTGGGCAGTGCTTTTGCGTTCTTAACCTGAATGTGTTAATGGAGGAACTAGGTACCTAGAAAATAGCGTGCTTGCATTGGCAGTAGCGTAAACGTGTCTGCTCTTCACTCAGAGTAACTGTCTTCGCAGTTGACTAAGCCTTAGCTATTTCAGTTTTTTGTGAGCTTGGATTTATGATGAGTTTCCGTGAGGTGCAGTCCCGTAACTTCAAACTTGGGTCTTTATTTGGGTATTAACCGATGCGCCTGCGCAGCCCTCGGTGTCGCGCGTAACGCAGTTAACGTTTCCCCCTCCAGTGGGTCAGTGCCCGAGAGAGGTTCCAACAAGCAGCCGATCTGATCGATGCAGAACAGCGGATGAAAAAGTCTATGTGGGGTCAGTTCTGGTCAGCTCATCAGAGGTTTTTCAAGTACCTTTGCATAGCGTCGAAAGTGAAGCGGGTGGTGCAGCTAGCTCGGGAGGAAATCAAGAACGGGAAGGTACGTTGATCAAGAACTGGTTTTTAAATATCTTTAAGTGTGAAGCTAGTAGATTTTTTTAATAACATTTTTGGATGGTAGTAGTGTGCTCTTGTATGTTATCGAAGCTATTTACTGAGCAGAAATGCAGGCAGAACTAAAGTCAGTCTTGGTGACAGTGCCTTGTACCCGTTTGTCCTGTAGTGTGTGGTTATTGGCCTGCAGTCCACAGGAGAAGCGAGAACGTTGGAAGCCTTGGAGGAAGGTGGTGGTGAACTGAACGACTTTGTT
This sequence comes from Rhynochetos jubatus, assembly GCA_027574665.1. Classification (NCBI taxonomy): domain Eukaryota; kingdom Metazoa; phylum Chordata; class Aves; order Eurypygiformes; family Rhynochetidae; genus Rhynochetos; species Rhynochetos jubatus. Next base: position 15,512,755 of record CM050666.1, on the reverse strand, counting down.
TCCACAGCAAAGTAAGACCTGGCGTTTGTTAGAACCGTCCTTTACGAAACGCGCTGTGACGCGGCTTTGTGCGCAGCAACGTGTCCTTCCACGCGCAAAACGTGCATCAGTGCCCGGGAAGCTGGGTGTCCTTCGCACCGCTGCTCCTAAACTGGCAGCGGTGCTCGTGCCAGGCGTTGCTTGGCGCCTCGTTCTGCCCGCGCTCTGAAAGGATGCGTTCCGGTGTGGGACTGCTCTACCCGCACTGGGAGGAGGGGAAGACGGGCACGTGTGTGCCGCGTTTACACCAAACAGGTTACAGCTGCGACTTTCCTCTTTCATCCCATCAGCCCCTTCCAGTCCTGAGACCCCCTTAAAAGGTTAATCTGCCACTTAAACGGAGCAGTAGGAAAACGGCGGTAGCAGCAGCCCTTGATGCCAGAAGCACGTAACAAGTCAGGAGTAACAGTGCTGTAAAGTGAACGTCTCCTGCCTGTAAGAAGGTGACAAAGGCAGTAACACGGGTGACAGTTACACAGTGCTTGTGTAATGCATTCGCAAGGAATAATGCTTCAGGGAAGCCAAGCAACCTGTTAATGCTGCGGGTTTCTACTTTAAATGCAAGTTTCACTGAAGAACCCTTTTTTTTTTTTTGTTCCTTAAACAGAGGAGTGTTCCAGTCCCTTATTGAAAAGCACTTTCCAGCTCCTGACAGGAAGAAGCTGTTCAGCTTGTTGGGAATTGACTTGACCGCTCAAAGCAATAACAATTCACCCAGAGACAGCCCTTGCAAGGAGAACAAGATAAAGAAACGGAAAGGTAAAGTCCGTGCACCAGTGCCGTAGTGCAGATGGGAGCGGGCTCGGGGAAAGGCACGGGAGCGTAACCGTCGGTACAGACATTCATGGAAGGGCCTGTAGCACCAGTCTCTGAAGACTTGTGTTGGAACTTCCCGCTGACAGGTTTTGAAACTCCTGCTGAAGCAGTATGACCTGTAAACTCTGGTTACTTCTTCGCTCAGAACTGGGTTGATCTAGTACGGGGCCGCATCCCAAAACGCCTTGCCACGTATCAGACCGCTTCCTGATGCAGCCACACAAATAATTGCTTTCTTTTTCTTGAGGCTTAGTAAAGAGAAGCCTCATACCACCCCCTTCCAGAACTGGTTGTGTTCTTAGCCAGCAGAAGGTGGTCCTAAGAAAACTGGGGAGAGAGGTCTTACTTAAAACTCCTCTAGATTCCTGTACAGTTCCATTTCTGGAAGGTGAATCTTTCTCTAGTTTGTACGCAGTGGTGGTAAAACAAACCTCCGATGTAGACTGCAAGGTCTAAACTAACTTTTTTTCCTTCTGGGGTGATGGTGGCGATGGAATTAGGTGAAGAAATAAGCAGAGAAGCCAAAAAAGCTCGCAAAACAGGTGGCCTTGCAGGTAGCAGCTCTGATGAGAGTGAAAGCGAGTCTGATGCTTCAGACAACGAAGAAAGTGACAATGAGAGCTCCAAGTTTTTGAGTTCCGGAGATGATGACGACTTCAACCCATTCAGAGATGAATCCAGTGAAGATGATGAAGACGGTAAGAGAGTTCAAGTGTTTCATCAGGCAGGTAGCTGTACTTGCAGGCAGCGTACAATCCTTCCTAACCAGTTCAGTGAGCCAAAAATAAGAACGTTCGATAAGCATGGAGCTTCATTCTGATGAGACAAATTAGTAGTAGAATGCTGATTTGCATCTGCTTTAAGTAGGTTTTACACACTGGAGTTCAGACTTCTAGATGTCACCTTTTGTAGTGAGAATGTAGTTCAGAGGAAAGGATGGCTTTTTACTGAATGCTTAAAACTTTCTGAAAAGAACTTTATTTAACTTCAGATCCCTGGTTAATTAGAAAAGAGCATAAAAAAACTAAAGAGAAGAAAAAGAAGAAAAGTATAGACCCCGACTCTATTCAAAGTGCCTTACTAGCTTCTGGGCTCGGATCAAAACGACCTAGCTGTTTCACTTCCGCTGTTGGCACCACCACTTCTAGTACCAACACGTCAGGTAAGGGTAAGCTTCTTTGGCACTTGCTCACTCTCTTAGCAGTTAGGCAGTGAAATTCGAAGTCTTGAAGAGTTTCTCTTTCAATTGCAGCAAACAGTAACACAAACAGCAGCTTTGTAACCAGTCAGGACGCTGTTGAGAGGGCCCAACAAATGAAAAAAGAACTGCTTGATAAACTGGAGAAGCTGGCTGAAGATCTCCCACCTAACACACTGGATGAGCTTATAGATGAACTGGGTGGTCCGGAAAACGTTGCAGAGGTAGGCTGATGTTCACGTTTAGGAAAAAGGGGTGTGTTTTCTCCTGGGCGTGTGTTGCAGAGACTGACGGTTTCTTGTTGGGTAAATCGCAGAAGATGCTCTTGCTCCGTAGTGGTGTGTTTCTCTAAGCAGCTCTAGTCAATTTGCAGCTGGTGTGTATGAGAGAAAAAGCAGCTGTACTTCATCTTCGTAGGCAAGGAAGGTTAAGAACCTGTGTAATTAAACTGCATTAGTGAAAAGCCTGATGAACTAACATCTCAATAGCTTTAGAAACCTGTCTCTGCCAAGTGGAAACATGCTTGTGATTTGAAGGTCCCTGTTAAAATCAGTGACAGTCTCAGCTGTCCAGTGTATTTTCTCACTGGTGGCGTTCTGTTGGTAAACCCGTTATGGACAGGAGTACAATACTAAGCCACTTCTACGTGGGTATGCTTTGTTAGGCTTTTGATGCCCGAGTTGTCTCCAAGTAAGTGTTCCACACAGCAGATAACGGCATCAACCACAAAAATAACCCAGGTTCGGTACCGTAGTTCTGCCCTTGGAGTGACTCATCATCTCTTCAGGGTTCTGGTCGTGTGCTGGCTCCGGTATTGCCATAACGAGCTTGTGTTCCCTTTGACTTGTGAAGATGACAGGCCGCAAAGGGAGAGTCGTAAGCAACGATGATGGCAGCATATCTTACGAGTCCAGATCTGAGCTTGATGTGCCCGTTGAAATTCTGAACATCACGGAAAAGCAGAGGTTCATGGATGGAGATAAGGTAATCCTTCCTCATAGTACCGCTGATGAAGTGACTCAGGCTGTGGCTCTGCCCTTTTCAGTGATGCTCGAGGTACTCTAAGTGCTCCTTGGAAAGCGTTTTCCGTGCACTCGGAAAGGAAATACTGACTGGAATAATGGTAGAATTGAAGCTGATAGAACAAGGCGGGGAACCTTTCCTGTGGTTCATTGGGTCCTGCTGCCACAAGAGGGCAAGTGGAGTCAGTGTAGCTGCTGGTGGAACTTCTGCGCTCTGTTACACGTGAGGGTAAATGCTCGTGTTCCTGTAAGCGACTGGCGCGCACGCCGAACTCGTAGATTCTTTCAAGGCAAAAGCGTGCGGATACCAGAACGGCTGTAGCCTCCTCCTCCTGCAGTAGCAGACGCTGCTTTGTCTTCTCTGTTGCTCGCCATCGCAGCAAGTCTCCCCGTGTCCCTGCACTCTTCTCACGAAGCATAGGCCAGCATCAGAGAAACCCGCCCGTCGAATGGCGCGACTGCGGCGCGCTGCCTTTCTTCGTTTGCACGGGAAGGTGCTGCTGAAGAGCCAAGGGAAAACCGCCCCTCCCACTCCGAAATGTTACCCAGTTTGTTAAACTCTGCTAGAGCCGTGCTTTCCCTTCCCTCCCCTCCCCGCGATCAGACCAAGTGTCAGTGCAACCATTCCAGACCCATCCTAGTAACTGTAAAACTAAATTCTTTTATAAAGTGAAGCTGGATCTTGGCTTTATTGCTAACTAACAACTCCTTTTTAATGAAAGAACATTGCCATCATCTCGGAGGCTGCCAGCTCTGGTATATCGCTGCAAGCAGACCGCAGAGCTAAGAACCAGAGACGGAGGGTTCACATGACTCTGGAGTTGCCGTGGAGCGCGGACAGAGCAATACAGCAGTTCGGTAAGTAACGTTTTGTATCCTTCCCCTAGCAGTAAATCCAGTTCGGATTGTGGAGTTTGCTAACTCAGGGAAAACAGATTGACGAAGCAACCTCTTAGGGACCCTTCCAGTCTCGGTTGCCCGTGAGCAGAACCGGTTTAGCTATAGCTGGTGGTCTTGGCGGTTTTGACAGAAACCCAGCAAACGAGCTGAGGCTGCAGCGTAGGGATTTTTCATGTATCGAGTGACTGTGGAAGCTGCCACAACTGCGGAGCACTCGCGTGCTGCTTTCTCCTGGCTGTGTTACAGCAGAAACTGATTTTCAGCAGGATCAAGTTCTAGGTGTTCTCTTTATTCTTCACAATTGATAGGTTATTAGTAAAGTGTTCAGTGAGGTGGAGTTTATTTAACAAACGCGCTTCTACTTAATTACCCAGGAAGAACTCATAGATCCAACCAAGTGACTGCCCCAGAGTACGTGTTCCTCATTTCTGAATTGGCGGGCGAGCAGAGATTTGCGTCTATAGTTGCCAAAAGACTGGAGAGCTTGGTAAGATTGTTTCAAGGAGCCTGATCCTTCACTTGAGAAAATACAACTTAAATTTCTTTCCTTGAAAAACTGATTTAATTACAAAGGTGTGTCTCAACAGGGAGCCCTCACCCATGGTGACAGACGGGCTACGGAAACTCGAGACCTCAGCAGATTCAATTTCGACAACAAGGTGATGGTTCTGGTTCTGTTTGGAAGCCCATGCTGTGCTGCGTAGTCCGCAGAGGCCCTGCCGAGGAAGGGTTCCTTCCGCGCCCTGCAAAGCGCTTTAGCTGTATCGCTCTCCGACAGGAGGCCCGTTCCCGAGCTAGCCAGCAAACGTCCTTAATCCTGTTTGCGAAGCCGCGTGGGTCATCCACGTACGTGTCAACTGCGTGTCTGTGGGTTGACAGTCCCGTCTGAAGTAAACGGTGGTGTCCTTTCGGCCACACCTGAAGGATTAGTTTGGCCGTTCCCAGTAGGAGTTAAGACCGGGCTGTTTATGTAGTGCGGTTACGACTGACAGGCTAATAGCCAGCTCCCCTCGCTATTGCAAAGCAGCACGCTTTGCTGGGGAGTACAGGTGCGTGTGAAGCCACGTGTGCTTGGGGCTGAGCGCCTGGGGCTGAGGCACAAAGGGTCACGGTGTTAGAGCAGCGTTCTTTCCCTTGCGCAGTACGGCAGAAACGCGCTAGAGATTGTTATGAAATCCATTGTCAACCTGGACTCCCCGATGGTCTCGCCTCCTCCTGATTTTCCTGGGGACTTCTTCAAAGGTGAGTGTGACCCAGCGCGTGCCGTCGCTACGTTGTGATCCTTCTCCAGCGTGCAGAAGGCGCAGGGAATTCTGGAGCTAGGTAACGCTTTCGGCTCCCGCTGGGCGTTACGCCTGTGCACGTTGCTGGGACGTCGAAGTTGACGTGGGAAGCCAGATGTGGCCTCTCAACATACGGCGTGTTTGTATCTGGCCAGAGCGTCGCGTACAGATGTGCAGCTCCGTTTTCCCGTGGCATTGCAGTATCTTGCTCTCCTCTGGGCCCGGGTACAGTGCCGGTAGTAGTTTGCCATGCCGGTGCTTCCGGCAAATTTCTGTCTCGCTTACTGATGTATCGAGGTGAAATTGCGAGTAACGTGTTTGAGGGGTGTCGGGCGTGTTGGAATTGGGTCCTCAAGCACAGCTTGTTGAGCAGTCTGTGCTCGTGCGTTGGTTTTGAGACGGCAGAGCAGCTGCCATGTAACTTCTCTGTTTCCTAGATGTTCGTCAGGGGTTGATCGGTGTAGGCTTGATAAACGTAGAAGACAGATCTGGAATCCTAACGCTTGATAAAGGTATTTTGCGTTCCGTGTGTCTTGAGAATGTCGCTGGGGATATCCTGTGTCGTGATAGTGGATTCCCGCAACAGAAATGACGTCGTCACTATCGGAAAAGTGATGGTTTTGGAGAACTTGCGAGTGTTTTCCTCATTTCGGAAAGGATGGATGAAGTAGTCTTTTTGAGACTGAGAGCTTGTTGTCATCAAACCTACTTTTTGTTGACCTAGTAAGTGTGTTTCTTACTCCTTTTTTTCAGATTATAACAATATAGGGAAATTCCTGAACAGAATTCTTGGGATGGAAGTACATCAGCAGAACGCTCTATTCCAGTACTTCTCCGACACGCTAAATGCAGTTATTCAAAACGCGAAAAAGAATGGAAGATACGATATGGGCATCTTGGGTGAGGAAACCAGCTTTTCAGTACCCTGGTACTCGCGTAAGGACAGAGCAGCCCAATAACTCCAGCCTTTAACTCCTTTCCCTTTAAGATTTGGGCTCTGGGGACGAGAAAGTAAGGAAGGCAGACGTTAAGAAGTTCTTAACTCCCGGATATTCTACCTCTGGACATGTAGAACTATACACAGTAAGTTAATTCTGCCTCTTCGTTGTACGGACTAAGAAAACTTGACTTGCCAGCGGGTTTTTAAAAGATGGCACTCAGCCGCGTGTGCTGCGTGAGGGGAGGTTCCAGCCCTCTCGCTGGGCGGTACTTGGTTCTGTGGGTCGGTTTCCTGTGTCTGTAGCTGCGCTAAAGCCTGTTCCCAATCCAACACCCCTCGTGGCTCTTTTCCAGATCAGCGTGGAGAGAGGAATGTCTTGGGACGAGGCAACTAAGATCTGGGCAGAGCAGACGGGCCCAGATGATGGATTTTATTTATCGCTGCAGGTGAGATTCTTTGGTCTCAGAGTACGTTCGGCAAAGCAGAATCTAAATAGGTAGATTCTGTCCAAACACGCCATCTCCTCTGAATTTTCTGTTCAGATTAATTACTGTTCTCAGTGCTTTCAGTCTTACATTAAACCCCACGTTAAGCTTGTTTCTGACTCTGCAGTCCTTTTTAGCGGTTCAGGATATTTTCTGGTAGGAAGGTGAGCCCAAATTACCAGCCGTTATTGAAACCTGCGTCAAGAAACCAGGTGCTTTCCCCGTAAGGAAGAGTTGGGAGGTTCGTGTAGGTTAGCGGTGGTGTCCGACTGCGCGCACACACGCGCCGTTACTCCGTAAGAATGCGGTACGGAATCGCTTACGGGGGGATGCCGTCAGCGTGTTTAAACTTAGAGGTTTTGGTTTGTCTTTCTTTTTCCAGATAAGAAATAACAAGAAAACCGCTATTCTAGTAAAAGAAGTGAATCCTAAAAAGAAGCTTTTTTTAGTATACAGACCAAATACTGGGAAACAACTCAAACTAGAAACGTGTGCCGACCTGAAAAAGAAGTATAAGAAGGTAACCTTTAAAAAAAAAAGCTAGTTTTAAACTTGGGAAAGTTTTAAAAGAAATGAAAGGACTTTATTTATGATGAGAAAGCTCTGGATGTAGGCATGCAGAAGCCATGTAGACCCAGCTATAAAAGACCCAAATACAAGCTCTGCTCTGGAAAAACGAGCCTAGTTTTTGACTTGCTAGAGCTCTACACAAATACCAGAAAAATCACCTGTGGTGTGGTAATACGAAATGAGGGGTTTCTGGTGTCGAGCAAGGGACAGTCTTGCTTCTGTGTAAGGTGCACAGACGTGCTCTTGAATAAGCAGCCGTGTAGAGAGTGTTCTCAGCAAGGATTCTGAAGCTTCAGCTGCTTGCTGATGACATCTTCAGTTCTGTATCGCGTTGTTTTGTTTAGCGGCTGGCGAGACGCCTCATGCTTCGCGTAAACAGTTTGGTGGTACTGAAATCCTAAAAACTTGGGGAAACTCTGAGATCAGGTTGGTTTGTTGGAAAAGCTCTGAGATCCTGCTGTGTTCAAGCATTTTGCTCATCCATCGAGATGGCATTTTGGTGGAGTAGCCGGGAAGAAGGGGATAACGTCCCTCTCTTCACCATCAGAATGTCGCTGCTCCCTCTGTCGTAGCAGTGACCAAAGTGGTGGTGTTGTGCGCGAGTCGTGATGTGTTCTGCCTCGTTATTCCCAGGTACCTTCCGAAGATGCTCTGCCGCACTGGTTAGAGCAGTACAATTCTTCTGCGGACACCTGCACCCATGCTTACTGGTTAGTGTTTGCATGCACGTGGATGCCTGAACTTCCAGCTCACCGTCACTGGTTTATCACTCCTGTTCCGCTGTTCCCCGTGTGAGATCCGGTGTTCCTCGCTTAACAAAAATCACCCCATTGACCAGTTGCACGACCCAACCTTTGAGTGGAAGCGTGAAGCTTTGCCCCGGCCCTTAAAGTCCCGATGTACCAGTTGAAGGGTGATGTGTAAATTGCACCCAGCAGCAGTTCGGGGACCCCGGAGTAGCTTGTGCTTTAAGCATCTTGATCTGCTACTGCGGTAGGACAGTTCAAATGTTGCTGTTCCTGGGGAACAGCACGACTGGTAGAAGTTCCAGATTAATACTGGAGCTTCTGAAATTCGCTGATCAGATCCCAGTTTCCCGTGTAACAGGTTCAAGTTCTTGGTGCTGGAAGTGACTGGTGCCTCTGGCTTACAGCTCTGTGCATTCTGAAGGTCTGGCCCCGACCAGGCCAGCACTTCTCCAAGCTGTGGCGTTAGAGACGTGCTGTGGGTCAAGTATCCTCCCCTACGGTGTGCTTGCAGCCCTTGCTCAACTCTTACATAACGTCAGGTCTCCGTTTTGATTGAACTGGGTGCTCGTTGGTGGCAGAAGCCTTCTGAAAGCTGTCTCTCTCTCTCTGCTGCAGGAGAGGCAATTGTAAGAAGGCCGGTTTGGGATTGGTTTGTGAAGTGGGACTCCGCTGTCGAACTTACTATGTCTTGTGTGGTTCAGTATTGAGCGTCTGGACAAAAGTAGAAGGCGTTCTAGCCTCTGTGAGTGGTACAAATGTGAAAATGCAAATAGTTCGTCTAAGAACAGAAGATGGGCAGAGGATTGTAGGTGAGTGTGTCTCTTCCTGTATCTCTGTCTTGCGGTAGAAGGTGGTGGTAACTTACATCGCTGGGGCTGGATCCCGTAGGAGGCTGGATCAAGATGCTGACAGGAGAAAAGGCTCCTCAGTAGGAGGGTTGGGGAGGGGCAGAAGTGCAGCCGTTGAAATCCTGTTTGTAGTACAAACACTGCTTTGAGACAGGCTAAGGGAGGAGGGAATTCTCTTTCCAGCCAGGCCTTGGCACACTTGCTGTCTCAGTTCTGCTTTACTAGAAACAAGCCCTTTGCAGCCCGTTCCAGCCAAGGTACCTTTGGAAACCATCGGGGCTCTGCTCTTTTCCCTACTTGTGGCAAAGAATAGTAAGCCCTTGAAAGAGTTGTTTTCATGGCTTTTGAGCTACCAAAAAGCACGTGTAATCGATAGTTCAGAGACTTGACGGTGGTGGTCATTCCTTGTCGCTAAACCCAGCGGCGAAGCCCTCGGAGGCCGAAATCTCCGTGTTTCTAAATGCGGGCTTCCCGTGGCTGCGCGCCAGCGTGGCAGCGCCTGCCCCGTAGCGCTTTCCTCGGACGGCGTAACCAGGCTGTCGACGTTTAAACTGTCCTGGCGGTGTGACTTCCGGGAGCCCAGAACAGCAGGACTAGCTGGCTTGTGGGTTTGCGTGGCAGCGGGGTAACGTGGCAGTGAAATTTGTCATCGGGGCCGGTCGCTGCTTCGTGACCTGAAGGAAGGAGCGAGCTCGGACGGTCAGCCTCTTGCCGAGCTGCGGGGCGCGTAGCTCCGCCTGATTAGTGCTGAGCGTGGAAACAGCCGCTGACTGACAGCAAACGGGGGGATCGTCGGCTTGAGGCTGTAACGAGCCGTTGTTTGCGCGCTCGCTGATGTGTTGCTGTTTTCAGGTTTGATCATTCCTGCAAACTGCGTGTCGCCCCTTGTAAACCTCCTGTCGACGTCAGACCAGTCTCAGCAGCTCGCGGTACAGCAGCAGCAGATATGGCAGCAGCACCACCCGCAAAGCATCACCAACTTCAACAACGCGTGAGAGGACAAAGTACAGGCGTTGACTTTGGTGTTTGAGGAAAAGGCTGTAAAAGCATATCACTTGCATCAAAATCAGGGACAGATTCCAAAGAAATAGAACTTTTTCAGTTCAGTTGTGTGCTCTCAAATCCTTTGGGAATCAAGAGATCTAAGCAGGTTAGTAGAACTGAAAGCCAGCAGTTGTTTATGGTGGTGCATCTGTCTTTCCTTATGCTCTCGGTAGTGCTTCCTGTTTGCTTTTACTTTTTGGCCTTTTAAGCTACAAACCACAATTTGTTTGAAAATGCTTGAAAATCCCCAAGCAGGCTTTATTTTTATCTCGTCATACAGTGCTCAGGGTTTAACGCAGTGCATCGATGCCCTTGCTGTGGGAGATAGCCTTGAATGCATGTACTGAGTATATATCTAGAAACTATATATTGGGGTTCTCTTCAGTTTGAGTTCATACACGCATGAAACCTAGAGGTTGCACATCATGCATTCAGGTTCCTTCCCGGTTTCTGTTGGACAGCGCATGTCTCTGGAAACGGGCACGGACAGGATAAACGCGCGCGACGGGAATTCGGAGAGAAACACAATCTTGGTTGTACAGCATTGGTTATTGCATTTTTATAGTGTTTATACCCAGGTGTTGCATTTTTTTCTGGTTCTCTCCTGGGGGTTATATATTTGAGTCTACAACATGTTCTTTTTGTGATAAACATCTTAAATTAAAATTAGTTCCTTTTTAATGTATTAATGGTATTCCTAATGTGTACTGCAAAGATGGCTGGATGCCTGTTTTCCTTCAATTGAAGCATTTCCTTAATCCGAGATGGTCATGGAAACTTAAGTGCAAATTCACTTCCATCTCGCATACAATCTTCTATTTTTTACTTCATTAATGTAATTTAATTTGTCACTTGTAAGATGAAACCTTACTTGAGCTGTAAATTAGAGAATGGGAAACACTTGAGGGTTCCGCTGTATGTGCTGTTTCTGTTACCCAGTAACTTGAATACTGTTTCATATGTTGTAAGACATTGTAGAGTTTATCTGGAGCCGTTTAAAAGAAATTGTAATGTACAAATGTGAATAGTCACTTATCTATAATATGGGTAAGTTTTGTTTTGCCTATAATAGTAGATGTTTATAAGAAAGTGAAGGACAATGTTTGTCATTTCTTGCTTGCACAGGTTGCACTATTGAAAAATTGAGATTGTATAAACCTGTCCAAAAAAACTACAAGATAATGATCTTGTAGATGTCAAATAAAAGTTATTGTACTAACACGAAGTGGAGTCTTGTTTAGGCAGTCGCTACCCAAAAAAACTAACAAGTCTGTACCACTGGAATTCGACAGGACTTGGCATGTTCCCGTCTGCCTTAACCAGGCTTCTGTCTTGGGCCCAGCTATTCCGGGTGAGCTCGCTACTGAGGCGAGAAGCAGCCGCCTTCGAACCTTGATGCCTGTTTAAGCCAGGTGCACCCGACGGACCCGGAGCAGCGAGCCGGGTGGCGAGCGGCGCTTCTGTAACCGCCCTGCGAGCGGGCTCTGAGCGCCAGAAAGAGGGTTTTGAAGCGATGTGGCCAGAAGTTCGGCCTGAAGTGAGCTCCCTTCCGTGAACGAGTTCGCTGGAGGAGCTGCCTGTGCCGGCGTCTCGGCGCAGCGCGGCGCGCCTGCTTGTCGGGAAGGACGTCTGCCAGCTTGCCTCGGCTCCCGGGCTGAAAGGGTCGCGGGGTGAATCCCCTGCACGCGCTTGTGACTACCTGGGAACGGAGATCCCGGATAAACCGGCTGCTCCCCGTTGCCGTGGCGCCTGCTGCGTCCCTGTAACGCACTCGCAGTGCGGGTGGTCGGCGCGCTGGGGGGCTGTGCGGCTGGCACTGAGGGGAAGCGCGCCCGAGAGCTGGGATACCCGGAGGAACTGGCTGTACCCTGGAAAACCAGAGGCAGGGGGTGGGGGAGGGTGTGCATGTGCTCTGTACCCTTGGCTGGATGTATTTGGCATCCGTTCCAGGGAAAGTAACGGGGTTTGGGGAAGTACATTGACAGGTTACTGTGCAACAGAGCAGTTGGGTTCACTGGTAAGGGCGAGCTGTGTGGGGACCTCGCTGTCTGTTTTTTAATTATGGGGTGTAGAAACGTCTCCCACCTGAGACGGTAACATCATCTTGTAATCCCCAGTAAGACAGCTCTAGAAGCGGTAGGTTCACAAACAGGGATTTGTTAGGGGTTTTTGAAACAAGTCATTATTTAAATACCCTTCAGTTCCTGCGTGCTCTTCCAGCCTCTCGTGCCAGCCTTGGGAGGAGCAAATCCTGAGCTGGATGTACTCTGCGTGGACAGCCAGCCCCTGACACTTTATTTCAGGAGTCTACAGCGGCTGCTGCTCCCTCGCACCCTCTTCACCTTCCCATGGACTTGTGTCCCCTGGAGAGGATAAAAACCCACAGTCCTGGCACTTAAGGACCCGTAGGAACCGTTCCCATCCCAGAAACGCATTCCCGCCCTTGCTCTCCTTCGCCTGTTCTCTGCTGCTTGCACGGCCAGTGCCTTGGCTCTGTCGCTCGTTACTGACCCATCCGCATCCACGGCTCCCGAGTGTTGCGACACGGCAACGCTGGCCTGCAAGATACAGAAGTGTTTTCCTCTCAAACGTTTGTGCTCGGTGGTTTTTCGGTAGCAGCTTGTCCCTTGCAAGAGCTGCTGAGAAACTTGGGGGAGAAAAGGAATATAAATAGCGCCGTGGATGGGATAAGGACCAGTGCCCGTTGGACAAGCAGCCTCCCAGGGAGGAGAAGGCAGAGAGCGAGTGTCGTGTCTCAGCAGTGACCAGGCTCGGTGAGCGCAGCCTCTGCGCTTCTGTTCGCGGGGCCTTGACCCGCTTCCCGCCAACGGCCTTCCGAGATGGACGTACAGCGTGTGAAGGCCAGGCGTCTGCTGGCGGGCAAAGCTCAGCGCGCAACGGTAGGAACTTCTGTGCCGCCTGGGGTCTGGCAGCGTGCTGAGGAAGGGGAAGACGCGTACTTAAGTTGACTTTGGAATTGAAGGGATGAAATTTTGGGTTCTCATTTTCTAAACTGTCCTTTGACAGCAACTACGTTTTGACTTGTTAACTAGCTCCATACCTAAGGTACCTCTGACAGAGGCAGTGCAACTCTAGCCCATTGGACCCCCGCTGCACAGCCAGTTTGCAGTTTGTTTTCCAGGCGCTGCACGGTCCGTTGGGAACACGCACCTCGTGTACGTAAGCCCCCAGAGGCGGCCGTTGTCTAGTGCGTGTGGTGTTCTCTTTGTACGCGGCGCAAGTTCTGCAACCTGTGAATGTTTGTCGGGTGAACCATCAAGGGGGTGTTGTGCTTTGTGTTGGAATAAGCTTCACGCGGATCCCATCGTGGTCTGTACGTACGCAGAGAGTATGTATATAGGGATGTTAAAGGCTACTGAGTGTAAATAACCGTGCTTTTTCCTTCATGACCTTCCCAAGATGTATTCCTGTTTTCTCAACCTGCTGAACAGGCTGTTTGTGTGTACTTGGAAATGTGTATGGCGTGCGTACAACGTCCAGGGATGTCTGTGTGCGCTGTGGGTGTACATGTTCTCAACCTTTTCCTCAACGCTGCCGCTTGTCTGTGCCGTGATCCTTCTGAGGCCCTGCGGTTCTGTTCTGTATTTCTAGCGTATAATGCGTTTTCTTGAGAGAAATTGATTCCCCATGTCTTTCAGTGACTGGGACTATTCACTTAGTGCCTGTATCAGAAAGGAAGGTGTGAATTTTCACGTAGTTTCTTCAGTCTTTCCAGCGCATTTCCCATCTAAGTTTTAATCCTAGATGCGTTTCCATTTCCTGCCACCGACTGGTATCTCCGGCGGGGCGTTCCCCGAGCTCCCACGGTACAAGTTCTGGAATTAAATCAGCAGCAGTAGGACCTGCCCACTGTCCGAACACGTAAGAGTATGATTACTACTCACAGATGTTAACTGGGAATGGCGAGTAATTTGGGAGTAGAACAAACACATCTGTTGTAGAGTATTTCCCGGGAAAGCTTTGAGCTTCACCTCACGTCTGAACGTACAAAACACGCAGAACTTTCTTACCTTTGGAAAAAATGGTGCATATTGTAACGGCCAGATAACAGTACATATATTTATAGCAAGCGGGAGATGAATGGGAAGTCCCCTGAAGTGTCTCTTATTTAGCCCTTAGGCTTCCAGCGGGCATCCCAAAGACCCTGCCCTTCTCCTCTTGCTGGGACGGGCTGTGTCCGTGCAGCTGTGTCCCGAATTCAGTGGTTTGCAGAGTCCTTTGAGTACAGAGTCACTGCGAGAAGCGTCCAGCTGCAAACAGCAACGAAATACTCCCGGTACTTTCTGTGGTCAGTACGAGCTTTAAGAGTGAACGCTGAGGAATAACGGAGGTGTCCTGTCACGCCCTGGCAGCTGCAGCACGCGGCTCCATGTCACGGGCTCTCATGGTAAAGGCTGACAAAGTTGGCAGCAGTAACGAAGCAGCGCAACCGCAAACCTGCCCGAGTGTCGAACGAGACGTGGGAACCCCCGAGGGCTGACGCGTCGGCTGCGAGCAGTGCCGGCCTCGTTTGCTGCTGAGGTGGTGTACTGAGGCTGGAAAGCAACGCTCTCTTTAAGGAGAAAAACGTGAAGGAGGGAAGAAAAGACTGGAAATACCAGTGTTTCTCAGCCACAGCTACAACAGCTGAGGGCGGATCACCTCTAGAACCTTGTGCTGAAGAGTGGTATGGAAAAGCCTAGCAAGGACTTACTTGATTGTGACGTTCTTTGCTGTTTCTTAATTGGTCCCAAACAGTTTCTGAGTGAACAAAGTTTGAGGCAGAAATAAGGCTCAAGAACAGGAGCTGGACAGGCTTCCGCTGAGGCCAAAACCCGTATAAGCGATTTTTCACCTGCTGTGTCATGAACCGATACCGCAGGTTTCGGCAGAACTGCACGCCACGTGTGTCAAGATGCTGACGTTCCTTTCCAGGATAAAGACGCCTGTGCTGAGAGGACAAAGTAATGGATCTGCACGTAAACAGGCAGCTTAACTGACACAGAAATACTCTGGGATTTAAGCCATGGGGTTTGCCTGCAGGTCCTGCAGAGCTCGGATACCTGAATCAACAGGAGTTACGTTTTATTTTGTAAGAACTAAGTTTGGTCAGCGTCCTGCACTTGGCTGTGCTTAGGGCATAACCCCAACGAGACGGGTCACCTGCGGAGGAGGAGCTTTTCCTAAAACCAGTTTGCACCGGGAAAGATAAAGAGACGTTTCTGATCACATTCGTATGTACCTACTTGCTGATTTGGAGGGGCTGGCCAGGCACATGCCAGATTCGCTGCAGGCACATAATGGCACTTCGATTTGCCGAGTCATTCAATGCATTTTTCAGTCACTGACGTGAAGTCCCACGACCTCCTGAAGTTTGTGTGAGGTGGGTGGTCGCTGCTTAGCATCTTCCAGCGCTCCGGCGGAGGAATTGGACCGCGGCCCTGCAGTAACTGGTGCTGTGAGACTGTCTCTGCGCAAAGGAAACGCGCTCGGTGCTTCTTCAATCTACACTTTTAGCAGTCCAGCGTAACGGAATCTCGCAGGCGCGTAACACTGAAGACGAACTGTGTGTTCTTTTCGCTGCCTGCTCTCGCTGGAATCCTTTGCCAGCCCTGAGGACTTCACCCTCCGGCGCAGTGCTGCGTTCCCCACGTGCGCAGGCAGTTCCTGCACGTGCCACTGTCCTCATCCAAAGCGATAATCTGGAGTGCCCAGCGATGAAACGCTACAGCGACGCTGAGCCAGATTTGTACTCATAAAAATGACAAACCGTGGAACATGATGAATTCTGTGCTGAGTTCTTTTTTCGTTTGGTAAAAAAATGTTAAATAAATTCAACCAGCTACTAACTGGGGGCTCTTTTCCCTTTTAATTTTCTGTTGGGAACAGAAAAGTTCCCCCCTTACGTTGTTCACACGGCAACGCCTTTCAGCAACACTCCGCGTACGCTAAACACCCTCGTCAGCCCATTTTAGGACCCTTCCGACCAGCAGAAGGCATGTTGCAATACGCCACCCATCTTTTCCTTCAGTCCACTTCCATAGCTGGCGCTTAACCTGGTCAGTGTCGCTGGGTAATTAAACTGGCTGTGTGGGTAGCTAGGAGCAGATTCACAGCGTGCCCGGAATGCTAATTATAACGACCTTCAGCAAGGGAGGAGACTTTCTAAAGACTAGATCCAGATTGGAAAGTATCAACTTCATACGTTACGCATAGCAGGCAAATCTCGTTGTCCAAGAGTTCATTTGGGATAAACAGACTAATCTAATCTCATTTTTGTAAATCATTTGAGATTGACTTTTGTTCTCGTTTTTCCCAAATCTGGAGAAGTGACGATGCCAAGTTCTCAGCAATAAATGGAGATGCCCAAACCTCAGAATTTAATTATTCATTTTCACAGAGTAGATTTTGTTCTGTAAGTAAGGGAGAAATGTCTTAAGAGAGGTTTTGGTTGGCTTTTTTCCACTGTGTAAATAATACACCTTAAAAATGCCAGAGAGGCAGCTCGTGAGCTGACGGCTTCTGCCTTTGGAAGCCCAGGTCTGGGTTATATGTTCCTTCCTTCCACGTTTATAAGCTGGAAGAATTGACTGTGCCTGCTAAAGACACAATGAATTGCAGGGCATGAGAGAGATCAGTATCAGCTTAGCCAGAGGGACTGAGTTAAACCGTAAACCAGGGTGCAAGTGATTCGACTGCTCCTGGGTAAGATCTCCCAGGAAGCTACGCGGTGAATAAAAAGGTAGACGTGAGCAGTGCAACAGTGAAGATCTGAGGGGGCAGCTGGTCTCTGAAACCCTTCCCAGAGAACCAGGCTTTGGGAGCGTCACGGAGGCAGCGCTTGGGATCAGGACATTCCTGGCGACAGCCAGGGGCGTCACTTTGGCATCAAGGGGTGTCCTGGGGCAGGAACTCAGTGGATGTGTTAAACTCACCCTGGCAGAAGCTGCATCTGAGGCTCTGGCCTGGGGCGAAGGAGCCACCCGTGCCATGCACTGCGCTCTGCCCAGCTGTGCTGCTGTGTGGCTGGGATGTACCCCATGGTGTTCCTCCTTCCCCTTTTCTCGGCTCTGTGCTCTTCTCTCCCCCCCCCCCGTCGCTGTGAAGCTCCACATTCCTTTCCTCACAGTCATTTCCAGTTTCCAGCCCTGGGCTTTGCTTCCACTCTCTCCTCCACTTCCTTTGCTCAAATGACCAGTAACAAAACAATTAGGGATGCTCCCGTCAGGCTCTACAGTTGGTGTCGCACTGAGGCTCTGAGGGATAGAAGGGTTTGTGCCTCCCGATGATTCCTTTCAGGAATGTGTCGCTGGCCTGGTGACGCCTGGTTTGCACTTGGAAGTTTTCCATGAGGCTTAACCCTGACGAGTCCCTCCCAAGGGCAGGCAGCTTCTGCAGCCATCGCAGGTGTCACGTGGATGCTTATTCCACGCTGGCACAACTTGGTTAGGGCACTCGGGTGTTTGACAGCAGCCTGCGTACCGTACGGGAGCCAGCACTCGGCTCTGCTGTGGATTCCTCCGCTCCCGGGCACAGAGCAGGTTCAGGAGCTTTCCCAGACAGGGCTGGGACGACAGCAAGTCTCCAAGTCTCCTCTGCCCCAGCCAAAGGGCGGGGTATGGCCTGCGCCGGGCCCGCAGCCGCGCAGGGCGGGAGGCAGAGGCAGGGCCCGGCCGTGCCAGCTGACTGCACCCGGGTTTGGGCCGCCCTCCTTGGCACGGCCTTCAAGGGCTCCCGGGCGGGAGCGGAACCAGAGTCCAGCTCTCGGGGCGAGAACGGGAGTGCTCCCAGGCAAACTGGAGGAATGGGGCAGGGCGGGGCGCTCGTTTGTCTGGAAAGACGATGCAGGGAAGCCCTGTAGTGAGGGGATAACGTGATAATCCATCCCTACAAGCAGCAGCGAGGATGGAGGAGCCCCCTGGCCCGAGCCCCCTGGCCCGAGCCCCCAGCCAGGCAGCCCACCTGGCTTCCCCCCCTGCTCGGCCTTCTGGCTGAGGGGGCTTGGTAGCTTTATTTGCCTGTTCTTAACGAGCACAACGAAGCTGGTTCCTTTCTGCTCTCATTTTCTTTGCTGGTTTTCATTGGAATCCGGGCTGGTTTTGATATTGGTGCCTGGTGCTTGTTTGCCTGGCAAACTGCAAAGAGGAAAACTCTCATTAGAGAGGTTCCAGGCCTGTGCTTTTGTGGCTAAGGGCTTGGAAACTTCTCATTCCCGCTCTGTGCTCCTCCAGGGAGACCTCCAGCCAGAGCGGCGGAGAGCACGCTTGCTATTTGTGCTATCTCAAAGGTAAACGCAGAGTAGCATTAAGGCGTCTTTATCTTAAACATTTCCAGTCTCTTCCGGCAGCTTTACAGGTGTTATTTGCTTTTCCTCCTTCTGCTACGCGCCATCTCGAAGGCAGAACGTCCCCCTCAAAGATGGAACGAGCCTGGAACCGGCTCCTCAGCCCATAGGGCAGCACCCGCCCGGCGATGCCGAGCAGCTGTCTGCCTGGCAGGGCTGTTCCGCTTGGCAGCCAGACAAAGGACTCAGGAGTAGGAGGAAAACAAGGCTGGGAGGGAAAGTCGCTCCAGATAATACAGCATCTGGCCTGGGAGGAACCATCTGAAAAGTGGGGAGCAGGGCTAGGATGAGAAAAAGTTTGTCAGGGAGAATTTAAGGGGAGAACTTGGCTGGAATAGGCATCCAAACTTCGATCCGAAATTGTTGCAAGCCTGCCTGCTGACGTGGGCCAGGCGCTGGGAGAGGATTTCCTGGGGCCTGGCTCACGGCGGCTGCCGCAGCACTGCTGGCTTTGGCACTCTATCGCTGCCCCCCTTGCAGAGGGTCTCGGAGAGCTCTTTGCCACATCGGGGGAGCAATCCAGAGCTTCCAGGGGTACTGAGGTGTGAGAAGAAAAGGCAAGAGGGTAGAGCTGGGGAATCTCTATTTCTGTTGGGGATTGGGTGGGTTTTGTGCGTTTGGTGAGGATGTGGCAGCAAGCAGCAAACCAGGCAAAAAGCAGATGGCAGCGGAGGGGCACCAAGGGCTGTCAGCCTTATCTCGGGAACAAAAACAGCAGGAGGGGAGCCTTGCTCCATCGGCAGGAACAGACACCACTGTCAGGGGCTGTAGCAAGGCGATAAGAAGGAAGCAGCAGTGGAGCCAGGAAGGATAAGATGCACGATTTTCCCTTTGTGCCAGTGTCCCAGAGAGGCCCGGGAGCACGCGAGGTGTCCCTGGAGCGGGGCCTGGGGAAGGAGGCGTTCTGCACCAGGAGCTGCTGGCTCATTACGAAAAGCACTCAGCTCTGTGAAGTAGCTTTCAAAACGTTATTTGTTAGAGCTAACACTCACTTGCATCTACCACTTTGTGCTCTTCAAAGAGGGTAAGCCTGCCTTCTCAAGACTTTAAAAGCTTGATTTTCAGCCTAGGCCTATCGGAGACTTTTCACTTGGTTTTGGATGATCATCTTAGTTTTAGCAGAGGAGAGCAGTTTGGAGATTAAACCCCAGTGCTTGGAGCTTGCAGATTAAATCAGAGCTCAGGAACTTGTCATAGATGCATCTGTTTTACATATGATGCTGGATCCCTAGAAATGTGGGGCTGAGTATTTGAATGTAAACTCTCTCCACGAAAAGGAACCAACTTCCCATCTCTTTCCCCTTGCCTGGGTCTCTGTGGTGGGGAGAGCACAATTAGAACATCCTCAAGTCACTCAGTTTATTAAACCTGACAACAATTAATTACACTGAAATTAATGCGCAAACGTAATGTTTTACACGTCAAAGACATGCCAGGAGAAAACAGGGTCTTGCTGTGCCATCTTTAATTCTTCTCATTGTTGATTTAATCCAAGACGCTAAGACACAAGGCTCGCTTGTGCTCTCCGTGTGCAGGTCTCCCAGGGCGCTGCAGACACCGATGGCTATTTAGCTTTATTCCCAGATAAAAGGGGACAAACAAGCTTGTCTTAACGCATGGCCCAAGGCCCCTCGCTCTACTGCGGAGAGCCGTCCTGACAACCCGCTGCCAGCACCTTCCAACATCACACTTGGCATGTGTCTTCCTTACACCCTCGCCAGAGGGGTACGGCATCCAACCGCGCAGAGCTTTGGGAAGGGAAAACCTCCTTGAGATCAGTCAGAGCTTGGCCAAGCAGGGGCTGGAAGGCTCGCTCTGTGGAAACGCTGGCTGCCGAATATTCCCAGTGGTTTGGGAGGAGCTGAGGTGAGAAAGTCAAACCAGGAGAGCGAACGGAGAAAATACAAAGGAAAAAACCGAGGAGGGGGATGGGGTGAACGGCATAGATCTTACACAACTGAGAAGAGGTTCGTACCTGGAACATGCATCGTCTGGGCTTGCAGATGACGGAAGAGACAGGCACTTCCTACTGTCCATCCTCCACTGCTGAAAAACACAAGCACACGTTTATTTTCAAGTTACCTCAGTGTGGGAAAAGTTGGCAAATGTCACATAGGTGGTAAAGCAGCTCTGCTGTACTTCCTGCTCTGTGACTTGGCCACTTGGTGATTAAATGCTGCTTTTGCTGTCAGTAAACAAGACTGTGCCATCAGTCTGCAGAGCAGGGACCTGCGGCTTGCTGCAAACCGCCTGAAGCGAGCGCGCTGCAGGACCTGTAGCTAGGCTGGGTGCAAGGTTTGCACATGCAGAACACAGCTCTCAACAGCACAAGCTACGCTCGTGACGTAAAACAAGCGTAAACTGCAGGCAGCCCCTCAGAGGGAACTCGACTCTGTGGTCACCCCGCTAAACAGTCAGCCCAGGGCCCAAGCACGATGGTGGTTTTATTCTTGTGGCCACACCTGGTTCAGAGCAGCTGAAGTGAATCAACAGAGTGCAGGGCAGATGGGAAGAACTTGCAGGAACCTCCTACCCAAGCCAGCTTCAGCAGAGTCTGCAAAATACCAAGAGGCAGCTAGTAAAGTCGGCGGAAGCTTACGTAGCGTCTGAGGCCGAGCAGTAAGGTTGCCATGTACCAGGGTCTTGTGCCACCACTGCTACCTCTGCCCAGAGAACTGCAGAGCCGACATGAAATACCGAGATGTACTGCTGTGTCCCTGCTTACAGGACAAATGATCGGGGCCTGCGAGCCTGGCCATCTCATTGAGCCTGACCCTCACAGTTCGCTCCAAACTTGTGCTGGAGACAGGATAAACTCTACAGGATCGTTTCCTTATCCCCCCTTCCCTCCTGGAATAGTGTGTATTTTGAAGCTGTCGTTATAAAACCCAAGCAAAACACAGGGGATCTTGTTCTTCACAGTGTTGCTCTGAGCGCAGTTTTGTAGAGTTGGTGTAAAGCCGTGAAAAACACGGGAAGCTCGGAACACTCCCCTTTCGCACTCACTTTTTGTGACTGTAAACAACCGCACAGCAATGGAAAATCCCAGAGCGGCATGGCCTGCGCCTGCAGGACTTTGCTGGCCTTCCAGGAATCAACAGAACGGCAGTTATTTACAAATCTGCAAGTGGAGCTTTAGGGATGCAAAACTCTCGCTCACACAGTGCTGGATGGAAGGGTTTACCAGTGCCATCTTTCAGGACTCTAATAAGAATTACACAGTTAAAGCCCGGAGCACCAGTGTGAAAATATTGTCACTGAGCGTGTAATTCTTTGCCTGGGGCTCTCAGGTCCCCCCTCTAACAGACCGGAGCATGGATCAGTTGTTGTAAGGGTAGGCTGTGCCGCTCCGGGCTTCGCCACGATGGCTGGAGTCATGCACTTGGACCGGGGATAAAATACCAGTCTGTAACACGACGGTGTATTTCACCTGGTACCGGTCATAATCTGTGGGTGTTTCTTTCACGCGGCGTGCAGTCACTGCGGCGTGCAGTCACTAGGGCGAGAGCCGGGGCGGTTCAAAGGCTGGTTTGCTGTTCTCACTCTGCCTCAATTCTCCTTTATGCAGAGGAAATATCTTACTGCTCCGTGACTATTTCCGTGTCCCTGCAATGGAGACGGTACCTGCCTCCCTCTGCAGAGCCATCCACAGTGAGAGTACGGCGGGCCTCAGTCAGCGTCACGTAAAAGGAGTTTGCCCCCGACTTCCAAGGAGCAGGATGGGGCTCTCCGAGGTTGCTGTCCCCACCATTAAGAGCAGTATGTAGCCTTGGATTGACACTATTTAGCACGTGCAATGAAGCCACCAACTCCATCACCTATCTCGGTGGGCCTTCTGGTAAGGGACACGTGTGGGTCCTGTGGGGCTCAGGCTGTACCCAAGGAGACGCTGTCCGGGTCCCAAGCAGTTTTAGTGGCATCAATCTGGAATAATTTAATGATTACAGAGATTAATTGACGTAAGAAACAACCCTGAGTATCTTAGAGTTGGGGGGGGGCAGACACGGGCTGGAAAGCTTCGTGATTTAACCTGCAAATTTCGGTGGGGGTTTATTTTGGGGGGGGGAGGTTTCACTGCCGCTTGCAAGCAGAAAAATGAGTCACTTGTCAACGAGATTTGTATTTATTTTTCAATCCCTCAGAAGCTGCAATCTACATTAACCTTCAAGTGCAGAGAAATAGTGGTTTGAAAGAGGGAAAAAAAAAAAAAAGACAATTTTTCCTTGGCGGCATCTAGGAAAAAAAAATCTTTTATTCTAAAATCATCAACAGGTATTTTCCATCGAAATTAGCGGGGGGGGGGAGACGGGGAATCAGGCAGAGGCGAACGCCTGCCTTGAGGCGAGGGGGGGAGGCGGGAAGGCGGCGGCGGTTGGGCCGCCCTGAGGGACGCCTCAGCCCTTCTGCTCGGACGGGGGCTGCTGGCCGCGGCCCCCCCGCCGCGGGCAGAGCCGGTTTAAATGAGAAGTTGTGCCAAAACTTTCCGAAGTTAATTAAAACACCTCCGCCCCCCCCGCGCCGTCGCCGGGCTCCCCGCCGCCCTCCCCTCCCCGCCCGGCTCCTCTCACGGCGGCGTCCCTGAGGGGAGCTCCATTGTCTGTGAGGGGATGGCCGCGGCACCCCCCGCCGCCGCGCCCCCTTCGCGCCCCCTCCGCGCCGAGGTGCGCGGGGCGCCGGGCCGCCGCGGCGGGTGGCTGCCTCGTCTCCCCCAAAGTTTTTGGATCCGCGTCTCCTCATGATGTATGGATGATATATTGCATTGTGGGTGTCAATATAACTGACGGCCATATTTGCCGGTGCTGCTACTGCTGTAAACAACCCAAAGTGTCTGGGAGACACGGAGACGCTTCACTGAATTTCAGGACGCTTCTCCTCGCTCCCGCTGGCCATGTCTCTGGGAATGTCTTACAAGCCCAACTTGAACGCCCACATCCCCGGGACTCCCCTCAACCCGGGTAAGTCCGCGGCGGTAACTGGGTGGCAAGTTTGGGAGGCGTGCGGCGGGGCGCCGCACCGGCACCTGGGGGGAAGCCCCGGACTCGAGTTTTCGCCCGGTCCGGTATGGCGGGGCAGCGGCTCCGCGCCGGCTCCGCGCCGCCATTACCAGCGCCCGCCCGCCCGCCCGCCGGGCGCCGTTAGCCCGTACCGCGCCGCCTCCCCGCGGGGGGCGCCGCGCCCGCCGGGCCGGCCCCACGTCGCCGCTCCGGGGCTCCGGCCGCCGGGTTTCCTCCATGCTCGGCTCCCCGGGGCGGCTGATTGATCTGGATCAGGAATATTCCGCCGGCGCCTCAGCGAGGACCGCTGCTGGCGGGACGCCGCAAGTGCCGCTCGCGCCGCGCCTCGCCTCGCCTCAGGCGCGCGGCCGCCGAGCCGCCCGGCTCCCGCCGAGGGGCCGCCCCGCTCCGGCGGAGGGGCCGCCCGGGACCCCGGCCCCGCACCCTCCGCCGGCGGTGGGGGGGCGCCGCCAGCGCTTCGGGTGGGGCCTCCGTCCCCGCTGCCGCCTCCGGGGCTCCGGGGAGCAGCCCGGGCGGGCGAGCCGTCTGCTCGCTGGAGGTTTTTTGGAAGGGGGGGGGGGGGAGCAGTTGCTCCTCATTTCTTACAGAACCCCTTTTTAAAAATCACTCCTTTTCCTTGGATCTGTGCAGGAGTCTTTCCAACTTTTCTCCCCAAAAAGTTTCCTTGGTGGCATTAACTTTGGTCACCACATCCCCCGTTCTCCCTTCCTGCCCGGTCTCCGGGGGTACCGCCGGCGGGTGCTCCCGCTCCCGCGGGTGGTGGCTGTAAGAGCGTGTGTGAACCGGCGCAGCCCGAACAAAGCCGCAGCAGCAATTGCCTCGCCGTGGGATATTTGGAGGGGAATCTTCGCTAATCCGAGCGCGTCGGCTCGGATTAAACAGAACCAAGATGGAGAAGTTGGTTCTGACTTGAGAATAATATCCCCATCTCCCTTCCCCGCAGCCCTAGCCCGCAGGGTTGGCATCAGACCATCCGCAGCCAGAAATCAGGCTGATTTGGGTGGGTTTTTCATTATTTATTTATTTTTTTCAAAGGGAAAGTTTTGCAGTTGGGTTTAGGAGGGAGAGAAATCTGCCTGGGTGATTTTTACAGCACCGTTTCTGGCTGTAATCCTGGGAGCTTAATGAAGGAAAGGGATCAACAAGATGTACCTCTGTTCTGGCTACCAGGCAACCTTGTTTTCCTGCAAGGACTCGTCACCAGCCGGTGGATGAGCCGAGGTCCCTGCGCCTCAGACACTTCATCCTGCGCGGAGCTGAGCTCGGTGGGGCTGCGAGCGGGCGAAGGCTCCGTGCGCCCGGGGTTGGGGGGGGGGGGCAGCGTGGGCCCCGGGTGCTGCTCTGCAAAGGGGTCAGGGAGCAGGGGATGTGCCGAGGGGTTTTGACAAAAAGCAGAAGTGTCACCGGAGGAATAAAAAAAGAAAACAAAGCCCAGCAAGGGAAACCGCTCTCCTGCCAGCTCCCACGAGAACCTGTGCCTTGCTCTCCGGAACAGCCGTAAAATCGCAGGGAAAACAAAGGTGGTATTTTGCGGTGGTGGGTGAGGGGTGGGGATTAGGTCATGCTATGGGGGGGATCCGAGTCGGGCTGCTCTGCGAGCCAGGACTGCAGAATCCCGGCTCAGCCGTGCCGCTCACAACGCGAGCCGAGCGGTGAAGTTTCCGTCTCCCGTCCTCTTGCTGCCGTGTCTGTGTGCTTTCCGACGCTCCGGCTGCGATCGGGGGGTTAGAATTTTTTTTCCTGCAGTTTTATCTTTTCTCTCCCCCCCTCCCCTTTTTTTTTCCTCGTAATGGCAAGTTAGCAGCAGTTTGCTGTCATGCTGGAACTATTCCTGTCTAAGTTGTCCTCTCTTCTGAGTTCGGATCGTCCTCAACACCCCCAGAATCTTTTCAATGAAAGAACGTCCTCTGAATCCAAAATGGGCTCTCTCTTCCCTCCCTGTCTTCTGCCATTATCCTCACGCACCAGCTCTTCCTCCAGCTAGTGGTATTGCCAGCACCGTGGCCTAAGGCCAAGGGAGTTAGACAAAGCAGTCCTTGCAGTTGCACATATCGCATTCAGAGTGATACGCCTGCAAATAGCACACCCCCCCCCCCCGGAGCTTAATTCTGAGTTGAAGGGGATTGCTTCTCTATTGTGCTTAAATTAAATACCCCGCAGCCAGGAGTAGGAATCCTGGGTTTGCTTCCAAACGTGGGGTGAAGGACCCCCCCGCCCCGTCCTGCAGAGGAGAGGAAAACAGGAAATCTGTCCCTTTTGGCCTGAAATCAGCCCTGCAGAAGGCTCTCTGTATGAATGCTGAATATTTTGGTCTCGGCCGACGGAGGGCTCTGGCCAGCTGTGGATCTCACAGGGATCTTCCTCTGGGAGGTAACGCTGCTTCCCTGCAGTGCAGGGCTTGTGGTGCAGGAGTGTTTGGAAAGGCAGTGTCGACTCAGCTCCCGGAGCCGTGTCCTTGCTGCAGAGCTAACTCCTTTCAAGTTTAGGCTGAGAGTGGCCGCTCTGCAAAATGAGGTTGAAACCGCACTCGGTAGCGGCTCAGGAGACGAGGGAGTTGTGGTTGATGGGTGACTGTGCTCTGTTCTTGCACGGGAGCGTGGTGGGGACGCAGAAACCTGGGCTGAAGTCCTGAGAGAGAGGAGCTGTTTGTGGGGGAGGGAATACGGGGAGGAAGCCGCCGTGGGTTGTCGGCAGATCTGGGGATGATTGCGGGTGAGGAAAATGCAGCAGCTCCACAAGTGACTCAGGATGCTGGAAGCATCTGGGTGCTGACTCCTCTGCTTTACACCAGCCTGAGGGAAGGAGAGTGTGTTGTCACAGCAGAATTTGGTGCCTGTTCCTCTTCCCCATTGCCCACATCGGTGGTGACATCTGACCCAGGGTGTCTGCAGCCAGGTTTGCGGTGTTTTGCCCCAGTTATCGGTCATCGTCCTGGAGGGCCTGTGCTCTGGGAGTTGGGCCCCTGCGTGTAGCACCCCAGGTTGTCGGTTCCAAACTGAGCTGGGGGAGCTCTATTTCACCTTCTGCACAAGCACCTTCTCTGCCTGGGCGGTAAAAAGGTGCTCTGTGAGGGACCTGCGGTGCTGTGGCTCTGCCGTCCCAGCTTCACCTGACCCTGCAGTGTCCCAGGGGAACCTCTGTCACCCTTTCTAACAGCCGTGTTTTGATTTGCTTGTATTCTCTTGCTTATCATACTGAATCCTGCGAGGAAGTTTCCTCCTCATCTGTCTTGTGTTTCACGCTGTGTAACTCTGTTTCCCTGTAAGAGGGCCAGCTGCTGAGCGGAGGTGAAGTAGAGCATCTCCATCAACTTCACTGGAACCAGCGACTTACACCAGCTGTGAACTGGTCTGTAGTTGCCTTTCCCCTTGTTCCCATGTGTTTTCTGGCTCTGTGGATATTCACCAGCATTCCTGTTTGGTTCAGAGTACGCACAGGTCAGAGAAAAGTACTTTTAAGATACAGAAGGCAGCAGCGACGGCTTGGGATTTTCCTTTGGTTTTATTCTAATTCTTGCAGAAACGTCAGGTTTCAAGACAAAACTCTGGTCCTGCGACAAAGCTTAAACCCCTCTGTACGTAGGATCTGGAAAACCAGATTCCAGCAGACTGTGACGAGGGAAGGAGCGGTGTCTTGGCTTCACACGAGCAAGCAGTGATCTGTACAACAGGTACAGCCGTAGCCGAGGACCAGCGGGGCTGTCGGCGCACCCGCCACACCTGACGGCACCTATGTGTTTCTTAGTGAAAAGTGCAGATTCTCACTGGGAGGTGCAACGAGAAGGATTTTTAACCCTGACTGTTTAACTGCCCCCTAACTGGGGCTGTAGCTTGCAACTGGAGAGACCAACTTCATTCGGCCCTGAGAAATACCAAGCACAGCGGGCCGTTCCGTGTATTACCAAGACTGCAGTGCAGACTTGCGTGAACAAGTGGCTTGCTCGTCGCCCTTTCCAGAGACAGCTTATGTTTGATACTGGTGTTCACATCGAGAGGTTGTTTTTGGAGTGGGAGTACTGGAAAGAATACTGTTTGTAGGCAGAGCAGAGAGCGAAGTGTTCATGCCTCAGCAGGGGGGATAATTTCTAGGAAATACACTTCCCCCTTCAATTCAAACTGAAATTTGCTGGTTCCCTCATCTCTTGAAGTCCACGTGAAGTTAAACATGATGTGAAAAGGAGCGTGCTGAACATGTTTCCGAATTAGCAATTTTCAAGTGGACTTTTTGGACATTTAGAAAACTGGCATTTTTGGCTTTGTCTACCAGAGTGTTTAGCTTCAGAGCAGTGGTGCGGTTTTCGCAATCAGCAGATCTCCTCACCATCCCCACGCATCGCATGGTGGTGCAGTGGCCGGGTGGTTTTGGTTCAAGCTAACTTGGTTCCTTTTGGGTAAAAGGCAGGTGGTAGCTCTGCTCCGGTTGGGCATCGCTAATGCTCCATCCCTTACTGGGCACACCAGGGTCCAAACCAATGAGTGGAACGCTTTGAACCATACCCACGATACAGCTGCCTAGTCTGGGGGACCAGACTAAAATCTAACCCTAAGTCGTACCCCCTTGCCCCAGCGACATGTGGTGTGCATGTACCAAATGCTTTCATCTGTTGATCCTTTCCTGTCGTGCCAAATAACGGGCTAGTGTAGAAACACCCTGCGTCTGAAGCTGGAGAAGAGGAACGGTGGGGAGTCCGAGTGACGGTGGTTTGTTTTTCTGATTTAAAAAAAGGCGGGGGGTAGGAAGAGGAGACATAAACCACGACGGTTATCCGCATGGAAAGATTAAATGGAACGAGCGAACTGGAGGAAAGGCCCAGAGTGTGACAGATCAAAAGAGCAAGGCCTCTGGCTGTTACGATAAAGAACGTCCTAGTTCTTGAGAACATATTTATGTGTGTGCACGCTGGATTTTTTTAAAAGGAAATAGTTTTATTCAAAGAAAGGTCTGTTTCTGCCACAAGGACTGTTCAAGGGGGAAACAGTGGCTGAAAATACAACTTTCACAGGCAGTGCTGTAAGGAATGTTTTGTGCAAATGAGAAGGGGGTCCATTATTTTCAGTTAAAAAAATCACTGGAAGGTTGGGGGAAACGGGGGCTGTCTGTTTTCCCTCTGGGTCTGCAACTCCTGTGGAGTTCAGTGTGTGTCTCGGCTGTGCAGTAGGCATGCTTGTGTAGGCGTGCACGCGGTGCCCCGTGGATGGCGAGGAGTTCTTGGTGACCTTAAACCAAAGTGCGTAGAGGGCTAAGGAATCAAGTGTTCTTGTAGTCAGCCGAAACACTCCAACTGCGGTTCAGGCTGTGTTCGGATAGTGGCTGCAGCCGTGGCTGTGCTGGTTGAAGATACTACCGCTCCCCTGCGCTGGAGACTCGCGGCGTACGTCGGCAGAGCAGCGTACGTGAGCGTTTCTCCTGTGTGTGGTTGCAAAGTTGTCTGGTTTAGGACAGAAGTTCCATCCTCTCAGTTAAAAAATTCCAGCCTGGTTGTCTCATACCGCATGCCATCGGGAAGCAGATAAGGGGTGTCCCCCAGTTGTGTGGCAGGGGCAGTAACCTCCGCCCAGTTCTGTACGAAGAGGTGGTGACCGCTAGCCATCATCTACGTGGCAACAGCCCTTGTGTTGCCAAAAACCTCAGCGTGAAGAGGCTGTGGAATAGAGGTAGAAGCAGTGAGATTCCACAGGCTGGACCATGTACCTTGGATAAACGCCAGCCTACAGGTATCTCTTCTTACATGCCGTTGCGTTTGTGTGTACAAAGCGCTTGTAGAATGGCAGGAGCTCACCTGTGCAGTTCTGTAGGAGCTTACAACGTACAGGGCGGTAGAGAAGCGTATGTCCGGTGGGGTTGGCTCTTGACTTGTCTGAGTCAGTTCTACACAAGTAACTCGCTGAGTCGAGTAACTGCTCCTGATTGTACTTTGCGGTCTGTGAGAGTACAACAGGGTGGCAGTTGAGCTGTGCGGATGCCGTGGCACCTGCTGGGAGCGGATCAGGTGAGAGTACCCTGGCGTTCCTGCTCCCACTGCTTCCTTCCAGGGTGCACACTAAGCCGCCCCTCCAGGTATTTTTCCAGCAAGCAGCAGCAATAGAACTAAGAATTAAACATTAGACCAGCAAATTGGTATCACTGCTCAGACTTGGAGACAGTAGCAGAGGAGCTGAAGGGATCCCTGCAAACCTATCAGAAATTAATGGGAAGGTTCCTGGTCAGTTGGAGTTCAGGCAAACAAAGATTGATTCTCGATCCTTTTGTCTCCCAGGGTGCTAACTGGGGCTCAGAGAGACTGCTGGAAGGAAGAGATTTGACACAAAAACCTCATTTCTGTTTGCTGTATTGTTAGAACACCCCCCTCCCCCTCCATAAAGATTAATATTGATTAACACGAAAATCACTGTATTTTTGTGGGGAAAAATGCTTCTGGCAGTCTTCTGTTTGAATACAGAAATAAAAGACATCATTGGCACGAGAATAAATGGGTATATAAAAGGTTTTGTGTACACTTAATTAGGAAAGTGGAGGGAGGAAAGTGTGTATATTAATTTAGGTTTTAAAGAGCAGCAAGCACTAAGAGAATTCGGGATGTGATACAGGGCATCACTTCAGCTCAGCACCAAGCACACTCCCTGTTCCATTCTGTCAGTTCTTAACTGTCTTGTCTCCATTGTCATTTGAACGGGAGCAAGCCGCAATTTCGATTCCCCCCTCCTTTTTTCTCTCCAGTGAATACCTAATCATCACACTGATTTTTGACTGCGTATTGACTGCGAGACTTGCTGGCCTAATTTTTCTTGCTAAGTATAATAGCAATAGCTGGTGATTTTTATTTCATTCATTTATTTTAGTCTGAGATGTGCAGGATGTTCAGACATGCAGATGTATTTGGGGTTAATTGAGTAATAGTCATCCAAGACCCAGGGCTGCTCTTTGAGATTAACATGCAAAGTGATAGGTCAGAGAGCTCAAGGTCCGTTACCCTGTGAGATACTAATACCCCCGCAATTAGTTTCATGATTGCATCATCTTAAATGGAGGTGAAATCGAGGATTTTTCCGTTTTCTTTCCCCCCCTCCAGCTGAGTTTGACTGGCACAACTTCTGACACGGGTGTACGGAGGCTGGTACCGCGGCCAAGTCAAATCCTTTCCTTTGTTCTCTGGGCCTGCTGCTGCTGATAAAGTGGTCGGCGCATGGCATTATGTCTTATTACATTTTTGATGCAGACTGCAAAGAAACGGGTAAACTCACCATGGTTACCACGATCTGTCATTTGGCAGGGCACGCCGCACTCAGCAATGGCCTCTAGTGTCTGCAGCACAGCTCTGCATATGTCGTGGGTACAGGAGACAATAAGCACCCCTGGCTGCCTGAGCCACGCAACTCCACCGCTCTGGCTGCTGATTCCCACCAGGAGCACGTTCTGACTCACAGTTGTCTGCTGAAAGTTCTTGTTTGTTTTTGGCAGTTGGTGTTGACGGAGTCGCGGCTGGATCCGCGCTCCCATGCTGAGACCGACCGCTGCCCGCTGCAGCGCCGTTGTGGCCGGCCTCGCATCTGTGAAACTTTCTTGGTCAGCCTCTAGATTCACCGCTTTGTCTCGGCACATCACGCCGTAGTAGGGGTTTCTTTCTTACCTGGACACACCCCGCAGTGTTACTGCGTACGGACCGCGCACGTGTCGCTGCTTCGACCGTAGCCTGAAACGCTGTTATCTGCGCTGTGTTGTCATTAACCCATACGTGGTGCTTGGGTTTTGTTCCGCGTGGGCTGCAGCCGGGGTCTGCTCCGGGGCGAAGCAGGATTCCCGAGCCCGGCCATCGGAGTCCTTGCCTTAATTCTGCACCGGTTTGGCGCTCCTGGGTCGTGCACGTGGCTGCACGCAGGAACAGTTCAGGAATGAGTCTTTGCACGATGGGTCTTTTGGTTTACTGTAGGTGAGGAAAGACCGCTTAAGTCTTTCTCAGCTTAATGGAGGTAATTAAACCTTCCTACCTTGCAGCACATTAATATTTTCAAAGCATTTTGAAGTCCTTGGAGGAAAGATGCAGTTTGTGTCACGTCTGAGAACTGCTGAAGTTGTCATCGGGACTGGAGATACTGGGTGGTACCCACAGAAATGCTACGACTGTGCGTGTATCTTGAGCAGATAACGGGAAGAGCTGACAACCATGGTGTTCCTTCGCAGCGTTGTACTCCACGGGCGGGTTGTGCAGGTTTTGGGGGTTTTACTCTGCTTTAGCAGAACGTGACGATTAGCTTTCCTTACCAGCGGAAATGGAGATTGGAACACCATGAAATTTAGCAGCTTAGTTAAAGACAAAGAGAAACCTTGCTTTTTTTTAAGGTGACCTAATGACCAGCCCGATGTGCCCTTTTTTTAGGATTTCACATCTAGTTAACTCGTTAAAATTAAGAACACACTCTCTTCTTGTAACGAAGGCAGTACCACAGTGATACCCTGGGATGAGTTCTGAAGTGGCAAGAGACTTCGCAGCTGAGGACAGGAGTCTGCTCCACTCTGTTCCACACTGCCTTTTACAGTGGAACTGCTGTCTTGTAGTGGGGGGAAAACACGAATAAAATCACTTGCAACTTTAAAACAAAGCTAGAGATTTACATAGTTCTGAGCCCCAGTGACTTTTAGCATCAGTTTAATTTAGATTTAAATGAAGGCTGGTAAATGAGATCTGTTCCTCTTCTGAAAGACAGTTGGGAATTGTCAGCAGAGGAGGTTGTAAGGGGGAAGGTTTTTTCAGACAGCAGGCAGTCTGCGTCTGTGCCTGCAGGCAAAGGCAGCAGCATCAGCGGATGCAGGGGCACTTCAGCTGCAAGAGCGAACAAGTTGAGTGGTTAATGCTCCCCTAGTCCTGAGCGTGCGGCCCATACCCAGCCCATCCTCTCGCACTCTTGGGAAATGGGCAGCGTAATTAAGCCCTCTAAGAAAAATCTAAAAGTCGTTTCCCTAACCCAAATTCTACCGTGGCGGGGCAAGGGGGGAGAAGTGTTTTGATTGCTCATTTCTGGAGCAGTTCGTCAATGAGCACGGTAAGAGTCTGTTTCTGTAACTCCCAGCTGACTCAAAACCCACTAAACCTGAATATAATCTTTTCTAACTTAAGAAGAAGTAACCATAACTCCAAGTGATGTTATTTTTCCTTTGGTTTACTTACATAGCGCATTTTGGCTGGCCAAAAGCGTTTGACAGCACACCAGGAGGAGTAACGGTACACCCCTTACCCCGGATGTTGTACGATGAGCAGCAGGTCTGAACTCTCGACTGAGCGTTCCCTATGAGTAGTTTTGGCGTTGGCTGAAAATAGTCCCGAGGGTAACGTGCGTTGACCATCTGATGACACTTTGAGTTGCAAAATTACTTTCAGATAACTTGCGCTGAAAAAGTAAAAATAGCACAGTGCGTTAGACTCATCTGTGCGGAATGTATATATGCAAAAATAGGGCTCCTTAATATTTACAGTTTGTCCCGGCAGAACAACCTGTCATGCTACGCTCGGTTTCACTTTTAGGCAAACAGTTTGCACTGATAATGTTGCAGGCTGGGCCGTTTTCAAGTGTACAGCAAACAGTGGAGAAGCATTAATTTAACCATTCTCTTCCTAGCAAATAGCGTGACTCTGGAATGTCATTAGTGAGCTCAGACCAAGGTGAGAGGTCACAGCTTTAGAAAAAAGTGATTAAAACGTGTCCCAGCGTAACAGACTAATTAATCTTTAGATAATAACAGATTTTTCTCCCCCTCTCTTCTCTCTACAGCTGGGAGCGTTCACTCTCCCTCCACAAGTATGGCAACATCTGCGCAATATAGACAGCTTATAAATGACTACGGACCCCCGTCTCTAGGCTATACACAAGGGATGCAGGTACAGCTCTGCTTGTTTTTCTTTAATCAGATCACCGACCCTACGTGTGCGTGGTAGCGTGGATTGTGGCCTGTAATCTGAGGTGTTCCTCCCTCCCACCAAGATTTGAAATCAAACCCAAATGGCAGACTGATTCATCGCACATGTCTTGGGATCAAATTAGACTAAGCAGAGTGCTGAGTGAGATTAGTTACTAATTAACTGTTAGTCCCATCCCTTCTGAGTCACAGTGACACATGTCTTCAGTTATGTTCTGATAGTAAGGGCTCTAATGTACCTTAAAATTGTTTGTTAAAAAATGAGTATTTCTATATTGTTTGGCAAATTTATACTCTAAAATTTAGTCCTGTGAAGTGTGTGTCAGACAATCCGATGGCTGCCTCAGAAAGCCGGTGGCAAACTCCCCGTGAAATGTATTCGACTCCATAGGATTTCCCTTGTGACATGGGTGGTTTTGTCTGCTGCTCACCCTCCCTGCCTGGCTAACTTCTCCACAAAGTACGCACCTAAACGTTGCAAAAGCACAAACAGTTAAATAAGCAGTTCCCGCAGGCCTGTGTTAACTTCTCTTTCACCTGAGGTCCTGGTCTTGCAGCAGCATCCTCCCAGTTGGTCCTGGTTTTTGAAGGGCACGTAGCGTTGTGTCCAACTGCAGCAGCAACCGAAAAAAGAAAATCACGTTTATATAATACCTGAAATGTTCGTGGGTTACGGGAGCATTTCTGGTCCTCCCTGAATTTCCAGTTACTGTTTGTTGTAGTTGTTTTGGTTTTAGCAGTGTTTGATTGAGAAAATAATCTGCTTTCGACTCCAGGGTACCAGCAGCAGTCAAGTACCGCAAAGCAAATATGCAGAACTCCTAGCTATCATAGAAGAATTAGGAAAAGAGATTAGACCCACGTACGCTGGGAGTAAAAGCGCGATGGAGAGGCTAAAAAGAGGTAATGTTTAAATTTATTTAAAAACCTTAAAAAAAAAAAAAAGGTGTCCTGTACATTTTGTGCACTGACCGCTTGCGTACACAACAGTGTTTCTTTCGAAAGGAGGTGGCTGTCTTGAGCTCATCATTAAACGACGTATATCAACAAGCAACTGAAACAACTTCTCCTGTACAGCACCCATCTGCTTGACCCGGAAGTCTTGACTAAAGTGCATTTTGCTGAAAGAGACACGGTGTTGTGGTAACTCACGCTGAGGCTGGTGGAGAGGAGCTGCAAAAAATAAGGGCTGTCAGGGAAGTGAGCTGTCAAACGTAACACCTTCCCGCTCTCCGTGGAGTGTTGGGCTGCTCAGGCTCCGTTCCCTGTTGTCAAGTGGGTGTCATTAAGGGTCCACTCGTAAAGACCGTAGAAGCTTTTAGGCCTGGCTGCTGAGGTCTCCCTAGCTTTGCTTTGTCAGCTAGAAGGGGTAATAAATGCCCTTTCCTTGCCGTGTAAAAGAAACCCCCGCATGCCCCACTGCTGACATCAGCTTGGCATTGTCCTCTGCAGGGGACGTGCGAGGGATATTTCTGAAGGAGCAGTGGGACGTTCCACTGCTCCAGCTCCTGAAATGACCCTGAAAGGCCATCGACAACAGTTGTGCTGGCAGCCCTGTCCTTTGCCAGTGTAACGTACTTACCTTTTCCTCCCTCTCCATGGTCCTTGTGCCGAGTTTGGCTCGCGCATTCAACCCTGAATGGAAATGTTACTGTAGCAGCCGAACTTCACCACCTTGCAAATCCCTCTTACATTTACCCAGGACTACAAAGCTTTATTTAAGGCTCAACCATTATGGGAGAGCAATATATCTGCCGTGACGTGCAATAAAATGACTAGTAGCTGTTCTGGGAAAGGATGCAATAAAGTCTGCTGATGAGTGGTAAGTGGAACCTGGCCCAGCTAAAATCAATGTTGCTGGAGTCTCTCTTTATTGCGTTGCCTGAGTCAGTATTAATAGATCATGAATGGCAGTAGGCTAATGGGGACAACTTGAGAGGGACCGGGAGAGACGCAGACGTTCTCTGAACGGTTTAGGTCAGTGAGGAAACGTTTTGCTCGCTTCTTGCACTGAGTATTCAGTTTGTTGGCTAACGTAGGTTTAAGATTCAGTGCTGCTGCCAGCATTGTGAAGAATCCCAGATAAATACTTTCTGCTGCCATCTTTTGGTCACAAACATACCTCTCTCCATGCTGGGAGCATAATGGCTGAAGGAGCATGTGCAAGTGTGAGAGCCAAGGTGGCTGCGGGTAGCCACGTGACTGCAGCCTCCGTGGCCATGTGGAGGTTATTCCTGAATCAAGTCCCTGTCCCCGGCTCCACCCGCTCCTAAGAACAGAGGCTACTGACCTCTAAAATTGGCCAAATTCCCGGTGTTCTACATAATTCAGGGTAGTTCTGCTGCATCAACTGGGCGTCCTGCCACCGGATCCAGGTCTAACGCGCTGCTGCGTCCCACGGCTGCGGGATGCAGCTGGACGTGTCTGCGTCGATTTAACCCTCTGCCCAGCCTTGCACCCATCAAGTCCCAAGTCAGTACTCCCTGGATGTAAAGGCTGTTGCTGCGGTCTGGGCTCGCAGCCTTCCACAAAGAGAATCTGTTATCTCCACATCGAGATTAAACCTTATCTATTGCCTCATTGTCCTTTCTCCACCTTGTGAAGGAGCATGACTGAGCAGAGAAATTGCCTTCTGTCTTGTCCTGTCAGTAAAATATAACCTCGTTTGTGGTAGAGAAATCTGTCCGGCTCTCATTTTAAAATCTCCCTCAAGCTCTGTGAGCAGGAATCTAGATTTAGTTTCAGCATTAAGAATCAAGGTCCAGATTGCTGGAACTCAAGGCAACAGGACGACTCGTGGAAAATTCCACATTATGTCTATCAGAGGAGAGCAGACATGGCAGCCTGCAGCGTGGTGATGATTTACACTGGGAGCTGAGCCAGTGTTGGGAGGTAACTTGCTGCACACACCATAAAAAAATTCTTCTCGTTCTCACAAGAGATGCAACTTGTGTTAAAACAGTATGATGAAGGCTTGGATTTTGATGCATCTTCTCAGAGAACTATCCCGAGCTCCCGAGACTTGTAGGGCTTGTTAAAATCCCTTCCCAGATAAGTTCTTCACCATAGCAAAATAACTCACAGGTAGGTACAAGGGGTTTTTTTAATTTCTAGTTCCGTCTCTCCTTTCAAATAGGCCTGCACTGCCCCGTGAAGATACACCTGTCACTGCAAAACCTACACATCCTTCCGCGCTCTGATTCCTGGTTTAGTCCCTTTTCAATTTATAATGCCAGTTTGGGAAAGGCAACTTGTTCAGCAGCAGCTGCTGTTGGGGAAGGAAGGGATCTCTCCCTTTGCCGAGGCATGCCGCGGTAGCCTTGGCAACTCAGGACAGAAATATGTAAACCTTTCTCTGAACCGTTGTGGCAAGTGTGACCTGAATGAGATGATTTAAAGTGTCCAATTCTTTTGCAGGCATTATTCACGCTAGAGGATTAGTTCGGGAATGCCTGGCTGAGACGGAACGAAACGCAAGATCCTAGCCCGCTAAGATGCAAGATTTTCCATCTCTCAATGAAGAAAAAGTAACGCTTATTCCTTTTGACTCTTGAAACATTCAAATTCCTTTATTTTGAATGTTTTGCCTTTCTTGGTTTGCCCTTACAAAAATGTATAGTTAAGAATGAGAAAACAAGGATTTTTCAACTTACGGAGGGTTTGCATTTTGTAAAGACGCTAAAACTCCCTAAAATATTTCTAGAACAGGAAAACTGAACTGCATGCAGAGGAATGCTCTCTCTCCCAGGCTGTATTTCAGTTCTCTTCCTATCCAGCCACAGTCTCACTCTGGTTACTACTTTGACTGTATTCACTTAACCCCAGCCTGTCAGTCTCCCCAGGTTTGACACAAGCTCTAAGGATTTTTTTTAATAAATGCAGAATAGCATGCTGTACCTAGTAGTCTGCTAAGTCACAATTTGTCATACAGCATAGACCCTGCTTAGAAATAACCTTCCCTTCCTCTTATTTTTCCTTTTTTGTTCGTTTTGCATAAACATTTGCATGACTGTTAGTGCTTTGAATTCCATTTAAAGTGCATGAGTTATACAGAAAATAGGGGACACCTATTAAATAATAACAAGAAAAGCTAATTTCTACATTAAGGCTGGAGATTTCAGTTTGAAGTTTGCCAAAAGAAAATTCTGGATAAATTACTAAAACTGTTATTTGCATCTTTGTATGTATTTATTACTTGACGTAATAAAGCTTATTTTCATTAACAGTTTGTATTAAAACTCTGTACAGTCACTTTAATGAGATTCACACTCCACGAACAAGACCTCTCAATGGAGAAAGCTTTAACCTTTGTGCCGGAGGCTCAAGTTCAGGAGGAGACGAGGGAACAGGCCTGCAGGTTGCTGAAGGGTTTCCTTCCATCCGTGGTACCGTCCAGCTCAGTCGCTCTCTGTAAGGAGGCGGTGCAGTTGCTAGTAGTCTCCGTGGCTTTCAAAATACACACCGTGGCTTCGGTTCTCAGAGCACTTCCCCTTCCCTGCTGAAGGCGAAGACGTGGTGGCAGCGGGTGAGGATGCTGTCCAAAAACGAAGAAGTTGTGGTTAAGCAATTCAGAGTTGGTAACAGGATGAGAACAGGAAAGCGTATCTCAGCGGGGGCTCCAGAGTAACAGTAACAAAGGAAAAGCTGCTGCACGTACTTGCGTCAAATGGGAAGCTGTCAAAACGAGTGAAGATACCTGAGTGCTCATACCCAAACCGCAGCACAGCATAAACATAAGGAACGACTGTAACGCACTATTTGTACTGTCCAATCTGAATCCCAAGGACGATGGGATACCTGGGATATCTGATACATACGGAGCTGTGGATGCTGGAAGAAAACACAGTACTAAGAGGCAAAGTTAATTACTTCACAGCAGATGAACCAGACTCTGTCGCCCTGGGAGGCAGCTTCCAGCACACCGTGTTCATCTGTAACGACCCACTTTTACCTCTGAACGGGAAGAACGTGAGTGACCAACCCTCACTCGCAGCAGCGCCTCCCGCCCCAAAGCCCATCGCCGCTGGGTAAGATCTGGAAGGCTTCTGTTTAGGCTTTGTTCAGAATCGCCAGAACAGAGCGTTTGTTCAGCTAACGCATCTGAAGGAGGCAGCCAGGGACTGGCACCTTCCCCATCAGCACGGCTGTTTGCACCAGCGGAACCAGCATTTGTTACCAAGGATTTATGTCAGTAGAGGCATCGCCCGAGGAAGGATGGGAAGTCAGAACCTTTGCGGGCTGTTCTCCTTAGGTACTGCAACTCCTAGGAAGCAGCATGAGGTATCATCCGGGCGGATGGAGACTTATTGATTCCTTTGGTCTCCCTTAACAACGTTGGAAATTTTATAGTTCCCTTTTAACAAGGGTTGGTTCATCATCTTCTGAACGTGGCAGAAAACCTGGTTGCTAAGTGTGATGAGTGGGATGATGGCAGACAGAAGTAGGACTGCGTGACTGCTTTTCTCACTTCAGCTTTACAGGAGTAGCAGGTCACTGCGCAGGATTTCAGACGTGCTCACGAATCCTGCGTCATCCGTTAGGTTGGAGACTGTGTTTAGGTACAACAACAACCATTTCTCTTACCCTACCAGGGCGAGTCCGTAGTCCACATTTATTTCTTCTCCAGTTGTTGCAGCATCTCTTTGAAGTGCTTCTTCCTTTCTAGGTTTTCCCTTGCTCGTCTTTTTTTCTCCTGCTTCTTCTTCTCCGATGCCTTCTTCTCTTTGAAAACATCACTGTCTTCCCCTTTGTAGAAAAGGTCAACTTTCTCCTGCAGGATTTCTCTGGCTAGCTTCCGGTTCTGCTCCACTGATCGTGTCTGATGACACTGAAGAAATACAATAGGACATTTGTACTGGAACTATAACCTGTTTATTCTCCTGCCTTCCCTTGCAGTCGTCTGTTCCTGCCATTCCAGTAAGGGGACTCCCCTCCCACCCAAGCCGAGAGCATCCTCCTACCAAGAACTGCTGGAACTTTTGTATCCAGAGGATGTATTCTGGAGAGGCTGCCTAATAGTTCTTTGATAGTGTAACTTGTCAGACTGGCTTTTGCATTAATCTTTAATGCTGTCAGCAAACAAGATGATTGCTTCCATGTTACCTTGGAAAGCTGCTTCTGAGTTTAACTTAACTGCGTCTTCCCCTTGCGATCAGCAAGCAAAATTCATTTCAGAGTATTAATCCACAGGAAGCAGGTCAGTAATGCTTAAAAACAATCTGCAGAGTGAGTACGGCCAACTGCTTAAGGAAGACGCTCTCACTCACAAGAGGCACAGGAACGTGACAACTGCCACTGAAAAGCAGCTACAATGGATATATGTTCTGGAAAACTACAGAATAGCGGTGCGTGTCACGGCCAGGGAGATCAGCTGCGACCCCAAGTTTATCTGCTGCTAGCCAAAAGTGCTTCTTGCTGGGGTGCTTTACAGTACGTACAAACTCTTCCTTCATGACATCAGAACTGTGCTTATGCCTTACCATGAAAGGAGACTTGAAAATGATGACAGAAATTAGTGACTTAATGAAATAAAGCATAATTACCTTCACTACAATCCCAGATGGAATATGCTTCAAGACAACACAGTTGTTGGTCTTATTTGTGGCTTGACCTCCTGGGCCATCACCTCTTACAAACTGTTCTTCTAGTTCTGCCTCACTTAGTCCCAGGAGACTGAAGGAGTTCTTCCGTGCTGCCTGAAGTAAGGCCACTGTGAGCACAGAAAACTGCTGCTTCCTCAAAATCCACGGTGTCCATGGCGGTATTCGTCCTTCCCTCAGGAAGAACGTCAAATGAAATAAACGTGGAACATTCATACAGAATCGAGGACACAGTGGCTCTGGAATGAAACCTGAAATAGAAGTGGGGAATGGAGTTTGCCATGAGAATCCTTGGTTTGAGATGATCTAATTTAGCTGCACGTCTTGAGCGATGCTTCGCTATTCAGATTTGTTTTCAAGGGTATTTGAACTGCTTTCACAGGTGTTCGCTCTGGAACAGTTACCACTCTGAATGGCATTTTGGTTCTTGTTGCCATTAGGGTTCTTAAAATAGCCAAGATGTTTATTTTGTTGTTGAAATGGATCTGGAGAAGAGATCTGTGGCAAACTCCATCTCAAATCAGCAGTATTCTGTGTTAATCCTGTTAACAAGCTTGCCCATCCTGCTCTACTCTCATAGCTTCCTGTATAACCCACCAGATGGAGGAAGAATAACCAAGGAGTAAACAGACCACGCGGTTTTCAGCTACTGCTTCACGTGCCAGCGTTTCCCAGGTCAGGGTACGGACAACGGCGTGAGGAATGCCAGGTGCCACTGGCAGATGGCACTCGGTAAACGATTAAACCAGTACACGTTACACGTGAAACGTTTTATTTGATGCAGAAGAAAACACTTCGGCACGTGAAGAAGCAGCGCTTGGCAGCAAACATCCGTAAGAGCGGAACGTAACTGTTGAAATAAAAAGGTGAAAGCTTTAAGAGGCAGGTAAAGATGTCCACGTGGTGGCACTAGGAGGAGTGACGGGGTTTTCCTCCTGCAAAAGTAAGCAGAAAAAGTGAGAACTGCTGCCTAGTTCTGAAGTCAGCCTTCACGCCGCGGCAGGTTTGACGCGGGCTGTGCCCGTCGGGAGCGGCCTGTCGCGAAGCCCAGGCTGACAGCTCTCCGACAGCTCTTCCCTCTAAGTCAAGGCAGAAATCCTCTTCACTGAAGGTCTGTTTCTGCTCCCTGGTGCTGTAGCCAAGGCCAAACCTAGAGGACACGAGTTTCCTCGCGATTTCACTGAGCGCAGGCAGTGTCCGGAACACCCCTTCAGCGCAGGAAGCATCTTGAGATAATACTGCTTTCATTCTGAAAAGCCCCAATCCTTTGCTTACGTGATTTTGAAGCGCAGACCACAGAGGGGCTGCTGATCTCCCGGTTTGTAACACCGCGTGACCGGCGGTCCTGCGCTGCACCGGAGGACACGGGGCGCTGGGCACATCCCCGCCGGCGGTGCAGCGGCACCAGCCGCTCAGGGGAGTTCATGGAACCGCGCTACAACCCTCCTGCTCAAAGTCGCGCAGGAACAGCGGCACTTGCTGCCCCACACGTCAGGAAACAGAGCGAGCAGCACGGTTCCGGTAGAGGCTCCAGCACGGCCTAACGGCCGCCGAGCGCCCGACGCTGCCACGCGCCGGGAACCGGGTAAGGGCAGCTGCCTGCGGCTTCGCGGTCAGTGCGCCGCTGCCCGGCCCGCCCCGGGCTGAAGGCACCACTCTGAGTGTCGGAGGGGCCGAGGGCAGCTCCCGCAGCCCCAGGACCCTCGCCACCAGCCCCGCCGCCCCCTCTTACCTGCCGCGACTCGGGCCGAGCGCCTCCGCCCCTCCCGCCTCCGCACTGCGCAGGCGCACACCGCTCTACGCGGTCGCGCACACTTCCGCTCCGCGAAGGTCGCCTGTGCGCGTGCGCGTCCCGCGGAGGCGGGCGTCACCGGCAGCCTAACGGGCACGCCTTCCGCCCACTACCAATCAGGTTCGGCGAAGCCTGGCGGCGCGTAGCCGCACTAGCCAATCACCTCGCGGCGGCGCGCGTACTTTTCCACGTAGCGAATCAGAGCGGAAGGCGCGGCCTGGCGCGCCGTCAAGGCGGCCAATCATCAAGCTGCGCTCCGTCGGGAGTGCCCGCTGCCCGACCACGCTGGAAACTCGGCCGCCAACGGCCAGGGAGGAGGCGGCTCTCGGGCTGCTGCGGCCGCCGCCTCGTGGGCGCCCAGCAATGCGGGTAGGAACCGGC
Organism: Rhynochetos jubatus; assembly: GCA_027574665.1. NCBI lineage: Eukaryota > Metazoa > Chordata > Aves > Eurypygiformes > Rhynochetidae > Rhynochetos > Rhynochetos jubatus. Next base: position 15,470,821 of record CM050666.1, on the reverse strand, counting down.
GGGCCGCGAGGCCGCCCCCGCCGCCCCGCCCCGTTCCCCCCAGAGTGGCGGGCCCGCTGGCCATTCCGAGGCGGGGGCTCTGTCAACAGCCCGGAGCGTGAAGGGCAGCCGCCCAATGGGAGCGGGGGGGCGGAGCTCGGGCTGAGGGGGGCGCGGAGTCCCTGCGCGGGGGGTGCAGAGCTGGGGAGCGGGTCACCCGCCAGAGGAGGGGGCCGGCGGCGGGGTAAGGGCTGACCTGTGCGGGGAGCCGAGCCCCGGGGGGGCCCTTGTGAGCGGAGGGGGCCGGCGAGGGAGGCAGAGGTGGGGAGGTCAGGAACTGAAGGGAGGCGGCCCCGAGGGAGCAGACGTGGCCAGAGAGGCCCTTTGTGAGGGGAGGGGGTCCCCAGAGCGGGCTCAGCGTCTGGGCGAGGGCGTGCCTTGAGGAAACCGTCCCTTTCGAGCCCAGAGGCTCCTTGTCCCGTCTCAGGGGCCCTCGGGAAGCCGAGGGCCTGGCGGCAGGGGAAGCGGGGGCCGAGACGCCCTGTCACCCCGCAGCCATCGGATCGCGCCCGGGAGGAGCCGCGTCTGTGCATCTACATCAGCTCCGGTGCTCAGGGCTCCGGACACCCCCCAGCTCGGGTTTTGAATCCTGCCCCTTTGCGGAGGGACTGGGCCGTGTGAAGACCGTTCAGTGCTGTGGGAGCCGTGGGTGACGGCTTAGCTGTCTGTCCCTCAGCCCAGCTCTAGCTCACTTCGGGTTGTTTTCATTGCGAACAGGCGTCTGACGAGGTTATGAAACGAGCCTGTGTCGCAGCTAGGTCCCACCCATCTGTGCTGCCGAGATAGGCCACCCATGATTTCATCCCGGGGAACGGGGGTGACTGACGGAGCCCCACCGTCGCCATCCAGCTGCCCCGAGGCGTAGAGGCTGCACTATCCGCCAGGTTAAGTGCCTGGCAGCCTTCAGGTTTTCCAGATCTCTGACTGCTACAGTAGGCAAAAAGGGCTTTTTATTTTTTCTCCCCCTTCTTTGGCTTATCCCAAGAAGCTCTGCCCAAGGGATGTGTGTATCTGTGACAACTTCCTTCCAGTTCTTGCATTTTCAGCCCTACCCAAAGGAGATCGCTTGAGTTAGTACTTGGAAAACGTTTCTGCTACAACCAAACAGGCTCCAGTGAAACAGGGAGAAGTCAGGCAGCTGTCCTTCAGCTTCCTTCTGGTGGAAATAATTGTTTATCCTTCCAAAACTCTCTGTTAGAGATATATCTGTGTACTCACAAGTGATGAAAACTTCCATCTGTAAAAGCCCTTGTCCTTGTAAGCCCTGTAAAGAACAGTCGTACTTTGAAGGTGTTGTGCTTCTTTAAGGCAGCAGGGGTTTATTTTTAGTGTTGTCACAGACTCCTAGGATGATACTTCTTAATGTCTCCTTTTGTTCTCCACCTGTGCAATGATCGTAAGGTTTTGCTTCAGTAGGATGAATTCGCCGAGGGGCAGAAGGTGCTGAAATAAGCACTACAGAAGCACTGACGGATCAATGTATTTCAAGTGTTTTCTTAGTGAAAATATGGAAACTGGAAGAATACGTTAGTCTCTCTACAGCCATTTTTGCAAACTGCTGCTTTGAGTGCGGTAGGATCACCGCACAGTGTGTGGTATTTATTTATTTATGACGCTTTTGGTAACCAGCTGCTGTTTTTAACTGCTGTGGGACTCCTGTTTGACTACATTTTATTGTTAATTGGTAAGAAATGTAGCTCACAGTAGTTTCAAAGCTTTTTAAATAATGTTGTGTGGTAGTGACGAAACAAGCCTTCTGTGGAATGCCCAGCTGCGTGATGCCCAGCTGGGAATCTCTCCTTGGTTTGCAGGAGTGCCGGCGAGTACAGGGCTGCCTCCACAGCACCTCTGCGAGCGTGGCACAGGACAAGGGAGAGGGCTTGGGTTTGGAGCCCCAGCACTTTCTGGGGTGGTTTGGCTGAAACAACTGCCTCTTCCATCCAATTCTGTTTCTTTGGACAACAGAGTCGTGTGACCTTTGAAAACAAGGTGATGCTTCTTTGTATTTTCAGGGTAATGTCACGCTTGAGCCGAGGATATGGAAAACGGTGACGTGGTGAATGCTGTACCAGAAACCCCTTCATCTTCTGCAGACGCTGGTGTCAGAAACGCCCCCAGCTCTGTCTGTAACTTGGATTGCAGCAGGTAACGTCTTGCAGGAACTCCTAACAGATCTTTTTTGCTTTGCTGAGTGAGTATGCTTTTACAGTCATGGTGTTACTGGAGGGAAATAATCTGTAATACCTTGAGAGAGATATATTTAAATGTTCAGGTATAAGCTTTAATGAGGAAAGCTTCCTTGAAAGAACTGTAAAGCCTTCCTTAAAAACTTAGTAACTTCCATTGACGCGTGTCCCTTAGAATGGGGGAGGGGAAAACCTGTCGCGGGCAAATTGTAAGGGATCATTCTGTGAAAAGATGCTGCATTGTGCAAAGGCATTTGTAGAGAGCAGCAGCTTAAAAAAACTGGATTGTCGTTCTATTCAGTGCCCGAGGTATTCCCAGGGAGTACAAAGGGCAAACGGGGACTAATGGCCTGAGCCACAGATTAGGAGAGGTTCTTCTTGACTGACCTGTACAGGTGGGAACTGCAAGTCGCTTACTGCGGGTGTAACCTCTCAAAAGGAGGCAGCGTCTTGGGCTTCATAAACCCTCGTTACGCTGAAGCTTGTATCTGTAAGATTCTGACCCCAGAATGTGGGAAGAAGCAGCTGGGCTTGATGAAAAGCTGTGTTTACTGGCGCTTGTACTAGTGAGCAGTAGGATCTGTGCCGAGAGTGCTGTCTCTCTTCTTGGAAAGCTACTGCGTTTAGCTGTATGTAGGATAAGGCTGCAGCGTGCCCTGGGTCCCTTCACATTTTCTTGAAAAACATCCTCGTTCTTCTGAAAATATCAGGGTTTTTTCCCAGCACGATGAGGGTCACAGCGTAAATGAAGTGTGTGATTGTTTTATGGCTGTGTAGCATACGTAGTATGTTATTTTGGCCACTTCATTGAACAACTGGCACAATAAATAATTGAAATGGGTTTTTTTCCTCCTGTTTCAGTAGAAGTCCCTCATCCAATGCCAATGGAGTTTCTGGTTACTCAGGGAATACCAGGTCCTCATTAACGCCTGGGTCTGTTGAGCTGCTTGCCTCCTTCATGCAAGGTACCCAGAACGTTGGAAATGCCGACTCGGAAGTTGTGAAGAACTGTGAGGTACTTGATGTTAACATTTATTTAGGGGGGAAAAAACAAAGATAAATTACTGTATCCGCTTTGCATTTTGGAAGACAGATCCAGTGATGATGTAGTTTAGCGGTAAGGGCTAGAGATGGATCTGTTCCTTCTTCATGATGGGATAAATCCATTTATTTATATTCCAGTGCATGGAATAGTCACATGGATGGACTTTATTGCAATTTTATCTTGGCTTTTTACGATATCTGAGCTTTCTGTCTTAGCGTTTTATAATACAGATGTGAATTTATTTTTTTTCAAAGTTACAGGACTTAAAGGTTGCAAGTTTTTGAACTGAAAGGTTTAAACCTTTAAAATTGTAGTGCTCCAAACTGCTCTGAAGCGATCCCAGAAATTGGAAGCTTTCTTTCTAAAAATGGCTCTGTTTTAGCTGAATCATTTATTCCGTTTGTAAAGCTGTGTAGATGATGTTTGTTTACAGATTCAAACCAACACAAATGTCATCGTGCAGGTTCAATGAGCTAATTCTCTCCAACCGTTCTTTTAATGTTGTTTTTGTCCTTTTTTTATTTTAAATTTTACCGTTATTTTTAGTCTCTGTAAGGAACATCAGGTTTCCACACCATGGGCTTGTTCCTGCAGAATTTTTGAGCTTTCTGGCTGTGGTCCATCAAATGTCCTGGCAGATACTTAATTTGGTGCTCCTTAACGGCTCCAAGAAAAGAACGTGGATGTCTGTGTCTGGGCACGCGCGTTCTACGTCCCGTGTCCTGTGCTTTAAGTATCGGACTCCATGAACGTTAGTGGAAACCAGTTTTTAAAATCTAGATTTTACCACCTTTTAGGAACCCCATATGTTTGATTTTCTTTTTTAATCTTTCCATTTTCAGTAAATAATTGTGCCTTGTGGCCTTTAGGTGAATTGTTGAAGGGAGGAGTTTCTTACTGCAGCAAACGGTTCACTGGACATAGGGATGTTTAATTATCAGTTGGAAAATTGCCTATAATTTATTGAACTGGGATCAACCTTTCCAAAATTTGACTGCGCTTTCCTGCCAGCTGTTGCTTCTTTTAAGTAATTTGATTTTTTAAGTAGAACTCTCTTCCCTTGTTCGTTTGGTTTGAAAATAAACAAATTGTAGAGGTGTGTTCTCTTGCTGTCTCTTTTTTAAGTGAATGTGTGCGCAGTGAATAGTTTCTGTCGACTGACACGACAGGGGGCTGCGTGGATTCTGGGGGGACAACCACAGTGCTGTCATTACACTTTGTATTATGTCGACAGAGAAGTAGAAGGCTACAAAACCATTGTGTAGCTTGAGTAAAAGGTGAGAGGTGCAATATGACTGTGCTTTAATTGTTTTACCTTGTGATTTAATAGACAAGGTGGCTGCGGTTACTGAGACTGGTCGAAAAACAATGTCAGGAACAAATAGTGGCCCAGCAAGAGCAGTTCCACCATCACATCCAAGTAAGTCATGATTTGTTCATGTAGGTAGGCAGGTGAGGCTGAATGTTTCTTTAATCCGCCACCCCCACCTGCAGAACGATGCAGCCTGGTCTGTGGCACTCGTGTGTTTTCCTGTACGTGTATTCAGGCAGGCGGTTAGTGGAGTGGGTGGCTGGAGTGCTGATTTACAGGACGCGTGTTTGAGATAGCCTTGGCCGATGCACAAAGTAACCGGTGGGAACCATTTCAGAAGTAAAGATTGCTGGATAATTTGGTTTCAGTTCTGTTTTCACGCACTTTTGGTTCATAATGCCCACATACTTGGATTCTGTAGGTACAGGGTGTGTTTTATTAACTGTTAGACCGTATCATTTCTCATTTTGAGACACTGTAGTTTTCTCTTCATTAGAAAACGTTCATTCCCTTGTCTAGACAGTACGTAGCACAGGAAGACGTTCACTGTCATAGCTGAACACATTTCACCCTTCAGTTGAACAGTCTTCTTCCTAAGAATGAGAAATGACCCGCGTGAAGATTCACGTTTTTGCTGAAACGTATTATCCCTTGAGACAGAAGAAACGTAGATGATGTGTGTTTAAGAGACAGTAATTCTATGACTATGTAATGCTTAATATCTTCATCGTTTTGGTTGCTGTTTTTCCCTTCCCTTTCCTGATGCCCTCTACACTAGTAGTAACCAACAGTTCCTGAACTGAATTAACAAGAGGTACTGTCCTTTTATCCTATCTCCTGTTCTCTCCCCCCCCCCCCTTCTCCCCACTCCCATCTCATTGTTTTTGTCCCACCAGTGTTTCCTTACCCTTGTATTTCCTTCCTCTTCCTGTAGTGGTTTGAGTCACTCCTTGCTAATCGTAGTCTTGACTAATCCATTGTGTTGGTTTTGACAGTTTCTTGTCTCCATTAATAGGAAAGGCTACCTCTGGAAGAGTTGAGTTTGTGGGATCGTCAGGGGCTTACTAACTGCATGAATTGCTACTCCAGATATAAAATCAACGGCTGTGCTTACTTGGAAGGAGTGTGTTAGATAAAATAGATGGAGCTATTCCAAACTTAACCTGGCATACCAGTCACCTAGGGAAAATACTGAAATATGGGCAGCTCAAGACGTTCTAGTGAGACTAAAAAAAAAAAGCAGTTAAGAATCTGCTATTTGGGGTAGAAAAGCAAGGTGCTGCATTGGCACTGACACGACTCTGAGATAAGGCTTGCGCTATGCTGTGTTTAAAGACCAACTCTGCTTACAGAGACAACTTAATCCGTGTGAAAATACAGATCAGGAGCCCGTGAGTTCTTTTTGGAATCAGCGGGGCCTGTGTGATTTAGGCACTAGAAGCCAAGTGTGCCAGCGACAGACCATCACCGCCTGCGGATCATCCCAAAGTCAGGCTTTGCTGAAGAGGCGTTAAAAAACAGAAGTTACCTTCAATCCCAAAACTACAGAACCATCGTCTTACTTTTCCCAGCTCTTTTCTTCTCTTGGAATTCCTTGTGACTCTACAAAGAGAAGTAAAAGTGCTATTTAATTGGAATCGTAGCCCTTAGCTTTTCCCGCACAAGGTATTAATGACAGAGATTAAACGTCAGCAGAGAATCTGATCAATGTGGGTTTTTTTTTTCCCCACAGTTCTGTTTCTTCCCATTTGTTCTCCCTTCCCTACCCTCCTCCACAGAGTTGAATCAGTGTTAAAACACAAATGATTGCTGCAGTCATGGCTGAGATCATTATCACAACAAAAAACTGTTATGGCACCAACAGTTTATCCCTGGTTTGGTTTTCTTGGTGGTTTTATTTTTTTGCATAGAAAGACTGAGCTGCAATTCAACTGTTAATTCTGTCACAAGCAGTAAAACATGTGAGGCTCGGCTCTGCCTAGCGCTACGTGTGGGTTCATCTGAAATTAGGTCTTAGTCTGTACTGCTTACTTTCAGAGAACAAATGGTTGTTCAATCTGTGCTTTCCTCTCGCCGTTCCTGTGTGAGTAACGCACTGTTGTTCTGAGAGAAAACAGTAGTAGAGTCCCATGTTCTTACAAGTATTGAAAGCTTTTTCGTTGGGTTTTTTTAAGGTTTTTTCCCTGAGGGAATTAGTTTGAAATGCGTTCTTGAAAACAACTGTCAGTGCTCTGCTCTGCACAAATCCAAACCATAGTGTCATACCAGCTACTGGGAAGAAAATTAACTCTGACCTGACTAAAACCAGCACAACAACGCTATACTCTGGCCTTGTACCATGTAACAAGAGCCGTGTGCTGGTGCAGAGTTCCGTAACCTCAGTATAACGCTGCAGCGGCGCTGGTTGCCGGCCAAAGGACGCGGCCCTGGGCACTAGCATGGAGCCTTTTCATAGCCCTTGACAACAGCATTGTTGTTTCCCAGGGCTGTTTCCGTATACCAGTGCACGACTGTAAAACTCGCTATTTATCCAACGTACTGAAATAACACGGGCAGTGCAGGCTGAAGAGTAAGTAACCTGTTAAACCTCATGATGTAGTTGCAGGCTTGCTCACTCCATCAGATACCAAACCAATCAAAATGCAGGTCTTTGTTACGTGAGCCGCCTAATGACATGTTCTCTAAATCAGGTGTTTTAAAGCCAAGTTTTATGCCAATAATCTTACAGAGGTATATTATTCCTATTAGCATAATAGAGTTTATGCTCCCATTAAAGCATCCTCGCAGTCTTTAAAAACGTATATCCAGGTTATGAATTCTTTGAGACCTAATCGCACAAAGGACTTGTGTCCGCTTCTGGTGACATACCCAGGTGGTTTGTTCCTTTGGCCGGCTGGTAGGTAACTCCAGTGCTGAAGGCAGGTCGTGGCTACGTGCATGCGTGGTTTTTACGCTGATCAATGACTACCGCGACCTGTAATTCACTGCATGGAATCAGGGATCGTTACCGTGCACAGTTACTGTTCTGCACAGTATGCGTGTATCTCCTGTATGCATGAAAGGTCCACGCTCTGAAAAATTTGAGTTGTTTGAAAGAAATACTCTAATCATCTCACTAATAATTTGAACTGAAGATGCATCAAAACATAAGTGTGATTTGTAGCATGATCTCATGGGAATTTTGCCTGTTCCTGTAGCTGATTCAGGATGAGATCAGGCAGTTCGTGAGGTCGCAGAGGAGCGCTTGGGGTGCCGGCAGGAGCAGGCCTTTGCCTGCCGAGCTTACGGACACTTCCTCATCGCGAGAAAGTCAGATGGGGATGCGTTCTGAGATCTTTGAAGAACATGAGTGCGTTGTCAGTCAGCTTAGATCTGACGAAGCAGAAGGCCAGCTAAAGGCGTCGGATCCGCATCAGGAACGTTTTGCGAATGATGCTTCGATGAATAGCGGGTACGGTACGCTCTCTGCCTCCGGACTCGACCCTGGCAGCTCTGACGACAGTAACAAGTGCACAGGCTACATGGAGAAAACCTCCCAAGGAGAGAGCGATGGAGCGGGATCACAGGGTGACGCGGTTGTAGCTGGTGATCGAAATACAAGAGAACTTCTACTGAAAAAAATAGAGGAAAATTGTTCATCGGGAAGGAATGATACTTCAGATTTTCCTGCTGAATTGGAACATAAAGCTGAAGCTCAGTGTGGAAAAAAATCCAGGTAAATGATAAACTTTCCAAATAGGTTAATGTACTGTAGACAGACCCCACTCAGTAAACAGCTGTTGGTAACTGGAAACATCAGCTCTGAGTGGAGCCTCTTGATTATAAAAGCGAGGAAAAGAAAACCCAAACAGACCAAACAACAACAAAAACTGCCGCTTGGTAGATAAAGTTGTTCAGCCCGATGCTGCTGCGTGATGCGTGTTTCTATCTGCAGCGCTCATCTGTTGTAGATACCTTGGGGAAACCCAGGAAAACCTACTTTCCTCTGCAAGCGTGAGCTAAGTTTGCACACAATGTTTATCAGTGCAGAATTTGAGGTGCTGTTACCAATTCTATATGACTGATGTTTTACCATTGCACTCAACCAGTCTTCTTTGCTGGCTGATACGCAGGCATGACCGTAACAAATTGTGTCAGACAACAGCCAAACACGTTTGGGTTCTTCTGTTGGTGTTTTTTTTTGCTTGATCTTTGTTTAGCTCTGCTCAACAGGTGAGTGGATCTACCAAGATTGTTTTTGAAAGGCTGGCTAGGTAATTTGCCAGTACTACTGCCCAAGTGCTGCTCTAGATGCGCCGACCTTGATGCGCGTTACTCTTCCTGTCAGACGGAGCGTGGTGGCAGTGGCTTCGTGTGACCATGAGCAGTACCGCAGGTCGTCAGGGCAGCGTGCTGCCTGCGAGTCCCTGATAGGCGTTTGCAGAGATAAAAACTGTCTTTTTATTGGAAAAACAGAATGGTGAAAATGAACGTGCTCGTTTTTCTAGTAGCTAATGAAACACAGAACCAGCCTGCTTTAGAGAATTTGGTTTGGAAATACGTTATTTCGGCATGTACAGTAGATCAGAACCTCACTGGTACCTGTGTTCTCTCCCTCCCTGCTCTTGGGGTTTATTCCAGTGCTTGATTCATGTTGCACCGTTCCATGAGCGGGGGGTAGCAGCAATCTGTGAACTGCCAGGGAGCTGGAGAAGCTCAATTCAAGAGTGTTTTTCAGTTAGAAAACCCCTTCTAAGATAACATATGAAATCATTCTTTTATGATTCTTTTTGTTCACTTTTATAATTTTTTTTCTTTGAAGTTGCTTTCTGTGTTGTATTATGAACTCAGTTGGAAGCAAGAAAGGGTTCAAACCACAGTGGAATAGTTCAGTTCACCCAAACAGGGTGTGTTGCTCTCCTGTAACTTGCAGTTGTAACCTTTGCTTGCTTCCTTGCTTCCTTCTTGTTCCACATCTATCTCCAAGAAGAATTTCAGGATGTCTCCAGTTGTGTCTGTTCTGCCTTTTTTTTTTCCCTCCCCCCTCTGTTTCCTTCTGCATCTTGTTTTGATCTTTCTTACCCTTGAAGATTCTCTGGAGTTGGAAGGCATCCTTAGTGTGTCTGCTGACATCTTCTTTACAGCCAGATTGAGAACACAGTAAGAATAAACACTGCATTCACATCCCGGCTTAATCTTGTGGGTCAGTATCTGCTTGAACAGACCAAAAAGTAGTATCCTGGCTAAAAATACAGAGCTTTTGGTCTGATTTTTTTGTTGTAGCAGCAAAGACATTTTGGTTGTGGGTGCAGTTGATGGGCACCTTTCCTTTCTGTGATTTGTTTGTGGGTTTGTTGTTCTACCTTCTTTAAAAAAGAGCCCTAAACCACTCCAGCGCTCCTTACTTCGTGCTGTTTCTCAAAAACGCACCAGGGCAGTGGAGTTTTAGTGCTGATGTTTCACCTCGAAGAAGAAATTGTTGTCGTGTCCCCGCTGAAAAGGGCAATATCCACTCAGGGGGGGTGTGTGTTTCTTGCCATCTAGGAAATCTCTAACGTCGTGGGCACAAAAGCTGAAACAAAACCAACCAAGAAGGATAAATGCCGAAGAAGTATGTGCGAACTCTATGCAAGAAAACGTGCAAACACAGAAATTACCACTTCACAATGTGAGTCAATTTCTTTTATGATATTTTTCTAATGTTATTCTTGACACTGGTATCTTTTCAGTGTTCTAACGTGTTCTGATTCAGCATGTGCTTTCATACTTAGCTCTAAGCATTTGGGTAGCAGCGTTCCCATTTACATGCCTAAAGTTCATGTGGGCAGTTTACCTCTTGGATCGTTCTATACCTACTCACATAGCCATTTTGGCTTTTTTTTATTCCTTGCCCAGGTTTTGTCTTAATTTACCTAACTGGCCCGTGTGTTCCCTTCTAGAGAGAACAGTCACCTTCTCAACTGAAGCTTCAGGTCACGGTACTTGTTCTGCCCTATAATTTTTGGAAGGGCCTTTGATTTCAGCTGGTAAAGCCTCGTTAAAACACAGGACTCTGCGTGTGGAGGCATTAGCCACTTTGCTCAGGACAGAGGGTATTCTTCAGATGGGCATTTCAAGTTGCAGGGACTTTCTGGTTGAGCTTGGTTTGGCCTTTTTTAGTGTTCTTAGCAGTATCTTAAGCTAAAATCCAACTTTTTTTTGTCATAGAATCACAGACTGGTTTGGGTTGGAAGGGACCTTAAAGACCATCCAGTTCCCACCCCCTGCTATGGGCAGGGACACCTTCCACCAGACCAGGTTGCTCCAAGCCTCATCCAGCCTGGCCTTGGACACTCCCAGGGATGGGGCACCCACAGCTTCTCTGGGAACCTGTCCCAGTGCTCCCCACCCTCTGCAGGAAGAACTTCTTCCAGATATCTAATTTAAATCTCCCTGCTTTCAATTTAAACCGATTTTCTGTAATTGTTTATGTAAGAATAATACACTCCTCTATGCCTGTGTTACAGCACTAGTTACTAAAGATAACCACCCCGCCAGCAGACATTCAGGAAATAACCATTTGTAGTAACCTCTATTGCTGTGACTGCTGAATCGGCTCAAATTACTTCTTTTGAGAAGAATTTGGTTCGTCTCCCCATACTCTTGAGTTAGTAATTGGCCACAAATCTGATTATTTTGGGGAGGAAAGTTTAATCACATGGAGTCTTGCTGATCCAAAAGGACGTTATGCAGCATGATTGTGTGAGTAATCATCGTGCATGTAACGATGAAGCCTTAGAATTACTTTCAGTGTATTAATTGTCACAAACCTCTCTCCTCATGCTGTTGGTAAGGAGATAATTCCTGAGCCTCTGTGAATGACTCCACCTACAAGAGGATAGGAGAACCAGCAAACGTGAATTGTGTGAATTGAGACAGGGTCTGTTTTCTTTCCTGTGGTCACTCTGAGGGTGATCCAGAAGGGGTAAGAGCAGCTCTTTGGACTCGCTGTCTCTGGTCTTCTGTTGCCAGTGGAACCGGAGGTTACTCTGAGGAGTTATTTCAAACCAGGAGTCAGATTTTGTCTGCTACGGATGGTTGCTTTTCTCTTTCAGCCTTTGAAAATACCTTTATCTTTCTATTCCTTTGGAAGAATTCAGTTGATAGCCCTTCATTTTCCTTTCTTCCTCCTTAGGCAAAGGAGAATACCTAAATAAAAACATTAGGAGGGACAAAATAGCCTTGAGGTGAGATGGTACTTCATCCAGAAACTTGAAAAGCTTTAGTTCTAATTTTTCTTTTCCTTATTTACTTTTGCTAACTCCACGGGTCAGTCCTCAGTTGTATGAGCGGTACACGTTTGCCAAGTAGCGTGTCTGGGGGCTTTCTGTTGCATTACGGTAGCAGAGAGCAATGGGAGCTGACCGTTCTCAAGCTGGCTGCCCTCACTCAGTTGCCCTTGTGCCACTGCGTTACGCCAGTGACACTTCTTCTGAGGAAGGAAGAGGAGAGTTGTAGCAAACATGAAATTCTGTGAATTTTTTCCATGTGCTGATGCTGCCCTTTTCAGAATTGTTTCTGTAATTAGCTGGGAAGTTGCATAGAAAGTTCAGAGGGATGAGAGGGGTGTGTAGTGGCTTGTCTGTCTGAGATGAGAGACGGTCTTTACCTCCGGATTTGCAGTACGTGAAGTCATAACAGTTGAATATAAGAAATTCCAGTCTTAGGATGAGGAAAGAGTAGTGGTAAGTCATCCCTCTATATACTTGCACCTCTTAAGGAGCAAGAAAGTTTAGAAGACTGTCCAAAACGTGTATTTTCGTAATGGTTGATCTCAAAAATGCTGCACAAGTGGCCGGGCACATCACTTAGAAAGTATCAGTGTCTCTTAATTGCGTGGCTTGGCCTAGTTCCCCTTTAGGCTGCGGTTGCCCTGAGTATAAATGGTGTAGGTTTGGATCACGCTGTGTGAGTAAATTGACTGCGCAAAAAGACGAGTAACGTTTACTTGCAGCTTTTCAAAAATTATACCCTTGTGGTTCTGCCCACCCCCTGCCCCCCACCTTGTGATTCTCCTCACAAATCTCTTTTTCCTTTGTAATTTTAGGCAAACCTTACTGCTGCTGCTTTGCCACCTTACACTTTTTACCTCAGTCAGCCGACTGAAAGTGCGAATTCCTTGGTGTCTGAAGCTTCAGGTACAGTTGATTTCTTGTACTTAAAGTTCCTTTTCTTTTGAACGCTCATTTTTTAAAACTCCTCCTAGTCCGCATCACTGAGAACTTTAGGGGGTGAGGAGGCTCTGAGCACCAACGAGCTGTTAAACTTTGATGCAGCGTCGTTCTGCTGGTCTTGCTCTTGCCCCTGACAGCGGTGGTGGCTCCTGTGTATCGCTGCTGGCAGGTGGAGGACACGCAGCTACTTTATCTTCATTATTTCTCAACGTTTCAAGCTGAGCTTTGTTTAAAACTGTTGGATAATGTAGTTACTATTCAAATCATGGTAGGGTATCAAATTATCCTTCAACTATTGGCATCGTTGGTCAAGTGGTGGAAGGAGCGTGCGGTAACAGGGGCAGAAATCCTGAAAGCCAAGGGCACGACTCAAAAATCGTGTGAAGACACAGGAACAAAAGAATGCAGTGTGTAATGTGGCCATTCTTTAATCGGGGGAGGGTTGCTTTCTGGGTTGTGGTATAGTTTTGTTGCTCTGGGTGGTGTGCACGAGGGGGTGATAGGGTTTGGGGGGGGTGTGGGGTGGGGTTTTTTTGGTTGTTTTGGGTTATTTTTTTTGTGAAAGCCAAACAACTAATTAGCATATTTTGATTGTAACAGGGTGGATTCACTTCAGTAACAAACAGGGGCGCAGAGATGCAGCTCCGTTGTTTCCTCACAACCCACTGAGAGGGGCAGATACCAGAAATTGCAGTGGGATTGAGACTGTATCTGTCCTCTTGTGCCATCCCTTTTGGCCCGGCAGTCTGTCTTTCTGCATGCTGCAGCGTGCTGTTGAGTACCAAACCAAAGAGTCTGTAGTATCAGGTGGCTGTCCAGGGTTATTCCTTGGGTGATACAAGTTTTACGTGCTCTACTGGAATTAAACAGTTTGTGATGAACGAGGATTTGTTCCTTGACCACCAAGGAGCGGCGCTTTCGTTACTGCTCTGTGTGATGTAACCAATTATGTTGCTTGTTTTGCATTGGGATTTTTGTAATTTCCGGTAACAAAAGCTTTAGTGAGGTCCTTAAGCAGTAAGTAATTAACACAGCGGTCTTGTTAGCTGACAAAGTACCATTTTACTAATGGATTTGGGGATTCCCGTTGTAGAGCTGTGAGCTTGAAACTTGGAATTTTATTTTTTTTTCTTATCAGGACTTTCGTACTGGAAATTAGACGAAAAGGAGCTGTATCACTCTTTACCAGAGAATTTCAGAAGCGAGTTTGCTGATGTTTTCTCCCCAAAAGCATCACCAGATCAGGTAAACTTTCTACGTGTTTTAAAAGTTGTCTTAGAGTTGCCTGTTGCCTTTGTTTCCTGCGACGGAAAGAATCAGCTCTCCAGAAGCTAACTTTTCTGTGAGAACTCTTTTTGCTGTCTCAGTTTCTCATACTCTATTACTTCATTATTCATTTACTCCCGCTGATGTCACTTGGAATTTATGGACCTTCTTTTGTCATTTAAAAGGCTCGTTTCCTCTCCTATACACACAGTTTCTAACTAGCATATTAAAGGTGTATGTGCCTCATTAAGGACCTTTTTTTAAACTGGGTGCATTGACTACAGCCTTGTTCTGAACTGCTCTAGTAGCTAAACCCACTCCAGGACTTGCTTACCTGTTCTGGGGATGGAGGATTGTGTTCAGATGAAGTAACGTAGCAATTTTGCCTGTTGAAGTTGTCTGCCGATGAAACGAAGCTGTCGTCATTGAAGGATATTTATCACAAGAGACAAAGGGAAAACAAGCAGCTGCCAGACCCGAATTTTATGCCTTCTTCCCCGTCCAGTCACCCACCGGAGGTAACTAATTTCTTTACTTCACGTCTCACTCTGAAGATATGAAAGGTAACAGGCTGGTTTCACATTAATCGGCCCCTGCTGCCACCTCCAGTGTTGTGCTGGAACAGCAATTTGTGGAGCCGTGTGATGAACCAGCTTGGGAAGGGATCCAGCTGAAAAGAGCCTGTAAGAACACCCTGGGAAAACAAGCACCTTTGCAGCACAACCTTGGGGATGGCGCAGGGCTGCAGCTGCTGAAATGCACAGGGGCTGCAGTCGCAGGGTGTTCTTACTGCTTCCCACAGGACAGGTGAAACAGGAGAGGCAAAGGTTGTGGAAATGTTCTTTATCGTATCTGGTTCTTCAGCTTTCAGTCTTGTACAGAAAAGCGGTGATGAGGCTAGTCTGTCCATATAATTCATGGAGTGGCTTTTGTAGCTGTACAGAGTTCCTGTTTCAGCCTACGAGCAGACATCATAGTCCTGTTTACATAACGGGAACGTCAAAGGTTTTCTAGGCAGCTACAGACGGTAGAGATGTCTTTTATTCATAATGGAAACTTAGAAACTCAAGCTGCAAAGGTCAGGAATATGAATCATCACCTAAGCTGTCCTGCTGGTCGCTACCAAATGATCGGAGTAATATCCAATATCGCTCCTGCAGTGTATTACTGATGCTTTCACATGAACTCCGTCTACAAGAACAAAAGTTACAATGCTAAAAAAATTGTGATTTAACTTATTTCCTAGATTTTGACGTTGGACCCAACTCTGCATATGAAGCCAAGTCAGCAGAACCCAGGATGCTGTGTTTTCAATATTCCTGAAGAGAGGAGTCCTTTTTCTCCAGACTCTATGGCGGAGGCCGGATTTCCAAGTCATTGTGACACAGACTCTTTTTCACAGACAAGTAATTCATCTCAGTTAGTTGATTTTCCAGAATACCCTGCCAGCAGCAGAGCTGTGCATGTGGACCTCTGGAGAAATCACCCATTCCAAAATGAAAACAAGACCAGCTCCCCCTTTCCAATGGCACATACGGATGCTAATAAGGAGAATTTAGTCAGCACTGAGGAGGAAGAAACACTGACTTTAACTCCATCTTCTGTTACTCCGTGTGCTGACAACACTTTGCCAGAATGTAGTCTTTCAGTGACATCTGTTGAGGATCCGGTGATAATGTCGAAGTAAGTATTTTTTCTTTTTTAAAAGTCGTAAAGTTGGTGTTTTCATGAAAGAAGGGAAACTTAACAGTAAAACGAACAAAATGTGTGAGTGCCGTTTGCTTAGGACATGGCTGGACGTTTCTGCTGGGTTTTTTCCTCCTTTCTCCCCGGCAGTAGAGATGGTGCATAAACACAGCCGTCATTTTCCACTTCTTACCATCTTCTTCCTTTAGACCGTGCTATTTCATCTTCTTTAGACCTTTAATCTAAGGCACAATATTTGTGCTCTGTCTTCCTTGGATGTCACAGCCTTAACTCGAAGGCAAAATCTTTTTCTATGTTTTATTTCGTTATTTCTTTCTATACAGTAAAATAAAAACCCTGCTTCCTTCCTGGGCTGAGTCAGGGAGTTAATTTAGGCAGAGAATTCCGAAGTTCTGTGGGGGTTATGCTTTCCTATTTAGAGTCAAATGGTGGGAGAAGCATGGAATGACTGTAACTAGGGAAAATAAGTATCCCCCCCGCACTGGTGAAGCTCCCGTGATTTTCACGTGGCCCAGCAGACGTGGTGCGTGTTCCGTGGGTGAGGGCACGTAGGTCCGTGGTTTCCAGACAGTTCAGTGTTGGAGTTTTCCCCATTTCAACTTTACTCACGTAGTTTCTAGTGGATAGCAGAGGCGAGAAGAGAGAGTATAGTTTTTGTTTGTACATACTGTTTGTATTTATTATTATTAATATGAAGACTTCTATGCAAGCCTTAGGTGTCTGGCACCGCTGCCTTAGCTGATGAAGCCTTCTTTAACGCGAACGCGACAGCTCTGTGAGAGATTTGTACGCTGCAATCACTACGTGGGACTGAATACAGTAATGCATGGTCATGTGGATAGCTGGAAATCTTTTGTTCTTAATTTTGAAAATAGGATTAGGCAGAACTTGAGGGAAAAACATGCTCGACACATAGCTGACCTGCGAGCGTACTATGACTCTGAGATACAGAGCTTAAAACAGCAGCTAGAGGCAAGCCATAAAACTGCTTCTGCTGAAGACTTGAAGAAAATCAATCAAGATCTTGCTGACAGGTACTGTTCGTCCTTTCTTGTCCTCTTCCTCTGTTACATGGTTGTCTTTCCACTTCAAGAACTGACGGTGCTGGTTTAGAGGTACTTGAAAAGTTTATATCTGACCGTTTCATGCATCTGTGATACCGGTTTTCCTATTAGACACAAATGTTACCTTACTTAGTGCAGCTGTTGAAGATTAATTTAAAATTATTGGTAGGCAGCAAGTGTGATGTTTGGCCCAGAGCTCTTGTTTGACCTGATTTTTGCACAAGCCAGCGTCAGTTTTGCTCAGGACTGGCAGGTTGAGGTAGTCCTAAGCAATTTGTGATGGAGGCGTCTCTGCTGTGAGATAGTGCTCGCCTGTCGTGCTGCTGAACATCATCCCTCTTTACCTTTCAAAACTGCAGATGATATAGGACCAATCCCAAATTCATTCCTAGCTTTATAAAGCCAATTTGCCCGTGGATGCTCTCTGACCAGATATTACTGCTGGAGCCTGTGTGCCTCGCCTGTATATTCGGTTAGATACAGCTTCGGTGTTTGCCACGCAGAGAAATCGATGGGGTTTTCATATCGTTATTGCCAGGCAAAGTGCACATTGCAAATTCAGACAGCTACGATACCTTTCAAAATATATGCCCTTCAGAATAATTGAAACAGTGTGTGGGTAGCGGCTCTTCTGTACAAGTCCTCCAGCACTAGCAGGGTGTATCTATTAATAAATGACTGCTCACAAGTCACTTTTGAGTTACAGTAGCTGCGATATGATTACAGTCGCTAATTAGCACTTGGCATCATCAATTAGCTGAAGTGGAACTCTGCTGCATCTCAGCTGCTTTTGGTTCTGCAGCTCTCGTGCTCGGAGCCATCTGGATCTCCGCACGTGTTCCCGGTTTGCTGCTTCCCGCCACGGGCACCACAGCCCTCCCCAGACGCTGGCTGCATGCTGGGGTGGCCAGAGACAAGGGGAGGAGGGCACAGCCCGGGCACCCAAATTGGTGGGGAGGCTTGAGGAAGGGAAGGCTATAAAATGTAGATTTATTATTTTAAAATAATAGCTTTGTAATCTGTATCTTCTGAATAGGTGTGAGCAATTAGATGCGGCTCTGAATGAAGCAAGCGCTCGCATAAAAGCCCTTGAAAATAAGAATAATATGCTTGAGAAGCAAGTGGTAAGTAGATGGTGTTAATTCAAGCTGCTTTTTAACTAAAAGGGTGAGAGAATGCACCTGTTCATTAAGATGATCTGTGTTTCCATATCGTTCTCCCTTGGTTTTGCTTGTTTGTTTTCACCTTTCTCTTCAGCATGACATCAGCCCGCGTGTTACGCTGCTGGCTGTTCTGGCTGGCTTCCTTACAACTCCCTCTTGAATCATCGCCACGTTTGCTCATGAACAACCTTTCCACGTTACCAGGCATCACAGTTAAGAGTGAAACATTGTGACGTTTATGATGTCTCTCTCTAGATACTTTTTTACCAGTTATTTTGTTTTAATTACTTTCTCTTTGAGCTCTTATTAGAGCTGTCCTAAAGCAAATCTCATCTGTCCCAGGGCAAGAATAGTCTGTGTATGTTTCCCCAGGCTTTCTGGCTCGGTCAGACCAGTTTGCTTAGTGCAGAGCTGCACGTGTTGCTCAGGGGACAGGACACTTTGTCATGGCAGTCAGACACCGGGAGAGACCAAGGCCTTCGGCCTTTTTCAGGTGTTTTTCCCTGCTGGGAAGGCAGACAAGCAGCTGGGATTGGAGGCCTGACCGCCAGATACTTGAAGTCCTATAAAATAAATGTGTCTGTTGGGCTTTTAGTCTTCACTTTCATTCTTTATACGTCACAGAAATGAGCAAAAATCTTGTTTAGTTAATGTACAGGTGTACCCTTGTTTTCCATTTAGACCATTTCAGATCATGCTTTGTACCGAAACAAAAATCCGCCAGGTAAGCGTTGTAACGAACGGTTTCTCCTGCAGACAGATTGGAGGGAACGCTTTCACGCCCTCAGCAATACTTCCAAAGTTTTGCAAGAACGTATTGAGGAAATGCGCACACACAATAAAGAGAAGGATAACACTATCAGTCGGCTGAAGTCGAGGCTCAGAGATCTGGAGGAAGCATTTGAGAAGGCTTACAAGTTGTCTGATAATAAAAATACAAGGCTAAAGGAAGAAAGTAAGATGTTTCAAAACGTAAGTAAGAAGACGGGCAGTGGTGTTTACAGTCGCGCAGCGTCTTACCCACACAGCCAGTCCGGGGTCTTTTGGAAAACTGCTCGGACTTTACCACCGTAAAGTCTTAATGCGCAACTGAGAACAGAAATTATTCAGCTGACTGCTTCGTAGGCTGGGTGTTAGGTGATGCTACACACTTCATAGCTACTTAAAACCGATTGTCGAAGGCAGCCAGTGCGTGCTTCGTGCGAGAACATGCGTCACGGTCTGAGGTATTTTGTTACTCTGTGTGCTGCTGGCTCATCTTGGTTTTACAGGTATTGCAGGAAATTATTTTGGAACAATTATCTTTTCCTTTCTTAAGCATAGTGGGAATGGACTGAATTTCTTTCAGAAGTCGTCACAACTTGCCAAAACTGTTAATTTTGTGCATGATTTCGGACTTCAGTCGTAGCTTTATAGAAGGTTTAAATGGATTGGCAGAATGGGCATTAGCTGGAAAGGCTGCTTCATGCTTTAGCTCCTTTTTTACAATTAACATTTCAAAATAGGAAGCCAGCTTTAAAGTCAGGGAGGAATTTCACCAGTTCAGTCAGAGCCTTCAGTTTCTTTAGAGATAAATCATTTGAAAAGGAGAAATACATTGTGTAAGTAGCTCTGTCTCTTGTCCTAATTCTTTGTTCCATTTAGAAGACCGTGGAACTTAAATACTATTAAAATGCACTCAGCATCCCCTGTAGTGCTTCTGCACGTGGCAGACATGCAGCTGAGCATTCAGATGGCTTTACAGCAGTCAAACCCCCTGTTGATTGTATCTAGTCTCAGTGTGAGTCTGTGTGTTTTTCTTTTAGCTTTTAGGAGAATACGAGTCCCTTGGAAAAGAACACGAAAGAGTGAAGGTAAGTACGTGCTGGTTAATTAAAAAGGAAAATGTGTGATAATGTGCCATCGAATTAACTGAGTTAACTTGGGTATTTTGGAAAAGATCAAGTGGAAAGACCCATATTTATTGTAACTGACAGCTTCTTACCACATCTTCAGAGCCTGGAAAAGGGAAAAGGAGGGAGTTTGGAGTGTTTTCCAATCCTAGACAGCAAAAATACTGCAAAATCACCCAAAGAAACTTAATGGGCCTCCCTTCCAGATCGGAAAGCCTATTTAGTGCATCGTTTTCAAGACTGATGTACAGTTACTCATTTTTCTTTTAATACACCCTGTAGCTTCTGGGCTTTTTACTTTTTATCCCTGTGTGCTTGTAGGATACGCTAAATGCAACTGAAAACAAGCTGCTGGATGCAAACACGCAGATTTCAGATCTGAAAAGGTAAATGTGAAACTGTCTTGCTGCTCTTTTCACAAGGTGAAATGCAGGCTACGGCCTCAACGCTCACTCCTAGCTCGTGAAGGCTGTGGCTCATGCAAGTTTAACGACATCTGGGGAAGCGTTTCGTGTTGCTTTCTGTCGCTTTGTGCCCACTGTAAAGATCTCGTCTGTGATTTTTCCTGCTTAGGGTCTGTGTTTTTCCTGCTTCCTCCATCACAACACCTCTGAGTGGGATGCAATGAATCGCTTCCTTTCTGAGAGCTGTCACCCAGGTGGCCCCGCCAGACCCCGCTCAGGCTCTTAGTGCTGTGGTTGTCTCCGCAGGAAGCCCCCTCCTCAGCCTGTTGTGGTTTTCAGGAGCGAGGATGCTGGCAGGAGTTTGCCGTTCAAGATTACGGCTCCTAGGCGTGAATGAAGGACAGAAAGGTGTTCCATGTATGGAGCAGGAATGGTATCTCCTGTGGGTGTCCGTCGTGCTACCTGGATCTGTTGTTTGGTTGGGAGAACAGGAATCCGTTGAGCTTTGCCCTTTCTGGGTAGGCCCTAGGCAAGACATACGTGCCCATCAAGGGGTTTATAAACATGCCTTCTACTTTGGGGCTTCTCAGCCACTCCTTGTCAGGGTTGTTCAACGGCACACTGGCTCAGGGAAGCCTAGAGAGGTGGAAGGAGGGGACATCTGAGAGGCTTTAGGGCAGGCATCATGGAACTGTGATGAGCTGATGCTTTGAGCATCACCTCCCTTTGAGCTGCTTCTGTGGGTATGTGCTGCCATAATTCTGTGTTTTCGTATGAGCAGCTGAAACCCAGACTTCCAAGAAGACACTTTTTTTTTTAAACGTGTGTTTTTTGATGATTCTTCTAGAATTGTGGCTACACGTTCTACTTCAAAATGCATTCCAAATGCCATTCACCAGCATTAACCTGTGCGTAGTCGGCAGCCAGAACCAGAAAAACAGCAGGTGTGATGCTTGGGAGATGTCACGGTCCTTTTCTTTGCTTCTCGGATCATCCAATTTTTCAAGAAGAAAAACAGAAAGAATGAATAGGGAGAATTTAAGACAGGAATAGAAGGAAGCTGAAAACACTCTGCCTTCAGTTTTTATTGGGACTGGTGAGGAAAGGGAGATAGCGGGAAGGGCAGTTCAGTCAAGTGTTGGTGCTTCTCTTTTCCTGCCTGATTCCTGATAGCTAGGGACCATTCCAGACTGGGGAAACTGCAGTGGGTAAAGGAGGTGTTTATATCCTGCTCCAACCCCTTGTGTTTCTATCTCCCAAGTGGGGAATGCCCAAGATTGCGTTGCATTGCCAAGGGCTGGCTCACAGGAGATGTGGGAGAGGAGAATCACGTGAAGAGCCTGAGCAGCGGGTTGGTGGGGTTACCGGAGTGACACACCGGAGGAGGAGGCACTCATCCAAACCAGAGTCGGGGGAGGCCTTTGTAGAAATCCGTCATTTCAAGGGGGAAAAGGGTCCTTGTTTTGTTTTCCCCAACCCCCGTGAGTTGAATGCTTTGCTCCACAGCAATCCCTCCTGGCCCTGTCTTTCTAGCGCGGTTACCTGACACAGTTAATTTAGAATTCAAATACCTATTTATATACATATTTAGACGGGTGAAATCGTAGTAGCTGCTCTTGTTCTTCTGCTTCACTCAAGATATCTGAATAAAAATGAGTAAACGCTAAGAAATACGCTCTCACTTTTATGTCTTTTAAAATCATCTCCTGATGCGTCTTTGCTGCTTCCCCATTAGGACAGTTTCAAAACTCGAAGCACAGCTCAAGCAAGTAGAACACGAAAATATGTTGAAACTTCGCCACATCACTGAAAGTCGTGTGAGAACCTCGTGTGCCAAGTAAGCGAATATTCCAACGATGTGAAAACAGGTCGTGTTTTACAGTACTTCTAAACGTGCTTTGGCTAAAAAATGGATAGAGGAGATGTCAGTCCATAGGCTAAACCGGATTGAACACATGATGTAGTGCAGGGACTTCACGTGCCAAGAAGCTATTAAAAACAAATAAATACTTTGAAGAAGGTGTGTGTGACTTGGCAGACTGTCTCCACTCTTCCCCAGGGAGTGTTTGTTTGGCCTCAGGTGCTCAGCTGAATAGGGATTCACTCCCCTGTGCAACAAAGATTTGGGGAATAAGATCTAATAGTCCGGTTGGACACTTGAGGTTTTCTTTCATTGAACCCAAAGGCTGATCACTAGGTTTTATGTTTTTAAATAAAGTTCGTACAGGTATCCTGAGAGCAGAGTGGAAGTCCAATTAGAATGCATACTCTAGTTGGAACTGTGAATTTGTGTTAAGGACATGAAAGTTGGCCTGTGTTCTGTTTTGTCCCTTGTATGTTTTAAAGACCTGAAAAGCTTTGTCCTCCTCTTTTTCCTTTTGATTACTTGAATGTGGCTTCTGGGGTGTCTTTCCCAGGTCAGCAGTGATGTTGTGAAGCGCAAAACGATAATGTAACGTGTTTTGTCAAGACATTTTCCCTAAATCCAATCTAAACCTTCCTTGGTGCAACTTGAGGCCATTTCCTCAAGAGAAGAGACCGACCCCCACCCCTGCAACCTCCTTCCAGGAGTAGTCTGATTTTGTATTTACAGGGTTATTGTGTGTTTGTTACTGTTTCTGTTCAGCTGGAATAACTGGATTTTCTTAATCTTTTTTTTTCCCCCTATATTAAAAAAATCAAAAAGAAGAATCCAAAGCTTTTCATAATTTTTAAGGTTTTTTTGTTCCCACAGCAAGTTGGCATCTCCTGATGTCAGCAGGCGAAAGTGGTTGATACCAGGAGCGGAGTATTCAATCTTCACTGGCCAGCCTCTGGAAGTCCAGGGAAGCGCCAAGGACAACAGGTTAGAAGAAGCCTACATTCCTTCTAGGTGAGTTGGCTTCCTTCCGTCTCCACTGTGATGTAAAGTTCAACACTTCTAAAAAGTTGTATCCAGAATTGACTAGATTCGTATTTCTGTGTTTCGTACTTGTTAAATAAGGTTCTAAAAGAATTTCTCAGCGCTGTAGATGCTGTGCAATTCCTTAAACACAATCCAGCTTTCTTCCTTCACTCACCTGCTACGAAGCAAGCAGCAGCAGCCTTTGCCCCCTCCCTTGAAACACCGGAACGCTTCAACTGCACTTTGCTCTCCGTGCTTGTGTCCAGCTCTGCTCTGGGTTTGGACACAGCCTGGACCCCGGTGTCCTGGGTGTGAGCTGTCGTGGTTGGCTGCAGCGTTGCTCCAGTGGGAAGCTTCAGGTGTAACTTAGGGTGGGATTTCTCAGTAGTCTGCCTCCTTCCTCAGGAGTTTCTAAAGCCTCTGTCAGGAAGTATTGAGTTCTAAGAACATGTCAGGTTATCCACGTGAGCTCCTCCTGCTCAGCTCTGGGATCTTGAATTGGCTATAACATAATCCTCTGAGGTTCTTGGCTCATAGTAAAAAGCAGCCTTAAAGTTTCTGTTTTGTCGACTGTAAATGTCAAATTACCTTCCTCCAGGTTTTTGTTGATTCAGGTAGTGTTGGGATACATGAAATAAATAACATGATACTTTCCTCCCCACCTCCCTGCATTCTTTAAGGTACCATTCTCCTCCTGAAAAAGACTCCTCACAAGACGACTCTTCAACGAACTCGGTAGAAAAGAAAGAAAATGAGATGTCCGAAGCACCAATTATAAAAGCCTTTAAAGAGCTTGAAGAAGGAAAAGCATTTAAAGACTGGGGGACACAGACAGAAAAAGAAGATACATCAGCTAGTAACTCTTATTTTTATATTCCTGAGCTTGGCTTTACTGGCTTTTCTTTGTTTGCGTGTCTTTGGGTTGTTACTCTCAGCACTGAAGTCCTTCGGGCTTGAGCGATGGGATAAACAGTTTCAGCATGTAAACTTCTGGAGCTTTCCAAAGAAAATTCAAAACGATACAGCTAAATGTCTTGTTTAAAACAGAGGGAATGCAAAGGCTGCTGTTAGGTCTCAAGCTTGAGAGTCATTAATGGCCTTTCCCTAAGAAGATCTCAGTGTTTATAAACAGTTAATGGAGCCCTAACAAAGCCCTGGCTGGCTGCACATCCATTTCAGTTTTGTTCGTAGGGTGTTGTGTTAGAAGGTAATTAAGGAAGCTGGCCTGTGTGCTGTAGGACTGCTCCGAGCTGTTCCACCAACATTGATCTAGGAACCTCGTAATTAGAAACCATTGAGCCTGTCCGAAGTGCTTATGTTCTTGGTGCAGGCAGGCGCTCCAGCCCTCTTTCCCACATGATGCTTTTGTCCTGCTTTCCACTGTCTCTTCATTAAATCAGTGTAATTTAGTATCATTTCTCCCACACACGCTGCAAAGCAGCCGTTTTCATGACTTTAATGTGACGAGCAGGAAGCAAGACTTGAGCAAAACAGCACAAATAGGTTGACGTGGGGGAGACAAGGTGCGGGTTTTGTACAGTAAAAGCTGAGTACGGGAGAATATTGGAGTTTCTGTATTGAAAATCATTGATAGAACAACTCTTTCCTTTCAACTAGAAACAGCGAATCGACGTCCAACTGTTGGGTTTGTTGAAACTTCTGTTGTTGCAAACCGATCCCCAGAGAAAGGTAAAGACCAACACAGACCGAAACGCTACAGCTCTCCCTGTGGCCAGAGGTCATCGTCCCTTCCTCCTGCCAACAGGAAATCAAATACTCCAAGTACGTGCTTCTGAGCTCTGCTTGGTGTTACTCACAGTAGAGGCAAATGGTGAAGGGCTGCTCTAGAAGGAAGGAAAACGAAGATAGGATTTCTGCATTGTTCTAACAGAGAATCTGGAAAAAAGCTTGTCTATAATCACAGAAAATGTGAAGGCTCTAGGTTTATTGTAATTATTCTGTGCTGTGATGCACTTCTCATTTAAGTACACGATTTTAAAAGGCCGCCTTTAACGGTGTGAGCATCTGATCACGAGTGGGAGATACTTCATGGGGAGAAATTTTAGGTACTTAAACGTAACTTCATCTCTTGCAGCAAGAAGAGAGATCATGTTGGCACCAGTGTCTGTGACATACAGCCCCAAACGGTCTCCGAAAGAAAACCTCTCTCCTGGATTTAGCCATTTGCTTAGCAAAAATGAAAACACGGTGACAAGGTACGAGTTTTGCGAATGCAATCATGTTCTGATCATTATAGCAGCAGTCTGTTTTCTGCAGGCTAATACTGTTCCTGCTGTTTCTTGTTCATTAAAAGTCCTAGAAAATGAGTCATGTGAAGATTTCTGAACATGAAGTTAAGTTTTACTTTATAAGATCTGGCAAGAAAAATCTAGAATGATTTCCCTTCAGCAGCATTCGCCAGGATGAGATGTTGGAATTACTGCTGACACAGTGTTGATCAGGGACACAGAAGCTAGAGTTGTTCTGTGGAGCAAGTCGGGTCTACCTCCCGCTTACCAGGGAACGTGAAAGCATCTACCTTCCTGTCATCCCACCCACAGCCGTGCTAAAAAATACCTAAGCTTTACTTTCAGCTTACTGTACTAGATACTACGGATTCTGTGGAGGTCTTTGGCGAGGCTTGTAGAGTTTCAGAGAACACACTTAGCTGCGCGATCGAAGCGTAGGGCATGAGGAGGAAGAAATGTAGCACTTTGGTGGCTCTTGGGGATGACGACACGGGAGCTCAGCGTGTTCGGGAGTGACAGCCGGGCCTGCTCCTGACAGAAATTCAGGTGAATGAGGGGATTTGGTGTGTGCAAAGAGGAGTATGTCTGGGTGTGGTACTATTAGCAGTAGCCAGAAGACTTGCAATGTCTGTAGGATAGAAATTGTCTTATGAAAAATCTGTTTGTTTAACCAAGAGGTGAAAAAGTTAAGAAAATATTGTGTAGCTTGATACATGGTTTCTGGTAAGTAATGGTTGTGTGCTTCCTGCTCTGTAGGTTTGATATACTCCTAGATGACCTGGAAACTGGTCCTGCATCTACTTTACAGCACAATAACCCAAGAAAACGGCTCCAGTTTCTCTCACTAGATGACATAGAAGGTAATCTGTCCAAGTGGGGGAAAACTGTTCTTTGCTTTTTTTACCGTAATTTCTTCCCCACTGGTAACAGCTGCTTAAATAGAAAGCTGATAGTTTACGAAGTGCAACTTCTAAAAATCCTCTAAATCTTGTCTTATGCCTGTAGACAGAGAAATACAATCCATGAGTGTTTTGTTTTTCTGTGTGTGCACAAACACACCGGAACGACGAAAGCGATTAAACAGAGAGAGAAGGGCAGGATGTTCCCCTTACCGCAGTTGCACAATGCCTATCTTAGTAGGGTCTGCACTCAGGTGTGCGAACTCAGTCTCACTGACAAAACTGGATTGCTAAGCACTGCAGTACAGAGAGCAAAGAGGGACTAGAGTGCAGCCTGTTGTTTCAGATTTTTTAGATGATTGACTGAACCAATTCTTCCCTCACTTTCGTAATGCTTGTCACAACGTTCTGCTTTTGTTTTCATTAATGCATTTATTTAGACTAGTGTTTTCCTGACAACTAGTCTGCTTGGTGATACTTAGAAATGTTGTTCTGGTAGAAGTAATTCCTAACTAGCACAGTACAGTAATCGGTTTGTTAAGCAAAGAAATATGCTGTGGTATAAAGATCCTTTGAAAGATGACCCATACAAATGTTTTGCATTCTCTGGGAAGTTTGCTTACGGCAAGCTCACGAGGCTTCGCTAGTCGCTCACTTTATCTACCTCCAGATCACGCTGCTTTGCTTGTTGTCAGGTTCTTTCTCTGTCCTAATGAATAATTTCAGACAATTACAAAACCAACGAAAAGACCCCTCTCTTGTTGGTAGGAAGGCAGAATTCGGGAGTCGGACACCGCTCTTGTGCCAAATCCGTCAGTACTGGAGCGAGGACAGCGACGGCGTGGGACGAGAGGAGCACAGCACAAAAATACGAGCCAGTGCCGTCCCCGTGTGAGGGAGACTTCAAGTACGCAGCAAGGCTTAAGACTCTGGCGGAAACAGAGAGGCTTTTTGATGAGCTGACTCAGGAGAAGCAACAGGCAAAGATTATTTTTATTTTAAAGTTGGGACGAAGCACAGTTGTTGTATGAGAAGTGAGGGACGTAGCCGTACACTACGCAACGCGTGGCTGAAATTCATGCACCGTTTCTAGAGTTAACCGTCGCAATGTGCCCTTACTCCCTGCTCCACCTCCCGTACGCCAGTCCCTTTCTGTCCCCGGCGTCATGAAAGGCTAGGCACTTTAACAGAAACACGACGTGGATGGAAGAGCTGGGGGGAATTCCCTTTCCTCCTTGATGGACAGCGCTTTTAACCAGCCCTTCCAAAGGGGAAGGCTATTTTGGCAACTGAGTGCTCTGTTCAGAATGGTCCTTGAGAGGGTCCGCTTAGGAGCGTCAACCGCGGTATCCCTTCCGTACGGCGCGGTGTTGTGGTGGCAGAAGGTAGAGCTGAGCAGCGTTGGACGTGTGTCTGTGATCTCTAGAGCTCACCTCTTTTGTTGGGTCAGTTGGGAAGGTTTGCATTGGCTCCTGAAACTGTCATTTACAGCTGAGGTATTTTCTGTTACTAGATCGAGGCTGCGTTGAGTCGGATTCCTTGTTCTGGCGGAAGAATGACCTTGCAAGCAAGATTAAATCAGGTGATAAAGCTGCTACATATGGCTGTTCTCTTAAGTTCTCTCCCACAGTTTGAGAATATATAGTTCAGATGACAGTTCTGCCGCGGAGCGAGCGCGATTACTGTGGGAATTTTTCCATACCACAGAGAATTGCTCCTGAATATGGCTGAACGTTGAGTTTGTGTGAAAGATGTGCTGTCTCTAGACTGCTGCATTAGGAGATAACGGGGAAGTTACTGCAAGTCGATTATAAACACACTCTGAATTGCTAGGTACAAGGTGGAAGTCTGCATAATTTGTACGCAAGTGATTTTGGAAAGAATAATTAGCGCTGCAAACATCCGATTCCTGCCCCCCCCAACTGACAAAGGTTCTTTTGTGTGCATATACGCATATAAAGTATGTGTGTATTGCACACCTACATACTACGGAGTGTATATTCTGCGTAAGGCTCTCCGTATCTTCCATTTTTTTTGTACATGGGACGCATTTTTCCGAATTATTGCAAGAATAGACTGGTGTGACAGCACTGAGGGGTAGATAAAGACAATGCATTAAGAAAATGCAGTGACTCTGAAACAGACCCCTGCACCTGTGGAGAGGATCACAGGCTGGGTTGGGTTGGAAGGGACCTTAAAGCCCATCCAGTTCCAACCCCCTGCCGTGGGCAGGGACACCCTCCACCAGACCAGGACGTTGTGCTGCAGAAGGAGGCGCAAAGTTTAGTGTTGTTTGCTTGGGTTTTGCCTACTTGAAAGGATAAAGAAGAAAACAAGAAGGCAACACCAAGTAGTGTAGGTGGAGTAGAGGAGAGCGCCTCCTTGGGAAAGCTCTGCAGGCTCTTTGAAAACAGGCGTCTCAAAGCTGTGTGAAGCCTACGACTTCAGCTCTTCCTCCTATGTTGTAATCCCAGGGATTGTATCACTTTATCAACTGGAAAGGGAAAGTGTGTTTTGGTAAATCAGCACTGCCGCTCACTGCAGGGGTCGGCTGTTTCCTGAAGGTCTCCCGAAGCGTCAGCCTGTCCCCATTCCTGTCAAGTTTCTCTCACGGACTTTCGTAAGTCACATGAAAAAAAAACCCCAAAATACCTGAAGCGGTTTTAGAAAAAGCCAACCACCCCCAAATACACACACGTATGTGGGAAATCATATGAAGAGTCTGTAGGCTGGGGGTTTGGGTGCTCACAGAAGGCCAGTAACGCACCAGAAAGGATTCCAGCTGCATACAGGAACTACAGTTTCTTCGTTTGAGATGGATTGTTGAATTTTATTGTATGGTGTTAAATCCTTTTCTTTTTCCCTTTACCTGTTTCTTCTAGGAAGCCCTGGAAGATCGCTTGGAAAGGATCAATAGAGATTTGGGGTTAATACGCATGACTCTGAAAAGGTTTCACGTTTTACGTACCTCCGCCAATCTCTGACAAGTCTCTCTGGAACGCAAATATGCTTTTTTTTTTGCACTAATATGTAATTACGCACTCAGTAAATGCAAGTTGTTTTGTATTTTTATAAGCCCTCAGTAGTAGTTTTACAACCATCTTACCCTTTACGAACAGCAATATTTTGTACTTCAAACAGCCACCTATATTTTAAACATATTTTTGTTACACTTGAGAAATCAATGTTTATCCTGTATTGTAATATTTTTAGAAATATTAATTATTTTTAAATAGCGATACTCAATTTATAATAAGAATGAGAAACTAAAAGGCAGCTCGTTTTCAGAAAATGACAGTGTTATCCTTTTGCACTTCGTTTTCCTCACGTTTTATAAGTATTTATGGTATGATGTAAATATTTGCCAACAGGAGATGTTGAACTTGAATACAAAAAGCGACATGAATTACCTGTGTTACGGAAACTCCTCTTACGTGGTAAATCCTTTTAATTTAAACCGTGTGACACGGTATTTTCCATTGTGACAGAGTAGCGAGCAATACTTTGATGGCTGGCTGGCTGGCTGGCTGCACATCGGGGTGTGCTTGGCTCGCTCGGCCGCCGCTGGCTGTTCGGAACGTACCGCTCTAAATCATCTGCCGTCTCCCAGCCGTCGCAGTCCGTAGCGAGCACCAGGACCCACGCGGCTGACAGCAGCCATCCTGTCTCCCAGCGAGCGGCTCGGCTCCAGCTGATGCTCCAGGACTGTAACTACTTAACTGGACCTACTTTTTTTTAATACGCCAGGCTGGGTTTTGTGCCACGCCAGCGTTCTGACCGCGTACGTTTCCAAATCCAATCCAAGCTGTATTTGTGAACATACATGCGTTTTTCTTGGTGAAAAATACATATTTGCTTGTTGGCACATTGCTGAATTACTGTCCAACATTGATATTTTTGTTTGTATTTTAATATTAAATAAATGTTTAATTAGATTCTTTCCTCCTGCGCAAGAACAGTAATAGGTTCTGGGATATTACATCAGCGATAATGTAGGTTTTAATCATATTGTGTGTTTCAAATTCTGTCCTTGTTCAAGATGTTTAGCCACCAATGATGTGATTATAAGGCCAGAGTAGCTGTCATCAAGGAGGCTTGTGAAGGGCTGATGCTAAAATTAGCGTGCTGTGTTTTAAGATATTTGATGAACTGTCCTACCCATGCACAGTCTTCAAAAAACTGTATTTTGTGCAGTTGCTCCTGCCCTGTGGGTTCTTTTAATGCAAGATCCAAGGTGGGGAGGAGCCTGGGATCTGAGTTACTCACTTTCCTCTTTAGAATTTAGAAATTGGGCCTGATTACTTGAAGATAGCTTGCTCAGATGTACTTCCAGAGACATGAATGGGTGTGCAATGTTGATGGTATTCCATATTCTTACTTGCACTTTTTACTCAAGGGGTTGAGGGAGGGAAACAGGCTCCCTCGTGCACCTCCACTGTTCAGCTGAAGAAGCTTTCCCACTGTTTGCTGTATTCACAGGTACCATTTAAAAGTGTTCTTCAGCGGAGTCACTCGGCCAGCAGGTTTTTTCCAAGGAATCCATCACTGGAACATTTCACATGGGTCCGTTCATGGTCTGGTTCTCTTTCATCAGCGCTGCAGCACAACCAAACGGCATGTTCCTGACAGGCATTAGAAACGAGCAGGTAACAGGTCAGCTATTTCGCTGCCTTCCCTTGTAATCCCCCTCCCTATTCTTCCCGCTGCGGTTCATATCCACGCACTCCTCTAGGACAGCCAGAACACTGACTTGTGAGTCAGAATTTACTTTTTAACCCAAAGTCCTCCTCCGGCTGTTGGAGCTCTTGAGGCTATTTCTGTTCTGTCAGAACACAGAGCGGGGCAGGGGGCATGTGTGTAAGTGTTGCTCCTGCTGAACTCCAGGCCAACCTTTCCAAACGCGTGTCCGGCTCAGGGTGACCCGCTCGGGGTGACCCGCTCGGGGTGGCGCCTTCGGCCTGGTTCTCCAGAGGGGCAGGGGAGCTGCAGTTCCAGAGTCAATCAGCGGGAGGCCTGAAGGCTCTCTGCTTCTGAAAATCAGACACCAAGCGCCAAGAAGTGGGGCACGAGGTGTGTGTTCGGTGACTGCGCTGTGCGTCTTGCTGGACACTGCCTTGGGGGTTGGGGGGTTGGTTTTTAACCCCCTTTTGAAATTCTTCGCCTTAACACGAGCAAATTGCGCTGTTCCATATTTGGGGGCAAATAATGACTTCCAGAGAGCCAGGAACGTAGGCTTCCTCTGAGGAGGACTGTACTCCTCTTCCTCTCCACCAGACCCTGCTCAGCCCTGGGGGCAGTTACTGCCTTTCCAGAGTTGCTGGGTTTTTCTCTGGCTGGGACAGCCCTTGCAGGACACTCCCATCCATAGTTTGCTCTGTGACAATAAACATCACAAACTCCTTCAGCTCTGAGATTTAACCTTTGGAAAATAAAATGTCTTTGCCCACCCCTCCAAAGGGCAGATTTCAGTAAAAAGCATCTCTTTGTACCACTGACAGCTGTAGGTGTAACCTGCCTTGCCCTGGGACCTCTGTGTCTCTGGAACAGCCGTGAGGTGGACTGAAGTTCCCGTGGCCATGGGGCAGCCTTCACGAAACACGCTCCTGGGCAGGGCAGGACAGGCTAGCTCTGGCTTCGAGGGGTAGCGCACAGGACCCCCCCGGGGTGGGAGTGGGTCTTGGTGCCAGGCAGAGGAGTCCTTACGGATGAGGACAAAGAGCGTGACCCGTCGGCTCTGCGGGTCTTGGAGCCGGTGGGTTCGGAATTACGCGGGCCGTCCCAGGGGGCTGGTGGCTGGTAGTAGTTTGCATTTGCAGTGTGGAAGAGAAGCGGAGAAGTGATGGATCCCTGAATAACCAACCAGCCGACACACGTTTAGACGGTTCCGCGAATGCCGTTGCTGGTTTTCCTGAGTTAACCGACTGCTAAACCTCCAGGGATTTTTTCCAGTCGTTGCAGAGAGTAAAGCGAGAGGAGTGACCGCCCCCGCTCCAGCCTGCAGAACGCCAGGGGTAGAGCCGAGCCCGGGCCGGCGCTTTGCCCATCACCGTGGAAGTTCGGTGCCGGCAGCAAGCAGGCGAGGGAAACCGGCGGCAGGAGGCGGTAAGCGCGCCCGCGGCCAGCCGTCCCTCTGCCCGGGGACCCCGCGGCGGCAGCCCCCGGCCCGGCGGAGCGGGGCGGCCGGCACACGGGGCCCGGCGGCGCTGCCCGCCGCGGCCGGCAAGGGGCGCCCCCGCCCCGCCCGCCGTGCGGGAGCCGACCCGGCGCGGGGAAGGAAGTGGCGGCTCCCCGCGGCGGCGGCACGGCCCGGGCGGGGGGATCGAGCTGTCCGGTCTGCGGCCGCCGCGGCAGCGCCGGCGTTCTTCGCCTTTCCCGCTTCCCCCCCCCCGCTCCCTCCCCTGCAGCGCGGAGCTGCGGCGGCCCGCCTCGCCTCGCCTCGCCTCCCCCCGCCTCCGCCGTCCCCGCGCCGCGGCAGAGCCGGCGGGCGAGGAGGCTGCCTGCGCCCGGCCCTCCCTCGCCGGGGATTATGCCAGCGGAGCGCGGGCATGTCGGCAGGCAGCGACTCGTAGGCAGCGGCAACCGCCGAGCCGCGGCGGCATCAGCGACGGCATCAGCGGGACCGGCGGCCGCGGCGGCGGGAGCAGCCGGTGCGTGCCGGGGAGGACGCGGGGGGGGGGCGGCGGCGGGGCGGGCTCCAGCACCCGGCGGTGCCCCGGGATGGCCCGGCAGTGCCCCAGCGGAGGGCGGCAACCGCCGCGGGGCCGGGGCTGGGGGCCGGGGCGGGGGAGAGCCCGGCCCGCGGCGCGGCTTCAACCTCCCCCGAGGGGCCGGGGCGGCTCGGCGGGCCCCTCCCCGGGGCCGCGGCGGTGGAGGAGCGGCCCCTGCGGGCCGCGGGGCCGGCGGGTGCCCTGCCGGTACCTCCGGGCGCTCCGGCGGCCTGAGCGGGGCCGGGCGGGCTCGTCCCCGCCAGCGGGATGCGTCGGCGGTAAAAGTTTCCCGAATAGAGGAGTAAATGAAGGGAGGGCCGGGTCCGCGGGCGCTGCAGCCATCGCAGCACGCTGCCTCAGCCCCTAATTACCGCGCGCCCGATTACGGAGCCCTCACAGCCGTGCTCGGCCGTAGCCTCCGGTGTGGTCGGTGCCCTTACACCCCCCGCTGCCCGTCGCGGTGCCGGCGTGTCCCCGGCAGCCAGCAGCTCTCTGCCCTCGGCCGCGGTTTGACAGCGGGGACGGGCACCCCCCGCACCGGGCGTTTCGTAACGGCAGAGGCAGCGCGCGGCAGGTCGCGGCTGGGCGCGCAGGAAGCCGTGCCGGATGTCGGGGGAACCTGCCGGCAGCCCCGGGGGAGAGCCCTCGTCCTGGCCGCGGCTCTCCCTGTCCCCCTTCCTCCCTCACCGCATCTCTAGAGCTTCAGTCGCCACGGGTTTGGCGGAGGCAGCGGGCGGGGGCTCGTCCTGCGGGGGGAGGCGGAGGCCTGCGAGCCCCTGGGCGGAGACCTGGCCGTGAGGAGGGGGCGAAGGCGCTGCCTGAGGCCTTCGCGGTCTGTGGTAGGTGAGGGGTGAGACCCGCAAGAGAAACACCTGTGACTGAGCTGAGGGAGAGCCTCGTGGGCTTTTGGGGCTGCAGCCCCCTTAGCGGGCCCACTGGAGATGGGCCGCGGTGCTGAGGCGGTGCTGAGGCGGTGCTGAGGCACTGCCTTGCCCGGGGGGACCGGGGGAAGAGATTTTCCCCTTCAGGATGCCCATTCCTTGGCCTGATGATGGGCTGCGAGAGGGGAGCCTCTCTGCTGGGCCTGGCCTCCCCATCGCCTGATGGAGGGGGCTCCCGCGCGCCCCTGGGCTCCATTCCGGGGTACGCTGCTGCCTCACGCAGCAGGTGCCGGCGTGAACAATTTGGCTTTTAGTGCAGCTGCGGGAGGGTTAAAGGAGCTCCTTCGCCTCCTCCCAGCCCCTCTGCCCCACTGCAGAAGTGGGAGCGGGAGGCGCTCACCCTCCGGCTGGAGCCTCGTTCGCAGGGCTGGCAGTGGGGGCCCCCTCGGAGCAGCGCCCCGTTCAGTCATCCACGCGGTTCAGTCCTGCCATGTTTTATGTTAAAACGCCGTGACTGAGGCAAAGTTGATTTAAATTACGTATTTAAGCACAAACCCCAGAAGTTTCTCCCTGTGTTATACCCGCTGTGAAGCGAGGGTTTCCACCTTCTGCGCGCCGAGCGGCGGGGTGGGTACGCGATGCCCGTAACCGTCGCCAGTCTTCGAAGGCCTGTTCTGCGTGTGCTCAGCTCTGTACGCGACAGCGGTTCAGCAGGGCAGTGGCAACAGATTAGCTTTCCTGGACATCAGGACTTTAACGGGAGGTGGTTGGATTGTGTGTCGAAATACCTGTGGCCTGTAGGACTCCTCATCCTCCCGTTGCATACTGATTCCCTCTCCGTGCCCACATCTTTTTGCTCCCACTGTATTTTTATCGCGTCGTTTATTTTTGTCATGACTGCGTCGTGCTCCCGAGTAACACAAGAAGACCGCCTGCGTTATAGTTCCTGGCTTCTGAGGGATTTTTTTGTTGGTTTCCACCGTTGGATAGCGGACTGCCGTTTGGAGGGCAGCCCCCTGCCCGGCCTTTGGCAGCCCTCCCGCCTGCGGTGGTTGATAGATCGCTGTGTAGCCGGTTGTGCTGACAGGTAACCAGCTCGTCCTCTTGGCCCCAGGCTGCTTGGGAACTGGAACGCCTCCTCGGGGTGTACGAAGTAAAGAACGGCCACGCGTGAAAGCACAGTCGCAAACTTGTCCTGGCTTGCTGTTTTTCACAGGAATGCTGCTTCGTGGTCCTTACGGTGTGTTCTGGTCGCGGCAGCATCTCTGAGGGAAAGGGAGACGAGCAAGTGAGGGCTGGAAACGCAGCTGCTTGTGCTTCTTGCTTTGGGTAGAGCTGATTTCTGGTAGGCTGCTGGGTTTTATTAATCATATTTAAGTTTCTGTCACTAACTTTTAATTAAAAGCATGGCTGATACCACTTTAATGAATGTACGGATGTTAGCCATCTTCATGCATAAAAATGCTTTTTAATTCCCTTACTATTCCCTTTATGGCCCTTAGATGCTTTTGTTACCGTTTAAACAGCATACAGTAGCAGCTGTTTATCTTCTTAATATAACTTTTTCTTGCATCTGTGTTCAGGAAACAGTAATGGTTTGAGTAAACAATTCCCTGGTATCCTTTAACGATGTATTTTTAAGTAACTTGGCAGAAAGGGTCGTAAGTGCTGTCCTAGCAGCGACCTCCGGGGCTCTGGCTGACAGTAGCCCTTCGCCCAGCGCAACTGCTGAAATTGTTAGTTGCCCCTCGTGCCTACGTGAGCTGGTGAGGAAGGTAAGAAGCCCTCAGTGTATGACTTTGGATCCTGACGAGCTTAACAAGGACCTTTCCCCCAAATGATAACTTCTTATTAAAATGCCCTTTCTCTATTGGGTTTGCTTCTGACGGTGTATTTCGACGCGTTTGCCGCTTGTTGTGCATCTAACAGCCCGAGCATTTATTGTGATTTGCCATCTGGCATGTGGGAGTTTTATCTAACTTCTCATTTTAGTTGACAGCAACCAGTTTGGAAAGACCTTGTCCTGGTTTTTTATTTGTTTTTAATTGAAATTCTCAAAACTTACAACTGACAGGGGTGCTAAGGGGGGTTGAATTTAAATAAGTAGTCTCTTTTTATTCACAATTTGTTACTGCTTCTGCGAGTTGGCTAAACAGAGAAGCAGCACATCCTTCAAGCAAGCTAATTTAAAGAAGGTTCCTCCAATTAGTCCAAACCAGCATTAATCTCTCAAATAAAAATCTTGTCATTCAGCTGCTGCCTTGGCAGCCTGACTGGAAGGCTTCGGAAGATGGCAAGCGGAAGCTGATGCGTGCTCCCCAGAGCGGTTTGACTCACGCCGTTCATGCATATTCAGGGTAATGTCCTGTTCTGGGACCAGCACGATCCACTGAGAAACGGGTTTTTTCACATGTTTTTCTCCTAGGCTTCCTCTTATTCGAGAGACATGCCTTATTTTGAGGAGAGCGGAGGAACAGACACCTGTGTCTGTCTTGAGATGTCAGTTTTTCCTTCTAAGAAAATAAACCCCATGGTCTTCTTAATAGCCCGTCTCCCTAAATGGTGAAGGTGCCTTCTAATTTGATTTTAAAGGTGGCTGACATAGGGTATGATGCAATTAATATTTCTGTTTATCCCCCCCAATTAGTAAGATATGTTTAAATTTAATTTTGAGCCCAAAAGCATCTTATAAACGAAAATGTTCTGTAGTATTCAGTGTGAATGGAAATGGAGTAATTAATGTGGGGGAAGGGAATAAATCAAACGCTTTATTTTTAACTTTGTTTCCTGGGTGCTGGAAGAAATCCAAATGCCACAACATTGTACTGGAGCAGAGGAGTCTGTGCGCTGAAGGGGAATGTGGCTCCTCTATTCATGGTGTCCGTGCCAGGAGTCCTATGAATTTTTAAATGAACACACTAATGAATGATATTTAAATGTTCTGAATGTAAGAAGAACAAAGCGGTTTAGCAGGGGGCTAGCTCGGATCCTGGCACTTCAGGCAGTTTTAGTCGGCATGATGCCAAGTCAATACGCAGAGCTCCTGAGGTCATACTGGTGTGTCTTCCATAGGCAAAGGGTCTTGCTACTGTGACTGTTGAAGCGGTGGTTTTTTAAATAATAATAATACAACACCCTAGAAACTCACAGCAAAATGCTCCAGTAAGTCTCACTGAGGAGCTTAGAAACCAGTTGGGTAAAAGGTACCTTTCGAAGGGTGGCTGTGGGGATCCTGGGGACCTCCTGAGAGGTGGCAGTCTCTGGAGACAGAGCTGCTTCCCACTCCTGCAGCCCTGCCTGGGGGTGTGTGACACCGGGCCGAGCTTCAGAGGGGAGAAGAGGTTGCGTAGGCAAGTGGAGATTGAGTTATTGAGCGTAAGTGGATGCAGGGAGCTGCATGATTTGTGTGAAAGAGCGGAAAGAAATCGAATAAGCACACGGCTAAATCCTGCCCTGGAGAGCTTGGGCACATCTGAGGGGATCCCAGCAAGGGGGTGCTGGCTTTGCAGTGGAAGATGGTCCAGGAGGGGATACTCAGTGCCTCTTACGGAGAAGGTTGCAGCATCTCCTGTGTGGATGCGAGGGATGGTACCAAGGATACAGGCATCTTGGGTTTGGTGGTTAAGGCAGCCGGGTCAGGGGACGCTGTGCAAAGCTACAGCGAAGCTGTTGGCCGAGGCAGGGTGCTCTGGAGTCGAGGAGTGAAGGTGTCGGGGTCACTGCTCTCGGTCCTCCTGGCAGGAGGGCACATACCAATGCTCTGACTGTGACCGTGGTGCCGCGGAGGGCAGGAGCGGAAAGCAAACACCCTGGCTGATTAAGGAGTGTGCAGCTGTCCGGGTAGGAGTGTGGGCACCCTGAGCAGTGGCTGGGTGTTCCAGCAGCCCTTCTCAGCAAAGCCTGATCTTCGGCTTCTCCTTACCCGCCTACTGCTTGAGGACTCCAAATTGGAATTATTTTTCTCCTGGCTTTTTACTCATCCTTTCCTGTTCCTTTAAACAGCTCAGTCTCCTGTTGGAGACATGATACTGGGATTTCTGCTCGGGGATTTTCCACCAGTTTTACAGTCTCGTCGTGGGTGCGGGGAGCAGAGGGCTGGACAGCCCAGTAATGAAACAAGAGGTAGCTGCTGCTAGCCGGGAAGGCACATCTGATCGTTGCCGTATCACCAGGCGGGCTCAGGCAAGATAATAGTGAATGAACAGCTGAAAGTTGTGTCATTAGTCATCGCGGCAGTGATTCTTGTAACGGACGGGGAAGTAAACTCTGATTTGTTTGGATTGCTGGCACTTACATAACGATTGCTGAGCTTCGGGACACTAATTCAAGCATATTAGCTGACTTAACCCACAGAGCAGTGACCTGGGAAGGCATTTCCCTTTAACGGCGCAATAACGAGTTTGGAAGGTTGGAGTGCGTAATCACATCAGCACCTTGAGCGCGTCAGCGTATCTTGGCGCTTTGGGGGCGAGGCCGTGTTATCTCCGGCTCCAAAGAAGTTGGATGTTTGCACGACTGTTAACTCTGGATGTGTGGCGGGGCCTTAATTCCATTATGTGCTTTAAAAGGTTAGGGGAGGATTTCAGGTTTTTATAGGACAGCCGTGGTAAGCTGCCGTTCAGCTTCGGCGGCGTCTCGTATGGGCTGCCCGGGAGGGGGCTGGCTCGGGACGTGGTGGATCGCTCCAGGGATGGTTTGGGTTGGAGTCAGAGCTGTCTCTCCACAGGGAACCCTGAAGGGCCGTGGCATTTCGTAAGAGGTAAAAAATAATGTGCTGCCGTCAGCCACTCGACGTTTGGAGTGAAGAGCAGAACAATTCCATGTATGTATTTATATACGGAATGGGGTGTAATTATGTTTTATATACGTCAGAAGACGAGTCAGTGGGAATAACTTGTGATTGTAATTTGTTTGAAGATCAATACCGTCACTTAAATAACCTCCTCCTAAAGGTAGAAACACTACAGAGTCGTTTTCTCTGTGGGTGGCTTACCTATTTTAACGCCACTTTTTGGTTTTTTTTTAAAGAAGGAAATAGACATTTTATATTTATCATCTCAGATGAAATTGAAATCTAAATATTTACATCTTTTTGCTGGATCTGAGGTTGAGCACCAGTTGTAGGCGTTGCCAAGCTGTTTAGTTGTCTCCTTCACTGAGTAGGTTGGTTTCTTCAGGGTGGTGGAGAGATGGAGCCTCCTGTTTCGGTCTGTTACCTTCCAGCCAGCCTCTGCAGCTGGCAGTACTTCCCTCTGCGGGCTTGCTGACCTGGCGATGCGTTCGGAGGCTGTTGTAGCCTAAACATGCTGAAAGCTAAACATGTGTTATCTCCAGCAGAATGTGGAGTTAACAGCAAACTGTGAAACCGGAGGGGGAGTTCAGGATATGAGTATGTAAATAACTCGGGGATATTCTGCGGAAAAGAGCGGAAAGGGGGGAAGGCCTCTCGCTTGCTTTTTCTCTGCCGCCTGCATCGCCCCAGTAGCACGCTCTGGGGCTGACTTTCAGTGCTCTTCATAAGCAAAGTTGGAGGATCGCTTCTGTTTAAACAAGGGTAAACCAGTAGCAGATGTCTGAAACGATGCAGGTCACAACTCGGTGGGAAGAGAGTAAAAAAATCCCAGTTTTCTGCCTCCAGTTTTGCTCTGTTCTCCAGCTCCATCTTCCTGCTGTGCTAGTGAGGTGGTTGGACCTTGCTCCCAGGTGGGCTGTTATTTTTTGGGCAGGGTGCTTTTCGGCCTCTGATCCACCGAAGCAAGCTGATGGAGGAGCGCAGATAGCGTGGCTGTTTTCCTGCTCTCCTTTGTTTGTAAGCATTATTTATCCACGCTCTCAGGACCCATTATTTGTCCATCCTGTTTCTGGATTGTAAAATACTGTTCCACGTTTTACCTTCAACAGATGGTAAATGTCTTCCAGCAAATATCCTCCAAAATGTGTTTAGTGTGGACACCATGTCTCCTTTGTTTTGGGACGATGGAATCATTTTTAATGTTGTCTTTTGCTTACATTTAATGTCTATAAATAGGCTTTTGAAAAAGGCACGTTCATCTGACGCACCGCCCCTGGGCGAGGGACGAGCGTATTTGGGCAAGCCTACTGGAAGGATTAACCTTTTTAGTACGGCTCCTGCGTGTTGCTCTGGCTCCCCAGTTTCATCCATCGTTTTGCTTACAGAGCGAGAGATGGTTTGACTTGCCTTGCTGCGGGTGCGCGCTTCGACATCTCTGCTTGACGCCCTGCTCTGACAAATAACGGTGTTGGAAATGCAGCATCACCGTGTCAGGGCTGGTGAAGAAGACTCGGGATAGTAGAACTTTTCGGAGAGTTACAAACTGATTTCTAACAGCAGTCACGAAGCAAAGCTGTAAGGAAAACTGCTCCCTACATTTCATAGGTGCTTTTCCTTCTGCATCTGGCCTGCTTTGGTCAAGAGCCTGACCTACTGCATCACGCCTGGGCTGCCTGGGCAGAGAGGGGATAGGGGAAAGAGCCTCTGTCCTTCTGTCCTCCTCCTTCACATGGCTGTGCCAGCAGGAGAAGGAGCTTGACATAGAGAGAAGATTTTGTTGTCTAATGGAGCATCTGTTTTATCAAAGGTAGATATGTCAGCACTTCCCCCCGGCCCCGCGCTCTCTAATGTTGCCTGTATGTCATTTTGCTGACAGAACTTGTGTTTTATTCCTTGTTATCAAAGTGGAACTGAAAAAAAAGAAGGAAGAATGTTTTTATCTTAAACATCATTACCAAAAATCATCAGCTAAACTGTGTTGAGAGACTGTTTTTATTCCTGGTTTGAAGGCAGGGTATAATTTGACTTTCAGACATCCCGTTCTTCCTAAATCAGGTTTATGGCACCAGTAGTGAGGAGAATCAGCTTCTGATTATAATCAGGTTTGGAGCCACCAACCCCCTCCCCACCTCGAAATCAGTTTGACAACGGTTTGATTGTTAATATGTTAATATTAGCACCTTTTTAATGTTGCTGTCAGGTGTTCCGCGGGGGTCTCGTGCAGATCTGGTAGATGTCAGTCTTTCCTGCATGTTTTATTTAACTGACTTTTGAGCTTCCTGGAAGAACACACGCAGGTACAGCTTGAAAAGCTTTTTTAAATTTTATTTGACATGGAAACCTTCATCCGCGAGCCAAGAGTTGACCAAAACTCTTGTGCTGTGCTGTGCTGGGGAGTGCAGCGCCTTGGTGC
The DNA here is from genome assembly GCA_027574665.1 of Rhynochetos jubatus. Taxonomy (NCBI): domain Eukaryota; kingdom Metazoa; phylum Chordata; class Aves; order Eurypygiformes; family Rhynochetidae; genus Rhynochetos; species Rhynochetos jubatus. Next base: position 15,429,726 of record CM050666.1, on the reverse strand, counting down.
TCGGAGCACCTTGCAGAGAGGTGCTTTCATCTGAGTTTTCCTGAGGTTAAACCCCAGTTTCTCACCCAATTCTCACTGTCTGCAGTGCAGGTGGGGATCTGCTGGGTGTCAGGTGAGGCATACCCGGCCGGGTGCCTCTCTGGGTGCACCCACTCAGCGGGGGAAGGCAAAGGAGACTAATTGGTGCTTGTTTAAGCTTTATCCTTGGAGTGTGTATGGCAGCAGCTGGCCTGAGCCGCCTGGCTTTGGATAACTCCAGCAGTTACTACAGGCAGTATAAACACAGGCACGCACCACGGAGCCCAGGGGCTTAGCATCGCAGTTATCATAAGGTATTCCATCTGGAGGTGGAAAAACCAGCCCTCGCAGGGTTTCTTTATCTCGAGGCTGGCAATGAGTGCCGAGTGAGTGACATATTTCCATTTGACTCATCTGTTGTCAAAACGGTGACACCCTTGAGTCACATTAAAAATGAGACCTTGGAGCTGAATTGGCACATCGTTCTGGTAAGCACGGAGCAGGTGTGTGTCGGTTTTTTTTTGGTTTTGTCCTCATTAAGAAAATTATTTTTTTTCCCTTGCCTGAGATGGGATGAAACTGATAAATGCTGTCGGTGATGTTCTGGGTTAAAGATAACAGGAGGCCCTGATTGGGGTGGAATGCTGAATGTTAGCTGTAAAGATGTTCAAATAACCTGCTTTTCAATCATTTAAAGCCCTGAAAATAAAATAAAATTAAAAAAAAATTAGTGCCCAGTAGCCAGATGGTTGGAAAAGAACACCCCACGATCAACGAGGCAATATGTAAATATTTTCGATCATTACCACGCTACTGCTGTGTTGACATTGAAATTCAGAGTGCTATTCCATGGGGCTCCTCATTGATCAGCAGATGAGCTCTGATAAAACGGAGGATAAAAGCACAATACTGAGCATTATTATGGATTGTGGGGTTTGTTGACAAGGACAGGTTTCCATCGAGGTCTACGAATGGATTTCAGACTCTCTTTAAGCGTGTTACTGAGACACTGTGTTTCTCCCCTGGCTGTCAAGTACAGATTAAGTGGTGTATTATTTCCAGAGCTGCTTTATTTAAGGTAAAATACTGCATAGTTGGCTAATTTTTCTGTGCTAATTGCCACATTTATATGGAAGGGGGTAAGGTGGAAGCTGGTGTATCATGCCTGAATTATACCCAGCTAGAGATGACTGGAAGGTAATATAAATCAAATGGTTGAATTAAGGTAAATTTGGAAAAAAAGAGGTCTTCCTGAAAGCAGGTGGTAGAGACCCTGCCTGAGTGATTCACTTGGAGATCTCCACAGGGGTGATAGTATTCTCATGCATAACACACAAAGTGCCTGTAGCATACACCGGTGCTCAACTACCCAGAGGCTCTTTCTTTCTGTTTTCCCTTCCTCCTCCACTTTTGTGCTCCTGGAAGAAACAACCTTGTAGGTTATACTTCTCTCAGAGGGGAGGTTGAACCTTGATCCTAAATAGCTGCTTAGAGGAGCTGCTTTTTAAGATCTGGATCTGTAACTGGCCACCCCAAAATACCACACCGGTGTGGAGCAGACGCTGCTCTTTGCAGTTCCTGGCATCCCACCGTGCAGGCTGGAGGTGATCCGCTGTCCGGGAAGGTGAGGTGTCTTGGGGGGGGGTGAGGAACAGGCTGCCTCTGACCATGTGTGACGTTGAATGTGGACTCGTCCACCTTACCGAGACTGATGGGAGGTTCGTGGAAACCCTGTCAGGGTGCCTATAGAGCGTGGGGGCTTTGAGTGTATTTTTCCTGCATCCTGCTCGGAGCGGCAGGTTCCGACGGTTCAGCCCAGTCTCCCATTTCATGTAAGGGAATAATGACTTTCAAGAAAGGCAGACGAGGGCTTTGCAAGTGAAAAGCTCATCGTAGCTACAGCAGGGTCCGGAGCCCCGGCAGCTTTCTGGAAACACTTTGCTGTTTGCTTCCTCTCCCTTCCCCTTGGGTCTGGCTGCTCACAGTGAGGCCAGGACCCCCCTGTTCCTCGGGGAACGTAACCCCAGAGGCACTTCGGAGGGTCCAGATGTTACAACCATCAGGCAGGGGAAGATGGTCTAGGTGCCTTTCCGAGCTGCTCGTATATTCTGGTTAACTGCTGCATTTATTTTGCATGTTGATTAATTTTGTGGTGCATCCTGGAGCCTATTCCTCTGATTACGGAGCTTCTTAGGATTTCTCATTTATTTCTCTCTGGTTTGTTGCTTTTTAGTTGCTCATCTATATCCCCTTACTGTTTTAGGGTGACTAACTGATACGAGAAAACACCTTCTCTGAGGATAAAGGACTCTTGTGACTGTCAGTGTTCTGAAACTGATGCTTCCAAAGCAGGGACATACTGTGTTCAACCACAGCTGATGCTTCTTAGGGCTTAGTATTTATTAATGTGGGCGGTAGAAGAGCAGTAGGTTGAGCTAAAACAGCTGTGGTGTTGCCTCGCCCTGGTTCGACAGGGCTCTGATCTCAGGTGTGAGGCCAGTGTGTTCTGGCCTGTGGTCATCACCTTGTTTGGGTGATGGCGAGATGGGAACTCCGTCCCACCAATACAAAGTGTTCTAGTGGTGGTGGTGATGGTACCTCTTAGGAGGAAGGGCTGGGGAGTGGAGTACAACCCATCAGTCAAGCAGAGAAGCCTTCAGAAGACAGCAGAAAGCATCTTATAATTAATCGCTCTCCATGGAAAGGTAAATGCCAGTTCTTTTAGTGTAATGCAGTGTTTTAATCTAAAATTGAGCCACGTGCCCCTTGCTGGGTGGCACCTCGTCCTCCTCCAATATGTATTTGCGTGTGAATCTGTCTGCTCGCAGCTGTGGTTGGCCTTCCCGCACCTCCTGATGAGCTGTTGCTGCTCCAAAGCCAAAGGTGGTCTTTGCGCGGGTTCTCCTGTGCGCCGCTCCCAGAGACTTCCTTGGAGAGGTGCTTCCCTGAAAGCCTTTCGAGGAAGGGGAGACGTTTGTAGTGTCCGTCTTTTGCAAATCACCCGTAATAAAAATGTCCTTCCAGCCGTCTGGGGACTCTTGCGTTAGCTCCCCTTTCTTTTTGGAGGGTTGCTTTTTCCGGGTGCTCTGCTTTGGACAAACGTGTGCCCGGCTCGATAGCGCCCAAGTCTCCTGCGCTTCAGCAGTACGATTTTAAAACAGGAGCGGTTTTAGCGGTGTATTTGGTTATCGCTCACCACAGCGCGTCTCTGAAATGCAGACGGGGTTAATTACTATCAGTCTAAAAGAGGCTTAAAACCCAGAGTCTTTAAGTTGAAATTTTGCGCTGGTAATCTGTTCTCACACCTAAAAATAAGTAAATTAAGAATAGCGTCAGTGAGGCCTCTGCAAACTGCAGTGACTTTAAAAAGTGATGACTCGGGAATGCAGTCAAGGTGATTGGTGTATGATTTGCGGAAAACAAGTTTTATAAATACGTCGTGATGTCCTAGAGTGCCTGAATTACCTGTTACTTGCGGTGTTTAGTGTGGAGGAGGTGTTACACTTTCCCAAAGGCAATGCTTTCAGTTTCTGTTGTTGAGAAGTGTTTGTGCTTTCAGTCCCTTTTGATTCCAGTACTGTTGGCAAGTGTGGAGACAGCTCTGGCCTTCTCTTTGGACTAACTGTTTTGGACTTACTGTCACTGAAAAGAAAATGTTTTGCCACCCTTCCCCAAGCTACGAAACAGCAAAAAACACCCAACCCTGAAACAAAAAAGGACGAAGCACGTAGGAAGGTTGTTTTTCTTGAAAACTGCGACGCTTTGTGTCTGCTCTTCCAGGGCCGTGTAGCTACCCGCTGAGGCTTTCAGGGGTGCCCCCCGGCTGAAACTCGTTCTGAAACCGGGGGTCCGGGCCCCCGCTAATTCCGAGAGCTGCGCCCTGCTCTGCGAAACCAGTGAAGCGGGGCAGGGCTCTGGGCCTACGCAGTGTTTTACAAACTTGGTTATGGAAGTGCAGGTCACGGTGGGTGTTAGCCGGTGTCTCCAGCATCTATAGAAACGTGTCTAGCTTGGGAAAACAAACGCAGAACGGGTGTTGGCAAACCCCGATGCGCTTTGAGGAGCGAATTATTGTATAACATTTAAAAAGTGGTAAGGCTCGATCAAACTAGATGTACATTGGGTTAAAAAACTCTGTAGCTGTAATTAATCCTTTTATAAAACAAAGGTGGTATGAGGATTCGCGTTTGCAGAATTCAGTGTGGTAGAATGGCTGAAAGGGTGAGGGAGACACGTGCTTTCCTGGAAAAGCATTTAAAAGTTCAAATGCAAAACAAGATTAAAATGTTATATTTACATATGTTTCCAGCCTACAGCTTTGAATAGGTGATTTAGAGAGAAAATCCTTTGGGCTTTAAATCGTGGCATTGTACGTAACAGTAGGGGAAGAAACACTTTAAATTTCCCTTTATGAAACCGAATTGTACTGAAAAGGATTTCTTAAGAATGTGGCGGGTTAGTTCTGCCCCAGAGCACACACACAGATTCTTGACACAGGTTTATATCAATCAAATATTTTTCTTCATATTTCAAGATGTAACTTTAAAAGCATGAATGATTTTCACTGTTAATCCTGCCATGAGCCTGCAGAGTCCGTTTTATTTATGATCTGGTCTTGACTGTGTCAATATTGGGAACAAGAGCGATAGTAGAGGAAAACTGAGGTTCAGCGTTGTCGCAGATTGCAGTGCCATTCGGGTGACACCGAGAACGGCAGCCAGTGAGTACGTCAGCGGCATCTACGTGTGAGCGTTACGAATCCTGAATTGCGGCTCCTCCTGGACTGGGTTGGCTCTTCGCACTCGGTGCTTTCAGCTCTCCAAGCGCCTGGCAGAGCGGAGCGAATGCCGAAATACCCCTGTGTGGCAGGAGCGCTCCCCCTGCGCTGCGCACACGAGGGTGCCGACGTGCGGTGGCCGCTTTGCGACCGCGGTGGAAAGCTGTACGGGGGAATCCCTCGTCTTTAAAACTCCTCTCAGACTCCTAAACTGTAGGATGCAGACTGGACGTGTGGTTTCCAGCTCGGATAGAGCCACACGTAACAGTTGCATCACAGGAGGTTTTGAGGTAGGTTAAACAACTGGATGCCCAAGACTTCCTACCCTTTTTTTTTTTTAACCCGGCCTGGGAAAGCAGAAGTGGCATTTGGGCTCCGTGCGACTGGCTCAGCTGTGAATCAGCAAATGACGTTAATAAGCGTTTGCGGACTAAACGTATTTTTAAGCTGCCTGGCTGCTTGCTCTTGGTGAGATTTCAGAGATTAATGGGCCTGAAATGTTACTCGCGTTTGCTTTTCCTCCAGCGTGAATCTGACCCCTGCAAGCACTATTATTTTGTTTTAAATTGCTGTGCAAGTTGGTAGGAGAGTAAAGGGTGGTTGCTTTTTTTTTAAATGGTTGGTAAGACATAAATCTGTCTGTTAGCTGAAGCAGGGTATTGCAGCTAAAGGTATCGGTGGTTTTTCCAAGCACTTCATGTTGTTTTTTCCAAGCATTTCAGGTTCTTTGGTGCAGGGAGCAGAATATGTTGCTGCTTTATTTAGTTTTTTGTATAACCCTTTGGCTGTGGGTGCTGGTGTTAAGGCTTGGATCCAGGTCCTAGTCAAGGAGATGCTTTCTTTTGTGTGGGCGCAGACCCAGATTTGCACATTGTGCTGCGCAACACAGCTCCTGCTATGGGGAAGGACAGCTGACCCGAAGGGGAAAGGGGTACTTTTGCTGCCGGGGAGTTCAGGGAGGTAAAGGCAGCTTTAATGTGAGCGGGTGGTTTTCGTGAGTGTGTGGGAGCTGCTGGGGCTGCGTCCTGCTCGCACGCATGGCCCAGCTGTCTCTGATCTCTGTTGGCTTCCTGCAGCCACGCTGGCTGCAAACGCTCCGGCCTTCACCATCGCCCCGTTAGACCTTGTGCTTCTGCAGGATGCTGCTCTGCTCTGGCTGTTGGCTGGAGGACAGCAGGAGCAGACAAGCCAAGAAATTAAAAAGACCTGAAGGAGCTTGAATATACTCAGGGAGATCTAAGAGGAGGGGGGAGCACATGTGCGCCCAAAAGTGAGAACCAGATGCTTTCAGCGCAGCGTTAAAACTCGTTTCCAGTGGCTGGAGGTAATGATGAGACTCTGCTGAAGAATCTCTTAGAAAGGCACCAGGCTGCTTGGCATAACGATGCAAACCTGCTGCTCGGCAGGTAACAGTTACGAGTTCCTTCTGGCCCTCAGCCCTCCTGACCGAAATCAGCCCTGGGGAAAAGCAGGGAGCTGATGGCTGGGGAATGAGGTGAAACGGGCTTCCTGGGGTTGACCTTTCCTGAGCTGCGTGGGAAGGGAGCTGGATCCATCCTCCCGGGTGCTCTCAGTTCACCACCCCACCAGCCTGCTCCTGGGAGTGCCTTCTCCTCCCTCCTCCAGGTGTGGAAGGTGTGGGGTTCATAAAGCCACCTCCAGCTCTGTTCCCACCCTCCAATGTGGGATTGGGCCCGGTCTCCGGGGAATTCTCTGGAAGAACGCTGCGATGTGACATTTTTTTGTGATGATGCCCCTTTTGTGGAAATTGTTCAGCACCCCCTTTAAACGGGAAACGCTTTAGGGGGAAGCTGTGGTGTCGCACAGAGCGCGTGTGAGAGCGGGCAGTGCAACGCGCGTGTGTTTTCTTCTTTCTTTTTTTTAACTTTCCATGAGTTGGAGATGACGATGACTCACATCTTGGAATGCACTTTAAATCCCTGAGGTGCTCATTGCCGCCTACTATCACGTATTGAATTTCTGACATACTGGAGGGATGTCTGCAGAGAAACTCTGATGTGCAATTATAAAATGTTGTAGCTTTGTTGTTTGCATCGCAGCCATTAGCATGGTATAACTGTGAAAATAACGCAGCTTTATTCTTGCTGCTGATTTCCCATGGGCATGGCAGTTAAGCAACTGTGTTTTATCTTTCTCTAGGATGTTGACACATGTGGACCAACAGTGACATCCTTTTTCGGCAACGCTGTCTTTACTCCCTCCTGCATTCAGAAGCGTCGAGAGAGACTTTTTGCAGAAGGTAGGTTCTGGCATTTCAGCTGGATGGCTCTTCTTTTGCTTCTATATTAGAAAAAAAAATGTTTAGATGGTACTAGGGAGAATGATAATGAGCCTGACCGATACCAGCTCGCTGCTGGTGAGAGAGGGGATGAACCTTAGCTTGGGTCCCACTTGGATAGGTGCTCGGAGGGAGATGTGATACAATGGAGTCTGGAAGAAGGGCTGTAAGTTGTCTTTGAGACGGGATTGGCAGTCTCAGGACATGGTTGGCTTGAATTGCAGAGGTGTATTGGTAATACACCTCTGGACTAAACTGGCAAACGGAAGGTTCACCCTGAACGTGAGGAAACCCTTCTGCCCTGTGAGGGTGACAGAGCCCTGGGACAGGCTGCCCAGAGAGGGGGGAGTCTCCTTCCCAGGAGACTTTCCAGCGCTGCCTGGACTTGTTCCTGTGGGATCTGCTCTAGGGGATCCTGCTCTGCCAGGGGGTTGGACTAGGTGATCTCTAGAACTCCCTTCCAACCCCTGACACTCTTGTGAGCCTGTGTAATAAGCAGCTTTTTAAGGAAAGCTCGTCCTCCCTGACTTTTTCTGCTTAGTCAGCATCCTTGTTTATTTAAAATCTTTGAAATTAATTAAAAGGGAGAATGGCTGCACAGGATGTGCAATTAACATAATTTTTTTGTATTAAATCTTGCATGGGTGTAAAAAAATCTTCCCCTTGTTGCATTTTGTGTTGAAATAAACAGTGTGCTGCCGTGACGGTGTTGCTAATTTCTTCCTTCTTTTGCCCTCTGCGCTTCTGATGTGCTTTACGTTGCCAAGAGGATTAACATGCAGCTCTTCCCCAGTAAAGAGTGTAGGTGGGGAAGCAAGTACCCTGTGGTGTATTTTAACAAGTAAATTTTAGGAGATTTTATGCTTTTCATGGATGTAACTGCTGCTCCCTCATGCTGTACTTGGGAGTGTTGCTGGCGGGTTCGCTGTGTACGTGTCCAGCTCTTGCCGAACCTTGAATCCTAGAAATGTGCATCGTGGTGTTAAATCTGCCGACAAAGTCAGTGGCTGAACGGGAGTTTTTCAGAAGGCGGCTAGTCAACTTTTAGACTGACGGTGTAGTTTTGCACCTTCTTATTTTCCTCCCGTGCGTTCCTCACCACTCGATTTTTGTCCCCTCTCAGAAAGGGTGGGTTTAAGCCTCAAGTCACCCAAACGTTTCTCTCTGCGGCGATACTGGGGTATAGCAGCTTTGCGTTTTTGCTGCTGGATGCTAAAACTCAAAAATTATTGAGGTTTTTTTTGCTTTAAGAGCATGGAATTGCTGGGGAGAACAGAGAAAGGATAAATAAGTTTGGGTCTGAGATTCTTTGCTTGTCAGACTGAAACGTGTTTTCAGTTTCTCTGGATTTATGTCATGGTGGTGGCCGTTACGCTGAAACTGCAGGGACACCAGCTCTGTGTTAATGTGCAACATCTCCACCAGAAATCCTTGAAAACGTAGGGTGATTTGAATACCTTAATTATCTCCTGTCGGGAAATTGGCTCTCAAGGAATTCATCGCCATTCCCCGTGTCGCTTCCCTGCCTGGAGCCTCTCTCTTCAGGACTAGCAGAGCTGAGGGCCAGCCTGGGTAGGCTGCTCCCAGTGCTGTGGCTTGTCCCTCCGTGGGATACCCGATTTCCTTGGAAAGGAGCCCGGCAGCTCCTCTTCTGCCCACCGCAGCTGTCTGAAGGAGCTGCAGACAGGTCTCTCTGAGAACAAAAGCTGCTGTCAGCAGCTTAAATGGAGGAGTTTATGCTTGTAGAGGCATTAATTGCCATGTGAATTTGTGCTCCTGTGCTGAGGAAGAACATCTACACCCCAAGAGCTTTGTCTCCCTTGCTTTGGATCACATGCTCTCCCGTTGCTCCCCGCGGGCTGTTGTAGAGGAGAGTGTGTTTCTCTGAATTAGTGGTAACAGCACAGCAGAAATGCAATCCTTACAGTGTTTAGGGCTTCTTTGCCCTGCGGCTGTGGCTCTACTCATTTCACTTGCCTGAAGGACTTAGCAAAGCTGATGATCCTCGGTGAGAGAGGCGTCCAAGTGGTCATTAATTTTCTGGGCAGGTGAGAGGAAGCTGCCTACAGAATTGTTTTCTCAGCAAAATGAAGCCCTGTGGCTTGCGTCACTAGAGAGCAAGTAACGTCCATGGATTGGCAGGTAGGGAACGTAGGGAGAAAAATGGATTTTAAACCTTGTCAGGGAATGCAGCGCTTGTGAAAACAAAGGGCTGAATAGCAATGTCTAGGAAAATGGTGTAGGCACCGGGTAATTTTCCCCTCTGCTGGCATCCCTGTGCAGCCCTTTGTTTTTCCAAACCTGGAGACTTTGAATCCAAACTGCTGGACAGAGTGAAAATGATGGAAGTTCCTCTGCAAGTCATACTTGCATGGAATTATTTCAAACTCCAGGAAAGCATCCTCGTTCCCTGGCACACCCAGAAAGGCAGAGCTGAATCCGAGGTGGACGTGGGCGTACGCAAACTGTAGGTGCCCGTGATGTTTGAAACGTGGCTGCGAGGCCTTGGCAAGAGGGCAGAGGGGAAGCAGTGTGGTAGGGGGAGGTGGAGGATGCTGCTCTGTCCCTCAGCATCCTCACTTCTCACTGTCCAGGGGCACTGCATGCCTGTTTGTTTCCACCCATCCCACAACTGCAGAGGCCTGGATGGGGTGAGGAGTGATGCTTCCCTCTGTAACAAGAGGCAGAGACTGGCACTGGGCAGGAGACTAGTATGCAGGCTTGGTGAAAGCGGGTGGAATTCCAGGGTGCCTTAGCCTGAGATGTGAGGAGGCTGGGGGCAGAGGTCTGGTGCACTGGGGAGGTGGTGTCCCCAGCTGCTAATGGATGAAGGGGAATGGGATCTCGTAAGGATTGGAGGTAGGGTAAGCTGAGCTGCACCTGACAGTCTAGGGCATGAAAGTTTGGAAAGATACAGAAGGATCCCTTTTCAAAAAAGACCTATAGCCTAGCACTGTGGAATTCCCAGTGGAAGCATGGGCGAGTGTTTCTTTTGGTTGTTTTTCTTCTTTTACAATAGAAACAAGGGACTGTTTGGACACAGACATATTTAACTGGGAGGAAAGAGCTGTGACACTGGTGTGGTTGTAACCACAAACTAACTGACAGTTTCCTGCTGCAAGTAACTTTCTATAGCTCTAAGCCTCGTTCGTGTTTGTGCTGTTTAAATATCTGAGGAAGAATACGCTGCTTGTAGGCTTCTTGGTTTTGAAGGTCTTTGTTGTAGTAACTGGCGGGATGGTGGCATGAAGAGAGATTGTTACAGCACCAGTACAAATCTGGGGCAAGTGAAGAAGGTTTCTATATTTTACAGTATTTTATAATGCAGAAGTCAAGAAGCAAGGCCATTAAACGTGTGTCGGGCTGGTTTGTGTGTTTGCACGTACAAAGCTTTTTTATTTTGTTTCTGGGGAGATAGGACATAATGACAGGAGCCTACCTGTGTGGCTGAGACCTCTTCCTCTGAGATTTCCGTGGCATCATTCCTTCTAACTCTTATCTCCTCCCCATCCTTCTCTCTCTGTGATGTGTTAAATATCACGGCTGCAAGAAATAGGAGCACGTTTTTCCCTGCTGTTCCCGTTCCAGCCAGAAAACGTGGACAGATCCTTCCCTTGTGGTTTGTGATATTGTAAATAAAGGCTTGGGAGGTCACACGTTTTCCATCTCAAGTTATTTTGATTCCAGTGCTGGAGTGGAGGAGGGGAGGGAGGAGAGACTTAAAAAAAAAAAAAGGCAAAACCCCAAACTGTTTTGGCTTATTGTGGGAAAAAGAACTCATTAGTGCTAGGGGAAACCAATGGGCAAGAAGGCTTTTACAAAGAGGAGTTGGTCTTTGCCTGAAGCTGAGACTTTAAGAATTGGGGTCAAAGATTTCAAAGGAATCTTGTATTAAGCTTTGAAATACAAGCTCTGTATGAAGTAGAGGCCCTGAACACCAAGCCCCTGTCTGTCACCTGGTGCCTTTCCTGGACGGTTCTGAAAAACGTGCCGTCTAGCTTTAACGGCACACTGCTGTGACTCTGTGAGCGCCGTGGTGAGTAATTTTACCTGTGCTCAGCTGAATATGGTTACTCATATGCTGAAATGTCAGTTAAGTGGGCTTTTAAATGCAGAGTTGAGAGGTTGTGGTTGTAGGTCACGCTGGCTGTGATGCATCTTCCGGTTCAGCTGCCTGAGTCGCTGCTGCTGCCCAGGGCAGTCCCTGGTGGTCTGCGGCACGGTGGGCAGAAAACCTGCATGTGCACTCGCTCGGGATAACCGATACGATTCTGCCTTCTGAAAATCAGCACGGAATCGCGATGTGTCGCAGTGGCTGTTCCTGATGGCTGGTGTCTTGCATCTGGCAGACTTGGCCTCCTCGGCTGCGTCCCTGTCCATGCTGCTGTTTGAGTTTGAATACTCACAGAAAACACTGCTTAGGTTTAAACTTGTATTGCGTACGTTTTCTTTTGGAACTTGTATAATCCTGGTTTGGATTTACCAAGAAGCGAGCTCAGAACGAGGTCCATGGGGCTTTACTACTGGGTGGTGATATGCAGAGTATGATTAATACTGGCTTAGAGTGGAAGAACCAGCAGTTACGGGCAACCGAGTCGTTGCATTTTGAAGAGGCCTTTTCCCGGTAAAGATTTCTTGTTATTTTTTTTATCCAAAGAGGATACAAAATGTGAACATGATTTGTCACTGCAGAACTCGCATTGTGTCTTGACAATACAGAGGTATTTCTTTTTCCATAAACTGTTATATTTATAAACGTGCAGCAGGAACAAAAGAGAAACATTCCACATCTCGATGTCAATCTCTGTACAGGATAGTCTTTGGATTCAATAACTTTTCTTTTCTTCCTTGATCTTCTTTTGCGTTTTTTTTTTTTCTCTTTAATGGGCACATGGCATATGGACGTAAAAAATAATGGCCCAATTTCCCCCCTGCTGTAGCTCATTGACGTCACTAAAGCTACAGCAGGGATGACTTGGCCCAGATTCTTTAAAAATAAGACCTGATGAACAGCCCCTCATGGAAAAGCTCTGCAGAGGAGGTTGTCCTGAGCACAGCGTAGAGCAGCCGCGGCGCAATTCACTGTGACATTCGATAACATTCCCGTTGGCCGCCTTCCTGTGGGAACGGGGTAGGACCCCTCAAGGCATGTGCTTGCAGACCTTAATAGTGCAATGGGAAGGGGCAATTACTGGGGTGAGAGAAGGCCACTTAAAGTAGAGGCAGATCCGGGTGGAGACCCGACTCGCGTGGAAGTTGCCAGAGAGATTTCCTCTGCCTTGGGGCTGGGCTTGCATGTGGCAAGCCAAAAGATGCGAACCCTGGTAGAAATGATCTGTGGAAAACTGTCCTTGAGCAGATTTTTAGGAAGACGGTTTGCGTCTGTTTTGTCTTTTTGCACTTCAGCGCTGCCCAGCGGTGGCGTTCTCTGCAGCGTCCAAGTGTCGCCACGCAAGGATTAGCCATCGGAACGCAGCAGCTCTCTCTTCCCTGGCATAAAGAGGCACTCCCAGGTTCAGGATCTCAAGGCAGGTCTAAAGTGCAGCTGCTGTTGCTGGCCATATTGCCCTCCTTATAACTCATCATGGAAATAGAAGTTACGGGAATAAAGGTGAAAGGAAGCAATACAGATCACGTCGAAAATAGCAAGTTTGACCTTGACTTAAAGTCTGAATTAAGCTGAAATGTACTGTCAGGGCTGGACAAACTGAAACACAGACAAATGTGAGAGGTTCTCAAGAGCTGTTCATTACTTTCCGTTTACTAAGATCGTGCTAGCGATTCATGGGTGGCAGCTCTGAGAACACCTTTATGCTAACTTGCAAAGTGTTTTGCTCACATTTATTTATCACTGCAGGAAGAAACACCCTTTAAAGGGCAGTCAAAACCCCAGCGCTCTGTCTGTAGTGGGTGAACGCTTGATCGCTGTTTGCATAGCCAATATTCATTGCCAGGGCACCTTTAATTTAACTGAGTTCTTGGTGGTAATAACTATCTGGCCAAGACAGGTTCTCTTGCAGTGAGTCCAAGAAATCAGGTAGTTTTCTTTCCCATGCCAGACTCTTCTGGTCCGCTGGATATAACCGCAAGAACACATCGTTCCCAAGAAGGAAAATTGCTTACTGTGTTTTTGTGACAGCTGAAGCTAACTTGGGGAAGGGAAGGATGGAGCGAATAGCACTCTTGCCTGCTTATGAGAGCACGTTCGTTTGAAGGGAGTTGCAGTCGGAAAGTTTTTTGCAGTCAGAATAGTGTCAAAGTGACATTGATCAGTATAAATAGTGAAGGGAGACTTAGAGCTTTAAAATATATTCAGTCTTTTGATTAGTCATTCAAAACTCTGCTCTTAAGACAGGGAAAGAAATCTGGGCTTAACCTGATAAATGTCCTTCTAATGCTGGAAAAAGTCAGGAAAACGGAGAACTTAATTAGTGATACCCAGAAAGACCCGGGGCGGCTGGCACAGACTTCTGAGGAGCAGTACCACTGCTAGTGGAAGTAGAGGGGGAAGAGGTAACGGGGAAAACTCTGCAGCCTTAAGGGCTTCTGGAAGCAAAAATAGTTGATGTAATGCAGATAAGGGTGATGGTAGCTGCTGCTTATTGCACAGAATACACCCTTGTCTGATGAAACAGTCCTGCTTTGGGGTTCTCTTTCCTTGTACTGTCTTCCTGCATCCCCTTCAAGCCTCCCCTCATTGTGGGTGGACCTGTTCAGGATCTAATCCTACTTCCACTGAGGGCGAAAGCAAAACTTTATAGGTTTGAAGAGAACCTGCCCTCAGGCTTCAGGAGGACTCCCACCATCTCTCTCCAGCCAGACTGATGAGCAGCATGGGCTGAGTGTGTGCCCCATCCAATAAATGGTTGGTTGCTGGAGAGAAGGATGAAGGGAGGATTCTACCTGCAAAAGAGAATGTATGAAAACCCTTAAACTGTGTATCTTCTTGACTGACCCATAGCAGTTAATTTTCCAGAGGCAGGCTGCCTTGTGATAGGTCTTAGTGGAGCACAGGAATGATTAATTTCTGGGGAATACGATATAAAGATGCTTGTCTTAATAACCAGAAGCGAAAATAGGATTTTCAGGAAGGTGTGAAACTGTTAATGGGCAGTCGCATGCCGTTACGTATGCGCTTACAAAGCACATACACCCCTCTAAATCAAGGCCAGCTTCCTTTCTGGATGCTGAGCGGAGCACGTCTCTCGGAGGCAGCGCTGGGAACGTTCGTGCTGCAGCCGAGTTTTCGTTTATGTCCCGTGAAACGCCAGCGCGTGGATGCACACACTGCACAGCCATCCCCGGGGTGCGTTAGGTTATCAGCGAGATAACCTCGGCGAAGCCCTAGCACTAGAAGTGTTTCGGCGAGTGTGACTGCATGGTTGTGACCACTGCTGATTGCATCACGGCTTCGGGTGGAAACTCTCCAAAACCTGCCCATTCTCGCCGCGGCCGTACGTTCTGCAGCACGGATTTGTGTCCGTCTCTGCGCGCGGGCTGGCCGCGAGCGGGGAGGGAGGTGCGCCAGCGTCTCGCACTGACAGACGCTCGCGTGTCCGTTTCGTTTATGACGAACGAGGAGTTGAAATCAATATGCAGATCGGGAGTGCTCCGAGTATCTGAAATACACGGAAAATCCTTTGTGCTATATCTGCATCATCCCAGCAGTTGTGTTTACTAAAAAAACCAAAGAGGGGGTTGCAAATACCATATTTGTTCAGATTAGAAAGGAATTTGGGGATGGAGCCCTAGAGAAAAGGGCTGCGCTGAAGGAGAACTTTTAATTTATTTGATGGGAAATTTTAATCTATTCTGGATGATTTCGCTGTTAAGCTCTAGAGCAATAGGCTCACTTCAGCTCGCCGCCTACCAAGTGCTTAGGTTCCACTGGGTGCTCTTTAGTCCTGTAGAAGGCCCATAAGGTGCAGCTGTATTCTTAAGAGCTCGTGGAGAGTAACAAAGAATGAGGAAAGGGAAACTTTCCGACAGCCCTATTTATGTTTATAAAAGAACTGTCTAAGAAAATAACCTTGAAATTAATTTGAGCTATTCCCTTGGTCAATGACTCGAGTTTGTCTGATTCTTCTGTATATAGCCGGAACACAGTCTGCCAATGGAAGTTCTTTTTTTCCTCCTTCTTTATTATTTTGAGGTTTATTTTGATGGATTATGTTTCTAGGTAACTGTTGAAGGTTACTTCTGGGAAATGCTGCCAGAATGCTTATTAATATGTGACTAGACCCAGGTAGAGTCCCTTCAGAAAATGTGTCTGCTCTGTGCGTCCTCCGTGAGGGGCAGTGGCTGCGCTGAAGGGTGCGAGTCCTCCCAGTTCCCTGCCCACGCTGGGCCTGGAAATAACTCTGTCAATAGTAGAAATGTCACAGCAGGAACGAACTCGCTGGATGTGCCCAATTCTGTTTATCTAAATGAGCTGTGATCTTGGATTTAACGTGCTGTTTCATAGCTAAGATAAGAGGGCACATGAATTAGATTATTGGTGGAAAAAAATAGAGAGGTGCGGATATAAATACTTCTGTGAGAAGTTTAGCGGAGCATTAGCAAGTCTTTTTATATTTATGAACAGCAGTGGTCAAAGTAGTATCCTGCAAAAGATGCTTTCCACATGATACTAACTCCAGTCATTAAAAAAGCATGAATCAGATTAAGAAGCGTAGGGCTCTTTGTTTGCCTTGGAGTGTTCAGATGTCAGTGCGAGCCTTCATCAGCAGCCGTGCTGGCGAGAAACAGCCCTGTGAAATGGAAGCAGAGGATGTGGGCAGAGATGCTCCTGTCTGAGCGCCTTAGGGGCCCCCCAGCACCCCGGGAGGTTACTGCCCCACAGCTACTTGCCTCTCAAGGATTAGGTGAGCACTCTTGTCCCTTTCGTGGCCGCGTCAGCAGCAGCCAAGGCTGTCCCTGTGGTCTGTGGAGCTGAGGAGCCGTTCAGCGGAGGGGCAGTCGCGTGGATGATGGAGGTGGGTGCCCAAGAGCGCTGCTGCCTGTGCTCCTGCAGAGGAACAGCCCTAGCAGAAACATAAACATCACGAGCCTTGTGGTACCAAGGTTATTGACCGTGAGGTCTCTTGGGAGGTTGTTTGATGCCATTCTTTCAGGTGGACTTTTAAATACTGCTTCCCCTCCTTTCTGGTTGTTCCCTCCGTGGGTGGAGCAAACTTGTTGGGCCATTTCTCTTTTGTGTCAAGGCAGCCTTTAGGTCCGTGCTCTGCAGGGCTTTGAGCACCCCGCTGCCTTTCCTGGGGCTCAGGGAGGAGGGCCTGAGGCAGGTACAGCCATGACAAGTGCTATCTCAAAGCTTTTTAAGTGTCTGCTTAATCTGCAAAATGTCATCCGCTGTAATTGCTGTTTTGTGTCCGAGGCAGCGATGAATGGTTCTCCCCCGCCCCGTGTTCTGAGGACGCGGATGCTCAGTTTTGGCCTGGTCCCAGTGACTGCATTGTGAGGAGCCAGGAGCAGCAGGGCACGGTGGGCGTCCCTTCGCAAGGTTGTGGTGGGTAGAGCGTTGCTGCTCTGCGGAGCTGAACTCCCGATAACCTGGAGGGAAGGGGCTGTCCCAGCACCCTGTGCAGGAGGGACCTCGTAGTGCTCGCATCTGGGCGGGTGGCTGGTTGCTGCAGGTTGTGGCTGGGGACAAAGGCATGTTCCCTGGATAAGATGGCAGGAAGCGCGGGAAGTGGAACGGCAGGAAGCACTTTCATGATCCTGGGCTACTGCTGGTGGAAAACTGCCCTTGCTTTTAGAGCTGTGCTTGTTCTGTGTCGGCGAGGATTGTGTTTAGTTTCGTGGTGTGGTCAGTGCAGTGCCTGCCGTCTCTCCAGACAGCTGTACTCAGTCTTGCTGTTACCGCTGTGGCTGTTTACTAGTGATAAAGGCCCAGCTGAAGGGGACCAGGATCCAGATACTTGGGAACTGGACAACACTCTAATTTGGGTTTGTCTCTTGTAACAGACAGAGCGGAGACAGTATGTGGATCTGCTTCCTTGAAGACCCAAAATATGCTTTTATCGACTCCTCGGGCTTTGTGAAATCATGATGGAAGAATGTAGCGAAACCATTGGGAAAACTTTCCTTCCCCACTTCTTAGTGTTAATAGCTGCCTCTTATGAACTGAAATAGCTCCCGGTGCTGTTCCCTTTCCTTTATGGGTTAGTCTGGGGTGAATAAATACATTAACTTAACAGTACAGTTGCTTTAAATCAAGTGGGTTTGTTGTTGCCAAACCTCCCATTGCTGGTAGCTCTGGGAGGCGTTCTGCCCAGCAGAGCCTCGTTGATGTGCTGGTATTGCATCTTCCATGCTGCAGCCATCTGGCAGTGGCCTTCCTCTCGCAGAAAAGCAGGATTTGGGTAACTTACCTCACGCTAGCAGCCTTTTATAGTTCTGCCTGCCATGCTAATTTAAGGGGAAGCAGCAATTCTCTAGCTCCTTTCACGAACGCCCCGGCTGTGCCACCTACCAGCTTTCCTTGCCTGCGGAGTCTTTCTCTGTGCCGTGTCGGGGGCTGGCATGCGAGTGGAGCTGGGTGACTGCAGGCTGCCCACCTGTTTTGGCAGCCTTGGGTCCGAGAGTGTGCCCTGGTGTCGCCTGAGCTATTCTCAACTAACCTCAGAGCTAATGGATGCTGCTTCCTGCCGTGAAAGCAGACAAAACTGGCCAGGGGCTAAGCTACATCAAGCTGTGCTTTCAGAGGTTAAGCTGATTGCAGATCTCTCATAAATAAATCTTTCTGTATTAATAAATAAATGCTTGCAATCGTTGCTTTATTACGGTGCACGGAAGCTTTCAGAAAGAAGAATTTCCCGAATGAGCCATTTCTGCAGTCTCTGCTGGCTTCTAAAGATTGGTGTCATTAATTGAATTCTGCCTCTTCCATTAGGATGGAGTGTGTGCTCTTCGCCCGCACGTACGCCTGATGCGCTTGAAAGGGCGTGGGAAGAGATCAATTATTCAGAGCTGCGTGCCTTGCCCCTGTGGCAGTTGGGTTACTGGGTTGTTCTGGGGAGAGTGGGCAGCCTTCCGACACTGACTGTCCTATATCTGGGTCTTTTGGGAAGGTTTCCCCGCTGAGGCTCGCGGAGCGGTGGCTGGTTTGCTGAGGGACCTGGCGAGGTGTCTGCTGCTGACTCATCCCTCCTGCAAAATTTCTCTTAAAAGAGAAATAAATCATCTAGATATTACCAGAAGCTGGATTCTTCTCTCTACAGGGAACGATACTTGTTGGAAATCGATCTTACCTAACCCAAAGCATCGTGAATGTAATAATTAAGAGCTACTTAATTGCTGCACTTGATCGGTGAGGAGACAATAGCTTGTTCTGTTGAAACTGCGCTTTGTCTTTTGAAAACAATCTTACCAGTGTTGCATAAATGCCGAATTGCAGCCCGCCCTTATTAGCCACTGATTAGAGGGTCCTTTGTGAAGTGTTGTCTGGTTCTGACATAATTTAATTAATATGGAACCGGTCAAATTCCTATGGAAACAAAACAGGAGCAGATTTAATCCTAGATAAATGCGTGTTCTGGGCTATGAAAGCGAACACAAAACTAATTTCTTAATGGGACCGCTAGAAGAACAAACAAATCTGCAGAGACGTGGTTGTGCACCTCAGCTAGAAATGTATGTTTGTGGAGATAATTAAACTTCAGTTAATAACATATTGTCCTCAGTCTTGGCGAAGAACTGTATTTGGGCTGTGGCTACGTGTCCAAAGCATTTTTACTAGATTAACTTCTTCGTGTGGTCTAGAGCTTTCAGAGCGCTTGCAGGCCTGGGGTTTGCATTTCGGCTCGTTCCTCACCTTGCTGGGGGGGGCACGAGGAACCCTTTCCCACAAGGAGACGATGGAGAACCGGGTGCCTGTCCCGGGCGCTGACCTGCTGTAGGAGGCGGTGGGCGAGCCGGAGAGACTTGAGCAGCGCCGCCCGAGGAAGGGTGCAGTGTGAAGGTGATGCTTCATGATTCACTTTTTGCATTGCAAATCCTGTTTTGTAAGTAAGCCGCTTCCACCGGTGCATTAAATGATTTATTATCTCTCGGAGCTTTTCTTCACCCTGGAAAAAACCAAAAGACGATCAGTGGTTTTTTTAAAGCTCTGTGCTGAACGTTACATGATTAAGTTGTAATTTTGAAGTGACGTATTTGGACATACAATTTTCAAGCCCATCTTTGGTTTCAGGGATCGTAAATACTGGTTCCAGCCGTAATGAAGTGCCGTGCTACTTACTATGTTCCTATCGTTGTGTGTGTCTTTTGTTTAAATTATTAAATCACAGTGGCTATGGCCATAATAATGTGGTTGTTTTATGTCTTGGAACAGGGGAAAATAATTTTATTTCGTTGGAATAATGTAATTGTAAGATGCCTCTGGGTTTGAGTTAAAGGAGGAGGCGGTGCAGGTGGCTGGCAAGACAGCGCTGTTCGCTTGATGATTTTCTGCAGCAAATTCCACTGCCGTGGAGCGGCAGCATATTTGTTTTTAATGGAACAACTTGTGAGCAAACACTGGGATGTTTATGATGACAAGGGAAAGCACTAGAAAAACAGAGGCTATAAAATCCCACTCGTGAAGGGGCAGCAACATGTGTAACTGGCTCAGTCAGGTGCAGCTCGGGCAAGATCTGGCTGTGTGAGCGTCCGAGCCGTTGTGGGCAAAGCACCTGGCACTGGGCACCTCTGAAGGCCAGTCTGCTGGGTGGGCAGCTGCTGCCTGGGTGGTTTTATGAGTCAAAGTGCCGGGGAAGGACTCGGAGATCCTCTGATGCAAAATGCTTCACAGCTAAAGTGTTTATTTCCCCTTTTGAAGGGAAAAGATGCGTGATGGTTTCTTGAATCAGGATGACTGCACCAATTCAGATAGAATTTGATAAATGAAGTATAAAGGCCCAGTGAATGACCTTCTGTAAAATACAAGAGTGCCTGAACCGTTTGTGCTTTACATCTTGCTCCACATCTTTGTATTTCCTGCTCCTGCTGTTCATTAAAGCAGTCTCGTGTGCCCTGTGGTTTTGGGGCTGATAACGGGTAGCTAAGTGGTGCATGCTGGACAGATTTCCGTGTAAACAAAGCCGTGTGCTTTTCTCTGCATAGAGCGTCTTGTGGATCCGGGGCAGAACCCCTTCTATTTTCCCCTGGCTTGTGTTTGTAGTTGGGCTGGGAAATGTGTTGGTGCTCTTTCCGTCCAGTTCATCGAGGCATCCCTTCCTGCCCGTGACACCGTACGCTGCTGTGGCTGCAGCACAGACTGTGGTTTCTTTCCAAATGAATCATGAGGGTTTTACAAGCTGCAAAACTCCTGTGGAGAGCTTAAGGTGTGGCCGGCTCACAAGCGTGGATGGAGTCGTTTGGGGTTGTTCTCTTTTATTTTCTTCTGATTTCTGGTTCGGGGCTGAATATATCCCAAATATCCGTTTGACGCTTTTCATTGCCAGCAGGAATCTTTTTTCCCCCCCTTCAGTTGGGATGCAGGACAATCCCAGGCTCCTGCTGCGGCTGCCGGCAAAGCTCTGCTGGGACTCCCTTGAGGACTGGGTGTGTAGGAAGCGATAAAACTTTATTGGTCTTCGTTCCTTTAGTCTATGTCAACTTTTTATGGGGAATAAGCATACGCGTTTGGAGGAGAGCAGTTGTGCATCCCTCTGGCTGGGCTTTGCTTAAGGAAAATGTGTCGTGCTCCCTGTCTCAGCAGCTCCTGCCCAGCCCTGGGACTGCTGCCCTCTCCCCGTTGAGGCCGATTTGACCAGTCAGGCTTAGCCCAAGCTCTGTCTCTCCCGATCAGTCTGAGCTGGCATTCCCGGTTGAGGAGTGTGATGCCAAGGGGATGTGGGTTGAGCCGTGCGGGTTCCTCGGGCTCCTCACCATGCCTGGGGGGCTCTGCTGGCAGGGGGGGCTCGGAGCTGGGAGGCTCCGCAAGCTGAGGCGTGCGATGTGCGGTCCCGCTCCGTCACCGCCTGGACTTGGAATGGGTGAGCAGTCCCAGGGAGAGCTCGCACGTCCCCTCGTGTCTCTGGCACATGCGCTGGGAAAGTCTGGAAATGAAGGGTGCTCCCAGTGGTTTTGAGCTGCGGGCAGGAGCCTGTGGGTTCATTCCTAGCTCTTCCTGGGTTCCTGCAGCCAGTCCCTCTGCCCTGCCTCGACTAGAAAGCAAGCTGCCTGCCCCAAAGAGAGACGTTTTTCCGGAGCAGGGCACTGGCCAAGAAACCTGGACCTGGCAGAGAACACACCAAGCAGGTAGAAACTGTCAGGAGCTCTGGGAAGTTAGAGGGGGATTTTTCTTTTTATTTTTTTCCCCTTTACCCTGGCATATGCCAAGAGTGGGTGGTTCTGAAGGGGAATACCTGGCACAGCGTGATGTCAGCTTACCCAGCTGCCCGGAGAGGATGCCTTTGCCAGGAGACTTTGGATATATTCTGCTTGGCATAAACAAAATCAAATAAATAAAATACTTGTTACAATAAATAATTAACTCAATGAGTATGCTTGCCTTGAGTGTCTGGGTGCACCCTACAAGGTCAGCATTTCTTCCTTTCTCCCTCCGCAGGCAGTGAATGGAGAAAGAGGGGACCGTCAGTGTGCACAGACATCAGCCAGGCAGCGCAACGGCTCAGAATAACTTTCTCCAAAGATAAAAGAGATATTTTTATGGTCTGAATTTTTTATTTTACTTCCCCCTGGTGGGAGAGAATTACTGGTGATAATAGTTGGTAGACCAGCTCCTGTTGGGAAGCACTGAATGGAGGAAGGATTTATTGAAGGAAATGTGTGGCTAATTCCTTGATAAGCACTTTTTTTTTCCTTATTTAAAGAGGCTGTTTATAACTGAGAGACCATTAGCACCCAGGAGGTAATTTTGTTGTAGCAGTACCTTATTGAATGAAAGCTTCGTAGGCTGTTTCTGCATGATGGCCTTGGGAACAGCCCCTGGGTAATACTGTACCTCAGCTCTCTTTTTTTCCTCCTTTTTTGTTCTTTAGAGGGAGGTTGATGCGGCTCCTTCCCATGCAGTTTAAAGAACAGCTTGGTGAGGTACATGTCAGCATTTGAATTATGCTTTTCATTTGCTGTAGCCAATTCTAGTACTTGCAGCTCCAGGGTTTCTAGAAGGTTTCTCAACAAATCTTCCCCCTCACCCCCTGCAACCCAGAGACAAAAACCCGAGCGCTCCTCTGCATGTTGCCCAGGTGCTTTGCCTCTCTCTGCTGCTGTTTTTGCTGTGATTTTTGCAAGGGATACTGCAATCGGGGCGGGGGGGGGGGGGGGGGGTGTCAGAACTAGGCGGTGGAGAGTCCTGGTTGGGTTACTGCCCACAGCTCTCTCTGTACTAAGGAGCAGTCAGAACTCATCAGTGTAAAATGTTCCACACCAAGGGAGTAAACAACTCGGATTAGCTGGTAAGGGATGCTAAGCCCTCTGTATCCCTTATGTGAAGTGGGTTTTACTTCTGGCCTGAATACTGACCTCATGCTAATGATCCTAGATTTAAACAAGCTGCCCAATTTCCCCCATGTAGCAGTTAAGGGATGAGAGGGCGAAGTGTATGGCAAACCAGAGCCTGGCGAAGATTGGGGATCGTTAAAATAGTCTTTCATGTGCTCAAAGAAAGGGTAATGTGTTCCCAATTATCTCCACCCTCGAATCTTTCAAGCTGTTGCTGTAGGATGGCTAGTACAAACCCACTTTTTGGTGGGGAAAAATAGCGAGGAAGGTTGTGCATATTTTGCGTCTTCCCCCTTTTACCCTCGCTCCAGTTACAGCACGTCTGGGCTGGAGCGCGCTGAGCTTCCCGGGTGCAGGGGGTATTCTGGATTCTCCGTATTGCTAGCCCTAATTTTAGCTACGCTCTGCGCGGTTCGTGCCAATACTCACCCACTCGCGTTTGCACTTTGGGTAGCAGTCATTACCCACCGTGAGCTTCACGCATGTGCCGTTCCTCCCGGAGCTCGGCTGGCAGCAGCAATTTGTACTGCCCACAATAAAGTAGTGGGGTTTGCGTGGGTAAGGGACTGGTGAGAGGATGCTCGCATCTGCCGACGTGTCTTTACTGCTGTGCTGTGCTTGTTGCAGGCTGTTGGAGGCAATGGGATGGGAGGAAGGGGAAGAGAGCTCTGCAATTCCCTTCTGCTTTTCACTCAAGTGGAGAAATGGCTCTGCGTTGCACGCTATATTCGCTCGTGCGCTTTCACTGGGAAAGGACTCCCAGTCCAATTTGTCAAGGCAGAGGCTTGACATAAGTCCAAATGCACTTGACAATAGTCTCTCTGCTGTCAAAACCTCTCCTCCTTCGGTGATAAAAACAAAGCTCCTGAGTAACGCTCCTCTCCTTCCTTCCTGTGGCTCTTAAAGACTCGGCATCCCGGACTTGTTCTGGGGAGGAACTTTTTTACTGTATTCAAAAGCACTTAGCCATTTTCCATTTAAAAATTTGACAGAGCACTGCATTCAAAACAAGATAGCCACAGAGAAATTATTTGGATTTATGCTTGCTTTAATTGGACCACATAAGATTTTATTTACTGATAGTGTCCAAAGGGAGCTGTCGAAATATTGCAGAAAGAGTGAATGCGTCCATTGTGGTAATGTGCTTTTGATAAATGCGTTATGGCACAGTTGTGAAGTCAGGAAGAAGCCTTAATTACTGTTGTGAAGCCATTAAAGTCTGAAGCAGCCATCTGAGCTCTTGGTGCAATTGTGTTTTATATTTCTTCACCAAAGACTTCAGCACAAAAGAAATGTGCTTGGTTTAGGAGATATTTTATGCCTTTTATTTCCTCTGCCTTTTTAAACTGGCGCAGAAGTGACAGCGGGTAGTTGAATATGAGAGCAGGGAGCTCCGTGGATTCATATAAAATACAGCCTTTCCACCAAGCGTACAGCGCTCCCGTTGGCAGGGGAGCCAAGGCCGTGAGATCTGCTGGCTGTTTCCTCCCGTTACCTGTACCTGTGTTGCATGAGAAATTGCTGAACTTGATTCTCCCATCTTTAAAAAAAAAAAAAGGGGGGAGCAGAGGGCAGGATTGCTTTCCAGGTCTTGTGTAAAGCTTCCTCAGGCTAGGGAAGGAGAAAGAGTGGCCTTAGAAATTTTTCATTAATGAAAATTGCTGTGGGAGGTCAGCGTTACGCATGGGGTCAGCAGGTTGTCCATCCCTGGAAGCCTCGGCTTGCCGTGGCACAGCGAAGAACCTGCACCGTCTTGCTGAGGTCTCTCTTGCCGCAACCACAAAGCAAATTACTTGGAGCTGGCTGTTCTTACACCAAAAACACGTGCAAAGAGAGAGTTTCCTTTTCAGGTGTTTGTTATCTCTTTATCTTTGAAGTTATTCAGAGAAAGACCATTTAATGCTCAGTCACCTGGTTTTAGTGCTTTGTTCTTTGGCTCTCCGGTAGCGCATTATTTACAGCAGATGTTAATTTAATAGAGTGAACTTTGTTACCCTTCAGGATATAAGCATCTTAATCTAAAAAACCAGAACGGACACAAACGTAGCTGTAAATCAAAGGTTAACAGGCACAGCAACGTGAAGGTATTGTTTGCTCGGTTGTTAAATTGATACTGTGCTGCTTTCTTAAATGGAATATTTCTTTAGCGACAGGGAGGTTAAGTACAAGTTGTGCTCTTATGAGGAAGGAGGAATGAACCTTACTTATGGCTGTTTTTCTAAGGCTGGTTGCTTAAAATAGTTGCAGGTGCAACATGGTAGCACTGATGCTTTTTATGGCAGCCGTGGGAAGCGAGCGGTTGGTTTGGGGCCCCATCAGCAACGCGCTTGGCTGCCTCTGCCCACTTCACTGTCATACGGGGTTCAAGGTGGCTCCCA
Source organism: Rhynochetos jubatus (assembly GCA_027574665.1). Taxonomy (NCBI): domain Eukaryota; kingdom Metazoa; phylum Chordata; class Aves; order Eurypygiformes; family Rhynochetidae; genus Rhynochetos; species Rhynochetos jubatus. The sequence continues at coordinate 15,404,804 of CM050666.1, read as the reverse complement.
CTTGTCCTCAGCTGGGGCTCTGACTCTTGCCTGTGTCTGGGGAGCAGCGAGACCCTTTGCTCATGAGCTTTTGGTTAAGAAACCACCAGTTAAGAGCCCTTCCCAAGCCTGGGCATGTTCTTGGTACCACACCTCCCACCCAGTCGGGCCGGAAGGATGGTGGCCTTCACGTCTTGTGGGAGGCCCGAGTCTTGGGCCGTGTTGTTCACACTGAGCCTGGGATTCAGCCTCAGAAAGATAATTGTAGGGATCTCAAGAATGTCTGCCCAGCGTGTTGGAGCTGTTTTGTCCTTTTGCAGAAGTGTGTTTATCATTGCCGTGGGACAAGGTCTGGTGTGGTCGACGAAGCTGCGCTATTAGGCTGTTTTTCTGGTTTGATTTAGTTATCAGTAACTGGAAAAAAAAAAAGGGCAACAAAAAATACCAAACCTCCCCCTCAACCCTTAACTATTCCAAGGCTGTGTGTGTTTTTGTCTCTGTGCTTTCGGCATACCGAGCTGGGGAAGGTGGTGATGATAAACCTTGTTTTCCAAAGCCGTTGGGTAAGATCTCTCGCTGCAGCATCTGAAGCATTACTGGAAATACTCTGAACTGTTACGACAACATCTCTGGTGTAATTTTTCTTTTCCAAAAGTCTTTCCCTTCCCCCTGATTCTGTGCAGAAGACACTAATTAGCAGGGAGATTCAGGTCTCGGCGATCGTGCCAGGCTCTTGAATCACGCAGCAGAAAGCCGAGATACTCCCCGTCCCTTCAGACGGCAACGTTAATTCTCAGCGCGCTGGTAGCGCTGCTGCAGTCTTCGTTGTGTTTGTGTATTTCCAAACTTCAAATGCTTCCAGTTACCATGTTTGTCCTGACTGACTGTTTGTTACAGGCTTTGGTGTTCTGAAATTTGGATTGACGAAGTCTGGCATATGGCATTAGAATTCTCGGAGCGCTAGGTCTCTGTAGAATGACAACACTCAGATTAAACCTCAGCACTGCTGCTCCCAGGGAGATAGGCTAAGTATTTTTTCCTCTCCAGAGTACTCTACTCTGAATAGCTCTACAATTAAAATTGATATATCTTTATTTTGATAATCTAATAGCTATTATTTCCTCTTTGTTTCAAATCTGAGTGGATTGGGCCAGTTCATGCTTCAGAGATCTAGTTTAAATGAAGCTGTTCACAGCTATAAGCTTGAAGATGTATTAATCGGTTAACATGAAGCTCTAAAAAAACACTTGAAGATTCCAGAGAAATTTAATAAGATGATTTCCCCCCTTCCCATGTCTGCTGTGGCCCAGGCACGGTTCTGTTGGGTTGTCATCCTTCCAGCCGGTCTCGCCAGCCTTCAGCATGACCCATCCGAAACCGTGTGTGTTTGTTTATTCAAAGGATTGGGAGTTGATGTGTAACCTGCAGCCGGGTGCTGTTCCACGGTTTCTCGCCCATTAAACTCTTCACCAGACAGTGCCTGGAGTTCCTGCAGTGTCGTTGCTGGGTTTGCATTTCCACTGGCAGGTTTGAGGGCAGAGGCACGTCGGATGGGGCTGCCCAGCACCTGTGTGCCTCAGGGAGGGGATTTAGCCAGGTCAGCTCTGTCCCTTGCAGAGCTTCCCAGGAAGCGTTTCACTGCAGCTACACGCACACGTTAGTGGATACTGAAACCAGCCATTTGTCTTCAGGCATTCGGGGCAAACGCCAACAGAAAATGGTACGGAGGACGAAAAGTAAATTGGCCTTCTAAAATCCTTTCAGCGTTAAGTGTTACAGGTATAATTGGAAACACAGGCAAGGATTATTATCCTGTAAGTGCTTTTCTAACCTGTTCTGCTTTTGTAACCTTTCTTTTTTCATCTGTCATTCTGTCTTGCTGCATTGTTTCTCCTTGCAGCCTGACATCTCCACCACCGTGTCCCACTGCTGCCTTAACGCGTTACACCGAGCCTGTTTGCTTTTCCCCTCTACTTACGTCACAGCCGTCGTCTTTTGGCTCTGCATCGGTGTTCCCATGAAGCCACCGTCACTCAGACGAACAGGTACTTCTTGCTGCAGGAAAACGAAGTGCCGCCCTCTGCAACTGCTCTCCCAGCTCCCCCAGGCCGCGCACCTTCCCCTCTGCTACTTGGTAGATAAAGTAAAATATTTTTTGGAGTTGCCTCAGAAGTGGAAAGTTGAATCTTCGTGTGAATTGGTCCCTGTAGGTGCCGTTGTGGGAAGCAGAATGGGTCCATTGGAGCAGGGGTGCAGCTCCACGCTGGGAAACCTGCTGTCAGGCAGGAGCTGCCTGCGGATCACCGAGAGGGAGAGGCACCGCTTTCCTGCAGGAACAGATCCCAGTTTGCCCAGGGATTGCTGCCGTTTGTCTTTACGTCTCTTTACACCCAGCAGAACTGTCCCCCAGTGGCCCTTAACGTTCAGGGAGGGGAATGTTGTGGAGTCTGCAGCTGCTGTTGTCCCTGCTCTGCCCATAGTCTGTTACAGGCAACACTTCAAGTCTCTGAGGCTTGGTCTGTTCTCAAAAGCTCTTTGCCAGAGCCATCTCACTTAGGAGACATTTGTCGCTCCACCACCGCTGCTTGGTTTGACAGTTACTTTGATTGGGAGCGTGCAGTTCTCTCTGCTGGCTCCCCTCTCCTTGTGGGTTTGCATCTCCCTACGCTGACCCAAAAACCCCGACCGCAAACAAAAACACCCAACCAAACAAAAAACCCACTCAAAAAAGAGCCCTGGTGTGGGAAGGGGATGTTGCAGTCAGCCCTGAGAAGTGTACCCAAGCTCAGATGGCAAAGTCCCTTCCGTGCCCACAGGAATGGGCAACCCAGGAGGGGAGTCACTGGATGTGGCGTGAAGGTGCTGGTCTCCAAAAGCCTTTGTTCAGGAGCCGGTGGCTTTTCCTCCTGAAGGCTGTCTCTGCAGGCAGGGCCGAGTGGGAGCTGCACTCTATTGTCATTTTGCATGTGCACCCAGGTAGGCTGGGCCGGCGTCGGTGTGCGCACCCTCGTAGGCTGGGTCAGTGTTCAGTGACTACGGAAGATGCTCAGCAGCTCCAGGACCGGGGTCCGAAGCGTGTTGGCATGGGCCCTGGGAATGAGTGCCAGCTGCTGGTAAAACAAACCAACCCCTAAAATAGTCACACTCTGTATTTCTCGGATACAACTGAGCTGTTTAGCCCTGCCCAAAGGGAAATCGATGGTGTGTTTGGACTCCCTGTTGCTTTACGTGTATGTGAGCGTGTTTGGTTTATTTAAGGAGTTGGTACATAATCGGTCTTAAAATTAACTGCCTGCCTGTTGACTCGTCACCCTGTGAATGAAAACACATTGCTTGTAATTTGTTTGACATTATTCTGTCCTGTTGTCAGGCTTCTAATTACGTTTAGAACATAACCCAGATGTCTGTCTGTCTCCTTCTGTCTCTTTCTTGTTGTTGTTGTTATTTATTGTGGAACATGAAGGGAAATATTTGTCTGATGGGATGGAAGTCTGTTCGCTCCCCTGTCTTTTTCAGGAGATCAGTCGGTGGTCGGGGGTTTCTCTCTTAACAAACTGCGTTCCTTTTTAAAAGAACGTGCCAGCTTGGGCATCCCAAATCGCCAGTCCCTCGCGACTTTGGGTCGACCTTCTGTATGCCTCAGGGGTGTTGAAACAGGTCTGTATCCACATTAAAATGTTTCTTTAGATACTGCTGCCTAAAAATGATCACATTCCCCATCTTATTTATTTTTAAAGAAGAGAGAAATTGCTTGTGCTTTTAGAAGGTTAAAATATTAATGTATTTAAACAGACCAGTGGAAGCGGCGAGGCAGAAGGGGCTGCCCTTTCCGAAGGTGCACAGCGAGCAATCTTTCACTGAATCCATTGGATAAGCGTGTAATGCTCCTTGCCAACATTGGCTTTTGATAATTAGCAAAGGAAGACTCACTGTGAGGTTTTATTGCTCAAAACTTACTTCATAACTTGAATTTTCCTAGATCCACAAGCTTTTAAGTGCTAGAAACACAATTTTCCAGTAGCCTAGTGGATCGCTATGTACCCCAGCCCTGTTTTCCAAAAGCATTAAGCCACTTGAATGCTGCTACTTTTATTAATGGGACTTTTTGAACGCTTCACCTCTGATCCCACTTGGAGAAAGCTGCGTTGGCCACCGAACAAGCTCCGTTCCCTTCGCGGTGGTTCTTTTTCAGCTGATGTAAATGTGCAAGGCAATGGGGAAACTGTTTTTAGGAATAAGAAGCTTGACTCTTGGTCCCCGCTGACTTGGGGTTTTGGTATTGTCGATCGCCAGCTCTCCTAGCTGTGGGTTGTGGAAGATTACTATTATATTTAAACGCTGTTGCCTTTAGAGTAAAGAGTCTGATCTGGCTGGCTCAGCAGGGGACAGGTATTTCTGTTCTGCAAAGCTTTGCTCAAACAGAGCTCGTGGTAGGGGAGAGGGCAGAAATGTAGGAAGGACACACTAGGTTGCCACAGGAAAGAAAAACTGGAAAGTAGGAATAAAGGAAATGAAGCATGTGTTCGATACAAATGATGGATGTGACACTTGGATAGAGAGACTGCAAATTACTATGTGGGCTCTGCCACTAAATACCAATACATCCCTGATTTTCACCTCTGCATCCCAGCCAACTGGATTTTAATGAAGGGCAAAACTATGCAAACAAATCCCCGGAGCCACTTCGCCCTCAGCTTGAAGCAAGCTGTGTTCTGTGGTGCCTCTGTTGTGCCGTGTCGGTGCGATGGTGCTGTTTGATCTGCTGCTGTTGTTACTCGGGGTCTGGGCATCTGTCAGACCCACCGCCTGCGGCGAAGGGCTTGTGGCTGAGGGACAAAAGGCCCTTTGCTGGATCTGGAGTGAAACTGCACCAGGGACACAAACGAACCCCTGGGTTTTCATGATGGAGGAGCCGCTTTCCCCGAGGGACAGAACTGACTGGCAGTTGGGCTCGGCTTAAATACTGCTGGGGTTTGTGTGTGGAGTGTCTCGTTGTGGAGTTCGTAGTTGGGAGAGAGGCTGGAGGGAAGGATGTTGTCACTTGAAGTTCCTCTCTGATCCCTTCCTGCCTTTGTGGCAGCTAACAGTTAAAGGGGGAAAAGGCATTTCTGGCTCTGGGCACCTGGGCTGTCTCAGTCAAGGGTCTGTTGGCCCCAGCTGCCTTTGAAGATCTTGGCCTTTATAGGAGCTGACAAACAAGAATTAATTGATGACTCACCAGCACAATAATGTCAGAAATGCTAGTTTTACTTTGCTGTTTCTGCATGCTCTTCAACCTGTAACTATTTTGTGCGTTTTTAGCCTGAAGAGAGGTTATTGTGTCCATGTACAGCAAAGGATGGAGAGTGGGTGCTTTTGGGAATGTCTGCGGTGCAGGGTAACGCTGAAGGTAGATCGCTTTGTGTCAGGTACGAGAAGGGAACCGGGGATTGCCAAAGCCTTGAGAGAAGCTGGTTTCAGTCCAGGTGGCTGGTGGAACAAAGAGGAGTTTCAGTGAAGGTTTGATGTTTGGCTTTCACTCTTTGTCTCCTGAAGCAGCATGAAACAGGTCAGTGCTGCCTACCTACATTTGCAGCCTTGAGTTCAGGGGAGCTGTCGGTGCCTGTGTGTGTCCCCACAGGTTTGGGGCTTAAAGTGCTGTTAGTTCTTGGGCTGTGAGTGGGGAAAAACATCCTTGAAACAGCAATGGAGCAATAATGCAACGTGGTAGTTACAGGGGGGGTGGAATTCTTAACAGAAGAAGGAAAATGCTGGTTTATAATTAAGCTCATGAGGAAAGGAATTAAGATACAAAATAAATGGCCTGGGTTGTCATTGCAGTTATTAGTTACTGTCTTCATTAAGTGTGGTTTCCAGTGGCTATGGCTTTTTTCTGTGATGAGAAGTTCCCTTAATTCATTAAGTGATTTATTAGCAGCAGCCATGTGTTTTTCAGCCTTCAGCCAGGGCCAGGTATCAAGGAAGCGTGATCTCCTTCACGTTTCTCCTCGGGCACGTAGAGCGCAGCGAACGGGCATCCCTCCTCCGTGTGAGCGCGTCGCATGCCGCACGGGTCTCCTCAGCTGGGTGTGCCTTGGCCTGGGCAATCTGTCCTCTGTGGCAAGGCGTTGACTATCTAAGCTCTCTGGATTGTGTTGAGGGGGGTGGGTTTCCTTTAGTTTGACTTCTCGCCTCCTCTTAGCCATACTTTCTTATTCTTCCACCTTGGACATTAATTATATGGTGTTTATCCTCTCCCACTTGACCGTAACAGTTGTTTGATCATTTTGGATAAGAATCTTACCTTTGCAACTTCAACTTTGCCAAAAATAATAATAAAAAAAACCCAACAAACCCCCCAAGAAAGCTTCCCAAACCTTAAAAAGTCCTGTGGGGCTTTGAAGGCACGTCGTTGTCATATTTAAATACGTTAACGCACGCGCTCAGGCCTTCTCTCTGCACCTGCTATCTGATTTCCCTGCTCTCAGGAGCTCTGACTAATGCTGGGACCTTTCTCTGTTGGAGCTCTGCTGTTTATGAGCACAGCCTATCTTATCGTAAGCCTTGCGAATGCCTACAAGTAGGAGGCACGCTCAGATGAACAGCGTGCATAAAAACCACACAGTTGAAGGACCGAGTCCTGGGAACAAGAATTGAGAAGAGGTGACCCTGGTGAATGTGTGATGAAGCTTTCCTGCTTGTCAGCTCTCTGGTCGCTGCCCCGGTGAGGGTAAGAGTGTGTTTCTGTTGTAGGACCTGCCACGCAGAATTAAGTTCAGCCAGGCACTTGGCGCGCTCTCCTTCAGCCTGGGAAGATGAGCAGGATTCAGGAGAAGAGGTGCTTTCAGCCGGGTAATCTTTTGAAATGATGCTGAGGACACCTGCAAGAGAACGGTGATTTATTTTCCTTGATGATCAGTGTTGCTGCCGGAGTTATCCTTCTGCTGCCCTGCTTTCTTCTTTACAACAGCCTGATTTTCGGGAGTAATCCTCGATGCTCTCGCTTGCAAGAGGCTCGTAGGACTGGCTCCGTCTTTGACGCGATTATCTCTGATACGCTTCCTCCTCTTGTTGCAGCCCTCCTGTGTGCGTTTGCTAAACCAGATGTTCGCATCACGCTTCGTGTTCCTCTGTATCCCTGAGCTGTATGGGGGAAAACGAGTGCTTGTTAACCTCTGTAGCCCTCTGAAAATGGAGCGCTGCCTCCTCATCCTCACCAGGAGCAAGGAGGGCAAAGCTGCACCTACACGGTTGCACGACAAAGCTTTCTAAAGTGCTTCCCAGTCCTTCCATGGAAGGATCCTGGGAGCATAATGTTATTGCTTATTTAATTACTGTTACCGTGCAGTGTGTTTAGGGCAGCTTTTTAAGTGTAACTGGCATAAGGGATTTGGTGAACTCATTATTTGTTCTGCTTCTAACAATTCCTGGGTCTCCCTGGCCCTACCTGAGGAAAATTATCCACTTAAAACATCTGGAGAGAGAGGCTGGAGAGAGCCTGCTGAGGCCAGGCTGATGCAAAATACGTGGTGGTAATGTGGATGTTCTCATTTTCTGCAGGGTGCCCAGAACTTCTGTTAGCATAAAAGATTTGACACGCTGCTTACAGTGCAGAATAAGCATAAAAGTACTCTTAGCTGTGTTTCCAGGAGGCAGCTAACGTTATCTCTGTAACACTTGGGTGATAAGGCATCTGTAGCTCTTTCCGTGACACAGTTTAGTAAATCCAGCAGCAGCCCTTTGCCTTTACTGAGCTTGCCCGTCTGTCTCAGAGAATGGTGGAGCTGCTCTTTGACTTTGCCGCAGAAGGCGGTGTGCGATGAGCACTGCAAATCCTGGTTGTTTGTGTATTAAGTATGAACTCTTTCATTACGGTCTTGCTGCTCAGGTTCAGTCTTCCTTGGCCATCCCTGTGCTATCTACCCACTTCACGTCAGGGTCACTGGCCAAAACACGCCACTGTTTTGGTTCTCCCCTTTCACATCCCTCACGCGTTGTGTAGGTAAGTTCTCTTTGCTGGGAGAAACGTGCGCGTGGTGTGCACGGGGCCATAGTCCTGCCAAGGAAATTGAGGCCTGGTTTGGAACCACAGTGGCTCAGCTTGGACTCGGGCGGGGGGGGCTGTTCTGATGCATGTGAGGATCACACTGCAGTCAAGACACATGTTTCTACGTGGTATTTCTGATCCTGTCATGAACCGGTACAGCTTCATTATTGATGTTGACCTTTTCCCTGCCCAGTGAGACATCCATCCGCAGCACCCACTGGGAAGGTTCAGGGGAACACTATCCTGACACCTGTAGTCAAAAACGGTCCCTTTTCCCCTTGCTGTAAACTGTCTCCTGTGATGTTTTCCAAATGGCAACCCTAAGTATGTAAAGATGCGTGTGTTTTCTGTGAACACAGCTGCTGCTCTTGACCCATCTGCCAGAAATTCTGCTCTTCAGACACAGCTTGCTTCCTCCCGATGTCTGTCTCCCTGTTCCATCGGAAACAAACATTTTAACACAGCTTTGCTTAATGCAAAAGAACAACTAACTCTCCTTTTAAGGGCATGCTTCAGAGCATGAATGAATCCGAGGACAGGCTGCATCTACTGTCAAATGGGTGTTTTAGTTTGGACAGCTGTATAAAGTGCTTGTCGCTGCGGAAAATCTCTTCTTCCACTGCATAAAAATTCCTTAAGCAAGCGTGTCTGGGCAATGCCAAACCTGGTTAGTGTAGGGTGAAGCTTCTTAGAGTCTGTCCTTCCCCCTCCAAAGAAAACCGAGCCCATGCTTCATCTTTGAGTTGAATATTGCTCTGGGACAGGGGCTTTCTCAGCAGCAGCACAACCAGGATTGGTAAAGGAGGAAGAACAGCAATCCATTTCACTACTTTTAAAAGAAAGGGGGGGGCCAGGAAATGGAGAGAAAAACCCCAAACCAGCAACAAATGCAAAAAAACCAAACAAACCCCAACCACAGAACACAAACTTAAGAGCAAGCTGCTTTTGAAACACCTGCCTCTCACCTCTGCTAGAAGGGGCATGCGGCTGGCTTACGGAGGGCCTGGGGCACGTCAGGAGTCAGGAGTCTTTCCACATCACGGTCTTCCTGCTGCCAAGGGTGTGCTCACGAGATGTGCTCTAATTGGGTTAGAAGTGCTCTTCCAGGAACCGTATCATTGGAGTTTGAAACACTGGAAACAGTGGATGCAGCAATACATGACAGCTAGCGCTCTCTTCCCTTCTTTGTGCTGAAAATGTCTCTGGAATGAGCTGTGTCCTGGTCTGGCCGCTGTTCTGGTGTCTGGGGACAGTGGCCTCCGGCCGGCTCCTCTCCCCTCCCGGTGCCCCAGCTCCTGGTTTGAGGCTGTGGGAAGGGCTCTGCAGAGCCTGACTGTCCTGCTGCACCTCTCTCCTCCTTGGGACTTGCTTCACCTTCCTGACGAAACCATTGCATCTTCTTTACCGGGACGTCAGCCATGTGAGCTGCTCATCCCAGCGGTCGCGTTTTTGGGAGCTGCGGGTAGTGCCCGACGGAGGAAGCTGCTTTGGTCCATAGGCAGCGTTGCCTGTGCCTGGATCTTAGGGAGGAGAGTACCCGATCGTGGTTGGGCTTTCTGCCTTGTGGGGCTGTACGTTGGTGAGAAACAGGGACAGACACAGGAGGAAAATTACTCCAGCCCTCAGGCTCCCAGTGAATAAGCCTTAACTGGGCTGTTGGGGTGCGGGGGGGGGGGGGGGGGGGGGGGTTGGTGTGTTTTGGGGGGGTTTTTTTGCATGAGCTGTGGTCTGGACAGTCTGCTTAGCTATGTCTGCCATTTGGGAAGCATGTGCTCTTTTAAAGAAGAGCACCTTTGAAACTGGAGTAGCAGCTTCCGAAATTCCTCCTGTCCGGCTCTTCCCACCGACGGGATGGGTGATGACTCCGGGGGAGCAGCAGTCGTTCCCTTGACAGAGAGCTTCCTCGGTGTGTGCTCTCGGCAGTATGATGATGTATCTGGTGCTGCCGTGTCCAGAAGATATCTGGGCCTTCTTATTGTAATCATGTTTGTGCATTCAGACCAATTTTGATGGTTATGAAAGTTAAAAAAAAAAAAAATCCCAGAGATCCTAGTAAGCTAATTTGGTAACTGTTTGTGGCTTTTGTTGTTCCTCTTTATTGTGAGGACAGAACTGGTTCATGCTGATGAGTGCTGCATGAAAATTATATTATTAGTAATTACTGGTAATTTCTTGTCTGGAAGCTTCAGGTTTGTGGGAGCACTTAAATCCATTTGTTTCCGTATTCCCTCTGGCTTTGCTGTAATGTCTCTCAGCACCGTGTACCTCAAGACACTTCAGTAGTTCCTTTTCTCCATGGCAACTTCTCACAGTGGTTCTTGTATCGCGGAGAGGCAGTTCTCTCTCTCTCTCTCTGCCTTAATGTGGTTTTTCTGCCCGGTCAGTGTGCCTCTCCGTACTGTACAGGCTTCCCTGAAGTGAAGGGAGCAGTGCCAGCCCCGGCTCGTGAAGGATGTTGGTGCAGGGTGACGCCTCGGACGAGGGGAAGGCAGAGGAGCAGCCTGTGCTTCCCGTTTTCCCCTCCCCCTAAGAGAAATTGTAATTTTCTTTTTATTTTAAACGTGGTGTGGTAATGCAGTGGTTTTTGTCAGCTGGCAAAGCTAAGGATTAGTCACAGAGCCTTGTCTTGTTTTCTTCTAGAGAAGCTGGCAGAAAGGTAAAAAGAAAAAAAAAGCATACTATTAAACAAAATTCCCGGGAAAAACCAGCCCTAATCCCCCAACTTCTCCAAGAGCATTTCAGTATTGCTGTATCTGCCTTTCATGGGGACCGTCACCTGGCTGTGGTGTCTCGCATCCCTCTTGGAGATTTAAAATGGGGATATTTCTGATTTTTGAAACGTGCGCTGGAGGTAATCTTCCCTAAGGAAATGGAAATAAATGGAATTACTGCTTGCTTGTTCAGTTTGAGAGTGGTTTTTTGTCCCTGTACCAAATACTGAGTGTTTTCTTCAAAGATCATCGAGTAGAAATAGAAACGGAATACAAACATCTTTATTATCCTCTCAGACTGAGATTAATAGCGCTGGACTCCTTGAAACCTCTATCTTCGGTTTTGATTTGCTTTCCAGCATCCTAATTACTTCTGCTTCTAACCATCCCTCTGTATCTCCTTTCCCTTCATCTTCCCAAGTCTGATTGAAAGTAGCCTCAGAGCAGAAAAGCCGAATGAAGGAAACCTGTGCCGTAGGAGAGAGAAGCAGCGTATGCCGGGGAGGACGGCCGGTGCCTTGCCGGGACCCGCGGCCTCCGTGTGCGCTGGCTGCCCCGCGCCGTGTCATCCTGGTTTGGGAACGCAGCCTGAAGGGGGGCGGCCGCAGGGTCGTGTTCTCAGCCAGCTCTGGCAAAGGGTGGTGGTTTGAAATGTGCCTGGGAATAAATAGCAAGCGTGCCGTGGGATATACTTGGCGAGGCAGTTCCTGCAGATGTTCCGAGCTTTTGTCAGCGGAGCGAGCAGAAAAAGCAGTGGCGCTTGCTCCTCGTTTTTTGTGGGTTTTAAGCTGTAGTAAATTGATGCGAATTTTCAACTTGTCTGGTTTTGTTTAACGTGGAACCCTGACGGCCAGATACTCCTAATCAGTGTCGGATTCCACGCCGGCTGGAGGTGATGAAGAAGTGGGGGCTCTGGGGTGCAAGCTCTTTAGTCCAGCTAATGGGGCCGCAGCAGCTTTGGTTCCATGTGTCAGCATCTTTTGATGACTTTTTGTTCAGGAAGGTAAGTGAAGCTAAAGGGCAGACGGCTTGTTCCCTAAGCAGCGGGCTCACGGCCCAGGTTGAGTTTATATTTGTAGCTTTGTTTTCAATTTTGTTTTTATTGGCTCAAGAAATGCTTACGCTCTTCTGGTGCTCTGTGAACTCAGCTGCTGTGCCCTTCAGTGCCCCCGTGCTTGGAGAGGGAGGAATGCGTGTTATTTTGTGCGATGGAAGTGCCTATCTGTTTTCGGGTTTCGAAGAGATGTGCAAAACCTTGAAATGCCAAAGTAGCATCAGGGGGATGCTAAAGTTTCTTCTTGTCCAGATAAGTAATGGGAGCTTTGCTCTGCTCGGTAAAATAGTCATTTCTCACTGGTTCCTGTGTGTAAACAGAGACGGGTTTCTCTATGAATCGATTCTTCCCCCCTCCTGCTTTTGCAAAAGATATGTAACAGCACGTGGAAAATGTGACTGACCCTTAAAGGTCAGACTCTAGCCTACCATTCTGCTTGTGTTACGCCGCTTGTCAGAGGACACAACGTATTTGCTCTATCTCCTCTCCAGATTGGCTTTTTGTGTATATCTAATTTTTTTCCGCGTGTGAATTTTCAGTAGGATTTCTATGAAGTACGGCGGCAGTAAAGCTGTTCTCAATGTAATTTACTCTAATTTATAGCTTCTGCTGGTCTTTTTTTAGTTTCTTGCTGATGATGCTATTGATTGGAGCGTGGCGTTTTTATGCAGCTGAAAACAAAGGTTATGCTATTGCACAGATTTTATTTTTTGAAAGACTCTCTGACAGTAATAAACACACACAGGCAGCAGTCACCAGCACTCATTGTTAAGTAGCTCTAAAACCTCTAACCAGATAAACCGTTTAATGTATTGAGTTGTTAGTGTCTTTAGCTCTGCGTTCGATGAAGTGGTAGGTAGGGTGTATATTTAGAAACTAATTCCAGAAAAAACACATCCATCAAACTAAAGTATTTTTCAAGACCCAGAAAGCAATCTTTTTTTTTTTTTTCCTAAGCAGAAAAGTCATGTGCTATCTGTGAGAGAGGGTAGTGGTAAGGCTTAGGCTTACCAAAGGGGAAAAACAGGGGCCATCGGCTCATAACATCGCAACCATAATAGGAGAGCGAGATGCACACAGCGCGTTCTTGCTCCCGGAGCTCCCTGTTTGATGACCGGCGCGATGCGAAGACTTGGACCAGCTGAGCAGGGAGAACAGCAAAGCCTCCGCGTAACTTGCACGTGATTTGAGTGCCTGTGCCTGGAGCAAGCGATGTTAATTTGACGTGGGCTGTTGGAGCAGAGCAGCTTCTCTTTAAGTACCGCAGGCAGCGGCGGGTTGTGTCACGGTAAGCGAGTTGGCTTTTTATTGCGTGAAGATGGTGTTTGTCGGGGGAATTTCTGTACAGTCCTGCTGATGGTCACGCTAAAATTAGTTATTCTTTGAGCTAATGAGCCTGAACCCAACTTCTCTGACCTTTTGAAAAGTTTGTGTCCAGATTTGCTTCCACACCTCCTGGGATTTGGCTTGGCTTTCCTTTCCTGGCTCTTGTGGAAAGGTACTGCAGCGTGTAGTCAATTGAGCTTAGCACCGGACAAGCTGTGGATGTTATTCCCCTGTCTGGAAAGGGTTTGGAGGTGCAGCAGGCGTCTCACGGAATGAACCAGTTTGTAACAAACAGCCTCGGTCCGTGCATGTTTGCGTCTCGCCCGGTAGAGCCGCCTGGCTTCTGCCAAGCGCTGGAATGTGACTCGTTTTCCAGAACAAGAGCAGAACATCCCAAACTGTTTAAAAGCTGTCACTCATTGTTCGTGACTGGGTTTCTTTCTCCTTACTCTCTTTCTTTTTCTTTGATGTCGCACAAAACCACCTCTCTGGAGTAGGCAAGTGTGTAGTGGGATGTATTTCAGCTCTTTCTTTGCTGGGAGTGGCTTATTAGGTTACAGCTAAGAATTTGTGCCGTTGGTAGTAACGTGTGTGTGGTTGGGTTGTTTGCTTTGCTGAGTGTGTTTTCTCTGCAGGAATGTTTGTTTGACCAAAAGAATCAATGGCTTCTCTTGCACATTCCAGTATTTATTTGATTAATTGGTCCTGCTAATGAGGAAGACGCATGTTCTGGAAGGCTTTACCCCACCTAAGGAAATGTTAAGAAAGTTCAGTGATGCCAACAAGAACATCTCTGAGTAACAGGGGAGAAAGCTGCTTATAACACCCAACAAGTTTGTTCTCTGTTGTTCCCATCAGGCAGCCTGAGGGGGCAAAAGAGCTTTGTTGGCATCAGTTTGGTGTTGGCTGTGTTGCCTCTGAATGCCCGAGCTGCTGGAGAGCCGGGGAAGATCTTGCACATGTATGTTTTCCCCACCAGAATTACTTATTTCACCATGTCTGTTTTATCTTGTCAGCTTTTTGAGGCTTTTCTCTTTCCCACTGTGGTTTCTATGGAAATGTCATGGGTTTGGGTGGTGTGTAGTAACCCTCATGACTGCAGCACAGTCACTCTCTGTATCGCTTAGCTTGTGCTAATTTTGTGCCTGAATCGTGCTTTGGGAAAGGGGCAGAGGGTGTTTGACTTTAGCTTGGGGTGCCAGATACAATGGCAATCCAAGAGAGACTTGGATCTCCAGCTCCTGGAGTTGGGAGGATTAAGCCAAAAAGCAGCAGAAGGCGACAGTGCCAGGCGGGTTTGAGGATGGACCCGAGAAGGACGGTTCTATTTCTCTGCCACCTTTTTCAGAAGAATTGGTACTGTGAGAAGAATGGGTACGTTGCACCTAAGGGAACTGGCCGTGTTCCTAGCCCCGTGCACAAAGCTACATGCATTTGAAACCAGAAACTGCTGATGTTTTTCAACTGTACTTATTTTGAGTCAAAGCACAGCCCTTCCAGTATTTCTCAACACTGAGAGCACCAGGCTGAGCAACAGAGATACTTTAGCTCTGCTTACGGGATTAGTGGTGTCTTACGGGGAAAAAATGAGGCACCTTGTGTTCCAGCAAACTAGCAACTTGCCATTCACAAAAACCAGCGTGTGGCACGGTCTAGCTGATGGTTCTGTGCTTGAGCAGGGCTTTTAATCTGGAAATTCTGTCAATCACCTTCACAGCTGGAAAGCTTGAAGTGGGCTGTGCTTGCTGTTACCGTAACCTGGTGCGTTCTCATCTGCCATGCCGGCTTGAGGGAGCTTCTTCCAAAAGCTGTTCAGTACAGATGGCAGATAACGTAACTGTCTTTGGGTGTAAGAGCTGAAATCTAAAGGTATCAATGCATTTAGTTAACTAAATGCCTCTTTCACTGTGAGTAGCACTTTAAGTGATAACTTAAGCATTGGTCCTAGGGTGTCTCAAACCGTGAATAAGGGGCCAAGGTGGGATTTCAGAGACGGTTGCCTTTTATGCAAATACTGCACTTCGCAGTTCGCTCTGTTCTTTTGGGTGAGACCTTTAAGACCTCCTCATGCTCGTTAGCTTTCTTCCTGGATGCTCCCATTGCCCTTGTTCTGGCAGCATTTCTGGAGTAAGAGATGCTGGGCCACTTGGTATGAAAGGTGCTAGAGGAACACCAAGTCACCCACTCGGTCCCTGTAACCTCCCCGTGCACCCAACGCGTGTTGGCTCGGGTGAAGGGAGCAGACGAGCCTTTCCCAGGAGGATTTCTGTAGCCATTCACAGGAATGCTCTTTGAGAACATCGCCAGAGTTGGTAAAACTAGAGGTATTAATCCATGCTTTTACCATGGCATCTTAGCAAACCATTTTCTTCAATAAATGTGATGAGCTAAGTCGGGGCTTCCAGGGAGGCTGAAGGAATCTGTCCCTAAATCCCAGAGGATCTCAGCACTGGGAAGCGTTTGGGAGGCTCATGCTGTGTTTTTAAAATCTTGGAGGTGATTGCCAGGGAGAGGAATATGAGAAAATGACTTTCTTCTCCTTCAGATATGGTCAGTTTATAACCGTTTGGCTAATCTGATTATCTCATCTTGCCTGGGATGATAGATGGGATGGATAGCTGTGCTCTGTTTATTTGGGTCCTTTTGTGCCAAAGGAGCACATGACCTTATTTTGAAAGTGTACAAACTTTGGCAGGGACAAATTCTGTAAAGAGGAAAACGCAGCTTTCTCTGTTTTCCCCTGTGACAGGCTTTGAAAATTCAGTCATTATTCTGTAACACAACGTAGTTACAATCCTGTCTGTCAGCGTGAAACTGGAAAGTATTTTCAGCTCAAAATAAACTCCACAAGGAGAATAGTTTCCATGTTATCCCCTATTCAGCGGAGACCTACTGGACTTTAGTCCTAAATAAAGATTCCAGCCAACTTTGGTGCTGTAACCAGCAGCAGTGGCTGTCCTAAATTTGACCGCTAGCTTAACCAGTCCGCTTGTCCGCTCTGCTCTTTGCACTGACCAGGTCAACGGAGCTTCTCAGTGTTGCTGGTGCTTTCAGTCGCATTAAGAGAGTGGTTTCAGTTGTGTAAAATGGAAAACCTTCCAAAATGTGTGTGTTGAGCCATCAGTTAGTTGGCAGGTCATGTTCAGAGCTTTGCCATTGCCCTTTTTCTTCTTCAGCACTGCTGGAGCAAGAAGCATTAACCTGTGCTTGAGGAGGCGGTGATGTGTTAGGTTTTGATAGGGTTAGACCTATTTGTTTTGTAAGTGGGAGATGCTGCTGATGTATCCAGCGGTAAATCACCCTGGAGGCCAGCCCTCTGAACAGTGCTTGCTGCTCTTCTTTCTCCTGACTGGGCTGTCGAGATCTTGTTGCTGAATTTGCAGAAGAGAATGGCCAATCCCATTAGGTTTTTCTCTTCTCATTTCAGTGATTGTCAGGGATCGACTGCATCACTCATTTCTGATGCATTTTGGTAGCAGTTCCAGCTAGTTTGGAACTTGGACGTTTTCTCTCCCGTCAGCTAATTGTGGCTATTATGCTTTATTGTCATTACTGTCACTTGGGCTGTTTTTGAAAAGGAAGGGTGAGAAGTGACTGCAGAACAATGAAACTCATCAGCAAGGCTCCCCCAGCCTATCGTGAGTCACCCTCTCCGATTGTAGTGACAAAAATAAGTTTCCCTTTACAACTGTTGACTCCTGCAAACCCCGTGGTTACTCACTGCGGGAGCAGGAGTTGGATTTCGTTCTGGCTCATGCCTTGGGAAGAGCCAGCGTCACCGGTGCACAGCCACGGGAGGCATCTCACCCGCCTGTGGTTGCTGGCCAGCTGGTTAGCCAGCTTCTCGCCTCTTGCTCAGGGCTGAGTTGTTAAGCTTTTTACTAGGTTTTGAGTGGTTTTGATCTTGATCAATTTTATTGAGGATGCTGAAGCTGGATAGTGCTGTCCTGAGGAAGGAGGGGTAGCTGGTTCTTGGCAAACCCTTGTATTTTAGTGGGAGAACAGAGAGGATAAGGTCCTGGATTTATTTAATTGTTGATGCCACCTTTTTTTCCCCTTTTGGTTTCTCTCCTCTGATCTTTTATCTGTATAATTACCCTAAAAAGCTACTGTGAATGAGTGGGAGGCATGAGCAGGGCAGGCAGGCTGTGGTGTGCAGCATTCCTCTTCAGGGCAAGAGCGAGCAGGAGAGTGGTTAAGGACCCTCTTACTTCGTTAACCTCACAGAAGCAGCACAATTTCAAATTACCTTTTTCTACTCCTCCGTGCTTTTCTTTTGGCAAGGAATCGCCTCCAGCAGAGGTCAGAGATGCTGGCCAGCTTCTCTGATGGGAGCTGTCATTCTGGGAGAGCTGATGCTCTGCCCTCGGGTCCAGAGTTCTGTTCCCAAATAATGACGCGCTGATTCACTTTCCTTCTAAATGCCACGCTGTTCCTCGGATGGCACTCTCATTCCTGGTAGCAAACAGCTTTCTATCACATGTTACGCTGAGACCTAACCCGTCCTCTGGCAGGCTGGGGTTTGGAGGGGCTTGTACGGGCAGGCGGGGTACACCTCATGTCTTCTGAGCGTTATGGGCATCCTTTAAAGCACCCCTTGCACAGCTCTGGGACACCGTACAGATGGGATGGACTGTGGAGCTGATGGACAATGGCAATTTGTAGGGTTTTTTTGCCGTAATTACTCTCCAGGATTTCTTCATCCCATCATGGCATGATGCCCTGCTCGCAGCTGCGAGTGTTGTGAATGTGTCTGTTGGGAGCAGTTGACTTCCAGAATTTGGAAACTTGATGGTACTGTGCAGAAGAGAGGTGGAGAGGGATAAATATATTAGTAAATCACACAGAAGCAGCCATAAGGCATCAGTCTGGAATGAGCATGGCTTGTAACTTAATTGCATGACATAAAACCAAACACATTAATTGCATACCTGAGGAACTGAGATGATCTTTAAGAAGTGGTGTATGTAATTAAAACAAAAAATCGTTAGCAGGTTGTCACTGAAGGTATGGATTGTTAGCGCTGCCGCTGCTTATGCTTTGCTTTCCTATAATTATCATGGCTGGTATTTTTAGGGTAGCTTTGCAGCTTGGCTATTTTCTGCCAAGTTGGCTAAAAATGTTGGTCTCATGTGACGTGATAAAATATTTTCTTGGAAACCGATGCCTTATATACTCTGAACTTCCCCTTCTGCCGCTGTCTGGATTCGTTCCTTAAAACTGCAACAGCAGGAGCTGGGGGAAAGGTGTCCCTGTTTATTAAAGCCTGTGCATATGGTTGTTACGGTCTCAAGAGCAGCCTGGAGAGTTGCTGCAGATAAAGCGGATAGCCTGGAATGTTTTTGTTTGCTTTAGCTTTTGGGTGGTATTAGCCTTAGTTGTAACCTCTTTCAGTTTCTGTTATCTTTTTATATGGGCTTCCCAGAGCTCTGATCCTGCAGTGAAATCCCCGCAGATAGTCCTGGGCTGAGGTCGCAGTAATGAGGCCAGACACAGAGCGCGGCGCTGCCGCCACGCTGCTCTCCTGTGCCGCCCGCCTCTCCGCTCCGTCTTTCCCACTGGAGTCACGGGGCTTTTCTGGTTTTACTCATTTACCTATTTTAGGGTTGCCCTGACAGCTCTTCTCTGCTAATGTGTCTGTCGCCTGTGTGCGTGAGCCATCAAGGTACCTGTTTCTTTAGAGGTGTTCTGCACGTTGCTGGTGCCCCGGGACTTGTCCCTGCTATCCTGCCGGAGCTCTGACCTGCGGCAGTTATCTCCCGCTCAGCCGGCCCCGCGCCGAGGTCTGTGGACCGTGTCCTTGCTGCTTAAAAGGACCACCCAGAGCAGTGTGTCTGCTTGTGGGTTACGTATGTGGAGACCCTGCTTAACCTGACATGTCAGGGTTGTAGCAAGAGCTGAACCGCCCCGTAAACGTGGAGGTTGCTCTATGTCCTTTGGTCAGTGTCACCCTCCAATTCCAGGCGGCCTGTGGGATGCTTCTGGGTACCACTCGGGTGGGAACGGTGTTGGGAAGATGCATCCTTTGTGTGCTCTTCCAGATGAGGTGCAGCTCACGGCCAAACCGTTCCCTGGTGTGTTGGGCGGCGTTTTGTGGGCAGCCGTGGGGGTTCCCTGCCCGGCTCTCGCAGCGATGCGCTGTGTGTGCTGTTACCGCCGGCGTTGCTGGTGAGCTGCATCGCAACCTGTGAAAGATGGATGTACCATTTCTGTTACTGACTGCTGGACTTTGCTGGCCTTCGGGATTTTAGCTTGCTGATAGACGCAAAATAAAAGCAAATCTGTGGAAGAGCAGAAATTGAACTTTTAGGCTAATGAAGCTGTATTTTGTCTGATAAATGGGTAGCTAATCTGCTGGAAAAGGGGGAGGGTTGACTTTTACTGAGAAGTTATTAGATATTGAATAGCTGTTAAATTGCTATATTAATAAAATGGACAATCCCCTCTAACTTGTCTCCTTAAAATATTCTATTAATTGAGAACGCCCTTTAATCCATTCTTTTAAAAATTAATTAACGTTTTGAAAAACACTTCTTTGACTGTAGCGACCTGAAACAGATTAAACTGGGGCTATGTCACGACTGCTCCTTTATGTACTTTGGCTGCAGTTCGTGGGCTCTGTTGGTAATACCAACTTCACATATGAGAGCTTAGGACTGCAAAGAACAAGTGTAATGGGCTGATGGTTTTTGTCGTAGCGTCTTGAAATGGCAGCAAATAGAAAAATAGAAATGAGCCGAGAAATTAGGACTGGTGCCTGGAGTGAGAACTTGGATGTTATTTTCAGTTCAGCTACTGATGTCTGGTCTGACTGTGAGCCAGAATTTGCCGTGAATTTGAACTAAACTATACAAACTTTACTTTTACAAGTGCCCCTCAGGCACTTGCTTTACAGGTAACTTTTATTGCTCAGAATAATTGTCCTTTTCTTCATGCCATGCTGTGACCAACCTTGAAATGTTCAAGCCTTCTGGCTCCTCTTCCTGCAAGGCAGTTATGCTTTCTGGGTATACCAAAACCTCCAGCTTTTGGTGATTTTTCACTTTCCGCCTGCCATTTCCAGAGGCCTTTAGGTGCCGTCAATGCTTGCAGCAGACGAGGAGGGTGAGCGGCATCTTCCCCGGCGGTCAGGCAGGTCTGGTGCCATCCGTTCGCGCATACACGTGTGCTCTTGGTGTTGCCATCTAAGAAAGTCCGGACCCTGAATCAGGTCACTGTTTACAAAGCAGATTTATGTCAGGGATAAATACAGCTGTAATGCCCTTTAATGAAGGGCATGCGTGGCTCTTGCAAAGGCCCCGTGGCGTTCCCGATAGCTGACCAAAGCTGCAGTGGTGTGGATGGAGGAACTTAAGGTGTGAGACAACGGGCCAGACCGTAGGGAGAATTGTAAAACGGGACAGGAAACTGCGCCGCTTGATCGAGGCCTTCAGAGCTGTTCCTGAATCCTGAACTGATGGGCTTCGGCGCTTTCTGCCCTGCCCTTTGCTTCCTCAGCTGTTGTCCGGCTGGAGCACGGTTTCCATCCTATGGTGCATCCAGTGAAAAGGAAAAATGTATGACATAATCCTTTGTGGACTTGCTTTTGTAAGACCTGCTTATAAAGGATGCTTCAAAAATGGATGCTCCAGATACAATTTGGATATTTGATGGTGAGCAGAGGAGAGAAGTTTATTTGAACTGGCTTTGGAGTCAGGAAACAGCTTTTGTTTGTTTTGGTTTGGCCCTCATAACATGCTTTCCTTTGCCCCGTGTGCACAGAATGACCCCTTGCAGGACACCCTGGTTTGTGCAGTTTTAGTTGGAGAAGACTTGAAATCCAGTTTACTCAGAGCAATAAAATCCACATGGAATTCCACACAAGTCCTCACGGAACATGAGAAATCCACCCTTGGGAAAGCTTTCTGCTTGCCTTGTTGGGCTGAAACCACAACGTGTGCCCTAGGGCTGGTGAATGCTTTGTCCAGCAATTCTCCGGAGGAGAGAGGATTGTTTCCTGGAGAGAAGTCTGAGTGAAGCCAGACCTCTGCTTTCTGAAACCAGTGGCAGTGGGGAGAGGCTGTGGGGGCGGCTCAGCAGCAAAGCAGGTCCTAAGAAAAGGCCAAAGGAGTTGCTCCAGAGTTTTGTCTTGTGGGTTGGACAGCTGAAACATTAGTTTGTTTTGTGATTCCCAGGATATTAATGCCACAGTTGGGTTCAGAGCACAACTAAATTACATCTGGTCGTTATCCACAGCAAGGATTATTTGCACAGGCCTTTGAGGGTACTGCTTTAGGCGAGGGTTTGAGCGTCTTTCAATCTTGACAAACTTCTTTCCTTGTCCTTTGTAGAAGGGCTCAGGACATCGACTGCCCTCGTAGAAGAGGGAGTGGTGGCTGTGCGTACCCCAAGTGTCACAAAGCCACAGCCTGCCTGGGCAGCTCGGCTGGTCCGCGATCCAGTTACTGCACTGAGCACATCTGCCTCAACCCAGACTTAGACAAGCCAGAAACGGGTGCTTTCCTGCAGGAAAAGGGCACGTCCGTATGCTATGGGAGACGGGGTGGGATGTGCATGGAGAACCTCAGGGTTCTTGGACAGATTCATTAACGGTGATCATTCTGCAGAAGTTACTGATGGCTCCAAAGGCAGTTGGTAAGAAGAAAAAGTCTTTTGCATTTTATTCTTGCAGAATTGGGATAGTTATCAGGGAAACAATTTACCTGAGCTCCCTCACTCCCTCCTGTAGTTAAAAAACCCCATTTTGTGGCAAAAGCTGAACCCAGAAACTCCTGAATCTTCTCCGTCACTAATTTTCTACTGGCTGTTGGGCCAGATCACTCTTCTCTCTGCCTCAATTTCCCCGTAAATGAGGGATAATGATAGTTGCCCTGGGTTGTGAGGGCAGGGCAGAGCTTTAATGCATCTGTCAAGCGCTGAGGGATGGCTGTGAGGGCAGCTGGGCACCAGCCAGGCACTACAGCTCTTGCAGCTCTGGAGCAGCTACTCTGCTCCATGTGTGCTTGCTCAGGGTGGGTGACTCAGGCAAATAGCGGTGTTTCCTCTTTGCTTGCCAGGACCCGTGTTTGCCGCCGTAGGCACTGCTTGCTGTCCTTGGCTTGCAGTGAATTCGTCATGTATTATTATTTTTTCTGGATGGGATTTATGGGTTTCAGACTGAGGGTGTGCAGGAGGTTGGAGATGCTCGCATTCCTTTCCCGGTGCCGTTTTCTTTCCCTATTATATCCCATCTTGTTTCACAACAAGTCTGCAAACTGATGGCAACGGTAATTGAACTGCGTGTCAAGAAAGCCAAACGCACGCAAGACTGTAGAGCTGGCCCCGAGTTTAACCTAGGGAAGGGTTTAGAAGTGTTTTGTAGTCACACACTCTACTCTGCCTTCAGCAAAGCTAGTACAGAAGTTAAATATCCAGAGGTGCAGCTGGCTTCCCTCCCGGAAGTGACAATGTCACTCTGCCACGTAACCAGCCTCCTCTAGCCCAATTCTGTCTCGGCACCTGGGTGGTTTATGGGCATTGACTTCCCTGCGGGTGTCCTCTGCCTCGAGTTCGTGCAGGTCTCGGCCTTGTCAGAAATGCGAAGATGGATGGCTGTGGCGGTAGTGTCAGGGCTGTTGGGAGGGTGGTTGGTGCCTTCAGAGCAGGAATTGAAGAAGTGATTAAAAAAAGAAAAAACAGCAAGAAAGCGAATCCAGATGTGGGGGGATTTTTTTTTTTTTAAGTAGGACTTTAAATACTTTCCGGATATCTCTTGTGGATGCTTTTAAAACTTCATTTCTAGGGTTTGCCTGCATTGAAGGCATAGGTACAATTGGACTTCTATTTTCCCTTCCAACACCGTACGGCAGGGCATCCTGCATTTCCATCCTTTGTCTCTCCAGCCTGTATCTAACTGCAAAGTACACGTTCGAATCGCCTCCTGCATGTGTATATATAGTGGACTGTCCACTCCCATTTCTTTGCCATGAAAACTTGCTTATTTGGTGTGGGGGGGAAGGCACTGATAAGTAGTGGTTTTTTTCCAAGTTTCTGTCTAAACAAATATGAACTTCTGGGCGTTGGAGCGTTACAGTGGGGATGCTGATGTCTCAGGCAGATTCCAATTTAACTCCACTGCAAAATTGTAAGGGTTTGATTTTCTTAGAGAGAATTGTCTCTGCGTGGTACCTGCTTATCCTCTGGTTATGCTCTTGGAAAGGGAGCGTGGTCTGATGGATGCATCCATGGGCCTTTCTCCTTCCAAAGTCGTGGATTCAGTTTCCAGCTCCAGCTATGTTTTAAGTGCTCATAATATGTACCTTGGGGGGGTGGGGGTGTTTGGAGGGAGGGGGGCGGGGGTCAGATGTGGGAGGGTTTTGGATTTTCCCAGGGGAGATGGGAGTTTGGGATACGAATTAATACTTGGCAATATCCCTGGCATTGCCTGAACTATCCATTCCATCCTGGTTTGGAAGCAACATGTGAGACACCCATCAGCTGCAAAAGGGCCCGTCAACCTGGTGCAGAGAAGTGAAAACGGATCTTCAGGCCTTTACCTGGCTTCAGGGCTTCCCATCCCTCCAGCCATCCATCACAGCAGCTTCCAGGATGACGGCGCTGGCCCCGGGTTCATCATGCCGGGGTGACTGGGCTGCGGCGCAGGAAAAGGCTGGCAGCCAGCAGCGCTCCAGCAGTGAATCACCGCGCGCTAGAGGGAGAATTGGCACCAGAACTGTCTCGTCATTATACGGACTCTGCGGGAAATGTGCCGGGATGTGGATCCCTCCTGCATGCCTGATGGAAAAACAACTCCTCCAGCGTTGGGGTTAGGCTGCCTGGGCCAGTCTTGGGTTAGATGAGCCCATGTTGTGTAGTTCTTGGGGAAAGCCGCCCTCTTTCAGAGCTTTAAAATCACTTCCCCCTCCGTTGTTTGGCAGATGTATATTCTCTGCAGGGAAGGCAGAGGCAGATGTTAGCTCCCTCTGGGGAGAACTTTCTCCTGCCTCCAGAAGGCTCCTGATTTAATCCTCGAGTGACTGAATGGTGTCTCCTTTTCCAGCAGCACACGAAAAGGTTTCAGTCCTCAGTCAGAAGCGCCGTGACTCCGTTTGGTCCCTGCCACTAGCGATGCGATGGGGTTTCTCCTTCCTGGAAGGCAGAGCCTGGAGTTACCTCTCCCACGGCCCTTGAGCTGGGGACTGTTCAAGGGACTTAAACCAGAAACTTTGCCCTTCTTTACGCTCCTTAAAGTTGAGGGTTAAGCAACAGAAGTTACCCAGGCTGGAAGAAACTCCACCGGTCTGGCGTGTAGTTCAGTCTGCCCTCCCCTGCCTCCACCCTGGAGATCTATAAACTACGGCGGCGTTACTAGAGGCTGGGGGTTCCATGTTGTGGTTAACATTCAGGCTGCTTTGCAAAAACAGCAAGATCTGATGGTTTAAAAACGCTACATCCCTCTGCGGGATGCGGAATGGTAGAGGGGAAGAAATAACACTGGCCCAAAATGTGCTGAATAATGAGCTGAAAATGGTTATTGATTATCCACGCACCTTCATTATCCCGCTGCAATCTGAGAGCAGCTAGCGGTTCTTTTTTCTTTATTAAAAAAACCCCACTTTCAAAGGCACTTATGAAATATTTAGCGTAATGATTTCCAAGATCAAAACTCCAAAGAAATGACGCAGCCACAGCAACCTTGTTAATCTGTTGGTGTTACGGATGAAAGAAGCAACGGAGCGATTAAACATCTACCACTCGTGTAAAATGGCTTCTTCCTTTCCATCTCGACTGCAGCGTTATTCATCCATCTTCACTGCTGCGTTTGCCGTGCTTCCCGGGCAAGGATTTTAGGTGTCGTCACAAGTTTCTGATGGAGTAGGGCTTGTTTTCTCTATCCCTATTTTGCCCTTAGGCAAGGCACATCTCAGCCTAATGGAACCAGCGTGAAGCACTGCGGTGCTGCGGCACTGACTGCAGTCCTACGGTGCTTCCCGCCATGAAACAGCCTTTTTAAACCAGCTCTGAATGTTCATTTCCTTTTCCACCTGAGATTTGCGTAAGCGAGGTAATAAGACGTTATTTCCACCTAGGCTGTAGCTATGGGAAAAGCGGAGTAGCTGTTGATGTCCCCGTTCAGTCTGATAGGGAGCTGCTGTGGAAGCGGTCCAGAGTCTGTCCGGTGTTGACTCAAATCCCCAAATAGCATTTTTGGGTCTCTGAACCAGGTTGAGTGGATCTGCAGGTATAAAAACTCAAAATTAACTTTGAGAAATAGTCTGAAACGGGCTGTAATTTGGAAAAAGGAGTGCAGAGGCCCGTGAATAACTACAAAATGGGGAATGGCTGGTGTGGTTTCCGTTCTGTGGGAGATGGAATAGGGCTGCTGTGGGTGTTGGGCCGAGCCATCATCAACTGCCTTACGTTCTTGGCGAATGTTGGGTATAGGAGTGACGTGAAGATATCCTCAGCCTTCAGGACTGCTGTGGCTCACGCCAGTCTTAGGGGTGAGGATTGGTGGGAGAATGGGTGAAAAAAACACAAGAGGGAGGCACTGTGTGCGCCTTTGAACTCGAAAAAGGGGAATTGTGGAAGAAAATAGTTAATGAACCGTTTACAGCCTCTCCCAAGAGTAGCATGAGAAGAGAGGGGCTTGAACTGTAGTGAGGATAACTGAGGTTGGACAGCAAAAACCTTTATGTCTGCGAACAGTCTGGAGACTCTGCGATTCGTTGTGTCTGCAGCTTGAAGTGCTTTCCTTCATTCCTTATTTTTTCTTTAAGAAAAGATATAGTCCTGTTTCCTGAGCAGCTTTTAGCTGTAAGGCGGCTTGCTTTCAAAGCAGGGCTGAGCACGGGCTGGGTCCCTGCTCAGCTGGGTGCCTGGGGACCCTCTGGGCGAGCGGTCACCGGCGGTTTGCAGAGCTCTTGCACAACGGCCTTGCTGCTCTCCATGTTTCCTATCCTCAGTTTCTGATGTTCATACTTGGTGGCTGGTAAGATTAAAGAGCGGGAGCTCCTGTGGCTTCCTGATCTTGCCGTTGCAATGAAAACCCAAAATAATGGACAGCATTGGATAGGTGCAGTGTCATCTCCAGTACAGCAGCTAATGGAGAGGTGGGGCAGAGGGATGATGTGGACCCTGCCTTGAGTTAGACAGGTGGGGTCATCCCTTGGCTCTGGTTTGCCCTTGGTCTTTCTCCTTAAATCCCCACACCTCACTGCTGCCAGAGATTTTGCTCTCAGATGGCTAAAAGGGTGGTTGGTGGGACATCAGGAGCGTCGTTGGGTTGTTGTTGGCTTTTGACTTCATCCAAGTGAAGCCTTGGCCAACCAGTGGGGACTGCACCAAGTGCTCACTCTCTTCCTGAATTTCCTTAGGAAGAGAGATCGTAGCACCCAGAGATGGGAAGTGTAAATGCCTCCCGTGGAGGCTACCTTGGAAATTAGATATACTTGGCTTGGTTAGGTTCTTTTATCTTGGCCAGCATCCCATGTCCCTGCCACGGCTGCCCGCAGAGCACACGGACTTCTGCCCAGCAGTGGCCTTCAGCTAATGGATGTGCCACAGATGAAAGCAAAATGCTGTCCCTTGCTGCATGCCTGTAGCATTGCATAGATCTTTCTTTACAGTAGCTTACCCAGCCCCAAGCAATTCTCAGTCTGTTTTCAGCCAACACGCTGCACTTGCCACATTGTCAATGCTGCTTTTATTTTTGTTTCTCTCTGCATTTATATATGTGCGTGTCTACATATAAAATACATATTGCACATCTGTAGGTATTTCTACGTGTGTGTGGTGTCTGCCTGTTTTCAGTGCGTAATGCTGAGAGACTTGGACTAAGAGCAAGCCGTTAAAGCAGGGTCTGCGCAGTTCCTTCAGCTCAGCTGAGCAGGGTCTGGCTCTGCGGTGAGCCCGCAGGATGCTGGCTTTCGTGGCTGCTCTCTTTGTGCAGACTACCTGGAAACTTTTAACCTCTAATTTCAGATGTGTTCTTTTTAATATTCGGCTTTATTCCAGCGTCAGCAAAAGGATTAGAGACTGGTTTGTCTTTCCCTCTGAACTCATCTGTGACTTCAGTGTGCATATTAGTTCTTTTAATGGCTTCTTTATTAGTTCATTATTGCATAACCTCCAGGCATGGCAGGACTTGAAACGTTAGTTTTCCAGCCCAAGTTCAGCTGACAGACTTCACCTGGTCCCCTTGAAGCCGGCACGTGAATGGAGAGGGCTGGCTTGCTTTCACCACAGCATCGCTTACAAGGCAGGAGGGAAGTGAAGTTCTCCTCTCCCCAGATACTAAAGGATTAATAGGGATGGGAAGTACGAAGAAACGGTACAACATCCTGGAATATTTAAGGAGGAGTTGTGTGTGCGTGTGCATGCTTTAGTGTGGTGTGATTATTTTTATTTTTTCCTCCCCCTTTTGGTTTTTTTCCCTTTTCCCTCTCATTGCTTCAAGCTAGTATTTGGCTGCCCAGTGAACTACAACAAGATTTAATAGCTCCAGTGTAGCTATATTGCATTTGGACTGATTCCATCCTTCTGTTGTAATAAACGTCTGCTTTACAATGAGCTCTTAAATTCTGTAAGTGACGTCAAATTGTATCTAATAATGGCAAAAAGATCAAGTACTGTAAATGCGACTTGTTTGCTGGCTGCTTCTGCCTTCTCAAGCAGCGTTTTATCCTCAGCCCACTGCAGTGCTACCGCCCTTTGAGGTATCTCGGAGTTTGCCCCGGGGTTTGCACCCGAGGAGAACTGTTTTCCACGCACGCTTGCCTTTTCCTCTCCCCCCTTCCGTCCCCTCTGGTTGTGCTGCAGGCTGTGGCCGGACCCGGCACACGCAGGCACGCGGAGCTCCCCCAGCGCCGCTCCAGCTCTCCCGGTGCTGGAAGGACTTACTGGGGTCTTGCGATGTGGGAAACGTTCACCAGCCGCTGATTCGTTGTCAGACGTGATCTAAGCTCAGTCGTGAAACTCGGATGTGTAAGCATCTGCATAAAACCCTCTGGTTGGAGGAGATGGGACAGATTAGGTGTACGATGAAGATGCACGATTACGGAGAACGTTACTTACCGACGCAGGAGCTTTAAGCAGGGAGTGTGTGAGCTCTGCACTTTTAAGGAGCTTTAACTTGCAGTATTTTTTCCCCCAAGGCCCGATGAGGTTTTAAATCTGCTTAGCTATCAGTCAGCAGGTACAACCCACACCACGGAAACGTAAAACTGCTGATTTGAAAAGCTCGTTCTGTCTCTTCAGTTTATCGCGCACGTGTGTGTGAGAGACGGTTTTGGGTATTACATCAAATAATGGTAGCCACAGAGTTACTAAATAGAGATGGTAGGGGTATGGGCTTAACCTTTCAATGTGAACATTGCTTGAAACAGTCCCACTCCCTGTGCTGGAGAGATCATTTTGGTGGGGTCGGGCAGGGAAGGGAATGGTAAAATACAAGCGCTTGGTGTTCATCTGCTTGGAAAACCCTCATGGACTGCCTTTTCCCCTTGACCTGTATGTAGTGGTAGGCAGCCGTGTGCTCGGAGGAGGCTGTTGTGCTCCAGCCGATACTGTGGTAAGCATTCCCAAAACAAGAAGTCCCTCTGTGTCCCGTGGTGCTTCCCGACGCGCCTGCAGCGGGACGTGGGCAGGACAGTTCCGAGGCCGTGCTGATGTGGGTGCTGGATCCCAGGCTGCGTGTGCTGGGGTCAGGTCGGCAGGGCTGGCGAGCAGCGCTTGAGGAGGGTTTGACAGCGACGTTTTGCAGGTGCTGGTGGAGAGCTGCTCCTGAGAAGCAGGAACGCCATGGCCAAACAGAATCAGTGACAGGTAAAGGGAATGGTCCAGTGATGCTGTGGACAGATAAAGCTGAGCAAGACTGCTTTTGGGCCAGGAGGGAGGCTGCTGCATTAATCAAGATGTGAGTGTTGAGGCTGCCTTCAAAAAATGCTGACTAAGGCCCTAGGAATCTGTTCCACCTTTATGCTGTTAGAAGAAACAGCATAAATAAATCCAAGTGCAGTATGTGTGCAGTGCCTCCAGTCGTGGGAGGGCACCGTGTCCTCCTTCGGGGTCTCTGCGGGAGAGGGGGGGTGGCCGGGCTGCTAAGCCTGGTGTCGCTTCCCAGAGTCCCTGTGTTTGATGCGTTTGGGACCAGTGCTAACGTATCTTTGATATCGCTTTGTTCGAGGAGGCATGTTCTGGAGGGATAAAGGAGATGTAGAGAACCTAAAGAAAGTCTTTAGGGAGGTAAGTGAGCTCTCCAGTTACGTGTTTGCCTTGGTTTTCTCGCACTTGTTTCTGTTAATTATCTTTCATTTCTCGGTTATGTGAAAATTCTGCGAGGAAAATTACTCAGTAGCTGAGTCGCGGGTATCGATCTTTAGCTCATGAGCGTGATCTTTTGCAGGGGAGACTTATAACTTCAAAAGGCAGCAGAGCCCCGAGCAGGCAGTGGTTGAGGAGGACCTGCGACTGCAGTCTCACGGCTGGTACCTGCCATGCGACCCTCTGTGATGGTTTTGTCCTTCCTAGGGCGAGTCTTTAAATAGTGTGAAAGGTACCTCCTGCCTGAGGCTGGAAAAAGCTCATTGTAGCTGCCTTGCACCTCGGGCTGCTTCTTCCCTGTTGGGAATGGGAAATAGCAGTGGTGGCAAGGGGTGGGGTGCTCCTTCCAGCCCTAAAAAGCCTGTGCTCAGCAGCCTGGCCATGGAAAACGTGAGCTGGTCAGAAATTAGTTGTTGAGGTGACAGCTAGGAGAGCTGTAACAGCACAGCTGGGAACAGCCTGAACCCACCAGTGGGCATGGTTCTCCTCCACCAGACCCAACGGACATGCCAAGGAGCCAGGGGTTTTGCTGTAATACTCTGTTTCCATACCCTTCAGGGCCAGCCTGCCAAGCCAGGCCAGGGTTTGGCCCCCAGCACTTCGATAGCACGGTTTAAATACCCTTCATGCACTAACTCTTATTGTTTAATTACAAACTGGAAGTTGTCATCGGTCCTCCTCTACCTCGTTTAGTACCGGGGAGGTTGTCCCTGATGCTCCCAAAGTGACAACCCCGTACACCGGGTTCATCGCTAAATGGAGAGATTTTGCTGGTCTCTTGATCTGTTCAGCTGCTGCAGATCGCCTTAGTTCCCCTCGCTTCAAAGAAAGGGCACTTCCTTAAAACGTTTGGTGGTGTTGTAAGGGAAACCGTTAAATCAGAAGTAAACGCAGCCCGCTGTGTTAGCCTTCAGACAGCCTGAAGCAGTAGCTCAGAGGTAGCCTTGACTCATCGCAGCAGGATATTGACTCTGGAGCATAATTATGATGCTTTGAGAGCCTGATTTTAAAATAATTGAGGTATAAAATTATGCGCCTGGCTTTCACGGTTACTACAGCTCTGTGTATAAATCGAATAACAGCCCGGACAAAGGTGCCACTTGGCTATAGCAGCACGAGCAGCCAGTCTGGAAATGTCCTACGTCACCCTCGTTTTTCTCTTGCTGAGAGAAGCCGGGTGCAAGCTGGGCTTTGCGAACCGCCTTGGGCTGCTGCTGGTCCTGGTTGTGTGGCCGCGGGGCTTTGGCAAACACACAGAAGGTCCAGCTTGGTGCTTGGCAGCTGGACAGCCGAAATCCAGCCTGCCATCAGAACACTGGCTGCTGGATCGAATCCCCGAGCGTTGAGCATCTCTGTTCAAACACCTCTGGCTGTTGGTAGCCATGGGCTGGATGCGGGTGGGTGCCAGGGGCACAGCTGGTGTTTTGACACCCGCTTCCCAAAGCTGTAGCTGCCTTGCTTGCAGAAGGGATTCCTCTCCCCTCCGAAGCAGCCATCGCATCTGCAGTCAAACTTCTGTGTCGTGTTTGGACAGTACAGTAAGCAGCCTTGGTGAGTGTCGATTCTCTGTGAAATCCCAAGATTTTGGAAGGAGGCCGCTGTCCTCAGCGAGTTGTCCAAGAGCGCGATTTTGTCACCTCTGGCTTGGAGATCCAGTGATGAAGCCAGAATTATTACTGGTGAAGCCCCGTGTTTATCTTTCATGGTTTACCACCTGGGCTCCACTGCTGGTAGGCTTAGGGCAGGATATTTTCAGCTCAAAGGCAGCCCAAGCTGCAAACTGATCTTGATAATTTATTTTTTAAGCAGTCTAGCTTAAAAAAAAAAAAGCAAACAAGTCAGGTTTGCTGTCTTTGTGTCTCCTTCAGGGTCAGGCTGCTGATCCCAGGTGCCTTTTCTCACTGGCCCACTTGCTTTGAGGTTGCAGTGTGGTTCTTGCTATTGCCCAGTGCGTTTCCAGGGTTGGTTTCTACCCAGCATTCAGGGACCGGCTGCAGTAGCTGGAGCGGGCAGCAGCTGGAGGAGTTTTTGGGAGCATCACCTTTTCATTGAGCACACCATCAGGACCTGCTGCTGCCTGGAGGTCTGCAGCCTGAGCCGAAACGCTGCTTTTAAGCTTTGAGGGCAGAGAAGTAGAAACCTGAAAGGGAACTTTGAACAGTGGAACCTCAGCCCTTATAAAAGCCAAGCAGGAAGCTGGACCAGGAGCTCCGCGCGCTGGGTGCGTGGGGGCTGCTGCTGTGCCTGCTTGGGGCCCAAACGGTTGGGGTTTTAGTCTGGAATAGAACGAGCCCTCTTGTGTCTTGGCCATCTGAATTATTACCTGCCTGGCACTTCATTATAAACACATTTTTTCCATCTCAGTACTGGTTTCCTGCCATTTTATTGCTTTTAAGGTTCTATTTTTTGTTTTATTCATCTCTTCCAATCAATAGAAAGATCCTGTTTTTAGCAAGCGGCAAAGGCAGACGTG
Source organism: Rhynochetos jubatus (assembly GCA_027574665.1). NCBI lineage: Eukaryota > Metazoa > Chordata > Aves > Eurypygiformes > Rhynochetidae > Rhynochetos > Rhynochetos jubatus. The sequence continues at coordinate 15,372,933 of CM050666.1, read as the reverse complement.
ACTGATGGCCTTATGCTGGGAGCAGAACCGCTCTCAGAGCATTTGGGGAATGAGGTGGGGGCAAGCTTTTAAATCTAATTTTCAAAGATCTCTAAAGTATAACGAACCGCTCAAGGTGTTGCCGTGTCTCCCACTGCCATTAGCTCCAGGAGGTGGGATCCTAGCGTTGCCCCACTGCAGATCTGGGGCCAGTGCTTGAGATCCATGCTCTGGTGGTTACTGTGCTTTGCCACGCCACTAATTAAAAACCACCTAATGAGATTATCCCCACCTGTTCTGGAGGATTAGTTGGATGGAGGAAATCCTGCACGTGCACACGGCTGCTCACACTTGTGTGCATAGGCACGGTGGTGTTGGGAAGCACAGTCTTCCCAGAATTATTCTCCACAGCGATTGCCATGGCAAAGATTTTGGGTTTTTATTTCACCCCTTCATACACAGATTGCTCTGACAGCAATAAAATGAAACAGAGAATTGAATTTGGATAGAAATTGTTTAGATGATGCAGCACCAGACAGACAGCTGCTATTCCAGAAGACTTGGTCCGGGGTGGATTGGCTTTACTGCCAAATGAGCTATGCAGCGACCGAACGAGAGCAAGCTCGCAGCCTGGCGGCATGGGGGCTGCGTGCCTGGGTCAGGCAAACCCTTGGGCTGGGATGTGGCCAGCAGTGCCCATGTCTGCTGCGAGACGGAGGTGTTGGGTCCCACGTGGCTGAGGAGCCAACAGACGTGGGTTATCCGTGCAGGCTGTCGTCCCTGGTTGCTCTGTGACCATGGGCACGTGTTTAAACCTCTCCAAACCTTGTAAAAGGTTGGTGAAGTGCTGTGCAAACACCGAGTAGCACCAAGGCAGCTGTGTGGTTTCCTGGTTCCCAGACCACAGTTTATTCCACTAGATCCCTTGGTTGTTTTTGTTGTGGGTTTTTTTTTTCCCCAGGCGGGTGTCTTCCATGCTGGGCCAGTGGTCATCGGATCCTGCTGAGGCTGATGTGGCCTGATAGCAGAGAGCTTCTCCTCCTCACCCAGGCATCTTTTTTGTTTTTCCCCTTCCTTACGTGATTTTGTCGCCTTTATCGGCAGCCCACAGGGAGTCTTACGGATATTTGAGAAGTTACTGCCTTAACTCTTGACATAGTAAATGCTCTATTCCCTGTATTCTTAAGCAATAATTTTATTAAACTGCCTTGAACCGGGGTAAGATGAGACTTTTTTATGTCGCAGTTTGATCTTTGGCTGTATTCTTACGCAGCGGGAGCGTAACAATGAGTCCGACATCACTGACAGGAGGATTTTGCCTACAGACTTCTTGGGAGGTGGAGGAGGAATCCTACCAAGACAGAAATGCAGAATAAAGCAGGGAAGAAAAGTACATTTCTGCTGCCTTCATTGTTAGAATCCAAATGACTTTCTTCATCACGGTGTTACTGAGGGCTGAGGAGGCCTTTTATTGCTGCTGAATGCATGCGAGGGGCTAAAACCTGATACCTTTGAGTGGCTGCATCGCTGGTGTGTTGCTGACACCGGAGAGATGCTTCACTGTCTACCAAGAGACGGGCTGCCTCTTCGTTCTGAGCCTTTGTGCATCTCTTCCATGGAGATGCTGTTGCATATGAAAGTCTGACTGATCCGGTGGCAAAGGTCAGGAGGGTAATAGCTTTGGTGGGATCCCCTGAAGCAAATCAAGACTCTTCTAAAGGATTCTGTTCAGTGTGATACCAAGGGTCTGGTAGCACTCCAGGGGTTTTCTCTCTGCTGTGAAGCTTATTGCTGTTACAAAAATTAATGTTTGTGTGTTGGTTTATTTTTTTTTAATTGGATGTTCTCCAATAAGAATGGAAAATAACTGCTTCTCTCTTTTTTTTTTTTTCTTTCTCTGTTTCAGGGATCCTCGATGCATTTGCTTGCCATTATTTAAGGAGCCTTTACTAAAAGCTTCTGGATTGTGATTCTGAGCGGACAAAAGATTTTTGTATTCAAAATGCTCATAAAGGAATATCGTATTCCCCTTCCGATGAGTGTGGAAGAATATCGAATTGCGCAGCTGTACATGATACAGGTCAGTGACGTTTCAGCCGGTGCGGTGGGTACAGGCTCACACAGGGCTTCCTGTGCAGGAGTGGAGTGTTGCTGCACAATTGGGTTGGTTTAAATCTGAGGCCTGCTGCGTGCTTCTAAAGGAGTGACAAACTTCATTGTATGACTTGCCTCCTCTTGTCCTTCAATTAGAGAACCTCTGTTTGACCTACCTGGGGAAGCAGAGCTCATGGGTAGGCTATTCCTATGGAAAGAAGCACCAAGCCTAAGTGTGTGGGTACCTACCTGGAAGTCATCAAGCTGTAGGGCTTAAGCAGCCAGTGCTTCCCAGTTGGGCTGTGGTTACTGGCCATGCCGGTTCCAGCTGCAAACCAAGGGCTCATGCTCCTTTGTTGGGAAGAAACAGTCTAGTATAAATTTGCGAAGGTAAACCGAAGGCATAACCTTGAATTTGGGAGAGGGGGGAAATCTAGGTGTAATATTTCTTTGCTTATGTACCAGTGTGAAACAGATACTAATCAGTTTAGGCATAAAACTGAGATTATTTTTAATAGGCTTCTGAATACTGATGGGAATTTCTGTTGAATTCCCTGTCTGCAATAAAGCAGTTAATTAAAGTGTTGGGTTTTTTGTAACTGAAATCCTCTGTGCCCATATCCTCCTAGTGTTTGAAATCCAACCAGGAGCTTTTTCAAAAGGAAATGAATCTGAAGTGTTGTTTCATTGTCCCACACCTTAAATAAGATTTAATTTTGCTCATCGAGCAGAACACACATTTATCATTGAGTTTGCAGTAGAACCCTGCTTTCTGTGGCAGGATGAAGCGATGCTAGAAAAACCTGCTTTGGCAGGTTTGACTTGGATTTGACTGTTAGAACAGCATAAAGTGTGCAATTTCCAGTAATAACAGTCAAATTCCTTTGTCTGACACAAATATAAACATGCATCGACTTTGTGTGTTTAAGCTAAGTGTTAGCGTAAACGAGTAAACGTTTTTCTTTGGTTTTTTGTCTTTGCCTGATGCTGTAGCTGCTTTGGATATTGTTGGTTTTGTTACAGCTTCCTCTCCCAGATTTGGCTCAGCTCTGTTGAAGGAAGAGCTGGCAGGTGGGAGCGGTGTGTTCGCTGTGCAGACCTTGTTAGCAAGCGGCAGAGCGTACGGGAGGAGGAGCCCACCTGAGTTAACGGAGGATGAACGTTAATTGGGGAGTGTCTGTGGGGGCCTCCTGCGAGACGGGGAGGACTTGGCCGGGGACCTAAATTTGCCATTCACACTCAGAAGTTAAAATACGTATTTTTATTTCATTAATGCAGAATTCTGGATTCTAATTTGCTCACTTGAGAGTGGTTTTGGCTGTATCTTACTGTCACAGGAGTAGATATGCCACGAGGGTTTCGTGCAAGGGGAGATTCGCCAGCCCAGGAAACTACTCGATAAACTGCACCTCCAAGCTGCAGTCAGCCCTGCTTCAGACCTGCTCTAATTTTCTAGGGCATTGATACGCAGCACGGTACGGTTTCCTCTTAGATGAGGAGCAATAGCTGGGGTCAGGTCAGGTCTCTGATCTCCCTCCGCTTACCCGGAGCGGAGGAGGGAGGTGGAAACACTGTGTGTAGCCCAAGGTCCGGGTGAGCCAGAGGAGTGCGTGACCAGCAGGTGACTTCCCGACATCATGTGTACAAGTAGTGCAGGAGGAAAAGGTAGCTGTGCTCTCTGGTGGAATACAGGTCTTAGCTCACGTTTGAAAAAAAGGTCTAATGAAACCTCTTGGGGTGGAAGGTGGAGTTTATCTGTGTTTCTTAGTCTTTGGTAGCGATCTGCTTCAGCTTTCCCTGAGAACTGAAGGAGAGATTCTTGCCGACTTCAATGGGAGCCGTTCCTAGACTGTGATGTCACAGCTCCTTTTCCTTCAGTTTGATTTAAAAGTGGAGGTTTTGTCTTCAAGACAGGCGCTGGGGAGGGAGCAGCGGGGCACTTCTTTTCAGAGGATGAGAACGTGCTGCACATCTGTCTTTCCTCTGAAACACATAGGGAGACCACAGGAGAAGCAGGTTCTGTGCGTTGAACCCCCTTAGGGGAACAAGCTGAGATACCGGTATAAAACAGCAGTGCAGAGGCATTTCTTAGAAATCGTTGTCTGAAATGTAGAACAGAATGATTTACAGTAGTTCCTGGGGAGAGGAGCGATTCTTAAAAGCAAAAGGTTCGTTCCAAGACGTGTTGTGTACAGTACGGTGGCGTTACTGCTGGAGACGCCAGCCAGCCTGGCCCCTTAACAAGCAGTTTTCCAACAGTGTGAAAAGGAGATGTCACAGTTATTCCTCAAGGGTTTTAGAGTGCCTTAAGCATGTCCTTGGAGCTGAGCACTCGTTTAACTCCAAGCTCATGAGTGAAGATCCCCATTAAACTCCAAACCAGTTGGTACAAAGTTGCTCTTTTAAGGGCAATCAGATGATTTTCCTAGATTGCAGTATCTTCCACTTCATCAGCCTTCCAAAAGGACCTTCCACCTGAGGGATGGAGGAGCTGGCCCCCCCGGTCACTCTGGGAACCTTTCTGTGGAAGCAGTGCCTCCAAGCCATGTGGCAGGGAAGTTCGGGCTCAAGCTCTAGTGCTGCAGTTGCTTTTCAGAGGGTTTTGCCGTGGAGGTTTTTGCATCATGAAAGGAAGCACAGAGAGAACACTCCCTCCTCCTTCCTAGAAGTCTCAACAAAAATTTCCACCAGATTTGATGGAAGCAGCATCACGCAAAGGATCCTTCCATTAAACCGGGACAGGCTGTGCTCATATTTACTGTGTTTACTGGATGGGAGATTAAAATTGTGCAGTATATAACCCAGCATCTCGGTTGCTTCTCTGCGCTACCAGGCAGGCGAGACATGCAATAAATCATTGTGCATGTGCCTGTGTTGCTCTGTAATTCCTCCTAAAGTTCTCCAGGCTGGTGTATAAAGCTGTGACAACTGAGGTGAGTGGCCTGCTTTGCTTTTTCAGTAATGTTTTGGGGATTTTTAAATTAGAGGCAGGGGGGAAGGGAGCAATACATCTCTTAAGTGTTGCTTCCTGCTTCTGTAATACTATCTACAGAGACAGTGGTTTCAGTACTTTAAGTAGCACTTAAATTCTTCCATAAATAAGTTAATTTTACATTAGAGCGAAGGGCTTAATGTACCTTTGACTTGCTTGAAGCCCAGCAGATCCGAACGGGATTGTTCTTCTCTATTAAGTTTTAGGCCATCAGTATCCGTATTTTCGTGGGAGAGCTCTCACGCAGTGTTGGCACATGCTCGGGTGGGAGCCCTTGCTGCTTTGGCTGCAGAGCGGTTAGCTCTAAGCTCTTCCATACGCACAGGGTGGTATTTGCATCACTGAGTTTTTGCCTCTCTTGCTATCCAAGTTAAAACATCTCATTTTTATATCTGAGCTTGGAACCAGCGACTTTCTTTCCTACTGTGACCTGGTTTTATTCTGGTGCATAAACTAGGCAAAACGTTTAGTGAAATCATTCTTTGTGCCTCTTTTCTAGACAACAGTTTTGAAGTGTAACTTCTTCCCCAGATCTGTACACACCTTTAAAAGTCTGTCCTGCTTCCAAGGGTGGGAAATCTCTGGATAAACTCAACCTTGGGAGTTGCCTGTAGGACTGGGAGAGCTGCAGTTTGGTCCGGGGAAGCAGCAGTCTCCAACCCTAAGATGAGCAGAATGCAGCCAGAGGCGAGCACTGAAAAGAGTTTCATGAAGCCCAAACCATTTATGGAGGGGGAAACTGTGTGTCTCTAGGGATTTCTTCCTGCAGAAGTGCGGAACGGAGGGCTCTGCCCTGGGTGTCCTCTCTGACTCTGCACATCACACCAAAGGCACATGCAATATTTCTGTCTCTGCAAGGACTTTGAAGCCTGTTAGACACAAAGGATAAGACCATCCTGTTTTATACCTCAGAGGGATCTTATTAACGGGTCTCTAACTCTCCCTCTTTTAAATGCCCTGCATATTTGTGTGTCACTAGGTATCCTTTCCTCTAACGCTTCCTTTCTTTGTGTGCTTAGGGACCCTGCCTTCCTGTACACCTTCCCCTCGCCCCAGAAACAACGCACGCTTTAATGTTAACTCTCTCTCTCATAAAAGCTTGTATTCCAAGATCTAAATGTGTTTGTCAGAAAGATCAGTATGTTATTAGCTAAAGGTCAGTCCATTTATCATCTTAATACTGCTCATTACTGTGGTTCCGTGTGACATGAGACTCCGAGAGGCTGTTGCCCTTCTGACCCTTACGTAAGATGAGAGAATTCCTCTTGTTATTAAATCTTATGTTTATATCGGTGTGCACAGCTTACTTTCTCTGCTGTAAATAACTCCAGTCCTCGTTTTCTCCGAGTACGTGTGACCTTCCCCCAAAGATAGTGCACTTTAAAAATATTCTTCTGGACCTAGCGATTGTATTTGGAGAATGAGGCTTATTTTGAGATGCTGTGTCATCCTTACAAGCTAATAACGTCAGTACTTTGTCATTCAGCACTTGGAGGGTCCACGGCTGGGTAAGGACTGGCCCCTGTTTGAGGTAACCCCTCTGCTCAGCACTGTCTGTGACCGCGGGCAGGATCCCGGGAACCGAGGACTCTTCCCGTCTCTTAACGTGAGCCTCTCTTCTACGGTCCCTCTGGGCTTTGTGTTTGTAGGTGTCCCTGAGAAACCAGAGCATGTTTCCAGGCATCTGTGGCATGCTGCCCTCACCCGCTGTGGCTGCCGATGGGGTGCCCCGAGTTGCTTTCCTGCTGTCCGAAGAATCGTGGTTTGTCCGTCGTCTCAGCCTCCAGACCCCTGCGCTGTCCTGTTTTCCCTTCGTTTGCGGGTAGCTCTCGGGTAGCACCTTTGAGAGCAGACTTCGGACACGTGCCTGGTGGTGGTAATCCTTGAGGCCACGTCCCGATATGTGGGTGCAAGTGTCGTGTCCCTTCAACTGTTAGCCCCACTTGGTAATTGCCAGCAGGCTCAGCAGATGGTGAAGGATTGATCGAGGGGGGGAAAACAAACTAACCCTTCATCCCTGGACACTGAAGAACAGGATGGCTGATTATTTTTATTTTGTCTGCAGATGCCTTGGCCATCTGGACAGATAGACATATAAGCTGTAATTTTAAAAGCAGGTGACACTGCTGACAGCTCCAGGGACCCTGGAAGATTCACAAGTCTAAAAGCAAAAGCCTGGTTTGAAGCTTTTCCACAGATTTCTATGCTGCAGCATTCAAAAACTGAGACTTCTGCGTTCTCTCTTCCTGCTCTGGTTTTCCTAGCCTTTTGTTTGTGATCCCGAGGTCTGGTGTCCGTCGGAAAGAGGAGGGTGAGACACTGCAGGCGCTCAGCTTTGAGACCCAGGGAGGGACGGGTACGTTCAGTGCTACCAGGCTATTTGCACGGGTGACACCCACACGGGTTAGCGTTTTGGGAAAACACTGGGAAATAGCAAACAGCTTCTCCACATTTACTCGGGTTTTGTTTTGTAGTCACTGTCCTGGAATGGTTCTTGAGCTGGCTGTTGTTCCCTCCTGGTGAATCCATTCTAGAGTAGCGAACTGTGCTGCCTTGGCAGTTCACATGTGCTCTTTCTCTAACAACACTGAGTGAAGCTGAGGTAAGGTTATAACACAAAACTGATTTTAAACTTCAGGTTTGTACTGGTTTTAACACAGGGCGCAGCGCTGATAATCCTACTGGGCTTGTGGCTGTCAAAAATCCTTTTTCCTTCTTTATTTTGTTATCCTTACAAAAGATTTCTGATGTGTGGACAAAACCTTGACTGTTGACACAGATTAGGTTCTCACTTTTTCAAATACCTGAAGGCAAGTAACAAGTTCAGTATTAGGAAAACTGTGGGGATTTCTTTAAGCCAGTCCTTCAGTATTCCAGTACACAGCCTATTGTTAGTGAGTAATTGCTCCAGGTTCCTAAAATCTGAGGGCTGTAGTCAGAGGATCGGAACTGATCCAGAACAGCCTGAGTTGAAATTTAGTTCCTGACTCACAGTATAATAATGGGTAACTTGTTTCACCTCCCTTTAAACCAGGGACACTGATTCTCACAAGCAGTGTCTGTGGCATAGTTATCACAGTGAAAAATCCCTTTACAGGGAGGGAAGGAAATACTCAAGGTAAGATGAAATACGGAGCTGGAAGTGTAGTAGACATTTTGAAAGATGGAGTACGTGGGGTAAACAAGTTTGAGGTATCTCCATAATAAAGTGATTCCTAATTGATGTGCCTCTGGCACATCCAGCCCTGGCTCCGTAGGAGTGTGACTGAGTGTCTTTGTAAGGCGAAGTGATTAATGAGTGGCCATGAGAACAGTTCTTTTAATGCTGTAAATTATTTATAGTCCTGCACAATTGATTGCCCCCAAAATATCCTGGTTTTGTACAAACAGCTTCATTAATATCTAGACCTGATTCTAAATAATGCAGTGCGTACAGGGTTTGTACAAATTGATGCTGTGCGTATTTCTGCTCTGTCTTGCGAGGGTCTGGTGCTGACAGCCTGTCCTGCCTTTAACTTCCAGGGCTTTTTTAGGAAGGCGTTTTAGCTTACAAAGCAGCCGAGATTGGTGATGCTGCCGATGCGGTGCAGGTGACCTCCCCGTGCTTGGCTGAGAACGGTCCCTTCGGCATGCCCAGCTCTGCTCCGCTCCTGCTGGCTGCGAGTCTTGCAGGATTTGGGGCTGGAAACCCAGAGGGAGGAGGCTCTTGCAGCTGCAGAGGGCTGTGACCCCCACCTCAGATCACTGTCGGGACAGCAAAGGGGTGACAGGAACAGACCTGGGATCTCCTGGACACTAGTGCGCCTCCCGTCAGAAAGCAGCTCTGCACGTGCTTCTCTCTGACAGAAAGACCCATCGTGGGTGGCATCATCCTTTCTTGTGTGTTTGGTGTCTCCTTGGAGCCAGCATCACACGGTGGTTGGAGCATGGGATGAAATGCCAGCAATTCCCCTGTGATAGATAAGCTGATGTGTTTGGATGTCCCCAGTGAAACCAGACTCTCTTGAGGAGGAAGGGCAAAAGGTACTTGGGTGTCCTGGTGGCTCTGAGCATAACCTCCCGCTGCAGCGTGGGACAGCCCACCCCTGCTGAGACCCAGCCACTGCTGTGGTTTCTGGTCTGCCAGGAGCAGGTGTCGCTTCTGAACCCAGCGTGGGGCAGGGATGAGAAGGGAGTGGGTCTGGAGGAGATCACGGTCAGCAAAGTCTTGGGTCTCTGTGAAGTGTCTCTGCTCTTCGGCCGTCTGACCCAGCAGCCTGGAAAGCGGCAGACTTTCCATGGCACTGTGACTAGGTTTCTGCCAGGATGGGGAGACTGATTTTGGCACACACACTTTACAACTCTCTCTCTCTCGTTTTAGGATTGCTTTTGGGGGTTTTCAACTGGACAGTAGAAACACTTAAGACCAGGTTTTGTGTTCAGATGGTGAAGCACCAGTTTTTGGGGGAAGGGGTATTGCCTAGATGAAACGAAGCGCTGCGCGTTGCCCAGCCATTGATCCAACCTAGAAGGAGGATGTTTAAAACAACCACTCTTTGCCTCTATTAATGAAGCTATTGGTGAGGAACAGATTTCTTTCCCCTCTCCCCAGGGTTTCATTCCTATGCATACAGAAGCTCAGAGTCAAAATGCTATCGTAAAGCCTCATGTTCTGATCATTATCTTGTTGACTCAAACTAACCTTCCTTTGCTAAATAAGTATTGACACTGGCCCTTCGTGTATTTTTTTCTCAACAGCAGTAATTGGATTAAAAGAATTGTCATGCGTGAAGGATGCATGTTGGAGCGCAAAGGGCACACGGAAACCTCAGCTGTGGGCACCATGGTTACTAGTGACATCATTTGGGTTGCTGTTAACGGGAGTGATTTGTGTGCAGCGCTGAAGCCTGAGTGAAGATGGCCTAAACTAAACCCAGCGGATTGCTGATGCAGTCCCATTGCCATGGAAACAGATGTTGCAGCTTAGAGTTGCCTGCATTCATAATGCGATGCACATGGTATAAACAGAAACACGGTCCTGTGGTGCCCACAACTTCTGAAAGGGCAGGAATGGCATTCCTGGAGAGAACGGGAAATCCCATTGCAGTTGGCCTCCGTTTCCCGTTAAGGTGGCGCCAGCTTAACTGCACACGATGATAGAGTAAGCCTTGCCTTTGAGTAACAAGAACAGAGCTCACCAGTCCCTTTCGGTCCTCCAGCAATGTCGCTGCTGAAGGACTGTCACTCTGACTTGACGTGGATTCTTTCCAATTTGTACCTTACAGAGTGCAGGCTTAAGTACTACTAAAACCCATCTCTCTGAGAACAGGGTTCCTAGCTCCTGCCTGCCTGTAATACTGCCATTCCAATATAACCAGTAGGACTACACCCAACTCCTGCAAAACAGGAGCAGAGAAACTTCGCTGTTTGAGGACTCTTTGGTTGTATTTTGGTCAAGGACCCTACTCAACCCCAGTGCAGATGACTGCCACATCATGGTTAGGATGGGCCTTGGAGGATCTGGGTGCTAGACATCGCCCTGCCAGCAGCTCTCTGTCTCCAGGTTACTGTCTCCCTCTTCAAAACCGTGCTCCCTTGTTGATTCCATCGTCTTTAAAGTGAGGGGACTTGGCTCTTGTGGCTGTGGCACAAAAGCCTTTGACAGCAAGAAGCTGTGTGTGCTGTTCTACTTCAGCACTCTAATGTATTAATAACTGTAAGGGTGATTTTTATTTTTAATTTAATTCGTGTAACTTCCTGCTTGCTCCTAGAACATGTTATGCACTGATAAAATTATGTTGGTTTTGATCTGATCAGAAGTTCTCCTTCTTGGCTTCTGTAGGAGTGGAATAGTACCGTCTCCTCTGCTCCCTTTTCTCACACTGGAAAAAAAGCTTTTTGCTCAGATATCACCCCCATGGTGATAAGCTTTGAATTGAGTGTTTGAGGTCTTTGACACACACGTTTTGAAAAGACAAAAACCGGCTTGGGAAGTATGACTCTACTGTACTTTTAGGGCAAGCCAACATTTTGTTTTCATCGCCAAAAGCCTGATTTTTGATGACCTGCAGTAAATACGACCCATGAATGGTGCCTAGTCTATCAGATATCAGTATCGGCAGGCAGAAGGTTGTCGGTGGTGAAAGCAGATTGCTCATAATGAATTAGATGTCAGTTCAAATGCTCAGAAAGGAGTGGTTAACAGAACACAGAGCTGAGTCATACCGCAGCGAGAGACAGCTGAAGAGGGGACGGATACACCCGCGTGCACGCGCGTCCTCGCTCTGCGTGTTATCCGTGCACAGAAATCCTGCGCCGGGAAAACCTGCTAAGAACAAACCATGCATTGGTTTCAGGACCTTGTGGTGTTTTCCGATGTCTCTGTCATTGGCCTTGCAGTTTTAGGTGCTGTTTAGTTCTGGCTTGCAGCAGCTACGGCTGAAATCGTGCGTCTGTTGTCATGCTGGTTTGTTTGTGGTGTTCGAATGCTGCTATTGCCACGAACGCCCAGCTGCGTGGCTGAAGCCAAGAGGCTGCCCTGTAAATGGCTATTGAATACTTCTCTACCAAGAATGAGGGGGGAAACAAGGGAATTTTTAAGCATAAAAGCAGAAGGGAGATAATTTAATTTCCCGCCAAAACATTTGACTTGTGTGAGCTAACAAAAAAGTAATGAAAAATCAGTGAGGGGTGGGATGTCTCTCGTGGTTTCTCTCGGGTATAGGCGAGAGAAGAGTGGGATAAAGTCGACGTTACGTTACACTCGCGTGCATCGCACCGGCCGTGCCCCACCTGGTACCACCTTAGGGCGTGCAGGTTCTGCTCTTGCACGGTGCGGCGGGTAGGAGGTGACGATGCTGGTAGGCAGCTGCCGGGAGCACATCGGGGAAGGCAGGTGGTGATGGGAAGAAAGCATTGCTTTGGAAAATCAGTTAGATGAGTGAAATCTCTGTCAGCCTTAGTAATGTCCAACGGGAGATAGTTGGGAATGTTTTCTTCCCTTAGTGTATGGAAGACATTGAAAACGAGTAGTTTATTCCTCTCCCAGACTAAATTCTGTTACTCAACCTTTTGTGTCTTAGGAAGCTTTGTACTTCCTTTCTAAAACTGAGCAGAAAAAGTCCTTAAAAATAGGTCTGATTAGTGAAATCAGGTCTTAAAAACTATGCAGTGATGGCAGAGGTCATCCATCCTAAGCGACTGCAGGCATCTTCTTGTCTGGCGGATGGCGTGAGGCAGTTTGGGCTTTCTCTGGCTCCCAAAGGACAGGTCTATTTCTGGGGACTTAGTTGGTGTTTGTGGTAGCCTTAGCATCCAAAACAATAAAAAAATAGTAATTGGCCGTAGAGGATGTTTTCTCAGCCTCCCTTGCCACAACAATATGAGCAAGTATGTTAGCAGGATCCTCTGGGGATGTTTGCTGTCATGTTCTTGTTCAGTGGTTACATAGATGCCTTTGTTTGCTGTCGTCGTGAACTGAAACCATCAACCAGCTGTAAACTTCGTGTGTCCGTACTGTGTCTAAATGGGATAAAAAAAAATGTCCCAAGAATTCAGTGTTATTTTCATGGATTCTCCCAGAAGAATTTGTCTGGACTATCAAAATACCCTGTTGCCAAATGGGAGCTGGAGGAAAAAAAGCAAAAAAAACCTCTTCTGGTTATTGTTTCCAGACAGTGATTTGTGTCATTATTCACGGACAGTAGGTCTACCAAACGTAGTGCTGTCAGTCTTTGTAATTCGAATAATCTCAAATCAAAACTCTCACAGGTCATCGGAGTGGGCCACTGGTACTGTGTAAATACCTGGCTGCAGTGCCCCAAGAAACTTCATCGTGAAGCTAAAGCACATCAGCCTTTTGTAATCACAATCTAACTTACTTAGTTGGAGGGGTTGTACTGTAAACAGTAATCAGTGGTAAACAAGGTAAGATTATAGCTATAATCTAGTTTTAAAAAGCTAGAACAATGTCTGCATCGCCATTATCGCCATGCACCCGCCCCGTGTTTGCTGTACTCTGTAGTACCAGCACCGTTGCGTTTCTCAGAGTAGTAAGGTACGATAAAATGAACTTTAGGGGAAACAAAGCCCCTGAGCCGTTTGCAGCGCTGCTGTAGGCCTTGCAGATTCTCTGTGTGTGCGCCTGTGCAGCCTCTGCTTTACTCTGGGGCTGAAACACCAGGAGAAGGACTCAGTTTAGGATGATACTCTTCTTGGTCTTCCGAGCGATGCTGCATTGCTTGGTTTTTCTTCTAGTTCACCAAAAGCAAAGCATTACAGGTTTAATTTCCAGAGCCTGGCTTCTGTGTTTCTCCAGCTGATACGGTAAGGCATCTCTGAGCTGTTTTACCCAGCATTATGCATCATTCTTCTGTGAATGCTGTTCCTCCAGCTGTAGTGAGACTCCTCAAGTTGCGGGGGATCCCGTTACCATCAACCATCATTGCTTTACTGAGCTGTACCCCGCTAGAAAGACATACTGAGTCACAGTTAGTCACCTGGCTCCACTCAGCCGTGCCAGGACGGGTTTGCTGGACTAAGGCTTTACAAGACGTGCTCCGTGTCGTTAGTGGTAGTGAGGCACGTTTCTGACTGGGAAAGAGGATGGAAGATCTGAGAACTGATCAACCTGTCTTTGCTAGCGGAAGGCTTTGTTTACAGCCGGTTGTGTCCTGTTGTGAAGGGCAGATGATAAATGGGGTTAGGCTAGCCCAATGTTTAGATGACATTCATGGGAATTATTCATCTATGATTGTTGTGGTGAGGTCATGTGCTGTGTCCCATGCTATGCTGCTCTGCCAAGAGATTTATTTTAATAGAAGCCTTTAAGTAACTGGCATTCTTGCTAATCATGGTGCATCTGCTTCTCTGGGTTCCCTGTTATGAGTAATTTAATGCTATTACTTTAGCTAGAAGGGATCTGTGTCACCATCTGTCCTGGAAAGCTATTGATGGGGCTGTGCAGAACATGGAGTGTCTTCAGCAGAAGAGAGGGACTTCTAAAGGGATGACTGGATTTCCTGTTGTAATACAATATAAGACGGTTTACTGTGATTACAGCTTAGATAACTTGCATATAAAGGCTGTTAGCTACTCTTTGATTTTGTTGGGGACCATTCCTCAGATACTTATACGGAGGGAAGATCCTGTCGTCAGTGAGTAGTAATAACACAGGTGATCTGCTGCCTAAAGTCTCTACTTCTCGTAGGGCCGTGGCTCTGGGAGGCTGAAACCTTCGGGACTGACCCTAAAACGCCCACACATCTGCTACTCCCAGCAGACAGATTTCTTTGGACAGGGCTTGCCAGACACTTTTCAAGCCAAATGCTTCCCCAATCGATGGTTATTTTTCAGTTATTGTTTACAGACCACTTCCTCGGAACAAGCCCTCTCCATGCTGTAGCTGAGCCACATTAGGCATGGAGAGGCTCTATGGCTGGAAAGCAAATTGCTCTTCACTTCCCCAAGTGCTGTGCTTTCGCAGTGCCACGTGGGTGCAGAGTACCATCCTGGTCTCTCGAGTGCCCGTGGCTCATGTCTTCAGTTTTATTGTCTGAGAAACAGATCTTCTTTTTGTCTTGGTGATGGGTTAGTAGTTGTCCTGTTCACCATCCAACCTGACGGGCTCGGTCCTTCCCCACCTCGCTGGGGCTTGTTGCCTTCTCGGCAAGCTAACTGCTGCGTGTGAGAGCACGCGGGGCTGGGAAGCGGCTTTGGGTGGGTTTATCGTGTGGCGCTTTTCCTTGATCGGACTGTCCTTCCCAGCGACAAGTTATGCTTACAATGTATTTGTAAATCTGGGAACCTGGTGGTTCTGTGCAGGTCTGGCTTGGCACAGTCCTGGGAGGTGCAGGGTCCACTTAGTGCTGTGGATTTATTTTGGAACTGGAAAACCCCTGAATATGTTTTGGTTGGGGGTGAGGACCTGTGGATTTGCCTTGGAATTGCTGGTAACCCCGCAATCTGGAGTGGAGACCTAGGTGTGGCCAGTGTACGATTCTACGTATGATAATTTGGTACAAAAAGAACCCGTATGTCGTCTGCTTATGATTTCCACCTGCTTACGCCATATAATAAAACTCTGCATCTCCATAATTTGTATCAACTGTTCAGCGCAGATGCCGTGCCGTTACTCTGTCTGACACATTCGCTGCGCCCGCTGGGTTACTGCCTTTTCCGAGACCTTTGAATTAACCAGATCTTGGGGTCATCAAGATTATTTAATGTTATTGTCATAAATATTTGCAGAGGACTTGGTCAGTGCTTATATAAGAACTGAAAGACAGTAATTTGTTTTAAGAGGATGTGTGTTTTAATGAACTGCCAGCTGAATGTTAGATCTAAACTGGAAAAAAAATGCTTTTCTTTTGCAGGACTATTGCAGCTTGTGGAGTGGGGAAAAAAAGAGACTGTTTAGATTGTCAGTTATTTAGAAATGTCGGTTACAGCTGTTTAAATTTAAAATCGCTCGAAAGCTCTTTAAAAAAAGAGGACTATTTACTTGTAAATAGCTGTGTTGGCTTATCGTCCTGTCCTCAAAAGACGAGAAGCTGATCTCTTGCATCTTATTAATCATTTTCTGTTAAACCATGTTATCCTTTGAATTGTTTGCATGCCAAAAATCAGAGGTTTGTTATTGTGTTATATTTCACAGTTGATTCTTGCATAAAATTCCTTTTTTTTTTTTTTTCCCCCTTAATTTCCAAAGTACTGTCCTCTCAAATGCAAACAATAATCTCAAAATACTAACAATATGAATCTGTTGTTTGGAAATGATGAAGGTTATACATCAACCAATCTGCTGAAATGTGTTACAAATGAATAAATATTTGGTTTGCCTCTAGCTCTTCTTAGAAGCAGTGAAATTAATATTTTTGGGGGTTTTTATTGAAGGAATTGTTGCCAGGTTTCTCAATGAGGGATAATTCTACAAATAAGCCAAAATACGGAGGCTGCCAGGGGGTGCTGTGTGCATTCTGGCAAACTTGGGTTGTTTCTTCTAAATATCTTAATTAGCAGAGCATAGTCTCCGAGCTGCTCTTGGGGAGCTGCTGTCCTGCCAGACCACAAGCAACAAGCCCCCAAATCCTGTGGTTTTAGGTCACTAAGTAGCCTTTAGTACTGTGATGTTGTGCCGAGCGTGTGTATGATTCTTCACGCTGATACACCACCACAGGAATCCACCAAGCTGGACCAACTCCCCTTCGCCGTGTCATCCGCTGATGCGACAGCTTTGGGGGCTGTTGGGGGGGTTCACAGCCAGAGCCATGGTTTGGTGTGCTCCCGGGGAGAGCCGTGTGTAACCTGCCATGGGAGCAGGAGTTGATGTGTCACTGGGTCTCCATTCAAACTCTCCTTTAGGGTTCAAACCCAGATTTTTACGGGATCCTTAATAAATCAGCTCTCTGCTCCCTGGGTTGGTCAGATGAGTCCCTACAATCTTTCCCTTATGTAGGTTTGGTCGTCTTACTGCCAGGGTGCTGCTACAGTTCTGCTCTCCGGATGAAGCGCTGCTCTCAAGCAGTCCTGGGAACCATCCCCAGCATTCTGTGCTTTGAGACCTTGGTATGTACAACGCCCTGGGAGGATTAACTATGTGATGTATTTTCCCTTTCAGAAAAAGAGCAGAGAAGAGACATGTGGGGAAGGCAGCGGAGTGGAGATCCTGGAGAACAGGCCGTACATGGATGGACCGGGAGGCAACGGGCAGTATACTCACAAAGTGTACCACATTGGTATGCACATACCCAGCTGGTTTCGGTCAATACTGCCCAAGGCAGCTCTGCGAGTGGAAGAAGAATCGTGGAATGCATATCCTTATACAAGGACAAGGTAAAACTTACCAAGATGCCCAGAGGTGTTTCCCAACTTTAGAGAGAGGATTTGATGTCCCTCTGTGTGGCAGTGGCATCTCTTCCATCTCCAGCAACATCCTTTAGAGAAACAGGGGTCAAGTCCTAAAATTCTTACACTGTGCTTCATCTCAGGAGCGTGAGTGTTGTCCGAGCTGACTGTGCGTATGTACTTGAGAATTTGTGGCTGGTTGCTCGAAAATGTGAGCTGTTTTGTCCATCAGAGCATGGGAAATCTTGGGTTTTATTTAATCTTGTATCCTGCACTGCGTGTTCTGCTTAACGCTGCAGATACCTGCTAGCTCGGGGGGGTATAAACGTGCAAAGTGCTGGGACAGTTGTCGTGTGCAACACAAGTGAGACAGGATTCGTTTGTTCTAGGGGGAAAGAAAAATCTTGATAAATAAATAAATCTGGTGCCTCTTTTCTGGGAACTGTCTTGCTGTCATTTAGCTAGAAAATAACAGCCCTAAATCCTATGGTTCTCACCCTGAGAAGGGAACAGCACCAGAGGCTCTGTGGAGCCCTCTGGGACCTCCTCGTTTTGGCTGATTTTGTCTGGAATTTTGTTTGTCAGATACCCTGGAATAAACAACTCTTTACAGCAGTTATTGGGATTTAGAGCCTTTGCCCTTTTCCAGGTTTACAAATCTGATATTGCTGTCATCTTTCATAATAAAAAAGCTTTAATGGGTGTTTTGATTTTTATCAATCTAGAAAAGTTTCACAGTCCTGTTTTTACCCCTCCCCACCAGTAACATTAGTCTGGGGAGTCGTATCTGCGTACGGGCAGTTGCTCGTGACTAAATATAATGGAGCTGTCTGACTTTCAAGTGATTAAAGTCCACTTCCAGTCTGTTTTTATCTGTTCTCTTGAAATCCCCATGAGTCAATCAGTTGGCCAGGAAACCTGGCACTGCACAAAACCAGTCTGTATTTTATTCTGTCCCAGATTCCAGGCAAGAGCTCTGCTTTTCTTCTGGTAGGGATGCCTTCCCAGGGTGTCCTTGTGCTCGTGTCTGTGTCATACCTGCAAGGATAACATAACTCATTAGTGTAGCAGACCCAAAAGCTATTTCCGTGCTGAAAACGCCTCCTTTAAAAGCTGTTTGTCCTGATAACCTTCTCCTGGATGAGATGTCATCAGTCTTTGCAGGTTTTGGTCAGTGTATGTGTAAAGTGGGAGGACCTAGTGTCCCCTTGGGCTTTCTCCTGCCGGTACTTGCCTGTTGCCACCCTGGGATGCTGTTTCCTGGTCAGTGTGGGTGCCCAGCCTGCACGTTGGTGTCTTCCCACCTGTAACACCCCGCGGGGAGCACAACCCTTTGCTCTGGGCTTGGTGTTTTACTGAAACAGAGCTATTCCAGGGAAGCCATGTGTCCGTGTCCGAGGCGAGCTCCTGTCTTAAGCAGTTATTAAAGAAAATCTCTTTAATCTGTACAGTTGGTATTTTAAGCATATCTGAAGTAAAACATGAGCAAAGGCTGGCTTGGGTTTGAGGCTGATTTTGTGCATTTTAGGAAGCATTTTCTCCGCTTGCCAAGCCGAGTGGGATTTACTCTAAGCTGCATTGTTCCCATTTTCAGGTATACGTGTCCTTTTGTGGAGAAGTTCTCTATTGATATTGAGACATACTACAAAACTGATCCGGGAGAGCATGTCAACGTCTTCAACCTTTCTCCTGCAGAAAAAAGACAAACCATTCTAGGTGAGTAGCCTTTTTCTTTCACTTTTTCCTTTATTCTGCTTGCTTTTATTTTCTGCTTGGTATGCCCCATCTGCCTGTCCATGCCCACGCCTGCACCCCTGTCGGTGTCGGACACGGGGCAGGGTTACGTCAAGTGAGGCCACCCGAGTTCTCTTCTAAGCTTGATGGAAATCACATGGAAATCACTTGAATCCCTGTCTGTAAATTCAAGCTGATGCTTCCCTGTCTTATTTGTGCAGCTCCTGAGGGGAGCTGTGCCCGCGGCGTCTGCCAGGGAGTGCTGGCCCTTAGAGCCACGCAGGACTGAAGCACCCCTTGCTCTGGGACCACAGCAGTGATTTTTGCTCAGGGTGGCTGCAGCCCGAGCGCTGGGGAAGGACATCTGGCCGCTGCTCTGGCTCCTGAGTGCTGTGGACATGAAGGACGTGGCACTAACCTCGTGCAGTTTTACTTGAGCGTTACTTGATTTAAACCTTTGTTTTGAACCTGGGTTTGACTGTTCTCATTCTCCAGCCTATCTGATCGGGCTTTCAGTGCTAACAAACAGGCTGGAGTCACGCTGCCTCGCTGACGAGTGTCAGAAGAGCTGTCGCTTCTTGGGAAGTGTGATGCTGCCCTTCATTCCAAACTGGAGATGCTTCTGCTGAGGTCTGGAGTGGGGGTTGCAGATCTTTAAAATACGTTCGTTCGCTCTGCTCCCACTGCAGTTTCCACTTTGCCATTGTTGAAGTGTTAATTAGGACCTGAGTTAAACTTTCTGTCTTCCACAGGACATTTGGTGCAACGATAGCCTGTGAGAAGTTGCCGTAACCTCGCTTGAGCTCCAGAGATAATCAGTGGATAGTGCCTACAACAGTCCTGAGAAAGGGCAGGGGTATTTAACCGTCTGAGACGAGACAGAGCTGTAGCACTATGAGTGATATTAGAAAAGATGGAATGTGCCAAAGATCTTTTTTGGAGCTGGAAAGTGAGCAGATCAGCCCGAGCGCTGCGGATCTGCAGTCGCTGTGGGCAAAAACATCTATTTGGAGCAAAGCCTCTTTGCTGGAACTGGGCGTACTAGTTCCTCTGGCAGAGCTGACCACTGTCCAGCAGTGATGTATAAACAGTTGAAGTGTCAGTTGGTTTAAATTGCTGTAATGCTTCTGGTGCTTACTAAGCCAGAAATAACTCCCGAAAACTAGTATTTTCTTCTTTTGTTCAGAAAAAGGAAATGTCTAACAGTTTCCATTCTCTTTCTGTAGATCCTATTGATATTGTTAAAGATCCAATCCCTCCACATGAATACAAAGCTGAGGAGGATCCAAAGCTGTATAAATCAGTGAAGACCAAAAGAGGCCCTCTCTCAGAGGACTGGATTCAGGAGTACAAGAACAACCCTGGGAAATACCCCATCATGTGTGCATATAAGCTGTGTAAAGTCGAGTTCAGATACTGGGGGATGCAGTCCAAAATCGAGCGCTTTATCCACGATGTCGGTGAGCATTTACAGCCTTCCCAAATTCGCTCCTTAACGTTGTTTCTGAACTGAAACACAAAGGTGAGGTGTGTGCAATGTATCATATCCCAAGGTGTGTCTGTGAAGAGATTCTCAAGCCTGATTACTCTTTTGCAGAGCTGTGGGTCAGTTCAGAAAAAAATCACGTTATTCTATCGCTCATAATCATGGTATGTGTGAGTCCAAACCACGTGTAGCCACTGGGAGGGTTTCAAGTCCTGCATTGCGTAGGCGGGGTCTTGCATTCTCCCTCCTTTGATAAGGACTCATTTGTTAAACTTTGCCAGATCATTTTCAAAATCTGCCGGTTTTCTTTATTGTGAACAAACTCCTCAAGGGCTGCTCAAAGAAATAAGCTTCACTTCTGAGTGCTAAGTGGTTCCAGAAAACCACTTCTTGGAGCATCCCCAGTTCCTCCCTGCCGTGTGGCAGGCTGCTGGGTCCCTGTGTGGCCTCTTCCCCCGCCTGCAGAGTTCACCTCACCGTGCTCTAGCCTACCGTGGCTCATTGACAGTTCTCAGTTGCGAGTAAATGTGCTGCTTTGATTGATGCACCGTTCTTGGGTCAGTGCTTTTCAGGAGGTATTGTTTGTGTAGTAGCTAAGCGGAGACAGTGGAGGTGGTGGCAATGTTGGCAGTAAATTGTTCTTTGCAGAAAATCCATAACACAACTGATACAGTTTGAGCCTTGCCACAAGAGACAGGATCTATGGCCAGGTGGAAAACCTAAAGAATGTTTTAAAGAAGCATTCCCGTCTCAAAATAGTGCAGACCTATGGCTGTCCTCTGGCAAAGAAAAGGCCAGAGAAAGGCTGTGTAAAGGATGCTACCTGCTTTCTCTGCGCAGTAAACCCTCCTGCATGACCTCTACAGCTGTCCTTTCTGTATGCAAAGCTTCTTTGAAGTGCCTGATGCTAGGGTAAGTAATTTATTTTATAGCTCTTTTCAGTCATAATGTGCTCCCGAGAGCTAATGTGGAAAACTCCGATAGAGCAGCGGAGAATAGCATGCACCGGTCTCTGAACAGTCACAGGTGGCTTTCTTAAAGCTCCTTTGGTTTTGCTTTGCCCACAGGTGGAAGTTTCTGCCTGCTATAGGCTGTATTGCAAGTGGCTCTCTGCAGTGAGCTCCCTTGGCGTTTCGGTGACATGGGTTAATTCAGTGTGTACTGCAAAACACGGGGGCAGAATAACAACTCCATTGTATCTGTTAAATGAAAAAGGAACATGTGACTCTTCCACTTGTTCAGAGGTGTTTGGCATAGATTAAACTGTGGTCCCTTAGAAACGTTTCTTTTGTGTTTCATGAAAGATTGCCTGCCATTTTCCTCTTGATTGAGGCTTTGCGGAGAGCGGAGCCAGCTCATTGTCTGCCTTTCAAAAGCCTTTCCACTCTGTTATAATGATGGCAAATACCATTTTTCAAAGTGGTTAAGATGCATAAAATCAGAGAAGTCTTTAAGGCAAGACAAAGTTGAGTGAGTGAAAAGTGAAAGCAAAAGCTTTGGGTGTCTCCAGCAGATGCATAGCCTTCCCTTGCGAGGGGATAGCCATGGGGAAGCCGCTAGTGACTGGGAAAGGTGCCGTAGCACGTGTACCAAAGACAGCAGGGCATAAGGATGTTTAAGTTAGAAAGATGTGGGCTACAACCTGACTGATCAGGCTTAATTGCTGATCCCAGTTTTGGTGTTTCAACTGGTGACCGAAAGCAGATGGAGACCTTTGTGCGTTGTGCAGCCGATGGTGGACTAAGCTCTTGGGTATGGGATGTTCTTGTGGGCCAGGCCCTCCTTGGCATTTCTCTCCTGGTTCCTCTGTTCCCAGCTCCTGCAAATTTGTTTCTTGGGGCGGTTAGTCCACACTGTGCAGGGTTGCCAAGCCAGCAAGAAAACAGAGGCAGAAACCGGGAGCGGGATCCAAACTCTGCCTGAGGCGGGGAGCAGTACTTAGTGGTGCAACCTAAAATTAGAGAATGGGTTGAAAGAAGAACACATCTGAGTTAAGTGATGGATGGTTTGTGATATGTAGAAAGGCTACTGAGCGGGGGGGGAGTAACTCTGGGGGCTGGTGTTGAAACGTTCTCAGTCTTACCGAGTGCAACAGCCATTTTTTCTGATGACTAATTGGACAGTTACTCAGTGCTTTGACAGCCTGAGACACAGACTAAAATTGTGGGCTATTAGTCTACTTGGCTGTAATATTTGTATGCTTTTTTACTCCTTTCCCATAGAATTTAAGTTTAATTGGACTGGCACTGCATAATATTCTGCTCCCACTTGCTTCCTAATGGTGCACGTGGGCTACGAGTCTTTTGTTGTTAAACAAGTGTGGTGACTGTGCATGGGTTATTGATTGTACACCGCGGCAAAGTGCGTTCCCATCCCCGTCACTGCAGCTTTGTCTGAGCCACTGCATCCTAGGCTGAATATCCCCAAGTTGGTGCGCAGGGATGAAGTGGAAGTGGGTGTTAGAAAGCTCTTTGGCAGAACTTTGGCTTTGCTGAAGCACTCAAGAAGAAGGTCCATCTGGCGTGGCACTGCCCGTGGGGGCCTGCAGGTAGACTTTTGGAGGGAGGGCGGGTTGCAGTCGGCGTGATGTGGATATGACCCCGGGCTTTTCCTTGGGAGAGGTCTGAGCGAGGGGGGGTAGGGAAGGAAGCAGACGTAACTGCGGGTCGCCTTTGGGCAGATACATTCAGACAGCCTGCACCGTACTGACAAGGTTATGGGATCTGGTTTGACTGTCAAGGAAATGGTGTTGCACGGGGAAAATCAGGCATCCCTTATCTGCCACCAGGAACTGAGAGAGTGCATTGTAAAATGCTTGGGGATGTTGCCACTGGATACACAGTCGATGGGCATCCCAAGAGTTGCTTTATATGGATAGCTGAGGGGGGAGTTGGGCAGGATTTGGTGGTGGGTTGTTTTGATTTGTTTTGGGGTTTTTTACATCAAGTTTTTGTTACATTTACTATTTTTACTTCACATTGAAAAACAAACCCAGCACTGTAGACAAAAGCTTTTTAAATTCAGCTGAAGGATGCTCTCTGTCTTGGCTTGTCTCATGGTCATTTACACTCCCTTCTGTAAGATTAAGTTGAACACCACAATCTGCCAGCGAATCATTTACAAGAGTCAGCACCTCATGGATTCAACCAGTCGCTGAGTTGTTGAGGTGGTGAGCTGAAAGGCAAGTGATTTAAATGTTTGCACCCTGCTAGACTCTTCACAGATGATCTTTCTGCACAGCGCAGTGGGAAATGTTATAATTAAATCAACGCAACGATGACGGGTACTTCTGAACTCAGTCTGCCTGTGTACCTTTGGGCATGTGGTGGTTTTTAAACTGGAGCGTTGCGTGTTCTATAGCAACAATAGTCTTATTAACTGCTGATGTTACTGAAGTCAGCTGGTACCTGCATCCGTATGAAAAACCCTGTTCCCGCTATTTCTGATTGACTCCAGCGTGTGACTTGCCTGCTGAGACTGCTGTTATTCTCCAATTCTGGGAAAGAAGGCCCAGATGAGTGGGGTGCATGCTGAGTGGAGAGGAAAACCTACTCTAAAATCCTCCCTGATTCTCCTGTGCCACTCAGTTCTCTCTTCACACCAGAGAGACCCTCCTTGTGAAACCATCTCCTACCCTGCGGTTCTTCCACCCTGCCCGTACCCCAGCGCAGGCGGTGGCGGGGGGGTGCGCAGGAGCGTTGCGTTGCCCGGAGAATCGTCTCCCCTGGGCTTGTTGCATTCTGTCCGACCTGGAATGATGTGACCGGTGGGATGCTGTACCCAGCCTGTCCTCCCCAGCTCCCACTACCTGGGGACCACATGCCACAGGCTTGCAAGGCAAACTGCCAAATGGGCTGCAGCCCAGGGCTGCAGCCGGCTGCTCAGGGCACAGTGTGTAGGCTTGAGTGCAGGACAGGGGCTTCTCAGGCTGAGCCGAAGCCGTTTGCACCTTACCTCCTGCTAGAGAGAAAAGTGAAAGCGAACTGGACCATGGATGCCTTCAGCACCATGCTCATGGACATCTCTGACCTGCTAAAAAGAGTATTTTTCCCAGTTACACTCTTTTCTGGGTCCAATCTGTCCTCTCCTTTTCACTTTTCAAATAAAAAGCTTATTTTTCTCTAACATTTTGATAAAAAACCGCCATGAGACTTGATTTGTTGCATTGCACAGGGAGGGAAGGAGTGTCCAGACAGTCTGAGGTCAGTCATTTGTAGCTGGATCTTGAATCCCTATAGCTGCGTGGGGCCACTCGCTGTCCTCTGGGTCCCTGCTGCCTGCTGGAAGGCTTCAGCGCTGCTGGTCGAAAATTAATTCAGCGATACACTCACTGCTCTGCGCTGAGGGACTGCTCAAGTTTTCCATCCCTACCAGCGAAGATTGCTTTTTTGCAAGCCATGACTTTTATTTTTCAATTCCTTTTGTACCTGGACAGCCTCACTCTCTTCCAGGTTCCCTGCCTGTGTTTAAGGGAAATGCAGCATCGCTGACACATCCCAGGCGAAGGCCAGAGGCTAGAGAAATAATCTCACTCTTTTTGATTTCATCACTCATCTGGAGCAATAGAGGCACAACAGCCGTGAAG
Source organism: Rhynochetos jubatus (assembly GCA_027574665.1). NCBI lineage: Eukaryota > Metazoa > Chordata > Aves > Eurypygiformes > Rhynochetidae > Rhynochetos > Rhynochetos jubatus. The sequence goes on along the minus strand of CM050666.1, from coordinate 15,348,240 downwards.
GCCTGTAACGCCGGCTGTTTTCAAAAGGCCGAGGCTTTAAGGAAGGGGGATCTGGGATGTCTAATCAGAGGGATGTGAGCCGTGCCACTGGGGAGGTCTGTGGGTTGGGAGGAAGCAATGCAGGCAATTTTGTGATCTAAGAGGTGAAGTGAAAGAAGGCAGAGGGGAACTTCAGAAGGCTGGGTTTTACCCCCAAGTGATTTTCTTGTTCCCTGTGATATTACTCCCTTCAAATGAAGTTACACGGCCAGTGGCATCTGCGCCTTTACACAGGGAATTGCTGAGCAGTTGGTGCATTGGTACATCAAGGCTGGATCCAGGGGCGTGAGCGGAGGCTGCGGCCCCCTGGAATGGAGGGAAGCCTTGGGATGAGAGCGAGGGGGCCGTTCGCTCCTGTCTGTGACCACAGTCTGTGTTCAAGGTGTTTAAAGCGAGGCAGGAGGGGACATTGTGGATGCGGAAGTCCAAAGGATGGTTGTGGTGTTGGGGACTGAGTTAGAGACAGGGAAACGTTTTCTTGGCTTTCCGTGTGGATGTGATGGAAGCTTAACCTTCGTCTTTAAGCTCTGCTGATTGTCAGTCATAACGGGAGGTGAAGAGGCTAAAACATTCTCTTGTAGTTCTGCAAAAAGTAATCTGGAGGGGGAAATAACGCTGAATCTCCACTAAGGTTGAGCAGAATTGAGTTGCTGGGGCCCCTTGTTCTGCCCCCAGAAGGTCACAGTCTGCTGGCTCAGACTTGCGTCTCCTGTGTGAAGCTCTGTCTGAAAGTCAGGCAGAGAAACGCTTAAAATATTGATAGATTTAATCTTACTGTGCAAATGAAGTTCAGGTTGAGCTGGCCCGTCGCATTAGCTACTGATCTCCGTGGTTATTTCCTCCTGATAGGTTGCCTTGTGATGGCTGGTGGCATTAAGAACTAACCAAAGCGCAGAGCAGAGAGTAAAGTGCCCAGGCATGGAAGGAAATAACTGTCTAGAAATTGGCTTCTTGTAGGATTTCAAAAAATAAATAAATAAAAAGGAGAAAAGTGATTGCTGAAAACTAAAGGGGTATTTGGGCAGAAGATCACAGAAGCCGTGGCAGCAGCGAGATCTAAGGCTTCCCGTACAGCGGTGAAGCAAACGTTGCTGGAAGCACCTCAGAAGCCGTGTGCGGTGGGACCGACCAGCTTTGGCCGTGCTCCTGGGGATAGAGGGTGGCTGAGGAGGGCTGTCTTTACCCTGCTGGTGCTCAGAGAGCTCCATCTGCAGCTGCCCAAGCCTCAGTGATGTTAACGTAGCCTGCTGACGGCTCTCTGTCCTGCGGTAGCAGCGGTGGTGCTGTGGCCTCCGGCCGGGCTCTGCACTAGGGCAGAGGATGGCTACGCTGCCTGCCAGCCTTTCGGCACAGTGTGTTTCTGCTCCAGGCTTTGTGGATCCCTAATCCCACTGACAGCAAATCCCACTGCTGCTTTTGGCGTGTCCTTCAACCCATCCCTGCCTCAGTTTCCCAGTAATTAAAGGGGGAGTGATAGACACTGATTGCTTTGGTTCTTTTTCTCCCAGAAGGGCTCCTGAGGATTAGTTTGTCCGGATTTACAGAAGCCTGTAAAAGCACCGTTACTGCTGTGTGCTCCCATCGGTGATAGGTAGCAGTGTGGAGCTTTGCCCTGTCGTGAGCTTTTAAACAACAATATGGGTTGAAAATCCTGAGTGACTATACTGTTTTAGAAGTCTTGGTGGTATGAGGATGGTAGCCAACAAATTTAAGTCCTGGAGGAAAGTTTCTGTTGCCTGGTCAGGAGCATTGTGTGTTGATACTGAGACAGTTCTTCCCTTCAGATATGTGATACGTTGAAATACTTTAAATTGGCTTTGCCTGCTTCATTTTTTTTCTTATGCAGCAGAAGACAGATGGTAGCTGCAAAATAAAGCATCTTTATTCCCTCCCTTATTTTGCTTCCCATCCCATCATCTCAGAAGCCTGTATTTGTGATGCTGTTTTGCTGATAGATAAAAACCAGGTGCAGAAACCAGGTTTCCAAGGAAAGGAGAGATTTTTAGTCTTAGCACTACTGATGTGGGATGTTCTTTTGTCATGTAACAGTTGTGGTGGGCTGTGCAGTGTTCGTGAAGGGACCACCTGAACCTCTCCTGGGTGAAAAAAAAGTGGCTTTTGTTAGTTTTGTCTTTTTAATTTTTTCCTTCACTTTGAAGACTGGATCCAAATGTTACTGCTTCCTAGGATTTAATGGGAATTGCAGTTGTGGTGTGTGCCTTACTGCCTCTTGGTGGAAAAGTCACAGAACAAAGTCCTGGATCCAGAGTTAGGAAATACCTTCCCAAGCTAAAAGCAGTTGCGGAAAACTGGCTAATTTGTCAGTGCCTGGTTGCTTAGCAAGAATGGAGGAGATAAAGTACATGAAGCGACCAGTCTGCCCTCCTGACGCTGGCTATACGATGGTCTTTTACTGCAGCTCATAGCACTGTGTTGTTGATGGCATCCCGGAGGTTTTGGGGAAGGGAGCATGGATTCCTGTAGCATTGGTGACTGGGGCGTTCTGGTTTGCAGGCTTGCGGAAGGTCATGGTCCGTGCCCATCGGCAGGCTTGGTGCTGGCAGGATGAGTGGTATGGGCTCACCATAGAGGATATCCGGCAGCTGGAGAAGGAGGCACAGTTGATGCTGGCTCAGAAGATGGCCCAGTTCTGCAGTGAAAACGATACGGAGCAGCACGGGGTCAAAGACACTGCTGGTGAGAAGGATGTCGAAGCCAGCGCAGTTTCCCCTGTTGACACAGAGGATGCTGCTGGTAACAGCGAAACAGCCTCTGGGAGGTCACTCACCAAGCAGTGGTCCACCTCTTCCAAGTCCTCACGGTCTTCAAAGAGAGGAGGTAAGATGCTGCTGCTGACCTGCTCTTCTGAACTGGATGGGAGGTTGGGCTTTTGGGACGTACAACCATGTCTCCTTGTGGCTGGCACCTTTGGGACAATGAGTCCTTCTAACTCTGAGATCTTCTCTACTGATGTTGCAGGCTCAGACTCCTCGGGTGACCCGTTACGCGTTTGGGAATGTTTCTAGTCATCCCTTCACTGTGACTCAGTGGCACGTGGCAGAATTGCTGCCAATCTCAGAAGCAGAGAAGCTATGGAAGAACAGCCCAAGAGCAGGCAGCAGCTGGCTAGCAGCGCTGGGTCTCTGGAGAGTACAAACAGCAGCACAGTTAGTCCTTGTTACCCAGGAGCTGTGCTCCTTGGCTGGGCTTCTGGGCTGCTGCCTGCCACTCATTTGTGAAGCGGGTGTTTGGCTCCGTGGGTGCTGCAGTGTAGCTCTCGCGGCCAAACACCACCATCAGCATCTGGGGAGATTAAGGCAGGTACCCCCAGAAAAAGTGGGTGTGGGCTGCCTTCCCCTGGTGATGTGCCTTCCGCTGTCCTAAACTCCTCCCTTCCTCGGGCCGTTCTGTACAAAGGGGTGAATCCCCAGCGAGCTGCAGACGGAAGGCTTGAACCCTTGGCAGTTCCCTCTCCGTTTAGCCAGGTGTAGCCGATAGCGGGGTAGTATCTAGGGGGCAAAAAAATCCCGATTTTTCTGAAAACCCCAAGGGGCAGCATGTCTTCCCATGACAGTGGAAGGGCACACGTAGGTGAGTGAAGCTTCTCCATCTCACCTGCACTAACTACGGAGTCGAATCTCCATTTCTCCTTGCCACCATCGCTGGTTTCCTTGCGGGGTAAATAAGAGCTGAGCAGTGGTTCTGCCTTGCGATGACTCACCGGAGCGAGCCCCAGGGAAGAATCTACCAGATGCTTCACAAATCATGGAATGAAGATAAAAATGCTGGCTACTTTGCTTGCGCCAGGATTTTATAGTGACATGCCCATCTCTCATTATGCTCTTCGTTATGAGCCCCGTCTTCCACCGACACCTTCATCGGAAGCTGTACTTTTTAGACCTCTTAGGATTTCACTGGAAGGTTTTCACTGATAGCAAAGCATGAATTTCTTTTAAACTGCAAAATGTCTCAGCTTTTACCAGAAAAAGTAATGAAAGAAATGAATTGTGATGTGCTGGGAAGTACGTCAGGCAGATATTTTAATCCTTCATGCTGGCAGCATATTAACATATGGAAGCAAGGAGGGCTGTCTTGACTTTCCGCTACCTCCAGCTGGAAAAAAAGCAACGCCTTCCCCCCAGAAGATCTCAGTCCTCTCTATCCCATCGGAGCGAGACCTCTGGTGACAGCAGGACCCTTGTCGCCATCCCATATGTTATTACATGCTCTATTTTTAGCAACTATTATGCGAGTGCCTTGACGTCACTCCAGCGTGAATTAGCTCCGCTCTGCCAACCCTCCTCGCTTGCTGCTCCCGAAGGGGTGGGCAGTGGGGTGCTTGGAGGGCTGCCGAGCCAGCGCTGAGCCGCAATTAGGTGACTCTGCGCGGGGTCTCCATCTCCTTCCATGTGACAACCAGGAGAAGAATCTGACTTACAGATTTAACGCCGTTACAACAATAGCGTGAAAGAGCTCGTGCAGCTGTCACAGTAACCAGAGCCTTTCGGTGCCTTTGAATATGCTAAATGAGAATTTGTCAGTCTCCTCAGGTTTTTGCTGCGTTAGGGTAGGTGGCTGCCGCAGGCGCTTTGTGTGTGCTGTGTGACATGCAGGAGCCATCTGAAAGAGGGGAGAAACCCTCTCCGCCGTCCTTCTCCCTTGAGCAGACGGCCGTTCTGGAACGGGCTCAGCCAGGAGTTCAGGCTGGATCATTGCTACGTTATATCTGCAATACGAAGAAGAAAAAAGCCGTAATGTGTTTATATTTAGTGCAGGGAACTCGGGAGCGGAACATGAAGGGGAGCAGGTAGGTGGGAGAAGAGGAGGACAAACAGGAACCAAAAGGACCGTTGGGTTTCCTCCTCGCTCGGTCAGGACAACCGCTCCGACAGCTCCCGGTGAAGCAGTTGGGAGAGCATGTTGTTTAAATCATTCAAGTTTAAAGTTTAAATAGATCTCTAATCCAATTTGTGTGGAAGCAATTTCCTTCCAGAAAACAGATTATTTCTATCCAGGCTGCTCTGCTTAGCTCCCCGCCCGAAAGTTAGCGAAGCAGCGGCATGGTTCGTGTGCTGATGAGAGGCACCAAGAAAGCTTCCAATCAGCCTGCTTCCTTCCTAATTGCAAACTTTAAAACCCAGCTGATTTTGCACGTCCTCCTAACAATTATAAATAGCTGCCATTCAGAATAGCATAAGAGTGCTACAAACAGCTTGCTTTAGTGTAGCATCTTGCAGGCAGGTTCCAACAACAGTAAACAAACGGGATCTGTAAAGTGGTACACTGACATCACACCAGCATCACCAGGGTTTGGGGGTTTTCATATTGCAGCAGTGAATTTTCGTAGAGAACACACGACTCTTCCTCCAGCAAAGATCATGTTGGGAACTCTCCGTTTTGTCGCTGCAGCGTCTCGCATAAGGCGCTTTTGTGTTTTCCAGCAAGTCCCTCACGCCATAGTATCTCCGAGTGGAGGATGCAGAGCATTGCCAGAGATTCAGATGACAGCTCAGATGATGAATTCTTTGATGCACATGGTATGTGGAGCCTAAATCACCATCGTTTGCTTCCTGAAATGGTGGGGTAAGAGAACGGAAGGCATGAGGGTGGGGGGCGAGTGGGGAAGGAAGCGAGACGACTTTTGCTTTGTTTGAAGTCAGCTCCTTTCTAACCAAGGTCCCTGCAGCATCGGGGCAGCTTCTTCAGGCATCCCCGAGCAGACTCTTAGATTTAACGTAGCATCGTTTCAGATTCAGTGGGATCTATTGGAAGGGATCTGGAACAGTCTTAACCTTTGGAGCTGTATTTTGTTGGATGCGAACGAGCATGGGTAAAATTCAGCAATGCTGACTGGACTGTGGGTGTGTCCTAATGATTCTGATCCAGTTATGACTGTTTTTTCTAATTTAGTTTTTAATCAGTGGGAGATATGATTAATTGTCCTGTCTGGGCCTGAAGGAGACCCAGGTTTGCCTTTATTAACTCCTTATTCTCCCATTCCAAGAAACACGATAGTGAACGCAACAAGGTATTTCAGGTGCCAGAATTAATCAGTCTTGGTTCCAGAATTCTCAAAGTAATTTTGGCTGTCCGTATTAGGAGAAAGCTGTGCTATTTTTCTCTCTGTGCATGGGTGTGTGAAGCAGCTTTGTTCCACTGCACTCATTTTAATATATTGTACTTAATGCGTCTTTAAGCCTGAAAGGCTCCGTCTCTGCTGACAACAGATGGACCCTTCCCTCGGCTTGCAATGCTAATCTAAGTTAGACACGCGGCGTACGCTGCTGAAGTGGGCGACCTTTCTGGGAAACGCAGTTGTTAGAAGGTGACACCCCAGTTTGGTAAAGCAGAATTTCACTGATGTTCAGCTACAATTCAGTCTCAAAAAGCTGATAGCATCGTGTTCCAGAAGAGTTCTCGCGTCAAGTATTTAGGCATGCATCTCAGATTCTGGGATGGAAGAGGGCATGCTGTTGTAATAGCAGCTTAAATGGCTGGGATGCGTGTAAATCGGGATGAGCATGTCCCTTGCCTGGAAGGAGGAGGGCCAGCTTGGTTTAAGTGTCTCTGTTAATTTGTGTAGCATCTACAAAAACTGCGTAAGGGATTTATGGTAGCAATATACGTATAAGAAAAGAAGAGTGAGTCATCGAAGCGGCATCATTGCTATCCACCCTCTTTTATACCTTTTTAATTACTCAGTAATAAAATTGAGACAGAGATGGCTCTGCCTGGGAGCCAGGCCCCCAGGGAGTCCCCGACCTGCTCCTAACGGGAAGGAGGGTTAACAGAAATGAGCCCTGTGCCACAGTTGGTGTCGGCACCTCTGTTGCAATACTTGGAGGAGCTTGCTAACAGAAAAAGCATCTCCTCTTCTGCTAGCACGCAGCGTGTCTCCATTTACATATGGATCGTCCTCTGCGGTCCGCACGGTTGGGTTCGAAAAGTCTGCCTGCTCGGATGGGATTTTGGCTTAGGAGTTGAAGCCTTGATGCACGTGCTGCTCAACACAGCCTTCTCCTGGGGAGGGACCTCTCGTTGCCCCTTGGCCCGCAGATGCCGTGTCCCAGCTGCAGGTCTGTGAGCGGGGATGAAGCTCCGCTTGCAGCTCATCCTGCCGGGAAGGCTTGCGGGGTCGGTACCATGGGAACTGGCACAGATCAGGATGTGAGTCAACACGGAGCAGAGTTCCTCAGAAGTGCTTCCCCTCCACACACACATTTCCTTGCAGTGCAGTGGGCGTAACCTGAGCCCAAGACGGCTTCTTGTCGCGGGCTTCCCACTCGTCCTCATTCCCTGGCATGCTCCGGTAAAGATAGTGACAAATACAGTAATATCTAATATCTATCCTGTAATAAATGCTAATAACGGGAGTAATATCCCATTCAGTGATCACTTGAGCAGCAATAAGGGCTGTAATTAAGCCTCTCAAGGAAATAAGTTTAATATTTAGATTAAGTTGCTGGAGGAGCTTGGAGTGCAATCTTCCTCTTAATTCCCTGCCGGCATGTGTGTTGCATGCTTGTGCTTTCGGCTTGCGCTGAGCAGGTAGCTCGGCACTCCCTGGTGCAGGGAAATGGGGATTTACTCCAATTTTTTCCATAGCTGAAAAGGGAGATGGCATGCTGATGCAAAGTTTCCAGGTCGCTCTCTTCTTATGGCCAAAGTGCAAATAGAAACTCCTAAAAATAATTGGTCTTTGCTTGGCTCTGCACTTAGTCCCCTTCATACAGCCTTTTTTTTTTAACTATTGCTCAGATTTGCTGAAAAGATGTTCAGGCTTGAGCTGAGAGCAGGCCTCCGATGGGGGAAATCCACATGTAGAATCCTGTAGGTTGGAAAAGACCTTGGAGGTCACCAAGTCCAACTGTTAATATCCAACATGTTGGATAGTGTAACCCAGGCCAGCAGGCACGGGGGGTGTGGGGTATCCAGTGGGGGCACTGGGATGAATTCTGCCCGTGCTCTGGCTGCTGATGGCCTGTTCGGTGATGCCTCCGCAGGGCTCAGCTGCTTGTTTCCCTGTGGATGCACCAGCAAAGCCCGTGGGCAGGCAAGGCTGGACCCCTGACTAGTCAGGCTTTCGCTGCTGTGAATGACGGGCACAGGGCACAAGCCTGCCCTCCCGTGCCACCTGCCCAGCAGCCTGCCTTTCTCCCCTAACCTGGCATAGCTCCTCCAATGGCTTCTCCAGAGCAAGGCTATTGATTTTACATTCCAGAGACTACTATGGTGTTTTTTACAGGGTCTCACCTTCATATGCCTCTTCCTTTTATATGCCACTTCCAGGTAGATAACATTTTTGGGACCCTTACTCTTTATCAGCTGTAGCTGAAATGAGCCAGGGGATTCACATGATGCTGGGGTAGGAGGGAAATGGCAGACACATGCCCTCGGTGTGGTCAAACAAGTCTCATCCCCGAAGGAAATCAGGCTAAAGATAGACCAGGGAGTTCACGTTTCCTTTATTACTCATGCCTTTTGTGGTATTTGGTCCTTTCAACAACAGTGAACTTTGCCACTGCTTCCCCCAAAGGCCTCCCGCAGCTTTCAGATGGGTCTGGGAGGATCCCAGTAGCAAATGCTGTATTTTGTCCCCTCCTGTACTGGAGCATACTGGTTGCTTTAGTGTCATCAGAATGCATGGCAAGAAAAATGTCCAACTTGGTACCTGAAATGGTAGCGTTGAGAATCCATGTTAGTTTTTCCACACCTTAGGAATTTTGTTTGTTTAAAAAAAATGCAACTTAAAGTTTTTGTTTAACTTTTCAAAAAGGTATTTTGGTTTCTAGGTAAGAAGAGCTGGTAAAGTGTCATGTTTTGTTATGACTTAGGCTATCCCAATGCTTATAGTATTACATAGAGTTATGGGGCCTTTTATTTAAAGTCCTGTTCTGTGCTCTTGTCTGTGTACGTATCTCTGTGTGTGACTCTCCAAAAAATCTGTTTTCTAAAGAGGACTTGTCTGACAATGAGGAAATGTTCCCGAAAGAAATAACCAAATGGAGTTCCAACGATCTGATGGATAAAATTGAAACCCCCGAATGCGATGATGTCCAGGGTAATTTTTTTTCAGTAAAAACTGCATGTGATATTTTACAGTGTTTCTGGGTAATTGTTACAGCAACATTTGGAAAGGTAAAACTCATTATCCTCATCTCACAAAAGGAGAAGCTGAGCCAGAGCATAAAAATGACTGCCCAGTGCTGCCGAAAGAGAATTGCCCAGTGGGAGCTGGGATGGCTCTTGATTCTCCTATTTTCCGCGTTGGTTAGGCTCCTTTGTGCGACCGCCAGGGTCCTCTCGTGTAATGATGAAATACTCCAGCTCTGTCTTGAATGACTTGTATTTGTCTTGATTCTTCTTTCCTCTCGCTCCATCCTTTGCTCTTGTCCGTATCTGTCTCGGATTTATTTTCCGCTCATTATGTTGAAAGGAAATTAGTTCCTCAGCCAGCTCGATCCATGTAGCAGGGTGGTGGAGGGTGACACGTAGGCTTTCTGGTGCAAAGTCCGTGTGTGTAGGCACGGACGTATGAACACATCACATCTCCGCTCCCCCAGCATAGTTCAAGCAATTCCTTTTATTTTCCTACAAGCAATCATTTCTGACGGTGGTGCAGGGATTTCCCATTGCTGCCATCCTTACTAAGCGATGGTACTGGGTCGCTGTAGCGAGCGGAGAGCTCACTGTTGTCTTCAGCACTTACCGGGGTGAGGAGAAATTGCTGGAAAATAAGGGACCCAGCATTGCCCAGGCTTCTTGGGTGGAAGGAGGCGGGAGGGGGAGGGCAATTTGATGAAATAATTAAGGAGATGTGAGGCAGAAGATGCTGAGAGGCATTGGCACAGTGTCTTTATGAAGGAGTGTCTTTGCCAAGCAGCGTCTTGCAGCACTGACATTTGAAACCTCTGTGCTTCCAGGTGACTTGTATCACGAGACGTCGGCAGAGTACCATGTTGGCTCCAGCGTGGAGAGGCTCAGCATCATTGAAGTAAGTGCTTTGGTTTCTCCTAACGAGATCCTTCGTTGCTGGAACGTGTCCCTGTGGGGTAAACGGCTGTGAGCGGTGTGTTGTCTTCGTGTGTCGTTCGGAGCCACACCGGCATGCTGTGTGCTTCGGGGCTAGGTTTAAGGGATTCTTTCAAACATCGTGTAGGAAATGCTCTGTAGTGTGCAGGCAATGTCAGGTATGCAGCTGGAAAAAACCCACTAACCCTGCAGGGATAACTGCAGCCTGAGGCTGCACTGCTGGGCAGAGCCTGCTAATGCCCGGTGAGCGAGTGTGGACGTGGGAGCAGGAGTTACCAAGGTGCAGGCTGCGGTGGTCCAAGCGACACAGCTCGGCTCTAGCCCTGCTCTTTAGAGCTGCTCAGGGTCTGGTTTGGAAACCATTAGAGCATAGCCTGTAGCAGCGCTCTGGACAAAATAAGAAGTAGTAATACCCACCCCCAGCTTGAACGTACAGGCTTTTGCAATGCAGTGTCCTAGCTGGACAGTGCATCTTGGAGTGGCTCTACTCATCCTACCCTAAAAGCATCTGCCTGTGCGGCAGAGATGATGCAGCTTCTTGCAGAGCCCATGGAGCTGCTAAGTCACGTCGTGGTCTGTTCAAGACCATGAGCGTGGTTTTGGTATTTCTCTGTGTGCCAGGCTGTAAGTTCCTGGTTTGGCTTTTTGGTAATAGACTGCTTGCTCAAGGGCCATGGGGAGAGTGGGTGACTGGGAACGGCTCTAGTCACCCCAGGATAAACAAGTCACACCCCTAAGATTTCTCTCAGAGCGCAAGGTGGGGTGGAGAACTTGTTGTCTTCTTCAGAGGGCCGTACAAACTCAAGGCCCTCGCGTTTCTGCCTTCGTTTTAGAAAAAGAACAGACCTCAAAGCCAGATGAAAAGGACAGTTACTTGTAGTTGTTCAGCCTACTAAAACAGGATGACATTCCTAGCCACCATTGCCATGATTTTCACGTTAAGAGCCTCCATCACCAAAAGGTAGTTCAGGAATCAGGTGCCTTAAAAGACTACACATCTTTAAGTTCTAAATAGCCACCTCCACCCCTAAACTGATCAGCAGTCGCCTGCATGTTCCCCACTTCATCCCAGAGCAGAGGTTAATGAACTGAAAGGGAAAGGTGCTGCATCATCAGATGACTGCTGATAACATTCTGGGTGACCTGAGCTTGGTGACTCACGTTGTTCTCCATATCAGCACGTTTGTCTGAAAGCAGAAGTGGTGCTGAGATGCTGCGAGCCCTCCTCCCATCCCTCCGGCCAGGCAAAAGTTCACTTTGCAGGCGCTGTAAACTGGAATGGGAGAAGGTTCAAAGAGCAGGCATTAATACACTGTAATGGTACTAAATAATTAAAGGCCATTCTTACGCAGGAGGTCTGGAAAATCTTTATTCCAGGCTTGGATGTGAATTTTAATACTCCTGGTGGGCTGTGTATCAAGACAGGATTTAACATGATCTGGTAAAAGGCAAGCTAGTCGCGAGGTTGCTAATGTGTGCCTGGGCTTTCCTCCCACCAGCACGTTTGTCAGGGGCTCAGTCACTGCTCAGAGGGCAGCAGGAGACTAAAGAGGCAAAAACGAGAAGAATTTGCCAAATGGAAAATACTGCTGCCTCCCACCCACACCCCTTCCACACCCCCTCCCAATGGCTATTGCTCTGCCTCGGCAGGGAGATGCCCGGGCTGTTCCCGAATGTTGTCTCTGGTAGCAGGAGGGAGAGGGCACAGGAGGAAAGACGAGTGTCTGCTTCCACACACCTCAGAGGTGTTGGGGTGGGGGGCGTTGGGTCCGTATGGGAGCTGTAAAGGCTCAAAGCCCTGGTGACAAAGAGGTATTAAAAATAGCTCCTGCTCCTTTGTGTTACGTGACCAGTACAAATGGGCGCTCTGGGGCAGCGGGATTGGGTTTACAGCCGCTCTGGCAGGGCACCTGGTGATAACCCACTCTGGCGTTCAGCTACAGTTCCCTCCTTCCCCAAGCCACAGCCTGTCTGTTTAGGCGAGGGATTGGTTCAACGTAATCAGCAAATGACCCAGACAGGCACAGTGAAACCCTTTCTGTGCTCCTGCCGTCTCCAGCCAGATGTTGGCCAGCCCTTAGGTCACAGGATCTTGACCGTTTTTTCTTTTCAGTTCCCCTTTTGCAACAGCATAAGCAAATCTGGAGTCTTATTTATAACTTCTGGCGTAGGCAAACAGAAGCCAGGACTGATCTCTTCCTACAGCTTCTTTCCCCTGGAACTCGCCACTTGCTGACCTGCTTGTTAATTTTGCTGAACGCGTTTTACTGTCAGCTGCCGCAGCTGAGCTCAGCACTCCAACAGACACCAACACCCATCTCTTGTTGCTTGATTTTTCCACCCTGAGGCACACGAGAAATGTCTTTACTGCTGCCATGTTCTACCTGGTTACAATTTTATCCCCTTTTTTTTCCTTTTCAGCGTTCCTTCTGCTTAGGGCAGTCAGTTACGCTGAGGCTGTGCGTGCCTTTGTGCACGCACGTGTAGGGTAAGAGCCCTGGAAGGCGTAGTCAGTTCGCGGCTGTCGCATCCAGGTGTATCTAATGCCCATTTCCATACATTAAGCACATTCCTTCTTGGAGACAGTTTAGTTTCTCACCCACAAACCTGCAGATGTTATTCTAAAACCTGTGCTTAGAAACCTGGTTTTCAGCCTGCACTTACTCAGGATCAGTTTAGCCTCTCGTGCGTGCACCTGCACTCTCTAAGTGTCTCTCTTCCCTCCCCAGCGTTCTTTACTCTGCACCGCTTTGAGAGCAGGCGTTTCATTCTCAGGGAGCTTTGCGAAGCGAATCAAGCTGGACTCGGGCTCTGTTCAGAAAGTCTCCATGCTCCTTGTCCTTCTGTGGTCTTTCTCACACTGCAATTATTTGTGTGTGTGGACGGCCCAAGCTGACCTCAGCCTTCTAGATGCGGGCGTGTTTCTGCTGGAAATGCCTCGATTCACAGGTTGTTGCTTGCCTCAACCCTGACTGGACTTGATGTGGACAGTGCATTTATTGTAGGCACCAGGTGTGAGCTTAGGGAAGAAAAGATGATAAAGTTCGCGTAAAATGCACTTGGACCAAATAAAACATCTTTGCAGACTAAGCCTTTCTACTGTGCTCTCTTTCCACCTAGGATGAATCAGTGCAGCCATTAATGCAGCCAAGTAAAATCCATGTCCTCCTCTTGGTACTCCACGGAGGGAACATCCTGGACTCAGGGAGCGGTGACCAGAGCTCTAAGCAAGGGGACGTCAACACCATCGCGACGGTGTTTGACACGGTGATGAGGGTGCACTACCCGGCTGCTCTCGGGCACATTGCCATCAGGCTAGTCCCGTGCCCAGCCATCTGCTCTGAAGCGTTTTCGCTGGTCTCCAGGTAAGTGGATGTTACTGTGTCACAGAGAGAAACGTATAAAATTTCACTCTTGTTTCTTTTCTTGCGTCCCCGAAACGTTCTGCGTGCGGTATTGGAGGCTCTGACCACGCTTTGAGAATGCTCTTATTAATATACTAGCGAGGCATTCAATCTCGATTTCATACTTAGCTGCAGTGAATACAGTAATCATGCAGCAAGAGTTCTGAGATTGATTTATTCTAATTAATCCAATAAATACTAAGGCTTTAATTCCTTGTCTGAAGGTTGTTCTATCAATGTAAGTATGTTGTCCTTGAAGATTTACGTTTGATGGGAGTGAAGATTTATTAAGCTCTCACCCATTCACAGTGGAATAAATGGCCTTTCTGTCTTGAGGCTTTTTTTTTTAATGAACCGCAATACTGACTGTACTGTCTGCAAATGCTTTTCCCCACTCTGCATGTTAGGCTGAATAATTCCAGTGTCTCTTGCCCTGTCCAGCCTCAGCCCATACAGTTATGACGAAGGCTGCCTGTCCAACAGCCAGGATCACATTCCCCTTGCTGCACTCCCTCTGCTAGCAACGTCATCCCCACAGTACCAAGAAGCGGTAGCTACGGTCATCGTCAGAGCCAACCAGGCCTACAGCGAGTTCATCAGGTCCCAGGAGGGCATGTCCTTCAACGGCCAGGTGAGCCAGCTGCTGTTTATAGCCACAACGAAAGGAAGACCAAGTGAAGCAATTTCCTTCTAAAGCTCTCTTTTCCATTAATCTCTCAGGAGGGTTGGAAACCTGACAGTGTTGAGCTGCAATAAGAAAGTATTGTGCTTCCATTTCTTTCTTGTGGAGAGAGAAAAAAATTATTGCTTATGCTCAGTCTTGGACCTTTGGGATTCAAAGCAAAGTCTGAGCTTGTGTTCAGAAATGAAGCTACAAAGCTGTGAAGTTAATCAATTTTCGGCATGACACATCTTTCCAAATCAGGAATGCTACCTTTGTTACTAAACAGGATCTCTGCTGCCATTGCTGTTTAAGCCTTCCCATCCTTAAAGGACCTTCAGCAGCTCACACTGGGGTTGTCGCAGAAGTGGGTTTCTTTTTTGAGGCTGTGTGGCTGCTGCACCCCACAAAGCACCATGCCTGAGCCTCACACCTCCCTGAGCCTCACACCTCCCTGAGCAGTGACCCGCTGGCCCTGGGAGGTTTGGGCTATTGGACTAGCTGTCCCATGGCACTGCCGGAGCGTGATTTACCCACCCTGAGCTGCTCCCCAGCCAGGGCCCCGTGCAGCCCTCTGCTCCCCAGGGTCTCATGCTTTAGTGTGCCTGCCAGAACCCTTGAAGGACAGATTACCTCCTCAGGGTACAAACGGGCAGAAGCACAGGGAAGCTGGCCTCAAGTAGCCACGGGCAGCTGGCAGGGAGGGAGTCAAGCTCGGTTTTCTGAGGCTGGAGTTAGCGCCGTAGTCAGTGCCCTGCTCCAGTCGACTGGTGGGGACAGCCAGAACACAAGCTGTGTTAGATAACGACAGTCTGCAGGGCATGAGTGGATGTTCGTTGACTGAACAGTTTTACTGGTGGAAGAACTGGACATCCTCTTACTGCAGCTTTCCTAGGCACAATCTAGCACTCCTTTTGTCATTTCTGAACTGAAGTCAAGGGGCTTCTCTTCCTCCTCCCCTGCTTCTGTTGTCTTTTTCAGGTCTGCTTGGTAGGGGACTGCGTTGGAGGAATTCTAGGATTTGATGCCTTATGCTACAGCAGCCAGACTGTGTCCGAGAGCCAGAACAGCAGTCGGCGAGGAAGCGTTGTGAGTGTCCAGGTAATGCTGGCTCCCAGTGTCTACTGGGAATTGGTCTACTGGCCACAACACCCCTATGGCCCCTGCTTTTAGTAAGGATCTTTTCATGAAACAGCAAAGACTCTTCCTTATGAAAGCGCGTGTGTGTCTCAGTTTGGGTGCGTTTGCTCTCAACAAGGGTGCCTCACCTTCTGGTGTGAAGCATCACCCACCCCTGCTTCAGCCACCTCAGACCAAACCACTTCCTAAGGGTGTATGTATTGCCCTCAGCTGGATCTGGGGTAGCGGGGGAAAGGAGGATAGAAGGAGGAGGATATAATGTGGGTGTGTTCCTGATTCAGCTGTCGCAGTGGTAAATCCAGATGTTTCAAACCCCAGGATACTGACCTCCTGTCTCCTGGAATAACGGTGAACAACAGCTATTGTTCCAGTGGCTCTAATCTGGAAGCCAGCAGACACCTCAGCAGGAGCAACATTGATATTCCCCGTAGCAACGGAGAAGATCCAAAGAAGCAGCTGCCACGAAAAAGGAGTGATTCATCAACCTATGAACTGGACACGATAAACCAGCATCAGGCTTTTCTTTCAAGGTAAGATTTGGAAGGAACAGAACCAGGAATATTCTGGACCTGAGATATGGTGCATCTGTGAAACTCGAACGTTGCTTCCTCATCCTGTGATAAGCAAGGTGGAGGAAAGCGTTCCATTTAGATTAGGGGGGTATCGATTTCAGTTATATGCAAAAAAATCTTTAACAGCTCTCTTGCTGAGTGTCAGTGAGAGAATCAGCCGCTCTGCTGCACCTGTATCGCGGTGGCAAGAAGCCCCTCGTCCGAGGCAGCCAGGTGACTGCTTCTTTGCTGTGCCTCAAAAAAGTGCGAGGTGGAGGTCTTAAAGCAGGTGTGTAAACTGTGTGAGGGAAGACGGTGAAGCAGAATCAGGAATGCAGTGTTGTATTTGTTTCAAAGTGTCCCTGAAAGCTGGTTTTGAGTTGGCTGGCCTGTTCCTGGGAAAGGTGGGCGTGAGCTGAGTATCCTTTTGTTTTGGCCTGCATCAAGTGTGAGGTTGAATTGCGGTGCCCTGTCCTGCCGCAGGAGCAGGTTTCTGCTGTCATGGTGGCAGGGTGCTGTGGATGAGCCATCCTGAACCCTGGCTGGTGGCTGGTTCGTGGAGCGACCTTCCACTGCACGCCAGGATTGTTCTTTCTCTGTGACTGTGGGAAACCATCCCAGGGCCCCTATATGGGGATTGTTTTCTGTCCCTTGCCAGGGCTGCTTTGTACCACGCTCGTGTTTCAGATTTGTTACTCACTATTGAAGCCCCTGGTATCGCATTCCTAAACTTCTTCACGTGGACTTTCAGGAACGTATCCGCTAGCCGAACCGATGAAGTTGTCACAGCAGTCTCTCCGTTGCCGCTGGTTGCTCAGGGATTACTTCTGCAAGCCCAGAGGCTTTTTCTGACCGAATCATCTTCAGCCTGTGGAACTGGACAGCCGAGACCTTTCCCTACTGCAACATCCTCTTAATCCCTCTTTGCCCATGCCCCAGGTACTGGGGAGCAATGTCCCCCCCTCTCTGCATTGCAGCTCTGCCCAAGGCTCTCCCTTTTGCCCTGTGCCAGAGCTGAAGGCTCGTCCTGCACTTCTGCCCCTCCTTCACCGTTGCTCCCGCGCAGGGTCTCGGGCTGTCCTGCCATGTCAGAGGCCCTTTTGTAAAAGATTCATAGGAGAGAGAAAGCATCCAAGGGAACGTCGCTGGTGCGCAGGGATGGTATATTCAGAAAGACAGCTGCATTTACAAAAACCGCAGTAAGCTGCTCAGCTGTTTCCAGCAGGTTAATAAAAGGCAATCAGCCTCTTGGTCGTACCTTATCAAAACAGCCTCCTGTGTTAGAGGAGAAAATACAAGCCGTGCAGAAATGTGCCCTTTCCTCTCCTTGGTCTTGACCTCGGGGGCAGGGACTGAGCTAAGGATAGTGGGCTGGCATCTGGCTGCGGTTTCCATCTAGTTCAGAATAAGCTCTGGGCCTGACGGGGGTAAGGGGTTGCACAGTTTGTCATTACAAATCGCTTTGTTCTGGTGCTTCCTGCTCCCTCTCCCAAGCAGTGTGCCCCGTTCCAGCGTGAGGCGCGTGGGTGTCCCTGGCAGGGGCTGTCAGAGGGCGCAGATGGGTTGGCGCATCTTTGCTTCTTTCAGGGTTTTGTATTTTTTACATCCACCTTTAAACTTTGGCTCAAAGATTACTCTCTTCCCATAGCTGAAGAGCAGGAAAAGGAGGGAAGGGAGCAGCATGAAGCTGCTGTATGAGCTCTCTCCACATCCCTCCGCTCCCTGGCGCGGGGCGGGCTCGGGTGCAGTGATTCACCTTCCCGTCCTGCGTGACAGCAGGGCGTTGCACCCGGAGCCATCCCTGGACCTTGTGCTTACGGCCCTCGTTGCTGAGGCACGCAGCCATCCGCAGAATGCCCCTTTGGCCCCGCTGCCACCAAGAAATGATTTTCCCGTAGGAAAACCAAGCCCTGATGTGACGTGGCTTCGTGCAGGAGATGGGCAGGACAGAGCCAAGCTTTCCTCATCGCTCAGCAGACGGGCAGCCTGGCACACGGGGGCCTTTCTCCCTGCACCTATTGCGGATTTCAGCTTGTGCCAAAGACGCTCATTTTTATTCATGTATCAGACCTACCCGCTTCTCTGGGATAATGCCCGGCAAGCCAGAGCAGCATCTGGAGATTACAATCACACTTTTATTTTTAAATTCAGTCCTTCTGCACAACTACATTATTTCTGGCTGTGCTGTACTTGTGTTATTGTAAATGAGTTGATTTGCTTCTGAAATCCGTAAGCTCTTGTTTAATTAATGCACACAGTACATCTGCTGCTTTTTGAAGAGAGAACAGGGCGCTGTAGGTTGCTTGGAGCATGACGGATTCAGAGTTCCCCTTGGCTCTCGTTTCTTTTGGTTGCTAAAAAGACTATCAGGTTCCCAGTGAAAGGAGAGAAGCTGTCCAAATGGCTTAGCGGGATGAGTGCTCTTGTTCTCTTCCGTTCCCCGGGAAGAGATGCTGTGGGAAGGCGGGTAGAATACACACAAGAACCCCTTGCACCCGTCCTGCCGTTACACATCTGTTATCAAGAAAGTCTCTTTCCTGTCGTGCCTTCCTTTGAACCGTGTCGCCGTCACCCTGTCCTCGGCAGACGCGTTCTGAATAGCTGCGTGTTCCTTCCACGCAGCAAGCTTAAAGCATCGCAGTCTTGTCAGCTAAAATAATTGTAGCTTCACGGAAGGTGGCTTGTTTCAAAATGTGTTTCAGCGGTGCACCTCTCGGCAGCGTGATCTCGGGGAAGCTCGTTCACATCACAGAAATGGGAACGTGCTCGTTGTAGCCGTCACTGCTGTAACCTCCTGTTCCTCTCGCTTTCGACATCACTATTTTGACTTCCCGTGATACATATGCCTGGCATAAGTAAGCTTGTTATTTCCCTGCGGCTGATAACCGGGAGGATAGTGCTGCGCGCATGCGTGCACCTTTAGGGAGTACGTGGCAGTGCGACACGAGAAGAAGGGGTTTGGGCATCCTTTGGGAGTGGTGGTCAGCAGAAGAGCTGTCAAAGTCCGAGTGAAACCCCTTTTTCTCCGGTGTGTGAGTAGTTGCAGCTGCTCATTTATTGAATGGCTGTCCCAGAGGAGGAGTGCGCGTGAGCAGCTGCTCCGGTGCTGCAGATGGGGGGAGCGAGCCGCCCTGTTTCCCTGAACACGGCAGTGCTGGGACGTCGGCGGCCGGCACGCTGCGTTCAGAAGTGGCCTTGATGAGCAAGTCTGTTGCATAAGGAGACGCGGCAAGTGCTGGTGACCACCTGGGGTTTTGACTTGGGGCCACAGAGTTGGCAAGAGACTCTTGCATTTGCATCATCCCTGACGCCAGGCCAGTAAACCCTTTATCCAACCCAACTGTTGTGGTATCCATTTATCCTGCATATTTTATGGAACCTGGTGAGATGCTTTTTTAAGTGTTGGCAAGCACCCTGTTAAGTCACGGCTGGTACTCTGTCTTCAGCTCTCTGCTTCTAATTGCTAACGACAACCCGGCAAGGCTGCCATCCGCGTCTGTGCAACCTGGAGAGCAAAAGAAACTGCAGCTTACTGCTTTTGGGTGGTAACAGAAGAATCTCAGAAAGCTTTTTCTGAACCAGGTTATTAGTGTTGCACATCTGTCATCGCTGTCTAATCCCAGATCTGGACTGCAGAGGAGCACCTCTTCCTAACGGGGGGTGGATTCCTGGGATTTTCATCTAAGAGTTCTTGTTGCTTCTTTCTCGGTGTCCAAGGGCTTTAAATGTCAGTGTTAAACCTGTGTATCGCCCAGCCCGCACTGCACACAGGTTCTTATCCCCTGAAAGAGGGGGGAAGCTAGACATGCTTTGTGTCATTGTTCTTTTTAAGTACTGTTACCTGGCGTTGTTGGGCCGGGGTTAAGAAGTAGTTCAGTAATAACGTGACCCATGTGGCCTCATGGGCAAAAGAGAAGTGGGATAGCTCTGGGTGCACCATAAATACAATTTACCATATGGCTACTGAGTTAACGACCCCAAATTCCCATTCCCAGTGACTGCCGTACACGTGCACGGAAGCTGTGGGGCGGACTTGCTGCACAAGGATATTAGAAACCCTCTTGCAGATTTTGATCTTTCTTTTTCTCTCTCCTCTCCCATTTTCTTTTTCCTTTTTCAATCCTGTAACATTTGTCCAACTACTTCCACGAGGAAGAAATGGGTAAGCGCAGCTTTCCGTAACATTTGAGAATAAGGTGATGGAAGGAGCTCAAATGTTGGCAACCAGAAAGCACAGCAGTAATGTGTGTAATGGAGTGAGTCGCTGTAACCCTGCTGCTTTCCCTGCTACTCTAGTAATTTTGGCTAGCTGGTTATTTGTCTTGTAAATGACTGTCCTACTAGCATCTACCAAGATTTGACTCCTCAAAGAAAAACCATAGGAGATAGGAGTGTGTAAATGAACCCACTTGAAGCTGGGATTTGTACAGGCTGCATTATGCCAACGGTAATAGTTTGGGGGGACGTTTTACTGGCTGGTGACACTACAGTACTGAGGCGTGGTGGGTTGATTGGCACAGTTCCTTCCCTAAAGAGATAGCGATTACATTCACTGTCAATCACTTATCTGGCCTTCAATTACCAAAAAAACCCGGTGTGAATAACATTTTTACGGTGTTTTCTGTTCTTGTCCCAGTTTACATTCTAGTGTGCTGAGAAATGACCCAGGATCCAGGCGATCTAGTAGCTCTACTATGTTGGATGGAGGAAATATTGGAAAGTTTGACTTTGAGATCACTGACTTCTTCCTCTTTGGTTCTCCCTTGGGTCTGGTTCTTGCGCTGCGAAAAACTGTCATTCCAGCTCTTGACAGTAAGTCCTGAAGTAAGCTGCCGAGCTCGCTTGGAGGGTGGTGTAAGCACCTCCCGCTGCACATCCAGTGACCCGGTGAGACAAACTGGCAAAACCCCAGCGTTCGGACGTAAGACTTGTTGCACCGTGAGGAGGCAGATCTCTCTGTGCTCTGGCCAATACTGATTATACAGTTTATACATTAGAAATGCCGGGCAATTTTTGAGTCTGTAAATGTTGTGATAGATTGTTTCAATTGGCTAAACTGGAAGATGAGGGAGATGATAAATCTTCAGCCCTTTTTTTTAGTGCAACAGTTGTCCTTTTTACAGACAAATATTTACAATAATCTAACAAATAACCTTTTGATACTTGAGGCCTTTTTTTCTCCATCTTTTTAGTCTTTCAGCTCAGACCAGCTTGTCAGCAGGTCTATAACCTGTTCCACCCTGCAGACCCATCTGCTTCACGCCTCGAGCCTCTTCTGGAGAGGAAGTTCTACCTTTTGCCCCCCTTTAATATTCCCCGTTACCAGAGGTTCCCGCTGGGTGATGGCAATTCTGCTGTTCTGGGTAAGTGACTTTGATCCATATTAGCTGTCTGAAGGGTTATATCCACACTGTACGTGAAATTATCGAAGCAATTGGGAATGACAAGAAAGAGAATTGGCCCTATAACGCTAGCCTTACGCCCCATTTACCTGAAAAGTAGTTTTCTTCCAACAAAATCAGTGCCTTGTGACCCATATGCCTTTTATTTGTCACACGAAGGCCATCAGCTGCTGAGTCGTGATGTGCTGACCTCTCTGTGACAGTCCCTGTTTTACACCCAGGCTGGTGCTTGTGGTTGGGATGGAATGAAGCGTGATTAACTGGGCTGAGTTTAGGACTTTGATATTTTTGAGGGCCAGTGAAAACTTGGAAGGAGCCGAGTCAACAGTGGGATAATGAGATGATTTACTTGGTTGCAACCTGTGCTTTTTCATGGGACAGCCTACTGCAGACTGGTGGGCTGGTGACAGTGCCTTGCCAACGAGACACTGTCTTCCTAGAATATTTAGGATTCCTCTGCCATCAGTGGCCTCTTCACTTGCTCTGCCCCAGTTGCAGCAGTAACAGAGCCTAGAATGCCTGTGTGCATGCCCTTTTGCCTTACTGGGTTGCATTTAAACAACTGTCCTGACCATGCCCTGCCTCGGCTCCCATTACATCAGTGCTCTTGCAGTTGATTTAGTAAAATAAACTATATTTCCTACCATCCTCACTTCTGTGCCTAGACTCTCACGGTCTGTTGCCATTTCAGCGCAGGCTTTCGTTGCAAGGAGCTCTCAGGGAAGCTCATCACGTGCAGAACTAAATTTGACCTTTCTCCTTCACCTAAAGCTTTGGTACCCTGCAGGGTCAGGGCTTTGGGCAAGGAAGAGCAATTGCACTGTAATTTTTTTCCATGTTAGAGGCTGTTAGTTGATGGCTACTTAAAGTCAACATTGCAACTGAGAGTCACTACTATAAACCTGGACTTGGAGCACCCAAGAAATCTCGCTGGCAAACCAGAGTAGATTATCCAAGCCTCCAGCTAGAAAGATTGGGATTTGGTGGTTGTTTTTTGACCCACAGCTCTGGTAACTTTCTGGTTTTTAAAATATTTGAATCATGCGGGACTAAACAAAGAGGAATGTGTATCTAGAGCTGAATAATTCTGGTGATACTCTGCATCACTTGGAAATAGAAAATCTGGAGCAGTGGTCTCCCATATATCAGTGTCTGTGAAGATTATACTGTAATTGCTGAATCCGGGGGTCTGAGTTGTTAAATGGGCATAAACTAAACCCCACCTTTAACGAAGTGAATAAAATACTTTCTGCAGGCCCCACTCGCGTGTCGAATTTAGCAAAGATCTTGCAGCAACACTTTTTAAAAATGGATCCACCCACAATTACATTTGTACCCAGTCCAGTTACAACAGCTTGGGGACTCTATAGCAACTTGAAAAGCAATTTGCTTTTTGGGTGTATTCTAGGTATCAGCTGCAAGTGGCTTCTTAAAAAAACCCAAATCCTAACCATCTTAACCTTCTTGCTCTAAAAATACATTTCAAATCCCCTGTTCTCCCTGAAGCCAGAGGTAAAAGCCCTGTTGGCAGTGAGCAACCTGCGCTCTGGTTGTCGTTCTGTGCAGCAGAGGGGTCTCAGTTTGCTGAGTTGAGTTGGCTGTGTTTAGAGACACTTGCGTTGTGGTGGAGAAGAGTTAAACAGCAGTTGGCTTAACTGTGAGAAGGGTAGAGCGATTTCCAAACCCTCTCCAGGTTTGAGCCTTGTTATTTTAAGAGATGCTGCTCTGCTGTGATGAATAAAACTGACAAAAAAAAAAAAAAAAAAAAGCTTTAAATTCTCTTCTCATGTAAGGCAAAGCCCCTTCATTTGCTTATCATAAAGTAACAGGCTATTCCTATCCATTAGAGTCAAAGTTGCAGTGTTGTGATTTACGCACTACCCAGAAGGACTGTTTTACCCGTGATTTGCAAAGCCGCTGCTGAAGTTCATGTTCACTGTAGGGCGCTCCAGAAAAGCTAATTGCTGCTATAATTAAGCTATATGATTTGGTGCTCACGTAAAGTTCAGGTGCCCAATTATAATTAGTTATGTACAAAACCTTCTGTAAGACTGCTTGTGCATATTTCCTCGTGCAGATAGCTAGCTTTTTATAGTCCGTGAGTCCAAAAGCCGCTTAGTCCTTTTTTTTTTTTCAAATTCATTTTCCCATCTGTACTGAATTTTGAGTCCGTTTTTCATTACAACCAACTTGCGGAGTGAAATCACATTCACATCCTTGCTTACTGCTGTGCCTTGCACTGTGTAGGCTGTGAGTCTGATTCCAGTCCATCTCCCCTCAGAGCATACCTTTTTTTTCCACGTAGTAAAAAAAGATTTCTCTGGATCTGCTGGGTATTTATGGATTTGGCTCATTGGAGAAGCTGGTTAAGAGGACTCCCTTTTCTTTTGTTGTTGAAATGCCATCGTTGTGCTCTCCTCTGCTACCAGTTAATCTCTCTGATGTGAGTCTATTTGGAAAGTCACACGTTTTGTTTCTTTTACTCTATTTGAAGGTTGTCCTTTCATTGAAGACTCATAGTTGAAGTGCTGGGTTGTAACTGTTTGTACGTTAACACTTTGTGGCTGCATGTCTGTTGTTCTTTGTCCTTCTGGTTTGGTTTTTTTTTTTTGTTTTGTTTTTTTTATTCCCATCTGCTTCTAGTTGAGACAATCCAGAACAATCCCATCCTCCTCATGGAAAGTAGCCCTCTGGGTGCTCTCCAGCACCAGGACAGCTTCATGGAAACAAGTATCCCCGTTCCCGTACTGAATTGGCAAGATGTTTCCAATAAAAGTGCTGGTTTTGCTGAGTGTGTGTAATCTACACTTTCGTATTGTCTATGGTGTTGGGTTCTTGGGGTGATTTTTGGAGTTCATACTGTTGCCCCTGGGAGTTGAAATCTTCAGGCTGTGTCTCAGGCTGTGCCACGTGAAATAACCACTTGGGATCGTGCTTGGGTCTGGGAGACCCACCGTGAAAAGGAGGAATTGGGATTGCAAACTCTGTCCCGTTCCAGTGTTGAGGCTAGATGGGGAGACTGCTGCCACATACTTATTTTTTTTTCCATCTGTGGTGACTGTGCTGCTGGAAAGAGGCTTGGGCACAGGCAATCCCTGGGTGGCCCGGCCCGTGCGGCATATGCCGTGCGTGGGATGCCCTGGGAATGGAATGGGTTGGTTGTGCGCAGTGTGCGTCTCCCCAGCAGTCAGCCACACTGCGCCGTGGCCAGGAGTCTAATTAAGGTCTGTGTCAGGCCAGATTTTGTCCAATGGATTATTTCATGTTTGAACAGTGCTGGTGGCTCTGCTGAACACAGCGACTGAGGCTTTCAGACCCCAAGGTGGCTATACGTGTCGGCTTTTTAAAATTAATTTCTTGACTTCTGCCTTAAAAGCAAAATTTGATGCATTTGTTTTGCCTTATTTTCCATCATAAATGCTGCATGGCCTCATTTATTCTCATCGTGGCTGGTGCTACATCTGCGATTTTAACGAGACTTGACTTTGCTTTAAGTTTTCTCTTCCCCGTGTCTTACTTGCCCGTTCTCAGCCCTTCTTTGAGTGTTCTGCGTCGAGCGCTCGGTTCTGCTGCTTTGTCGTCTGTGACAAGCTGACCCTTGCTGTTCCCGAGCAGTCCGGTGTTGTGTGGTCATACAGGATGGCAACGTTGCTTCCATTCCAGACGCTCTCTCCCTTTGTCTTTTGAAGATGTTGATTTTCAGTCGTGCGGTTGCCGTGTTGCCTGTGCTGTGATGTTCCGTGACAAAGGATCTGGCGCTATTAATTAATGACTTTGGAGGTCCCTGATGAAACGCCGTTTAGCTCTCATCCCATACTTCCTGCTGTCAGGACAGAGCTTTTGGAAGTTCTCTGCTCTTTACCCTGTGTTTCAAGAGCACAGTGTGGCCGAGCTGTGCTTGGCCTGACTGTAGCCAAGTGCTGAATCCCAGTTCAGCCACTGGCCTGTGGGAAATTTCCAGAATCATGAAAACTTAGGGATAACGGGTATCCGTGTCGCTCTTGATCTCAGGGTAGCAACTGCAGGGTGCCCAGCGCTGACCTATGCTGAGCAGCTGTCTGGCTTTCCTTTTTCTATTCCTTTTTAGTTCTGTTGAACTTCACGTATTTTTGACTGCTTTCAGTGTTGCCGGCTTCAGTGCCACAGCTCAGCCTGCAGGCAGCACCTACTGAAACCTGCTGTTCAGATACCCCAAGGACCTGACTTGGTGCCAGCAGTGCATCAGGAGGACGGCCCAGCGCCGTTCACTTAGTGGGAAACAATTAGTTAGAACACTGACAAACGAGTCCGTAAATGAAAAGGCACAGCACTGAAATGAGCATTAAAGAACCATTTCTGCTTTTGCTTCTTGTGTCACCCCTTCTGGCAGCGCAGTTAAAGCTCAGCTCATCGCACTGGCGTGAACGTGAACAGCTAATCTTGATGCAAGTCTTGCTGGTGCCGGTCCAGCCATCTGACTTCATCCTGGGCTCAAAGTGCTTGCCTGAAACACCTCCCCGGGATCGTCAGGATCTGCGTTTTGGCCAGGGATGCCAGAAGACGTGGCCCTTTAGGAGCAGGAGTGGTGGCGGGCGCTGGGGTCAGTCTGTGCCGGTGTGGCGGCATCTGCGACGTCCTACCCTGGTCGCGTCGCTCCCCAAGAAAGCCCCTTGGTTTCAGAATTGCAAGAGCGGTGCTGCACAAGGGATTTGGTGCAAAAGAATACACAGAGTTTAGGTAATAGGTTATTGGGATGTTTTTTCTGAGAGTCGGGTTCCAGCTGCAGCTTTGGAGTGAGGAAGCTTGGCTGGAGGGGCAGTAATGCACAAACCAGGTTTGCTCTCTGTGCTTCCTGCCCTGCCTTTTCCTGGCCCTGGCTTTTCTTAGAAACTGTCCTTTTTCAGGGTGTGTAGCTTGGGAAAAGGGAGAAACGTGGGAGCAACCCGAGGGGGCTGGAGCACGGGAGCGAGCGCTGCTGTCGGCCAGCACTTCATCCCCTGCAGAGCAGGCTCCTGCCACCAACGTGGGCGATGCTGAACTCAACAGTTCAGGCTAAAACAGTTCAGGCTTTTATAAGAGTGAGAATGACTCCTCTGGTGACACCAGTGGGATGGTGTTGGGAGGGCTGTTAGGTTGGGGGTTTTTTGCTTCAAACTCACTGTATTCAAAATTCCCCAGTCAAGCCCCAGGAAATAGAGGCTGACTAAAAAGCACAAGCCCCAAATACCACTGTTTCTTCCTTTATTCTCTTTCCACTTCCTGTGTTCTTAAAAATGGAGATAAAGTTCCAGCAGAGCTAAGTGAAGACGTGTCAATGGAGCCGGAGCTGTGATCAACCCAGGCAGCACCACATTTGGCCCAGCCTTTTCTCCTGTGTAGCATTGCTGTAACGCTCTTTAGAGCGTCTTCCAGCTTCTTCCCA
Organism: Rhynochetos jubatus; assembly: GCA_027574665.1. Lineage (NCBI taxonomy): Eukaryota > Metazoa > Chordata > Aves > Eurypygiformes > Rhynochetidae > Rhynochetos > Rhynochetos jubatus. The sequence continues at coordinate 15,321,610 of CM050666.1, read as the reverse complement.
ATTCAACCCAGGGATGATTTTTATTTAAGGGAGAGGAAGAAGTTCAGGCTTCGCTGGTAGGTGTTAGTTAAACTCGAACCTGGCATTTTTCCTAAAGCCAAACCTCTCATTGCATCTGACCAAGTCCGGGAAGCCGATGGTCATCGTCTGTGTTACAGCTCTGCTGGGGCACCCGTTGGATGTGACACAAGGGTGCAATTGCAGGAGGATCCCGCAGGCTGTAGAAAAAGGGGGAAGGAGAGGAAAGGGTCACCAGTTGCCCCAGTGTTGTCCCAGGTTATGCAGCAATGGGCATGAGACCCTTTACCCCTGAGACCTTTGTGGGACTGAATGCAGCTCCTGGGTGGCTCAGCTCGCATTCTCAGAGGAGTCTCCACCTGAATTGTCTCCTCGTGCTTGTGCTTTCTGCAGTGAGAAAGCCACGCTGGTCCCCTGGGGCTGGAGGGGTGGCAGATGCCGGTAGCAGCCTTGACAGCCAGCAGCTCAAGGCAAGGTGAAAAGAGGAGGAAAGTGATGCTGGTAATGGCCTTTCAGGCACGACGTGGGCAGCTCATCATCAGGTCAGGCTCCCACCAGGGCTCAGATCTTGCAGTCCACAAAGCTTTTACACAGAGCAGCTTGTGGCCTGATTTTCCCTGCAGAGAACAGGACTCTTACCAACACTTAGCTATGCGTTTTCTGCTCCAAACCTTCCTTTTCCCTTCGCCGCAGCGAGATTCGTGTAGGCACAGGCACTGCTGCTGCGAACGGAGGGATCGGAAGAAGCAGATCAGTAGCCACAAGCAAGAAAGATGGATATTAAAATAAACCAGTTGCCAAAACAACGCCCTGTGTCAGCCGCACACTGGGATGGAATCCAAGGATGTCTAAACTGGCTGAAACAGGCAGAGGATGTCGGTGTGTGGGAGTAATGTGTGTTCCCTGTGGCATCTTCTGCCTGGCTGGGCTGTGCCCTGATACCTGGGGATAAAGTTCAGGGGGTGCTCCTCAGGCACAGCAGAGATGGACGATGCTAAAATGATAATAAAGTGGCTTTGCTTTTGCATGTTAATGTCACACCAGCGCTGCCTGCTGTGAAGTCCTTGGTACTGGCATCGCAGACCCTCTGCAGAGCAGGATCTTGGGGTATCCCGCAGACAATTCAGCCTCGTAGCACCCACAGCGGGGAGGAAACTGAGACACAGAGACTTTATCGTGACTTTCAGCATCTCTTGGTTTGCCAGTCCTGAACATCTTAGGCCCATTGTCCTCCAGTACGTGTATGAGGACCACGTGTAAATCCTCCTGTTTGTATTTATGTACTAAAGGGTTAGGCCACACTTGGTAAACCTCAGGCTGAGATCTGAAAATCCAGACTTGCACGTTGTACAAAAGAAGCTCTGTTTTCACAGAGACTGAGCGCTCCCCGGCCCGCCAACACCGATTGGAGATGTAAGTGCTCAGCACCGGGCTCCTTTCTTTCAGTAGCCCTTACTTTAGCTTTACGAGTGTTGGCTGTGTCCACTGTCAACAAAAGACAAGTTCAAATTTAGTCCCTGCCAGGCATGAGAATGTTTTCTTGATTTTTTTTTTCCTCGTTTTGCTTTAATGCCTCTCTCGGAGACGTTCGTTTTAGTCTAAATGTTTCAAGAAAACAAATATCCCCTTTGTAAGGTTGTTTTTTATTGTTCTCCTTACCTTGGTTATTTTGTCTTGATGTGAATATATCAAGCTGCGTGTATTCACATCTGAATGTATGACACATGCTTCTGTTCTTGCTGCTTGAATTAAGCCTGCCTGGATTTTTCTTTGGGATTTTGGATTTGGTTTTTGAGCTGCTTACTTTGCTTCACTCAATCAAAGACTGCTCCTCCAGCCACCTGTCTCTCTGCCTGCTGTGGTGTTCGCTTTCTTTGCAAACCAGAGCTCCGATTAAATGCTTTGGGGTTGGGTTTGTTTGTTTTTCATTCCAATCAGTTCTGGAAGGTTTTTGCACCTACCAGCCTTGTTTGCCTCCTTCCTCCCCTCGAGTTCATCTTGCCCAGCCTCTGTCTGTTGGTCTAATATTTTGATTTCCCTGTTTCAACTTTGTAGCAGATGTTGTTCAGTCTCATGGTGCCGTCTTCATGGAAAGCACGTCCCTGTCCACCCCCATTTCAGCCCCTCAGTTCAGGGGCTTCCGGAGAGCCAGTGAGATCAGCATTGCCAGCCAGGTCTCAGGAATGGCAGACAGTTACACTGCTTCCAACATAGCCAACAGTAAGTGTTTCACCCCTCCGAGACTACCGCTCGCTGCCGCTCCGCTCTCAGCGTCACGCACCGGGCCAGAGCCACGCAGCCTCTGTCTGTCTGTCCGTCTGTCTGGGGTTGTACTTTCCGTTAATCAATTGAAATTGTTCCACGTTCGCCTGGTCTTGCCGTGGTCAGTGCCACGTGTTACCGTATCCCCTGGATCTTTGATACATCGGATTATAACCCAGGGGCCACCGCTGCGTTCTGCACGTTGGACTGTGCTGGCGATAAACTGTTCAGAGAAATACCCTACCTGGTAACTCTGGGCACCGTTCGGCTGCTGAGGGTTAACGCAGAGGGATGTTCCTGTGCTGCCGTGGATAAGTCCTGCAGAACTGGTAGGGATCAGCGCTGCCAGACTGATAACGCAGGATGTGACGTGTGGCTCGATGCGTATCGCTTAAACAAGAACACGCTTGGGTTAGTTATTACTTCTCATTCGAAATTCAGCTCTTCTGTAGCCCGCAGGGCAGCTCAGAGTCAGCCAGTTGTGACCCCTATCCCAGAGCTGAATGAGGAATGAAAGGGATTATTTAAGAATTTGTTATTTTTCCAAGACGTGTATAACTTCGCAGGCAACGCAGTGGAGAACAACGGCCCTTGGTAATGGCTCAGCTCCTTCTTCGTTTCAGCTGAGCTGTGAGATCAGCAGTCTGGGTCCTCAGGCTCCTCTGATAACTCAGAGCAAAAAAGTCTGAAAATCAAACAGATTTTAAAAAACCCACCAAAAAATCCCAAAAAATAGAAAAACCAACAACACACCACAAAAACCTCCAACCCAAACTCTTGTGCCAGAGGGTGGTGAAATTTGAGGTGCGCCGTTCCTGGTAAGGCACGGCTGGCTTCGTCACTAAGTGCTGAGGTTAATAACGCTCCCCGAGGCGCGTTAGTGTCTGTGGGTACCGGTCAGGGGCTGCCGTAACCTCTTGTCCTGTTTGAGGCAACACTCAGCAGCAGGAATAAACCCCTCGAGCTCCGACAGACGAGGTTTTCTTTCCCCAGGCCCATTTGAGAGGTGACGCCGCGCTCCTCGTCTGCGTTCCCGTGTTTGTCCCGGCTGGGACGTCTTGCCGAGCGCTCACTAAATGTTACTCTGCTTGGGAAGGAGGCTCCGGGGAGAGGAGGTGGTTGTGCTGTGCTGGTTCCATGCCCACGGAGAGCTGCCCAGCTCGGCTGGCCGGGAGGGGAAGTGGTTGGTTACCAAGTGTTTACACCAGGGTGATGCGACGGAGGGGTCCTGCTTCTGGCAGGGTCGGGCCCACGCAACGCTTGCCTCTGCTCCCCCCGCCTCTCTCCCTGATTATTTACCTTCTAGTGTGTGTAATCTGTTCCTCCATGCACCTCCCAGCTGTCCAAACCTGTTTCTGAGATGTGAAGGAAGAGTCCGGCCGCGGCGTGGGCTGCACACACCCCCCGACCCCGTGTGCAGCCAGTCCCAAGGGCTGTCACAGCCCCTTCCTTCCCCCCCCGAGTGCCAGCGTGTCCTCCGAGCCCCGGCTCTGGCTTTGCAGCTCTTGGGCTCGACCTGGTTAGTGGGAACATGGAGCTGTGGCATCGAGGGTTGGATGTGTTCCGTGCTTGTCCCGCAAGGAGAGCCGGAGGAAGTCCAGAGGGGCACCGCAAAACCACGGCTCCCTCAGGGCTGCTCTCCGGGGTGCAGCTTCCCTTGCACTGTGATTTCTGGAGGATGAAACAGGTGTGCCATATTAATAAGTGTCATTTCTGCTTTTATTTTATTTTTCCTTTTAGAAACCAAACACCACCTTAATCATTGTAGAGCGTTTAGCCTTCTCTCCCAACTTGCCCTCCCTCACAAATCCCCTACCCAGACCTCGTCCCAGAGACGTAGGCAGCATAAACATGAAATCCCTTCGAAGGGAAGAAAGCTCAAAGGGCCGTGGAGTCAGGCTGCAGACTCTGCTCTTCGGATACCCGACCTGGACATCAAGACAGGTATTCTGGAGAGATCCACTCCGGTGCACCTGCTCTCTCACTCAGTAGTCACACAAGCTCACGACAAATCTCTGCGCTCTCACTGAGGCACTTGCAATTTCTGATTGCGTTTTAACAAGTATTTCTGTCACCTTGCTCCAAAGATCGGTCATAACACGGCTAACAACTTGGCAAGAGCAGGATTCTTCTGGGCACAGTGCTTCTGCCTCCACCACTGTCTTTTGAGCATGGAAGAGTAAATCCTGGCTGCTTCCTACAAAGAATCTGAAATTACCCACCTGGGGACTTGCATGAGAAATGAAAGGTCGGGGCACAACCCGGGAACGGCCAGTTTGGAAGACAGGGAGTCAGAAACGGCTGTGAGGAGGTGCCTGGGTGCTCAGGAAAAGCTGTGTTGATCCATCACCGCCCTCCTGCCCATGGCTCTTCCGAAAAGCGAGGGCCATTGGGATGGGGGTGGCGGGTGCACTTGGCACAGCCTGGCCTGGGCCCCCGGACGAGCTGGTGCCGTACCCCTCTGCACACTGCTGCGGTGGGAGCTTTGTGCGAGTCTCTGGAAGGATCTGGTGGGTCCATTTTTTTAGTTTGGCATCTGTGCTCATCCCCAGCTAGAGTTCCCTTAACAAGAGGGTTTTCTTGGATCGTACCTTACGCCTGGCACCTTTCCTGGAAGCTGGTGAAAAAGGGAACGTTATCACAGAGAAAAACCAAGCCCTTGTCACAGCCCCAGCTTGCAGCCTGCATGCAAACCCAGCTCCTCAGCTCTTTATCCAATCCATCTTCTCTTTCTGTGGCTACTTTTCCAGCCCAGAGTGTGTGGGGGCTTGAGGACTCCTCGCTGCGGGGACAGCAGCCCCCCACCTTTGGGATCAGAGGCTTTGGGCTGAGGTGCGCTCATCGCTGGGGAGTCCAAAGGATGTGTGCGCGGGCAGCGGTCAGGGCTGTGGTGTGCTGGTGTCCCACGGGTGATCGGCGCTGTCGGGCGCTGTGCGCGAGTCATTGACTCCCCGAGGGAGAAACTCTTCTCTGTAATTTGCTCACCCCAAATCCCGATGTGTTTTTTTGGTCCCACGTGCAATGGAGTCCTGGCACCCCTGGACACTGTGGCCACTGCAGAGGCTGGAGGTCTCTGTTGCCTGCAACATGGTAGCCCAGGAGGGCAACCAGGACTTGTTGGGGACTGCTGGTCCCAGCAGCATGTGCCGTACCCTCTGCCTTGTGCCTTTTAGCATCTCACGTGGGCTCCTCGTGTTCAGATCTTCTTCAGTGTGGCCAATATCTGGGTCCTAAAGAGTCTTTTATTCCTTGGAGAAAACTCAAGGGGTTGGAAGCGGGCCCAGAGACGGCCTGGGAATGAACTGCGGTTAGCAGAGCGTACCCCCCTCTTCCTTCCCTCCCTCCCACTGCTCCAGGGAGATGCGTTTCTGTCTTATCTTTTGGCTCATGAACCCTTTCCCCAGACTCTGGACTAACAGCCGATTAATACCTGCCCTCTAGTGCCTTCCTGTTTGCTTCAATAAAGGAGAGCTCAAGTCGGGGGGTCCCCGCGCGTTCCTCCCTTGGTTTGGGCAAACGCTGAGCCCGGGGTCGCTTGCCCCCTCGTAGCCGTGCGACCGGCCAGGTAGCCACATCCCAGCGTACCTGGAGCGAGGAGCCAGAGCCTCGAAACGCCGTTCGTGACGGAGACGGCGCGTGAACCCCCTTTGTCTGAACGAGTCTTTTGCTTCCAGTCGCTGCCAAGTGGTGGGGAACCAAAAGGATCGACTACGCGCTCTACTGCCCCGACGCCCTGACCGCTTTCCCGACCGTCGCCTTGCCGCACCTCTTCCACGCCAGCTACTGGGAGTCCACGGACGTCGTCTCCTTCCTGCTGAGACAGGTAGGATCATCCTCCCTCCCCGATCTCCCTTGGGGTGAGAAGTATCTGGGGCTCTTTGTTTTTCCACTGCGCTCTCGTTAATGCACAGAGATGGAAAAAACATCCTTTGCTGCTGCAGATCCCTGTTCTTCCCCTTCTTCTTGTCCCTCACCTGCGTGGTTAGCGGAGCTGCCCCCCCAGAAACTCCGTGGACGTGAGCTGTTGTGCCTGCTTAGGTTTGGACTGGGGTTTGTCATCAGGAGGTTTCAGACGGGCTCGCCATGGGGTGAGACCAAGGCTGTTTCCTATCACGTCCCGGTGGCAAAAGGCGGTGGCACTTGTTCGTTGTTCTCCGTGTGTGCAGGTTTGGATCTCAAGTCCGAAACTTGAAGGAAACTCCCCAGTGTACAAATAAAACCAGCACCAAATGCGGTAAAACCAAAGGAGAGGGTTTGTATGAGTTGATAGAATTCGGTTCTGTGTTCTGGCTCTCCAAGTTAGCGTGGTCTCCTCTAGGAACTCAGACCATCGTCACCGCCTTGGGATTTAGCGCTCGTTCCTCCAATACAAAGCAGTTCTCCAGGGACTAGGGAAACGGGGATGGCTGGTGTCTGGAGCCTGACATCTCAGACTACCAACCTACGTTTGGCCTGAAATTTAAACATACGGTTTAGAATCTGTTTTTCCTGAGATAAATGTTTTTCCTTCAGTTCCTTGGGGAGGCGGGGGAGTTATTTGCCTTACAAAGTATGAACCCCGAAAGGAACGGTACTTAGAGCATGGAATTGGAAAACAAACCAAACTAAAAGCAACTCTGTGGATTGCGTAGCTCGCTTGGGCTGGCTTTGTGTTAGCTCAGCTGTTAAGCCGTCCCTGCTCTCTTCCAGCCCCCTCGCCTGCAGCGCTCAATTATTTATGATGCTGTTGGCAAACTCCCTTTCAGCGCTGGCTTCCAAATCGTGTGGGAGCCATAAACAGCAGCGATGGCAGTGCTGGTGGCAGCTGAGCGGCAGCGATAATCCAGCGAGACCCTTTCTTCCCGGGCTGTATCTAGCCCAGCGAGACGTCTCCGTGCTTGCCCACACCTTGCTGGATCAGCTGCCGTGAAACCCCAGCGCCGTATCGAACTCAGGCTCACGGGGCTGGAGAGAGACAGACCCGTAATTGGGCCTGAGTGGGAACAGACGTGGCAGTCTCGTACACAAAATGCTCCGCTCAAGAAATAGCCGATTACTCACGATTCAGCCCAAACCTGGGTCTGTAGCACAGTGTGGGGCTTTGTATCTTGGGGCTTGAGGTACCTCTGCACCCCTTCAGACCCTCCCCAGTGGTCTGGCACCCTCCCCTCACCCACTGTCTCTCTACTTCTCGTCTCTGCCTTGAGTCAGGGGATTTTCTCATCCCCCACCCTCTCGCTGTCCCCCCGAGCACCACGCCGCTTCGCCCCCAAACAAGGACTTGTTCCTCATCACCTTTGAAAGACAAAATGTAAAAGTAAGCTGTGGAGTAGTTTTAGCCTCCGAAGATCAAATCTTGTTAAAACGAGCCTTGAAATAGATTCCTGATTTAAATAATTTTCAGTAAAACCTGTTAGTTTGGTTACCTTGGCTTTCCATGAGCTCCCTCCCCAGCAGGCCCATCCTCCCTGGGTCCTTTTTCCATTTCTCTGGAAGAAAACCAGCCTCGGCGCTGCGGCGCGAGCCGGCGCGGGTCAGCACACCGCCGCCCGGGTCAGCTGGGGAGCTGCTCACGCACGCGGTGTGTTCAAGACCTTGTAAAAGAGCCCACGTTTAAGAGCCTTCCTAAATTTTTGGCAGGATTGGGTTAACTAAGGACTGCTGCTGTTTTCGGGGTTCTCCGTGCAGGGTCACCCCCCAGCCTTGCAGCAGGCTTCGAGGTGCCCCCTTGCCTTTGGGGGTTATTCTTCCTTTTGCCTCCTGGAGCGTAAGAGCGATCTGGGTAGGATCTAACCTTCCTCCTTCCAGGTTCCTGCTTCTCCATCCTTGCTTGTGCCCTGGGGACATGTAGGAATTGCCCCAAAGGCTGGCTGCTGGGCATCACTTTGCCCCCTCTCAGGTCCCAGTGTGGTGACATCCCACCAGTACAGAGTCCTTGCGCTCTGTCAGTCTCGGAGGTAAGGTCAGGACAGACGGACAGACACCCTGAGCTCTGCCTCGTGCGTGGCCAGGCCTTGGACACCTGCGTGTCTCCACGGGGGTCACATCAATGGCTTTGTCTCTCCTTACAATGAGAGGGGCAAAAGCCATGGCACAGGAGCAGTCCAGAACGTGCTCAAAAAGAAATAAGGAGCTGAGGGAACGGCACCCGCTGCCATGAGACTGTCAGAGCAGCCGGTGCCGGATCTGGTATGGGAACAGCAGAAAACGTGTGTTTGAAGGAGACGGGTCCAAGTGGCTGATGTCTCCCTGGGCTTTGTCATCCCGCAGGTGATGAGGCACGAGAACGCGAGCGTTCTGGAGCTGGACGGGAAGGAGGTGTCCGTCTTCACCCCCTCCAAGCCTCGCGAGAAGTGGCTCCGCAAGAGGACGCACGTGAAGCTCCGGGTAAGGGTGGGTTTGGGGCTGGCTCCGCGGCAGGGGATGTGCTGGGGGGTTCCATTTGGGCTTCAGGAATGGCACTGGAAGCGGCCAGCGTGGGCACGGCTGTGTGTGTCCACGGCAGAGACAGGATCGCGCTGCGCCGGTGATTGTATAGTGGTTAGCGATTATATCCTGCCCGTGTGGCTGTGCAAGAGCAACCCAAAAGGTCTGCGCCAGCAAGGCCTCTTGGCCTTGAATCTGTGGGAAATGCAGAAAGCGTTGGCCCTGGGTCAGGGCAAGGGACCGAATGTCTTTCAGAGTCCAACGATGCAAGTTCTCTGCTCAGTAAACGCCCTTCGCTCCCGGGGAATGTCTCCAGTTCCCGAAAGAGGGCAATTCCCGGTTAGAGCTGGAGCAGCGTCAGCACGTTTCTCTGGCAGCTGCTCGTGTTGTCTCGTAAACCCAAAGTGAGGGTTAATAGATGGTCTCAGAGTGGCACGTGCGGAGAAGCCCCAACGCCGCTTTGTCGGGTTGTATTTGGCACTGCCCTGTGAGGCTGCCCGTCGCTCCACTCTTACCCATCTCTTTTTGATTCCCCTTTCCCTCTTGACCGGTGCAGAACGTCACAGCCAACCACCGGATAAACGACACCATCGCTAACGAGGATGGGCCCCAGACCTTAACGGGAAGATTTATGTACGGTCCGTTAGATATGGTCACGCTCACGGGAGAGAAGGTACTGTCTGCTCTGGGGGTCGCGCACCACGCGGGGGACGGGGAGCGGGACAGAGGCGGTGCCTTGGTCCCGGATGGGGTTTGCGACCCTCGTGTCTTGGCCAAGTTCCCCTGCTCAGAGTTGTTGGTGCCCCCTGCCAGGAACAGCGTGCGTGGTGGAGGTCTCCACCACCGGGGCCGGTTTCCTTCCAGCATCCTGATGTCCGGGTGCTTCTCAGCTCAGACCTGTGAAGCGCCGAGGGTGGAAGGGGCCTGGGTGGGCCATCCCCGCGCCTCTTCCACTTGTCCCTGTCTTCGGTGCTGTTGTTGACCCAGCCTCGCCGTCTCCCCAGGTGGACATTCACATCATGACCCAGCCGCCCTCCGGGGAGTGGGTTTACTTCGACACGGAGATCAGCAACAGCAGCGGCAGGATTTCTTACGTCATCCCTGAGAACCGGCGCCTGGGCATCGGCGTGTACCCCGTGAAGATGGTGGTCAGGTGAGGTCCCCTGCGGTGCCCTGGCTTAGTTTGCAAGAGGGACACGAGTGGATTTTGATGGCTGTAGAATACGGTCCCTCCCAGTGGGGCAGCTCCGATCGCCGGGTGGGTTCAGAGCCAGCAGGGACAAAGCTGTTTGTACTCCGCAGCTCTAAGAGGAAGATCCACGTTTTGTTCTAACTCCTGCATCATCGCCAGGATGGTGACTGAGCTCCCGTTGCAGGAGGAGCCCTTCTGCACCACAGAGGCCTCGCGGTCACCTGCGAACCGGCACAACGGAGCGTATTTTAAAGACCATAAACTTGCCCTTGAGGGACCGAACTTTGTACTTGCGATAATTCACAGCGCAGAGGCTCCAGCTCAGCTCCAGTTGCTGGTGCTGAGCTCTGGAAAGGGCAGGAGGAACCAACTTCTCAGTGGTGAACCCAGCAATGGTTTTTGGGGGTATTTTATTTTTTTGAGGCACTGACAGCAGGGCTTTGGAGTGTTTCCATCCCCACTTTAACCCAGCAGCCCGCATGTGGTGTCTGTCGCTGCTGTGAGTGAGGGTGGCATCGCTGTTAGCACCTTTGGGCCAGGTTTAGGTGTTGCTTTGGGTTTGTGGTGCGCTGCCAGACTTGGCGATACCTCCTGAATATCTTACAAGTACCCGCATCCCTTTCAGGGGTGACCACACGTACGCAGACAGCTACATCACGGTCCTGCCGAAGGGGACAGAGTTCGTGGTGTTCAGCATCGACGGCTCCTTCGCAGCCAGCGTCTCCATCATGGGCAGCGACCCCAAAGTCCGCGCCGGAGCGGTCGACGTTGTAAGGTCAGTGGCAGCGGCCGGGCCGGGCGGTTTGTTTTACGCTGGGTCGAGGTCTGCCATCCACTGACTTGTGCCTTTCCTTCTAGGCACTGGCAAGACCTCGGCTACCTCATTATCTATGTCACGGGCCGCCCCGACATGCAGAAGCAGAGGGTGGTAGCGTGGTTAGCACAGCACAACTTCCCCCACGGGATCGTCTCCTTCTGCGATGGGCTCGTTCACGACCCGCTGCGGCACAAGGCCAACTTCCTGAAGTCCCTTATCACCGACGTAAGCCTGGCTCTGCTGAAATATGATCGTAGCATGGGCTTAGGTTGCTCCTCGTCCCGTTGCCCCTGTCAGCACCTGGCTCTTGGCAGCAGCGGGACACGCAGCGGAAGATTAATCTGTTCATTTTGTTTTCATCCTTTTATTGCTCTACAAAAGTGTCTGCGCTGTTAAATGGGCTCTGCTCTGCTCCGTTTCACCGCTGGTCCTTCCAACACCAAATGCCTGTCGGAATGGAGGCAGCAGCACCTCCCTTCCCCACACGTGCGCTTCTGTCACCTCCTTGGTGGCTTTCTGGCTGCCCGTGGTGGAACCAGCAGGTCTGAGAGGGCACGGAGCTGCTGCAGGAATGGCTTTGCACCACAGCCCTGGCGGGAGACTCTGCAGCAGTGTCGTGCTCCGAGGGCTGGAGCCCCTCTGCCCTGGGGACAGGCTGGGGGAGTTGGGGAGTTCAGCCTGGAGCAGGGAAGGCTCCAGGGAGACCTCAGAGCCCCTTCCAGTGCCTGGGGGGGCTACAGGAAAGCTGGGGGGGGGCTTTTTCCAAGGGCAGGGAGTGACAGGACAAGGGGTGACAGGTTTAAACGGAAAGAGGGAGATGGAGATGGGCCATCAGGAAGGAATTCTTCCCGCAGAGGGTGGGGGGCACTGGGATGGGTTCCCAGAGAAGCTGTGGGTGCCCCATCCCTGGGAGTGTCCAAGGCCAGGCTGGATGAGGCTGGGAGCAACGTGGGCTATGGAAGGTGTCCCTGCCCGTGCCAGGGGGTGGCACTGGGGGGGCTTTGAGGTCCCTTCCCACCCAAACCGGTCTGTGACTCTGTGGCTGTACCTGCAGCAGCACAGCTGGCGGAGGGGAATGCTCCCCGCTCACGGTTACTGCACGGGGGGTTGCAAGTGGCTCCTGTCACCCAGTGACACGCAGACAGTGAAGTGTGCGGCGTCCCTGCCCCCCACAGACCTCAGGGAAAGGCTGTGGATCAGCAAGCGGAGAGCTGCTTTCGTGTTGCTGTTACTCCTCTTGCTCTGGGCTGTAAACATCCCCGGCTCTGTTAATTAGCACTTTGCACAGCGGTGCGTTACCCAGCTGGGAACTTACATAAGTTATTGACCTGAGAATCCCACAAATGCTATTTTAAACAAAAAAAAAGGCCCTGCCTGTTGAGCAGCACGGGGCGCCCATATGTCCTGACCGCGTGTTGCTTTCTCTCCCTGCAGCTCCACATGAGGATCCATGCGGCGTACGGATCTACCAAGGACATCTCCGTGTACAGCTCCATCAGCCTCCCGCCCACGCACATCTACATCGTCGGCCGACCCACCAAGAAGCTGCAGAGCCAGTGTCAGGTAGGAGCCAGCTTGTCGGAGCCCGGGAGGGGCTGCCACGGGAGAGCGACAGGAATTTGGTCACCTTACGGATGACACGAGCTAGTGTTTGCCAAGAGGACGGGAACAGTCCCACGTACCAGGACCCACCACATAAGTCTGGGTGGTTCTGTGTCTCCTGTGTCACCCCAGAGACGGCACAGCCAACGCCTTTGGCTGCTGGTGGCTGTTGGGGAATTCCAGATGTTGGAGAGGGACTTTTTCCAAGGGCAGGGAGTGACAGGACAAGGGGTGACGGGTTTAAACTGAAAGAGAGATTGAGATGGGCCATCAGGAAGGAATTCTTCCCGCAGAGGGTGGGGAGCACTGGGACAGGTTCCCAGAGAAGCTGTGGGTGCCCCATCCCTGGCAGTGTCCAAGGCCAGGCTGGATGAGGCTTGGAGCAACCTGGGCTAGTGGAGGGTGTCCCTGCCTGTGGCAGGGGGTGGCACTGGGGAGGCTTGAAGGTCCTTTCCAACCCAGACCAGTCTGTGATCCTATGAAGTGTGTCCCATCCCTCTCACGCCTGTCCTCCTCCCTCGTGTCTCGCAGTTCATCACCGAGGGGTACGCGGCCCACCTGGCCCAGCTGGAGTACAACCACCGCTCGCGCCCCGCCAAGAACACCACGCGCATGGCGCTGCGGAAAGGCAGCTTCGGGCTGCCCAGCCAGACCGAGTTCCTGCGCAAGAGGAATCACCTGCTGCGGACCATCTCCTCCCAGCCTTTGGCCACCAGCAGCAGCGCCGGCCACCGCCCCGAGCGCACCCAGAGCCAGTCCGACAGCGACAAAGAGAGGGACAGGGAACGCAGCCAAAGAAGCATGAGCATCGCCACGGGGTGCTGGGGCCGGAGCGCGGCATCCCGGCTGGAGTCTGGCCTCTTGGGGCAGAAGTAGCCAGGCCGGAGCGACTGTCGGCTGCAGCCATCGGAGGAGAAAACAAAAGGGAAGAGGGATGAGGCCGGCGTTACGGGCTGGAAGGGTAAATATGGTGCTACTCTAATAACATCGTGGTATTCTGGGAAGAGACGGGATGTTTCCCACGCAGAACGTGCAGGCCTTGCAGCGGGAGCGTCAGGTTTGTGCAGCACGAGCCCAAGGAACAGCTGGAAATCGGGGGGAGGAAAGTGTCCAGGTCAGGATCGCGCTCTCTCCTGCCTCCTTCTCTTATCCAGGTTTAGTGACTGTAAATACGTGCCTCCTCGCCTCGTTAGCCATCGCTCCGATACGCGTGACCGAGCGCTGTCCTCAGAGCCGCAGGGGCTGGGGAGCTCCTTGGTTGTCCCGGGAGTCAGAGCGAGGCGCCCTGCGGGTGCCGGCAGGGGTGGGGCTGGGGCTCGGGACGCGGGTGCCGTTCCCCCAGCACAGACGGCCCCGAGCGAGGGATTTACCGTGGGCTGCGCCAGGCAGAGCAGCCAAGAGCTTTACCTGTGCCGAGCCTGGAGCTGAGCCGCCTCCCCAAGGAGCACACGCGGTGGCAGAGCAGAAGGACGTATCGACGCTGTTGGTAGAGGCAGAATATCGGCAGGTTCACGCCCAGAAAGCGGGGTCGTCGTTATTACTGTTATTTCTTAAAGAGACCTTCTAGAAGCCGATGAATTTGATGCGTTGACCTATTCAAAGAGGAATACAAGCTATTTCGTTTGAGCTGTTACAAACCTCAGACGCGTAACTTGCTGTTAAATCTCCAAATACTCTCGCTGTCCGTTATTTCCAAAAGTAACCGCCGTACGTTTGGAAACCGCTGGAGGTTCTCGGCAGCCAGATCGCATCGCAGTTCTCATCCAAACGCAGGGTCCGACTCTCTCAACGCCCACCTCCGAGACGGTTTCTTCTTCCCAGGTTCTCGCCAAGGGCAGTAGCAGCTTTCCCCGGAGCTGGGCTCGCTGTTACCTGTGGTCACGGAGCTGTAAAACCTCGTTGTTCTTTGCACTGACGATTTTTAGAACGGAAACTTGTTACCGTCTCATGTAGCTACACCCGACCCTTTGTAGTGCATGACCACGAGATACCGCTAAGCCAGGGGGCGCGTGTGTGTACGTACGTGCACGCGCGTGTACATATGTAAATGTGTAGATTTAAACCAACGGATCTCTGCAGCTTTTCCAGCAGCGAGGAGACTGGAAGGAAGCGTGCCAGCGCTGTCGGGCAAGCGTCAAAAAAGGCCGGATCGTAATTTCCCTGCTGTTTCCCAGCGGGCGTGCCTGAGCCGGCGGTTTGCGCGCCGCTGGAGCGAGCCGGGGCCGGGTGCGTGGCAGAGGGCAGCCGCCGGTGCGCGGGGCGAGGCGCTCGCTGCTGGCCGGCACCCCCGGCGACAGCGGGACGTGCGGGAACGGGAGCGCGTGGCCGCGCAGCAGCGGAGGAGGACGGTGCCTAGAGCGAGGGCAGCCAAAAAGCCCCTTAGTCCTGTCCCTCCCGGGTCGGCCTGGCCGTGGCGAAGGGCCCGGTTCCCTCCTTGCACACGCTGCTCGGGGCGTCCCCCCCGGGGGAGCCGGGTGCCCATTTACAGGCTCCGGTTGGCCTCTTCCCGTGGGGATTTTATAGCCCTACCGAGCTCCCCGCCTGCGCGTAACGCTGCGTCCCCCCCGCTCTCCTGTCTTTGTATCACTTTCTACTTCCCAGGATCTTCTTTATAACGCAGAATTTTTTAGACTGGCTGCGTCCTTTTGTTACCCGTTCCGACCCGAAGCGCAGGACGGCCGCGCCGAGACACCCAGCACTGTGAACGCTGCTCCGCGCCGCGGCGGCAAACCGAACTCGGCAGACGCCCAAGGGAGGCCTCGCGGGTTCGCGGCGCTGGGGGGGGTCGAAGCGGGGGCAGAGGGGGGACAGCGCGGAGCTGCTGACGCCGTCGCGCTCCAGGCCGGCTGCCCGCCGCCTCGCCCGCGTCCCGCAGCCTGACCGCAAAGCGTCGCGCCGCTTCTCTTGGGTCGACGTTCGGTCGCAGGATGCCCCCGATGCCTTTTGGTACCCAGAGCTGACTTCCCGTTCTGCCGACTCAGCTGGGCTCCCTCCGGATGTGCCCCCAGAGCTCGCTGGGCCCAAACCCAACGTGAACTGCCCCAGCCTCGTGCCAGCGGGACGTGGGGTCAGCCGCCGCCCGAGCAGGAAGCCGCAGTCCCTCCTGGGGGGTCGCCCAGCCCTAGCACGCAGCAGGTTCCCCACGTGTGGGTACGGCCTTTGCAGAGGCGGACTCTCCTGCGAGCCCCGCCGAGGCGCGAGCCGTGTGTTTCCCAGCGCTGACGAGGTCACGCTCCCTGACGTGTAGATAGTGTCAAACGGGCGAGTGTAAATGTTCAGCGTGGAAAGTGGATATATAAAATGCAGAGTTATTTATTTACGTAGAGGGAAAAAAATACGTCTGGAGGGACTGGAACCTTCAGGGTTTATTCATCTTTAAAAATGTAGCTTTTTGTTTCAGGCATTATGTACAAAGCAATTATTTTATGGACCAAGTTTACCGTGACTGTCAAGGGATGCAGAAGTGCAATACGATACTCACCTCTCCATCACCCCACGTGTGGAACAGCCACTTCCCGGTTAGACTGACAATCACAGCACCCTCCTCATCCTTTGTTGAGCTTCTTCAAACTTGCCCGGGGGGGGTCCTTTTCCCTGGCCCCCTCCCCCCAGGTCTGTTGGCACCGTACGGATCCGGCGCGGAGAAGCGATTGCGGAGCAGGACAGCGCTGCTGCAGTAAACCAGGTGAGGGGGTGCAGCTGCCAGGAAGGAACGCCACCGGGTTTCTCTCCGCCGATGCAGTCCGTCGGAGTCTGCGTCGCTCTGTCCTCAGCCGCCCCCACCCGGCACTCATCTCTCCAAAGCGAAGATCCACGTGCCGCTCACTCACGGAACAATAGCAATAGTTTAACCCTGTGTCTGTCACCTGTTCGTTCCCAGCCGTTCCGGAGAGCCATGCGCGCGCCCCGCTGCCTTCCCGCCTGCGCGGAAGAGGATCCGTTTGGATGCACCGAGGGGAAGGCAAACGTCGATTCCATCCTTAGCAAAGGGGCGCTGTCAGGTTACACCCCCGATTTGTCTGTTAGGAGTCACCGTCCGCTCTGAAGCGGAAACCCGGGCGGTTGGTCGTACTCCTCCCTACGCCCCGGCGGCCATCGGTGCGGCCGGCCAGCCGCGCCCTCTCTGCAGCCCGGGACACGAGCACAACGCAGCCCGTGCCGCGCGGGCCGCCTCCGTCCTCGGTTTTTGTCGGTCCCGTGGGAATCAAACCGCCGCGGAGCTCAGATTTTTTTATACAAAGCAGCTTTTTGTATTACGGTTGGGCCAGACTTTCTACCTGACGCTGTCCCTTGCAAGTCTTTTCAGGAGGAGCCCACGCGCTCCCTCCGCGTTGCTGTCCCAGGTTTGCTGGGTCAGTCAGGTGAGGCGGAATCCTAATACCAAAAAGCGTTTACAGCGTCGGAAACGCGAGCCGAGAGCGGTAACTCGCCAGAGGGTTACTGACGAACCCCCGCTCCGCCCAGCAGCCGCCGTGCTTGCTGTAGCAGCCCCTTCTTCAGGTATCGCCGCCGTGTGCTGCATTTCCTGTTAGTTCTAGAAGCCTTACGGTCCCTCCCCGTGTCCTCAGCACCCTCCGCCCCCCGATACCCTCGACTGTCCATTTTATATTCCGACGACGTTAGTTATATTTATAAAAAATGGCTTTAGGGGTAACGGACGCGCGCGGGGAACCACGGAGGGCGTGCCCGAGGGCGTCGGCGGCCGCGCCGGCAGCGCCCGCGTCGTGGGTGACTCGCTCGCGTGTGACGAACCTTCCGTACAACTTCCTCCTCCTCCTTGCTGTTAGTGCATCGTTCCAGCGCCTGGGTGTGCTTTGTGTACAGTGTCATTGTGAGTTACAGATTAAAGACATGGGAAGGCTCGGGGCTCTCTTGCGCTTTATTTTTGGGAGGCTCTAGAAAGAGACAAGTCACAAAACCCAAGAGGTGAGCGGGGGCCGGTTTAACAGGGTTACAGCGACAACGCGGATGGACCCGTCTGCCCTCTGACCCACCTGTCCTTCTCGTTTGGGGCTGGTTTTTTACAGTTTGCAGGTTTGGGACTTTGCAGCTGGCGGAAAGGCCAGCTCTTCGCTTCGCAGCGGCCGCTGCCCCAAGGATCCCAGAGCCCGGGGTCTGCGCTGCGGGGAAGGGGCACGACAGGCTGCGAGGCGTGGCTGCTCCTCTCTGAGTGGGGTGAGTAAGCATGGGGCACGCAGATCCAGCAAGGAGGGGGCCAGGAGCAGCCCCTGAAGGGCAGACGCGGCACGTCCCCTGTGCTGGCCGCAGCGCTGCCTCCTGCCCACCAAAGCCCAGAGCTGAGGGGCGGCAGCACCTCTGGGTGCTCAGCGCCAGCGAGCCTGTCCCTGGGTGCCGCTGCGCTCCTCTGGCCTCGGGAGGGACATGGGGGCAACCTGGTCTAAGTGTGTTACAGCCACGCTGGCCCCAGTCCGGAGGGGAGGGGAGAAGCTGTTTACTGGGAGGCGTGAACCATTCAAGCTGTTCTTCCCAGTCCGTAACTTACAGAGTGGCTGGAAACTGCCCCAGGGAAAGCGTCTCAATGTGGTGCTGTCTGCGCGGTCCAGAGAAGGAGGCCGACGCCTGGGCTGGCAGCAGGACCGGCTCCCGGCACAGCTGGCGTGCTCACTGCAGCATCCCCGACCTCAGCTGGAAGGCCAGCCCGTCCCCCCGGGTGGCCTGCTGCGAGGGGACAGACGCGGGCACTCAGCACCGCCTGCCCTGGATGAGGGACCGCGGCACCCACCCACGGGGACCCCTGCGGAGCTACCGGGGCTTGGTGTGCCCTGGCAGAGTCACTGGGGTCCCTCGGGAGGCACGAAGGTACAGAGGTGGCACGTCCCCCCTTACCTTGTTAATCTCCTTGTGCCTCTCCTTACTGACGATTTCTTCCAGTACCTCTCCATCTCCCTTAATCAGCCTGGAAGACAAGCACAGGGCCACGAGCCCTGGGGCTACCGGCAGGTTCCTGCTGGCCACCCAGTTTCCCTGCTCAGAAGGCGCTGACCCCCACCCCGGGGGCTGCTGCGCCCCGGCGCAGCCGCCAGCTCCCTCGCGGCGGGGCCGGGCGCTGGGCTGCTGCGCCCCGAGGCAGGGCCAGTGCCAACCTACCCCCCAGGGTGCCTCTTCCTGGCCGCACCAAGCTGAAACAGCGCGGCACGCTTTGCCCTTGCTCTTGGAGGGGCTCGCGGCACCACCCCCCTCCTGCACGGGCCAGCCCCACGGATGTGGGCACCGGCCCTGCGCGCAGAGCCAGTCACGCCTGCGCCCGGCAGGAGCGAGCGCTCGCAGTACGAGCGTCTCCTGCCGCCCCGCCATCTGCAGAGGCTTTGCCGTCAGCAGCCGCGGCCCCCACCCCTGCAAAGGGGACCCCTTCCTTTGTCACGCAGAGTGCAGGTCTGGCCCTGGCTACCCCAGAAAACCGCAGAGCGAGCGGTTCAGAAGCAGGAGCCAGTTTGGGCCGGAAAGGCAGCCAGCCCGGGGAGCACCTTGCTGAGCAAATTCCGAGCGGCGTCGGAGGCGGCTCACACCTCCGAACGTGAACAGAAATCTAATCGTCTTCGTTATGTGCCTCAGGGGGAACCGACCTTTGTTCCGTGCCTCCCTGAGCCCCGCAGGCTGCCTGCTATTTTAAGGCTGGACTTGTCATACCCAATTCTCCTCAGCGTGCTGTTTTCTGCTTGCTGGGAAGATGCAGTTTATTAAAAACTGGGTCATTTGCAGCTAAACGAACTGCGGTTTGATTGTCTGTAACCCCAAGGGGCACACACGCTCCCTCCTCCCTTGCACCCGCATGCATGGGAGCGGAAAGGCG
This sequence comes from Rhynochetos jubatus, assembly GCA_027574665.1. Classification (NCBI taxonomy): domain Eukaryota; kingdom Metazoa; phylum Chordata; class Aves; order Eurypygiformes; family Rhynochetidae; genus Rhynochetos; species Rhynochetos jubatus. The sequence goes on along the minus strand of CM050666.1, from coordinate 15,302,503 downwards.
AGTGGGGAAGCAGTGGGGTGAGGTGGCAGCCGCCCCCGGCTCCTGCTCTGCCCCACAGGTCCCATTCCACGGGGACAAGCGGAATACTCAGCACAAGGAACAAACCTCCGGCAGCAGGGAGTGCTGGTGTCCGCATCCCACAGCTCCTGGTCGGGCATCCTCCAGGACTCGGACCCGTTCAACACGGATGGGGATGGACACCCCACCGCCCTCTCCCCAGGGATCGTACCTGGTTCTCCCCGTTTCGGGATCCACGACTCTCCTTATGACACTCTGCCTCGCGTCCCATTCTTCCTTGGTCATTGGCTTCATGGCCTGGATTCGGGATTTTTGTTCGTCTGTCAAAACTGGAACGGATCGGTTCATCGGCGCCGTGCTCGGGGGGCCGGTTCCCGCCCGCGGGGCACAGCCCCACGCCCGCAGCGCACACGCGCGCCTGCCGCGCCAGTGCCACAGCACCTTTTAGGTTGGAAAAGACCATTAAGATCATCAAGTCCCACCATATCCCGGTGGTACTCGGGGTTCAGGGATGAGCGACACCAAGGAAGGGCCGCCTCACGGCCCAGAGCTGGTACCAGCTTTCCCAGTGTGTTACAGCGCCTGCCGCCTGCCATTCGGCCCCGCTGACACCTACCAACTACACCTAAACACAAACGGACCTCTGAGCGTGGCTCCTCACCTTTGCTCGGCGCGGTGCGAAGGCAGCCGCAGCACGGAGCAGGGAGGAGCGCCAGGAGCTCGTCCCGACACACAGCCCGGCTTCCCCCAGACCCCTGGCGTGGGTGGGTGCCAGCGAGGGCGTCTTTCCCCAGCGCGACGCTCGCGCGCACGGGCTTCAGGGGGAGGGAAGCGCCACCGTTACCTGGTCCGGAGTCCACCAGGGATTCCTTCTGCCACTGCTCCAGCGAGGGCCCGGGCATCGCTTCTTCCTTGGCTTTCTCCTCCTTGGCCCCGTCCTTTGACTTCTTTTTTGATTTCTTCTTTATTTTCTTCTCCTTCTTCTTCTTCTTCTTCTTCTTGTCTTTCTGTTTCGCTCGCTTCTTTTTGCTGTGTCGACTCTTCTTCGTTTTGGAGTCACTGTCACTGGAACCTTCGGAAGAGGAGCTGGAGGAAGAGGAGGACGAGGAGGAGCTGCTGGATGAAGATGCTGTCTCCGAGGAAGAGGTACTCGCCTTCCTCTTCTTCTTGTCCTTGTCCTTTCCTTCCTTCTTCTTTTCTGCAACGCGTAAGACGAGGTTGAGCGAGCAGCTCTGGCCCCGCGGCAGCAGGGATGCTGGCCAGCCCCCCCCGCCTGGTTTCCTTCTTGCCTGACCAGCAACGCCCCCAGACGCCGGGGCACAGAGCCCTCCGTGCCGACCCAGCGCAGTGTGCGGTGCCGGGCCAGCACGCCGAGGGGCTGCAGGGCTCCGCACGAGGCTAAAATGGGCGCAAGGCGCAGGGCAAGGCGGCAGGCACCCGTTCAGCTAAAAGCAGGGACCCTCTTCTCCCCCCTGGCCCCCCTCCCACCTGCCCCAGGCCCTTTTCCCACCTTTTCCAGGTGCTGCCGAGCTCGACTTGTGCCTGTGAGACCCAGAGGTTGGCTTCCTCGGGGGGGAGTTGCTGCCCCGGTGTGAGTCCTTGCTGCTTTTCCTCCTTTTCTTCTCCTTCTTCTCCTGTCTGCTCCGAGAATTGCTTTCGCTCCTGCTCCGCGATCGCTTCCGAGACCGGCTGTGGGCCATCGTGCGTCAGCCCCTGGGGGGAACAGCTCACATCAGCGCTGCGGGACAGACACCCCGCTCGGCAGCAACGCGTCCGGCAGCCCCAAACACCTTCGATCCGACCCTGGGCTGAGCGGCCCTGGGCTGAGCGGCCCTGGGGGACCTGCTCCCGTTAAACGCCCTCTCGCCGAGCTCCCGCCGCGCGGGGGTGGGTTGGGGCTCCCCGTCACACAGCTGTGCCCGAACCGAATTTCACCGGCCCCCAAAACGGAGCCCGCAGCGGTGAGCCGGGGCCGCGCTGGCACAGCAGCGCTGCCATCCCGGGGGCAGCCCTCGCCCACCTCGAGACGACCCTCTGCGAGCAGGCTGGGGGTGAAGCCTCCACCAGCCTTGCCCCACGCTTCTCACGTTCGTCCCGAGAGGCGACGACTAACTGGGCTGGTCCCCGCCGGGGTCGGGGTGCGCCGGCAGCGCTGTGCCCCACGGGAACGGGCAAGCCCCGGCAGCCCCGGGGAGGGCGCCGCACCCGCGGACACGCAGGCAAAGGCGCGATGGACGCGCGGAGTCAATCACCCCGTTATTTAACGTGCCGAGGGCAGGCCCGAGCCGAGGGGAGGAACGCGTTCTGAACGCTCCGGTTTGCTTTCAGCAAACCGATTACGCCTTGAGCTGGCACCGCCGGCCGCCAGCCCGACCGGCCGCGGCAGCCACAGCCCAGAGGCGGCGTGACGTACGCCCTCGTTGACTTCAAAACCAGACGGGCACCGTGGCAGCGCAGTGCCCGGGAACCGCGTTCCCACCGCCCGTTCCCGCTGCTGCGCCTCGCTGCCGGCACCTTTCCCGCCTCGGCCTTCCCAAGCCGCGACGCGCTGCCCAGTGAACGAGGCCTCCGACTGATTTCCCACCGGGAACCTCGGCCAGGAAAAACCCCAAATAACCCAGGGCCACATTTCCTACATTTCCTGAGGATCAGCGTCTTCCACCCACGCGCTGGCAGCAGCTCCGGGGCCGTGCCGGCTCAGGCCCGCACGGATGCGGAGCTGGGCACACAGGAGCGGCCCGGCGAGCCCGGGGTGACGCTGTGGGGAGGGGACGGGCCCCGAACCCACCACGGCAGCCCCCCAGACTGCTCAGCCCCCAGACCTGGGGTCTCACCTCCACTCTGCTACCGGCGGCGGGGCGGCTCCTCCTGCCCACCCAGCTTCGCCCAGGCCTGGCCCTTGGTGGGGAGCCCGGCTGCTGCCGTGCCCCAGCCGGAGGGACACCCCTTCCCTCCCGCCCCAACGCAGGGAGCCGGCGGCGCGCTGGCCCTTTAAAAGCCCAACACGAGGTGCGCTGGCCCTTTAAGGGCCCAACACGAGGTACGCTGGCCCTTTAAGGGCCCAACACGAGGTGCGCTGGCCCTTTAAGGGCCCAACACGAGGTACACTGGTACTTCAGGAGCTCCACACGAGGTGTGCTGGCCCTTTAAGAGCTCACTACTAGGTGTGCTGCCCCTTTAAGGACGCGGCCCTGCGTGCCCACCTCTTTCCCAGCACCCCCCCCCCCGCCTGAGGGTGCCACGGCAGCGCGCACGCGTGTGCCCGTCCGTCCCCGCGCCCCGGGGGTCCTCAGCCGCGTCCCCAGGCCCCGCCGCAGGGGAGGGAGGGGGGAAGGAAGGACTCACCCACCGCGCCGGGCCGGGCCGGCCTCCCGCACCGCCCCGCGGGACCGAGCGGGGCACCCGCCGCCGGCTCCGCCCTGGCCTCCCCCACAACTTCCGGCCGCCGCGCGCGGGCCCGGCGGGCAGCAGGGCCGCGCACTTTGGTTCCGGGGCCCGCACTTTGGTTCCGGGGCCGAACTCGCCCTTCGGCTTCATTTTTGGGGCCAAATGGAGGCGCAGCTCGGAACCTCCACCGCGTCCTGCTGAAGGAAAGGAAGCCCTCGCGGCTGGTGTTCGCTCAGGCACAAAGGAAGGGCCGGGTTCCCTCCCCAGGTGCGATTTTAAGGCGTTTTGCTGATGGCAGGTCCGCCAGCGCCGCGTGCCAGCCGCACCCGCGGCCCCACGCGCAGCACATTCCCGGGAGGGCCGAGATCCGCACCTTTCGTGCCCGCTGGAGCAGCCGGGGCCAGCACCGACCGTGTGAGGCCCGCGCGCTGCCGCCCCGGCGGTTGGAAACGTGAATGAAAACGGCGCAGGTGACGCCGGGGGGACACGTCCACCCCGTCTTCACCTGCCACGGGGCCGGGCGCAGCCGCCCAACCGACAGCTGTGCGGCTGCTTGGCGTTTGGTTTAGAGGTGGGAGAGGCGGGGCTCTCAGCCAGCCGGCAGCAGGACGGGAAAAGCCCTTGAACGCTGCCGGGGGACGGTGGTGCCCGTCAGGGGGTCCCAGGCCCGCCCGCACTGTGGCAGGTCCCGTCTCTTTTCGCCTGTTCCTGCAACTAACGGGAGTCGAGCGCACGCTCTCGGCTTCCTCCGCCGAGTTTGGCCCGGCTGCGGGCAGCTCCCAGAGCTTTGCCTCCTCTGAAAGGGAAATTTCTGTTCAGAAGGGCTCACGGAGGCCTGGAGAGATCCTCTCAGCCACCGAGAGGTGGGATCAGCTCTCCCGGTATTGCTCCCGGGATCCTTCTGAGCCCGGGTTAGGTAAACTGACGGTAATTCCACCCCACTCCCAGCAGCCTGTTGTGAATCTCCTGTATCTCGCTTCTGAGCAGATCCTTCCCCGCCACCCAGCAACAAGAAGCTCTTCCCCTTCCTACGATTCCCCTGGAAGAGGACAGGAGTCCCTGCGAGCAGCGGAGGAGCGGTAAGTGCAGGGCTTTACTGTACCGTTCCGCGCCGCTCAGCGGGACCCGCGATGCTGCCGTTGGCACGGAGGCTTCACAAAGGCCACACAGCTGGGGGGGCTTCCCTGTACACCTGAAAGCATGTAGAGCCCCTGCAGTGAATCCAAGTGTGAAGGCTTTCCAAGTCTCACCAGCAGTCCCCCAGCTCTCCGGCGTGAGCCCTGACGAGCCAAGTACCGGCTCTTTCAGCAGTCCAGGTTGCATCTTTAGGTTGTAGTGAGGTGGGGGGGGGGGGGTCAGTCTCTTCTCCCAAGTCACAGGCGATAGGACAAGAAGAAACGGCCTCGTGTGGTGCCAGGGGAGGTTTAGACTGGATACTGGGGAAAATGTCTTCATGGCAAGGGCTGCCCGGCAGTGGAACGGGCTGCCCAGGGAGCTGGCGGAGTCACCGCCCCGGGAGGGATTCAAGAGTCATGTAGGTGGAGTACTCAGGGACACGGCGGACTTGGCAGTGTTGGGTTAACAGCTGGGCTTGATCTTAAAGGCCTTTTCCAACCTAAACCATCCTCTGATTCTGAGGAGTCTGTTCGTGCAGCCCAAGAGGTCAGAAAGGAGCTTTAGGCAACTGGGTCTGGCGAGACCAGGCCCTGCTCTGCTACCACAAGGAACAGAGGTTCACCGTCTCGGGCGCATCATCTTCAAGGGTTGCTGTGAACCCGTCTCCAAACCCCTCTGCCTCCACCAGCTCAGGCTTCTTGTTGCACATGGGGCAGAGCTGGTTGCGGACGGCGGACGATCGCATCCAAATAATGAGGTTCCAGCGTTCCCCGGATGCAATGGGAAGTGCCCCGTGGATCTGCCCTCCTCGGTGTAACAGCCCCTGGGCTCCCACATGCTCGATCTCTATGTACTTTGGCACGGGGGTAGGATCCTGGAACAAAGGGAGGAGGACGCAGCGTTACACCAGAAATTCCCTAGCAGAACAGTGCTCAAACAGTTGAACCTTTTCCTTGTCACCGCTTCACCCACGGCACCCCGTAAGCATCGTGGAGGGGACTCGCTGCACCTCTGAAATGCAGCCGCTTCAGCGGCGGCTTGGCAGCAGTTCACTACAGCCGTTTCCAAGGCAGAGGTTCTCAGTGCCGGGCCCAGAGGGAATTAAAAACGGTTTAAATAAAAAAAACTGTTTCAAGTGTATGGGTGCTTTTACCCTTCTCTTGCCAAGAGGCCCCTGGAAATAGGAGCTGCAGATTTAGGTTTAAGGCTCATCTGAAATAAATGACTTCTCTTTTTCTCTCTCTCAGCACCTCCCTGCTCGTTATTGCAGTTGGGGAAAGATGGGCTGGTTTTTCACTCCAGTTTCTACTAGGGTAGCTGTGTCCTCGCTGAACTGGCTGCAATTAGCTGAATACTGGTAACATGCTTGCAGCAGAAAAGGCTCCTGTGTTCCCAAGGGGGAAGGGATGGAGCAGGCTTGACTGTCAGAGGTGAGTAACTGGGTTTTAGACCACGGTGAGTGCCTTGAAATCGGGGGGGAGAGGGGGCAGCAGGGACAAGAATCAGGTTCCAGATTAGGGATGTGCTGGGTACCTGGCTGAAATCCCCAAAGTACAAGTTGCCTTCTGTGAAGTCTTTTCCCAGCGAAACGTTTAAGGTGATTTCGGCATTGTCGTAGTGAGAGCTCAGATCCAGATCTTCGTGTAGCGAGTACTTGACAACGAACGCCTTATGGCTGTCCAGAGAAGCGCCTCCCACGTCGGGATAAAGCAGCGCCGTTAGGGGCTGCAGGTACTTCTCACGCAGGGGCGTGAGCAAAGTTTCATCCATCCCGAGCTCATTCAGCAAAACCTGTCTCAAAGAGAGGAGATGGGAACAGCTGACCAACTGCACCTGCTGCTTCCTCAGAGCTGCTGCAGAGCTGTCGTGTTCTCTTCCAACCCTGCTGCTTGCTCAGGTAAAGAACTTTAGAGCTACAGGCAAAAGGAGGAGGATCAAGGTGGAAAATGATGGGGAAAAGACAAAGGTCAAAAGTTGTGTTCTTTAAAAATGGACTCCCTGATTGAAATGTGTCTTGCTTAAAAACAAGGTGCTCTTTGCTCCGATACCAGCTCCCACCCCCTTCCCCTGCGCTGCCCTGTCCTTTTGTCTGCGTAACGCATCCCCTCAACCCTTTCACTTCAAAGGGACGGTACTCAAACTGCTCTGTGCTCCAATGACAGGCGTTTCGGAAGGGAAAGGAGTGTGAAGCGAGGAGGTAAACGGAGTCTGCTTGTGAACACCCTCCCTGAAGAAGCACAAGAGGTAGTGAGACCTACCCCATAGTTATTCATGGTGTTGGGCCTGCCTTTAGGCATGTCTGACTGCTCAAAGTTCTCCAGCTCATCCACAAAGGCTTGGCAGAATTCCTCCGTGAACACTGGGAGTCGATAGATCCTCTTATCTGCCAAGAGAAGGGAGACAGGGTTTGCTGGGGAAAATAACCGGCGAGAGGGTTTTGGCCGTCATGCCGTCTAGCTGTACGCGGTGCTGGTGTCACTGAGAGCGCAGGACCCACACGCTTCGCTTTGTGCTCAGGCTGCTCAAAGGGCTGGAAGCATTCCCTGGGATCAGCTCTGGGATGTATCTGTTGTTTTTCATGTTGGCCCCTCATTGCCAGGCTTCCCCATCCAGTCGGGAGAGCTGGCACTGGTTGAAACGCCTGCTGGATGTGCCTAGGAAATGTTTTGAGTGGGTCGAGAGCGAGAGTGGTGAATCAACAGCTCATCACAGGCGCCTGGAATACAGCCTCCTGGAAGAAGGAGACTCAAGGTCATTTAGGGGATGGGGAATTCACTCATCCAGTGCCAACCTTCTGGGAAGACCAGGCCTTCTGAGCTGCCTTTCAGGGCAGAGGCTTAAAGGTCTGTGTGAGAGGAGCTCAGTACGGAGGATGCAGAAGCTGAGCTAAAGGCAGCGTGAAAAGGCCGTGTGTGTGTCTGGAGAGCGTGCCTTGGGCGTATCCAGGAGCCCTGCACATACACCATGTTGGTGTCTCTCTTTTTGCCCTGAGAAAAGGAGGCACCTTTGCAGCTTCCCCTCTACGTTCTGTCAGCGTTTCTGGTAGGGAGAGACCTTCACGGGCAGCACCAGGGAAGCCGAAAACCCAGATCTCTTTAAAAGACTGAAATCTAGACTGAAACTATTTCAGCTCAGACTAACCAACAGGGATTGTCTGAAACGGTAAAGCACCTGGGGAGGGAAAACCAAGCTCCCCGGGCTAACAGCGTTCCTTCAGCAGGCTCCCCTGTGAGGTTGTGGTATGACCAAAACCCCAGCCCTGCGGCAGCTAGAGCCTCTGGTGAGACATCAGCAGATGGACTGGAAAAGCAGAAAACAGGATCTCATCCAGAGCATAACTCCTGCACAATACTGCCTCTCCAGAGACTCTCGTCAAGCAGAAAATAACATCCTGTTTGTCTCGGCTGCGTATCAAATCTGAGCTATTAAAGACAGGGCTTGAAAACAGCTGTCATCACTGAAGTTGCAGTGTCACAGCGGGAGATCTCGGTGGCTGATGGGTTGGTTTCTTTACCTGAGAAGGACTCGATGTAGCGCAGGAGGCCGTGGAGATGAGCATCTGGTGATGTGCAGTATCTCACGATTTCTAGAAAATCCGGGGCCAGGAACGAATCCTGGCGTCGAGGGAAGGATGATAAAAATGCACAGAAACACAATTAATCGGTGCAGTGTTTTACAGCCTGAGAGGGAACCAGACTTCTAGGCAGCTACAGGAAAATATGTGGAGTCTAGGGAGCAAGGCCGATAGTCACACGTGGCTTACTTCTGTGGCAGGAAACGCAGTGTTACTAGTGTTTTTCTTGGTGGTTTAGGTAAGTTACTGCTTGCTCTAGTTCACGGGTTTCTAAGTATGACTGGCCAGGCCTACCCTTAGGGTGATGGGAAAGAGCCTGGCTCGCATTATGGACTGCTAACGGGTAAGTGCAGAGCCTCTCCTAGTAGATTCAGCCTCGTGTCGAGGCCTCAGCGCCACAGCGTGGCTATGCTCTGCTTTAAGCACCTCCCCACGCAGCTCACGACAGAAAACAGCAGAACTTGTTCCTAAAAGATCAGAGAGCAGGAAATGTTTGCAAAATTGTGTGTTGCTGCTGATCTGTGGTAATTATCCAGCCGGGGAGTGGTGGGGCTGGCAAACACGAGGAAATTCAGAGCAGAGTCGCCCCCAACAAAGAGGGCTACCCCTGCATTGGGGGGGGTATACCTGCAAGCGGCCTGCTGCCGCGCTTCAGACGAGTCACTAGTAACTTGTCTGCGTGTTAAGCCCATAAGGGCCGATTTCTGTGGCTGTTCGTTAGACCTCACCGACCCCCTTTGCTGCAGTGAGGCTTTAGGTCTAAATTACTGATGGTATTCTGAGTGCAATGCCAGGTGCTGGTGCAGCTGCAAACCAGAATGACCCTTCCTTGGCCATAAGCCAGGCAGAATCTCGCCTGGACAACACGCTACGCTGCGGAAGCTTTTCATTCCGTTTCAATATGCTACACTTTGGTTTTCATTGAGTCTGGCCCCAGCACTGGGGGCAGTCCCAAGAAGAGGGCTTCCTACTGCACAAACCAACCGTCAGGCAATTCCTTGGGCGCAAGAGATCCCAAACACACTGTCTACCTGCAGAATGTACACTTCTGGGTGTTTTCGTCTGTAGCACTCCGAGATGATGGCTTTGCGTTCCACTGACTGACGCGTTAACTGTTTTCTTCTCTGCACTTCTGCCTCAATCTACAAGTAAACAGTAGAGCGTGCTGTTAGCAAATCAAAAGGGATAACTAAAACAATGCCAGGAATTTGCTCACTGGTTTTGAGCCAGTTATTTTTGTTCCGGGCACCTCGGGGAGACAGTGTACGCCTTTGCTTTTCTGTCGTCAGGACAAGTCCAATAAATATCTGAAAAGCCAGATGCCTAAGAGGGATTTGAGACACGTTCTCATTATGGATGGCTTAAAAAATAACTGAAGTCTTTCCATGGATGTGTCAAGTGGAGCTGCAAGGTTTCAGCCCCTTCAAGCATTCTGACACCTCGTGAATCGCCAGCCTACACTTTAAGAGTCTGGCTTATGTTCTGACAATATAAGCATTGTCCAAAATACAGACATTTGCTGGGAGGGAGACAGGACCTGTCAGGAAGGGATTACTGCTAAGTGTTGTGGGGAAAGGCTAATCTGACATTTCGGAGGAAACAGCTGTAGGAGCAGCTGATCCGGGCAGCTCTTCCTATTTAATAACGCCCCATGAGATTGTTTATAACATTCCTTAGCAAAAAAAAGGAAGGAGGGCGTGACCAGTTCCCCCTGCTCCCCACGCCGGGAGTGTGGTTAGCGTAACTGACACCATTCTGTAAGGCAAGCAGCCGTGCTCCGTGACCGAGCGCGTCACACGTTCCTTCCCTTTCCCTCGTTATCAGGTGCTGAAGGTCCCGTGAACCAAGCAGACAAACCAAACAGATTTCTTCTTCCCCTCCCTGCCAGCCTCAAGGTTCCTGGGCGCCAGGCTGATTACTCCCTTCCCTGCTGGCCTGGAAGGTCCCAGGCATGTGGCCAGCCCTGTTGTGGTGATGTCCCCGGCACGGAACAGGGAAGCGTAACGGCACACGGAGCACCGTCCACAGAACCACGCAGTTACAAGCCCTGAGTGGAGAACTTGGAGCTGAACTGCTGCTGGGCAGTGAGAGCGGTGGCCACTGGTGGCCGGCGACGCCTCCGCCATCAGTGGCTTTCTCCAAGGATTGAGTGAGTATCTTGTATTCTTTCAGGTGATTTTCCAGCCTGTATTACGATGCAAACCACGTACTAAGATCTGACCCAACCTGCAAAGGGTCCAGGTCATTAGAAATTAAATTATAAATTAAGTTAGTATCTAGAAATCCTAAATTGTATTATAAATTTTGTGTGATGCTGCTTATTGGGCTACGTTGATTCTGCTTGTAGAAATCCTGTGCCATTCCAGTCACGCGTCCTGTGCTATACTAAGCATAATATCCTGTTAAGAAAATAAAGCCTTAATTGTAAGTATGATTTAGTGCTGGCATCATCCTGCCCAGGATCCCTAAAGGAACCTGACTGTCCGCTTCGTGCTGGGGTGAAATTGGAACTGGTTGTGTGACAGTTCCCTGTCCCTGGCCTGGAAGGACAGACAGATCCCTCCCAGCAGGAGTGCTCGGAGGGCAGTTCTGGCAGACCCCACGGGAACCCTGCGGGATCCCTGGGTGAGCCCAGCAGGAGCCGCCCCGGGGGGCAGTTCTGGCAGACCCCACGGGAACCCTGCGGGATCCCTGGGTGAGCCCAGCAGGAGCCGCCCCGGGGGGCAGTTCTGGCAGACCCCATGGGAACCCTACAGGATCCCTGGGCGCTCTTCAAAAGTACTTGACGAAAGAAGGGACGAGGTAAGACAAACCAGAAAGGCGCTGGGAGCCGGCTGCCAAAAACCAGTTAGGGAGCGGCACAGAAGGCCGCAGCGTGTTGAATTACAGTATTTACTGCCAGGGCGTTGCCGTAAAGGCCTCACTGGCAGCATCAAGGCGCCAGAAGGGAATTCTTACCGGCCCCGGGTTGGATCAGGACGAGGCGCCGGGAGCTGTGCCCCAGCCCTGCCAGGGCCTGTGGCTTCAGCCCGGCTCCCTTCAGCGCCCGCCCCGGCCCCCGGGCCACCCGTGGGCGTGGAAACGCCACAGGTGAAGGGGGTGTCCCCCGAGGGGCCGGGTGGTGTCCCCTCCCGCCGCGGGACAAGGCCCCCTGAGGCGGGGGCTCCCCGGGTCGCCCCCCCCATCCCGGCGGGAGGCGGCAGCTCCCTGCGGGAAGCCCCCGGCCCGCAGCCGCGCTCACCTCCCGCAGCGCGGCCCTGAAGTCCTCCTCGCTCCGGCAGCCCCGCTCCCGCAGCGCCTGCAACACACGCGGCCCGTCACCCGCCGCCCGGCCTCGGCCACCGCCGCCACCGGGCAGGGGGGTGCCCGCCGCCCCGCTGTTACCCGCCCATAGTCGCGGCGGAGCTGCGCCTCGTCCCGGTACCGGACGTGCAGCCCGTAGCGTCCCACGAAGACGTTGTCCGAGAAGAAGCAGGCGCAGGCCAGGAACGGGCGGGCCGCGGACATGTTTCCCGCCGGCGGCCGGGTCTGGGACGGCGCCGCGCGCGGGTCCGGCCGCCAAAGGGCTCCGCCGCGCGGTCCGCAGCGCCGCTTCCGGCCCAGCCGGCGTGAGCGAGGGCGCGTCGGCAAATTCCGGACGCGGAGAAAAACGAAAGGAGACGAAACTTGGCCCGTTTTCGCCCCTTTTCCGCTTCTTTATTTGTTGTAATTTCGGTGGCGTCACCACGGCCGGCGCCTGCAGTGGTGGCGCTTCCCCGCAGCCCCCCGCCCCATTCCCCGGCGAGGCCCAGGCCGCACTTCCACCCCCCGTCGGCCCCGCCGTTGACTCGGCGAGGAGCGCCCGGGGCCCGCGCTGACACCGCAGGGGACGGCGGCGCCGCGGGACGGGGACAGCCGCTCCCATCGCGGGGGCGGGGGGTGCTGAGGAGCGGTACCGGCCCTGCTCGGGACGGCGAGGGCCGCCGGGTGTTATTTGCAGACGGTCCCTGAGAGCCACCGCCGCGTCCCTCCCCTCCCGGAGCCGTGCGCGCGCTTGGGCGCGCCGCCGCTGTGCACGCGCGGGCAGGGGACGCGCCCGGCGGGGGCAGCCCGGCCCCGGGGCAGCCCGGCCCGGCCGATGTTGGCCATGGACTCGGCGCTGCAGGTGGCCGAGGAGGAGGTGGTGGCGGCCGAGTCGTGCGGCCCCAGCAGCAAGTTCGAGGACATCTACCGGCTGCTGGCCGAGGGCTGCTTCCCGCCCAGCTTCTGCTCCATCAAGAGGAAAAACCTCAAGCGCTACGCCCAGAAGTTCGTCGTCGACGGTGGGGACCCGGGTGGCACCGCGGGACAGCCCGGACGGGGCCTGCCGAGGGGCTGCGGGGGGCAGAGCGGCAGCGCCCGCCTTGCCCTCGGCCGCGGCCTGGATGAAGGGCCCGGGCGGGTGAAGGGCCCGGGGACGCGGGCAGAGGTGTGTGGGGACAGGGAGCCGCTGGCACGAAGGCCACGGCCTGCCCGCCCCCACGCTCGCGAGGCCAGGGGCACCTTCACAGAGCCCGGGCGGTTTCCTTGCCCTCCGCAGGGAGGGAGCCGTGGGATGCGCCGGTCCTGGTACCCACAGACGCGCCAGTGCTGGTACCCATGGCCTCTCTTGTGCCGTCTCTGTGCCTTGGTGTCACTTTTGGGGCACAGAGAGGGGGTGGCGGCAAGCCGGGGTCGCAGCGGTGCACCGCAGGGTAGGCCGTAGCTGACCGCCGGAGACCAAGGCGGCTTCATCGTAGCAGAGGATTTTGCTCAGCTCTGGGTGCAGAAACGAGGTCCCTGAGTCTGTTTGGGGAGCATTCCAGTTGAACACCTTCTCCAGGGGGGTTACTGAAGCTCCCAAGGCAGCAGTCCCCCTTTGTGTGTCCCACCTGTTTTTGCTGCTGTAGAAAACAACCCTTCCACTGGGCCTGAGGAGCTGAAATGACCGTGAGGGTGGGTTGGTTGAGATAAACCTCTCGCATCTGCAGGCGGCTGCCTCTACTATGTGGGACCCAAGAAGGAGGAAAAGCGGGAGGTCATCGTGGATCCTGAACGGAGGCGTCAAGTCTTTCTGGAAAGCCATTTCACCGAAATCGGGAACCATCTGGGCCAGAAGAAGACGGTGCACCGGATTCAGAGCCGGTACTACTGGCTGGGGATTGTGAAGGATGTTGTGGACTGGGTAAGTTGAGAGCACTGAGCGTGTCAACAACACGAGTATTCCCAGGCCGTTCAGTATTCCCAGTCCCACGTGAGCAGCTGGAAGAGCCCTGCTGCAGGGATGATGTCGTTTCTGGTGCCTGGTGCTTTGAAGCCACGCACTAAGTAACTCTGCAGGCGAAACTGTTGGAACGGCCCCAGACAGCTGGATAGATCGGATGTCTTTTCCCCGAGCGTCAGGAAGCCTGCTCAGGTATGCCTCCTTGTGCGGGGCAGTTTTGGCCGGCGTGGGAAGGTGGGATTGGTTCAGACCAGCGTTGCGGGGTCTAGCTTTGAGCAGGCTGGATTCCTGCCAGAGCTGCCCGGTTCCCTAAACTGTAGCAGCGGGAGGAGCTCAGTGTTTCCACTGGCTCTCCTCGGCTGCTTTGCCTCCCCTGTTTTATTGCCAAAAGTTCCCTGCAGCAGGGCTCTGCAACAGTGTGGTTTGAAGAAGTGTGATTGCGTTGCGTGGCCCGAGCAGCCCGTGCTCCAACATCCTGGGGCTGATGATTTTTCTAGCCAGCAGAACTTTAAAACAGAATAAATATTTGCTTAAAAACAGAGTGAGAAATGTCTTAGCTATAGGCCACGTTGAGAAAATTGGTTATTGTGTCAGAGAAAGCTGTCAGGTAGGTTTTGTGAAAGGTGAGCTGTGGCAGCTTGTTGTGTTTTGTCCTCTTCTTCTTGCATCCTGTTTTTCTTGGCTAGAAGGAAGCTGCTCAGACCTGCTGTCGCTCCCATCCCTTCATAACCTGTCCAGTCTGAATCTGACAGTATTTGTCAACATATTTTAAAGCCCTTTGATGCGTGTTTTCCCTTTCCAGATCAAAATGTGCGAAACATGCCAGAACGCAGAGCACAACAAGAATGTGTCACGGAAAACAAGGCCTGTCAGAGTGGAATCACCCTGGGAAGTGCTGGGATTAGACATTCAGGGTGAGTGTTTGCGGCTGACGGACAGGCTTTTCCAGGCTTCCACGCCAGCCGTGAGGAAGCGTGGCAGGCTTGGTGCCCGCACGTGTCTGCAGGGGGGAGGTGCTGAGGAGGCCACAGCAGCCTACAAGGGTGCAACCTGATCTGCGTGGCTGGCTCTGAACCCAGTGGGAGCTGTGGGCGTGCGCTGCTCCGCAGAGTTAAGACTGACGGGTGTATTTTTGTTGACAAAGGGCACAGCAGCGTACCGGCCGACTGACATTGGAGAAGAGCCGTGGTCGTTTTCGCAGTGCTTGTTTTGCTTCGCTGGGTTTTTAACTTTCCACGTTTGGGTGATATTACGGCATCACGATGATTTTTCTGGATGCTTGTTTATGCAGGACCTTTCCCTGAGACGAACCAGGGCAATACACACATCCTCCTTGTGACCGACTGCTTCACTAAGTGGGTCGAGGCTGCTCCTCTGCAGAAGAAAGATCCCTTATCGGTGGCTAAAGCCCTAGCTACAGTTTTTTACAGGTGAGCTCCTCTGCTGTCGGTTACATCACACCTCTGCAGTGAGATGGCGCGCACCGGGATGCGTGTTGCAAAACTACTCTGTCCCTGAGATTGTTCCCCACGAGAGCAGGGACTCTTTACAAAGTACTTGGGAAGGGCCTGTTATCCTCATGTTATCAGAGGAAGGGAGAAAGAGGCAGAGTGGTTCTCTGGGTACCCCCAAGGCCAAGAGAGCTGGTGCCCCAGTTCTCTGCAGAAATGTTAAAACCATCCCCCAGTCCCTCCTAGAAGGTGTTTATTTTGCATTCACGTGGTGCGTGCCACCACCGGCCTCTGTCCTTGTGGAGAATGTGAGTGGCCAGTAGAGATTTCCATTCAGAGCAAGAAGCTGTGCTTGTTTCTCCTGTTGCCTATCACTCAAAAGCGAGCAGGCTTGGCTGTTTTGGAACGGATAGAGCCAGCAGGGAGGTGAGGTCATGTCAACCTCTTCAGCATCAGCACCACTGGAGAGTCTCTATCCCTTTCGTATCCCATTTCCCATGAGAACTGAACTCCTCTGGCTCTGCCCTGCAACCGATGGAGTAAAACCAGTTGTGTGTCCTCTTCTTTTTTCAGGTTTGGAGCATCCAAGAACATTTACACCAGTCAGACGTGGGAATTCTGTGAGGAGGTAGGTCACGTGGCTCAGGGAAAAGCAACGTGATCTTGAGCAGGGCTTTTTGGGCAGCCGAGAAGGCACAAGGCAGAGCTGCCGTGTGCCATTTAGGAGATGCAAGGAGCTGATGCTGCTTTTTCCCTGCCCCAGCCTGTTGCCAGCAGTAGGTGATTTGCCAGTGCTTTCAGGTTCTGTGCTGCAAGTCTTCCAGCCGCACTGCAGCCTTTCTGTTCAGAAGAAAAGGTCCTGTGAGATGATACCCGTGAGATTCCTGCCCTACCCCGGGATTACCCCAGCTTCCCAGGGCTGAGGGCGGTCTCAAGCACAGGAACAGTTGTGGCAAAAGATTTTGTCAGGCTCCTAACATTCCTGTGGAGCTTTTTCTGCTGAGCAGCATCTCCTGGCGCAGGGAGGGTGCCGTCTTGTGCCGTGAAGGCTGGTAGCTGCTGTGAGGCAAACCCACCTTGTTCTGCTGTGGCCTTTGCAGGTCAGCCGGCACCTGTGTGAGCGCTGGAACATCTCACAGATCCTCACCCCCGCCGACCCCGCCGACTGCGCCGGCCTGGACGACCGCAGCACCGAGTTGCTCAAATCCTCCATCTGCAGCGTGGTGAATGAGAAGCCCAGCGAGTGGGACGCCCACCTCGACCCCGTGCTCTTCGATTTCCGCACCTCCATCAACTCCGTTACGAAGTACACCCCCTTCTTCCTCATGTTCAACAGATACGTGTGCCTGTCGTCCGAGGTAACTTCTCCACAAAAGAGAGGCTGGTGGGAGGTTTGCCACGGCCACGGTTACAGGGTAACGCCCAGGTATCTACCTTGCAGGTGGATTTTGTCAAGGACTCTAAGGAGCAGGGGGCCAGCTCTGGTAAGGCAGACAGCCTCCCGCCGTTCACAGCTGCGGTTCAGGAGCAGCAGAATGCGGTGAAAGAAATTGTAAGTCTTGCAGTGCCTCGAAATCCTGCAGCCAAGCCCCCGGAAGGTCCCTTGCACCAAGCTGAGCTGCACAGAAGGGGTTTGCCCACACAAGGATCATGCCACAGCGTGTTCAGAGAGAGCCTCTGGCGCTGCCTGTCCAGAAATGCCACCGCGCAGCAGTGCTTGGCTGTGGGCTCTCCTGTCACCGAGCACAGCAGGGAGGCCGCGTGTCCGGCTGGGAAGGAGCGAGGCAGAAGCTGGTTAAGCACTGCCTGAGGCTCGGCAGACCTGGCCTGAGAGGAGAGGTGGCTGGTGGCACCTGGATGCGTGCCAAGGGCAGCAGGAGCAGAGCCAGACCCTCTGAGCCAGCACCATTTGGTGCCAGAGGGAAACTGGTGGTGGTGGTGCTCAGAGCTGGGTAATGACACAGGCTGCCTAATGAGAGCTGTGTCCCAGCCTGCCCAGCACTCTGCCTTGTAATCTGCATCTCAGATCAGCCAAGGGAGTCCCTGGGCAGGGACAAAAAGCCTTTAGGGACCTTCTGTATAATTAAGAATGTTGCAAGTAACCCTGCCCCAAAATGGGAGGAGAGAAACTAGGGAGGCTGGGGCTACTAGTGGCCCGGGGAGCTGGGTTCAGGGAGCAAGGCCAGCATTCAGTCCCTGACTGTCTCTAACTTGCTGGGTGACCTTGGGCAAGTACTTTTGTCCCTGTTTCTTAGTTTCCTGACTTGAAAAATGACCTCAGCGTCCCCTGTAAAGGGCTTGGCTATCTGTGTGCCAAAAAATAAGTCTCGAGTGCCTTTGATTGCTCAGTCATTTAGGCACAGACAGGATTATGTGGTCTGCTCTGATCCCACCTGGACTGTGATTCTTCTTGCCGGGGAATAGCAGCAGTAAAACAGGACAAGAGGGAGGAGGCCTGGGAGCTGAACCTGTGGGATCTATTCCCAGCTGATCCCTTTGGCAGCTCAGGCTCGCTAGCTTGGATTCTCCTTTCGGGAAATGGAGATGCACGTCGTGGCACCGGGCAGCCGGACCTCCAACGCCAAAGCATCCCGCCCTGTCCGTGAGAGCGGCCTTGGGGCTGTAATTCACAGGAGGTGATAAATGCTTCCTTTGGCTCTGTGTTACTCTAGCCTAGATCCCCTTCTGTCCTCTACTGATGGAGAACTAGTGGTTCCTCTGAGCACAGCCATGAAATCACGTTTTCTTAAAGAAAGGTTTCCTGCTAGTTTGGGCTTTGGTGAGAATAAGGCTGGGAAGAGCTTGCTCGGTCCCTCCCTTGCCCCAGCGCGCAAGCAGCTGTGCTGGGGCTTGCTGGCACAGCCTTGGCTTGCCAAGCTGAGCTCTGCACGCTGCAGCGCCGACTCCCACACGCCGAGAGCTCGCGCGACACGGATGCCAGCTGATTTTTAAGTGGCATCTGGCGGCCCAACCTGAGCGATCTGCTTTACAGGTGATCGCCAACATGACCACAGCCTACAAGCGGGAGCGGAAGAGTGTGAAGAGGAAAAGTCGGGGCTTGCCTTCTCTTGCTTTCAAGGTGGAAGACAACGTGTTTGGGAGCAACACCACCACCTCCCTGAAGAAGCTGAAGAAGGGCCAGTTTGTGTCGTTTCAGATCGAGACGGTCCTGCCGCCTGAGCAGAGTATGTCCGGCCTGAAGAAAACCAGTTAACCCCTGGGGCTATTTCAGGGGTCCCGCAGGGCCGGGGACAGGAGCACGGACTGTCCCTGAGGTTTGTGGCCTGGGTGTCCAGGGTGCAGATGTGCCAGCTCTGTCCTGGGGTGAAAGGAAGGGGAAGGTTCAAACAAAGGGGTGTGTTCAGTCCCTTCCCGGTCCAGATTTGCCCTTGGAGCATCCCTCCGTCTGAGGGAAGTGGCACCATCCTCATGCCCTTGGCAGGGAGAGAGACTGGGTGTTGCCAAAAAAGCTCCGCCTTGACCACTGCGTGGAAACTGCCCCTTTGGGAGCAGCTAAATCAGAGCCTGGGGAGTGATCTGAGTGCAAATGAGGAGGGAGATGGAAACTAGGCCCGGCTCGGCCACGCCGCAGTACGTTTCCCTCGGCTTAAAGCTGTCCTCCCCTCCGTCAGCCTGAACCGGGAAGAGTCGCGCCAGGTCCGACTGCATTCCCGGTGGACGTGGGAATGGCTTGAAGTGAGTTTTTTTCTTTTTTTAAGCACTAATTAGCCAAAATAAAATCAACAGTACAAAGTGGTGGTTTTAGTTTTGGTTATCCAGGCAAAGAAAAATGAGTTTTTCCTTTGTAGCATCACCATTCCGTTCTCTCCAGAAGTGACCTCCAGGAATCCTGTAGGTGTTCCTACGCTGGTGAGGGCCGTAGGGCTGTTTTTAAGCCCAGCACTCCAAAAATCAAGGGCAACTTTGCTGTAGTGACACCGACCAGCCCCTCTGTCACCCGTATAACCCAGCTGGGGGCACAGGTGCCAGCCAGGGAAGAGCACTGCCATCCCTCTGGGGCTGGCGCAGGGCCTTGAAGGGGGAAAATCATTTATAAACTGGATTTCTGGAGCCTGAATCCGCTCTGTGTTGGGAGATAATTTGAGCCCCTGTTCAGGGGTTAATTTAAAGCCTTGTCGAGCCCCTACTTAAGGGTTAATTTTAAAAAACCCCGATGTTAAGCCCTTGTGCTGGTTGTTCTTCAAGAATCGTGTGTTGTTTCCCCCCTCTGCTGCGAAAATGAAATAAAACCAGTAATATAAAAAAATGGCAAATTCTAAATTTACTCTTTTTAAGGGAAAAAAAAAGACTGTCTAAGGTGGGCAACCCCCTGGGGCTGCCCCTGCTGCGGTGGGGCAGGGTTTAAGGGGTACATCACCTGCCCCCCGCTCCCGCCCTGCCCGCTTAAACGGTGGGTGGGGCCTCGGACCGCGCCGCAGCGAGAGGGCGTGGCGGAGGGGGCGTGTCCAGCGCTGGAGCCACGCCCCCTACCGACCTTGTTCCCGGGACGCGCCGCCGCCGCCGGGTCGGGCGGGGTAGGACCGGGCTGATCTGCGCTGCTACGGCCGCCGGTAAGACCCCGTCCGGGCGGGCTGGGGCTGCGCTGCCCTTGCTCTACGAAAGGGAAAAACGTGTGTTTTCACCCCCACCCCAGCTTCCACCCCCTCGCTATGGCGGGCACAGCCCGTCCCGGGTGTGTGTCCCCCGGGAGGAGCATCTCGTACCGGGAGAGGCAGGGGTGAGGCTGGCGACCTTCGGCATCACCCGCTTGGGAGCTGCGGGCACCTTTGCGGGTGGCAGGGTGATGCGGTGGCCGCCGCCTCCTCCTCCTCCTCCTCCTCCTCTCCTCCCCCGGGCCGGATCCGCGCAGCTTTGCAGCGGATGGCAGCAGCGAGCACCCTGGGAAGCGTGTCCAGCCCCTCCCTGACACCGCTGCTCTGGTTTGCCTCCAGCCCTCCTTCCCTACCCATCCCATAACCCCCCCTTCTTCCCCACATTGCAGCCTCTGCCCCGTTTTCCTCCACTTCGTAGCTTTTTCTCCCGCCTGCCCGACCGCCGCCCCGCTCTCGGCCAAGGGCGCTGCCCCTTCTCCCCGTGGTTTGCTTTCGGGTGGCTGCGCAGGCGGCTGCGGGCACGCAGGCCAGAGCGTGGCCAACGCGCGGCATCCTTTGTGCCATGTCTCCTGCACCGTGCACCGTCACGGGCTGCATGGCCAGCACAAATCCGAGGATCAGGTACCTCCCTCGTGCCCCTCTGGGCACGGCGCAGGAGCAGGTGAGCAGCTTTTGGCCCTTTTCGGTGTCAGTTCGGATCCAGCCCCACCAACGCTGCCGCTGGTCGGACTCGTGGCATCCCACTCTGGACCTTCCCTCTCCCACAGGACACACAGCTGTGGATTTCCAACCCCCTTTTGATTTCCTCTTGGGGATTTTTGTTGTGTGGCTGAATTGCGCAGCAGGTTTAGTGGGTTACCCCAAATTAATACCCGAGGGGGTTGAGGGCAGCAACACCTGACAGGCTGCTGTTCCTATCAGTGACCTGGGTCTGACTGAGGGGATCTCTTGCTCTCCTGCTTTCATACAGTTTTGATTGCGTGCTCTGTTTCAGCTTTATCCTGGGAAAAGTGGGGAGGACTCTCGGGTCACGAATGTCCGAGCTTAGCACCTACGCGGCTCCGTAGCGCAGGACACGTGGGCTGTACAGATGTTCCGGCATCGCCCAGCTGCTGGGGACAAAGATTCCCAGTGACGTGCAGATTTCTGCTTCGGGATTCAGGATGGGCAGAGGCACCTGGGTGGGAAGTTTGTCTTCATTTGTGCTTCTCGTCTTATGAAATATGCAGCAGGGGAGGGGAGGAAGGAGTAGGTAGCGGTGTCTGGGCTCAGGAGGGGCTGTTGGGGCGCTGGCACAGTTATCCCCACCTTCCCTTTCCCTGCCACCTTGCCAGGACAAATAACAACCCCGTCCCCTTCTTTTCACCCCACAGCAGAGGCCGACATGACCATGTTCTCTCCATGCTAGGGCTGCCCCCCCCCCCTCGCCTCAGTGACCCTCCAGCCCGGCAGCGAGGATGCGTGCCTGGAAGGCGGTGGCCAGCACGCTGGCGCTCAGCGGGACCGACGTGGTGGTCACCACGCTGCTCTACACCCACGGCCGGGGCGGCCGGGATGTCCTGCAGGACCTGCGGCACTTCAACATCTTTAACTCGCTGCTGGACATCTGGGGGGGCTGCCTCTACCGCAGCTGCGTGCTGCTGGGGGCCGCCATCGGGGTGGCCACCAACACGGCCTATGGCCCCCGGCGCCTCAGGGCATCGCGGACCTTCATCGCCGTCGTCTGCCTCCTCATGGGCATCTACATGATGGTGAAGCTGCTGCTCTACTCGGAGGTGCGGAGGACCATCAGGGACCCCTGGTTCTGGGGGCTCTTTGCCTGGACCTACGTGGCGCTGGTGGCCACCTTCGGGCTGTGGCAGCTGCTGGCCTGCGTCACCTCCTCCCGCGAGGCGCTGGGGCCCGGCTCCGAGTCCCGTGCTGAGGCGGAGGAGAGCTGCGACGGGGGTGCCCCGCGGGAAAAGCGGGAGGAGGCGGCGGGTCCCACCATCCATAAGCTGCTGTCCTACACCAAGCCGGATGCCTTCTTCCTGGGCATCGCCTCCTTCTTCCTCCTCGTGGCTGCGCTGGGTGAGCGAAGGGATGGGGGGGCCCGCGGTGTGCTCCCGTCCTTGCCAGGAGGGAAGGAACCGTGGAGAGGGGGAGCTTGGCAGCACCCCAGGATTGCTTTTTTGGGAATGCTGGGTGGCACACCCTGCCTCGGCTGGGTAGAAAGTGCAATGGGGCAAAAAATAATGTAATAGGGGATAAAACAGAGTGGGAAATGAAACATCCCCAGGTGCCACTAAGGGCTGCACCTCCCGAGACATCTCGCGTGATGGCTGAGTCTCCGCGGTGCGGTTGTCCGTGGGCTGTTGCAGTTGGAAACAGAGGTCCTGAGCCGATCCCGCGCAGTGAAACCCCATGTCCTGTGCTTGTCCGGCAGGAGAGACCTTCCTGCCCTACTACACGGGGCTGGCCATCGACGGCATTGTGGTGCAGAAGAGCATGGACCGCTTCTCCACGGCCGTGCTGGTCATGTCGCTGCTCGCCATAGGAAGGTAATCGCAGGAGCTGGGTTCGGCCCTGATGGGAGGAGTTTGGGTTTTCCCTCAGGAGCTCATGGTGGCGGTGGGCATGGGCTGTCTCACCTGCAGCCGCTCCACTGGGTCCCTGCCAGGCCCCAGGGATGCTCTTTGATGTCTCTGTGCCATCACGGCGCAGAGATGCTGTGATGACAGTCGTGAGCCCTCCACATCCGTATGCTGGTTTGGGGAGGAGAAGTAGCGAACACAGGGAATGGGGCCCTGGGGAGTGCTGTCCCCGCAGTGCTACGAGGTTAGGACCAGCGGTCCCTGTGCTGGTAGCACCCAGGAGAGGTGTGGGCTGGTTTAGCCATCGCTTACTGGGATGGAGAGTGGTACCAGTGCAGCGCTGCCAAGCCCTTGGCCCGGGCGCTGGCGTGTTTGTGTTGCTGAGGAGCGGGTTTCGTGTCCATTGGTCTATAACGTTTCTTATCTGCAATTAGCTCATTTGCCGCAGGTGTCCGGGGCGGCGTTTTTACGCTCATATTTGCAAGACTGAACATTCGCCTTCGCAACTGCCTCTTCAGGTCGCTGGTGTCTCAGGAGATGAGTTTCTTTGATGAGAATCGCACAGGTTGGTTCCTCTTTCCCCTGGATTTGCTCTAACCCCTCTATCCCATCCCGGTATCTTTTCCCCTTGGCTTGCCCTACCAGCATGCAGCACATTGGGAGCACCCAGAGGTGGCACCCAAGTGCTCCTGTGTAGAAACAGCGGCAGAAAGCTCTTCCCATTCGGGTGCCTCCCACCGAGGGGTCGGGACAGGATTGCCCAGCACCCTGGGGATGTCCCATTGCCACCTCACATCCAGCAGCCCTGGGGCTGGCATGCTTATCTCCAGTTGTCCCCAAAACACCTATTTTCCTCCTCCTGTACCCCCCACTGGTGCCTGCTGCTCTCCAGCTCTGCTCCAGGCATGGGAAACCTCACATGTGTGAAGCTTGCTGGGTGTGCTTGTGGCTTTTCCCGCTTGCTGTTCAGCCCCATCCCAGTCTGTGCTGCCCTGGTGTGGTCCCAGCTTGCTGTAACTTTTCCCACTTTTAATTTCTTCTCAGCGATATTTTTAGTTTTGAGGCTGTTGCCGCATTTAGCTATGGCTGCACGGTGCCCTCCTAGCCGAGGACACCGGAGATGTTATTGGAAGTGGGGTACGGGTAACCCTGGACTAACAGTTACACAAAAGCTGGACTCAAGCGCAGGCCAAGCATTTAGGAATTCAGGGTGATGTTTGCTGGCTGTAACGTTCAGGTTATCACAGGTCCTTTGCTAGACCAGCATCCTCAGGGTCACTTGGGTCGGCTCCAGGCTGTGACGCACCGGGCTAATCCCAAGCAGCCCTCTCCAAAGCCGCCTTGTGCTCCTCCGCAGGGCCTGGCCCTGGCTGGTCCTGCCAGGGTGACAGGGAAGGGTGCCGGCAGTCCCTGGCCAGCCCCTGGAGGCATCATTTAAAATGAACTTGGGGCTGGATTGACAGCTCTGGAGGTGCATCCAGCAGCCCAGCAAACACTCCACCCACACGCCTGCTGCCTGTCTGCATGCCCCTGGGGTGCCCCCCTGGGTAGGGTGCTGCCACAGCCCCCTTTTGACGCAGGGACGTAGCTTGTGCCTTCGGGTGCGTTTCATGTCCCTTGTGCATGCAGAAATTTGAGCTCCTCTGTTTTGCTTCATATCTGTGGTGGTGGAGGGTCACCCCACTTCCCTGCTGCTCTCCAGACCCCCCAGCAAGGGGCTGGGTTGAATGGGGAGTCCCTTGGGACGCAGCTAGGCAGTGACCTACTGTGGTGACATGTCCCTGCTCTCCCCTTCCCCAACCCCTCGTTGCTGCAGGGGATGTCATCTCCCGCCTGACATCGGACACGACCATCGTGAGCGACCTGGTCTCCCAGAACATCAACATCTTCCTGCGCAACATGGTGAAGGCTACGGGGGTGATCTTCTTCATGTTCAGCCTCTCCTGGAAGCTCTCGCTCGTCACCTTCATGGGCTTCCCCATCATCATGCTGGTGTCTGATGTCTACGGGAAGTACTACAAGGTAGGCAGGAGCGGCTGGCGTGGCCATGGTGTGCCACAACACGGGGCTGTTGTTGTGGAGATTTTGGGTGGCCTTGGGGCTGGTGGGATTGATGCTGGGGTGCTTTGCTGCTGGCAGTGGGGGCAGGAAGGTGGCATTAAACCTGTATGGGCAGACACGTGTTGCCTCGGCTCTTACCTTGCTTCATGCTCAGGACTGGAAGCATCTTGGGTCTGACAGGAGAGGTAGCTTGGCCATGGAATGTCCTCTCTCTACTCATGCAATATGTCCTCTCCTGTCCCTTCGGAGTGACTTGGGGAGGAGTTAAACCCAGCGCTGAGCTCTCTCCCTCTGCCTGGAGCTAGCATCACCCCCTGTGGCTAATACCACATCCCATGGGCCATGCGAGCCCTGCACTGCTGCTCCTTGCGTCAGTTATCAGAGCTTTCTGCTGTGCCAGGGTCACGGCATGGATGGGTGCTGCCAAAGCGAGTCCTCGGCTGCTGCCTCCCCTGGCCATGGCTCCTCCTGCAGGTCAGACACTCATGGGAGGAGTGGAGCTGCCCTTGGTCTCCAGACCTGCTCCTGACTTGGAAAATCCTGGTAGGGCTCCGGGGCTGGCCTGTCCCATCAGGACACCAGGAGCAGCAGCTCTGCCACAGACTTCCCAAGTGGCCTTGGGTACAGCACTTAACCTCCTGCAGCCCAAGTCCCTCCTTGGGGACAGCACAACGAATCCATTTTCCTGGCACAGCATCCCAGGCTGTCCCTAGGTGTGGGATATATCCCAGTGCTCATTCTTGTTGCCCATGGCCTTTCAAAATATCACCATGCCTTCTCTTCCCGAGCCCAGCAGAGCCCGGGGTGTGCAGGGAGATGTGCCACAGGCAGCCCGGCACCCACTGAGCCCCCTCTGCCTCCCCCTGCTCCCTGCAGAAGCTCTCCAAGGATGTGCAGAACGCTCTGGCCAAGGCCAACAACACCGCTGAGGAGACCATCTCTGCCATGAAGACTGTCCGCAGTTTTGCCAACGAGGAGGCGGAGGCGAACGTGTACTGGCAGAAGCTGCAGCAAGTGTACAAACTCAACAAGCGGGAGGCCATGGCTTACACCTACTACGTCTGGTCCAGTGGGGTAGGTGGCCGGCACCGGGTCTTCCCTGCACGAGGCCAGGGGCAGGCAGGGGATGTTGCTTTGTGTCCCAAAAATCCACGTGGCGTGATGCGTGTGCATCTCCTTTGCTTCCAGAGCGCCTTGCGGGGCGAGCCCAGCCTTGACGTCCACTGCCAGTAATCCCGTCTCTTCATTCTTATTTTGTATTTGCTCATCAAAAATATCTTGGGGCAGCGCTGTGACGTGCCACCGAACGGTCTGTTTTCTCTTGCAAATAAGAATATAATTGATAAGTGCTCAGGGTGGTGGAGAACCCCGTGTTTCTGTGTTGCTGCGCTGCGTGCCTGTGCCAGCTCATCGCTGGGGCTCCGGCCGGGAAACAGCCGCGGCGTTGGTTGAGAAACGGATGTTTTCTGCGTGTGGGTGGTGGCAGGGGGAGGCTGCTGGCGTTTGGGGATGTTTTTTGGGGTTTTTTGCAAAATGCCTTTTCATCCTTCAAGACCAGATGCTTTGGGACTTCTCCTGCATCGGCTGGTAACTAAGGCTGTGCAAAAGCCTCACGTGAGGCTGCCCTTATCCCTGCCCATTCAAGGATCTAAGCAGCCTCTGGTGAGAGGTTTGCGGGTTGTGGTGCCCTCACACAGCCGTGGGAGGCTTCCCAAGTTTGGAAGCAAAATCGGAACGTTTTTAGCATTGTTTCTGGGCTCCCAGGTGAAGCCAGAGTGTGAACTGGGTCAGCACAGATCTTGCAGAGTCAAAGACAAAAACCCTCAAAAACCGCTCCTGCGGGGTCCACGTAGAGAGAAGCCGATGGATTTAGCACAGCTCTGGCAGAGTCTTTCTCGGAAGGAACACAGGATCTTAAGGTCAGATCGTGGCAGAGCAATAGAAGAGGAAATTTTTTCCCCGGCATTTTTGTCTGTGTGGATTTACAGCCTGTCCCACAAACTCTGTCACACTGAGCACCGGGGCATTGCTCATTTTCTGAGCACCCAAAACTGGCTGAATAAAGGCAGAGGCTGGTATTCGTCATATCAGAGCTGCGCTGTCTCCTTTCTAGAGTAGGTGGTACACCCCCCGCCGATTTCAGGCAAGAGCTGACGTCATGCTTCAGGGACTTCTATGTGCAAGGAGGATTTTTTTTTTTTTTGCATTAACTCTTGGCTTGATTCTGTGCTCTAAATTAAAATGTGCCACGCTCCTGTAACAGAGGGTTTATTTTAGTGGTGAGGTGACCGCAGGCGTCGGATAATTTGAGCGTACGTTATTACGCTTGAGGACATCAGTCCAAGAGAGAAGTTCATGGGATGCTCTGTTATTTCAGATAAATTCTCTCTCCTCAGCTGTTGCCCCCCTGGACTTGTGCTTTGTTGAAAGATCTCAGCCCATGTCCTTGAGCTGTTTTTCCCTTCTCATATCCATGCTCGCTGCTAGGGCTGTCAGCCGTGCGCTGTCACGGATGCTCGAGGCTCAAAGAATGAATGTCAGCACACGTAGCGTGGGCTGTTGTGTGAGTAATTACAAATGCACCAAAATGCAGTGGTCCTTGCTGATTCTGGGGGGTTTTCTTGCTTTCAGCTGACTCTCCTGGTGGTCCAGGTCAGCATCCTTTACTATGGTGGGCACCTGGTGATCTCGGGGCAAATGACAAGTGGAAATCTGATATCCTTCATCATTTACGAGTTTGTCTTAGGAGACTGCATGGAGGTGAGTCTGTTTTACCCCTCTGGGATACCCCATATTAAGATGATACTTGTCTTCTAGAAGGTTCCAGGGCAGTTGTGGGTCTAGACCCAGTGTTGACTTCCCTGCGACACGTTTCCTTGGCACTGTGGCTTTGCGCATCGGTGGGCTGAATCTCCCCTCTGCTCCCCGCCTCCCTCCTGCTGTGGCCTCGCAACCTGAATGCGCCCGAAGCAGCTCATCCCTGGATAAGGCAGTTGGGACCAAAGGGGTCAGGCTGGCCCTGCTGAAGGGCAGAGTCCTGGCTGCCTCCCAAGCATGTTTTCTGGCATGAAGGATGCAGGGATTACGAAGCTGCCTGTTAAATTTCAGGCTTCATTAAAAACTTAATTATATTACTTTTTTTTTTTCTCCTCTTTCCCTGGAATAGGCCGCAAGCTGCTGCATTGGCAGCACGTTAGCAAGATGGGATTGTGGGTGGGATGGAAGAGCCCACCCAGGGCTGCCTTCCCCTTGCAAAGGCATATTCTTGGCTAATCGAGGCAGAAACGCTCAAATTGAGGTTTCCTCAGAGCCAAGCCTGGTTTTGGCGGTGCTTCAGCCTTTGTGCAGCAGCAGAGCAGAGCTGGAGGCGGCTTGCCTGGCTCTCACTGTCTGCTCGGATGAGTGCAGGCTCTGGTGGTGCTTCCAGGCTGTGGGTTTGGTGTGGGTTTGGCTTGGGCTGGGTTTTTTCCTCCTGTCCTGATGGGAAGGGCAGTTGCAGTACAAGCTGTTCTGCAGCTCTGGGTTTAATATTGCAAAGAGCCGATGCGATGGGGGTTTATTCCAGGGAAGCCAATGTCAGCGTGCAGCTGACTGTATTTAGGAAAGCTCAATGGTAAATCGACCAGGACCCTATCCCATCAGGGAACAGCTGTATCCGCTGCCAAACAGTTGTCCAGAAAGGCCCAGCCTGAAGCTGCTCTGCATCTGAGGCAGGTGTGCTAGGGAGCATGCCCGCTGCCCTCAGGAGCTGGTGCGAAGTGCCGCACGAGGAGTCTGTGCAACCGTTGTGCTGGGGAGCTGCTGTCTCGAGCCAAGAGAGATGGGTGGAGGATGCTGGTGGAAGTTTGGGTCACATATCTCCTTGCACACATCTTCTCTTCCCAATCCATCTGCTTCTTTCTTCTGTTCCCCTCTGGGTCTACCCATGCACAGAACCTCTTTAGATGCCCTTTCCCTGGATATGTCCATATATTCCCTCCGTACACTGTGTAGGGGGAAGAGCTTTCTTTTTCCGGGTCTGGTGGCTGTAGTTTAGGTCAGATGATGGACTTGGGAACGCCTCAACCACTCTCCTCACAAGTGGCACCCATTGCCTTTTCCATCACTTGTGAGGGTCTCACCGTTGCCGCTTCCCTTCCAGTCCGTCGGCTCCGTCTACAGCGGCCTGATGCAGGGAGTGGGAGCTGCCGAGAAGGTGTTCGAGTTCATTGACCGCAAGCCAACGATGGTGAACGACGGGTCCCTGGCCCCAGACCACGTGGATGGGAAGGTGGAGTTCAGAAACGTGACGTTTTCCTACCGCACTCGCTCCGCAACGCAGGTCCTTCAGGTGAGCTCCGCGGGCGCAGAGCGCTCCCACCGCAAGGCATCGTGCGCCGCTTCTCCATCGCGGTCGTAAAGGATCCCCAGCCCACGGGAAGTGTCAGCTGCCCCTTTGGAGACACGCAAAGGCAGGCTCAACCACGTGCTGGAAAACAGATTATAAGGAACAGTGGGTGTTTGAGGCTGGCCTTCCTTACAAGGAGTGAGATTTATTAATAAAACCCTTGTTCCCAGCTCAGGCATTAAGCACGTCAGCGTCATGCAGGGCTTTGTGCCAAGCTGCCTTGGACTGTTGCCGTGGGAGAGGGGCTGGGGTCATGGCGCAGGGAGAGGCAGCCAAGAGGTTAGTTTGCCTGTAAGTTTTTAGAGGTTCTGCTACATCAGCAGGCAAATTCGAAGCAAATTTTGGAGGCTTTTTTGCTTCCTCAGAGGAAAGAAGCTAGGACAAGAAGGAAACAGCCAGGAGGGATGGCTGATGGGGTGTGTCACCGAGGTGCAGAGTCGCTGTGGCCAGATTTTGGCTGCCTTTCCTGTACAGTGCCCAAGCCACTGCCCCAGCACCCTGGGAAAAGCCAGGACCTGAGCATGCTCTCCTGTCCACGTTGCAGAATGTGTCCTTCACCCTGCACCCTGGCAAAGTGACGGCGCTGGTGGGTCCTTCGGGGAGCGGGAAGAGCTCCTGTGTCAACATCCTGGAGAACTTTTACCCTCTGCAAGATGGGCAGGTGCTGCTGGACGGGCGTCCCATTAACATGTACGATCACAAGTACCTGCACTCAGTGGTACGAGCGACTGATACGTGTATTCTAGCTATCGCCTGCCGCGATCAGAGGGGATGGATGGTGGCGTTGTATGTTGCTTTGGATTTGATCTGGCAACCTCTGAAATGTCCCGAAAGCTGGAGGTGGTCCAGGAAATGAATTCAGATAATTCGTGTGGGCGGAAGGGAAAGGGATGGAGAGTGGTTTCATGGGGAGGGGAGTGCCTTCCGAAAACAGAACAATGAACATGTTTTGGTTTGTATTTTTTGGCCAACACAGTGTAAATATGGTTTTGGCTGTTGGATTAATTATCATCTAAATTGGGTTTAGAAAATGGGGTTTGCATTCCTCCAGCACCTTCTACCTTAAGATCTTAGTCATTTTCAGCTAATGGGGGGGTTAAACCTCTCGGGATCCTGGCAGCAGCTGGAGCGCCAGAGGCGCTGGGTAGTTTGCCCAGGAGAGGGGTCCGGGCCCCTCAGCTCTTGGCTGTGTGTCAGCACAGATCAGCCTTCATCTCCTCTGCAAGTAACTGCCTTCTTTCTTTGCCCCAGAGTGAATGGCCTCACCAGTCAGCAGGAAAACCTGAAAACAATTGGTCAGAGGCAGGCTGGAAAGCCAAAGTCAGTGTGACTAATTTACATTCCCTGCCCATACTGAGCAAAAATTAAAAGACAAGCTAGTCTTTTAGTTTAGAAAGCCTGGTGTGGTGTCGGGAGCATGGGGAGAAGCCAATTAAAATGTGACCATGTCCCGCTGACTCTCTTCATGCCCAGATCTGAGCAATAATTTGGAAGGTTCAATTTATTTCAATATTGAGTGTTTGACAAAGCAGGCTGAATTTGAGAGTGAGCACCCACGGCTGTAAGGTAGGACAGGGAGGCTGTTGCTAAGCAATTAAGGAATTGCAGCAGCTAAGTCTCTAACTTGCTAATTTTGGATTAAAAGATGCAGGAGGGCTCATTCACGTGGCTCAAGCACAATTACTCGCCTTGAACAGAAAATCAGCAAGAGCCTGGGAGAGGGTCTCACCAGCCTGCCTTGTCCACGCAACTGGTTTCCCATACTTGGAACAGCAAACAGTGATGGGAATTATGCATCTGGAGCAAAACCACAGTAGAGTCTCGGAGAGGGAAGCCCATCCCAGATGCCAATGTACCAGCATTACATTGTTTCCCGCAAAACGGCTTCCCAGCAGAGGATGTAAACTGGGCTGGGGCTGCCGCTGAGCACCCCGCTGTTAGCATCCCCGCTGGAAGCTCACATTGAGGCACCTCTCTATCTTGGTTTAACGGTGAGGCTCTGCCCACTTGAGTCCTTAACCAGCAGGAACAAATGCGGATGATCCAAAATGCCAGTCAGAATGTCTTCTGCTCCCAACACCCTGCTCTTCCCTTCCTTCCTGCAGATCTCCCTGGTGAGCCAAGAGCCAGTGCTGTTCGCCCGCTCTATTGCAGATAATATTTCTTATGGCTTAACCTCAGCCTCCTTCGAGTCGGTGGTCCAGGCTGCCCAGAAGGCCAACGCACACGCCTTCATCACGGAGTTACAAGACGGCTACCACACAGGTTCCCAAATCCCTCCTTTTGCACTTGAAAGCCTTGCCCAGGGCCTCTTGGGTGTAAAATCAGCCAGGTAGTGATGGACCCCGGGCCGTGGCAGCTCAGTGATGATGTAGAGGTGGTTACATGGAGAGGGACAGCACCTTTTGCCTTTTGGGATGACTGAGATGTTGCAGGAATATCGAGCCCATCCCAGGAGACCGTTTCTGCTGCCACTCCATGGCAGCGGGGAAAGCGTCCCCCCATCCCACCCGGACCAGTCCAGCTCCCAGTGCCTGGCAGTGTTACGGAGAGGTGGCACTGGCAGTCTCACCGTTTTTCAGTGCGGTGTTCAGGAGGAAAGCCCAGAACCCAAGGGGCGAGCACAGAAAGAAAAGCACCTGCACAGGAAGAAAAGTGCACACTAAATCCGTAGTAGTGAAGGCTGTCGTGTTTGTGACAGTGCGACCTTGTGAGGGGGCAGCTCAGACCGACGATGGGTTCTGTTGTTGGGAGCCAGCAGAGGTGTTCCTGTTTCCCCTCCCTGCTGCCTTGGCTGCACACCCCCCAGAGCCCAACCTGCAGGGAGTCGAGCTAGGGATTTGCATGATCTTCCAGGCTCATGGACTTCTCTGGTTTTTCCGTGAGCATCGATCCCTCAAACCCTGGGACGACAGTGGAGAAGGTGCTGCTGGAGGGAAGGATTGTGGCCTCAGGGATGTTTAACTCATTTAAGCTGCTCTGCCAAGTGAGCAGAAGCATCTACCTGGTCTTTGCTTCAAAGCATGACACCATCCTGTGATGCTGGCTGGGGCTGAACTTGATGGCAGCTCTTGGTTTGTATTTTGACCTTTTTCTCCCCTCAACCTAACAGAGGCAGGTGAAAAAGGAGCCCAACTGTCAGGTGGCCAGAAGCAGAGAGTAGCAATTGCCAGGGCTTTGATCCGAACGCCCCCCATCCTGATCCTGGATGAAGCCACGAGCGCGCTGGATGCAGAGAGCGAACATGCGGTGAGTAGGTGACTCAGGTGTCTGGGTCAAAGAGGGGATCTGCATCTGGAGGGGAGACCATAGCTCTGATTTGCAGCCTGTGGACAAGCTTAGTCTTGACACTGCAATCAGAGGTTTGGGTAAGAGATGAATTCCTGAGCAGGAATTTGCTTCCAACACTGCTGTAGCCACCAAGAAGGGAATAATCCTGTGCTCACCGCAGCCAACACCAGACAGACCTGATGAGATAGGGATCTCTCCCAGTTTTTTTAAATGTGGAAAGTGTTAATTGGCATACAGCAACTTTGTGCAGCCTTTTAGGACAGGATAGGGAGGAAGATCCTAAAAAATGGGAGAGTAGGACTGACTGAACCAAAATCCCAGCTGAGGCACCGAAGAAGCCACGCTTGCAGGAAAGGCCCTGAGCTTTCTGTGCACCGAGCTGGTTTATTTGGCTGGGATGTGACAGCCAAACAGCTCTGCCGGTGACGGTTTGGCCTCACTGGTTTAATGACATGAGGGAAAGCTCATTCAAGGTCGAGGTGTGAGGATGTGTCTCCCGGTCCTGGAGAATGGGTGCTGCTGGTCCAGGTGTGGGGCAGCAGAGCATCTGACTTTGGAGCAGGTCTTGGGCTCACAGGTCCTCAGCCACGTGCGTGGTATTCGAAGCCAGCCAGGGGTTTTGGCTAGCCAGGGGTGTCACTGACACATGCCTGGCAGCCATCTGCCTGCCTTTAGGCCTTAGTGCCACTCTCTGGAAAACAACTCTCCTGCTTTGCCTTGATACACCCAGGAAACGGCCCCGCTCCTCTGAGCAGCTGCGTTTACCAGGTATTGGCTTCCTGCAGTCCATGCCAACACCATGTGGCCTCCAAATTCAGGGCCCGGCTGTAACAAGAGGCCAGCTCGCAGGATCAGACCTGTGTGCATACCACACCTGCGGGCTGGCTGCGCTGGGACGGTCCTTCGGGCTGCCCAGTGGGAGCCGGGATGGACATGCTGGCGCTGGTAGCGCTGCAGGGAGTCTTGTATGCTCTGTGTAGCCAGAGGAGAGCAAACCTCCCATCCAGAGCTTTCTTAACACAGAGCACGAAGCTGCTGTTCCCTCCAAACCTCCCTTCCAAAGCGGAGCCAGCGACGCTCGGGCACTAACGTCTTTTCCTCCTGCGCAGATTCAGCAGGCGATTTACGGCGACTTGCAGAACCACACGGTGCTCGTCATAGCTCACAGGCTGAGCACCGTGGAGAAGGCACACAACATCGTTGTGCTGGACAAGGGCCGCGTGGTGCAGCAGGGCTCGCACAAGGAGCTGATGGAAGAAGGAGGCCTTTATTCCAAGCTGGTGCAGAGACAGATCCTGGGGCTGGAAGGGGGCGGCGCAGACAGGCGCCAACCCGCAGCCCGGGGGGATTCAGCGAAGGCGCCCGGCGGGCTGGAGGAAGAGTTCAGGATAGACCATCCCCTGCCAGCCGTGGCACAGGACGATTACAACGCCACGGCTCACAAGTGAGAGCGGCGAGGGCCGGCGCTGGAGACGCTTGCTGGGACGCTGGGACAGGAGGCAGCTTGCCGACGGGCTCGCGCGCTGCAGAACGACGCCCGTTCGCTCCCCCCGCGCGCGTCACGCACCCGTGCACACGCAAACACACACTATAGAGCTTCCCGCACTACGGTCCGGCGGGCAGATGCCGGTTGGTTAAACAGGGAAAGGGATTTATTCGAGGGAGTTGGGTCTTTAGCCATTCCCAGCCTTTCTACTGGGTTTCTTTTCTTACTACCGGTAATTCCTCTCGACTGGGGCTTTTCTCCCGTCGATGTGCATGTGTAACTGCTATTAACCGTAACGGATGTTAAATGCATGCATGGAGGGGAAGACCGAAACCCCCTCCCGGAATTTCAGGGGGTGGCTTTTGTGGTTGGATAGAAAAACAGTGACTGTAAAAGAAGGTTCTGCTCCCGCTAGCCATCTGCGGGGTTAATCCAAAGCCTGCTGAAGTCCCTAGGGAGCTCCCTTTGGCTTTGGTGAAAACCGGATGGCTCCCGCGGGGAGAGGTTTGCACCGAGTGCCTGCAGGCTCAGGCTCATAGCCATTGCTGCTGGGCTTGCGTCACGGAGTAACCATCCTTGCTGGAACGAGCCAGGGGAGCGGGAGGCAGGCGTTGCTTTCAGATTAGCTCTCGGTGCTTGGTGGGTCTTTGGTTTTTTAAGGATGAAAAGTTTTACCGTAATTGGGTTAGGTTTGGGTTTGTTTTTTTTAATACATTTGTGTGCGCTGTGCAATGTCTGTCTGGCTCCAGCATCCACTGAAAATTGGTCTGTTATTTCACAGTTTTTTTAACTCACAACCCCGGTGCTGGTTTGAAAAACAAACACTACTAAAGACAGGCATAAAATACTAAAAGGCACTTTATAAATCCCACCAAAGCTTTGTTCAGCTTCAGGCCATGCTAGCGACTTCACCGCGTGGGAAATCCATACAGTCACTTTCCTTGAAGTCCGACTTCAGCTGCCTGAACTTTAAAATGTTTCTTTGGATATTATTTATTAACTTTTAGTATGAGGGATAGAAAGAAATATGTTGCTCCTAGCCCTTTTGGGTAATGGCTCTGGCTTAGTAGTGTTATCCTGCCATAGGGTGGTGAAGAAACCTGTGCAGCCAGGCAGGTGCTACTGGAAAATAGCATTTACACGGGGAAGATTGACTTCAAACTGTGCATAGTTAAGAAATAATCTCAAGCACTTTAGCTCTTATGTTTTCCGATATTTGAATGCTGCTACGTCTTCCTTTTGGGTGGTTTTGCGTTTTTGTTGTTAGCGACGTTTTGTTTCCGTTTAGCGATGTTTTACAAACTCTTCAGTGTCCTTGAGGAGGGATGCTCAAAAAATAAAACACTACCTCTGCCACTCAGCATCGAGCCTATCTAGCGGGGGTGTTGGTTTGCATTTAAAACATCTGGGTTTTCAAGGTAATGCTCCGCTGGGATGATGGCGGGATACAGCTGCACACTGCTGCCGGCTCCCTTGCAGGGAACAAGAAAAACCTACCAGAATTAGGTATGTAAAGGACTTCAGCATCTGGTAATGGCTGTGAGCCACAGCAGTGGGTATAACCTGTTTTAAGAACTTGTTCTCATCCCGGATCCCATCCGGTAGTCGGTCTCCAGGAAAGGGCAGGCAGTCTAACCCGTTCTCAAAGCACAGTGCTTCGTGACTGGAATCTGTTCAGCTCCTTGCTCTTGTGATATGATAAAAATCGAGGAAGAACAGGATCTCTCTTTGTCTCATCTCCCTCCACGTAGGAAACCTCTGGCAGCTCTGAACTCCTCGGTCCACCCCTCCGGTAAACGGCTGTGCATTCCTGCTCGATGAAACTTTGCTCTGTGGGTACGAAGTTGGTGGTTCCACCCAGTGCCAGAGGGCAAGTGATTAATTCTGCATTTTTATCTGTACCTGGGAGCAGCATGTGGCCAGCGGACAGCAGAAGTGGAATGAATTTCTGCTTAATTGAAAAACTGGGGTGGGGCTGGAGGAGGAGGAATATTGGGTTACCTGGGAACTAGGGAAGCCGACTCACCCTGGGAAGTGCTGGTAGGACAATACTCGTTTAGTACCTGAGGTGCCAGAAAAGACAATTTGGTTATATTGTTTGTCCCCATCCCAGGCAATGCTGCAAAAGGGGGAATCGGAGGATACAAACGGGTTGGTTTTATCGCAAAGACTAACGTGTATTTCAGGAAGGGAGCCCTGCTTCCCAAGCCTGTGGTGATGATAATCCCAGCATTGTATTCCCAGGTCACGTCTAAAAAGCTTCAACTGAAATGGCCCACTGGAAACAGCGGGTTGTCTCTGCTGGTGGCACCAGTCCAAGCTGATAACAGGCCCGACTTTGTGTGTTGCCACCGGTGCTGAATTCTCTCTTTGGCATCCAGATAACTTAAGGCGACTTTTCCACGGAGCCTTGCGTCTCCTGGCGTGAACGAGTCCCTTTGTTGTGCTGGTGGCACGTGACAAGTGGCTCTGCCTGCACGCTAAAGCGTTTTTAGCTTTTCCTGATGGCCTGGAAGCCCGGTGGGAGCTCCAACACCACCGCGGATCCAGCAGTCTTCATCTCACGCAGACACTTCTGCTGGCCCAGCACAAACCCTATGACTGTACAGAAAATCCTGCTTTTCCAAATCATTCCAGCTACGACTTTTTGAAGTGAAAATGAGGGTCAGAGATGCTTGTTAGCCAATCTAAGCCTGCAGGTGATGAGCTTAACACGGTGCAGCCGTGGGGATTGCTCCAGTGCTGGAATATGAGTTGCCCTGTCCCTTGGGCCTCGCTCCAAGTGTGCAGTCTCTGTTTTTTGGACTATTCTGCTGAAAACAAGGCCACTGTTCCCACTGAAACCCTGAACCATAGTATTTTGTGGCTGTGGGTTTGGCTGGAGCTGATGTTTGCATGAGAACATGAACAAGATCTGTTCAGCAGCTTCTCAATTACAGTGATGCAGATAAAAAGTTTCTTTGCCTCAAAAGGAAGAGTCTTCTCTGCAGGGAACTTGGATGGGTTTATCTGAAACTGGAACTCAGGGAGCACGGCTTGAAGACTGTGGAGGCAGAGTTGGAAGCAATTAGGTGTTTGAAAGCACAATTGATGACAAAGGTTGACTGTATATTCCATTGCAGGTTGTTTTCCTCGCTATTAGTAAGCTCTAACCACTCCCTGTAGTAGGCATAACCACCAGTTTATTTGATTCAAACATTGGAGCATCCTATCCAAGATGAAGTTCAAGGGTAGATCCTAGAGTCCTAGTGATTCCCCAGGGACGTGTATTTACCCTGTACCTTTGCACAGACCAGGAATGTGGCTGACCGACCCAGTAACTGAGGACACAGTGTAATGGGAAAAACACAGCTGTGTTTATTCCCAAAACTTGTCTTCCAATGCACCAACCTCTGCCTCAATAAGCAACTCTGTGTGTGTGTGTCAGCGGCTGCGCTTTCCAGGCCTTCAGCAGGTCTGGAAATACCACAAGCAAATAGACAGAGTGCTTCTAGCTCAGGTTCAGGGATGCATCTTGGTTTGGGGAGGAAAAGTAGTATCTGCCTTTTCTACACTAGCTTTACTGTAAGCTTAAGGCAAAGAAAGTATTTGCAGGTATATAAACCTGCTCCTCTTCTCACCCCTTCGGCTCCCTGAAAGAAAGGAATTGTCGATAATTAATCCTTGCTCTCTCTCAAACAGCAGGACCACTGTTCTCCCTCAATTGGGACCACTGTTTCTCTCCCAGGACACTGAATATGCAGGTCATTTTCATGTGTGAAGGAATCTAGGCTGCGAAATCTAAACAGAAGTATGGACTGTGATTAGCATATTAAAGGAAATTAAATTGCAAATAAGCCTGAAAACTTATCTGTTGTTGAGCAACCAGACTAATAAGGGTTAATAAATGCCAAAGATTAGACTTGCAAATTCCGTCTGGTAACCAACCAGTTTTTCCAGGAAAACAAAACAAGTTGTGAAGGTGACTTGCAAAATATGCCTATATCTAATAAATATGCATGGCTACAGTGCTACAGACCTTAAAAGGATATGAGGTGACAGAAGGAAATCCAGGATCAAGTTTAAAAAGAAAAAAAAATCTAACATATAATTTAAACTAGGCTGGATGTCTGTTCTCCCCCAGACTGAAGCCTGGCTCCTTATTCACATCGTTTCCACCGTAATCTTCCCAGGTTTTTTGTTCCAGGTCTCCTGTAATAAGAAATCCTGACTTCTGTACTTTACCTGCTTACAGTTTTAATGCTCACGAATACTGTCACCCTTCAAAAGGATTTTATCAAGGCAAATAGGAACCAGGGCTTGGTACCTGAATAAACCTCGGCCTGCAGCACGGCAGTATTTGGTAATCCCTGTAGCCTAAAATCCTAGTTTGTCTGCAATCCTTCATATTCTGTCCAAGTGACGTGCTGCCACAATATCTTTGTCTTCCAAGAAGACTGCTGAATGGCAAGGCACCTTCCTACCTGTCCAGATGGAATACCTAATTATACAAAGGTGGCGGACCCCTGTCTTGTCTCTCAATCTCGGCTGCTTTTCTGGCTGGACTTGGAGAACTCAATCACACGCAGATGCTTAAAAGCACTCAAAAGCAGACCAGATGCTTAATACAGACGCTCCTCTCCAACACCCCCAGAACCCAAACATACCTGCACAGGGCGAAGGGGCATCTTTAAGAGCTGTTGTACTTGGGCACAAACGAGTTACGTTCTCCCCGTGCGTTTTGTGAGGACTTCATCGTTCTGCATTGTGTGGCTTCTGGCATTAATGCAGATTACTGCTGACTAATTCAAATAATCCATTGATGTCTAGAGCACTGAACTTCCACCAACCCCCTGCCACACAAACAAAAATTAGATAGTTACAGAAAAGCTCCTTAGAAGGTCACTGTAAACCATCTTTCCCGACAGCATGATGACAATACAGTTATTACCATGCTGTAGCGCCCTTCACCAGAGATACTCACCCAGAGTACCTCCAAAAGCATTATTCAGTGTGAATTTTTCCTCTCCGCTCCCAGCCTGGGACTGAGGAGTTATTATTATCCCTTTTTTTAGGAAAAGGCACTATGGTTGAGGGAAGCTAAGCACTCCACTCGGGATCATACAGAAAGGCAGTGGTAAAACTAGATTTACAGCATGAAGCTGAGTCAGGCTCTTCTCAACCACACTACCCCCATACCAATTATTTCGCTATGCTGTGAAGTTAAAGTCACTAACGTTCCTGGGAAAGAAAGCATTGCTTCTAATCCCTCAACTAATTCCTCTGTTTATTTGTATATATGCATGTGTGTACGTTTGCATATGCAGATTTACAATCTGGTTTAACACAAGGGTGTAACTCCTCTGTCTTTTTGATGGGCATGTGCAAATACAGTATATGATACTGTGTTGGCATGGCAACTATCTACTAGTTTTAAATAACAAGGTCAGGCTGTAGTGGCCGTGCAAACCCATGTCACTGCCAAGGGGTACAGCTGCTTACTCATCTGTGCTCGGAGCAGAGCACTCCACACAAGGAGGAGTTCAGCACATACCTCCGCAACAGGCAGGGTGATGTGGATGAGTGGACATGCCTGAGTGGCTAATCACCTGCTCCCCACCCTAAGCAAGCTCAGTTCAGCTTCCTGCTGCACAAACACCTCGCTCTTACCTGCCTCTGAACCCGCTCCGTTTGCATCATGGTTGCACAGTAGCTTTGCACTAAGCAACCAGCAGGCCAGGAAGCCTTCCTCTAGCAGTGTCACCTTGCTGGTCTTTATTTCTGTGGGTGATAATGACAGAGGGGACTCTGGGGAGGGTGAGAGGCATGGAGAGCTGAGCTTAGTTGTGGGACAAAAGAACACACAGCAGTCATGTCCTCATTCAGTTCTGCCAGGAAGTATTGGGTCACTTCCTGAATGTAACCGTAACATCATTCCATTTTAACAGCACTACATCAGTCCACCATGCTGATATTTTCCCCCAGTTAGATAAAAATGTCAAATACAAAGGACAATGACCACACGGCCATTCCCTACCTGGTTCCTTTGGCTCATGTGCTCATTCTGGTTCTCTCTGGCATTACACAGGTGGAAAGAAGCACGCCCACGATCCCTTAAGTACAAGAGCAGGCCAGGAAGGTGGTGCATGCCTAGAGATGCATACAACTGAGGTGACGTTAACACAATTAATTATTTCCAGGTGTAATTGTCTTTATCAGCTGTGCTAACATCAGTAGTAATTGGGGAGCTGCTGCTCTAAAGCGTTAGCACAGAGTGCCTAGTGAAGTGTTGGTGGCTGAACAGATATAAATCAGAAAAACACAATGTAGCTGTGATTGATGCTTTTGCTACATTGCATTGCAAAAGTATTTAAATTCACCATAAAACACATCCTTGATACATCATTTCTTGGCCTTCACTCTTGAAGAAGAAAGTGCTTAAAACAGACAAAAAAAAACCTAGCACCCAAAGCT
Source organism: Rhynochetos jubatus (assembly GCA_027574665.1). NCBI lineage: Eukaryota > Metazoa > Chordata > Aves > Eurypygiformes > Rhynochetidae > Rhynochetos > Rhynochetos jubatus. The sequence continues at coordinate 15,262,872 of CM050666.1, read as the reverse complement.
TGGCAAGATACAACGTTTAGCTATTTTTAACCTAAATAGGTATTCAGCCTAGGCTTGAGAACAACAATGCAGCCACTCTTTTGAGATTTACTGTAGCTAATTCCCAAGCTGGTAAGGAAGTGCAAATTAAATCACTCTACTGGTTCTCCTTCCTAACTATGGCTGTGCAGTTAGAAGGAGAACGAGTGCCTGGAGCACTTCCAGGCAGGAGCACTGGAACTGGTTGCATCTGGTGTCGATGTGAAGGCCCAGAGCCCAGCTCCCCATGTCTTGCAGGGCCCGGGACAAGAGTCCACTCCCTGTCACGGCCCGTGAAATGAAACCGCTGTGCCCCAGCCAGCCCAGCCGGCCGTCTGACCCCTCGGCTATTCCAGCGGCCGCCATCCCTCGGGATGCCGAGGGCCTCGAGCACCGAGCGGCATCACATGAGCGAGGCTCACAAAGCACGCTCTGTGGAGGCCCGGGACTTGGGCTCGGCCCCTCTCAGCGGGCAGCCTGTCCCCCTGCCCCAGGCCGGGCACCACCACCCCCGGCCCTCCTGCCCTGCTGTGTGCCCAGGGCCGAGGCCTAGCAGGCTGTGACCCCATGGCGGGCTTGGTCCAAGAGAGAAACCGCCCAGCTGGGCTCCCCCGCAGCCCCCCGTGCTGTCCCGCAGCCCCCCAGCCTCCTCCTCTCTCCCAGGGCCCTCAGGCCACCCCGGCCTCAACCCCCGCCAGGGCCCGCCACCCCCTCGGGCACCTTCTTCGCCTCAACACCGAGCCCCCCCGCCCCGCTCCCTCTTTGGTACGGTCCACCGCCGCGCCCCCCCCCCAGCACCCCTCTGCGCTCCCTTGGTACGCCCCGCCCCGTGCACTGCCGCCCCGCCCCCCCAGCAGGGGGCGCCGAGGGCGGTGCCCACCCCGGGCCGGGGCGACAGCGCTGCGGCACTTCCGGTTGGCGGCAGGCGGGAGCGGGGCCGGGGGGAGCGGAGCGGGGCCGGGCCGCGCCGGGATGGCGCTGGACGTGCGGCGCCTGGAGGCGCTGAGCCTGCAGGAGCTCAGCGCGCTGCTGGACGACGAGGAGCAGCTGCAAGACATGGCCCGTGAGATGGAAGAGGTGAGGGGCGTCCGCGTAGCCCCCGCGCCCGGGCCGCGGCCTCCCTCGGGCCCCCGTCCCGCCCCCCCCCCCCCGCCTCCCCTCAGCCAGGGCGCTGCTCGCCGGGCCTCGAGGCTCGCGGTCCCGCCGGCTCCATGACCACTTGCCGTTTGGGGGGTGTTAGTGACCGCCTCCCCCCTCCTGCCCCCGGCGCAGGTGACTCCCTCCTCCCGGCGCCGCTTGAGCCGCTCAGCGGGCACGGCTCCGCCGTGGGTTGGCCGGTCAGTACGGAGCCCCTGTGCTGCGGGAAGCGCTGCGGGAAGCGCTGCCAGACCCTGTCCCCCCCCTCTCCCTCCCGGCCTTTTGTTTGCTGGCCCTCGGTAAGGGGGAGGCTGTCCCCGGGCCCTTCTGCCGAGCGCCGGGTGCCAGGGGAGGGGGCTGAGGGCTCGCCCTGCTCAAAACGCTCCGTTTGTACTAAACGAGGAGACACGGACGGACCGGAGGTGGGATCACTTTTTTCGTTAATACAGCCCTTGTTTTGTGCCTTGCCCACGATGAGGGATTTTGTCAGGGAGAGCTCGGTCCTGCTTGTGGCCTCGATCTCTGCACAACTTTAATTCAGAACGGTATGAAAGGGGTTTCTGTGTGCCCGCGTTGGTATGCTGGGCGCGGGGAAGGCTGTCAGGCTTTCTGCGGCTTCTCTTGCCTGTTTGAAATGTCTTTGTCAGTGTATCAGACTCTGAGCTCTGCCTTTGAGTCTGTGCTCAGTAAAACAGAACAGAAGCCTGTTCTTTCCTGCTGCTGTGCTTGTCTTTTACTGTTGCTTCTGCTTGCAGCGGGCCCTGTGTGTTACCGTTCTGATCGGAGACACTGCCAGGTTTATTTGACCACAAACGCTCCTGAAAGACTGTGTACTCAGCTAACAACAGATAAGCTGAAACCATTTGTATGAAAATTTTAGAAGAAGGAATGTGCTGTACTTCCCTGGGTCTCGTATTTATTGTTGGTTTATTGTTTGGGTTGGTCTTGTTTTTTTTTAATTAGAGGGCAAAAGCCCCGGGGAGGAGGTGAGGGAAGTGACAATGTGTTCTTGAGAAAGAAGCTTAGTTTATTAGGTAAAAACAACTGTAATTGCTTTCCCTCAAGCTAAGATTCCTGCTCTTTTGGTACCTCCGAGGAAATTGTTCTGGATCGCTTCAAAATTGTCCGGGTATTACAGATGAAGCAGCCCGCTGAAGGTTGACATAATGAGGTGTCCTTGGGAATTTGCTTTCTGCATTGTGCAACAGTTTGTATTTTGAACTTTGCGTAAATAGATTTGCAAGGGGGGGGTGGCATAATAGCGTCTCACATGAGCATATATTCCAAGAGCTTAAACTGCTGAAGAAACAGATACCGCTGGGATAAGTAGAACATGCAGAGATCTTCCCGGCACTGTAGCTTACTGGGGGGCAGGTGTAACTTTCTGTATAAAAACTAAATATTTAAGGAAAGTCAATGGGTTATAACAGGCTTAACTTTGCATTATGGACACAGTATTGCCGGTTTCAGCCTGGCTTCAGACGAGGTACATCAACACCAGGCCTGGCCCAGTGGGCTCTCTTTTATTGTATATTTGTTCATACACACGTAAGACTGTAGGTCAGAAGTGACTGAAAACCTCATGACCATAATAGAAAAGATCCTCTCACAGCAGAACTAAACCATATTCTCAATTTGACCCTCCGGTTTTCCCCTCTGGTTGGCAACAGAAGGCTTTTAAATTGCAGAGTCAAGTTCTCTGGGCCTGAGGGAATATTGTGTGGTGTTTGGAAAGTGTGGCTAGGTTTGAAGGTATTCAAGCTGTGGGGAAATACGGCTGTGCCACTGCCTGGTGTAATCCTATTTTATTGTGTGTGGAGCCTGTTACTAGAGTCTGTTCAACTCGAAATGCAGTTACCCACCTTGGAAGGAATTGGCCGTGCTCGAATACTTCTTCCTCCTCTGGGTTTGCTTCCACTGAATTGTTTACTGCTTGGGTTTGTGCTGCTGAGTCCCACGTTTTCACTGTGAGGTATGTGGCAGGAAGAGGGAGAGAGGGAAATCCTGAACGTGAATGAGGAACCATGGTGACTTCAGTGCTGCTTGGGTAAGCATCCAGTTGGCCGTCCGTGTATACCTAGGTTATTCCAAAGTCCTTAGATGTGTAAATTCATTGTGGTGTGCCAATTAAATCACGGTTCCTGGGTCGCTTCTCTGAGGTCACTTGTATTTTCAGTGCCAAAGTTGGCTAGAGCTGATTATTCCAAAACCTTTGTCCTCCTTGTTGCAAGGGAAACCCAGCTCAAACCCCGGTGTTTTGTTCACGAAGAGGAGGATTTGGAAAACCACTTGGCTTTCTTGCTAATAGCTAAAAATAGGCACCTTCCAGCCTTAAAGGGGACGTGTTGCTGTGCAGCATTTGCGCAGGACTTGTGGGTGTCGTTGTGGGGGTGTACGTGTAGCTCTGTGTGTGCGTGTGCTCACGCACACATTCCTGTTTTGCTAGGATAACGTTCATATCCAGTGTCCCTCACACTGTCCCCCCAGGTATGTGAAAACGTGGCACCAAAGAGCTAAGCTGCTGCTTTCTCTGTCTGTAAGGTCGTTTTTGAAGCCCCTGGGATTTTAGCGCTTGAACAACGAACATCTTGTCGGATGGAAAGAGGAAGGAAGCCAATTGTCTGGTAGTCCTGCTCTTTCAAAATTGAGGAGGGTTTTTTTAATTATCCTTTGAGGTTAATCTCAGTAGTACATCTGCAGTATTCATCTTTCTGAAATAGAAGTACACTGTATATAAAAGTCAATCCCTGCGTGATACCTCTGAACAGCAGAGATGGGAGAACTCGTGACCTGACAGTGGTGGTAGCTCCATGAATTTCTCCTGTGAAAATGAGTTTTATCTACTGGAACATCACTTAAGTAACAGTGCATCCTTGTGTTACTGACCGCTAGGATTCCACTGCCAAAAATGATTTGCTTTTCAAGACCTTCATTGTATGAAATCAAGGAGTCAGAAGTGTACTGCCTTCCTCTCATTCCAGGATTTCAGCGTACGCTGGCAAGCGCAGGAGGGGTTTTTGAGTGTAGTCCTTTTCTCAAAAGCCATTTGTAAAGGTCGGGCAGTGCAGCAAGTCCACGTTAAAACGATGTGAATGCATGCCCAGATTTCTTGGATTCCCACTCCTGTTCTAAAACCACATTGTGTAAGTGGTTATGTGCTTGTTTGCCAAACATGACATTTAGCTCCGAAGTCAGGAATTAGACTGGGCGACAACTATAGATTTTTCCCTTCCAGCTAAGCATCGAATGAGTAACCTGCCTGTGTCTCATGAGCACAGATTGCAGTCCCAGGTGCCTCTTTCCTCTGGAGTGAACGCTTAGGAATCACAACTTACCTTTTAACCTTTATTTTGTCATTTTAAAGCTAGTACTTATGTAGTTAGTAGATCTAAATGTAGCAAATCTAATTACTTTGGAGTCTGTATTAATATTTATTACCGAGCAGATGCTGTTAGAAGGTGTATTATCGTTCACCAGTACGTAATGAAAAGCACGCTTACATCTTCTGTAAATGAATCTCCGTTCTCCTCCTCTGCAGCTGTCAGCTCCTGTTTCAGGGGTTAGTTTAACACTCCAAATGTGCATCGTTGTACTTCTGCTCTCTGACTGCGTCTTTCATTCCTAATTTACAAGTATGTGTAAGTGCAAGAAGAGAATGTGGGAATGACAGAGACTAGAGCGAGACCAGAGAAACCTAAAACTAAGGTGGATGTATGCCGTGCGTAACGCAATTTAAATGGTGCCACTTAAAAAACCTTCTTTGTATCTATAGCTCCTTGAGAGACTTTTTCTTGAAAGTACCGAGAGCCGACTTGCTGCGGCGCCTGCCAAAGCAACCTTGTAATTATAGCAGCGCTTGATGGACTTTGTGGGTAGTTGGCATCTCAGGAGGCATCTGGTCTGGGACTGTCCTGGGAATGTGCTTTTGGATGAACAGGAGGGACACTTCTCAAAGACATTCTGCACAAATAACTCTTGCTGCAGACCACTATCTTGGAGTAAATGATTAACAGTTAAAATGTTGCTAAGCTAGTACTAGCTTCTGTTGTAATTTTAGCCAGCCTTTTTATTCCTTTTAAAAAAGTGGGATAAAACGAAGCGGCGGTTGATGCAATTAGTAGAATCTCCATTCCCAAAGCAGTTACTGCTGCCTGTTCTGGAAAGTGCTTATTAAATAAATCCGCGAGTAAAATGATTCAAACTATTTCTGTTGAAGAAACTCAATTCTCCAGCATCTCAGGTTTGGAAGTGCTGCATAAGCCATGATTTTTGTCTTTAATAACCTCTGTGTGTCCGTGGCTTCATTTCCTCGCAGCGTGCACGATTTGCTTTGCGTGGTTTACTCAGCGCTGAGCAATCCTCCTGCCACCGAAATCCTTTTATAAGCGGCTCAGTATCGTTGCCCCATTTGTCCCATTCAGAATTGGCGGCGAGAGCTTAGCAGTTAAAAAAACAAGGCGTATGTTCTCTTTAATATTGTCCCGTCTCATTACGTCCCGTGATTGTGAGTGGTATGTCTCCTCTGGTTTCAGATTAACGCTTCCTGCCTGTTGGAGCGCTCGTGACCTCGGTAGGCTTGTTAGCAGTTCTGCCGGCGTCTCGTCCTCGGGGCTGGTTTCTCTCAGTAACTTTTCTCCAGTGCACTCGGGCAGGTGAACATCTGAAGCACTGCCCCGCTAATACGCGGTTTTGTCGCGCAACACGTCTGACGACAGAACTTCTGTCGGGTTTATTCCTTGCTTGGCTGGTGTCTTGGGCCTGTGGAAAGCTGGGAATGGACGCTGACAGCCTGCTTTGTGCTGCAGTGATGATCTTCGTGGACCGGTCGTGCTGTGCTGTATCTCTGACCCTCGGATGATTCTGCAACTGGGTTTTCTCTTTTCTGTTTTAAATCACTCATCATGATGTGGAAGTTTTTCTATAGGGCTTTTAGGGTAAATTCACAGAGTTGGCTTTTTTGGTTCCTTGAATTAACTTCCAAATGCTGTGGAATTGTTGCAGGAAAGTTTATTACGTGGATCTCGCCGTCAGTGCCAGAGATGGTGCTGGTTTGTGAAGCGGTGACTGTGTTCACGTGGGTTGCTTTGGGATCATATTTATTCTGTTTGTTATGAAATAGAATATACTCATTCCACAGGCTTCCAAGCTTTTTTCCAGTGGCGTGAAGCGTTTAAATGTCCTGAACAGGTGGATGGGCCTGCACCAGCTCCTCCTTACCTTTCGTTGGACATGGTTCCTAAGTTTACCTTGTATCGAGGAAGCCGTGTCTTCTCATGAATGTGGGAGGTTCAGTTTGTTTCTCACCTCTTCAACTGTCCATTTCTTTACAAGAAATTTGACGCACATTAATGCTGGGATTGAAGATTTCGAGTGACACAAGAGCATTAAATGTCAATCGTGTTTTGCTCGACTTCTGTAGAAAAAACCGTGCCCTTCTAAGAAGTGCCATAGTCTGGGAAACGCTGAGTCGTTGTCTTGTGTAATTTCAAGCACTGTAACGTAAAGTGCGACCCCGAATGCCTTCGCTTTTTTCCCAGCTTTAAACCAAACATTTTCAAGACTCACCTAAGTTTAGGGTAGCCCATAACTGGGATATCAGGGGCTATGGACAGGAAAGGAGGGCTGTTGCTCTGTTAGAGGTAGGGAAGTGACCTGTGGCTGGCTGCCGGCGAGCCAGGTAAACACGACTTGCCAAATGCTGTCACAGGGGTGATTATTTGTATTTTCCTCGTTTTTACAAGTTGGGTATGTGATGTCATGATGATGTTTATTGATCTTTACACGTTTGAAATGATTTGAAAGTAAAGTTCTTTAGAAAATCATTGTAGAAGGTTAGGTATGTGCATCCTCCTTCCCCTCCCTAGTCCTGTTGAGACTCATTGTGATAACTTGAGGCAGGAGTGTTACTTCGGTGTTTAAAAACCCCGCAAAAGCCTTGTCTGACTCCGGGAAGCTTTTCCTGTTATTCTGCCTGTCTACCTGGAGCTCTTCCTTCTCCTCTTTATAGATGATTTCAGTAAAAGATTCCTTTTCCTGGGATTTGTTCTCGTGGCATGTTTATAGGTTTGTGTCCACTGGCTTTTTTTCTCCGGAGGAAGCGTACAGGTTCTTCATCCCAATGAGAGATCAAAGTCCACTCATAAAACTGGTCTTCTCAGACTGACTGCTCAGCTGCTTTGAAAGGGGAATGTCGGCCTTCCGAGCAGGGCGAATAGTCGCCGGATCACACTGAAGTCGCTTGAAAAAAGTAGTTTGCTCATTAAAACGGTGGAAGAGGAGAGGCACCACAACCCATGAACCTGTCTGCGCGCAGGCGTCTTTGGCTGGCGGTGCAGAAGACGGCTAGTTAGTGAAAATCGTGGTGGTGGCAGGTGATTTGGTAAGAAGCTGGATGTCAGTAATTAAGCTGTTAAATCGTGTATTTTAGTTCCCTTCATAACAGAAAATGTAAAATAGAGGGACTGAGGCTTTCTGAAAGTGACAGTCGAACAGCGCTGGGTGGTATGAGAAGACACAAGTGGAAGCAAGCAGTTTAAATGATTCCGCACTGGATTCGACAGTAAGAAGAGAGGATTGTCTTTTTATTCTTGGAAAAGATTCAAGTTGAACACAAACATAGGGCTTGAAAGCTTGTTTAGGCTTGATGTGAGAATCTGGAAGACAAAACACTATTGCAGGTGCAGTTTCTCTGATTTTCACAGTCTGGAATAGAATTTTATTTTGATTTACATAGAATATAGGACTCGGCATCATCCTTGCCGTGATTTTTTTGAAGTGGTTTAGCAAGAGTAGAGTGGAAGAGGTTAAAACTTTAGTGTTTGAGGAGCAGTGTCTGGGGCCAAAGACATGATTAAGTAACATTGAACCGATTTTGAATTTAGCAGACTAAAGCAGTGTATAAATAAAAAAGAAGTCCGTGGTTTTGAGGACACTGCTGCTACACTTGGAAGGTATTTTCGCCTGACGCACCCGATCGCGTGCTCAGATGGCCAACAACACCTGAATTCTGATCCTGCCCTTTCCTGGGGCTTTTAAATAGCTCGTTTGGGTTTCTTCTTTTCCTGTTTGAGGTGTGGCTCTCCTGAATCCACCCCTGAGTGTGAAAGGAAGAAAGCACCATACTCTTCGTGTTTGCGCTGGATTCAGGGCAGCTGTCTGTAAATTAGATCCGTTACAGCTAAATGGGGCTGATGGGGGCTAGAAGGGGTGTGTTACTGAAGGGGGTCACAAGAAGTGAGCCAAACGTTTTGTTGAAATTTAAGGCAGCTTAATAGAATCGGCCTGCGGTGCCTTGGGAAAATTATCTCACTTGTTGATTCAGACTGAAAATATGAAATCGGATCCCTTGCTCTTTGTTTTTCCTTTTGATGTCTGAGAATCCAATGTGACATCCAGGGCAGGCTTCCCCAAACACCCGGCTTTCCCAAAGCTCCTGAAGATTGTCTTGATAAAATCGCGTGTGTGTATGAGCAAACTCAACGTCTTGCCGTATCTTGGCTTTCTGAGAACTGTAATTTGGCTTTTAGGAACAGTGTCTTTGGGCTAGGATATGTTAAGCAGAAGGATGAAACCGAAAAACAAGCTTTTGGCATTAATCCACAATTGATTTCACATGGTTGGGGAAGAGTATTCTGGAGAAGGAGCCGTAAGGATGCAGTCCTTGGGTTTTGCATTGTAATAAGATGACAGATGATGTTCTGCAGTCTTACTGCACCTTACTGCTGGGATTCAAAGGTCTTCTTAGGAGCAAGCTGCTTTATCTGTCAGTGTTCATCATGGGGGAATGGTCAGGGTGGTGTGAGAGGTGGAGAGGAGGAAGCATCGACATGAAATGAGTTCTTACAAAGCACTTTCAGGTAGCAGGGCGTGAACGTACGGATCTGACCTGACAAAGCTCTGGCAGCCAAGAGCTCAGACCTCATGTACGTTTGTGACAAGAATTAGAGGAAAAGAGCTGCACTCCTCTGCCGCTTCGCAGGAACATCGCAGCGAGTGCCCAGAGACCGGTTTCTGCGCAGCAACCACTGCCGTGATGACGAGGGGAAACCTGCCTCTTGCCGATAGCGCAGCAGGAACCCAGTTTGCAAGAGCCGTTTTGCTTGCGGGAGCATTTGGGGGCACCTCTGCCCCTGCTCAGAGGCTGGGGGGGAGGCCGGGGGCAGTTCTTAGGAGCCCTCACCCACAGCACAGACTCTTCAGTAATTATCATTTCCTTAAGGTAATTCCTCTAAAGGTCTTTCCCCTACGAGCTGCAACCGTCTGTTGTCTGTTTAGATGTTTTCAACGTGCTGATTGTGGCAGAGACCTCCTTATTCCTGCTAGATGATACGTAGGTAAAAGTATATTGGTAGAGCAGTAAAAATACGGTTTGTGAGGAAGGATTTTGCGTAGCAGAAAAGATTGTGGGAAACGAGCCCGATAGCTGAAGCAGACCATACCCACCAAAACGGTAGATATTCCCACTGTCCATGACAAGTCCCAAAGTACTGTTAGTAGTTGCAGGTCCAACACCGTAGTGCTGATTTTTACAGAGAGCTTACTTTAGGTGCTTATTTCAAGGTTTTGAAGTTATCTAAATAACTGTTAGTCCTGCTCAATACGGTCACTGACATTTCACCCACCCTTTTATTTTCTTTCAGGCCCAGAATGTTCAGCACAGCAAGGACATGACTCTCGCCAGCAACCGCAGCCTGGCAGAAGGCAATCTGTTGTACCAGCCGAAGTTGGAGTCTTTGAAATCAAATTTGACTGAGAAATATCAAGAGCTGCAAGTTCTTTTTGAAGCATACCAGATAAAGAAAACAAAACTAGGTAACCTTTTCTGCCGACGATTATGATCTGCTGTTGTTTTCTGAATGGGTGTAACTCTGTAGCGCTTTTTGGGTGTCTCGCTTTCATCTGTGTGAATCGGGACAAAATGAAATGTCATGATGGTGTAGTTCTGAAATAGATCATGCTTCGAACGATCTAGTAATCAGTAGATTGATTCTGTCACGGTGTGGTTACCTACCTGCCTGTTGACCTACTGTTCTCTACATGATCACATTTGTGTACCTTGCTAAAAAGCAAAACATAACTTGGATTTTCCGTGTGTAACCATAAATCAAACGGAATAGTGCACTGAACTTTCTCATTTCATACTGAATCATGAAGTATTGTGTGTCTGACACCGCACTTGCTCAAGTGCTTTGGCTTTCAACATTACAAATATATCGTTGTAATTAAATTTCAGCTTTTAGCACTCTGACAATATTCCTAAATTACTTGATGTATTTTCTTACTCCAGATCATCCTGTCTTGAACAACAGCTAGTTGCCCGCACGCGCCGTAGAACCTCATGCTTGCCGAGGCTGCGTAGCTTCAGTTAGAAGTTGCTTGGAACCAGCTGTCATTGACTGCTCTTTCTGTGCCTTTGCAGACAGACAATCCAGTAACGCTTCGCTGGAGACGCTGCTGGCGCTGCTTCAGACCGAGGGGGCTAAGATTGAGGAAGACACGGAGGTAATGGCAGTATGCTTCCGTTCTGACGCTTATACTCGTTACGGAAGACTTTCGGTGCACGTAGCTGCAGTGTTGAACGCGTCATAGCCTAAAGGGATATCTTTAAGAACATGGTCAGGCCTCTGTTTTGAATTTCAGTGAACAATCGTTGGGTTTCAGTGAGAATTTTTTATCTGAGTCATATTTTACTCTTTACATCTTTGCAGTTTAAGAGAGAAACCGCTCCTTTTCAGAAAAGAAAGCCAAACTCTTAATTCCTTGGCATTGCCTTCAAACTGATAGCCTGTAAACATGGAATCTTACTTTGAGTGGTGTTTGCCTGGTGTATGTATTAATCCATTGCAAACGTCAGTCAGTAACCTAATGAAAAACTGCGCCTGCGCTGTTTGTTCTCCAGCATTTCCGGCGAAATATTGCATTAGGATTGCAATAGCATGTTAGCGTCGGGGGCAGAATGTGCTTGTTGGCCCTGGGCTGTGATCACAGAAGGACATTCTCAGGACAAGTTGCATTGTGCGATTAGATGTGTGGTCACTACTCGATTATTAAACACCCCCCACAGCCGTAAGTGAGCGTGAGCAGCAACCTGCCGCTCTGTACTGAGGCTCGCGGAGTTCTTGCTGCTCCTGTTGGCACTGCAAGCAGTACTGAACTGTAATTCAGCTCAGCTGGCAATCTGGAAAGCTGTTGAACTTGATTTGTTCCCATCTCTGATGAGCAGAGGAATGTTCAGAGCGAGATTCAGATGTTCTTACTGCTGTTGCTTCAGTATAAATTGAAGCAAAAATTATATTTAACTCCCAGTGCTTCTGAGTAATAACTAATTCGAAACGCTGCTCAGAATTCTTAGCGTGCCAGTCATCTTCCGTACACAAGCTGGAAAATCACAGGCAAAATGACGCTATTTTTAGGATGTAAGCCATTAAGATTCTCTTGCAGTATGCCAGTTTCTAAGAGGTTGTTCCGTACTTGACAGAACATGGCAGAAAAATTTCTTGATGGTGAAATACCTCTGGATTCCTTCATTGATGAGTATCAGAGCAAGCGCAAACTGGCTCACCTGCGACGTGTGAAAATCGAGAAGCTCCAAGACATGGTGTTGAAGGGACAGAGACTTCCGCAGGCTCAGCCGCCGGCCCAGCCACGAGCACCCGAGACAACACCCGCACCTCAAGATTCCTACGCTTCGGATGCAAACACTCCTCCTTCAGTTGTGCCCCGACGAATACCACCCCCTCCACCTTCTTCGGTCCCAGCAGGACGCTTTCCTACTCCGTTTACTGCAGCCCTGAGTTCAGGACCGGCTCTTTCTTATCCAGGTGCTCCGTATCCTCCTCTCCCGCCTCGACCAGGAGTTCCGTCGGCAGGTCAGGTGCCACCGCCGGGATACCCACCTCAGTTTGTACCACAGTATCCTCCAGCTCTTCCCCAAAGACCGCCTCGCCTTCCACCACATCCCGGCTTTATCCTCCAGTGAATATTTTGGTGCGCCTAACTTATGTATTGGTGCTTATATTTCCTTTTCCTCCCCACCAGAGACACTGTAGGCAATGGAAAGCCTCTGGATTTTGCACAACGGAGTTCAGAATCCGAGCTGTGGCGCAGAGGTTTGCAATTGCGTTCGGTAAATGTGATCATTTTGGATTTCAAGTATCAGTTGACGACAAGGTTTTTCTAGGAAGGCGATAGGGTCTAAATTTCCTAAGCTGTGAAACAGCGTACGGGGGTTTTGCTGGCATTGCAAATCGAATCACGCTCCGAATTCTTTAGTGATGGTAAATCAGCATCCTCGTCTGTTCGGATGTATTCCCATCGCAGCTGGGTGTGCGTGGGGCAAACTGGGGGCTGTTTGTCTCGCTAAAGAATTCTCTGTCAGTGCCAGTCTTTGGATAGTAACAACCACATCTGGATGCTGGGCAGAGGCTTGCAGCGGGCTGCATCAGCACCCTTTGCAGCGTGCCCAGGCGGCGGCGTTCCTGGCCAGGCGCAGGACGTTTCCAGAGCTCGCTGAGCTGAAACTCTGGGCAGAAAATGTTCTATGGATTTTAGACAGTAAAAGTTACAAGAGTTTAATTTCTACATTTCAGTTGTTAGCTTAAGACTTTTCATAATAAAAGGACACGCTCCTCCCACTCCTAAAGAGCTTGAAAGTCCTGGTCTCTTGAAATCAAACTAAACTGTTTGTAGAGCCAGTTTAGGGTTTTATAGAAACTTTACCAGGCGGTTTGATTTCATTGCCTATGGAGACTCTTTCTTACAGTGTTTCTTTTCCACACCTTGGATACAGAAGTGATTTTGGTTTTTTTTTTTACACAGGTGCTTAGCTTTTGATATCACACAATTCCAGGAATCTACACAGGGTGTTTTCTTAATCAAATACTGGGTCTTCGCATCATGTAATTGCCCACTTGAAGCTCCACAATTTCCTTTTGTCCCTCACCTGGCAGAACTCTTTAACTTGCCCATTTGCTTTAGGCTGGCAGTTTTGGGCATGTGTACCTCTCTGGGATTTACACTTCACATTTCTCTGCACGCAGGCAAAACAGAAAAGCGTTTTGAACTCCGGGGTGGCTGTTTGCATCTTACATAACCCGTTCTTGACACGCCACTGGAGGGGAGGCTTCTGAGAGGAGCTCAGATTTCCCTCTCAGCGTGGCTCTTGAAGCCTCGGGTGCGGCCGCGTGCCGGTACGTCCATCTGGCGTTGCGGGAGGCGAATCTTAATGCTCGTTGCTTGCGCAGAACGTGTCCGTAAATTCGTTACCAACTCCACATCCGCTAACAACTTTCAACTCGTTCATGGTAATTTAAGAAACTCCCGGTCCAGAATCCATCACAGCTCCTGCATTATCCCAGAACGTTCTCGTGTCGCTGTCTGAGAACGCACTGCGTTGTTTGGAAGTCAAAACAGCTTCAGTCAAAATAGAATCTCTTTCCTTTTTTTGCTTTACGGAAGGCCTCGACTGTCCCCTCATCATTTCCTCTGGAGCGTGGTGGTTGCTAGCAAATACTAATCTGAAGTTAAGCTCATAACAGGAAGCGCTCTGTTCTGAAAATATGGTTATTTGGCTTGTTTTGCCTTCTGAGGACAAAGGGCAGAAGGTTGGTCAGCGTTACCGGCGTCTGAACCAATTCCCCAGTGTAAATCTGGAAAGCTTCTCTCCGCGGGGGGTGTGTGAAGCCATGTGCGTTGGATTTGTTTGCAAAGTGTGTTTTTTCTGTAATCTAGTGATGGTACAGGATGTGTTTTTTTAAAGACAATAGTGTAATATCTTTTCTTGGTATTATTTTCTCTGAAGCTTCGTATAAGCATGGTTAATTATGACTCGTTTCCAAGTAATTTTGCTGTGCTATTAGTGCTGGTATTTGGATGGCATCTGTTGTATCTGAACGCTAAACGTGTCTGCTGTAGAACTGATTCGTGTCCTAGAAAAGAGCTGACGTGGGTGGGGGCTACCGGGGTGGTGACTGGGTACAGAATCCCGTACTTGGAGCCTGCTACACAGAAATCAAACACTCTCAAACTAGTTTTGCTAACGTTTAATAACACCAACCAGGTATATTTTACACTTATCAGGTGCCAACTTTTTTTCCGAGGGTTGAGAACCCGTGGAAGTGATGGAGGTGATAGATAAGTGTATTGTGAATTTGCACTGCGTTTTATGTATCGGACTTTATTGGTATTAGGAGTCCAAAAATATTTTTACTACTTGTTAAATTTTCTGTCTTTTTTGGTAACTTTTGTGATAACGTGACCTTTCAGGGATACTTCATCTAAAAAACAAACTCTTGTGCGAGCTAAATGCAGACAAAGCTAATGCAATTTTTCCTGTCTGAAAGCAAAACAATGCATTATTGCATATGCACGTGGCTGATGTGCCTTAGGATCACTACTTGTGATTGTACTACTAGGATACGAGCGCGTTTATCATTTGAATGGCCATTGCTGAACTCTAAGGGCTCTTCAAGAGCGCTGTCTTTTTACAAAAAACCCACCCTCCTACTTCAGAAAACACAGAGCCGTATCCGGCCGGGTCCGTTTGAACGCGGATAACGCGACTGAGGTGATGTTGCGGTTACAGCCGTCTCCCAACTGAAATCCAGCTGCTGGTGGAAAACGTTTTGCCATTAACTGTGTGTGTGTGTGCGCACAAACTGTACATACCTACTTGACTGCCGGTGGTGTTTATGGGTAAAGGAGAGAGATGGCTGTGGAAAGCTGTTGGAATCCTCGCGGGAACAAATGTTACGGAACACTAGCTCAAAGGAGTCGGGCAAGAGGTGGGTCAGTGCTTTCCACCTCTTGCCGTTCAGCAGCTTCTCCTGTTCGGTTATAGCTAATAAATAAATTCTGCTATGGCTAGGATGTTTAGAATCATACTAATTTGCACTGTTTATAAGATAGTGAGATTAAAATGCCATAGGCAAGCTGACCTGAGGGGGGTGGCTCAGTGTGCTTGCCAAAATATATATATTATTATGTTGTCTTGAGGGTTTGTAGTGTCTGCTGCAAACAGCGTGTACTTCCCCAAAGCAATTGGAGTGGAGAAAAATCTTTTCAATGCGATGTGTAACACGGCTTTAGAGCGTTGGTAGCATTGAAAATGCTCTCGTCGGACGGCATCACCTCTGCCGGTCTCTCGTATGCTGTTGTGTAAGTTAGGAGTAACTCAGTTGTATGTGGTTAGGAGGTTTGACTGGTGACCAGTGTTGAATCTAACTCAAGGAGGAGTTTCAGTGCACTGCAGTGCTGTCTCCCGGAGGAAGCAGAGTCGGTTGTTCTGGCACAGCTGACCCACACAGGTCACCTTTGTAAGAGTGACCCTGGAGGGACTTTACAGAACACAAACATCCGTGTGATGCCAGCAGGCAGAGCCCTGGGCACAGTCCGGGTTGGGTAACGGTTACGTTCCGTGCCCCAGCTGCCACAACCTCAGTCTCGACCTCTCTTGGGACTTCTCTGCCCTCTCAAACTGGAGTAATGACTGAGAGCTCAAAGTGACAATTCCTTTAGCCTGAGCATAGAGCTACTTGTCAGACGTTGAGCTCAGAGGAGGCAGAGTCGTCCTGCACCTGAACACCTCCTCTGTGTAATCCAGGACAGCCTAATAAAGGGGCGGTTTGAAATGCCTAGCAAGTTGTGAAACGTACAGTGGATTTGTTTGAATAATAAGTTTTTCTGTAATCTACTGTGGTCTGATTTAAAATAAAATAGCATTATCTCTCTTGGCGTCGTGTTCCTGTCGTGGCTTCATTTACGGTAGAGCTGTGTCAGTGGTTTTCAGTACCAACGGTGGGGTTTTGTGTACGACAGTTGGAGGTGAACGTAAATTTGCAAGGAAGTTACTTTAATTAGTCATAGTAAACCTGTTGGTGGCGTTTTCAGCGACTGGATACAGCGACCGCGGTTTGTACGTGCTTGAGGCAGGATGGTTGCGCTCGGCGTAGATTCGGCCCGTTGCAATCCTAGCAACGGGCTGGGCGGGCTGTCCTGCCAGGTAGAATCGCTTGGCTTTTGGTTTCGTTCCCTACCATTAGCTGGAACAGTGGAAGCGTTCGGAATCTTCGCCTGGAAAAGCTGAAGGAAGGGGAGAAACCACTGTTATTTGTTCATAGAGGAAAAATTTAGGATTGAGCCAAGTCAGGTTAGGAGGAGTGAGTCAACCAACGTTATTGAGGAGTATGAGTCAGAGGGCAGAAGGGACGGAGGGAACTTTTCTGTAAATCTGGCTAATAACAATGTGAAATACGAGTCCTCCTGCAGAATAACTGATAACATACGGAAGAAAATCCCTTTTTTACTTGTTTCTTGACATGTTCTGCTTGCGGTGGCTGCAGAGATTTGATAACCTTCTGCCGATGCCGAAATCGGAAGCTACAGATGCGGAAAGCGCGGCGCTGACTCAGCGCAGGTGGGCGAGGGCTGGGACGTTATGTAAAAGCTGCAGTTCCCAACTCGGCTCTTGGAAGAACCTGCAGCAACGCCCCTGTTTGCGCACCCCTTCAAGCGGCAGAAACGTGGGGGTGCCTGTTGGGAACCCGGGGTTGGGATGGCCCTTCCACATGGGTCATGTGCGCGAAGGTCATTCCGGGTGGGATCGTTGCCCGTGCAGGGAGAGGACACGCCGCAGGGTGGGACCTGGCCAGGCAGGGGACTCGTGTCAGTCGCGCGATGGCCAACAAAGCGAAGGGGCGCAGAGCAGGCGAGCGGCGTGTCAGCGATGCGCTGGCAGTATGCACCTGGTCTTCTCTTGTCCCTTCTCTTTGGAAGCTGGATTTGGAGGCTGCGTGAGCTGATACGGATCCTTCAGCAGCCCTCGGTCCCGTAATGTGACTCCTCTTCTGGCTGTGTTAACTCTGATGAAAGTCCCTTACAGGGTTGGCTGTTCCAGTGACCGTCACCAGAGACCGGACACATCTTGCTCGCCGTGCTTTTGAGGGGTTTTGGTCTCAGCCGAAGTTTAAAGAAGCCTTATTGAGCCTGCGGTGCCCTGGCTGACATCTCGTCCCTAAAGCGCTATCCCTGGGCGCTCAACCTCGCCTGGAGCCAACTCCCTGGGTTTTCTCCCTACCTGCAGGGCACATCGCAGGCTGCTGAGGCCGGGAGACTTGCCAGCGCCTACCTGGAATCCTGCATCCTGCTGTAAGCCAAAGGCTGCCGTCTAGTGCTCTGACTAGCTCCAACCTGTTGAAGGTGCTGTCTGCGCATCCCTGTACGTGATGAGGAGGAATTGCTTCCTTCAACGCTAAAAGGGTTTCCTCTCGCCGCGTAAGCTACGTCCCTTAAAGATGGACATTAGCAACTGCTGCTCGGGATGGGCTAATTCCCGAGGGATGCACCGGTCTAGAAAGAAGCCGGGTGCATCCCGCAGGGGAGGGGAGGTGGCAGCGTGGCCGCAGGTCGTGGCGCTGGAATGGGTCCACCTGGTTGAGGAGAAAATGCAGGTTGTGTTGCCGTGGAAATGTGACGGTGTCCTTTGGGCCGGGGGTGTACTAGTTGTCTCACGCTACCAGGCGCGATGAGTGGTTTGTGGGGGGACTACAAACCATC
Source organism: Rhynochetos jubatus (assembly GCA_027574665.1). Lineage (NCBI taxonomy): Eukaryota > Metazoa > Chordata > Aves > Eurypygiformes > Rhynochetidae > Rhynochetos > Rhynochetos jubatus. The sequence goes on along the minus strand of CM050666.1, from coordinate 15,245,166 downwards.
TCCGCGCTGCCCTGGTTTGATTTACACGTGCACACCTACGAGGCAGGTGTGGAATGGTTGTGTTGGCTGATATTGCTGTAGTTCCCAAGTCATTTGTCCGATGGGGCTGGTTGGGCAGCACTGCCCAGGTGCACCGAACTCGAGCCTTGGTCACCGCTACCAGCAGGTTAGGTGTGGGAGGGAAATACCTGCACGTGGGTGGCTGCTGTTCACGGCTTTAATTAAGGGCTCTTACATCTTTTACCTGACTTCTAGCGCAGGTACCGGCAGCGTCTTCTCTTCGGGTGCTCGAGTTCGGTGGGCTTCTCCTTCCCCCAGAGGTCTGAGGCGCTCGCGCTCCGTACACCTTGCTCTCCGTGGCGATGCCGTTGCCGCTCTTGGGCCGCTTTGCGTCCTCGTGTTCCAACTAACGTGTGGTTGCTGGCGATTCGGCTGCTGCGGGAGCCGAAGGGTGGGGAGAGGAGGGCTTCGATAACAGCCTGCTGCAAGACAAACCGTGCCGCGCTGACCTTGGCGCGGGGAGCAGAATGCGACGCTTCCCAGCTGCCGCTTGGTTATGGTCCCTGGCTTTTGCTACCGGTGCTGTGAGGTTTGGCCTCAGTAGCACATCAGGTTAAACATCTCCAGCCGCAGTAATGGCATTTAAAAGTCGTTAGCGAATGGGTTGCTGTACAGCAAGGTGTCTTGATGGAGGCTCGATATAGACCTTTGCGCACGTGGTTTGTCGTGATTTTTGACTGCTGCAAATGGCAAATGCTTCCCAGAAAGTGCAGGAGTTCGGGGAAATCTTAGCATGAACCGTGAGCTGAATTTTGCTGTAACGGTTCCGTTCGGTTGCAGTTTAATTGGCCTTTGGAGCTTGGGATTCTTGACGCTGATTCTTGAGCTGGCCTGGGCGGTACCTGGAGCCTCCGTAAGCGGCCGGGTAAGCAAACCACGGTGGTGCAGCGGTGGTGGGAGACGAGCTACCTGTACCCCGTGCGTCGTGCTTAAAGCCACGTCCTGCTTTATTTCTGAGTCCTCTGAACTGTAGATGGAGCTGCGGCTAGCCCTGCCGTGGGGAGGTCGAGAATTTCAGTTAGCATTCCCGATTTAATCACCGTTTCCATTCTGAAATGCGAGTGGGGAGGATGACGTCAGTCTCCCGGCTAATACATCACCGCCTATAAATAGAGCGCGTGCTACTGCGGAAAGCGCTTCCTTTCACCACGAGAAAAGGTTTCTGAAAGAACCAAAACTCCCAAGCACGGGGCTGGCCGTACCGCGACGGACACCGTCACTGGGGGTGGCAGCAGGCACCCCCGGGACGCGGTTGGGTGAGGCGCTCCCCGCTCTCCTCCACCACCGCCGTAGCCAAGCGGTTCTCCGTAGCTTCGTGGAAAGGCTGAGGGGTGTAAACCTTCGAGGTGGAGATGATCTGGGTGGAACTGGCAGGATGAGGCCGGCTGCTGGCCTACCCCAGTAGTACCGGTGTTAGCGCCGCCGCCTTTTAGTGCGGAGCCCACGTGTACGAACACGCGGCTGGTTGGGAAACGAGTTCTCACTCGCAACGGTGCCCATAGTAGTTGCTCCTAAAGTCTGTTTCGTGTAATCTTGGAGATTTGAAGTCATTGTGAGAGTGCTGCAGCCCTAAAATAAATAATGAAACACCTTATAAATGTGTTTTAGTGAGATGCAGCAACGTCTGATTCTAGTTAACGGCTTTATAGCCCGTTGTTGATCGCAGGCACCGAGTCGTGGTTTACTGTGCCTTGTATGAAGTGCGATTGTCATCGTTTTAGGGGATCAAAGGAATTGGGTGAAAACACTGATTTTAGGCTTTTTCAAAGGGGCCCTCACAAATCTCGCCAATAGCAGGGAGCCGTTAGCCCCGTCACGAGCATCCTCGCTGAGCTCCAACTGCCTCGGGCACCCCCTTCGCTGCCGCACCCCAGCTGCTCCCGGGGGGCCGTCGACTGAGCACAATCCCCCCTTCCTGCAGGCGTGTGCCGAGGGTCCCGCTGAGCAGCGCTCGCCCTGCACATCCTCCCCCCCGCAGCGGGGGGCTTTCCGTCGGTTTAAGCTACTTACGGCCGCGTAAGGCTCAGTCACCCCGGCTGCCGGCGAGAGCCACGGGGGGATTACGTGCAGCAGGAATTACTGTGCTCTGCCCTGGGGGAGCTGCTCGCTGAGGGGGGGTCTCACAGCCCTTCGGCTGTATCAACAGAGACAACTGCGTAAATACAGCCCCAGACACCTGTGTATGCGCATAAATGTGTGTGTGTGTACATATAAAATAGGCAAATGTGCATATATTTAAATATATACATAAAGATACACAGGCACACATATAGCTACACATGTAGAGAGGTGGCTCTCTATACATACGTATCTATAGATATATTTATCATGGAAGGGGTTGGGTTGGAAGGGACCTGAAAGCCCATCCAGTTCCAACCCCCCTGCCGTGGGGACACCCTCCACTAGCCCAGGGACACCCTCCACTAGCCCAGGGACACCCTCCACTAGCCCAGGGTGCTGCAAGCCTCCTCCAGCCTGGATGCAGGTACATGGATAGTTATGCACACATGCACCTACAGACACAGTGCTCTACAGCTCTGTGTATCTACAGCAATACATCTCTGTAGATGCAGATACACATGTACAGAGCCAGGTGGGTGTGGCTAAACAGATACACATACATACGTGTGTACACGTAGGAGTAAAATGTGATGCAATATAGAGTTTGATACAGCTAGAGCTATATAGCCAGGTAGCTGTGGAGCAAAGCACATACATGTTTGTTTAGATATATATACACAGCTGTATGTACAAACGTATATATGCACACATCTCTTGTGTAACGACGCACATATATACACATACACGTATATATACACATATATAACACACCCCACCCGCCCCCCCTCGGTGGGTGCAAGGCCACCCTGTCCTGCTGCTTTAGCTAATTCCTTCAAAGCACTTTATTGTCTTTCAGGGCCAGCTTGCTCCCACCGGCTGAGCCCCACATCAGCCCCCACCCCCCCCAAGAAGCTGACCAGGCACTGCAACAGGTATTTTAAATATTGCTTCTTTAATAATCTACAGCGTGGTAGTAGCTCCAAGGGAAGACACAGCTGACGGGTTTTTCTTCTGCCCTCGTCTCTCTCCACATCAGTAATTCCTTATTGCTGCAGACTTTATCCCCTGGCTCCCGTAAGCCACGGTAAGATTTAATTCTGCTAATTATCTTAAATATAAAACATAAAGCAACTGGTCCCCTGATGTTGCTGTAGTAATAAAAAATAGAAAAGGGAAAAAAAACCCCAGTTTGTATCCTTATTGCCAGTGTGTGCCAGTAACTGCTTGTTCCCTTACAAAATCCCGGCGCGTCGTGCCAGTTAAGGCTAAGGTCTCCCTCTCCACTGAGGGCTGACCCCACGCCGAGACGGTCAAGTTATTCCTCAGGCTGAAAAGGGGAACTTAAAAAACGGTTGCAAGAAAAGCCCAACAGTTTCCTCCTTTAAAAACAGTTCACGGTTCTTTGCAAGGGTCTGAGCAGTACAGTAGAGCTACATTTACTGAAAACGTCTAGTGCTGATACAGTTCAAACAATAACCCCCCAATTAACCCAAACGAACCCCAAATTAAATTAAACCGGGAGAGGCGGTTGGCAGGCCAGGGGGAGGAGGGCATCCCCCACCGGCGGGGAGCCGGCAGGCGCCTCCCTCTGCTCTGCGGAGAGGAACCCAGGGAAGGAAAAGAAAATATTAAAAAATATATATATTTTAAAAAAACTCCAGTTTTCCAGGCCGGGCGGTGAGGCGCCGCGCGCGAAGGCACGCCAGCGCGAAGGCAACGGGAGCTGCGACAGCACAGCCGGCCCCCCTAGGAGTCGGCCCCGTGAGCCGGGCAGGGGCCGGCGTCTCGCTCGGGCTGAAACGAGAAGGGGGTAAAGCAAAGCCGTCAGTCCCTCGCGCCGAGAACGCGCCCCCCGCGTACACTTACCCCCTTGGGGACCCTACCTCCCCGTGGCGGGGCTTCTGGGCCAGGGGGGGCTTCTTGAGGATGCCTCGCCTTGGGGCTGGCGCCGGCTTCGCCTCCCCGTCCTCCGCCGCGTCGTAAGCCCCGGCCAGGGCGTAGTGCTGCTTCCTCAGCTCGCCCAGGCGCACCCGCTCGCCCTCCAGACGCTTCTCCAGCTCCAGCACCTTCACCTGTGCCCAAACAGCCATCGCGGTCCCTGCACAGCCCGAGGGGCAATCCCATCCCCAGCGCCGGGGCGTGGTGAGGGGAGACCCTCTTGTGCGGGGCCGGATCTGGACTTAGCCCGGCCAGAGGGCAGCAGCTCCGGATCCACCCGCACGGCCGTACCTGTGTTTCCATCTCTTCCTTCTTCAGCTTGATGAGGGACATGCCCGAAAAGTCCATGGTGTCTGTGGAGACAAGGGCGGGTCCTCGCTGAGTGCACCCCTTGTCCCACGTGACGAAGTGAAGCCAGACAGGCACCCCGGGGGGGGGGGGGTTTGCCAGGCCAGAGAGGGATTTGGGGTTGGTTTTTTTCTCCCCTTCCCTTACAAAATCCTCACCTTTCTCCTCAATCTGCTCCTGCCCCGACTTGGTGGAAGCCACCACGTTGGCCGCCATCTCGTTGACGTTGCGCGAGCACTCCTGGAGCCGGCCCAGGTTCCTGCTGCTCTTCTCGGCTTTCACCTGCAAAGGGCCCGGTGATGGCTGCGGGTGGCCCCCACGGCACCCCTGCGCGGGCGCTCGCTGGCCCCGCGGAACCCCCCGGCAGCCACGGTCTGCGTTAGGGCAGCGACACGGAGCGCGCCGTGTCCGGGCGGTCCTTGGGCGGCAACGCCGGGGGTGGGAGATGGGACGGACAGATGGACACGTTTGCTCTTGATGAGCCCATCACAGCCAGACAAGGAGACCCCTGAGGGCCCTCCAGCCCCAGGACCCCAGAGCAGCTCTGCTCCCATCTGAGCCACGGATAAACGGCATCGGTGACGACAGAGCTGCTTCATTTTTTAACCACGCTCTTCATTTCACACCCATCTGCTGTAAGAAGCAGCCTGGGCCCTCCTCTCCTCAACCTGCGTCCCCCTCCCTCTGCTCACTGGAACCTCTGCCTTGCGCCACACCAACGGGAAAGGATCAAAATCCATCATTCTCAGTGCTGGCTCCTGCAGTTGCTTATTTGGGGTTTCCTGTCAGTTATTAACATTTTCTTGACATAATCAGCTTGACAGGAGGAAGAGGGGAGGTTTTACACGTCTCCTTTTCCAAGGCAAGCCCTGGTGCGGGAATATTAATGCAGGTGAAGACACGGGGATTAAAACCACAGACTGGCCTGAGACCAGCAAGAGCTTCCCCTCCTCCCAGAGCAGGACGGCACCGCTGACCAGAAGCATCCGTGGGACGAACGTGGGACCCAGTGACAAGCTGTGCGCAGACGGTCCCTGCTGGGACACTCACCTTGGAGGCAGCCACCAGCTGAGCCGTGCTGGCGGCAATTTCGTGGGAGCAGACGATGAGTTCTTCGTATTTGCCCATATGCAGGACAACTCTGTCTGCTGACTCCCTGCATCACAGGGCAGAAGGGAGACCGGACTGGAGAGACTCTACCGAACACGGGCGGGTTGTTTACCTCCTGCTATACCCTTAGAAACCAGCAGCTGTCTGTAATTATTTAAAGCTCATTTACAAAGCCAACTGTTCAAAGCCCAAATCCAGAAGTTTTGGACAGACACAGAATCCCAGACTGGTTTGGGTGGGAAGGGACCTTAAAGCCCACCCAGTCCCACCCCCTGCCATGGGCAGGGACACCCTTCGCTAGCCCAGGTTGCTCCGAGCCTCATCCAGCCTGGCCTTGGACACTCCCAGGGATGGGGCACCCACAGCTGCTCTGGGCACCCTGTCCCAGCGCCCCCCACCCCCCCCGGAACTGGCCCTATTCCGCGTGGCCCGACCCAGGCTATGGCGCTCTACGAGGAACGATGCTCCGTGCAGACTCGGCACTGGGACAGTCTGGGCTATCAGGCGATGGAGAAGCGTGGGCTGGCCCCAGACAGGGGCCCCCCGCAGCGGCCGTGGGGTGGTCCTGGGGGTTCCCGGGGTGGTCCCGTGGTACCTACACCAGCTGCGTGGCTCCCCAGCCCACTGCCTTGGAGGCGGAGATCAGCCCTTCGGTCCAGCGCGAGTTCTTGGCATAAAACTCCTGGGTTGTTGCTGCCCCCTGTTGTTAGGAGAATATTATGGCCTGTATGAACTGGGTTTGAATCATCCAGCAACCCATAAAACCATGTAACATACCAGTATAAAATACAGCAATATATAAATTCATATACAAAGGCACAAATCAAGGGGTTGGCAGCCTTTCTGTGTCCTTCGGGCCGCTCTTACTGGCCTGCTTGAACACAGACCGAGAAACCCAACTTCGGAGCCCCGAATCTGGTCTGGGTTTAACACACACGTTTGGGCTGTCGCCATTAGAGGGACAAGGCTTTGCAAAGGGGACAGCGATGTCGGCGGAGAGCGCAGGGCTGAGCGGCCCGTCTCCTGCGAGCGAGCCTGCCAGCGCAGGGCTAACACGGGAAAGCACAAAATTCAGCTGGTGCTTCTTGTGGGAAACACTCCCGGGTTTCACGTCAGTGCAGAGGGACGAGTGCAGGGGAGGACTTACCCGGCCGCTTTCGACTATCTCCTTCTGCAGGTGTGTAGAAGTCATTACAAGAAGTCTAATAGCCTGGAGCGAAGAAAAACGGGGTTTGGTGTTTGGTGGGGATTCTATAGAGAAGCACTGATGCTGCCCATGGTGGGAAGTTAGTGTTCACAGAATCATGGAATGGTTTGGGTGGGAAGGGACCTCAAAGCCCACCCAGTCCCACCCCCTGCCATGGGCAGGGACACCTTCCAGAGCCCAGGTTGCTCCCAGCCCCATCCAGCCTGGCCTTGGACACTGCCAGGGATGGGGCACCCACAGCTGCTCTGGGCAACCTGTCCCAGTGCCCCCACCCTCTCCGGGAAAAATTCCTTCCAGATACCTAACCTAAATCTACCCACTTGCAGTTTAAAGCCATTGCCCCTTTTCCTGTCACCACACACCCTTTGTAAAAAGTCCCCCCCAGCTTTCTTGTTGCCCCCCAGATACTGGAAGGTGCTATAAGGTCTCCCCAGAGCTTCTCCTCTCCAGGCTGAACACCCCAACTCCCTCAGCCTTTCTTCACAGGAGAGGTGCTCCAGCCCTCCCGTTCTGCAGTCCAGGCGCCCCAGCAAGGTTTTGGCAGTACTGACCTTCATTAGGTCCGTGCAGGAGTTCAGAATCCTGTAGGGAAACAAGGAGAAAGTGTTCAGCATCCTCCCACACCATGTCCAGGGAAACAGGCTTTGACCTCGGTTAGAAAACGGGTCTTTTTGGGGACCGGCCAGCCTGCGGGTTACTCCTGAGCAGCCCACAAAGCAGCTGTGACGGTGAAGGTCCCCCCTTCTAAGGAGAATTTTGTGCTCAGCATCAGGATGACGCAGCGCCGGGCTGCACGTGCAGCCCTGGAGCGAAGCCCAGCGCAGCAGGGTACGGGCACGGGACAGGAACCCACACGCCGCCCCTCCAAACTCACCGCTCGTTCACCTCAAGCTTAACCCCGGAGCTCTCGTTTCTAGCCTGGCTCATCATCTCCTGTTGGGAAACACAGGAAGGGTTGGACACCACGTAGCCGGGACGGCAAGCGGGGTGGAGGAGGGATGGACCCCCTCCCCAGCGCCGCGTCCTGCAGCCTCGTCTCACCTCTATCCGCCTGACAGCGTCCTCAATCGCCTCGGAGGTGGAGGCCATCTCCTTCTCAACCATGTCCCCCAGCTCTTCCTGCCTGATGTCTAAGCTCTTGGGCCGCAGCTCCTGCCGGAGGAGGCAGCAGGTGCCAGGAGGTTTTAGGCAGAGGGAGAGAAGGGAATATTTGTAAGGAATAACACCAAACCAAGGGATCCAACTCCTTTTCCCACTCCCCTAAATAAATAAAGCTGCAGGAGCAGCACCCTGCAGAGCGCAAGGGTGGAGGCACGTATGCCACCAGCTTGCAGCAAACAGAGCACAGGGACCCCAGAGGTAAGAAATGCCCCAAAACAAGGTGACAAAACTCGATCACAGGAACCGTTCTGGCAGGACTGGGCTCCAGAGGGCTCTGGAGAGCTGACAGCCCTTGGATTAACAGCGGTTTAATGGAAAAGACTGATGGGGGCTTCATGAGGAGAAATACCTGGAAGTTGAGAGGATTTATGCTGCAGGAAAGCACCAGAACCTGTGGGCATGGAGGGCAAACCACCCCAAGGGGCTCACTCCAACCCAGCATCTCTGATTTCAGCTCTGGACAACAGGGAAAGCCGTGGCTTGATGGTTTTTTCTAAAAAATACGTTGTCTATCCAGGTGCAGCCACAAGAGCAAACACCCCACCTTGACAAACAGGCCACATCCTGCTGCACCAACTGCCTGCTTTGATTTTTCCTTTAGGAAACACCAATGCCAGTAAAAACGAACCCTATCCCAGCCCAAACCAGCACAATAACCCACCCTGCCAGCCCTGGGTGAGCGGGTGGGTGCGCCAGGCTCCATCTCCTACCTGGGCCAGCTGCAGGACACCCCGCAGCGCCCGCCGCACGTCCCCCAGCTCGGCACGCCCCAGCGTCTGCTTGTCCTTCAGCTCGCCCAGGTAGTCCAGGCTCCGCTGCCCGCAGTCCCGGCACGTCTCCATCAGCCCTGGGGAGAGGATGGCTTGGTGCCGGACCCTCGAGGGGCAGGAGCATTCCCCAGCCCTGCCACCCTCCTCTTCCTCCTGCCCTTGGCCGCAGAGATGATCCCGAGCATCAGCAGCATCCAGCTAATTTCTTGGAGGAGCATAAATCGGTTTCCAGGAGCAAAACAACATTCCTGTCCCAGGAAGGGGCACTGGAGGGGGCGGAATGTCAGGAAGGGCAGCACGAGGAGCTCTGGGGACCATGCTGCCCCAGTGAAGATCTACCCCATATCCAACCCCCAGCAGAGGAGGCTTTGGCACAGCGACCCCAAAAACAAGCCCCACAAGCAAAAACCTCCCCCACCCCAACACCTGCCCCAACACCGGGCACTCACGGTCAGCGTGGTCAGTGGGAGCCAGGTGGGACGTGGCGCTGCCGTTCACGATGGTGTCGGCCATCAGGTGCGCAAAGAGGGTCAGAGCCCCCACCAGCCCCGCGGCATCTGTGGCAAAAGGATGTGGTCAGGTGCCGACGGCCCACGGCCCCCACCTGCCACGTCCTGGGGGCTGTGACCCGCCCTCGAAGGCACCCAAGGAGCAGTACAAGAGCTTGTGGAGGGCGGTATCGACCCCTCCAGCTCGCAGGCTGCTCCTTGAATGGGAACCAGCCCAAACCACCCGCCGTGCCCCTCCCTCACCGGGGCACCGCATGCTTGCCAACAGCCCTGCAGCGGCTGGGGGCTGCCAGATGGATGGAAACACAAGCAAGACGCAAGCCACGGCGCCGGCCCCCAGCCCCAGGTACCTGCCATGGAGGCCACGTACTGCGCGTGCCCGTTCTCCAGGGCGTCCGTGGACTCCAGCGCTGCCTGCGCCCGGCTGAGTAGGTAATCTGTAATGAATTTAGCTTCGTTAGCACAGAGCGGCACTAAAATATGAGTCATTAAACCAACATAGTGTTGAGATCGGAGCTAAAAATTTACCCCCGGGGAAGAGAGACCCCAACCTCCTTGGGCGTGATGTTTGGTGGGAGAAGATGCCTCGGGGTAGCTGAGATTCAGCGTTATCTCAGAGGGAGAAGGGGCTGCGGGTGGCAGCCCCCACGGCCGAGCAGGACATACCTGGGGAGCTGGTGCAGCGGACGTGCAACGGGTCGTCCAGCTTGGCCACCGCGTCACGGAGGATGTCCTCCGCCTCCCGCACTGTCTCCTGCAGGATGCCAAACTGCTCCTCCAGCAGCTTCTGCTGCAGGCTCTGCTCCTGGTTGCTCTGCGGGGCAGGAGGGACATGTGGGTGGCACAGTCAGGACGCCGGACCCCCATCACCATGGCCCTGTCACCAGCATGTCCCCCGAGAGCCCAGGTGTGGATCACACGCAACCATCCCACTAGTGCCGGCGCAGGTCACATCCCACCAGCTACGTTGGCGATGGCTCAGCTGACTCCCCCGTACACAGCATCCCCAGAACATGTCTCAGCCTGGAGGGGCACCGGCTCTCCAGACAGCACCGTACCTTCTCCAGGAGCCTGCCCTGCAGCTCACGGATCTCCCTCATGGCCTTGTCCGCCTCCTGGCTCAGCTGCAGCTCCTTCTCCTCGACAAGGCCACGTGTGGAGAGCAGCTCGCACTCCTTCTCGCTCACCGACCGCCTCAGCACCTCCTTCTCGGTGTGCAGGGCCTCCACCTGGGCGCTGAGCTCCGCACCTGCCTGCCAGGGGGGACAAGAGACCCCTGTCACTCACCTGTCACCATGTCACGAGCCCAACAGTTACACAGAGCAGGCTGAGGACTTGCCCAGCTCGTGACACTGATGGGGTGGACCCACATTCAGCCCCATGACGGCTCCCTGGGCTGCCGTCTGCACCGCTGGCTTGGCAGTGGGGGCAGGCACACTGACCTGCACGACAGGGATTTGGGTGCAACCTGCCCCCCACCCCAGCCTCGTACCTGCTTGGCATGGCTGAGCGAGCGCTGCGCCTGGTCCAGCTCGTCCCGCCGGGCATCCAGCTCCTGCCGCAGCTGCTCCATCTGCACGCTCTGGTCCTCCAGCTGCAACCGCAAGCCCGCACCAGGGGCTCAGCTGCCGCAAAGGCGCTCCGGCCCCGCTCGGCACCGGCACACGGTCACGGCCGCATTTTGCAAAAGGGGTTTCCAGGGTCTCGGGACCCAGGGCAGGGATTTCAGGAGCAGCCCCCAGCTTGGGGCCCAGAGAACGAAAGCACCCAAACCCATCAATTTGCATCGTGGCTTTTTCTTGGGGAAGAGACGGCAGATTTGGGCCAGAGGGAATGAAGCACACATGAAATAACACCCTCCTGAGGAGCCGGGGCAGCTCCTTCTTTTCACCCCTACCCCCCTGTGCCCAGCCACCGTGTTTCCCAGGCTGGGAAGGGCTCGGGGCCGGGCCAGCGGGGCTGGATGCAGGGCTATGGGGGCTCACCTTCATCTCGGCCTCCCGCCTGACCTGCTCCACCTGAAACGCCAACTGCTCCTTGACGCGTGCCACCTCCTCCTGGCTCTGCTGCGTGACCGTCAGCTGCTTGGCAGTGTCGGCATTCTGTGGGGGGACACAGGGCTTACCAGGCATTGGCAGCGGGGACCCTTGTCACCACCAAGGCGTAGCTCGGAGGTGCCTTTTTCATGGCATCCAGAATGCTGGCCATCAGCGGGCGTGAATTCCAGGGGTTCCCCCACCCAGTGCTCAGGGAGGTGCAGGATGGTGGGACTGATGCAGCGTGGGGCTGGGCACACCAAAGCCACGCTGGCGGTGGCAGAGGGATGAAGGCAGCAGCATTACCTTCCGCAGGAGCTCTGCGTGCGTGTTGATGAGCTCGCTGTGCTTCTCCTTCAGCTTCGTGTAGCGGATCTCGGTGGCGTTGGCTCTCTCTGGACAGGGTGACAGAGCATCAGCGACCGCGGCACGGGTGTCCCACGCCCGATGGGTGTCACAGGGCACCTACTTTCCGCCTCGGTGCAGAGCCGCTGGGACCTGTCGCTGTCCTGCTTCGCCTTCTGCAGCCTCTCCAGCTCATCCCGCAGCTGCTCGTTGTCCACCAGCGCCTTCTGCTTCTGCTTGCGCTGCTCCTCCACTTCGCCCTCCAGGCTGTTCACCTGCGCCTTGAGCTGCGTGATGTACCGCTGCGCCTGCGGGACAGCATCAGGCACTGCCCTCCGCTGCCAGCAACCCTGCCCTCCCCGGCATCCCCACCCAGGTGTCCGGCTGCGATTCCGGCAAAGCAGCCGCGACACACAGAGGAACGCTCTGCCCTCGGCCCCGGCGGCCACTCTGTCCCCGACACGAGCAGCAGGTCGGGACAGCAAGGGACAGGTCTGTGTCCTCCCCCATCTACATCAGGAATCAGGTGCTGGCGCTGGGAGAGGCCGCAAAACACAGCGCTGGGTGCCAGGACCCAGTACAATTCCTGTGAGGAGTGGCTGAGCGGGCTGGGGGGGTTCAGCCTGGAGAAGAGGAGGCTCAGGGAGACCTTATCACCCCCTACAGCTCCCTGAGAGGAGGGTGCAGAGACGGGGGGGTCGGTCTCTTCTCCTAAGTGACAAGAGATGGGACAAGAGGAAACAGCCTCAAGTTGTGCCAGGGGAGGGTTAGATGGGACATTAGGGAAAATGTCTTCATGGGAAGGGCTGTCAGGGATTGGGATGGGCTGTCCAGGGTGGTGGGGGAGTCGCCACCCCGTCAGGGATTTAGGAGACGTGTGAATGAGGCGCTCAGGGACAGGGTTTAGTGGTGGGTTTGGCAGTGCTGGGTTAATGGTTGGACTCGATGATCTAAAAGGTCTTTTCCAACCTAAAGATTCCAACCCTGCTCCTGCCGCATCCCATCACGATCTCCACACTACGGCACCAAACCCACCACGCTCTCCCACACCGGCTGCTCCCCGGCCAGGCTTTACCTCCAGCTTAATCTTCTCCAGCTCTGCACGGAGCACATCCACCTCCTTCTTCAAGCTCTCAATCTGCGTGTCCCTGCAGGGAGAGGCAGGTTGGCCCCACGCAGCCAGGGCCGCCCCCCCTCTGCCACCACAGACCCCCGTACCTGTCGTCCCGAACGCCGTTGGGCGGCCCAAAAGTTTGCTCAAATATATCCGAGGTGATCTGGGGAAGACGGAGGGTGCCGAGCTGAGCCAGGCTGCGGCTGGCTGTGTCCCACCCTGTCCCAGGGTCCCCATCCCCGTGCCCCCACCTGCGGCTCCGTGGTGGATGCTGTGCTGATCTCAATGAGGTTCTCCGGCTCCTCATCCTCGGGGGCTTCCTCGGGGATGACAACCACCGGCTTCACGTGCTCGGCCAGCGCAGATGCCCGCAAGAAGTTTGGGGGGCTCTGCAGGGACAAGAAGTCGTGGGGGCATTGCCTGGGGTTTCGGGGACTGCCGCAGGCAGACGGCCAAGGGGAGGGAGGCAGCCACCCCTGTGCTGCTGAAACGGGACGGTGGGTCCCTCCAGTGTGCCCAGACCCCGAAGCCACCCATGGGAACACCCCCACGCACCCCTGAACTCACGGGATCTCTACAGCATCACGTATGACCGAAATCCCACCGTACCTCCGGCAGCCGCGGGATCTGGATGAGCCGCTTGAAGTACAGCATGTCGGATGCTTTCTTAAAGAAGTTTTTGAGGCTGGGGAGGGGGGGGAAGAAAAATTGCTGGCAAGGAGGGGTTGGCAGGAGGGAGGGAACCCCCACCCATCACCTTGGCCCCAGGTTACCTGCGAAACTGCTCATGGAAACGGTCTCGGTGGCCCTGCAGCGTGTCGGCCGGCAGACCTACGGCAACAGGAGGGGACAGCCGTGACTGATCCGGGGCTGCGAATTTACTCACAAGCACCCGGATCCCTTCAGCTGCGAAAGCCAGCGGGGTAAAGGCCAGGTGGGAGCGGAATACGAGAGGTCAGGAGGGGAGTGGTGTGTCCCCATCCCCGCTGCAGGGACCAGGGATGCAGTGCAGGGAGAGGCAGGCTTGGGAACCCCGAAATACCCACGCGAGGCCGCTGGTGCCACACTGCCCAGCAGTCCCGTGCAGGGGGCTGGCAGGACAAGGCACAGCGTTTGAATTTATTGAGGACAAGTCCTTCTATTCCCTTCATCTGGGATGTATACGTGGGATGGAGCGGGTCCTTACAGCCCGGCTGGGATACGGGGATGTGGTGATGGATGCCTCCATCCATGCAAGTCTGACCCCCAAATCCAGCCGCAAGCCCGACCCGGGAACAGACCAGCGCAGGGCACGTCCCCAGGGACTCACAGGAGTGCAGCTTGAACATCAGCTTGACGGCGTAGTGGTAGAGGTGGCTGCAGTCCTGGATGACCTGGATGAGGGGGGCCAGGCGGCACTGCACCGCCGACATCTGCGAGACAGCCATCGAGGTGTTGAGCTGCCTGAAAACTGGAGGGTTGAGCGGGGTGAGTGTTTGCAGAGCCGCCCTGCTCCAGGCCACGTGGCTTGATCATTAACCACCACGGATGTGGCCCGGCAAGGATGTGGGGTAAATGCAGAGGTTGCTGCCCATCCTGTCCCACTGAGCTGGGAGCAGCCCCGCTCCGAGCAAGGAAAACACCCAACAGGAGCATGGTGGCAGAGAGAAGGGGTGCTCAGCTCTGCCCCTGCTACCCCAACCCCAAAAAGGAGGGATTTAACCCCAGGATGGCTGCCCTCAGGAGCTGCTGCCACACGATGCGGCTGGGGAAGGCGAGGGGGTTTTGCTCCGTGCTATTTAATCGTGCAAGGAGCTGGGAGAAGATCCCAGGGCAGGGGACAGGCCCCCTGGCACCGCAGCCTCGCCTGCCCTGGCTCAGAAACAGATCCCTTCCCTTGGCAGAAATCCAGCCAGCATATCCACCCTGGCTTCTTCCCCGCTCAGCTTTAAAGTATTTATGAATATCAATTCTCTGTATAACTGGGTCAGGAGGAGAAGCAGGAGGCTGATAGGAGCCGGGAGCAGGGTCTCTCCTGCTGTGCCGTTTTCCAGGGCAGCTCCGTGTTCCTGACTCACGACGGAGGAAGAAACCACCGCATTTTTAAGCCATCTAAAAATTCCTGGAGAAGGAGGCGAGAGAAGCAAACACGGGCAGGGGCCTCCCGCCCTCCCCAGGGTAATTTCAGTGAGGGAAAATGAGTATTTAGAGGGGTACAGCCCCATCCCCCGCCGCAGGGGGATAGAAAGGATTTGGGTAACGCATGTGACTAACGTGGCTGTACCAAAAAGAAAGAAAAAACATTTCAGAGCAGCACTGCTCTGCGAACAGCACTCTGCACTGCTCAGGTGGGCCAAACCCAGGACGTTCCTTAAATATTTTCCTCCAACCACCTCTACAGAGCATCAACAGGGGAATCCAGATGAGAAACGACTTCAGAAATCTCATCGGAGGAGGAATGACCTGAGCCTCCAACCTCAGCCGGAACTCCAAACCTAAACTCAGAGCGAAACTATTGCTCAAGAGCCCTGGGGCGACGGGGAGGGACCTGCCGCCTCCTCACCTGACTCCGACAGCTTCAGCTCGCAGTCCAGGTAGTCGAACAGCTCGACCGTCAGCTGGAAGCTGCCAAAAAAACCAAAACCCCGTCACCCGGCGGCAGAGACATCCTTGCTCCGGCTGCTCATGTCTGCGGCAGGTCCCCACGCCAGCAAGGGCTGGGATTGACATGCATTTGGTGGGTTTGCTCCTGCATTTACACTCCTCCCCACTCCGCGGGTAGAGGAGGAATCAGGCACCATCCGACGGGTTTACAAACACCGATGGCTGCCCTGATGAGGAGCCGTTACGTTAGCCGCGAACGGTACATCCACCACACGCCGGATGCTTTGCTCCTGCCAGGACACTCACATGTTGTTCACGTCCGTCCCCGCGGTCTTTTCCAGCACCTCATCTGACACTTCAAGGCCTGGGGGGAACTCGGGATGCTTTGTAAAAGGAAAAAATCCAAAATCAGCAGTTGCCTCTATTTTTGCTGATGCAACACAATCATAAAATCACAGACTGGTTTGGGTTGGAAGGGACCTTAAAGATCATCCAGTTCCCATCCCCTGCTATGGGCAGGGACACCCTCCACCAGACCAGGTTGCTCCAAGCCTCATCCAGCCTGGCCTTGGACACTGCCAGGGATGGGGCACCCACAGCTTCTCTGGGCAACCTGTCCCAGTGCCGCCCACCCTCTGCGGGAAGAATTCCTTCCTGATGGCCCATCTCAATCTCCCTCTTTCAGCTGAAACCCATTACCCCTTGTCCTGCCACTCCCTGCCCCTGGAGAAAGTCCCCCCGCAAGCCCCGGTGAAGCCCGGTGCCCCTGCACACACGGTGCAGAGGCAGCAGCCTCTCACCTTGGTGTGGAAGGAGATCTTGGTGAGGAGCAGCCGCGTGTAGATGCTCACCAGCTGCCCGTACCTGTCGTGCAAATGGCCCTGCCAGAGACACGAGGGGAAACGTGGTGAATCCAGAGCGACGTGTCCGGGTCTGGCAGAGCCCGCGCCAGCCCTGCGGCTCTCGCCCTCCTGCCCTTCAACATGTGCAGACCCGTCACCCAGAGGAGTCAGAGGCGATGGGTGATTTCAGGTGGTGCTGTGCCCTCCCCGTGCCCACAATACCTTTCAG
Organism: Rhynochetos jubatus; assembly: GCA_027574665.1. NCBI lineage: Eukaryota > Metazoa > Chordata > Aves > Eurypygiformes > Rhynochetidae > Rhynochetos > Rhynochetos jubatus. The sequence continues at coordinate 15,228,853 of CM050666.1, read as the reverse complement.
CTCCCACCCCAAAGCCCACCAGCAAGGTACAAACTTCACCCCACTCACCCACAGGTCTCCCGTCTCTCGGATGTTGCTGCGGTACCTCTGGCAGTCCTGGAGCACCTGGGGACAATGACAGGAGGGATGCGGCGTGGTGGGACCGGCACGGAGCTGGGCGACTGCCCATCTCCCTGCCGTGACCCTGGGAGAGGGGACGGATCCGGCCCCTGACACCATTCCAGCTTTGGGAGAAGGAGTTCAAGCCCTTCAAGGGCAACCAGAGGTCGGGGCTGTGCACGGGGGGGCTTCAAAATAGTGTTCCACGGCTTGGGAAAGGCAGCCGGGTCACGGAAGGAAACCCACCCTCCGTGCAGAGGGACGTCAGCATCCCAAAAGCTCCCCCCACCTGCAGGGGGGACCTTTGGGAGGGGACACTCACATTGGGGTGGCCATCGCGCAGGACCTTGTGCAGGACGTGGCAGAACTTCCAGCTGAGGATGGCGCTGCTGGGCAGGGGCAGCCCGATGGCGTAGGACCAGAAGGTGAACGCTCCCTTCTCGTGGTGCGTCCCCAGGATGATCCCTGCCCCGCGGTCAAGGCCAACCGGACACACACGGGAGCAGGGTCGGGCGGGGCTGGGGACCATTCCCGTTCCACCCCCATTAAAAAGGAGACACACACCGAGTGTGCCTGCAGATAAAACCCCCTTTTATTCTTTTCTGGCATCCCTTCCCCTGCTGCGTTTTATTGCCAGAGAAACACGATTTATTGCCCTGCTCGTGTTTGCATTCTCCCTGACGGACAAAGCTACATCACGCCATCCCCCAACCGGGCTCTGCGTGGGGCTCCCGTCTCCCAGACCTCCCGTGGCTCCAGCCCCGTGGGGTGAAACCTCTCCTGCCTCGGCACCGGATCTCCAGGCGAGCTGGGGGAAAGGATACTGCGGGCATGTTTCTCCTTCACCGGTGCTTCTTGCGTATTTATGGCTTTGCTGATGCTGATGGCCTGCAAGAGGAGGAGAGGGCGGCCATCAGACACGCTGTGACCCTCAGCTACCCCATCACCCCCCGGCCCCGAAGTGAAGTGCTGGCGCTTTTGGGGAACACCCTGAATTTTGGAACACACCTGTCACCTCAAAGCTCTTTGGGACGCACTAAAAGACTTTTTTTTTAATCTGCAAACAAAGCAGCCCGTTAAAACCCCCCAGCCAGGGCACTACCGACTGCGCCGCTGATGCTCCCTGCTGTCCCCGTCCCAGGGAACACATTTTTGCAGCCTGAGCTCAGCGCCGTGCCCAGGGAGCATTAAAGCACGACAGCGAGATGCCAAATTCCAGGGTTGTTTGTCTAATCACAAGGAGCCTTTGAACTGGGGGGCGGGTTGGGGTTTTTCTAGACAGCACTGCTGCAGGTAAACCCGGGGAGCAAGGAGGGAGCAGCAGCCACGATGCCCACTTCCACAGAGCAAACATCCAGAGCAGTGTGCCGACAAGAGGAGGATTATCTGTATTTTAAAGTGTTTGATCACAGCACACTTTCAGTTATGAGGTTATTCCAAAAGACGACCCCAGACAGGGGTCGGTCGCGTCTCCCACGTGATGACAGGCTGCAAGACCAAGTTGCTGTGGCCGATGAGGATCCTCCTCCTCCTCCCCAGGCCCCTGCAGTCTCAACTGAGCTGCTTCACCCTCGGTCTGTGCCGGTGTCTGCCAGCCCTTCGTCACCGGCGGAGGAAAAAGGTCCCAGCTGGGAAGGCAGGAAGCGGCCCCGCCGCCGTCGCTCGTGCCGGAAGAGAAACCGGGTCCCTCCCTGCAGCCCCACAAGCCGTGAAACCTTATAAATATCTTATTTCCCCCCCCAGGGAAAGCACCTGAGTCAACATGGCTGCTCGTCCAAGGGACGCCTCCGAACCGCGGTGCTTTCCTGCAGGAGGAGGGACCCGACGCCGGGTTACGGAGTGCTCCGGCTGTACACAGGAGGAACCCGATGCCCTGCCAAAGGGGCGATGCCAAAGGTACTGATCCACCAAATCCATCCCAAAACAACTACACCCACCAGCTGGGCATGACAGTGCGAGTCAAAATCACAGCGAGTGCATCCCAAAAAGCGAGCCAGCCCCGAAACGCCAAGCCTAATTGCTGGGGTTGACGTGCCGGGTTTGCCTCTCCCGCACCGGGAAAGCCCCGTCCCGGCGTTACCCAGCCATGTGGGGCCGTAAAGCAGCAGCAGAGTTAAGCCAGTGACTTGCTGTAATCCTCTTATCCCCGAAGGTTAACGAGCCCGGAGTGCCCGGGAACAGGCACTTGCAGCACAGCCGCCTCTCCCGAAGCACCCAGCGCCTCCGCAGCCACCCGAAAGGCTGGAACCAGCGGAGAGGCTGCACCCTTGACCATGGCTCAGCCAGTGAGATGTGCCACGGGTCCTCAGGGCTGCCGGCACCTCCCGGTACGACACCGAAGCGATGGTTTACTGACAGAAAGCAAGGTTTGTCGAGCACCAGAGAGCAAGCAGTGAAGAGCTGCTAAAGGGGTTATTGCATGGCGGGGGGAGAGCAGGGACACAGCTCCCAAACCCACATTTTCGCTGCCCACCACATATGGGAGCAGCACAACACGCTTGTCCCAACCCAACGTGCTTGTCCCAACCCAACAGCTCAACTTGGAGCCCCACGGGGCTGGGAGGAGCTGCAGCCAGAGGGGCCAACGCGCAAGCCAAGGGCAGACCCCTGGGAAAGGGAACACCATCCCACGGCCCCAGAGCTCGGCCACCCAGTGCTGCCTGGTGGAATGGGCATCGGGCTGGGACCCAGCCGGCCGATCCCCAAACCAGGCTTAATTCCCATTGGTGCTGGTGCTTTCACTGCGTTTATTGCCCGTAAGCTCGTTTCCAGCCTGACCAGCCAAACGGCAGCCCGGGAGCTGCCAGAGAGGCTGGTTTCATCCTTGGTGATTCAGCACAGAGGTTTCACCTGAGCCATCTTACGTCCGGCACAGAGGAGCGGACCCGTGCAGGGGCAGCCCCAGCCTGCCCCCGGCACTGCCACGACGAGTCGCCGTGTCCAGCGTGGTCCCAAACAAACCACGGTGGCACCGAACCAACGCCAATCCCTCGGGGCTGCCGGCTCACGTGTGCTTTCACTGGGTCCAAACCCCGGGCTGGCCAGGAGGTCCACAAAAAGGGGATGGGGGGACCAGGGGTGGGGGTCCAGGAAGGGGCACAGAGCAATGCTGCAGCCGGGGACATGTGTGCCTTCAGGATGTCCCTGCCAGCTGTCCGGCAAAGCAGGGTCATGGAGGATAGCTCCAAAACGGGGAGATTCACCCTCAAACCAACCTCTTGGGACATCACTGGCATGCCAGAGATGGCAGGTCCCAGTTGTCACTGCAGGCAGGCCACCAGCCTGGCCGAAGCCTTCACGCAACGTGCGGACAGTTCCCCATCGCTGCCGAGGAGCGTTGCAGCCCCGGTCCTGCCGGCACGGGGCTGCGACCCCACAACCTGCCCAGCCACGGCGCAGCCCAAACACCTTACTCACAGCCCTCACGTACCAAGCCGGTGACGAAAGCCGGGATCAAAGCGCCCAAATGAAGGAGCACAGTTTACATCCACCCTTTCTTTCCAGGCTGCTTTTAATTACAGCGTGATCCTCCCCGCCCACGGCTCCCCGAAACCCCGGCATCCCGCAGGACCGCAATCCCCACCCCGCAGGTGGATGCCGGGTCCCGGCACGCCGCCGCGGCAGGGAGCGCTTTTGTGGCAGCAGGATATTGAGCGGGAAACCTCCCCAGCCGGGCGGCGCAAGAGCTGCCGGATCAGCCAAACTGCAAGGAGCGCTCCGGAGTTCCCTTCCTGACGCTTCTCCTACCCAAATTACACCAAAAAAGCACCACTCGGCAGACACACGCTGCGTTCCTGGCAGCTCTGGAGCTCATTGGATTTGTAACCTTCTTGTTTAACAAAAGCAAAAACCGGCTGCAGAAAAGGGTAAGTTTTGCCTCCTGCCAGGCTGCGGAGCGAGCGCCCGCTGCGGGATGGCAGCTTCCCACCTCCATGTGCGGCCGCTCCGAGCGGGACATCTGCATCACCCCGACACGAGACCTCAGAAAGTGTTTTCAGAGAAAGCAGGTGACCTTGACATCACCCGGGATCACACCGAGGCCGGCATCGCCCTGGCCTTCGCCGGGGGAAAGGAGACGGGGCGCTCGGTTTCGGCAGCATCGCTCTCCAGGGCGGTGCGAAACCCTCGGCCGGCAAAGGCGCACGGAGGGGACGTGCCACCGGCCTCCCCGCGGTACAAGTCGACCGGCGGCCGTCTCCGCTGCTATAATTAGACGTAAAATGCAGATCAATGCGCGCGGACTGATGCTGGAAGGGTTCTGCTCTCATGCCCCAAGGGCTTCTATGGGAAACCGTGTTCGGATAAAGCGACAGGACAGTTTTCCAGCAGTTGCTGGAAAAAAAAGGGTCAGTTCCAGGTGGTGGATGTGACCGTCAGCCAGCGCGGCCCGGGTTTAGCTCTAACGG